>OX411882.1:0-2400000 GCA_948293265.1 Cheilosia impressa
AACCTGCCTTTCCATTTATTATAATCCTACAAACCTAACCAATAATCTACTTTTATATCCACTATCATCCTACTAACCTAACCAATAACCTAACTATATAACCATTAACATCCTAAAAACATAACCAACAACTGGCCTATCCATCGATTATAATCCTACAAACCTAACCAATAATCTACTTTTATATCCACTATCATCCTACTAACCTAACCAATGACCTAACTATATAACCATTAACATCCTAAAAACATAACCAACAACCTGCCTTTCCATTTATTATAATCCTACAAACCTAACCAATAATCTACTTTTATATCCACTATCATCCTACTAACCTAACGAATAACCTAACTATATAACCATTAACATCCTAAAAACATAACCAACAACCTGCCTTTCCATTTATTATAATCCTACAAACCTAACCAATAATCTACTTTTATATCCACTATCATCCTACTAACCTAACCAATAACCTAACTATATAACCATTAACATCCTAAAAACATAACCAACAACTGGCCTATCCATCGATTATAATCCTACAAACCTAACCAATAATCTACTTTTATATCCACTATCATCCTACTAACCTAACCAATAACCTAACTATATAACCATTAACATCCTAAAAACATAAACAACAACTGGCCTATCCATCGATTATAATCCTACAAACCTAACCAATAATCTACTTTTATATCCACTATCATCCTACTAACCTAACCAATGACCTAACTATATAACCATTAACATCCTAAAAACATCACCAACAACCTGCCTCTCCATCCATTATGATCCTACAAATCTAACCAATTATAACCTTCCTATATATCCACTATCGTCACAAACAAATTACCTATATATCCATTATCATTCTACAAACCTAACCAAAAACCTACGTATAAATATCCACAATCATCCTACAAACCTAACCAAATACCTACCAATATTATCCATTCGATTTTAACTTCTGCTTTCCTTTGCCGCTTCATTGCTTGCTGTCATCATATTGTACATATTTATATATATCTATCATCCTACAATACAAACCTAACCAATAACCTACAATAATATCCATTCGATTTTAACTTCTGCTTTCCTTTGCCGCTTCATTGCTTGCTGTAATCATATTTATATATATCTATCATCCTACAATACAAACCTAACCAATAACCTACAATAATAATCCCATTCGATTTTAACTTCTGCTTTCCTTTGCCGCTTCATTGCTTGCTACCATTCATATTGTAGATTATGTAGAACATTGAAAAAATACCCCCACTTTATACAACAATGTTTGTTGTGCCCACCTACCATGTGCCCAATGTGCCCAATTTGCGCCAATGCACATGAGACAGTATGTACGTGAATCATGCACATTACGCTTGGTGATGGGGGCCTGATTATGTTCTTCGGATTTCCTACTGATGCGGCCACATACCGAAAAAAATCTTACGAATCGTAAACGAATAAAACTTACTAACTCTACATACAAGGACTTTGTGTATGGATTCTGGACGAGAAAATCAAATAAGTGATTTGGCTCAGTGCGACATACCATAGGACGACAAAGTATAGAGCCTGAGACAGAATCAATGTGGGGAAAGTTGACGTTTTCTTTTTCAAACAATTTATTAGTTTTTTTTATATGGCCATTAAGATCGTTCAAACATATACATGCCTGTTGGTCCATTCCAAATGCGTATTAGTCCATCATTTAGCTTACCTAGCTGTCTGCCACCGTCCATCCTCTACTTCGGATTTGCTATTTATTATGCCACATAACGAAAAATTCTTAAGAATCGTAAACAAATAAAACTTAATAACTCTAGGTATAAGGACTTTGTGTAAGGATTCTGGACGAGGAAATCAATAAAGTGATTTGGCTCCTACCTGAGACAGAAGTGAGTGGGGTAAGTTGCTTTATTTTTTTTTAATTCAAACAAAATCCCTTACAACCTACCTCTCTGTCCATTCTAGATGCATCTTAGTCCTTTACTTTACAATTAATTTAACTCACCTAGCTGCCTATCATCGTCCACTTAAGAAAGGTATTCTCACCTATTTCATTCATTAATATTTCATCCACTAACTAAGCGCCTTTACTTACCTTTCATTAATATAAAATCAATCTGAAATGTACAAAATAGGTAAAACTTCCCTATATTTAATCAACAAAAAATATAGATAATGTGACGGGAATTTGAACACACATCGTAATCAATCCTTTTTGTTTTATATTTATTGAATGTAAGTATGTACCTATATACAGTGGAATCCGGATATAGCGACGGTCAAGGAACCGGCGACATTAAGTAGTTCTAACCGGACGACGCACAAAACAAACTGAAAATTTTATATGTAAATATTAACATATCTGTATGTAAGGAAGTAACGTCAATGAAAACCAAATAAACCTTTAAATCAGAAATATTTTTCTTTTAATTTCACTCAGAATAGCTATTAGTAACCTACATGCCAATTACAAGAAAAACAATATTTTAATATATGTAATTAAATACATACATATATGTATGTCAGTGACGTTTATTCAAATGTGCGCAGGTGTTCTCTGCACACCCTATCCAAATCTATTATTATAATGCACTGAACTTAAGTTCATTATGAAACACATTTCTGTTTTTGTCTTTGCAATAATTTGTATTTTAACAAATCAGTATCTGTGAAATGAATAGTTATTCTCAACATAAGATGTTGAAAAAATTGTATCGAACCAAAATCCAAAATTGCCTGTATCGATAATTCCAATTCACATTCAACGCAACTTGGTGGTAATGAAACTCACACACCGACCGGGGTGTTCATCTCGGTTTAGAGCACCGTGGACATGCAAAATTGCATACAAAAAAAAGACAAAATAAAAAAAACAAAAACCCTTTCCCACAGAAATCTACCTGGCTTGGTGTTCTCCTACATCGAGCGCACCTCGTTGCAGTTCGCACTTGTAATTTCATTTTCGTTTTCGTTCCACCCTGACAAACATAGTGTTGGAAGTTGGAACTTGGAAGTTCTTTTGTGCTTTTGTGCCTACTGGTACAGGTACTGTGTGCAGGAACAAAAACAAGCACAATGCAAGATCATACAAGATGCAACATACAAGATACAACAGCGAACAGCTAGAGCCAAAGTCCCATTTCGACCCTAGTGCTTTATTCTCCTGTAGTGTGGTGCGCTATAATTTGCAGAACCTGAAAGCGCAAGCTGGAATTTTGTATAATTTTTCATTCCCACTCGGTCCTCGGGTGGGTAAATATGGAATAGAGGTGGGTTGCTCGAATATTTGAAATCGCAACTACTTTAACTGAAAAGCTACTTGCGAAACCATTTTCACAGCTGATAAATTGGAAATACGTTATTTATTATGTTAGGCCAACAGTACCTTCTCCAAATTTTAATAAATATTTTATTAGGGACTTGAATGAAAGAAAATATGAATTCAAGCTTTGGTTACTTGGTTGCCATTCTATAAGCAAAGTATTCATCGTCCTCGTAGGGTCCTGGAATAGAACAAAAAATTCACTATCTTACTACGGTAAAAAATATAGTGAACACCCTACTAAAAGCACCACGCCACGTCACTGATGTATGTACATAAAAACTGCACCGTCGCGTAACTCTGTTGCGTAAAAACTGTCGCCTGTCGCGCTAATTTTGCTACCTACTGAACGATTTATTGAAAAATTACGTCGTTTAAAGCGGTTGGTCGCTCAAACCGGAGTCGCTCTAAACGGATGTTCGTCCATAGGAAATAGTATGCAAACCTAACAAGTTGTTGTGTCTACGTCGCTTAAAACGGTTCGTCGTTATAACATTTTGACATTTGTCATCAGATATGGCGATTTGACAGATTGACGCATGCACTTAACTACAAAAAAAAAAGTTTCGCCCGAGCGAGGATCGATCTCGCATCAGTCCAGTTTTTTTTAAATCAAAAAAAAAAAAAAGTTTCGCCCGAGCAGGGATCGATCTCGCATCAGTCCAGATTTTTTTAAATCAAAAAAAAAAAAAGTTTCGCCCGAGCGGGGATCGATCTACCATCAGTCCAGTTTTTTTTAAATAAAAAAAAAAAAGTTTCGCCCGAGCGGGGATTGAACCCACATCAGTCCAGTATTTTTAATCAAGAAAAAAAAAAAGTTTCGCCCTAGCGGGGATCGATCTGGCATCAGTCCAGTTTTTTTTAAATCAAAAAAAAAAAAGTTTCGCCCGAGCGGGGATTGAACCCGCATAAGTCCATTATTTGAAATCAAAAAAAAAAAAAAGTTTCGCCCGAGCGGGGATCGAACCCGCATCAGTCCAGTATTTTAAATAAAAAAAAAAAAAAAAAGTTTCGCCCGAGCGGGGATCGATCTCCTATCAGTCCAGTTTTTTAAATTAAAAAAAAAAAAGTTTCGCCCGAGCGGGGATCGAACCCGCATCAGTCCAGTATTTTAAATCAAAAAAAAAAAAAAAGTTTCGCCCGAGCGGGGACCGAACCCGCATCATCCAGTATTTTTAATCAAAAAAAAAAAAAATTTCGCCCGAGCGGGGATCGATCAGCATCAGTCCAGTTTTTTTAAATCAAAAAAAAAAAAAAAAGTTTCGCCCGAGCGGGGATCGATCTGGCAACAGTCCAGTTTTTTTTAAATCAAAAAAAAAAAAGTTTCGCCCGAGCGGGGATCGAACCGGCATCAGTCCAGTATTTTAAATCAAAAAAAAAAAAAAAGTTTCGCCCGAGCGGGGACCGAACCCGCATCATCCAGTATTTTAAATCAAAAAAAAAAAAGAAATTTCGCCTGAGCGAGGATCGATCTCGCATCAGTCCAGTTTTTTTAAAATCAAAAAAAAAAAAAAGTTTCGCCCGAGCGGGGATCGAACCCGCATCAGTCCAGTATTTTAAATCAAAAAAAAAAAAAAAAAGTTTCGCCCGAGCGGGGACCGAATCCGCATCATCGGGGTGCATAAGCGTGAACATTTGGGTGCAAGTTAGGTATGTTTGTTGTGTAAGGTGGGGGTATTTTTCCAATGTTGTACAAAAATATGTATTGGTGGTTATGAGTCTAAGGTGTAAAAGGAGATATGATATAGAGACTTATGGTAATATAAAGAGGGCAAGGAAAGGTAAAGGAAAAAGCGAAAATAAATGAGTTTTTATCATTGTTTAAGGCATAAAAATAAATATAGTATGCAATTGAACTTATGAAGGAAGCAAGCAGTGATGGAAAGGGATGCCGCTATAGTTATGAAAAAACACAAAGTTGGATGGTTAAATTAAAGTGAAGTTCTTCTCAATGTTAAGATAATGCATAGAAGTTACGACGGTTATTTTCAAATACGCTGCTGTTTTGATGACGGATTTGTATTTCAATTCGAAACGCCATGTCTGACAGAACAATATTGACATCAGATATGGCGATTTGACAGATTGACGCATGCACTTGCCTACAGCCGCCATGTCCCTAAACAACATTGTTTATCTGTCAAAAAGTCGATTTTAAAAATAACGGTCAATTTAAAAAATGGCGCCATTCGAAACGTGGCTGCCTGACCGACCACCTAACACTACCTTACCAAAAACCTACCTTACCGGCAATTTCGCACTACCTTAAAGACACACTGCATTACCGACGAACTACCTTACCGACGCACTGCATTACCGACGCACTGCATTACCGACGAACTACCTTACCGACACACTGTATTACCGACGAACTACCTTACCGACGCACTACATTACCGACACACTACCTTACCGACGAACTATCTTACCGACGCACTACATTACCGACACACTACTTTACCGACGAACTACCTTACCGACACACTACCTTACCGACACCCCATCTTACGGGCAATATTAAACTACCTTACCGACAATATCGCACTACCTTACCAAAACCCTACCTGACCGACTATATCACACTACCTCACCAAAAACCTATATGACCGACTATCTCACACTACCTGACCAAATTTTAAAAATGGCGCAAATCGAAACGTCATGTCTGACAGAACAATATTGACTCAGATATGGCGATTTGACAGATTGACGCATGCACTTGCCTACAGCCGCCATGTCCCTAAACAACATTGTTTATCTGTCAAAAAGTCGATTTCAAAAAATAACGGTCAATTTTAAAAATGGCGCCATTCGAAACGTCATGTCTGACAGAACAATATTGACAAATAACATTTTGACATTTGTCATCAGATATGGCGATTTGACAGATTGACGCATGCACTTGCCTACAGCCGCCATGTCCCTAAACAACATTGTTTATCTGTCAAAAAGTCGATTTTCAATTTCGCACTACCTTACCGACACACTGCATTACCGACGAACTACCTTACCGACGCACTGCATTACCGACGCACTGCATTACCGACGAACTACCTTAGCGACGCACTGCATTACCGACGAACTACCTTACCGACACACTACCTTACCGACACCCCATCTTACGGGCAATATTAAACTACCTTACCGACAATATCGCACTACCTTACCAAAACCCTACCTGACCGACTATATCACACTACCTCACCAAAAACCTATATGACCGACTATCTCACACTACCTGACCAAATTTTAAAAATGGCGCAAATCGAAACGTCATGTCTGACAGAACAATATTGACTCAGATATGGCGATTTGACAGATTGACGCATGCACTTGCCTACAGCCGCCATGTCCCTAAACAACATTGTTTATCTGTCAAAAAGTCGATTTCAAAAAATAACGGTCAATTTTAAAAATGGCGCCATTCGAAACGTCATGTCTGACAGAACAATATTGACAAATAACATTTTGACATTTGTCATCAGATATGGCGATTTGACAGATTGACGCATGCACTTGCCTACAGCCGCCATGTCCCTAAACAACATTGTTTATCTGTCAAAAAGTCGATTTAAAAAAATAACGGTCAATTTTAAAAATGGCGCCATTCGAAACGTCATGTCTGACAGAACAATATTGACAAATAACATTTTGACATTTGTCATCAGATATGGCGATTTGACAGATTGACGCATGCACTTGCCTACAGCCGCCGCCATGTCCCTAAACAACATTGTTTATCTGTCAAAAAGTCGATTTCAAAAAATAACGGTCAATTTTAAAAATGGCGCCATTCGAAACGTCATGTCTGACAGAACAATATTGACAAATAACATTTTGACATTTGTCATCAGATATGGCGATTTGACAGATTGACGCATGCACTTGCCTACAGCCGCCATGTCCCTAAACAACATTGTTTATCTGTCAAAAAGTCGATTTCAAAAAATAACGGTCAATTTTAAAAATGGCGCCATTCGAAACGTCATGTCTGACAGAACAATATTGACATTTGTCATTAGGTATGGCAATTTGACAAATTGACGCACGGCCATCTATTATTTTTAAACAATAATACCGACCATCCTTACGAAAAACCTGCCTTACCTACCTATTTAGGACTACATCATTACCAAAAACCTACTTTTCCGACTCGAACCAAAAATTTGCCTGTCCCCAATAATCTACAAAAACACCCCCCACTACCATCCCACAAACCTAACCAATATTCTATGATTATATCCACTATCATCCTACCTATATTACCATTAACATCCTCTATAAACCTAACCAATAACATACCTATATGTCCAATATAATCCTACAAACCTATCCAATAATCTACTTTTATATCCACCATTATCCTACTAACCTAACCAATAGCTTAGCTATATATCCACTATCATCCTAAAAACCAAACCAGCAACATGCCTCTCCATCCATTAACTAACCAATAATCTACAAAAACACCCACTACCAATATTCTACTTTTATATCCGCTATCATCCTACTTATATAACCATTAACATCATTAACAATATTGACAAATAACATTTTGACATTTGTCATCAGATATGGCGATTTGACAGATTGACGCATGCACTTGCCTACAGCCGCCATGTCCCTAAACAACATTGTTTATCTGTCAAAAAGTCGATTTCAAAAAATAACGGTCAATTTTAAAAATGGCGCCATTCGAAACGTCATGTCTGACAGAACAATATTGACATTTGTCATTAGGTATGGCAATTTGACAAATTGACGCACGGCCATCTATTATTTTTAAACAATAATACCGACCATCCTTACGAAAAACCTGCCTTACCTACCTATTTAGGACTACATCATTACCAAAAACCTACTTTTCCGACTCGAACCAAAAATTTGCCTGTCCCCAATAATCTACAAAAACACCCCCCACTACCATCCCACAAACCTAACCAATATTCTATGATTATATCCACTATCATCCTACCTATATTACCATTAACATCCTCTATAAACCTAACCAATAACATACCTATATGTCCAATATAATCCTACAAACCTATCCAATAATCTACTTTTATATCCACCATTATCCTACTAACCTAACCAATAGCTTAGCTATATATCCACTATCATCCTAAAAACCAAACCAGCAACATGCCTCTCCATCCATTAACTAACCAATAATCTACAAAAACACCCACTACCAATATTCTACTTTTATATCCGCTATCATCCTACTTATATAACCATTAACATCCTAAAAACCTATTTAACTACAAACCTAACCAATAACCTACCCATATATCCACTATCATCCTACTAACCTAACCAATAACCTAACTATATAACCATTAACATCCTAAAAACATAACCAACAACCTGCCTTTCCATTTATTATAATCCTACAAACCTAACCAATAATCTACTTTTATATCCACTACTATCCTACTAACCTAACCAATAACCTAACTATATAACCATTAAGATCCTAAAAACATAACCAACAACCTGCCTTTCCATTTATTATAATCCTACAAACCTAACCAATAATCTACTTTTATATCCACTATCATCCTACTAACCTAACCAATAACCTAACTATATAACCATTAACATCCTAAAAACATAACCAACAACTGGCCTATCCATCGATTATAATCCTACAAACCTAACCAATAATCTACTTTTATATCCACTATCATCCTACTAACCTAACCAATGACCTAACTATATAACCATTAACATCCTAAAAACATAACCAACAACCTGCCTTTCCATTAATTATAATCCTACAAACCTAACCAATAATCTACTTTTATATCCACTATTATCCTACTAACCTAACCAATAACCTAACTATATAACCATTAACATCCTAAAAACCTAACCAAAAACTGGCCTATCCATCGATTATAATCCTACAAACCTAACCAATAATCTACTTTTATATCCACTATCATCCTACTAACCTAACCAATAACCTAACTATATAACCATTAACATCCTAAAAACATAACCAACAACCTGCCTTTCCATTTATTATAATCCTACAAACCTAACCAATAATCTACTTTTATATCCACTATCATCCTACTAACCTAACCAATAACCTAACTATATAACCATTAACATCCTAAAAACATAACCAACAACTGGCCTATCCATCGATTATAATCCTACAAACCTACCCAATAATCTACTTTTATATCCACTATCATCCTACTAACCTAACCAATGACCTAACTATATAACCATTAACATCCTAAAAACATAACCAACAACCTGCCTTTCCATTTATTATAATCCTACAAACCTAACCAATAATCTACTTTTATATCCACTATCATCCTACTAACCTAACCAATGACCTAACTATATAACCATTAACATCCTAAAAACATAACCAACAACCTGCCTTTCCATTAATTATAATCCTACAAACCTAACCAATAATCTACTTTTATATCCACTATCATCCTACTAACCTAACCAATAACCTAACTATATAACCATTAACATCCTAAAAACATAACCAACAACTGGCCTATCCATCGATTATAATCCTACAAACCTAACCAATAATCTACTTTTATATCCACTATCATCCTACTAACCTAACCAATGACCTAACTATATAACCATTAACATCCTAAAAACATAACCAACAACCTGCCTTTCCATTTATTATAATCCTACAAACCTAACCAATAATCTACTTTTATATCCACTATCATCCTACTAACCTAACCAATAACCTAACTATATAACCATTAACATCCTAAAAACATGACCAACAACCTGCCTTTCCATTTATTATAATCCTACAAACCTAACCAATAATCTACTTTTATATCCACTATCATCCTACTAACCTAACCAATAACCTAACTATATAACCATTAACATCCTAAAAACCTAACCAAAAACTGGCCTATCCATCGATTATAATCCTACAAACCTAACCAATAATCTACTTTTATATCCACTATCATCCTACTAACCTAACCAATAACCTAACTATATAACCATTAACATCCTAAAAACATAACCAACAACCTGCCTTTCCATTTATTATAATCCTACAAACCTAACCAATAATCTACTTTTATATCCACTATCATCCTACTAACCTAACCAATAACCTAACTATATAACCATTAACATCCTAAAAACATAACCAACAACTGGCCTATCCATCGATTATAATCCTACAAACCTAACCAATAATCTACTTTTATATCCACTATCATCCTACTAACCTAACCAATGACCTAACTATATAACCATTAACATCCTAAAAACATAACCAACAACCTGCCTTTCCATTTATTATAATCCTACAAACCTAACCAATAATCTACTTTTATATCCACTATCATCCTACTAACCTAACCAATAACCTAACTATATAACCATTAAAATCCTAAAAACATAACCAACAACCTGCCTTTCCATTTATTATAATCCTACAAACCTAACCAATAATCTACTTTTATATCCACTATCATCCTACTAACCTAACCAATAACCTAACTATATAACCATTAACATCCTAAAAACATAACCAACAACCTGCCTTTCCATTTATTATAATCCTACAAACCTAACCAATAATCTACTTTTATATCCACTATCATCCTACTAACCTAACCAATAACCTAACTATATAACCATTAACATCCTAAAAACATAACCAACAACCTGCCTTTCCATTTATTATAATCCTACAAACCTAACCAATAATCTACTTTTATATCCACTATCATCCTACTAACCTAACCAATAACCTAACTATATAACCATTAACATCCTAAAAACATAACCAACAACTGGCCTATCCATCGATTATAATCCTACAAACCTTACCAATAATCTACTTTTATATCCACTATCATCCTACTAACCTAACCAATGACCTAACTATATAACCATTAACATCCTAAAAACATAACCAACAACCTGCCTTTCCATTTATTATAATCCTACAAACCTAACCAATAATCTACTTTTATATCCACTATCATCCTACTAACCTAACCAATAACCTAACTATACAACCATTAACATCCTAAAAACATAACCAACAACCTGCCTTTCCATTTATTATAATCCTACAAACCTAACCAATAATCTACTTTTATATCCACTATCATCCTACTAACCTAACCAATAACCTAACTATATAACCATTAACATCCTAAAAACATAACCAACAACTGGCCTATCCATCGATTATAATCCTACAAACCTAACCAATAATCTACTTTTATATCCACTATCATCCTACTAACCTAACCAATGACCTAACTATATAACCATTAACATCCTAAAAACATAACCAACAACCTGCCTTTCCATTTATTATAATCCTACAAACCTAACCAATAATCTACTTTTATATCCACTATCATCCTACTAACCTAACCAATGACCTAACTATATAACCATTAACATCCTAAAAACATAACCAACAACCTGCCTTTCCATTAATTATAATCCTACAAACCTAACCAATAATCTACTTTTATATCCACTATCATCCTACTAACCTAACCAATAACCTAACTATATAACCATTAACATCCTAAAAACATAACCAACAACTGGCCTATCCATCGATTATAATCCTACAAACCTAACCAATAATCTACTTTTATATCCACTATCATCCTACTAACCTAACCAATGACCTAACTATATAACCATTAACATCCTAAAGACATAACCAACAACCTGCCTTTCCATTAATTATAATCCTACAAACCTAACCAATAATCTACTTTTATATCCACTATTATCCTACTAACCTAACCAATAACCTAACTATATAACCATTAACATCCTAAAAACCTAACCAAAAACTGGCCTATCCATCGATTATAATCCTACAAACCTAACCAATAATCTACTTTTATATCCACTATCATCCTACTAACCTAACCAATAACCTAACTATATAACCATTAACATCCTAAAAACATATCCAACAACCTGCCTTTCCATTTATTATAATCCTACAAACCTAACCAATAATCTACTTTTATATCCACTATCATCCTACTAACCTAACCAATAACCTAACTATATAACCATTAACATCCTAAAAACATAACCAACAACCTGCCTTTCCATTTATTATAATCCTACAAACCTAACCAATAATCTACTTTTATATCCACTATCATCCTACTAACCTAACCAATAACCTAACTATATAACCATTAACATCCTAAAAACATAACCAACAACTGGCCTATCCATCGATTATAATCCTACAAACCTAACCAATAATCTACTTTTATATCCACTATCATCCTACTAACCTAACCAATGACCTAACTATATAACCATTAACATCCTAAAAACATAACCAACAACCTGCCTTTCCATTTATTATAATCCTACAAACCTAACCAATAATCTACTTTTATATCCACTATCATCCTACTAACCTAACTATATAACCATTAACATCCTAAAAACATAACCAACAACCTGCCTTTCCATTTATTATAATCCTACAAACCTAACCAATAATCTACTTTTATATCCACTATCATCCTACTAACCTAACCAATAACCTAACTATATAACCATTAACATCCTAAAAACATAACCAACAACTGGCCTATCCATCGATTATAATCCTACAAACCTAACCAATAATCTACTTTTATATCCACTATCATCCTACTAACCTAACCAATAACCTAACTATATAACCATTAACATCCTAAAAACATATCCAACAACCTGCCTTTCCATTTATTATAATCCTACAAACCTAACCAATAATCTACTTTTATATCCACTATCATCCTACTAACCTAACCAATAACCTAACTATATAACCATTAACATCCTAAAAACATAACCAACAACCTGCCTTTCCATTTATTATAATCCTACAAACCTAACCAATAATCTACTTTTATATCCACTATCATCCTACTAACCTAACCAATAACCTAACTATATAACCATTAACATCCTAAAAACATAACCAACAACTGGCCTATCCATCGATTATAATCCTACAAACCTAACCAATAATCTACTTTTATATCCACTATCATCCTACTAACCTAACCAATGACCTAACTATATAACCATTAACATCCTAAAAACATAACCAACAACCTGCCTTTCCATTTATTATAATCCTACAAACCTAACCAATAATCTACTTTTATATCCACTATCATCCTACTAACCTAACGAATAACCTAACTATATAACCATTAACATCCTAAAAACATAACCAACAACCTGCCTTTCCATTTATTATAATCCTACAAACCTAACCAATAATCTACTTTTATATCCACTATCATCCTACTAACCTAACCAATAACCTAACTATATAACCATTAACATCCTAAAAACATAACCAACAACTGGCCTATCCATCGATTATAATCCTACAAACCTAACCAATAATCTACTTTTATATCCACTATCATCCTACTAACCTAACCAATAACCTAACTATATAACCATTAACATCCTAAAAACATAAACAACAACTGGCCTATCCATCGATTATAATCCTACAAACCTAACCAATAATCTACTTTTATATCCACTATCATCCTACTAACCTAACCAATGACCTAACTATATAACCATTAACATCCTAAAAACATCACCAACAACCTGCCTCTCCATCCATTATGATCCTACAAATCTAACCAATTATAACCTTCCTATATATCCACTATCGTCACAAACAAATTACCTATATATCCATTATCATTCTACAAACCTAACCAAAAACCTACGTATAAATATCCACAATCATCCTACAAACCTAACCAAATACCTACCAATATTATCCATTCGATTTTAACTTCTGCTTTCCTTTGCCGCTTCATTGCTTGCTGTCATCATATTGTACATATTTATATATATCTATCATCCTACAATACAAACCTAACCAATAACCTACAATAATATCCATTCGATTTTAACTTCTGCTTTCCTTTGCCGCTTCATTGCTTGCTGTAATCATATTTATATATATCTATCATCCTACAATACAAACCTAACCAATAACCTACAATAATAATCCCATTCGATTTTAACTTCTGCTTTCCTTTGCCGCTTCATTGCTTGCTACCATTCATATTGTAGATTATGTAGAACATTGAAAAAATACCCCCACTTTATACAACAATGTTTGTTGTGCCCACCTACCATGTGCCCAATGTGCCCAATTTGCGCCAATGCACATGAGACAGTATGTACGTGAATCATGCACATTACGCTTGGTGATGGGGGCCTGATTATGTTCTTCGGATTTCCTACTGATGCGGCCACATACCGAAAAAAATCTTACGAATCGTAAACGAATAAAACTTACTAACTCTACATACAAGGACTTTGTGTATGGATTCTGGACGAGAAAATCAAATAAGTGATTTGGCTCAGTGCGACATACCATAGGACGACAAAGTATAGAGCCTGAGACAGAATCAATGTGGGGAAAGTTGACGTTTTCTTTTTCAAACAATTTATTAGTTTTTTTTATATGGCCATTAAGATCGTTCAAACATATACATGCCTGTTGGTCCATTCCAAATGCGTATTAGTCCATCATTTAGCTTACCTAGCTGTCTGCCACCGTCCATCCTCTACTTCGGATTTGCTATTTATTATGCCACATAACGAAAAATTCTTAAGAATCGTAAACAAATAAAACTTAATAACTCTAGGTATAAGGACTTTGTGTAAGGATTCTGGACGAGGAAATCAATAAAGTGATTTGGCTCCTACCTGAGACAGAAGTGAGTGGGGTAAGTTGCTTTATTTTTTTTTAATTCAAACAAAATCCCTTACAACCTACCTCTCTGTCCATTCTAGATGCATCTTAGTCCTTTACTTTACAATTAATTTAACTCACCTAGCTGCCTATCATCGTCCACTTAAGAAAGGTATTCTCACCTATTTCATTCATTAATATTTCATCCACTAACTAAGCGCCTTTACTTACCTTTCATTAATATAAAATCAATCTGAAATGTACAAAATAGGTAAAACTTCCCTATATTTAATCAACAAAAAATATAGATAATGTGACGGGAATTTGAACACACATCGTAATCAATCCTTTTTGTTTTATATTTATTGAATGTAAGTATGTACCTATATACAGTGGAATCCGGATATAGCGACGGTCAAGGAACCGGCGACATTAAGTAGTTCTAACCGGACGACGCACAAAACAAACTGAAAATTTTATATGTAAATATTAACATATCTGTATGTAAGGAAGTAACGTCAATGAAAACCAAATAAACCTTTAAATCAGAAATATTTTTCTTTTAATTTCACTCAGAATAGCTATTAGTAACCTACATGCCAATTACAAGAAAAACAATATTTTAATATATGTAATTAAATACATACATATATGTATGTCAGTGACGTTTATTCAAATGTGCGCAGGTGTTCTCTGCACACCCTATCCAAATCTATTATTATAATGCACTGAACTTAAGTTCATTATGAAACACATTTCTGTTTTTGTCTTTGCAATAATTTGTATTTTAACAAATCAGTATCTGTGAAATGAATAGTTATTCTCAACATAAGATGTTGAAAAAATTGTATCGAACCAAAATCCAAAATTGCCTGTATCGATAATTCCAATTCACATTCAACGCAACTTGGTGGTAATGAAACTCACACACCGACCGGGGTGTTCATCTCGGTTTAGAGCACCGTGGACATGCAAAATTGCATACAAAAAAAAGACAAAATAAAAAAAACAAAAACCCTTTCCCACAGAAATCTACCTGGCTTGGTGTTCTCCTACATCGAGCGCACCTCGTTGCAGTTCGCACTTGTAATTTCATTTTCGTTTTCGTTCCACCCTGACAAACATAGTGTTGGAAGTTGGAACTTGGAAGTTCTTTTGTGCTTTTGTGCCTACTGGTACAGGTACTGTGTGCAGGAACAAAAACAAGCACAATGCAAGATCATACAAGATGCAACATACAAGATACAACAGCGAACAGCTAGAGCCAAAGTCCCATTTCGACCCTAGTGCTTTATTCTCCTGTAGTGTGGTGCGCTATAATTTGCAGAACCTGAAAGCGCAAGCTGGAATTTTGTATAATTTTTCATTCCCACTCGGTCCTCGGGTGGGTAAATATGGAATAGAGGTGGGTTGCTCGAATATTTGAAATCGCAACTACTTTAACTGAAAAGCTACTTGCGAAACCATTTTCACAGCTGATAAATTGGAAATACGTTATTTATTATGTTAGGCCAACAGTACCTTCTCCAAATTTTAATAAATATTTTATTAGGGACTTGAATGAAAGAAAATATGAATTCAAGCTTTGGTTACTTGGTTGCCATTCTATAAGCAAAGTATTCATCGTCCTCGTAGGGTCCTGGAATAGAACAAAAAATTCACTATCTTACTACGGTAAAAAATATAGTGAACACCCTACTAAAAGCACCACGCCACGTCACTGATGTATGTACATAAAAACTGCACCGTCGCGTAACTCTGTTGCGTAAAAACTGTCGCCTGTCGCGCTAATTTTGCTACCTACTGAACGATTTATTGAAAAATTACGTCGTTTAAAGCGGTTGGTCGCTCAAACCGGAGTCGCTCTAAACGGATGTTCGTCCATAGGAAATAGTATGCAAACCTAACAAGTTGTTGTGTCTACGTCGCTTAAAACGGTTCGTCGTTATATACGAAGTCGTACTAAACGGTTTCCACTGTATATACTACTATACTTTATGCCATATTTGTGATGATTACCTTCTCCTTATTCGTGTTAAGATGTCTGCAAATATAATAAAACGTAATACAAAAAAAAGTAATAGCCATCATATATCGTAGTTATTCCATCCAGTGAGCAATATCCCAGCCTCTGCACTCCATTATTTTCCATGATGATGTTACTTAGTTTCCTAAAGAAAACAATGGTGAATTAAAATAACAAAAATATTCTACTTACCAAACCAAACAGCATAGCGTACTTAAATTGTATTAAAAACATAATAAACCACGACCAAATTCATGGTGCGTATGAAATGTTAATTTCTCAAATGGTTGCATTCAGTAAACTTACCGTGTATATATTTCGTTTATCTCGCGAGTAGTAAATAATTTATATCAGTTTTTTATTTTTGATTATACAAGGTGGGCCAAAAGAAGTCATCCGATGTTGTTTGGCTCTCATGCTAAATTTTTTTCTAAATGAAAAACTTCGATTCTGTTTTTTTATCATGTTTATTTGAACCTTTAGAATTTTATTAGTCAAGTCGAGAAGGTGATATCGGCCAAATGGGCGCCGTCACAATTGATTGCCATACGGCCTCGTTTTATGGCATTTTTCATCACTTCGGCGAGAACTTCGGGCAACAGATTCTCGCACTCATGTCGAATGTTGTCCTTGGGGGCTTCCAGGGTCTCGGGCTTGTTCACGTAAACACGGGACTTCAAAAAACCCCACAAAAAAAAGTCTGGAACGGTTAAATCGGGCAATCTTGCGGGCCAGTGCAAATCGCCAAAACGAGAGATGAGCCGACCCGGGAACGCCACCTTCAGAATATCGGTTGTGGCTCGCGCAGTGTTTGCCGTAGTGTTGTCCTCCAGTCCTAGTTCGTCCAATTGCGGCAGAAAAAACTCGGTTAACATGGCCCTTTAGCGCGCACCGTCCACTGTTGTCGTTTGACCAGCGGCGTTCTCGAAAAAAAATGGCCCGATGACTCCTCCAGCGTGAACAGCGCACCATGCAGTAACTTTGAGCGGGTGTAATGGCTCCTCGTGCATTTCTCGTGGATTTTCGGTGCCGCAGAAGCGATAGTTTTGCTTGTTCACATACCCGCTGAGGTGGAAATGAGCCTCATGGATCATTATGATTTTGGTCGAAAAATCGTTCACTTCGTCCACGAGATTGAGGATGGCTTGGGCGTAGGTTACTCGCGTTTGGCGGTCGACAGGCAGCAGCTGATGCAAGGACTGGACGGTGTATGGGAACATGCATAAGTCTTTGTCTTCGTAAAATATTTGCATGAAATAATTCACATTTGACTTTTACCCGTGCATATTATCCATTATAGCCTTACAAAACCTAACTTTCAAGAAACTTTTCCATTCATTATTGTCAAGTAAACAACAATCACTCACGGCCATACTATTACCATACATATTACTTAATTACTTACGTTAGCTGCAATTTCTCTGTTATGACTAAACGCTACCTCCAATGGAGCAGCTTTCCTTAAAGAAATGTAAACATATTCAGCCACACAGACCTACTATATATTATTTTAATTTTTTTGATTGGCTGTCTTTCCGTCCTACTAATGCGACTTGACTTAATTGTAGTGTACAACATCGAAAACATCCCCCAATTTAACACTTAACCTGTTTATACTTGTGTTGCCCAGAAACAAGCAATCAAAATATGTACCTAGGTACTCCTACATACGTACATTGTCCATGCACATTGGTTATCGGGGGCTGGATTTCATATATACCGTAGACTTATCAGACTAACGGTACATTTGCCTACAAGCTCCTGGCCTCTATAGGATTTTCTAGGTATTTGTGCCCGTACAAATCAACAGATCGCCATCGCTGCTGCACACATTCTTTGAAAATCTTATGCATGCGGCCATTTGTTAGTGGGGGCAGAGATGAATTAATAAAAGAAATGGACATCTTTCGTTCGTCTATCCCCCCAAACACATTTGTCTACATTCTTTTTTTGGTTATATCAATCCAGGTGGCGGCCATTTGCTAGTGGGGGCAGATAAAAATAAATAAAAGAGATAGTATATTTCGGACGTCCATCCCTCCAAACACATTTGTTTACATTGTTGTTTTTGTAATTTCAATCCATCGGTCGGCCATTTGCTAGTGGGGCAGAGATGAATAAATAAAAGAGATGGACGTCTTTCGTACGTCCATCCCCCAAACAGATTTGTTTCCATTCTTATTTTGTAAATTCCAATCTATGTGGCGGCCATTTTCTAGTTTGGGCAAAGATGTAAAAATAAAAGAGATGGATATCTTTCGAACGTTCAACCCCCCAAACACATTTTTTACATTTTAATTTTTTTAATTTCAATCCATCAGGCGGCCATTTGCTAGTGGGGGGGGAGAGATGAATAAATAAAAGAGATAGATGTCTTTCTAACGCCTATCTTCCCAAACCCATTGATTACATTGTTGTTTTTGCAATTTCAATCCATCGGGCGGACATTTGCTAGTGGGGGCAGTGATGAATAAATAAAAGAGATGGATATCTTTCGTACGTTTATTCCCCCAATCCCATTAATTACATTGTTGTTTTTGTAATTTCAGTCCGTATCTATATTTAATTGGTATTTAGGGCCTGGTCCTGGTTCCTTGTGTTTTTGTCAAGGTAGGTAATTTATTAATATATATATTTTCACTGTTGAGTATATAGCTGTCAAAATCAAATGATGCAGGCATTTTTTAAAAACCGAGGAATAAAATCTTTTTGGTGTAAGACAATAAGCTAGTAATTGAGATCAAAAGTGAATCAGTACCAAAACTAATAAAATTTGTTAACCCATTATTGGGACACATCTCAATTTCGTCTACGAACGTCGCAATAACTTTCTCATTCCCTCAACTTATGAGAACTGTCGAAGGACAAAAATGTTGAAAGTACCTAATCTTAATTCATCCGGCTGAAGTTGGGAACCTGCCTAAACCCTAACCAATCAATGCTCTGTTGTAATTTAGTTAAGTAGAATAGGTATTGGGGATCTCTTCCTATTCGGTCTGTTTAATTCTCCCCTACTCGTGGGTACACATATGGACCTAAGTAAAATAAATAATAATAATAATGTTCCTTCGGAAAACGAGGTGGAAGGCTTAGAAGGGGTCGAGAAGGCGTTGGAAGGCGCTGACATGAACCCGAATAAGCTCGATGGGTCAGTGGACTCTGATGGGAAACCAAAAGAGTTAGCAGACCAATCGTCAGCGGAGGTGGACAATGCGGTGCACAAATGCGCCAAGAGGTCAGCCGATACTGCGGAAGCTGGATTGGACGAGGAGAAAAGTCCAGAATCCGAGCGGAAGTTGCACAAACAACTGAAGCAAAGGATGAAGAGGGTCAGAAAGAGACAAAGATTGGCCTTGACCAAATCTGTCTCAGCGAAAGGCATAAACAAGTCGGTTGAGGAATTGACTTAAATGGTTGCCAACTTGACGTCGACTGAAACCTATCCAGAAGACGGTGGATCTAGGAAACGGTTCAAATGTTCCGGGATCATGAATCCGCCCGAAACTGAGAAGAAGGGGACGGAAGGGAAGACGGACAGTCTGTTCAACATGGGGTCAGTCCACAGGTACCACACTCCAGTGGTTATGTGAATGGACAACATGTACAACGGACTATTAGTCAACCCGAAGAGCAGAAATCGTGCAAGGCCGAGCAACCTGGACCAAGCAAAGTAAAGCGAAAGCTGAGCCAAGCTATGGGAAGGAGAGTAAAGCAAGCAGATGATGCAAAGCCTTACGCTAGGAGTGAGAGAGCCAAAGTTGACAAGGGCGTAAAAACCTTTGCTCAAACAGCGGCGAACGATCTCCAAATGGGTGTTACCGACATGAGTCGAGAGGAAGGGATAGAAGCTTCACAGTTGAGTATTTTCAAAAATGCTTTGCTGAGGGCTCTAGACTTACTTCCGACAAATGCAGGTGATATAGGTGTAAAGGAGATAACCTTGGAGGAAGGGATTATAGCAATAAAATGCGTTAGCCAAGAAACCCAGGGTTGGCTATGTGAGACTGTAGGGAAGATGACCGAGCTATGGGAGGGAATGAACCTTAAAATAGACAGGCTTCACATACTAAAGGATGTGGAGAGGTTGATAATCTTCGTTCCCGGTGAACCCGTGAGCAAAGATGTCATCCTTGCCAGACTTTGTCGTCAAAACTTCTGTGTGAAAGACACTTCGAAATGGAGGGTTATTCATGTGGGAAGGTATGATGACAAAAAAATTGGTGGAACCAAGCTGACGATCTGGTGCCCGAGGGAGGAAGCGAGGCTGGTTAGACAAGCAGGAAATAGACTCTTTTGAGGGTTGTTCCAAGGATCATCAGAAAAGACTCAACTTGGAAAGCCACCCGGTAGGGCGACGAAGTGATAGACACCATAGAGATGGGATCAACACAAGTCGGGCGGGAGGTGGGCCCGTACCGGGAAAAGCTGAGGGTGATTCAATTGAACCTTCATCACAGCAAAGCAGCATCAGCAATGATGACTAAATGTTTTGATGAGGATTCGTTTGATATAGCCCTGATACAGGAGCCTTGGATCTTTAGAGGAAAGATTAGAGGTCGCCAAAACGAGAGATGAGGCGACCCGGGAACGCCACCTTCAGAATATCGGTTGTGGCTCGCGCAGTGTTTGCCGTAGCTCCGTCCTGTTGGAACCACATGTCCTCCAGTCCTAGTTCGTCCAATTGCGGCAGAAAAAACTCGGTTAACATGGCCCTTTAGCGCGCACCGTCCACTGTTGTCGTTTGACCAGCGGCGTTCTCGAAAAAAAATGGCCCGATGACTCCTCCAGCGTGAACAGCGCACCATGCAGTAACTTTGAGCGGATGTAATGGCTCCTCGTGCATTTTTCGTGGATTTTCAGTGCCCCAGAAGCGATAGTTTTGCTTGTTCACATACCCTCTGAGGTGGAAATGAGCCTCATGGCTCATTATGATTTTGGTCGAAAAATCGTTCACTTCGTCCACGAGATTGAGGATGGCTTGGGCGTAGGTTACACGCGTTTGGCGGTCGACAGGCAGCAGCTGATGCAAGGACTGGACTGTGTATGGGAACATGCACAAGTCTTTGACCAAAATTCGCCTTAGGGACGACCGGCTGATGACTAATTGCGAGGCACGGTGTCTGGTCGATGTTTCCGGCGACAGCTCGACATCCTCGTCAACAGCGGCGATATTCTCGGCACAACGGGTGCTCCGGGGCCGGCCACTCTTGGCAACGTCTCGTGTGGTCCCACACTCTTCCAGGTTGGTGGCCAAACGGCGCAGTATTTGCGCAGTCGGTGTCCGACAGCCGTGGAATCGTCGAGGGAATTCGCGCTGCGCCAACACTATACAGACGAATTGTTACGCAAAAAAAATAGACACGATTATTTCGCGTTATTGGGGAGTGTATCGCTGCATGGCTTATTCACTTGTATTCTACATCTGTCTAGTCGACAAATGTCAAAACAGATTAGACATTGGCGGCCATTTGCAAAAATACGAGCATCTTCCAATAGGTTGATCTCTTTTGGCCAACC
The DNA here is from genome assembly GCA_948293265.1 of Cheilosia impressa. Classification (NCBI taxonomy): domain Eukaryota; kingdom Metazoa; phylum Arthropoda; class Insecta; order Diptera; family Syrphidae; genus Cheilosia; species Cheilosia impressa. The sequence continues at coordinate 22,636 of OX411882.1, forward strand.
TTGTATTATTCGTATAATATTTGCATGAAATAATTCAGATTTGACTTTTACCTGTGCATATTATCCATTATAGCCTTACAAAACCTAACTTTCAAGAAACTTTTCCATTCATTATTGTCAAGTAAACAACAATCACTCACGGCCATACTATTACCATACATATTACTTAATTACTTACGTTAGCTGCAATTTCTCTGTTATGACTAAACGCTACCTCCAATGGAGCAGCTTTCCTTAAAGAAATGTAAACATATTCAGCCACACAGACCTACTATATATTATTTTAATTTTTTTGATTGGCTGTCTTTCCGTCCTACTAATGCGACTTGACTTAATTGTAGTGTACAACATCGAAAACATCCCCCAATTTAACACTTAACCTGTTTATACTTGTGCTGCCCAGAAACAAGCAATCAAAATATGCACCTAGGTACTCCTACATACGTACATTGTCCATGCACATTGGTTATCGGGGGCTGGATTTCATATATACCGTAGACTTATCAGACTAACGGTACATTTGCCTACAAGCTCCTGGCCTCTATAGGATTTTCTAGGTATTTGTGCCCGTACAAATCAACAGATCGCCATCGCTGCTGCACACATTCTTTGAAAATCTTATGCATGCGGCCATTTGTTAGTGGGGGCAGAGATGAATAATTAATAAAAGAAATGGAAATCTTTCGTTCGTCTATCCCCCCAAACACATTTGTCTACATTCTTTTTTTGGTTATATCAATCCAGGTGGCGGCCATTTGCTAGTGGGGGCAGATAAAAATAAATAAAAGAGATAGTATATTTCAGACGTCCATCCCTCCAAACACATTTGTTTACATTGTTGTTTTTGTAATTTCAATCCATCGGTCGGCCATTTGCTAGTGGGGCAGAGATGAATAAATAAAAGAGATGGACGTCTTTCGTACGTCCATCCCCCAAACAGATTTGTTTCCATTCTTATTTTGGTAATTCCAATCTATGTGGCGGCCATTTTCTAGTTTGGGCAAAGATGTAAAAATAAAAGAGATGGATATCTTTCGAACGTTCAACCCCCCAAACACATTTTTTACATTTTAATTTTTTTAATTTCAATCCATCAGGCGGCCATTTGCTAGTGGGGGGGAGAGATGAATAAATAAAAGAGATAGATGTCTTTCTAACGCCTATCTTCCCAAACCCATTGATTACATTGTTGTTTTTGCAATTTCAATCCATCGGGCGGACATTTGCTAGTGGGGGCAGTGATGAATAAAAAAAAGAGATGGATATCTTTCGTACGTTTATTCCCCCAATCCCATTGATTACATTGTTGTTTTTGTAATTTCAGTCCGTATCTGTACTTAATTGGTATTTAGGGCCTGGTCCTGGTTCCTTGTGTTTTTGTCAAGGTAATTTATTAATGAATATATTTTCACTGTTGAGTATATAGCTGTCAAAATCAAATGATGCAGGCATTTTTTAAAAACCGAGGAATAAAATCTTTTTGGTGTAAGACCTGCCTAAACCCTAACCAATCAATGCTCTGTTGTAATTTAGTTGAGTAGGATAGGTATTGGGGATCTCTGCCTATTCGGTCTGTTTAATTCTCCCCTACTCGTGGGTACACATATGGACCTAAGTAAAATAAATAATAATAATAATGTTCCTTCGGAAAACGAGGTGGAAGGCTTAGAAGGGGTCGAGAAGGCGTTGGAAGGCGCTGACATGAACCCGAATAAGCTCGATGGGTCAGTGGACTCTGATGGGAAACCAGAATCCGAGCGGAAGTTGCACAAACAACTGAAGCAAAGGATGAAGAGGGTCAGAAAGAGACAAAGATTGGCCTTGACCAAATCTGTCTCAGCGAAAGGCATAAACAAGTCGGTTGAGGAATTGACTTAAATGGTTGCCAACTTGACGTCGACTGAAACCTATCCAGAAGACGGTGGATCTAGGAAACGGTTCAAATGTTCCGGGATCATGAATCCGCCCGAAACTGAGAAGAAGGGGACGGAAGGGAAGACGGACAGTCTGTTCAACATGGGGTCAGTCCACAGGTACCACACTCCAGTGGTTATGTGAATGGACAACATGTACAACGGACTATTAGTCAACCCGAAGAGCAGAAATCGTGCAAGGCCGAGCAACCTGGACCAAGCAAAGTAAAGCGAAAGCTGAGCCAAGCTATGGGAAGGAGAGTAAAGCAAGCAGATGATGCAAAGCCTTACGCTAGGAGTGAGAGAGCCAAAGTTGACAAGGGCGTAAAAACCTTTGCTCAAACAGCGGCGAACGATCTCCAAATGGGTGTTACCGACATGAGTCGAGAGGAAGGGATAGAAGCTTCACAGTTGAGTATTTTCAAAAATGCTTTGCTGAGGGCTCTAGACTTACTTCCGACAAATGCAGGTGATATAGGTGTAAAGGAGATAACCTTGGAGGAAGGGATTATAGCAATAAAATGCGTTAACCAAGAAACCCAGGGTTGGCTATGTGAGACTGTAGGGAAGATGACCGAGCTATGGGAGGGAATGAACCTTAAAATAGACAGGCTTCACATACTAAAGGATGTGGAGAGGTTGATAATCTTCGTTCCCGGTGAACCCGTGAGCAAAGATGTCATCCTTGCCAGACTTTGTCGTCAAAACTTCTGTGTGAAGGACACTTCGAAATGGAGGGTTATTCATGTGGGAAGGTATGATGACAAAAAAATTGGTGGAACCAAGCTGACGATCTGGTGACCGAGGGAGGAAGCGAGGCTGGTTAGACAAGCAGAAGATAGACTCTTTTGAGGGTTGTTCCAAGGATCATCAGAAAAGACTCAACTTGGAAAGCCACCCGGTAGGGCGACGAAGTGATAGACACCATAGAGATGGGATCAACACAAGTCGGGCGGGAGGTGGGCCCGTACCGGAAAAAGCTGAGGGTGATTCAATTGAACCTTCATCACAGCAAAGCAGCATCAGCAATGATGACTAAGTGTTTTGATGAGGATTCGTTTGATATAGCCCTGATACAGGAGCCTTGGATCTTTAGAGAAAAGATTAGAGGTCTCAAAAATAGCGTTGCTGAGCTGCACTATGCGCAAACCAAGAGATAGATGTCTTTCTAACGCCTTTCTTCCCAAACCCATTGATTACTTACATTGTTGTTTTTGCAATTTCAATCCATCGGGCGGACATTTGCTAGTGGGGGCAATGATGATTAAATAAAAGAGATGGATATCTTTCGTACGTTTATTCCCCCAATCCCATTGATAACATTTTTTGTTTTTGTAATTTCAATCCGTATCTGTAATTGCTATTTAGGACCTGGTTCCTTGTGTTTGTGTCTAGGTAATTTATTAATGAATATATTTTCACTGTTGAGTATATAGCTGTCAAAATCAAATGATATAGGCATTTTTTTTAAACCGAGGAATAAAATCTTTTTGGTGTAAGACAATAAGCTAGTATTGAGATCAAACACATTTGTTTACATTGTTGTTTTTGTAATTTCAATCCATCGGTCGGCCATTTGCTAGTGGGGCAGGGATGAATAAATAAAAGAGATGGACGTCTTTCGTACGTCCATCCCCCAAACACATTTGTTTTCATTCTTATTTTGGTAATTTCAATCTATGTGGCGGCCATTTTCTAGTTTGGGCAAAGATGTAAAAATAAAAGAGATGGATATCTTTCGAACGTCCAACCCCCCAAACACATTTTTTTACATATTAATTTTTTTAATTTCAATCCATCGGGCGGCCATTTGCTAGTGGGGGGGAGAGATGAATAAATAAAAGAGATAGATGTCTTTCTAACGCCTATCTTCCCAAACCCATTGATTACATTGTTGTTTTTGCAATTTCAATCCATCGGGCGGACATTTGCTAGTGGGGGCAGTGATGAATAAATAAAAGAGATGGATATCTTTCGTACGTTTATTCCCCCAATCCCATTGATTACATTGTTGTTTTTGTAATTTCAGTCCGTATCTGTACTTAATTGGTATTTAGGGCCTGGTCCTGGTTCCTTGTGTTTTTGTCAAGGTAATTTATTAATATATATATTTTCACTGTTGAGTATATAGCTGTCAAAATCAAATGATGCAGGCATTTTTTAAAAACCGAGGAATAAAATCTTTTTAGTGTAAGACAATAAGCTAGTAATTGAGATCAAAAGTGAATCAGTACCAAAACTAATAAAATTTGTTAACCCATTATTGGGACACATCTCAATTTCGTCTACGAACGTCGCAATAACTTTCTCATTCCCTCAACTTATGAGAACTGTCGAAGGACAAAAATGTTGAAAGTACCTAATCTTAATTCATCCGGCTGAAGTTGGGAACCTGCCTAAACCCTAACCAATCAATGCTCTGTTGTAATTTAGTTGAGTAGGATAGGTATTGGGGATCTCTGCCTATTCGGTCTGTTTAATTCTCCCCTACTCGTGGGTACACATATGGACCTAAGTAAAATAAATAATAATAATAATGTTCCTTCGGAAAACGAGGTGGAAGGCTTAGAAGGGGTCGAGAAGGCGTTGGAAGGCGCTGACATGAACCCGAATAAGCTCGATGGCTCAGTGGACTCTGATGGGAAACCAGAATCCGAGCGGAAGTTGCACAAACAACTGAAGCAAAGGATGAAGAGGGTCAGAAAGAGACAAAGATTGGCCTTGACCAAATCTGTCTCAGCGAAAGGCATAAACAAGTCGGTTGAGGAATTGACTTAAATGGTTGCCAACTTGACGTCGACTGAAACCTATCCAGAAGACGGTGGATCTAGGAAACGGTTCAAATGTTCCGGGATCATGAATCCGCCCGAAACTGAGAAGAAGGGGACGGAAGGCGGAAGGGAAGACGGACAGTCTGTTCAACATGGGGTCAGTCCACAGGTACCACACTCCAGTGGTTATGTGAATGGACAACATGTACAACGGACTATTAGTCAACCCGAAGAGCAGAAATCGTGCAAGGCCGAGCAACCTGGACCAAGCAAAGTAAAGCGAAAGCTGAGCCAAGCTATGGGAAGGAGAGTAAAGCAAGCAGATGATGCAAAGCCTTACGCTAGGAGTGAGAGAGCCAAAGTTGACAAGGGCGTAAAAACCTTTGCTCAAACAGCGGCGAACGATCTCCAAATGGGTGTTACCGACATGAGTCGAGAGGAAGGGATAGAAGCTTCACAGTTGAGTATTTTCAAAAATGCTTTGCTGAGGGCTCTAGACTTACTTCCGACAAATGCAGGTGATATAGGTGTAAAGGAGATAACCTTGGAGGAAGGGATTATAGCAATAAAATGCGTTAACCAAGAAACCCAGGGTTGGCTATGTGAGACTGTAGGGAAGATGACCGAGCTATGGGAGGGAATGAACCTTAAAATAGACAGGCTTCACATACTAAAGGATGTGGAGAGGTTGATAATCTTCGTTCCCGGTGAACCCGTGAGCAAAGATGTCATCCTTGCCAGACTTTGTCGTCAAAACTTCTGTGTGAAGGACACTTCGAAATGGAGGGTTATTCATGTGGGAAGGTATGATGACAAAAAAATTGGTGGAACCAAGCTGACGATCTGGTGACCGAGGGAGGAAGCGAGGCTGGTTAGACAAGCAGAAGATAGACTCTTTTGAGGGTTGTTCCAAGGATCATCAGAAAAGACTCAACTTGGAAAGCCACCCGGTAGGGCGACGAAGTGATAGACACCATAGAGATGGGATCAACACAAGTCGGGCGGGAGGTGGGCCCGTACCGGAAAAAGCTGAGGGTGATTCAATTGAACCTTCATCACAGCAAAGCAGCATCAGCAATGATGACTAAGTGTTTTGATGAGGATTCGTTTGATATAGCCCTGATACAGGAGCCTTGGATCTTTAGAGAAAAGATTAGAGGTCTCAAAAATAGCGTTGCTGAGCTGCACTATGCGCAAACCAAGAGATAGATGTCTTTCTAACGCCTTTCTTCCCAAACCCATTGATTACTTACATTGTTGTTTTTGCAATTTCAATCCATCGGGCGGACATTTGCTAGTGGGGGCAATGATGATTAAATAAAAGAGATGGATATCTTTCGTACGTTTATTCCCCCAATCCCATTGATAACATTTTTTGTTTTTGTAATTTCAATCCGTATCTGTAATTGCTATTTAGGACCTGGTTCCTTGTGTTTGTGTCTAGGTAATTTATTAATGAATATATTTTCACTGTTGAGTATATAGCTGTCAAAATCAAATGATATAGGCATTTTTTTTAAACCGAGGAATAAAATCTTTTTGGTGTAAGACAATAAGCTAGTATTGAGATCAAACACATTTGTTTACATTGTTGTTTTTGTAATTTCAATCCATCGGTCGGCCATTTGCTAGTGGGGCAGGGATGAATAAATAAAAGAGATGGACGTCTTTCGTACGTCCATCCCCCAAACACATTTGTTTTCATTCTTATTTTGGTAATTTCAATCTATGTGGCGGCCATTTTCTAGTTTGGGCAAAGATGTAAAAATAAAAGAGATGGATATCTTTCGAACGTCCAACCCCCCAAACACATTTTTTTACATATTAATTTTTTTAATTTCAATCCATCGGGCGGCCATTTGCTAGTGGGGGGGAGAGATGAATAAATAAAAGAGATAGATGTCTTTCTAACGCCTATCTTCCCAAACCCATTGATTACATTGTTGTTTTTGCAATTTCAATCCATCGGGCGGACATTTGCTAGTGGGGGCAGTGATGAATAAATAAAAGAGATGGATATCTTTCGTACGTTTATTCCCCCAATCCCATTGATTACATTGTTGTTTTTGTAATTTCAGTCCGTATCTGTACTTAATTGGTATTTAGGGCCTGGTCCTGGTTCCTTGTGTTTTTGTCAAGGTAATTTATTAATATATATATTTTCACTGTTGAGTATATAGCTGTCAAAATCAAATGATGCAGGCATTTTTTAAAAACCGAGGAATAAAATCTTTTTAGTGTAAGACAATAAGCTAGTAATTGAGATCAAAAGTGAATCAGTACCAAAACTAATAAAATTTGTTAACCCATTATTGGGACACATCTCAATTTCGTCTACGAACGTCGCAATAACTTTCTCATTCCCTCAACTTATGAGAACTGTCGAAGGACAAAAATGTTGAAAGTACCTAATCTTAATTCATCCGGCTGAAGTTGGGAACCTGCCTAAACCCTAACCAATCAATGCTCTGTTGTAATTTAGTTGAGTAGGATAGGTATTGGGGATCTCTGCCTATTCGGTCTGTTTAATTCTCCCCTACTCGTGGGTACACATATGGACCTAAGTAAAATAAATAATAATAATAATGTTCCTTCGGAAAACGAGGTGGAAGGCTTAGAAGGGGTCGAGAAGGCGTTGGAAGGCGCTGACATGAACCCGAATAAGCTCGATGGCTCAGTGGACTCTGATGGGAAACCAGAATCCGAGCGGAAGTTGCACAAACAACTGAAGCAAAGGATGAAGAGGGTCAGAAAGAGACAAAGATTGGCCTTGACCAAATCTGTCTCAGCGAAAGGCATAAACAAGTCGGTTGAGGAATTGACTTAAATGGTTGCCAACTTGACGTCGACTGAAACCTATCCAGAAGACGGTGGATCTAGGAAACGGTTCAAATGTTCCGGGATCATGAATCCGCCCGAAACTGAGAAGAAGGGGACGGAAGGCGGAAGGGAAGACGGACAGTCTGTTCAACATGGGGTCAGTCCACAGGTACCACACTCCAGTGGTTATGTGAATGGACAACATGTACAACGGACTATTAGTCAACCCGAAGAGCAGAAATCGTGCAAGGCCGAGCAACCTGGACCAAGCAAAGTAAAGCGAAAGCTGAGCCAAGCTATGGGAAGGAGAGTAAAGCAAGCAGATGATGCAAAGCCTTACGCTAGGAGTGAGAGAGCCAAAGTTGACAAGGGCGTAAAAACCTTTGCTCAAACAGCGGCGAACGATCTCCAAATGGGTGTTACCGACATGAGTCGAGAGGAAGGGATAGAAGCTTCACAGTTGAGTATTTTCAAAAATGCTTTGCTGAGGGCTCTAGACTTACTTCCGACAAATGCAGGTGATATAGGTGTAAAGGAGATAACCTTGGAGGAAGGGATTATAGCAATAAAATGCGTTAACCAAGAAACCCAGGGTTGGCTATGTGAGACTGTAGGGAAGATGACCGAGCTATGGGAGGGAATGAACCTTAAAATAGACAGGCTTCACATACTAAAGGATGTGGAGAGGTTGATAATCTTCGTTCCCGGTGAACCCGTGAGCAAAGATGTCATCCTTGCCAGACTTTGTCGTCAAAACTTCTATGTGAAGGACACTTCGAAATGGAGGGTTATTCATGTGGGAAGGTATGATGACAAAAAAATTGGTGGAACCAAGCTGACGATCTGGTGCCCGAGGGAGGAAGCGAGGCTGGTTAGACAAGCAGGAGATAGACTCTTTTGAGGGTTGTTCCAAGGATCATCAGAAAAGACTCAACTTGGAAAGCCACCCGGTAGGGCGACGAAGTGATAGACACCATAGAGATGGGATCAACACAAGTCGGGCGGGAGGTGGGCCCGTACCGGGAAAAGCTGAGGGTGATTCAATTGAACCTTCATCACAGCAAAGCAGCATCAGCAATGATGACTAAATGTTTTGATGAGGATTCGTTTGATATAGCCCTGATACAGGAGCCTTGGATCTTTAGAGGAAAGATTAGAGGTCGCCAAAACGAGAGATGAGGCGACCCGGGAACGCCACCTTCAGAATATCGGTTGTGGCTCGCGCAGTGTTTGCCGTAGCTCCGTCCTGTTGGAACCACATGTCCTCCAGTCCTAGTTCGTCCAATTGCGGCAGAAAAAACTCGGTTAATATGGCCCTTTAGCGCGCACCGTCCACTGTTGTCGTTTGACCAGCGGCGTTCTCGAAAAAAAATGGCCCGATGACTCCTCCAGCGTGAACAGCACACCATGCAGTAACTTTGAGCGGATGTAATGGCTCCTCGCGCATTTCTCGTGGATTTTCAGTGCCCCAGAAGCGATAGTTTTGCTTGTTCACATACCCTCTGAGGTGGAAATGAGCCTCATGGCTCATTATGATTTTGGTCGAAAAATCGTTCACTTCGTCCACGAGATTGAGGATGGCTTGGGCGTAGGTTACTCGCGTTTGGCGGTCGACAGGCAGCAGCTGATGCAAGGACTGGACGGTGTATGGGAACATGCATAAGTCTTTGTCTTCGTAAAATATTTGCATGAAATAATTCACATTTGACTTTTACCTGTGCATATTATCCATTATAGCCTTACAAAACCTAACTTTCAAGAAACTTTTCCATTCATTATTGTCAAGTAAACAACAATCACTCACGGCCATACTATTACCATACATCTACAAACCTACCTGTATAACAATTAACACCTGAAATACACAAAAATCTTCCCCCTAATCAATGCGTGTATTAAACACCACACATACATAACAATATATAAAAGAAAAGTCCGTCCTCAACAATAATAAATTCTTTAATTTTATTTTTATAGGTATGCACCTATGTATTCTAAATTCTAACTACATTACATCGAATAATCTAACTACCTTAAAATAAACTCGCATAATTACTTATAAATAAACACATCTCCATCCATCATATGGTATACCTGCCCTGCAAATAAACAAAAGCAATGTTATGTACATTATTAAAACACAATATATAATTTATACCAACTTTCGTGTCCTTCCTCTTATTATAAATATGATCATGTCCAATCCACCTCATGCCATACTGAAATAAAATAAATAGACAGGAGACAGGTTAAAACACATATAATATAGTTAGCATAAATATATCTCAAATGTGTAGCAAATTATGAACAATAATAAAAACAAACACCGGCATGGAACATAAAATAGAATTTAATCATTCCATACGTCAAATCAATTGAACGAAAAACTACCAAATGGTTACATTCAGTAAATTTACCAATGTACCTTGTTAACATCTCGAGTGGGAATAAAATTTTAGGATTTTTTATTTTTGATCGCATCATTCGTTTAATATTTGCTTCAATTAATTCAGAATTTGTTTCCTTCGTATTGTATTTATTTCAGGGTAATCGTACAAATGTTTCTGATGCCTAATTATGTCCCTTTAATTAACTATGGACCTAAGTCTATCTTCCATAATCATCTCCCATAAACGTGACCTACCAGCCCTTGGAAATTTCCTGAATGCATCCATTTGTTGGCGGTAAGAATCTGACATTTCATTCATCGTATATTTGTTTTTTGGATCAATCTGATTTTTTCTAATTCTATCTTAGTGATTTAAATGAGGATTATTTAAGATTACGGCTGGAATATTATGCTGAAGGTAAGTAGGTAAATCAAGCATTTTTTTTCTTTGAATTCAATGTTGTTTTCTTTAGGTAACTTCAAGAAGGAAAATAGTGGAATGCTGGAGGATGTTGTTTGTTCAAAATGTATCCACAGCCAGGATGGAACAATGAATCTGTTGTGTACTTAGTTTTAGTTGTTTTTATTTTAACTAGTGAGATTATGTAATGAAGTATAGTAGTATGTATTTAGTTAGAATCAATAAATATATAAAACACGAATTGATTGAAGATTTTTCTATGTGTATCGCTGCATCTATATTTTTTTCTGATTGAAAAGGGAACTTTTGCCTATTTTATATATTTTAGATTGATTTTCAGTTTAATGAAAGGGTAAGTAGAGATGAATTAATTCTTAAATGATTTACTAAGATGCATCTGAAGTAAACAGAGAAGTAGGTTTGGAAGAAATCTAATGGACAGATAGAAAAAGTAAGTATTATTTGATTGAGTTAACAATTAAAAAAAAAAAAAAAAGTTGACCCCAGTGGGGATCTGGCATCGGTACTTCATTTCGTCGTCCTGAGTACGACACACTACGCCAAAGCAACTCATTGATTTCATTGTCCAGAATCGGTATATCACCTCGTTATGGCAAGACTCGGTATGCGAAGAGTTAATAATTGTTGTACGTTTATAATTCACAACAGTTCTTTCGTTAGGTGCTTATGGAAGTAGGAAATCCGAGGAAGACAATCGGGCCCCCACATCCATAGCGTAATGTGCATGATTCACGTACATACTGTCTCATGTACATAAGCGTTAACATTGGGCGCAAGGTAGGTATGTTTGTTGTGCCTGTTTCTGGGCACACAAACATTGTTGTGCTGTTTCTGGGCACACAAACATTGTTGTGTAAAGTTGGGGGTATTTTTTCAATGTTGTACAAAAATATGTATTGGTGGTTATGAGTCATGAGGTAAAAGGAGATATAGAGATTTATGGTAATAAAGAGGCAAGGAAAAATAGAAAATAAATGAGTTACATTGTTTAAAAAAGGCATAAAAATAAATATACTATGCAATTGAACTTACGAAGGAAGCAAGCAGTTATGGAAAGGGATGCCGCTATAGTTATTGAAAAACACAAAGTTGGATGGTAAAATTAAAATGGAGTACTTTTCAATGTTAAGATAATGCATGAAGTTACGACAGTTATTTTCAAATACGCTGCTGTTTTGATGACAGATTTGTATTTCAATTCGAAACGTCATGTCTGACAGAACAATATTGACAAATAACATTTTGACATTTGTCATCAGATATGGCGATTTGACAGATTGACGCATGCACTTGCCTACAGCCGCCATGTCCCTAAACAACATTGTTTATCTGTCAAAAAGTCGATTTCAAAAAATAACGGTCAATTTTAAAAATGGCGCCATTCGAAACGTCATGTCTGACAGAACAATATTGACACTTGTCATCAGGTATGGCAATTTGACAAATTGACGCACGGCCATCTATTATTTTTAAACAATAATACCGACCATCCAACATTGTACTACATCCTTACCAAAAACCTGCCTTACCTACCTATTTAGGACTACATCATTACCAAAAACCTACTTTTCCGACCAACAAACGTTGCACTACATCAAAGATAATGGAATAAAAGAGATGGATATCTTTCGTACGTCTATCCCCCCAAAACCCATTTGTTTACATTGTTGTTTTTGTAATTTCAACCCCCGTCTGTGAATACGTGTGACATAAAAGAAGCATGTTGCTAATGGCCGGCCACCATTCCTTTTGCTTTTCTCGGCATTGCGCTGTTCAATTGCTTTGTGTTTCGTATTGAACTTGTTTGGTTTTTGTTAAGGCTTCGATTAAAATAAAGAAAATAGTGAAAAACACATTTCGGAATAGCGAATTCTTGCATTAAAGTCCAATTCATGAACTCACAAACACTTGAAAAGAAATGAGCAAATGTGCGTGACTTCATGAATTTTACGGGAAAACAGCTTGTAGGCAGCCGCCTTTCCACTGGAAAGTTATCCATCTCTGTATTCCATTATCTTTGCACTACATCCTAACCAAAATTCCCTCACCTACCTATTTAAGACTACATCATTACCAAAAACCTACTTATTCGACCCTCTTACCGACCATCCAACGTTGCACTACATTCTTACCAAAAACCTACTTTTCCGACTCCAACCACAAATTTTGCAATTTGCCTGTCCCCAATAATCTACAAATACACCCACTACCATCATACAAACCTAACCAATATTCTACTATTATATCCACTATCATCCTAGCTATATAGCCATTAACTTCCTAAAAACATAGCCAACAACCTGCCTCTCCATCAATTATAATCCTACAAACCTAACCAATAATCTACTTATATTTCCAAAATCATCCTACCTATATTACCATTAACATCCTAAAAACATAACCAACAACCTGCCTTTCCATTTATTATAATCCTACAAACCTAACCAATAATCTACTTTTATATCCACTATTATCCTACTAACGTAACCAATAACCTAACTATATAACCATTAACATCCTAAAAACCTAACCAAAAACCTGCCTCTCCATCCATTATGATCCTACAAACCTAACCAATAACCTACCTATATATCTAATATCATCCTAAAAACCTAACCAACAACCTCCATCTCCATCCATTATGATCATATAAATCTAACAAACATCCCCTATAATAATTGCCTGTACATTTATTATGATAATACAAACCTACCTATATAACAATTAACATCCTACAAATCTAGCCAATAATCTACTTTTATATCCACTATCATAGTACTAACATAACCATTAACAATCTAAAAACCTAACCAACAACCTGCCTCTCCATCCATTATGATCCTACAAACCCAACCAATAATCTACTTATATTTCCAAAATCATCCTACAAACCTAACCAATAACATACCTATATATCCAATATATGTAATCCTACAAACCTAACCTGGATTCATCATTCCATTATAACTTCTGCTTTGCCTTGCCGCGTTCAGTATTATCATTCTAAAAGGTACATATTTATGTAGAACATTGAAAAAATACCCCCACTTTACACAACAATGTTCGTTGTGCCCAGAAACAGGCACAACAAACATACCTACCTTGTGCCCAATTTGCGCCTATGTACATAAGACAGTATGTACGTGAATCATGCTTTTACTTTTTTTTTTTTTTTTTTTACTTTTCAATTCATTTTTATTAATTCATTCATTAAACTTATATTCTAGACAAAAACGATTAAATCTAATTTAAAACTAACATTTATCTTATTCTAGCTTACTGGCTCTTAGCGAGCGCTCTAAACTTAACAATATGCTTAAAACTATTGCCTTTCGGCCTTAAATCTATCTATATATATATATTTTGTTTTGTTTTTTAATCTTCAAGAAACTTTAAAAACTTGAACTCTTTATTATTGTTTTATTAAAACTAAAACTACTTAGAACTACCTAAGCTACTTAATCTAAATTACCTATAATCAGGGTGGTGAGCAATCTAGCCGATTGGTCACCATCCTGATTGCGTCGATGGGCGCCTGACAGCCGCCAACAAGGTGCACATACGCGCCGCCGAGACTGGAGCGAGGCCTTAAGCGTCGGTCCAGTCTCGGAAGCACTCTTTCATGTTGCCTAGCCCGGCCCCTCCCAAAGACCCCCTACTCTAAACCTAAACCTGAAATCTTAATTTCTAGCTTAAAACTAAGGAGGGTGCTACGTAAGTAGCGCACCGGCCCGGGAGAGCGTATCAACCATCACCTCTTCTTCAAGCCACCAAAATTCGGTGAACTGCTTTAGGATATCAGTTTTGTCCCTATCCGCAATTGCGGTGCTAAAACGGAGGAGCTCCTGAGCATTGGCGGCGTACCCGTCGTGGATGAGCCGCTTATCCCTCGCGCCGCGGTGGCTGTGGTACAATACCGGCACACCATCTTTTTGCTGGACTAACCCTTTCATGTCTACATGAAGAAATGCCTCAGGCGGGATAAAGCCAGACCGAAGCGTACTCTCGTGGTACATTAAATTGGGGTAGTAAGCCCCTGAGATCAGGTTATTATCACTGGTCATCGCCCTCGCAACGTGCTTTCGAATCATCTTAATAAGGAAATTGTCAATCCTATTCAGTCGAGCCCCATTGTATAGGGTCTTGTTGGGATAGTATTTTATGTAAGTACTCAGATTCAGGAGTTCTAAACAACCCTAAGCAGGCCCTGAGACATTGTCTCTCAAACACCCGAATCTTTTCCATATAGGACGGCGCTATATTGAACCACATGGGACAGCCATAAGCGATGATAGGCCTTATAAGGGCCACTGCTGCGAAACAGTCTCCTTGTCAGAGCGTAAGCCCTCCTAGCCCCAGCAAGACAAGCACCTATATGTTTGTCAAAATACAGATACTGGTCGAGCCAGATGCCAAGATACCTGACCACGTTCCTCACCGCCAATGGCTGCCCCTGCTGTCCAATAATTGTTAATTTTCTCCAGTTTTTTTCTGGTATCACTAGAGGCCCTAGCCAATGGAGTCCTGAACAGAATTGTTTCCGAATTTTGGAAATTGATTTTCAACTTCCAATCATCGCAATACCTCTTAATTTGATCGAAGTCACGCTGCAGAAGGATGTTGATGACCTCGATTTTTGGTCCTGACCTGTACGCCACTAAATCGTCTGCGTACGCTATAGCATGTCTGAGGGAACCCACCAGATCACTTGTGTAAATATTAAACAGGATCGGAGAATTCACTGCTCCCTGTTGTAAGCCGTTTTTAATTTCGAAAATCTTGCTCGAAGTCACATTGCCAGCTTTGACAACGAACTTCTTTCCCATAAGCATGTCATAAATCATATACAGCAATGGTTTTTGAATGCCCCTTCT
The DNA here is from genome assembly GCA_948293265.1 of Cheilosia impressa. Taxonomy (NCBI): domain Eukaryota; kingdom Metazoa; phylum Arthropoda; class Insecta; order Diptera; family Syrphidae; genus Cheilosia; species Cheilosia impressa. The sequence goes on from OX411882.1 coordinate 37,845, forward strand.
GGTCAGCTTATAGAAGAGCCCTCCAACCATACGGTATCGAAGGCCTTCTCGAAGTCGACCAGGCAGGCACCCGTGCATTGTTTCTTACTTTTATTCCACTGAATGTCGGAGACCAGTTTCGACGCGGCATGAATAGTGTCATGCCCCGCTCTAAACCCAAACTGGTTGTCCGGAATACGTGAATCATGCACATTACGCTTGGTGATGGGGGCCTGATTATCTTCTTCGGATTTCCTACTGATGCGGCCACCTAACGAAAAAACTGTAGTGAATTGTAAACGAACAACACATATTCGGTTTTACTTTTCAGGAGTTTGTATAAGGAAGGACATTGGGCAAAAAAAGTCAATAGTGTGATACCGAAGGACGAGATGGTGAGATCTCTGTTCGAATCTCACTGGTGGTGAACTTTTTTTTTTTATTTATACTCGGATTATATTATTACAGTCGATCACCGTTTCGTAGTTAATCACTTTTAATGCAAATAAAAGTTGCCTAATAACTTAAATATATGTACATAAGTAATTACTTGCAATGCAAATAAAAATTAAAAAAAATTACCTTACAACTTAAATTAAACAGCTTTCAAAAAACTTAGTCGATCATCGTTGTTAATCACTTGCAATTTGCAATGCAAATAAAAATTGGGCCATGATACCCCAATCGGCACCCTGAAATAAAAAAAAAAAATAATAACAAAATCAAACAACATAACCTGCCTCTCCATCCATTATGATTCTACAAACGTAGCCAATATCTTCTCAAATATCCACTAATGTTCTACAAACCTAACAAATAATCTACAAAAACACCCACTTCCATCCTACAAACCTAACCAATAACATACCTATACATCCAATATAAATAATCCTACAAACCTAACCTATCTTCATCATTCGATTATAACTTCTGCTTTGCCTTGGACAAAAGTACATGTGAAAGAATCCCTCTGGGGGATGTTTCTTTATATTTCTTTTTATTCAGACAGTAATTATTAAATAAGTCATTTCTGCCTCAATTAAAATCCTTTCAAAACCTACCTATCCGTCCATTCCATATGCATCTTATGTCGTTTTCCATTGGGACCACCACTAAAAATCTTTTTTAGATCTCAGATTTATCGCGGCTTATGGAACACGCAACGAAATTGATCTGCTTTTGTAAATGGATTAGTGCGTTATTTGACAGCAACATCAGCTGTTCAAAATCAATCTTTTTTTTGATCTAAATCACTTTTCACGTTCCATTGGGCAAAAAAATCAATCTTTTTTTCGATTCGGATCACTTTTTGCAGAGATAATAAATTTGTTATTAGTACGCGCAGTATATAACCTTTTTTATTCACTAATCGTCTGTCTTTCCTTACATTTCATTAATATAAAATCAATCTGAAATGTGCAAAATAGGTAAAACTTCCCTGTATTTAATCAACAAATATAATTAGGTATACCTAATGTGACGGTGATTTCAACACACATCATAATCATTCCATTTCATTGCTACAACTATACGCTACCCCCAATGCAGAAGCTTTCCTTGTAAACATAACACCCACATACACGTATCTACTATATTATTTTAATTTTAATGATTGACTGTCTTTCACTGTTATACCTACCTATACCATGCCCCCTCCCGTCCTACCAATGCGGCTTGACCTTATTGTAGCGTACAGCATCGAAAACATCCCCCAACTTAACAGGATTATACTTTTACTGCCCAGAAACAACCAATCAAAATATATGCCTACTCCTACCCTACATATGTACATTTTCCATGCATATTGGTTATTGGGGGCTGGATTTGCTATATACCATAGACTTATCAAATTAACAGTACATTTGCCTACAAGTTGCTGGCCTCCATAGTATTTCCTAATTATTCGTGCCCGTACAAATCAGAGTGCCATTGCTGCTGCACGCATACTTTAAAAATCCTATGCATGAGACCATTTTCTAATGGGGCAGAGATGAATAAAAAAAAGTAATGGATATCTTTCGTACGGTAGCCACGCCCATTTGTTAACATAGTTGTTTTCGTAATTTCAATCCATCCGACGGCCATTTTCTAGTGGGGGCAGAAATGAATAAATAAAAGAAATGGATATCTTTCGTACGTCTACCCCCCCCCCCCCAAACCAATTTGATTACATTACTGTAATTTCAATCCATCTGGCGGCCATTGTTGAGTTCATAAAGTATGGAATGTTGAGTTGGAGCTTGGAGTTCTTGTCGAGTTTACGGATGCAATGCATACTCTACTTATAACTTCTTTGTTTTTATTTAATTACTGTGTTTTTACACCTTCGTTCTTCGTATTGTATATGCATGATTCATATGCTCTCAAATTCCGTATGTCTAATCGAACATAAAAATGCCACTGCTCTCTTTTTTGTTGATATTCGTGCAATTGGATTGGAATATGTGTACGTGTAGCCCTCGACACTTTTCTATGAATTTTTAATTGACGGGTTAAAAATTATATTAAATTATTTAAAACTTGCGCCCTCATTGATTTCTAAACATTTTTACATAAAAGATTAACAAAGATAGATTCACCCGATCAAGGGCGGATCCAGGATTTATTTCTGGGAGGGGCACAAAGGCCAGATAGGTGAAGATTGTATTGCATTGCAATTTATCTCTGGGATCCATTCTTTTTTAATGACATACAAAAATAACTATCAAAAATACTTTTTATAAAGGTTTAATAATACAAAATTATATGTTTAATAGGTAATGACAGTTTTCTTTTATGTCGTTAATTTCATTTGAACTTAATTATCCGCAAAATTTATGGAGTGTTCGTCTACCGTAAGACTATAACTTGTACAACATTCAAAAAATAACGCGTTTTTTTTGTGGGTCTCCAACACTATTGTCTCACTCACAAAAAATAAATAATAAATCTGTTGAACACCTCTATGTTTACCTCAGAGAACTAAATCCTTTTCCTTTTGCAGTACGCTGCTGCTGCGAAATGATGACGAAAAGTGGGTAATTGTAGCAGATTGCTTGGTACAATTATCTACTCGCTTTTCGCACATATTTATTGTACGCGACATTATTTGCTGGAGAAAATTTGACATTTGTAATGCGTTAGCAGCTCTTATAACAGGTATGGAGCCACATTTGAAAAATCTTGGAGCCAAAAATAGACAAACTGAAAAATCAAAACAACGCATTTTTTTTCCAGTTTTTTAGGGTTGCTTATTCTGATTACATTGCTTTTAAAAGACGACAATATTAAATTAAAGTAAACACACTCAAAGTTGAGAGACCTTTTTAGTTTCCATTTTCCAATGTTAACAAAATAAAAACGTCTAAGGAAACAAGTTTTCATATTAAATATTTTCGAAATTGGTTTTTATAAATGTGTGAAAATCAATAACAATAGATTTCCAGTGTACATGAAAAACAAGTGTTTTTTTGCGGCCAACTCAATATACAAAAGAACCAGTACAAATCGGATTTAATGTTTGGCAGCAAAAATCTGAAATGCCCAATCGAAAACGACATAACCTTTTTGAAAGTTTTAGTCACCTATACGAAAAGAGTACGTTCGCAATAGAAGTATGAATTTTTTTTACAAGTTCCTAAGCCGGTAATTCCTAAAAATCGCTAAACTTCGTAGTGAATAGCATAAATTTGAATAAATCCCGAATGACAATTTTAAGGACCCAGTGAAAAGTTCGAATAGCCCAATCAAAGATAAATAACCAGCGCTGCTAACACTGCTATTTGTGCGTCAGCTGATGAGATACATACTCCACAAATTATTTTTCGCTGCCTTTTCGCAGATTTTTCGCAGATATCGTTCCGAAACAGGTTCGTATTAGGCTTAAAGCTAGAAATCATGTGTATATGTGCATATTTCACGCATGCGTTTACGCGCTTGATTCTGCATGAGGAGATACGTGCACATAAATCTCACGCACGCCAAGATTCACATTCTAGCATATGCAGACATAGATTTGGGTAATTTTTCGTCTTGATTATCATCATTTTTTTTTCTACTGACCTGTGTCTGGGGGGGGCACGTGCCCCTGTGCCCCCCCCCCCCTGGATCCGCCCTTGCACCCGATGCAATGCTTTTTTTGCAAAAGAAAAATTTCACGAAAACGCAAACATAGTTCACCAGTTGTTGTCAAACGCAATCGCACTTGTATTGGCAAATCTGAAGCAGCTCGGAGAACAAAAATCACAAAACTGGCTAAAGTCGGAAAAACATTCATTCCTTCATATTTATTCTTCACTTCTCGGGTGAATTTATCAGAAAAGCACTATAATCCATCTCCACCACGGCCAGAACTTAAATAAAATCGATCTTACAGTAAATTTTCACACTTTAAGCTATCTTTAACTTTGATCTTTTTATTTTGTTTTCAGATAGCTCGTTCATGGAATTGACGTTTCGATCCTTGATGACATCGGTCTGATTCTATAAATACAATTTTTAGGCTTACAGCTCAAGAGCTAATAAATTCGTATTTGATGAATGCGTATGCGTAAAACCCTAACGAAATATAATAATAAAAAAATGTATCGTGTATATATACAATTTATTAATTTATTGTTACTCCTTTAATAAATATTTTGTATGTCTTTAGTCTGCTTCAAAGTGTAACATTTTGTTGACTCATTCTTCTAGTTATAGTTCATAGTTTTCAATAACTACTTGATGTAAAGGTACAGTACTAAAATCTCATTATATCTCAAAGTCCTTATAATTTAACATACATTTCTGTAAAACACAAGTCAGTCATCAACCCTTTTTTAATTTTATTTTTTTGTGTTTCTATTTATTGTTTCGAATTTTTTTTTTTAATAAATTTGAGAAAGAAAATAAACATCATTTCTTCAATTGCATTGTGTACGTAGATAATATAAATTGAGCTACTTTTTTTTATTAACATACGATACGAACTACATGCAAATATTATAAGAATAATAAAGGTAAATGGTTCCCTTCTTGTATTGATAAGAGTTTACATTTTAGAACACGAGATTAAGTGAGAAAAGTGTTCAGTAATAACGAAAAACCTTTTTTTTTAAATTAATCAATAAATATCTATATAAATTTCAAATGAAAATGTACACATATGCAAATATGATATAGGTTTAATTTAATATTTATTTAGATATATATAATATATATGCTCGTTTTTGGAAATAACATTGAATATTTGTTATGGAAGCAGTCTTACATTATATTCAATGTCGCCAAATAGGAGCCAATATTGCAACCGAAAGCAACAATATAAAACATTATGAACAGAATATAGAGAAACAATGTGCAAAAATGGAAAATAATCATTTCCACAAACAAATAACATAAGTTTATTGCACTGATTTTTAATTATGAGATTACATAATTACATAATCTGACACAAGCAACGAATATATGTTTGGTTATTTTGTGCGCCAAGCATGCTGATTGACGACGGATTCAATTTCAATTTCACTGTCATCATCGAATCCATACCAATATCACATTACCATTATTTGAAGTGCTACTCATTGATCTATTGTCCGATATATCCGCCGCTGTGGCTCGGGAGTGTAATGAATTCGAGTACGAAAATGTTGTGGTGATCCAGGGACACTTACGGATCCACGTCTTGGCGGCGGTAGGGGTGGAGAACCGTTAATATGACTAAAATTACATTGTGTGGTATATATGAACATCACTATGAAGAAACAATTTTTGAGATAGTATTTAAAGAATATTCCTTACCGTCTGTTTAACAAAGGGGATCCCCCAGTAGGCTGTCCGCTAAGGTCCAATAAATTTTTCCTTAATAAGAGGGGTGATTGACCGCGATTGAATCTAGGTGGTGGATCAGGGCTACGATGTCTTCTGTCAGTACCAGTTAATATATGCGGATTTGGTGACTGCACAAAATTTCGCTGTATTGGACCAGATGCTTTGACTAATTTGTCGGTACATGTAAAAGGATCAGCAATAGGTGACTTCATAATAAATGCATTATTACTTGTTGAACTTGACATGTTTCCACTACAACAAGGTTCAGAAATGCGATATAAGCTCTCGTAGTTTTTATCATGATCACGATTTATGTCTTCATTAGTTTGATCTGAGGCATTGAGCTGCAACTTTACATATGAAGAAAATTGTCGCTTCATCGCACCTGCAAGGGAATTAAACCATCCTACAAAATTCAAGGTTGTTGATGATAGCGGCATTGGAAGAAAAAGCTTATATGTTTAGACAAGCAGATAAGCGTAATTTTGTGCGCAATAAATTATGATGTCCATATTTTATGTAATAAATGTAGGTTCCTATCTACTTTAATGAGTAGATAGGAACCTACGTTATGCATCGAATTGAATTAAAGTGAGTCTACTTTCAAATCAGAATATAATATAATAAAGAAGATGCGTAAGTTTCCAAGTTCTCATTAATGTGCGCGCACACGAAAGGTAGTCGTCTGCGTTGAGGTTGGGATGAAGGTGTCCAATAGAACCAAAGAGATATTATACCAGAACTTATTCATCGCTGTTCTGTTGCATGGTGTAGAAGCATGGACTGCATCAATAGCGTATGAACCTAAAGTTTGTATCGATGGAAGGAGTAGGAGATTGAGGGACGAATTTTACGGATTATATTTATATCATCGTTAACGTAGTCAAAAAGCCTAAAATTCAAGGTGGGCCAGAAGAGATCACCCTATTGGAAGATGCTCTTATTTTTGCAAATGGCCGCCAATGTCAAATCGTTTTGACATTTGTGGACTAGACAGATGTAGAATACAAGTGAACAAGCCATGGAGCGATACACTCCCCAAGAACGCGGAATAATCATGTCTATTTTTTTGCGTAACAATTCATCTGTAGTGTTGGCGCAGTGCGAATTCCGTCGCCGATTCCACGACCGTCCGACACCGACTGCGCCAACACCGCGCCGTTTGGCCACCAACCTTGAAGAGTATGGGACCACACGAGACGTTGCCAAGAGTGGCCGCCCCCGGAGCGCCCGTTGTGCCCGAGAATATCGCCGCTGCGATATTCACATCCCGCGTCGCCTCATCTCTCGTTTTGTCGATTTGCACTGGCCCGCAAGATCGCCCGATTAAACCGTTCAAGACTTTTTTTTTGTGGGGATTTTTGCAGGGGCGATTCCTCTCAGTTAGCTAGTTTAGCGGCGCTAAACCAAGAAAATAAATTGAAATACATATACGCAAAATACAGCAAAAACGAGGTTAAAGTAATTTTGAAGATTAATAATTGCAATAATCAATGACATACTAAATAACAAAACTATTATTTACAAATAATATTTGCCTACACAAACACACAACACAATACCCCCATGCAATAAGTTTCACTTGAAATACTCTTTAGCGTTACAACTTGAGATACCTCAAATTCCCTGCCTGCACGCACACGCACAATCTAAAACTCCCATAGAAAAGTCTCCTGCTTGTAGCATTTTAGCGTAAAAAATTGCGCTACCGAATTTCCTACAATCTGTATAAGTGTGGAATTTGACTACCTCTACCAGTCGTAAGCAAAGCACAGGAAAATATACGGAAGGGTAAGCGCAAACAAATGCGATAAAACTTGAAAGTAGAGTGTAAGTGTAAGCAAGCAGGTATATTTTGCGCGTTATCTTTTTTTGTACTTCTGTGTGTTTCTCTTTCTAGTCAAATTGCAGTAAGAATGTGTCGTTGTGTTCTTATTTGACTGAATTAATAGTCTTATTGAATTCCATACCAAAAGTAAAGTGCGATTTATAATTTTATATTTGCGTGGATTATAAATGTGAGTAAATACATAATAATTATTTTTGTCGTGCTTTTGGAATATGAGAGGGCGCTTTTGTTTTGTTTTTTTTGTTTGTAAGAAGTGAGCACGTAGCTAACCCATTGCTTAAGACCAGGAATCGCCACTGGTTTTTTGAAGTCCCGTGTTTACGTGAACAAGCCCGAAACCCTAACAGCCGTCAAGGACAACATTCGACATGAGTGCGAAAATCTGTCGCCCGAAGTTCTCGCCGAAGTGATGAAAAATGCCATAAAACAAGCCCGTATGGCAATCAATTGTGACGGCGCCCATTTGGCCGATATCATCTTCTCGACCAATACAATTCTAGAGGTTCAAATAAACATAATCAAAAAATAGAATCGAAATTTTTCATTTAGAAAAAAATGAGAGCCAAACAACATCGGATGACTTCTTTTTGCCAACCTTGTATTTATAAGAACTGTGGCAGCAGCTCAATGAGTCTATGAGTCCACCTCTAAGAATCAATGAAGAAGAGAAAATCCTCACCTCAGGTACAATTAGAAAGCGACCTCAACCAAGTTGATTTGTGTAGCTGGAGCAAGCTGGCTATAGAAAATTGTTGGTTGGGGGCATGGTCCACCCCTGACTCTAAGCTCCATCTAAAGTAAAGTAAATATGACCCTATTGACATCAACTAATAATCAACTGCAAACTAAATTCTCTTAATCAGCTGCTGGAAATGCTGCTTATGTAAACATGTCTACTATTGTATTGATTTCGATAACCGATGTTCGCGTTTCGAAGAGACTGCTATTCAAGCTATACTTTTTTGCAAGCGAGTAAAAATTACTTGAAACTAAATATTGTAGCGCTGGAACGAGATAAGTAATTGCGAACGAGACAAATATAGAGCAATGAAGAGGAAAGGGGTATAGTGAAAGGATATTCATATTCAAATGGGTATTACGTTTTGGTATTTCGATCAGGAAGGATCTCATCATTTTATAACCAAATAAATAAATACTCAAGTACAAGTAAAGTGATTTAGATTATTTGTTTTGTTACGTAATAGATCAGAAGTGGGATAGTGGACTAAAGTTAAGTTCAAATTTATTTGTTTTTGCTTTGTGTATCTATTTACATATACGAAAAGCATAGTATTGAATACGTTCAACTCAAAGCGTGATTATTTTTCCAATGTGGCGTTTATAAAGTCCAGATTTAATTGGTGTGAATTTGTTTTAATCTAAGAGGAAGATACAATTTTGGTTCACAGAATAGTATGTCCTTAATTAATCGCTGAATGGTTAATGTGCGCATTATCACGTAGCATCTTTCATGAAAACAAGGATATGATGAGTCATGTTTTATTTCAATTGAGAGAGTAACGGTATTCAATGGTGCGAATCGCAACGACAAGGCTAAGAAAAGATAAGTGGATATAAAAGGAAAATTGGATGTTCGACAGAGACTGCAGTGTGTTTTCGGTTAACGGATATTGGAGTATCCATATGTAAGAAAAAGGCAACATGTTCAATTGCAAAAGTTAATTGTGATTGATATGAGAGTGCAAATATGTATAATGGGTATGCATATGGAAAGAAGTTTTGTGTACGAGTGTTGGATAGAATCGAATATAATTGCGTTTTTGGTTTACAAAAAAAGTAGTTGTTCTTTTCTTAAGATATTCTGCGCATGATGAGCCGGGAATGTTTTGCGAACCATTGAATGCAATTATTTTATGTGTGCATATTGACGAGTCGTTCCGGCAGGGAACGTTTTCTATATCCTTTGTGGAATGTTGAAATACACAAGGTGTATTAATTTGAAATTTAGGGATTATGCTTTGAGTTGTAGTATTAAAATGGTCATTTATGGTAATAAATTGGTACGTTATGTAAATAGTGTTTTACATTTCTTTTCGTAGATTGATATGGAGAGCATGAGTGTTAAGATGCTCCAAGTCGAGCTTAGGAAAAGAGGTCTGCCAATATCTGGATCTAAGCGTGTACTGATAAACAGAATCGTTCAACACGATGACAAACAAGGAACTCAGTGCATAGGTCAAGCAGAGTGTTCATCTAGTGATACTGAAGACATGACGCAGGCATGCAGTCCGGGCAATGTTGGGGAACCCGACGTTACTTTTGGCTCCGAAACACCGACTGTTAATGATGAGGTGCTCAGGGCAAGGGAGTGGGACATTATAAGACGTGAAAATAATTTATTAAAAAAGGAACGGAAGATCTTCGTACATGAACGCGAATTAGCTGTGAAGTTAAAGAACTTAGAAGATGCACGAGTCCGAAATATACATACTTCAGGAAGACCAAGAGCAAACTTTAGCATTCGAGAAATTGCCGACGCATTACCAACTTTTTTACCTGGGGATATCTCCTCTATGTCCTCTGAAGGTTGGGTTAACAGAGTTGAAGTTTTGGCAAAAATATATGACTGGGATGAAAGTGCTCTACGGTTGGCAGCGGCCTCGAAAATGCGTGGCCCGGCACGTTACTGGTGGGACACTAATCAGGAGATATCGGCTTCCTGGACTCAGTTGACGATTGGGTTAAAGGCTAATTTCCCACATCAACACAGTGAGGTTGAAATTCACCAACAGTAAGTGAGAAAAACAAAGAAACCTAACGAGACTATCGAGAGTTACTGTCATGAGATGACTATCATCCAGTATATTCTCACCGGACTTAATGATTTTCAAATGAGTTCAAGCTTAGCATCAGGTAATTTTAGAGACATCGCGGAATTGATCGAGAAAATTAAATGGTACGAGAGTATTCGAACAAATTCGCGGACTGTCCAAAAACCTACTGGTTGGCTTCCTAAAGTTAACAACCATCAACGAGCGGCCAGGAAAATTTTCAACATCGAAGTCCACTACAAGAACGGAATCATATTACTTGCTATAATTGCAACCAGGCAGGACATTATGCACGACAATGTACGCAATCTAGGAAAAGGCAACATTCTACTGGCCGAGACAACAATTTCCGAGTCCCAGCAAAACTAGACAAGACCACATACAAAAATTAATTTGATCACAAAAAAGGTAAAGTTTCCTATTCCACTCATTGAAGAACAACTGAACAGCTTGGCGGGGTATAAATATTACATTGTTCTGGACCTAGCATCGGGATACTACCAAATACCTATAAAGAAAGGACATACTCACTATACATCGTTCATTACTCCGGATGGTTTATACGAATTCACTTGCATGCCGTTTGGTTTAGTGAATGCTCCGTCCATTTTTCAAAAGCTAATGAACGCCATAGTCCAAAGGATGAAGCCGGAAAAAATAGTTTGTTACATGGATGATGTGGTTATACCTTCTGTTTCCATAGAGGACGGAATGAGGAAACTGGAAATGTTTTTGGAAGTGTTGAAGCATGCGAATTTAACATTAAATCTCAAGAAGTGTGATTTTTTCAAGACGGAAATAGAGTTTCTCGGACATTTGATTAAAGATGGTACAATACAGCCAGGAAAATCTAAGACTATTGCAGTGGAACAATTTGAACAACCGAAAAATGAACATGAAGTACGACAATTCATTGGGCTTACAAGTTACTTTCGGAAATTCATTAAGGATTATTCCATTATAGCATTGCCGTTGACCAATTTAACCAAGAAGAACTGCAAGTTTGAATGGACCAAAAAACAGCAGAATGAATTTGAAAAGTTAAAGCAGATTCTTACGGATAGACCTGTACTTGCGCTATTTAATGCAACCGCTGATCATGAGTTGCATACTGATGCTAGTTCCCATGGTATAGCGGGAGTGCTTTTGCAGCGAGAAGACGAATTATTGCGTCCTGTAGCCTACTATAGCAGAAAATCATCAAAAGAAGAATGTGTTTGTCACAGTTTTGGGCTGGAGGCCCTCGCTGTAGTTGAATCGACACACCGATTTCGTCAATGTCTGCTGGGTAGGCATTTTTTTTGGTGGTTACTGATTGTCAGGCTCTTAAGACTGCTATGAAGATAAAGGAATTAGTACCTAGAATTGCACGATGGTGGTTGGAGATGCAGGAATGTGACTGCGATATGCAGCACCGTTCGGGGAAGAGTGTGGCACATGTGGATTCGCTCTCCTGAAACCCTTGCGAAAACGCAAAAGAGGCTGACGTCGTAGACGTGACTGTCCTGAAAGTTCTGATGGACGAGTCGGATTGGTTATATTCTCTTCAACTGCGGGACAGCGATGTTAGGGATGTTGCTGATGTGCTAAAGGGAAAACCAGGTGGTGATTCAGACAAGCAGATTCGTGGCGACTATGTTTTGCAAGACGGACGCGTATACCGGTTGGTTGATGGCGAGATGAGGTTGTTTCTGCCAAGGGGTGTTAGAAACCGGGTTTTGGGGAATAGTCATGATCTTGTTGGACATTTCTCGGAGGGGAGAGCGATAGGGCATGTACAAGCTAGATATTGGTTTCCGAGGATGACACGATTTGTGAGGGATATTTGAGGGCCTGTGTTGAATGCGCCTATAACGGGAGGGAGATGCAGCCGCGTGGTGAACTGTTTGCGATCGAGAGGAGATGCGTTCCCTTTGACGCCGCCCACATTGACCACTTGGGACCGTTTGTGAAATCAACTAAAGGAAATATCTACATCATAGTGCTAGTTGATGCGTTTACCAAATATGTTATTTTAAAAGCGGTTTCGAGTACTCAAACGAAGTTAGTCATTAATTTTCTTACAGAGAATTTTTATACTTTTGGAACCCCCCGTCGAATGATATCTGACAGAGGAACCTCGTTTACATCTAAAACATTTGAAGAGTTCATGAAGAATAACGCCATTCAGCATGTGCTTAATGCAACAAAAATGGACAGATGGAGAGGTATAATCGATCAATTTTGCACGCTTTACTCGCTACAGTAGAAGAAGAAGACAGATGGGATCAAAAATTAAAGATGGTCCAATGGGGAATCAATAACACATACAACGAAGCAACGGGCAAAACGGCACACCAACTTTTAATGGGCTATATACCGAGGGATCCCTTACAAGACGTGTTAGCTGAAGGAGTAGACTTAAATCAAACTAACCAGGACATACAGCAGATTCGAAAGGAAGGAGCTGAAAGCATTGTAAAGAAGCAGATTTCACAGAAACTTCCTTATGATTCGAAACATCGCAAAGCCAAGGCTTACAAGGTCGGAGACTTAGTTATGTCCCCAAATGATAGTTCGACTTCTACCGGAACATCCCGCAAGTTGGAGGTGAGGTATCGCGGACCATATATAATAACTGCTGTTCTTCCGCACGACAGGTACCAGGTAGCAGACATGCCATTTGCTCCCAGAAACCAAAAACCATACTTAGCGGTATGATCAGCAGACCGCATGAAACGTTGGATTGAGCTGGATATCGACTTCGACGAGGACGACGAATTTGTCAGAATGGACGAATCTGTAGCGCTGGAACGAGATAAGTAATTGCGAACGAGACAAATATAGAGCAATGAAGAGGATAGGGGTATAGAGAAAGGATATTCATATACAAATGGGGATTACGTTTTGGTATTTCGATCAGGAAGGATCTCATCATTTTATAACCAAATAAATAAATACTCAAGTACAAATAAAGTGATTTAGAGTTTTGAGCTGGATATCGACTTCGACGAGGACGACGAATTTGTCAGAATGGACGAATCTGTAGCGCTGGAACGAGATAAGTAATTGCGAACGAGACAAATATAGAGCAATGAAGAGGATAGGGGTATAGAGAAAGGATATTCATATACAAATGGGGATTACGTTTTGGTATTTCGATCAGGAAGGATCTCATCATTTTATAACCAAATAAATAAATACTCAAGTACAAATAAAGTGATTTAGAGTTTTGTTACGTAATAATATTATGTTTCAAATAAACGAAGGACTTCGAAAGAAAGCAATTTTGCCCAAAAACATCGACCTAATGGGAAAAGTGCGCAGCATCAGTGATCTAAAACGACTTATACATGTAGAACCAATGGACACCAACGTTTTTGATAAGTGGAATACGACATTAACTAACTAAAGACATCCAGCCATTACCGCAAATACTAAACAGGCGTAATGGTTGAGTGTCAGATCCAGCTTAAACTGTAGCGCCTCCAAAGTAAGTAATATGCTAAAAAAAAAAACAGTCTAATGAAAAAAAACTGTACAAATAGATTTTTTCAAATGCACAAACACAATAACACAGCAAAATTATAAGAAACTTAGTATAGAGTTGTAAATAAACAATACCGCAAACTTACCGTGTTCGTCTTTAAGTGGATTTTCTTTTACAATAGAGTATGGTGAACTATTTTGATGTTTGTTTTCAAAGCTTTGATAAAACTTATTATTTTTTACAGCTTCATTGTAAGGACTTTGAAGCAAACGTGAAGAGCTCAATTTAAAATGTTCGGTCGTCGGAGAAGGTGGTGATGGGATATTCTTTAGACTATTCATGGGTAGATATTGATGTTTACTTATTAATGCGGAATAATGGCTGTTATCATCAGGCGAAATTGGTTTTGGCGATTGACTAGATGTTGACGGCATTAATTGGTTGGTAGAAATCGGTATATGAGAAGTTTGATAAGTAGAAATATTACTATTGAGAAAAGGATTAGTGACTCCGTCAGAGCTCAGTCGCTCTTTTTCCCGGTATTGATTTTGTTGGTGATAAAACCGTTGAAGTACTATAATAAATAGAGGATCGAAGCATATGGGTTTATTCAAGCTTTTATAACGTGGCTTACCTATTGGACTTTGATTACCCTGAATACGCATCGGACATTGTAATGGCTGAGTTTCGGATCTGTTATTTACATGATTTAATGGCATTTGTAGTTTTCTTCTTATTACTGGCGATGGCTGCATTAATTTAGCAGAGAAAGCATCAGAACCATCACATACAGCTTCTGGTCGATTACTCATTTGCCATGTGGAATCCAATTCTGTTTGATTTTTTTTTTGACTAAAGGGCGATGTAGTAAGATTGCGTATAATGGATTGACCTAAAAATTATATATAAAATATTTAATTAAAAAAAAAGAAGACTATTATATACCAATACTGCTGAACACCGATTCTTTTCTGGGACTCTCCCCAAACCTTTGGTTAGTTGCGAATTTTTTCTGCATAAATGGTGATCTCTTGTAAAATTTACTAGAATCGTTAACGACATTATCTTCTTTAGATATTTGAGAACTATTCTTGTTCATATTTATTGCTTGAGGTATGCTTGATGGTTGTTGTAATCTCATTTCCTGGTGATTATTGTACTTAGAGATACTAGACGTTTTTTTAGGTGTATTTACTGTTGTTGTTAAGTAGTACTGATAGCTTGGTATTTGAGTTATTTTCACAGAAGGATTTGAAAGTGTGGTTTTTGAATGGAGTGTTTCTGAGTTAGAATCTAATTGTGGTGTTGCGGATTTGTTTGGCATTAAAAGTCTGCAATTGAGAACGATAAAAGATAAATTCGTTTTTATTCACATATGTTTTGAAATACCAGAAGTAATTTAAGTTATTTTTATTTAAGCGAAATAAATTATTTATGCCATTTTAATTTTATTGGCGAACGGCGTAAGTAGGGAATATTTTTTAAAAAATTTCAATAAGTTGAATAATTGTTGAGTGTCCTATGAGTTTGGTGGACGCTAGTTGGCAACAACTTGGCGGCGCCTAGTCCTTGAATATGTTATTTACACGGCAATTAAGATTACTTTACCTCCCTTAGTAGCCACCAAGTACTGGTCACCACACTCGACTTGCGCGAGGGTTAAACACGAAGAAAAAACTTAATCAACGTTAACTTGTATTGGGGTTCAGCAATGATTTGTTCACGACTAGCAAGAGGTGTTGATAAAGATAAGACGATCGTCAGATTTGGTGGTTCAACAGCTGAGCTCTTCGAATGTCATTTACACAAAAAAAAGCTAGCATACGTATTGTGTGAGCTATAGAGGCCTTTTCTTATTATTTAATGTCGCATATAAGGCCCCATAAAACGTAGGACTGTGCGAATATCTTAAACACACGATTAAGCACGTAGAAGTATTGCTACGAACACATCAATCATTTCCATAAATCTTGGAATGTATAAATTTTAAGTACAGTGGAATCCGGATATAGCGACGGTCAAGGGACCGGCGGCATAAAGTCGTTCTAGCCGGACGACGCACAAAACGAACTGAAAATTTTATATGTAAATATTAACATATCTGTATGTAAGGAAGTAACGTCAATGAAAACCAATTAAACCTTTAAATCAGAAACATTTTTCTTTTAATTTCACTCAGAATAGCTATTAGTACATGCCAATTACAATATATATGTAATTAAATACATACATAATGTATGTACATAAAAACTGCACCGTCGCGTAACTCTGTTGCGTAAAAACTGTCCCCTGTCGCGCTAATTGTGCTACCTACTGCTATTTCATAGAGAAGAGAAAATTCAAAGAGTGGCATACTACGATTGCTTTATATTTTTTAAACAACAACCACTCGTCGCTGTAACCGAACAATTTATTGGAAAATTACGTCGCTTAAAGCGGTTGGTCGCTCAAACCGGAGTCGCTCTAAACGGATGTTCGTTCATAGGAATTAGTATGCAAACCTAACAAGTTGTTGTGTCTACGTCGCTTAAAACGGTTCTTCGTTATAAACGAAGTCGTACTAAACGGATTCCACTGTATTTATAAAGTGTCAGCGATTGTAAAATCTTTAAAACTGTTTATTTTATTTGAATGTTATTGATTTAAATACAAACGATTAAAGCACATAGCGATTTCCGATTTTTAAAGTCTTACTCTTAAGCAAATTTAATTTCATAAAAAATTTAAATCATGTTGTATAAATTGCTGTATACTGTAATACACCCTTGTAATAATGTTAGAAATTTGTTAATTTCAAACTTTTTCGCCAGTTGTTGGCCCAACTATATTATACTTTTATCAAACTTCTTAAATAAAAATCGATGCGCTGGTTAAAATTAAGGATTTTATATTTAACATTTAAATGTATAAAAGGGATTCTTACAAAGGAAACAAAAGGATATAAACAAATTAAAATAAAAAAAAAACATACGAGATTAGCCAACAAAAATGAAATCAAATATACTTACTAGGGACAAAAGATTAGGAATTAGGTAACCTACAAATAAATTAAAAAAAAATCAGTCAGTAGCAAAGAACAAAAGAAAAATGTTAAAGTCATGTCATGAATATCAACATCAATTTTGTTCATACATATTAGTAATTATTTTGTAACTTGGAAGTAAAATAATATTTCAGTGCTACAAACAAAAAATAAGCTGTCAATGAATTTAGTTTTGTCAAATCGATAAAAATTCTTGCCATGCTGAAAAAAATCATAAAAAAAAGCGAATAATTTAAGATGACAAGCATGCCGTCCTCTAACCTGTTAGTACTTAATAAATAAATAATTGTAAAGGGGGTTACCTTTGATGAGTCCTGATCCCAGATGTTTCAACAACTGATCTAAACCAATATGGTATGTCTACAAAAGCGAGTTCATAATCCTTTATGAAAGGTTGCTCTAACAGTTCAGGATATTTCGGCCTTTCTTGATGATTTTTTGTCAGGCTTTATTAAAATACAAAAAAAAAAACATTTATATGTAACCACAAACTAATTTACGTAATTTACCATTTAGTAACGAAATCATGGAACTCAGGACTAAAATCCTTATCCCGTGGAAGCCTTGGCGGATCTGAGTCTAAGACTTTTGTAAGAACTTCGAAGTCAGTATTACAACCTTCATAAGGCGACCGCGCTGTTGCCAATTCTACAAGTGTTATTCCAAGGGACCAAACGTCGGCGCGAATGTCGTATTTTGGTTTTTTCGGGTCTATTCGCTCAGGCTAAAAAAACAGCATAAATAGAATGAAATATAAATATAAAACTAAACATACTGCCATGTAAGCTGCACAGCCCGCTGATCTCGTATTGGCTTTCGAATCTACTAATCGACCACTGATACCAAAATCACATAGCTTTATATTGCCCCGTTCGTCTATGAGAATATTTGATGGCTTTACATCTCTGTGTATTACACCATGTTTTTCCTTGAGGTAAGACAGTGCTCTAACGGTCTAAAATGATTTTATTTAAGTTTTAAATGTACATATTCCAGGTCCATGCGATTTGCTTACCGCGACTGTGACTTTACCAAGAATTTCTTCAGGAACGGGTTTTTTGGATAATTTTAATAATTTATCAAAACACATTGCCATTAATTCCATACAAATCCAAACATCTGGATCACGTACAAAACATCCTAGGCATTGTACAATGTACTCGCAGTCATGTGATTTGAGAACTACATCCAAGTCCATAAGTATACGTTTGTTTTCCTCCGAGTTACCTGTACGTCGCATTTGCTTTACTGCAATTATCGTTCCGCTTGGTTTATGCCGCATTTTTACCACATGCCCGCTAGTTCCATTGCCGAGGTCTCCTAAATGCTCTAAATCTTTTATATCTGTCTTGTATGGTTGGTTATTAATTGTTAGAATGCCTGTTTGTTTCATGATTTTTTTCAGTTTTTTGTCCGTTTCTGTTTCAGCGGCGGGATGCTGAGCTACTACTGGCAGATTTAAAGACTTCCTTGGCCGATTTGGCGTTGTCTCCACTAAACAAATCCAAATAGAATATTCAGTTCAAATAAAAAATATATTTACAATAAAAATGTGTGCATCTAGCTATTATACAGATATAAGTGCCAAACATAAATAGGTTTTGGTCTCTGTTTTTCAGTGTTTAAATTACGCAGAAACTTAACTTTACTTATTGCAATGCAGAAATAAGTTTATAAAATTTAATAGGTATACAAGACAATTGGAACTCCGTGCTTAGTACAAAAAATAAATATTTTTAGTTTAGTATGGTGCTTACATTGTTGCGGGCGGGGTGCCTGTCGAGGGGCTGGTATTTGTGGAAATACCATACGTGAATCATTTTCAGCTTGTAATCGTTCTTCTAGTGTCTGTAATTTCATTCCGATTGTGTCTATGGAACTAGACATTATTTAATGAAAATCGTTTCGTGATGCTATATTAATTATTTTTTTTTATACTATAGACAGAATTTTTCCCGACAAAAATAAAAATAGCTTAAACCACACCGAGATATTTCTCCACTATGGAGACAAAAAAATTTTGAAGTAAAGTAGGAATGCTGCCAGTATTCATTTAAAGTTTCCAATCAGAAGCGCCAGGCTGCGTTCATTTTTTCAATAGGCTATATTTTTGATTAGTCAGGATTTACACGAACCGATTTTTGTCGTAAGTGTTAGAATTTTTAGATAAAGGGGATGACGGGGTAGCCGAATATGTATGGTTGCCGAAAGCGAGTTCCCATCCGATTCTTGTATTCTCCCTTATTTTTTTGTGTTTGCTTCATTCTTCATCTGTACCCATTCAATTCATGTATTTTTCTTTGGCTTCTTTTTTTCTGCGTTTGCTTTGTTTTCTAATCAAGACACGGACCGACAAAAATCAGAACGTATAAATACTGATTATTTTACGATATCTGCTGCTGTCGTGTCACCACCAATCCTTTTGTTTTGACATTGCCCTGTTGGATTGTTTTGTGTATCGTAATAAATTTGTTTGGGTTGTGTTAGGGCTTTAAATAAATAAAAAAAAAATATATATACTTATATATATATTACGGAATAACGAATGGTTCCATTAAAGTTCAATTCATGAACTCACATATCCCACAAAAGAACTGAACATGTTTTGCGTGATTCAACTGGATAGTTGTGTATTTCTGATAGTTCTAAAGATAATGGAATTACAGAGATATATATTTCCAGTGGAAAGACGGCTGCCTACAAGCTGTTTTCCCGAAAAATGCATGAAGTCAAGCACATTTTCTCATTTCTTTTCTAGTGGATTCGAGTTCATGAATTGGACTTTAATGCAAGAATTCGCTATTCCGAAATGTGTATATCACTATTTTTTTTATTTTAATCAAATCTGACAAAAACCAAACAAGTTCAATACGAAACACAAAGCAATTGTACAGCGCGATGCTCATAAAAGCAAAAGGAATGGTGATCGGCCATTAGCAACACGCTTTTTTTATTTCACACGTATTCACAGACGGGGATTGAAATTACAAAAACATGTAAACAAATGGGTTTTGGGGGATAGACGTAAGAAATATATCCATCGCTTATGTCGTTTTCCATAGGACAAAAAGAAGCGTCCGGGAGAGTCCGAAATCAAAAAAATTACTTTTGAAACCTTTCCATTGGCACAAAAAATAATCTTCTGGTGGTTCTGAGAAGAGAATTTCGCTTCTCGATTCGAAGTCAGAATCCACTCAAGAAGCACTCACACAAGTGCAATTTATGTATTTATTACAAGTCAGCTGACAGCAGCCTTAGATTATTTTTTTGAATTTCACCAAACTTGTGGATTCTTTCAGAAGCAGTTTTGCTGTTCCACTGGATTGCAGAATGAGTGGATCCCCTAGTGAAACCAATGGAAAATGACATTAATTAATTCATCTCTGGCAAATATTCGTATAATATTCTTCGCCTCACTGATATTTTACTAGATTCTTTACACACCAATAATAATCCAGAAAAATTTCTAATTTTTGCAACTATCACAATAGGACTTACTCGATTTGATTCAGTCAAACACCAATTCATATTTGTTTAGTTACCCTTTTATCCCCAGATTCAATCGTGTTAAGGTTAGCGTTAAAATTTAAGCATAGTGTGCCGAAACGGCAGCGATATCTTTTGTAAAAGAGCAACTTGACCAGCATACTCCTACTGTGGAATGTGACAGAAACGGTAATGGAGTGGTGCAACGTGCAGCTATGTATGTGCCACGGTATAAACAAGCAACGTCTGCACTCAGTTTTGTACTTCCTACTTATTACTTGTTAATCTTTTTTTATTTATAAAAATATTTTCATTGTTTAGAAACACAAAGATTTTAATTTAAATTGATTATAAAAACGAAAGAATTCAAGTCAACAAAAAAAAATACAGAAGAAAAAATAATAAAGACTACGTTTTCTTGATGGCACCTTACAGTCCATTTCTTTACCAGCTGAACTTTCGACACATAAATTTGACAATAAAAAACAATCCTAGACATAGACACTCCTAGTTTTCCCACATTCCAGAAATTAACGAAATATGTACGTACCTACTGTTTACTAGCGGTCATCTTACTTCATTCACAAATAAAACTAAATAATTTGGGTGGAAAATCGAATTTATTTTCATTTTTATCACAAAAAATATGTTTATTTTGCATTTTTAATTCGTTTGATTTCAACATAACGCTTTTGCTATGACAAACGAAGTCACTGCTAGTTAGTTGTTAAGCTCATACTAAAATACAAATTGACTTGTTTTAATTATATCAAATAATATACCTAGCACATACAAGTTTAAACTGCATTTGCCATAGACCGTTTTTAAGTCTTATTGTTTTAAAAAATAAAGAAAAAAAACACAGTACATAAGACCAGTAGTGGTCGGGTTTATACTCATAAAAATTGTCATGTAAATGTATAAAATACGGGATTAAAAATATACAATGATAGACTTTTTTTTAGTTAAAAAATTAAAATATATTATCGTTTATTTGCAAGTCTAGTTTCATATTTAATTCTCCTTTGAGTAGTAAGTGGCAAGTAAGTTTCTATAATTTACAGAAATATTTATATATACTTTTTAATATTTTTATGCAATACATTTGAATATTAAAAAAATATTTATTAATTTTATACTCAGATTTTTGGCATTGCATTAACTTGATTATTATAAATCTACTTATTTAGTTTTTTTTATTAGGTGTTTCAGACAGTCTTCATGAATATAATATTGACCTTATAAAGTATAATTTCAGTTGAATGCATTTTACTTGATATCATTTTTCGACTCAAGTGTCAAAAAGTACGTACTCCAATGTCATTTATTCAGCAAGGATCTGGAATTTCCAATTAAAATATAATCTTAACGATTTTGCATATAATTTTCGAAGAAAAATATGTCCAACGAAGGTTGTAGGTACTTGAATAGTACCAACGGATATTTTTTTTATTAATTTCCGCATTACATTGTTTAGTCCTTGACTTTCTGCATACACACACGCTTGGGGAATGTTACCAATTTATCAGAGAAACAAATTCCGGATAAGTTTAACTTAATTTCAGAACTTTTCAACATAACATATATTATTGATTATAAATATATCTTATGCATAAATTATTAGAATATTTAAAGCAAAGCATTTGATTGCTTTATTTAATTATTTTTAAAACATCATAAGTATTTACAAAATATTGTGAAATTTCGGAATGATAACGAAGTTTTCTTTAACTGTAATTTTAATTACAAGTATTTGACATTAATACATTTTTTTTTTAAATAAACAAAATTAATACAGCAAGTCCGTTTTTAATGAACCCTCGCTGTAAGCTATGGTGAGATCATCTGACGCAGGCTTTAGATATTCCAATGATGGATCATCCAGCTCTCCATAGTATTCCGCTGGTAATATTTCTTTGGCCCGAACTTTGTCACCAGATTCATCAGTTTGACTATTTGGTACACGTGTAACACCTAATTGAAAAATGTTTTCAGTTTTGGCCTTTACGGGAGTGTAATTACCTAGGGGCGCAGATCCTAAAATAATGATAAGTATGTATTTTTAATCGATAAAATAAATATTTATTACTAGTTTCACGCTAGCGCCATGAAAGGTCAGAATAAAAAAAACATTAACAAATCTCTGCACAATGAAAATGGAATAAATATTAGTATAATTTTAAAGTATTAGTTACCTCTTAATCATTAGTTCTACAGTTTAAAACTCTTGTTTCATAGAATAAATAGCTACTAATTTGTTGATGAGTTTTTATGTTTTGTATTATACATGTTTTGATGTAGTGATTTAGGCACACAAAATACTCGGTAATATTTTACTTGTTTAAACAATATCTGGAAATATAATAATTTTAATAAAAAAATATTGTTAGCCCTTTTATGTTTTACAAAGAAAAGTCGATGTTGAAGAAAAAAAAAAAAAAACTTTTAAATCCGATGTGTTGAAAAATATTGTTAACCCTTTTATGTTTTACATACCAAAGTCGATTTTGAAGAAAAAAAAAACTTAAAAATTCGATGTGTTGGAAACTAATAAGAAAATCCCAATTTTTTGGTTCGCAATTTATATAACGATATGATCAAAAATAAAGACTTATCTAAAGAGATCAAAGTATATGATTTACTTAAACACATCGTAAAATAATAATATGAATTGGCTGAATAAGTAAGTACTCCTTCTATAGCAGAAAGCTATAGAGTATGATTGCCCATAGAAAGCTTCTGAGTCCAGCCGTTCGGCATAACAATCGTATAACATTTCCATTAGCTCTAGAAATAAAAAAATCTTACACAAACGATTGTGACAAGCTAGGCCTATAGCCCCATATACCTGTAGCGTCGACTTTTTATTTTATTTTCATTTCATTGATCTTTATTGTTTTGATGCGGCTTATGAAGATCATTTTATGAACTTAAATTGCAAGAAATAAATTACTATGTGTGTTCAGATTCTAAGGAGAACAAGTAATGTTTTCAAAATTACTAACACAGTAACAAGCTAAGAACATAAAAATCTTATAAATATCTATGGATACGAATGGGTTATTCAATAGTCGTATAAATAATCTATTCTGTAGTAGAAGGAAATAATAGAGGCATATGGCTTCTTACCTTCCTTTACCCTAGTTATTTTAACAATTTTAATTAAATACTACAACAATTTAAACTACATAAATCGATAATTTATTTTTCCAATTACGTGGTGGTGTATATTCTGTTATGTGAGTCAGTGAAGCTTCAATTAAAATAATAACTCTGAATTATTACTAAAATGTGTTGATTTGTTTCTTTTATATAAAAATGTTTGTTTATTATTAGATGCGGAGTAATTTTTATTTGCTGAGAGTAATAAATTTGATCGAGTAGCTTCGAACTTTTTCTTAGTTTCTTTTGCATTTAAAAAGAATCGAGCGTATTGTGGGTTATTAAAAACGGAATTTGCAGACTTATTTGGAGCAGGAAGAAGTCGATGCGACATTGTATTCTTCGGACGACTTGGGTAATCTGCAAAAAGGTTATCGAAAGTCATTGAAACCATACATATTTGCATAATATTGGTAACATGATTGTTTGAGTATTAGGGAAACTAGCTAGATTACAATAGTCATATAGACAATTTTCAAGGGTAATTATTTGGTAGGCACAAACAACTAACCTGAGAATTTTGCAAAGCTGTCGAATTGGGCAAAGCAATATTTTGAATATTTTTTTATTTTTTATTTTACATGGGTTTATCACTTGGAAACAGTGTAACATACCAGCGGAAATATTCCCTGTAAAATTGGACATTATATTGAAATTCGCATGATAATATTCATACCTCCGTACTGTTAGCTCCTCACTTAAGACGAATTTTAATTCGGAGTGTGCCAATTCACCGGTGATCATTAAGTCAAATTTAAAACAAAATAAAAAATGCTGAATTTAGTTTTTTACAGTTAGCACCCCAATGGACATTTTATAAACTGTACAATTAGACTTTTTGTAAGTAAAGTGTCAAAAAAAAGCAATATGCAATATAGAAATATTGAATTGTAAATATGTATCTACTTTGAAGTTAAACTCCTTTTGGTCTAAATTTTTTTTATATGCGGTGGCTACCATATTAGCTCAAAACAGTTTATTGCAATATAAAGCAAGGCGACCATAACTGGCGACTGACACTTCACACCTTCGCCCTCATCAGGCTACAAGCATTTCAATACTGTAATAAATACTGAGCCTTACGAATAATCATTTTTAATCTTCACACTAAATATTTTGTAGGTCACAATATGCAATTTCGTATGAAAAATTTCGCCATTGTGAGTTCGAAAAAGTTAGTCTACAGTCGGGAACTTTGTGCGATACTCTGCCAATCGGGTGTATTTTTTTTTAATTTTGATACCTATACAATTAATAAATGAATTATAATTTTTATAACGTAAAGTATAATTTCATCGCTATATGCACACTAAGCTTCCAATCTTTAACAGGAGTTCGATGGAAGATGCCTGAAGAGTATTTATTTTTGGATATTTGTACATACTTTCAAATTAGTAAAAAAAATATTAAAATTAATAAAAAAAAACATTTTAGTATTCATATTCAAAGCGTTAGGATCGACCAGCCAATATTCTCGCTCAAAAGTCTGGAAAGTCTGAACTACATATACTTGCGCTATTACATGAAATAGAACAGTGCAGCTCAGCTAGACCAGCTTAAAGTTGCAAAACACCGCGACATCTCTTAGGTTAGGTGAAACGGGTGGGCAGAGCAGGGAGAACCCTGCGCTACCCCACTTAGGTCCTCGTGGACCCTTTGTGATGCCCTTGTTGGGGTCAACCGTTGGTGTTGTATCGGCGACATCTCTTACTTACTATGCAAATAATATAAAGCAAATTTTTGGTCGTTTATTATAAAAAAAAATCGACAACGAAGATTGGCATATACTCTATATAAATCCATCGAAAGTGAGCTGTTAACAACAAGGAGCTGTACTCATGACATATTGCCTAATAATGTACTTAGGTTAATAATTTTATGCACGAATGGCATATTATGCGCGTAAGGCAGGTTATGATAATGAAATTTGTTAAAAAAACGAATGGTCTTAAAAGGAAATTACTGATACAGTATAATATAATTGAGTAAACTCGTGTGCAGGATTCAATGAAATATAAATGCTATACATCTTTTGTATCTTACCTAATGACAAACTCCCAAGAACTTTATTATTATGCGGAAGCTGTATAATTTCTTCCACAGTGACGTGATGATGAATAATGGGTGAATCTGTTTCAAGAGATTGATTTCCTGATACATGCATCGGAACTGTTGATGTTGGTAAAGATATATCGCATATATTCGCATTTCCACTTAGATCGATGTATTCACTACCAGAGTCTTCAATTACTGATGATTCCGATGGATATTCAAAAGTCGATGTTAGTGTATCATTAAATTGTACTCGAAACTATAAAAGAAAAACAGTATATGAACAATTAAAAATACTGCAGATTGCCTTTCATTAAATCGTCAGATCCGTTTTTTTTAATCGTTAGAGAAATTGTAATGTATTTCTCTGGACTGCATTCCCAGTCGTCGCACTATACATATGACATATAACTATACTTACATGAGCTTCTTTGGGTCGATTTTTAATACTCGACTTGCCGTCGATTAAAATATTTGCGTTTTCGAATTCAACATCACAAGGTGAAGGTGGACATATAGGCAATTCATCTTCTGGGTCTGTTGACGTTTCAAGCGAAAGATCTCCTAACATTACATAACCAGATTCATTTGGCTAAATAATCAAATAAATACAAATGTTTGGATTTGTTATTATAACAACAAAAATGTAATACGAAATATTTATATGTAAAAACAATGGGATTCTAAGAGAAATAAATAAATGTGGATACACAGAAATAATTTAGTTGTATAGCTCATCTTTTGCTGACTCGTGGTTCGTCGGCAGCTTATACTTTTCAATTTTATTGATAGCATTTAGAACTCATTTGTAAACCTTCATCAGGCCGATAATAAAAAAAAAATTCGACATATTGTAAACCTATCACCAAAGTGAAGGTTGTGATACTGAAACATTACGAATTTAAAAAAGTAAGTTACAGTTTGAGAAGAGCGCTGCAGAGTTATGACAATCGAATTGGTTTTGACCTGATAGCGATATGTGCCACACAAAACGTGCAACAATCAATCCTTTACACAAAAAATTTAATAAAAGTTACATTCAATAAAATTATTATTTTTTATATTACTATATGACTATATTAACATGTATATTATATACTAGTGCGTAAAGCTCTCGCATTTCACAACCCACTAAATGATGTTTACATATTTGGAATCAACGCACTAATCGCAAACTTTGATGTCAGATTTGATTTCTACATCAAATAATGTGTGTCGAGCAGCTAAATAAAATGATAAATAATACAAATTAACTTCATGCAATATTGGATGTGTTATTTTTTCAATGTAGGCACAGTGGCTTAGTGGTTAGTGTGTTAGACTACTAAGCAAGAGGTCCAAGGTTCTCGAATTAAAAAAAAAAAAAATTAAACTTTTGTTTTTGTATCCACTGCGCCACCTCTCGCGAACGTCTGACCAACATCCGAAAGTATAACTGTAATGAAAGAGCTTCTCAATTAGCCGTTTGGACTCGGCATAAAATTGTAGATCCCTTCCACTCGTCACAAAATGAAAAACTCACACAAAACGAATGGTTGTGAGAAGCTAGGGTCCCTGCGGACGTGTTGCTCCAACAATTTTTTTTTTTTATAATACATAATTTATCTATAGAATTATTTATACTTGTTATTCAAGTTCGAGATTTCAACACATGTGTAGCTATATAACTAAGATCTATTCCAATTTACCAATCCAACATACAAACAAAAAATAATTTAAAATCTGTAATTAAACTTTAATGATGATATTATGTATGTATTTTCAAATGCCAATCTTTTTAGTCGTTCGATGAGCAGATGTCACTTGCAAAACTATATTTTAGCATAAATAAACAAGGCTCAATTAACAAAACAAAAACCTACGAACGAAATATCACATCAAAAAAACCAATCATCTATAACCGTCGACTTAATCTTCATGAAGGCTCACTTTCGTTTATTATAAAGATTTATAATAAATAAAACTGTTATAATTATAATATTCTTTTGTGATAATTTTATAAGGCAAAATATATCTATTACCACATCCACAAAAACACATGTTTTCATTTATATGAATATATGTATTTGTATATACAAAATTCAAAAGATAAAGAACTGAACACACATTTTTATTAATGAAAGAAATCTAATAGTTATTGCCTTCTCATGTGGGTATGCCTAAGTAGGTACATTACTTAATGACTAATTTGGTATTCACAAACATACCTACTACATATGAATCACTTACCTTGGGTAATTCGCGTTTTCTGTTGAAAATGAATATATCGTTGTCAATATAATCCGGCACTTCTTTTCGATCTTTAAAGTTGAAAACCATTGTATTGTTTTCAGGAGAAGATCCCACGGGATTTCGTTTTTTTTTGTTAATAATAGCCGATGACCAGGCTGGTCCAGGAGAAGTCCCACCGCTCTCACTTGTAGATGCGGTTGAAGCAATGATTTTATTTACCTTAGTAAAACCAACACATCCTAAATCATCCATTGAACTGTTCATTTCTAATTGCTCGGTTTTTTTCTCGTTGTTAATCCGATTTTTTTCAATTTCTCTGCTGGTTAATGAAGATGCTGTTTGAATAGGGGTGTTTTCATCTGTACATCCCGCGACAGAAATGTTATCCGTATAATGCGGTTCAACTAACAACGGCCTTATAATTCCAATTTGTTTAACTGTAGTTGTACCTGTTATCGGTAATGTTGGGATATCATGTAGAGGCTCAGAAAGCTTTGCCACAGAGCTTCCGTTTGAAATTACAGCGCAAGATTGCGTTGGAAATTGTTGACTTGTGCCAGCTTTTGCGATATTTTCCAGTGGCGGTTTCGAAAAGCGTTTGACTGAATCGCTATCCCCGTTATTTACGATGTATTCTCCGTCAATAGAATCGTCGTCTTCTGAATCACGATCAGAAGAATCGGTAGAAAACTTACTTTGAAGTTCTTTGCGCGGATGTTGATGTGTTTGTGTTTTCAGTGGTGATTCAATTCTAAGCTTTTCAATTTTCTTAGTTAATTCAGTAACAGGCGATTCAACAGCTTTGCTTTCAGGAAATGTCTTATCAAGCAACTTATGGCGCGGAATAATGTCGGGTGAATTCTCTGATAAGCCCTCAACGACACTGATACATTCAGCACTTCTTATTGGTGTAAAATCCATTTTTGGACGAAAAGCTACCGCAGTGCGACTACTAGATGCAGGTGTTGAATTTAGACTCACTAAATTCAGCTCAGCCTGAACTAATGAATTTGCAGTAGAAGCTAGTGGTGTGGAAGGAGTATTATTTGCGTCAGGTGAAGTCTTCTTTAAATTTGACTTTTTCGGACTAACTGGTTTAGGAAAAGTTATTGCTGGTTTGTTTTGGGTGATAATTGATTTATAATTGGCTACTTTGGTAGCAACCTCGCCTCCGCTACTACGACTTAGAAAACGGCTTCTACGATTTGCAGAAGCTTCAAATATTTTAAGAGTTTGTTTAACTAGGTCAGGCGGGGGTCTTTCTGTATCATCTATAATCGATGTTAAACGTTTTGGTGGATTATCCGTTCCTAAGAGAAGACGATCCCGCGCATTGTTTATTTTATCTTCTATTGTTACTGAATCTGTCTCATAATTGCTTAAAATCATTGGCTGATTGTTAGAGAAATTCCAGGGAGATTTTTCACATAAAAGCGCCTCTACGGACCGCGCACGTTTTAATGAATCGTTTCCACGTTTAATATGCCGCGAACGATGTTGATTACTGTACGCATGTGTTGACCCTGTAATTCTTTCACCTGAGTTATTTTTAAGATTTTTCTTAAACCCGCCAACCGTTTCATTTAATTTTACGGAATTGTCTTCGATTCCCATTTGTGATATTGGCACTAAAGTTGGACTGGTTTCTTCTTTGTTTGTGGAGTCCAAGATATCATCTTCGTCGTCGTCATCGTGAACGTCATTGTCATCTAGAAGATTATTTAATGAAGTGGCACGTCTTAAGGTATCCATGGATAGACGCTGTTTTCCCATGGACTGGCGCATGGCCAAACTTAAATAACGACATCGTAATTTCGATACAATTCCAGGGCCATATTGCAGCTCTTCAGATGGGTCAAAATCTAACTCGTTATTAGAGATTTCGTTCATTTCTTGCACGGCGACCATTTTCTTTTTATTATTAGTCACTGTAGGTAACTCTGCCGAAACAGAGAGAACAGAAGGAGAATTCTGACTTACACGATATTTCGTATTTATTTTATGATTATGTGACGAAACCGAAGTGGAGCTACCGATATTTTGATTCTTTACAAACTGCGAAGTCGGTAGTACTAGTGAAGATCTAACCGAGGTGCTCGCAATGCCGCATGGTTTTTTATTTAAAACAACTTTTGATGAAAGATAAGGAAAACCGATTGCGTTATTATTTAGAACGAATAATTTTGAATCTACCTCTTGTGGAGAGGGTAAGTTTACACTCGTGCACGACGACGACAAGTTAGCACTTTCTTGTTCGGACTTAAACTGATGGTGCAATTGCTGTTCGTCATCATCACCGCCACCACTGCCATTGTTGTTGCTTACATGTGTAGCTAAAGCAGGTTCTTGGAATATGTGTGTTTGCTTTTCACTAACACATTCACTTGAATGGTCTTTGTTTGATTTTTTGTAAATTTCTGCTGCTACCGCCACTTTTATACTCGAACTCAAACGGGATGTTGACGTTATAAGAGAATCAGAACTTGTAGTGTTGGTCGTTTCATGCTGTTCACTCATATTTTTTCGAAATTTCACATTCTCTTGTGCTGAAGTCCGACTGCCGTCGTTGCTGTTTTGTTCTACTATAGCAAATGATCGAGTCAGTGGAACTGGTGGCTGTATTATAGATGCTGTTCTTGCTGCTAACATATCGTTGTGGTTGTGCGTACCTCCACTTGATTTATTATTAACTTGCGTATAATGACCTCCAAATGATTCCATTTCGATTTGTTGTTGAAGTGCAGCCGGCGTTTTGAACACATTGTTAAGGTTAAGTGCTGAAGTAAAGGAATGCTGACTAGTATTCATCTTTGTATCATAAATAGTATTGGTATTTTGTGCACGTATCATTAAGTTGTCGGATTTATTATTTGAAGCAACGATTAGGGATCTTTTGGAATCAGAAGTCGGAACACCTAATCCTGTTGTAGTTGAAGCAGTAACTATATGAAAACAACGAAATATCACATAATATAAATAATAGTAAGCACAACAATATAAATTATTAAGTATATGTTAGAAGTTATACCTAGGCATTATTGTTTGCAGGTGCAACACAAAAATAGTTACGAAAAATGTAGGTAGGTATACCTATATCTTACTGATAAAATATAGCTAGGTATACAAAGGATATGTGTGTATCCGCACTATCGCCAATCAGATCTGATTTAATGTTAGGTATACAACAACGTTTCTGTTACAAATGCCACTCTTTATGAGCAGGTAAAGAATTTTTTCTGTATGCATGGCGTCAATTTATTAGGGCAGTCCGATATCGGTACGGTTAAATAATTTGTTAAAAACGAATAGTAACGCAACTCGAGCATTTTTCCTTTTTAAAATTTCATTTCCTTTATCTGTCAATACCTAACAATTTTTGTTCACTTGATTAACAACGACTACCTACAACTCTCACAAGATTAAGATGTTGGGATTTTAAGTTTAAGTTTAGACTGCTGACAGCTTTTCCCTCTCTTTTGGTTGGTCTAGATTGATCACTTGACCAATTTTAAAATTTGGGGACGGTCGGATTTCTTGTTTTCAATTAACGTTGGCGGAGACATACCTATCCGAAAATCGTAAATGATTAATAAAACCTGCCTAATGGACGGCATTTCAGCAGATGCTTGTCATATACCTACCATGTATAGATACACTAATATCTACCAACAATTAATAATTTCAAATTGATCTGAAACAATATTTGATTTTTTAGTTTTTATCATAAAATTCACAAACATTAAATCCGCAAATAGATACATATTAATTTACGGTGGCGCACCCGTATCATTTTGCAAAATATGGCAGAATGAGCGTGGTAGGTACCAATATACCTACACAAAATCATTTGAAACTCAATGTCTTGCCAGCTATGATTATGAGATTTAGTGAAGCGAAGCATATTGCATTGAAATAAACAACATTTTCAAAATTATGAGCGGATTTGCAAAAGTGGTACTATATCTCCATAAAAATGGAATAACTTTAGCTTCAAAACCTAAAAATTGTTATATATTGCTATCTCAAACTTAATATCAAAGTTGACGCTTAATAATTTCTTGGTGTAATTCTTCCACAACTACCTAACAATAATATTGCAATTTATATTTGCTTTTATATGGGATATTTTTGTTAGCTATGTGATAAATAACATTATCAGTTTCTTTTTTGAAATTAAATAAATATATAGGTAGGTACCTATACGAATATGCAATGTGTCACCTTATCTATAATGAAAGAGAATGTATAATTGTCATAAAAAATTAAAAGTATATTGAAAAAACAAATTATAAACACAAAAATATCCCGCTTATCCATAAAAGGAATAGGTAGTTCGTGTAGGTTGTAACTCCATAGCTCTTTCTATCTTCTGACACGGACTCTAAATCATGGAAGAGGGGCCTTTAATAATTATATATACCTAATTAATTTAAGAACAATTTATTTGCTTGGTAATAAAGTAATAATGAAAATAATAATTAAAAAACAAGTTAATATCCAAGTTTATACATACCTATCTACAGATATGTAGGTACATAGTTATAATGTACGTTAAATAGAATATTATTAAAATGGTTTCTTTAAAAGAAAAATTAAATAACTAAAAACCTTTGCAGTATTTTTTGTAAAGAAAAAAAGTAGAAAAATATAAGGTATAGGTACCTATATCACCAAAAATAATGTAGTTATGTACCTATATTAAAACTTACAAGTTTGCCGGTGAATTTGTCTAGCCATTAAAATTGGGATTTTTTATCGGAATTTTTCTTGGTCGTTATTAATAAACTTAGATAAAATAAAACCTAATTAGGTATTTTTCGATTCATATAATGTAAGTCAAAATTATATAGGTAGGTATCTATCATATGCTTTTAGAAGTCTGATTAGGAGTACCTTTCTAGATAGTAAATATTATCACCAATAATACAATATACATACATACACAGACATATTATGTGTAGTTGAAAGTTCGTTATTTATAAATAATATCTGTGGAACTTTAGGGGAATAAAACGTTTTACTGTTATTGTCCAGATAAATGCCACGATTCATAAATACGATTTTAATTCGTTGGACATAGTAGGTTTCCATAAAGCTACCTTATAAGGCTTCCGGACATGCAAACATTTTACATCCAGTCTATCTAACTGAACCTCAACCAAAAGTTAGGCTTAAAAAACATACCTTTTGGAGTATTTGCAGTAGATGGAATAATTTGATTAGCAACTAAGGTTTTGGAGATATTCGTCTTTCTTCTTTGGATCAAATCCTTTTTCCATTGTGGTATATCAGCACAAGGTGGTGGTGATGTTGAATCGTTAATTATTTGATTGTACGGAGAAGCAAAACTTTGAAATGAATTTTCCATACACTCCAAAATCTCGCCCTTGGGTTCATTTTGTAAATTTTCTGTTGATATTGATTGTTTTACATTGGAATCAGGTAATAACTTTATCACCGACGATAAATTGGAAGTAGGGGACGCCATATTTTACGCCGACGTGTTAAAACTACTGCCGAATCGGCGAACCATGCACTGTGCAGTGCAGTAGGTAGATATAGCTCGAATTGTTCTTTCCCTTTGCGCGCGTCGAACTACTCAACTCACTAAAATTAAATATATTCGCTTTGCTACTGTGCTAGTAGACCTACTTTGGTGGGTAGGGCAGATATATAAAATCGTATACACTATATAATTGGATTGAATTTGAAACCCTTTTCTGATGATAGTTTCAATTTAATTAAGAGCACGCTGTACGAATTGGCCCGCCAATGTTTTGGTTCTTTCTTTTGAAATTAACTTTTTTATTTACACTGCTAAACACACAACAACTTTAATAATATGAATACAAACAGTTCATACAATATTTATGCAGGCAACATTAAAATAACCGACTAGACAAGAAAAATGGAAAAATATCGATTTCTTGTAAGTATGCAATAAGAACGGACGCCATTATTTGTCACTTGAAATATTTGTGTCCGATTATAATTTTAATTGCTTGTTTCCAAAAAAAGAAATAATAACAAAATAACTCGATAGTCATATGGTTAAACTTATTTCAAAATGATAAACGTAGACTTCGTAATATCAATAATATCCAGCAGCCATTACGATTAGCAGTCCACATCAGAAAAACCGACCGAAGTACAATACATTCTTCTTCATCTGTGCTCTGCTTGCTAAAGTGACAGTGACAGCTTTTTGAAAAGGACAACACTGTGTTGCGGTATGCAAGTTCAGGCGTTCAGAGATCACTGAGTGTGTACTGTGTAATTGGCGAGGGGCGTTGTTAAATATTTATGAATTGGGCTTTAATGCAAGAATTCGGTATTCTCTAATGTGTATTTCACTATTTTATTCAGTAGAATCAAAACGTTCCCAAAACAATTAAGCACCGCGATGCCCGTAAAAGCAAGATGATTGGCGGCCGGCTATTAGCAACATGCTTTTTTGTAGCTTACACGTATTCAGAGACGGGTGTTGAAATTACAAAAACAACAATAAGCAAATGGGTGTTGGGGGGGATATACGCACGAAAGATGTCCATCTATTTTATTCATTCTTCTCTTTTAGGAACCTACTTACCTAGGTACTAGTGTTCCTTAAACATTAGTTTAACATTTCGATAGTATCGATAGTTTTGGAATAAAACATGGAACATGCAACGAAATTGATCTACTTTTGTGAATGGACTAGTGCGTTATTTGACAACAATTCAAACAGTTAAAATTGCATTCGCTTTTGGAAAAATCAGCTATGGATATCGACATGAAAAACGTTTCCCCTGTTGTGGATACAAATGAAGTAGTTTTGGTGATTCGTAGTTTCCAGATGATGAGGAAGACAATGAAGATAATAATTCCTCCAACATTATATCCATTGCTATTTATGTATTTCTTTATTTTGCCTTTCACGAAACTTTGCGCATTTGTTTTAAAAGCTAACTTCTTAAAATGACGTGAAACAGCTGTGCGCATATGTGGCAGTATGTGTAAATCTGAAAAATTATCGAGTTCTCAAAAAGTGATCCGAATCGAAAATAAGATTGATTTTTTTTGCCCAATGGAACATGAAAAGTGATTTAGATCAAAAAAAAGATTGATGGAAAACCACATAAGTTTTTGTCTTTGGGCTTGGACACTGTGTAGGATCCATTTTCGTTTTGCATACAAATATTTGTACGGTTCAATGTTTTAACAACGGAAAGTAACACAACTACCTAAAAAGAGTCCTTGGTTTTTAAAACTGTTCCTTCTTTACCTTTTTAAATTCCAACAATTTTGTATTTTCATTTGATTTTGTTTATTATAGAAATTAACGCAAACTTGCTACTAAATTCCTTTATTTTTAAAACTGTTCCTTCTTTACCTTTTTAAATTCGTACAATTTTGTATTTTCATTTGATTTTGTTTATTCTAGAAACTAACGGAAACTCGCTATAATGTCGGCGCAGTGGCTTAGTGTTTTGGACTACATCCGAGAGTATAATTGTCATGAGAGTGCTTTTCACAATTGGGCGTTTGGACTCGGCATAAAATTGAAGAACCCCAGAAATAGAAAACTCAGACGAGACGGTTGTAAGAAGCTAGGCCTCTAGAGATACTACGGACCTGTTGCGCCAACGGTTTATATTCTTTTATATTGAATAAAAATATATTCCGATATTTAATTGCTATCGCCGTCTTCTAATTTGGAATCCACGTTTAAAAATGCAACTGAAAATTTTAGACATATATTGTATATATGTATACTTCATATTATAATAATATACAATTCAATTTTAAGGTTTTATACATATATTGTATATATGTATACTTCATATTATAATAATTTACATATTAGGTTCGTTCGCGTACTCGGTTTGAATCGAACGCAATCGATATAAATCGATCGCAGTCGCACAAAGTCTAGTATAGATTTATTATAGACTTTTTGCGATTGCGATCGATTTATATCGATTGCGTTCGATTCAAACCGAGTACGCGAATAGACCTATTATACTCTTAAAAGGGTTGATAAAAATAGAACTATAAACCGAAATAATAATTGTATAGACTTATGCTGAGTCCATCATAAATGTACTTCGTATTTCACAACTTCCGTTTCTTCCGTTGATGGTTCGCATTTAATTTCAACTTCATGTGTAGGATCATGACTTGTCGTTTCCAGTAGCAGTTCACGATTGTTCAAGCAAAGGTTATCATTTTCCATAAGGGACTTACGCAGACTAAACAAAAAAAAAATATATTAAATATGTTTGAAAATATAAAAAAAAATATATATATTTATGTTTCTAATCAGTAAAAATCTGTTGGGCGTTAATGTGTTATCGGTAATTCGAACTAAATATATTAGAGACCTATCCTAATTCAAACCACGGAGTTTTTGAAATTTTTTTTTTGTTTTCACTCACAATACCTAGGTATATAAAATGAAGATTTGTGTATGTAACAAACAGTGGCTTTTAAACGCAATTGTTGTGATAATTCTGTGCCTTTACTATTTATGTAGGTACATTACATTTCAAAAAGAGGCAAATAATTACAGGCATTCGAATAAAAAAAAATCGTGATAAAACCAGTTAAAGACCTTACCTTTTTAATTCTTGTTGCATTGCTCTTATATATTCACAAGCACGTATTAAAATTTGGCTTTTTGAGTCAGTTCCATTTCCTTTTGCTTTAGATTCAGTTAGCGGATTAGTTTGTGTTGACTCGGGAATCAGTTCCTTAAGTTTGAAAATCCAACTGTTCATTTTGTCTCTACGTCTTCTCTCTACTTCGTTATGTGTCACTCGTCTTCTATCGTCTCTCTTAAGTAAAATTTATATAAAACAAGTTCATATAAAACAATACTCAACTTACCTTTTTTATAACTAAACTTCTCTTTCCCGAATTTATAGACTTTGTGTCTGAGGATTTCGGGGCGATGGGTCGCGGAATGTTTCCATTTGTCGTTTTATGTAGTGTTAAAATGGAATCGTTTTTTAATTCCTTGAGAAAAAATATACTGCAGTTATTTTTTAATTGCACATGAGTGCTGCTCATTTCCAAGAAGTTAGATTCGTTCTTTGTTTCATTGCATGTATTTTTTTCCTTTATTAATCTGGAATTAACTCCGTTTGCTAAATTATTACAATCACCACCTGTTGACAATTGAAGTAAATCAACTGTATCTCCACACACGGCCTTCCTAAAGGACAATAAAAAAAACATATTGCTGCCTATTTTCGGCTTACTGGTTACAATTAAAACAAAGGTACTTACTCTTGCTTTATAGTACATTTACTCGATATTTTTGTTTGATTCTCCATTTGAGGCATCTATATTCATTTCCACAAAAATAGCTTAATATAATCTACGCCAATGAGAATAGTTTAAAAAAAAATAATTAACAAAAAAACACAAGCCTATACACTATACAGGGCACGATGAATGAACATAAAACAAAAATCAAAATATGTACATACAAATAAATAATAAACTCAGCTGTTTAGTATAATGACGTTTTGTGGAATTCGTGATTTTGTTGACTGATTAGCGACGGGGCACTGCGCTGGGCATTTTGTCGAAACTAAGGGTGCATTCAAGGATCGAAGCTAAATAGATTTGCTCACAACATAATTAATGTTGCTATAGCGCATAGGTATTATGACAGTGAGTAAGCTACTTTTGACAGTATGTGCTGAGTTCAGTTAAGTTTGAGCCTACTATGCTGTTGCCAAACGAACAAATTCACCACAATCTCTCCTATTTTCAACCAAACGACAACTCATTAAATGTAAATGATGTATACAAAATTACAGCCACACACCACACTCTAACTTGAATAAGTTCTCTTTTTAAACTCTTGTTTTTCTTTTATTTTATCACACTTACGTAGTTGTAAAATAAAAAAAAAAAAATTACATATTATAATATTTATGTAGTATAAAATAAAAATGAAACATAGCTATATAATAAATCAAACCCAAATTCTAATTTAGGTAGGTACCTTGGTTCTAGGTAAGCAGTTTGTTGTTAACAAAATTAATTGCGTTCCACATTTTCATGCTAGCTAGGTGTTTGTAGCAATCGGTTGCGAAAAGCGATAGGCAGTCAAAGTAGAAACGCAGCCATTTGCTTAGTCAACGACTTTTTTTTGTGTGAATTCGTTTTCTGTTTAGAAAATAAAAATGATTGCCCACTAATTTAATAACTATGTGAAATAAACGCAGCATACAGAATTTGTCATTGTTTTATATTACACTGCATATAATACAAATAAACATGCCAATTTAAGCAAAGCTTAAACATCACAAACTTAATACAAAGGAAAGTTAAAACTACCTATTTGGAAATTCATATTGAAGGTATACGTACAATATTTTTTTAGGAGTTATTTTAATTAAAATAATCAGAAATTCCGATTTGAACAACTGGTAAAAGTATATACACTGCTAATTAAAATCTTTAGAGTGTGGAAAAAACAATCAGGTACAAAATGATGGACGTTTTTAAAACCTTTGCCCGAGTATTAGCAAACCAGATAGTGAGCAGCTCCAAAAGAAAATTGTCTATCACGCAATACTGTTCGAAAACTTTTATCATAAAAGATCATTATGATTTTGATCGAAAAGTAAGTTTATAAATTTATTACATAATTTCTGTTTTAAGAATTCTAATTTTTAGGTAATAAATAGTGACAATCCGGTTATAGTTAACTTCCACGCAGAATGGTGTGATCCCTGTAAGATATTGACCCCAAAAATGACACAGTTACTTGAAAACTCGGACGAAATTGATCTTGCTGTAATAGATGTAGAGTCGAACACAGATTTAGTAGAAACGTTCGAAGTAAAGGCAGTGCCTGCCGTTTTGGCTTTTCGTAATGGGGTTGTTGTGGATAAATTCATAGGTTTGGTTGATGCGAATTGCATAGACACACTTATACAAAAACTTAAATCAAACAAAAAAGAAGCTGATCACAAATAAAAAATACAATTAAAGCAAGTTAGCTATTTGATGTTTAAATTTATATCTAATACATTAAGCAACCTTGTTTTATTTTCGAATATCGGCACTGTCTAAGTTAAGTTTTATAAGTCTAAGATAAGTTCTGGAAAGACCAAAACAGAGTAGCACGACAAAAAAAAATTAAATAAGTTTTGATAAAAGAGAAACTTGTGAGCAAACTTATTTGTTAGGTAATATTACATTACATGTAATCTGTTACAAATCACTATCAACTTTTTGAGAACGTGGATTAGTGAGATTGAGACAGATAGTGTGATTGAGAGAGATAGTGTGATAAATGTTCCATGTCTGGACCTAAAATAGTCTTTCTAATTCTTGATTAGACTTATCAGTTATAAATGGCGGTTTCCATTGGTTTGAATCCAAGATGATTTAGATATGTATCTCCTTTTTTTTCAAACCCCTTAACAATCGGTTTTGGATCTGTTGAATAATTGTGTGTTCCTAACTACTTCATTTCGAAACATGCTAGTTGTACATAATTAATCGTAACCTACTTATTTTAATTTTCTGCAATTGAAACCTACCAACTTTTAATTCTTTCAACAAATTAAGGATACAAATGTTTCAAAGTCCAAAAATTGTTGGTGTTTAAATAAGGGGATATTTATTGTAAATCCTTTTATCCGAGAAAATTCGTAATTAGACATCTCAGCACTTAAAATAAAATACTAACTTTTATTATGCATTAGATATATGTATAATTATATTTTTTTTAGATACATCATATATATTTATGTATTATACATTTAAGAAATACGAAAAGAACATTACTACAGTAAAGAAATGTTGATATCTAACGTGCTAACTGAATGATAAGTGCTGCACACATTTCAAAAAATTCCATTGTGTGATGTCCCGTAGGTTGCTGCGGAAGTGTTCCAATATTCATAAGAGGCGGAGGGGTTAAGCTTTCCATAATAACATCATCGCCTTGCTCGACTTCATCATTAGTTAGAGACTTAAAATCAAGCAAATAGCTTTTAGTATCCACCTGGTATAGTTGAAGAGACATCTTCGAAAACTTGCCATTTAGGTTATTTTGCCGGCGAACTCGTACATGATATGGGTTAATAATTTTCCATTCGTAGTCTAATGCCTTCATTGCGCGATAAACCTCTAGCATTATGTCATTTGGTTTGCTTTGTGATCGAATACCTAGGTGCCACTTAGCCCTCTTTATGGGGGTACCTTTCGGACGGTCGGGATAAACTATACCTCCAGATGATTGAACTGACATTGCCAATTGGCGATCTCTAAGTGGTGCAATGCGTTCTGGATGTGGCCTAAACCCAAGATTATTTCCAACGTTTCCACTACTTAAAGCATTACCACCGTCGTGAGGTCTCTCGTTTGGAGATTGTGCAACAGGTGGTGGACTGCCTGCCACAAAAAAATTAGTTATGTCTGTTTTTGCTGCTTCATCAGCAAACCGTTTGTTATCTATTATTAAATGATAGGCAATAGCCAACTGATCATGTGGGTCGCCACTTAATAGGGCATTGTGAACTTCACTTTCTTTTACTCCAAATTTAGCACATACTTCCGATACAGCGTAAGTATCGATAACATTGCTGTCTTGTTCAATAGATGATGGGAATAAATAGGATGGCAATTCTTTCTGGAACCAATCATGTTTCTTAATTTCTTCTATATTTGCTCGTTTAAGAGGATCCACTTGCAGCATTTGGCATACTAAGTTAACGACCTGCTTGTTCAAGTATTCAGGAATAGGAAAAATGCCAGATTTGATTTTGCGAAATAATGTCGGCACGTGCTCATCGTCGAATGGAAGAGTTCCACAAAGCAAAGCATATAAAATAACACCACATGACCAAATATCGACTTCGGGGCCAGCATACAGTTTGCCAGAAATAACTTCCGGTGCAGCGTAATTTGGTGAGCCGCATGAAGTGCGTAGAAACTCTCCATCTAACATCATGTTTGACAAACCAAAGTCAGCTATTTTTACGTGCATGTTGTGATCAAGTAGCAAGTTTTCTGGTTTTAAATCACGATGCACAATCATGTGCCGATGACAGTAATCTACTCCAGATATTATTTGCTGAAAAAAGCGACGAGCTTCATGTTCTTGCAATTTACCATTTTTAACAATATAATCGAAGAGCTCTCCTCCACTTACGTACTCCATAATCATGAATATGTCGGTTGGAGTCGAGATAACCTGAAAATACAATATGTATAATAATATATAGGTACATTTAAGGAAACTAAATAAGTTTTTTTAAAACATAAAAGCAAGCACATAATATGTAAATATGTTTCAGTTTTCATTTATAACGCAAAAATAAAAATTATCTAATGTGGTTTTCCATTAGGACAAAAACTCTATTTTTTGATTTCGAATGTTTTTTTGCAGATCTCTAATTTTTCGAGATCTGCATTCTACTTTTATTAATTCCAATACACCTTGGACATCTGTTTTAACATATTGGCCTGTTTTGTTGAGCACCTATCTCAGCAAAGTAAAGTAGACGAATGTGCTATAAAACAGTTCAATCACATTTGTGATAAAGTAGTGTAAACAGGTATAATTAATGTTCTGTGCAACACCACCAGCAATGTGTCAACGTGAACTGCTGTTGTTGTCACTTCTTGGATAAAAACCTAGTGTGAATCTCAAAAAGGTCAAGTAGAAAATAGTTGATGCAATTACGTGCTGACGATTTTACTTTACTCACTTACGTAGGTGTTAAAAAAAACAGGGGTAGGATACAATTACAAAAGCAAATCAATCTCATTTTATGATCCATGTGACACGAAAAATACGAGATCTTAAATAAAAATCGAATGTGCGCAATGGAAAACCACAGAAGTGCAGCTTACCTGATACAACTTTATAATGTGCGGATGCCTAAATAACTTTAGGTTTTGGATTTCTCTTCGAATTTTACCAACAACATCCAAACTTTTTATCTTTTGCCTATTAAGGATCTTAATTGCAACTTTGTGTTTAGTCAATTGATGTTCCCCAATTTTTACTTTGCCAAAAGTGCCAGTGCCCAAGGTCGCCCCAAGAGAGTAATGTCCAATTTTAACAAGGGGCTGAGGGCCAGCCGAGGAAGCAACTGCGGCAGCGGCAGTGTCCACTCCCCTGCCTGAGTGTGGCATTATGATTCTGTATTTGAAGAGTGAAAATATTTTATTCTTAAAAAAAAGTTTTGGAAGTATTAAGAAGTGAATTAGTGTTCTAATCGACAAAAACAATGCATTTGATGCAGTTCCATAAAAAAAAAATGTTGAACCAAATAATGAATTGCGATGTTATTTATGGTTGACTTTAAAATTTACAATATTAAAATATAACAAGAAATAAAACAATGGTCGCCCACTTCGTTTAATATTTATTTGACGTTTCCTTTTGGAATTTTATGATATATGCCAAGATGTGTTTGTGTTCCGCAACAAAGAAAAACAGTAATTTATTTTTGACTTGCTGTTTGTCATCTAGCGGGCAATGGAAGTGAATTGTCTTAAGCCCACTTTACATCGGCTGCATTGCCAAATCACAATCATCTGGTTTGAGTTAGTGGTATTCGATTGGGCTTCTTCAGATTTGCTCTCAGATTTCAGATTTCGTGTGGCAAATCGAACACAAAAACGTCACTTGCTCTTTTTTTTGTTTGTTGTACTTGTGTATCAGCTGATGGAACTCTCCCCGAATTATTTTCCGCTGCCTTTTCGCAGACGTTTCGCTGTCCATTTGGAGACCACCAGAAAATTTCGTTCCGGAACAGGTCCGTACTAGGCTGCATTTAGCTGCATTCACACTCGATTTTATCAGTAATTTTTGTCCATAAATACATTTGCTGCGGTCAAAAACATGTATTTAGTATAATTTCTGAAAATGCCTTAGATGATTCATTCCGCCATCAAGATGTAGGTATTTAGGTATATTATTATTTAATCAATGCGTATTTTAAATTTTTTATATCTGCATTTGTAAAGCAACTATCAGAGAGTAAGCACATTTAAATAAATTTTGCTCTACCCATATAAAACTTACTTTATTTTCCTTAAAGTGTTTTAGCTGTAAATTACATTAATTAATTCCCTCATCACGTATTGGTAAGAAGAAATAAATATAGGTATCGCCAAAAGTGAAAAGCGGTGTTGATATCGAATACCTGCGTCCGTGTAGCAAACCTGAGCGCTACTATAATGCATAAAAGCGCTTAGTCAAATCGGTGTTCTTATGGTTTTTGAACCAGAACAGCTTGTGAAGACTGTACGACAACACTAGCAACACTAAACACCAAAGACAAAAATTATACCAGAGACAAATCATACTGAATCTCTGAATCATACTGTCTCTGCTAAACACTTGTTTGTGAGTTGAGTATCGGTTGTCAAACTGTTGCTTAGGTTCTTTTGTTTGTTTAAATATAAAAATGTTGTATTCGCTTTTGCCAACGCCGCAATACTTTTTTTTGTAAACAACTTCCGTATTATATACATTTGAAATAGCGACTGCATATAGTTGGCCTATACCTAATAAACTACACTGTAGATCGTGATAAACCTGGAGATTCGACAAAAGCAATACCTACGCAACTTTCTCAAATCAAGCACAAAGTGCACGAATGTAATTAGCTAATTATATGTATTTTAATACTGTTATCAATTCTTAACATGGTGAAGTTATTATTCATAGTAGTAACGTGTTTAGTGCTAATGTGTAAAATTGTGAATGCTGAAAATGAATCGTTTTTGAGTAAACCAACTTATTTGTCTAATAGTGAAATTGGTGATCTATTTACCCGCCTAACTAAAATTTATCCACAGTTCGCAAAGAAATATAATATTGGAAAAACTATTGAAGGTCGTGAATTAAATGCAATTCAGATAAGCAATGGTGCAAATGTTGAATATCGGGAAACATTAAAACCAATGATAAAGCTGATGGCAAATATACATGGCGATGAATCG
The DNA here is from genome assembly GCA_948293265.1 of Cheilosia impressa. Classification (NCBI taxonomy): domain Eukaryota; kingdom Metazoa; phylum Arthropoda; class Insecta; order Diptera; family Syrphidae; genus Cheilosia; species Cheilosia impressa. The sequence continues at coordinate 81,665 of OX411882.1, forward strand.
ATCGGTAGACAATTGTTGGTATATTTGGCAGAATATCTAGTGAAAAACTACAACAATCTTGATGTTCAATTATTGCTTAATCGCACTGATATACATATTTTACCTTCACTAAATCCAGATGGTTTTGCTGTAGCAAAGGTGAGTCTTTTATTCTCTAAATACAGACATGCATTCGATTGCGAACGTGAAACCCAACAGTAGGTAATCTTTTGGTATTCAGACTTCAGAATATGTGTTGCTGCCGGCACTTTTATTTACATATTTTGTATGGAATGTTTACATTCATGTATGTACAAAAATTATTAATTAAAAAAAATATATCCACCCGATCCAGTGATTGGATGCTGTTGAAAAATTCCGCTAAAACGTTAACAAATTCCGTAAACTCAAACGGAACTGCATTGGTAAATCTTGAGCAACTCTGAAAACAAATCTATACTCAGGAAGAGTCTCTATGTGTTAGGTATTGGGAGAAAAAAAACAACAATAATCTTCGGATTTCACTATTCACTATTAGGCAGAGGCAGAGTGGCCTATATATTATATTCCATAAAGTTTTTATGTATTAGGTATTGGGAAAAAAACAAAAAAATCGTAAGTTTTTACAAAAAAGTAAGTAAGCTAAAGTGTTTAATTTCTTAACAGGCGTTTTTTATTTTACCCACTTGATTTGGGTAGGTATACCTATAGATAATTGATTTCCATGGTTATATAACAACAGTTGGATTTCGTACTATAAAGATAAAGAAAAAACCTATATGCTATATTAGCAAGCATTTAAAATTGGTGAAATATGCATTTTTTCCTCACTTTTACTTTGTTTCCCGCTTAGGAAAAAACCATTCTTTGTCATTTCTTTTCTCTTGTACCTAGGTACATATGCGAAAATAATATTCTACTTTTTTATCTACTGCGCCACGCACCACCTCTCGCGAACATTTGACGAACATCCGAGAGTATAACTGTTATTAAAAAGCTTCTCAATTCAGCCGATCGGACTCTTTTTTGGCAATACTTCACATTTATTTTTTTCTTTAACTCCCCAAATAATTTGTTTGTTTGTTTATTTAGTATTTAAAAAAAATCTATTAATTTAAAATTTTTTTTAGTGTAAAGCTAACGGCCATATTATTCACTACCTTTAATCCGGGTTAAACGTTACACCGGTTTAAGTGAGTTTAACCCAAAACTTAAACCCAAGTCCATAATATTCAGTCGTTTAACTCGAGCATAAACTCATTTTTTTAAACTTGAAAGCGTTTAATCCGATTGGATTTAAACGCACTCCGGAAACCAGTTTATGTTCTTTAACTCGGGTTAAAGCTCAATTTCATAATATTGACATTTTATTTCTCGCAGGACGCGAGAAATAAGAAAAGAAGAAAAGTGAAATAGAAAACAAAAAGGAGCAAAGAGTTTAAAAGAAATGGTTCTCATTCATGAAATGGAGAGTTGATAGTAAATCAACGTCGTCCTCTGTTACGATGTGGTGGAATTTCGGTAATATATCCGACTAAAGAATGCCTCTTTCTGAAGGCTACATACATTCCATGATTTGACTAATGTACTAAGAACTAAAATCGGCACACTAAAAATTAAATCAATTTCCAAGTGTCAAATAACAAAACTCGCATGCCATTATTTGTGAATTTTGACATTACGTAGGTTTAAAACGGATTAAAAACGGGTTAAAGTGTTTTAAATCCGCATTTAAATCCAGCGGGTTTAATGCGTGTTTTTCAGTGAATAATATGGACGCAGGTTTCAATTATCGAATTTAGAAAACGCGGATTAATGATCGGGTGTAAAATAAACTTAAACCTGCGTTACACCCGGAGTGAATAATATGGCCGTTAGTATCCTGCTCGCGCTAAATTTTAGCGTCCCTAGTCTCCACTTCGTTTTTCCACACCTAAGATAAATGCTCGCTAAATTATTATTACACACCATATAGATGGGACAAAAACCATTTCTTTATGACAGTAATCAGTAAACATAATTTTTACAATTTTCGAATTTTAAACTTCAAAGATATCGCAGTATTTGAATCATTCCAAAACAATGGGTATGAGAAAAATTGAAGAAGATATTATTATTGCTGCAGCAGCATAACTGTCATTAAAAAGCTTCTCAATTTAACCGTTCGAACTCTTTTTTTGGCAATACATTTATTTTTATCTTTAACTCCCCAAACAATTTGTTTGTTATTTAAAAAAAAAAATATTAATTTAAATTTTTTTTTTAGTGTAAGACTGCCGGAGAAGTATAACTAAAATAAATATTTAATTTATATAAACAACAAGTAAAAAATAAATAACATAAAACATTTTTGAAGTTAATTAGGTTCCTACATGTATATTTTTTGTTTTTGAATTAATTTTAATTTTGTTTAAAATTTTGACATCTAATTCAAATATATTACTTCCAGTTCCTTAATTTGGACTTGTATTTGCAATGCCTGCTCATTTTAACACAAAAAGGACAAACACATTTATTTAAGTTATAAACTTGGTGCGATGTGTATGAGTCTATCAAGAAAGCCTTTCTTCATTGACATCATTCAGCAATAGAACGCTTTGGTGGGGCTTTTTTTATGCTTGTTGATTATTGTATTCCAATTTACTAGTAGAGTTCAAACTCAAAGGCACATTATTCTCTGTCCTACCTTTTGCCTTTTGTAAATGCGCGAGCTTTTTTAAACTGTGCGTAGCACTTGACTTGACATCACTTTACTGTGTGATCCATTGTAACAGTTAGTTAGGATAACAAGTTAGTGTTTTTTTATAGACGAAGTAAATTGATTGAGACTTGACACAGTGCTACAATCAGCTCATATCATAGTACAAATTAATAAGAGTTTTTTTTTCATTGGGCTGTGTTTGTGAAAAAAAAAATGCTTCGTTCTATATTATATGCTACAGTGTTGGTGTTAAGCGTACAGTCATACATTATTAAAGATGATGAACATTTTATTGAAAATCCATTTTATCATACTCAAGAGGATCTAGAAGACGTCTTTGCGCGCTTGCAAAAGACCTTTCCGGAGTATGCAAAATTACATAGCGTTGGACACTCGCTAGAGGGTCGCGACTTAGTTGCTCTTCAAGTGGGAAAAAATGTACGTCATCGAAACCTTCTAACTCCAATGGTAAAATATATAGGAAACATGCACGGCGACGAAACTGTGAGTAGGGAAGTGCTAATATATCTGGCACAGTATTTGCTTTTGAACTACGAAAAAAGTGAAGAGATTTCAAATTTGATTAACACCACAGACATATATATAATGCCTTCAATGAACCCCGATGGTTTTGCTATATCAAAGGTAAATAAATAAGGGTTTGTATCATTTTATATTTCGCTATCTATAGCTGGGCAAATATAACTAAACCTAGGCAACATATTGTGTATTCGATATAAAAACAAAAAATCAATATTGCTACGTGTGTGCTTGGACTGTGAATAGCTCGCACTGTTCCTTGCATTCAAGAGTTGATTACCCAGTAAGTTTATTAATTTTTGTGACAGCAAAAAAGTCATATTTGGGCATAAGCTACGGTTTACAAAAAATAACACCTATGCATTCTAATTAAGAAAATATATACTAAAGCACGGTATTTAAGTATTAAAATCAAAGCAAAATACCTATCTGTTGAATTTGTACATCTGTACATAAAGAAATTATGAAGATACATAATTTATTTATAATCTCTCAATAAGGTGTTCGGACTTAATATTAAATAAAGTTAATAAAAATATGCTAAAAGCAAATATTCACCTTACAAGATATTTTTTCCCAAAAATTGAGGTTGTCAACTAGTCAATATAAAGCAGATTCCTTAACCTTAACCTAAACAAGTTATTTACCTTAAACCAATGCGCAATGAAATAGCATGATAGCATAATAACAACACTTAAGTAGATTTTTTTTCCATTTTTTAAAAAAGCTAAGTGCCGAATGATTTAATTCTGGTTGACCTTTAAAAATTTAACTAGTATCTTGTACATGCCTTAAAAAATATTGTGTGAGTACCTACTATTAAATTAAATTAAAAATATGTTTACTTTCTTAGGAAGGAAATTGTGATTCGCTGAGAAACTATATAGGACGCCATAATGCTGCAGGTGTGGACTTGAATCGAGATTTTCCAGATCGCCTAGAAGATGAACGCACTATTCAATTAAAAGCCCAACAAAGACAGCCGGAAACAGCAGCTCTCATTGAGTGGATAACTAAAAATCCTTTCGTTTTATCAGCAAATTTTCATGGTGGCGCCGTTGTGGCAAGTTATCCATATGACAATTCAATGTAAGCTTAAATAAAAGGAATGTGCGATGTAGTAATATTTTTAAACTTACAGAAACCACCATGATTGTTGTGAAGAAAGCTTAACGCCGGATGACAAGGTTTTTAAAACACTAGCTCGTACGTATTCCGATAACCACCCCATAATGAGAACAGGAAAGGACTGTAACGAAACATTCCCAAACGGTGTCACCAATGGAGCATATTGGTACGAACTAAATGGTGGAATGCAAGACTTTAACTATGCATTTACAAATTGCTTCGAGCTAACAATAGAACTTTCGTGTTGTAAATTTCCCCTGGCGTCAACACTTCCGACTGAGTGGCATAAAAATAAGAGAAGCCTGATCAGTCTTTTAAAACAAGCTCATATTGGTGTTAAAGGTTTAGTTAAGGATATAAATGGTTATCCTATAAACGACGCAAAAATCGTTGTTCAGGGAATTGAAGACAAAATGATTCGAACTACTAAACGTGGCGAGTATTGGCGCCTCCTCTCACCTGGTGCATATAATATTCAAGCACTAGCATTTGGGTATGTTTAAACAAATAAATTTAATAATTTCGTTTAACTTTACACTTTTTTCAGCTACGAAGCAAGTCCAATCCAACATATTGAAATTACAAATAAAGATGGTCCCATGCGTTTAGATTTTAACCTTAAACCCGCGGAGGCAATCAATGACGGTATCAACAACTTTTATAGTCCATACTATTTTAGACATTAATTTAAAAGGTGCACGCAAAGGGAATATGGTGTTTTGTTTTGAATAATGATCCAGAAATAATTTTATTCATAATAACATAATCTGTTTATATTTGTTTGTTGATCTCAATTTAGTCTTTTTCATATTCACTACCCAATAAAATAATTTAAGATTGAATAGCGGTTCGAAATTATTAACTGCATTTCATTCATACATGATTGTATTTAAAACTTTAGACAAAGGTATATAAAATAAATAAATACGCAAAGAAAATACTATTTTAATATTATCATAATACTAGTTTTCTTCACTATTTAACCACTTACTTACGCATATATAGATTTATGTATGCATACGTTTATGTAATAGTCTTATTTAAAAAAATTAATAAATAAACATACAAATAAGCATACGTACAACATACTATTTGTGAGTACCAATGAGTCTGAATACCAACATACCTAATGCCAGGCGCTTTGGGATTTTGGAGTGGTTTTTGTTTTGTATTAAATTCGTGGGTTATGGTTTTAACATTTATGGTAATAGCATTTTTTAAGTAGCAATTCAAATACATCGTACAAAATGAACAAATAAATTAAACTCATTCATATATAAATATTAATTCGAAGGGAAGGTTTGTTGTTCTTTGTTAAAAACCTATAAATAAATCAAATTAACTTTGTGACAGCTTACATCAAATTTGTTGCCTTAAGAGATAACTTCTACAAACGCCTTTTTTATATTTAAAAAATACGACCTGGCGGATTGCTTTCTTCACGGCACACCCTGCTTATGTACATACACATCTTTCTACTCAAACTCACCAAATAAGTTTTAAATTTAAATTGGGTTCGGAAATACATTTGCAGATTTATTCCGGAAAGTCAAAGTACAGCGAGCGGAGAAGGACACGAACGGTTTTACATCAACAACAAAATTCATGCATCACAACTACAGACAATTGGAAAAGTTTGTATTTGCCATAGATATGTTTCTATTAAGCTAATGATATGTACATGGTGTTTCAGTTTGAAGTGAATACAATTTAGAGGTGATTTATTGAGAGTTAAAAACCCGGCAGCTGTAGGGTTCGGCTCTAAAGGTTGATTCAAATGACCTGATTGACCAAAAGTCAAACCAAATAAAATCGGTTTTGTGCTATTTTCTTTTAAAATGAAATAAAAAAAGCGATACTACCTTCTCCAACTATAAATTAAAAAAGAGAGAAAAATGATCAGCATTTTGCTGATCAAATTCGATACGCAAAGCAACGAATTCACCAACATCGGTACTTTTATATGCACTGCATCTCGATTAAGATATTGCGGTAGTATAATCAAAGATTTGTAAAGGTTCTATACCTTTTACACATCTATACAATCCCACATAGCACTTCTAGACTTTGATAGTATTTTAAACAAACATGTGATAATTATCAAATTGATATCGACTTCAATAATAACATTTGTTGTTTGTAAAAGTATAATAATACATGGCGATGTTAGATCATGAAGCCCAAAATGAAAGCAATTTCGAACTAAAGCATCAAGTATATAATATTTATAATTTTACGTAGTAAAATATTATGTCTTTGGATAGAAAATTTACACAGTCATACTTTGAAAAAAAAAAATTTTTGTCTGCTACAAAATATTCAGCAATAAAGAAGTGATGGCGTATAGAGGTGAAGCTTATTACGAAAATTTAAAAATACGTTTTAACCCTTTGTTGCGCGAATTATTTTTTCTTATAATTTTTGAAAACAAACAATAAAAATATATACATGGAACCTTGTTAGTTTTGAAAAAAAAACAAGAAATAAATTTATGTTAACTTATTTTGTACTATTATTAACATTTTGTTGGTGGTTTCTCAGAGAAACCACTGGGCATTCACTGATATGAAAAATGATTTTATGTTAACTTATTTTGTACTATTATTAACATTTTGTTGGTGGTTTCTCAGAGAAACCACTGGGCATTCACTGATATGAAAAATGATTTATTCGGTGGTTTCATGTTAAAACCACCAGGCAACAAATTTGAATTCTGAATTTTTGAATGTTTTCAGTCTTCAAGCGGTTTTATTTGAAATTAGGATCCTTGAATCACAATTTGTTATCTATTTATAACCACTTAAGTGTATTCTGCTGGCGAATCATTTCTTTTTTGAAGCTATACTCTATTAATACATGCAACAACAGTACCTATATTTCGCTTATGACTAGTTAAACATATTTTTATACGATAATGGCAGCGTGATATAAAATTATTAGTCACATTTTCATATTCTTAATTATCCAACTTTCTAAAACTACAGAATTTACTTTAGTAACCAACAATTCAATTAAACTTTTTTATTTCGTTATGGATTTTAGTTTCAAAATTTAACTCCGCATATTTATTGAATGGCATATTTTATGTTCAAAATAAAAATTTATTCCTAAATATGTACATGGAAACTTAGATAAATACATTAGTTTATTATTAGTTTTAATAATGTGATTATATTCAAATACTAATATTTGCTTTCTTTGTGATCATTTTTTATACATAGGTTTATTCGTAATATAGCTGAAAGTTACCCCTCAATAACTAGAATGTACTCAATCGGCAAAAGTGTCCAAAGAAGAGATTTGTGGGTTATGGAAATTTCCACTAAACCAGGAAATCATTTACCTGGTATTCCTGAGTTCAAATATGTTGCCAATATGCATGGGAATGAAGTAGTTGGACGAGAAATGCTTCTTTATCTATCAAAATACATTTGCGAAAACTATATGCTAGATGAAAGGATTACGAAAATTGTTAATAATACTCGCATGCACTTCCTTTTCAGTATGAATCCAGACGGTTATGAAATTTCTATAGAAGGTTGTATAACTAATTTATGAAGGTCTAATGTTCATCTATTGAATAATTTTATGAGTTCTAGGGGATAAAACAAGCGCACTTGGTCGGGCAAATATGCACGATATTGATCTGAATAGAAACTTTCCCGATCAATATGGAACTGACATACACAATGTTAAAACCGAACCGGAAGTAAAAGCTGTAATGGATTGGACGCTTTCAATTCCATTTGTTTTATCTGCAAATCTTCACGGCGGTTCTTTAGTTGCAAATTATCCATATGATGACAATGCAAATGACTTCACAGATCCAATCAATAGACTTCGAACTTCGTTAAGCAATCGGCAACCTAATCCTACAGAAGAAAATCTTTTATTTCATCATCTCGCAGATGTATATTCTAAGGTAAACTGTTAATTTGTGACTTGCGATTGAATAAATTTAAACTATATCAATAGGCACATCCCACCATGCACTTGGGAAAACCATGTCCACTTTTCAAAGGTGAGGTATTTCCAGGTGGAATTACAAATGGTGCTCAATGGTACAGTGTAACTGGAGGAATGCAGGATTGGAATTATGTTCGAGCAGGGGTACTTGAACTAACTCTTGAGTTAGGGTGCGACAAATTTCCGATGGCTTCGGAATTACCAACATTTTGGGCAGATAACCGTGAACCACTTCTACAATTCATAGAACAGGTACATTGTGGAGTTCATGGGTTTATTCGAAGTTCAATTGGGAGCCCAGTTGTAGGCGCAACAATATCGCTTGATAATGCTAAGCACACTACGTATAGCGGAACATTCGGCGATTATTGGAAGTTAGGTCTACCAGGAAAACACAACATCACTGTTATTGCGGATGGGTAAATTAAGACAAAATTACTCTGTGAACTAATTGATAATATTTTTTAATAGCTTTGAAATACATCAGGAAGATGTTGAAATTTTGAGTGGCGGACCTTGTGGCTTGCGCCTTGACATTAGTTTAATGCGCGACGACCCTCAACATTGGGCATCAGCACATGATTATAGAATAATTGAAAATGTTGTACACACAAGATACCACACATCTAAAGAAATAGATATCCAAATGGCTGCTATGGAAAACAGCAACGTTGATATCGCTAGTTTCGGATATGCGGACAGTGAAATAGACATGAATTATCATTCACTTAAACTTACTAAAGAGGTAAATTTGTATTTAATTTTTATTCTTGCTACAAGCAACTACACCTGTTATCGTATAAAACAGATTGGTTCTCCAGAGGAAACCAAGTTTCAAATACTCATTATAAGTTCCTTGTTCGACGCTACATCTCCTATGGGGCGTGAAATCACATTAAATTTGGGACGTCATTTAATTGAAGGCTATCGTATTCAGGAACCAACAATTTTACAAATATTAAATAGTAGCGTGATCCATATATTACCAATAATGGATAATTTTGATGAAGTTATTCAGATTTATGCAAACAAGTTAGTATTTTCGATACTGTCAAATATTTAAACTATATGCCCTTACTATTTCAGCAATACACTATGTGACCCTGTTATAGGCAATGAATTAGCAGACAGAATTGTAAGCCCAGAATCCGAAAAGCACAAGGACTTATTTCTTCAATACATAGAAAGAGGAAATTTTGATTTAATACTGTCATTTTCCGCAGGAAATTTCGATTTAAGGTTATACCTATTTTAATTGTTTTTGTAATTGTAAAGTCTTTTTTTTTTTAAATATGCTAAGGTTTCCTCAACACACATTGTATGAAAATTATGCGCGATCTGTGGATATGACTGGTACAAGTTACTCGATGTTGCAGTGTCCTATAACTTCAACACGTACAGCACAAGAAGACTACACACAACGCATAACAAACCTTTTCTATACATTGCATCGCGTACCGCTCTTTACTTTGGGTATTTCCTGTTGTCGCATGCCCACCGAAAAAGAGTTAGCATCAGTCTGGCGGAGGAATATTGACAAAATTATGAAATTTTTGCACTTAATCGATACTGGCGTGAAAGGACGTGTCGATTCAAAAGATGGTCAACCTCTTCGGAACTCGCTTATACAAGTTATGCAGTTTGAACAAATCTACAACGTAAGCAAAAATCTTGCTCATTTTAAGATAATGTTGACGCCTGGAGTCTATACTTTGCGAGTTTCTTGCAAGAATTTTAAGCCAAAGGTGCTACATGTCAATATTGTTCAAAACAAAGTAATTGATTTGGGCGTATTGACACTCAGTTCTGATTCGGATACATCTTTTGCCATTGGAAAAAGCGAGATTAATGAAATACTCATGGAAAACTCTGCTTCTATTTCTGGTAGGTATCGCACCATGCATTACATGAGCTTATTGGAAATCGAAATGTTGAATCTAACAAAAAATCAAATTGTTCAAGAATATCGATTTGTTTTACGAATTTTTAGAGTTCCCCTATTTATGAACAATTATCATATCAGAGTTTTTTTTTGTATATATTTTAAGGTTTTGTTTTGGATTTCGAAAATCATCCGATTGGAAACGCAGTATTATCTACCGATCACGAACATTTCAAGAATGTAACAAACGCAGGTGGAGAATACACTCTGCGTAACATCCCTTTAGGCAACATAACTCTACATGTTGGAGCACCTGGTCATTTTTCTACTTCTAATTTAATATACGTTGGAGCAAGAAACGGTAACATGATTTTCCGATTAAAAAAGGATGAACGAGTCATGGGTGTTCCAAGATTGGTATTTGTTTCGGTCGTCGGATGTTTGTTAGTTACTGTTGTGGCTGCTTGCGTTTTTGCAATCCAATTTATTCAAAAGAGACGAAACTACTCTAAACGTTACTACGATTTCTCATTATTACCACAGAAATCCAAAGAACTGTTTGAAGAAGATGAGCAGGGTGAAACTGAGCTTTTTCGTTCTCCAATAAAACGTTTGTTGTTTATCTACAAATAAATAAATTCCGTTAAAGCTTAATTTTTATTTTACAGAAGGTATGACATTAAAACCGTATTTTGATGACGAATTGGATACTGTTTTTCATACAGATGATGAAGATAGTGAAGAAGATATTATCATGCTGAAGCAGACTAGAATCAAATCAGAATATTGTGATTAAAATAGGCTTTACGTGAAGTATTTTTTTTCGAAACAAGAACGCACAGAATAACGTCAATTGGCAAAGACTGATTTTGTGTAGAATATCGATTGCCTTAAACTTTAATAAAAGTTCAATAATTAGTAACAAATAGCTATAATTTCATTATAATACAAAAATAAAGTAAAAATTTCATTATAATAAATAATAGTAAAAATTTACTTTTTAAGACCACACAATTTATGGTATTGCGTTTGCGAGTATAGACAATCGACTTTGCAGTTAACGGGAGCAAAACCAACTTCAAAGATGTGACCAAGAAACAAAACTTTACAACCTACATCGAAAGTCATAATAGGCAAAGACGTATAAATTTAAGTCGTAAGGAACTTTTTCTACGTTTAAACCGACTTTAGTTACGCACTCCAGGTCCAAAGATACTGCTTTTTGAACTTCAAGCCTTTTCTACAGCTCTGAAGTGTAAACTTTTTCAAAATTTTTCGTAACGAGAGAAAAAAACTTGCGTAAGTTATTCTGTAAGTTAGTTATTAATAAACGCTGCGTACAAATTATCAACTCGTTATTCAGAAGTTACGTCAAATTTTTGTATGCTATCTGATGTCTACTAGCTAACTAACTTGTGCACATTTGTTTATTAATATGGGGGTTATCACCTTATACGTATTCAGATTTAATAAATTCATTCAGGAAACATTGGCAAAGTGTCACACATTTGAGTAAAAAAGTTGTTAGCATTGCATTGGTAGTATATTATTAGTTGGAATATACAGTGCTGGCCAAAACTTAATCACGAAATGATTTCGCTTTGGAAAAACCTAAAGAAAATTCAGAAAACGTATGATAGCCTTCTAGTTTTTTTTTTCTAATCAACATACATATATTTGTCTTCAATTCATAACCCACAATTTAATTACATATTATACTCTTAACTTATTTTAAAAATTGCGAAATTAATCAGAATTCATCAAAAACTAGGTGGACAAAACTTAAGCACATTAGGAAAAACTCACCCGTGTTTAGTCAATTTTATTGTTTACTTTGAATATGCTAACATTTTACCGTTTTTTCTTTCTCAAGCATGCTTTTACCAATGAGAAAAAAAAAAGTAATTGTGTGTCATCGGTGTTGCAGATCGGTTACTATAATTAAAATTAAAAATAAGTAAAAGTGTTATCATCGACCTGGCCGATGCTTTGATACCTTGCACTGCATACAAGTCATGCAAAATTGGTTTTTGTATGTGAGGTACCGGAACTACTTGACCGACATAGCCCAATTTCAATATCAACCTGACGATGGAAAAAGTAGGTTCTCTTACAAAATTTTACTTGCCTAGGTCGATTTGTTTCGACTCTATCCTGTTTTCAACAGACAGAGATAGGAGGTACCGGAACTATTTGACCGACTTAGCCCATTTTTAGTACCAACTTGACGACAATAAAAATTATTCCTCTCACAAAATACATTCACAAAAGCAGATCAATTTCGTTGCATGTTCCATGAGCCGCGATAAATCTGAGATCTGAAAAAGATTTTTAGTGGTCCCAATGGAAAACGACATTAGAGTTTTATTTGGCAACAAAATCAGCTGATCAAATTGCATTTGCTTTTGCAAAAATCAGCTATGGATATCGACTTGAAAAATGTTTCCCCTGTTGTAGACACAAATGGAATAGTTTCGGTGATTCGTAGTTTCCAGATGATGAGGAAAATAATAAAGATAATAATTCCTCCAACATTAGATCAATTGCTTTTTATGTATTTCTTTATTTTGCTTTTCACGATATTTTGCGCATTTGTTTTCAAAGCAAACTTCTTGCAATGTCGTAAAACAGCTGTGGGTATTTGTGGCAGTATGCAAAAAGTGATCCGAATCGAAAAAAGATTGATTTTTTTGCCCAATGGAACGCGAAAAGTGATTTAGATCAATAAAAAGATTGATTTTTTGTCCCAATGGAAAACCACATAATCCATTCACAAAAGCAGATCAATTTCGTTGCATGTTCCATGAGCCGCGATAAATCTGAGATCTGAAAAAGATTTTTGGTGGTCCCAATGGAAAACGACATAAGTATTCCGAGCAGCTAAAAGAAAAAATAGTGTCTGATTTTTATAGCGGTGAATCAGTAACATTAATCGCCAATAAATTTGGAATAAGCCATTCGGATATTTCCTGCATAATAACTCGGCTAGTGGAAATGTCGAAACGGTTCATAGTGGCGGTAGACCCAGAAAAACCACTACTGGCGAGGATCAACAGGCTAATCAAAAAGGACTCCTTAATATCGTCGAGATCTATAAAAAATGAATTAAGCTTAGAAATCTCAAGCAGGACAATCCGGCGGAGAGCGGTGAATAGTGGTTTTTCATCATATCGAGCCGTAAAAAAAGCCCTTTATTTTACAAAAAAATCGAAGTCCAAGATTGGAGTTTGCAAAGACACATTTAGACTGGACTGTGGCAAAATAGAAAACGGTGGTCTTCTCTGATGAATCCAAATTTAATTTAAAGGTTTCTGATGGATTTCGGACAGTACGGAGACCAAAAGGTGAACGATTTAATCCCCGTTTCGTAAGGGGCACGCTTAAGAACGGTGGAGGCAATATTCTTGTCTGGGGATGTTTTTCAAGTCAAGGAGTCGCCATGCTGAGGAGAATATGCCGTTACGATCTTCCAACATGACAACGATCCTAAACATACCGTTAATCTTGTCAGAGATTGGCTTAACGAAAGCCATATTGCTGTTATGAAGTGAGCAACACAATCGCCTGATCTCAATTTATGGGAAATTGTAGATCAGAGAATTGCATGCATATAATTGACAATCTCATTGACTCCATGCCTCGACGATGTGCTGCAGTAATAATAAATAATGGCTAGCCACCAAATATTAGCAATAAATATGTAAAAGTGTTATCATCGGCCTGGCCGATGCTTTGATACCCTCCACTTCCACTACATACAAGTCATGCAAAATTGGTTTGCATAAGTCCTCTTACATGTGTTTTCTAACATTGGTTTTGTATGGGAGGTACCACAACTAATTGACCGACATAGCCCATTTTTAATACCAACCTAACGACGATAAAAATAAGTCATTTAACCAAACTTCATTCGCCTAAGTTGATTCCTTTGCACGCTATCGTGCTTTCAACAGACCAACAGACGGACATGACTAAATCGATTCAGAATGTGATCCTGATTCAGAATATATGTACTTTATGAGGTCTCCGGTGACTCCTTATTGGCGTTACAAATGTAATGACAAAGTGAATATACCTTCCTGTGGAGGGTATAAAAATATTTTTTAGTTTTTTTATTTATGAATTCGAAAATGTGCTTTAGTTTTGTCCACCTAGTGTTTGATGAATTCTGATTAATTTCGTAATTTTTAAAATAAGCTAAAAGTAATAATTAAATTGTTGGTTATGAATCAAAGGCAAATATTATGTTGATTAAAAGAAAAACTAGAAAGCTATCTATCATACGTTTTCTGAATTTTCTTTAGATTTTTCCAAAGCGAAATTATTTCGTGCTTAAGTTTTGGCCAACACTGTGTGTCAAACAAGAAGTGAAAAATAACATGTAAGCGATAAGTTGAAGCGCTCAGTAATATATTATTTTTAATTCTTGCATTGAGAAAAAGCTATACCTATCATCCAAAGCCAAAGGTTATCAATGGTTTTCTTTGATAATGGAATATTTTCTATAATTTACAAATAGTTATATGTACTTATCAAATTCCCTGATTATACTTTTAAAGACCACAAAACATTGACAAGTTAAGCATTTCGTCTGCAAATTCGATTTGTTTTGTACAAATAATTCAGTATGTTAGGAAACTATTTTAAACGACTCGTAAGTAGTCGAACATTTTCACAGGTATCAAAAAAGAGTGTTGGCGTGATTGGAGTACCTTTCTGCAAGGGTCAAGAAAAGAATGGTGTTGAAGATACCCCAGAGTTATTGAGAAAAGCTGGCTTGGTTAACATTTTTGAAGGTAGAAGTGAATAATGCCAAATGTATTTAAAATCTAGCAGTGAGATGTTTACTAACTTTTAGAAAGACTGAAAGTTAAAGATTATGGTGATCTTTTTTACAAGACTTCAGAAAATGCATGTCAGTTAGATAACATGAAAAACTACAGTGATTTTTTGGGATGCAGCATAGAGCTCATTAAAAAAGTGCAAGACATTCTAAACGAAAACGACATGTGTTTAGCTGTTGGCGGGGATCATTCAATTGGTTTCGGTACGTTAAAAGCATGGCATAGATATGGCAACAAATTAATGCTAACTTTTTTGTAGGTTCGGTCGCAGGGCATTTACTTGCTAACCCTAACATATCGTTAATATGGATCGATGCACATGCCGATATAAATCTTAACGCAACTTCAGCTTCTGGAAACATACATGGGATGCCGGTTTCGTTTTTAATAAAAGAACTAAGGAAATATTGGACAAAACTGAATCTTGATAAAATTGCACCTAACTGGTAAGTAATGTTTTTAATTCAGATCTTTCAAATTTTGTTTGCAAGCTGTGAAATTTGTTTTTGTTTTGAAAATAGACTTTTTTTGGTCATTTAGGGGCGGTTGCTCATAAGACTCTTAACGATTTAAGTTCTACTTAAATACTTATGGGCTACTTTTTTTAGGGCATAAACTGTCACATAAGAGTTTATGTGGCACTTAAATTCGCTATGAGTCGTATCAGCAAACGGGCCTTAAACTTCGAATTATTATTAAACGAATATCACACGGTTGTCCTTTGCCTTTCTCTCACTTTTCGCTTTTCACTCTAACTTTAGTAATACCCTTTAATAGCAGGAATTCCGTCCTTCCTGCTTTGCGCACAACGATTTGTATAGTCAGTTCGTAGTTAAGACTAGTAGTGTTTTCACATTTTTATGACGGCACACTAGGGTGGGCTACCCACTTACTTATTGTATTTGTACCTCTATAGAGCCACCGTTGCGATTTTTACCTACCAACCGGTAAGTTGCTTTATAACGACGTCGAAGAGACCGCGCAATCTGGTCCTTATATCTGACTGCCCTCCACAAGTATTCAAACAAATATACATAGGTAATCGGTTCGGGGATATTTATCCTGCAGAACAAGCGAATATTTTGCAGTTATTTGAAATTGCTCCTTTTTGGTCTTTTGTTAATTGCAAGCGTTTGTATTTGCGGGACGCATTCACCAGTGGTTTATTAATTCATTCGTTTTGTAAATTTGTGTTATATAGCCCAAAACTATTGCTACAATAATAATTATTTAATTTGATCAATGACTGACTTCAGGTGTTGTTTTAGAAGTACTTTTAAGACACTTTTAAAAACATCATTGCTACTATAATTTGTTTTATGACACTGCCAAAGAAGATAAATTCTTAAACGCAGACTTCTTGCATCTTTTTGGAGAAGTAAGGAAGAAACAACTACCAGACCAGACCAAATAACAAAGCAAATTTTTCCACAGCCCATTGGGTAAAGGTATTGGTAAAATCGGGGTGGCATTGGTGTAGTTGATAGCCATTCACTTCTTCGCTTGATGTTAGCAGCGTTAGGACGTTAATAAAAGCGTCTTTTGATTCGAAAACTTTTGCTTTTTACGAAAAAATAAATTGCTTTGCTAACAACTAGCAGTAAAGTTGAACCCGTATACAGTCACAATAAATAATGTGACTTTGACCGGGTTATGGCAAAAGACAAAAAGGCAACTGGCTTCGCATTGCTGGTTTCAATTTTATAAACTAATTAATGTACTCCGCAATTCTGATTTTTTTAGCCAAAGTCTGCTTCCAATAAAGTTATGTCATGTAAGGGCAGTACATTTAGTTTCCATATTTAAAATAAATCATTTCGTCCTGTGAACATAATTAAAACGGGGGGTCGAATCGCGTCGCGCGTGAGCGAGCATTACGTGACGGAATTTGTTTTGCATGTAAAATCAACCTAACTCCTGGAACCGGTTTGTTTTTTTTTGCACAATAAACAAAAAAAAATTTTTCGTATAAGGAATGATTTAAACGTCGGGAAACCATTTTTAAGGCTAATAAACTATAGGCCTTACCAATAAACATTTTCAGTTTCGACTCCAAAATTTAGTAGTGGCTCTATTTTCCATACAAGCTTCGCAATTGTGAGCTTCCGTAAATTTAAAGTCGAAACTAAAATTTGTTATTAGCACTTTAGTCGTGTCATTGTATAAGTGCCAAAGAATCAGGAAATTTGAGAAAACACTTAAGTGGAACACGTATTTGGATATTACGTAAAATTTGATTTACTCTAGTGGCAATGGTGTAGTGACTAGTCATTGCTTCTTACCCGTGCGGAACAAGTTTTTTTTCCTACCAACTCGCAAATTTTAAAGTTTCGTTCTTCTTTCTTAAATCAAACGAAAACTGGGGATGGTGTTTTTCTTAAACAAAGAATATAAGCGAATGACGTGGTACTTTTTTCGTACACATCTTAAGGTCTGTACCATTTTTTTTAATATAATGGTGGAATACTTTATATTTTTGTAATGTAGATACGAGGAAATTTTCATTATCTGCTTTTAATAAAGACACAAACAAGTAAGAGTGTTTTTATTTATATTTATATTTAAAGAAAAAAATTAAATATCACAGTAATAACACAGTTTTTCAGTCTTATAATTTTAGTTTTTTTTTTTTGCATTTTACCCTGATCCAGAATTGTGGTTACATAAAAAAATGTAGAAAATTAATTAAAAAAATAAACAACAGCAAATAAAAACATATCAAAAAGTGGTATGGATTTAATTGAAATAATTAATGAAGTGAACGAAAATATATACAAATTATTAATAAAAATAAAACAATAATGTAAACACGTAAATTATAAAACTGAAAAAAGAGTTGTGTAATTTATTTATCATATTATGGTAATATAAGCTTTGGGAATTCGTTTGTTGTTCGATATAAAATCGACGCGATGTAAAAAAACATATACATATGTAACTATACATACTGTTTTTACACAAAACAGTAATAACTAGCTCTCCTGAAAATAAAAAGATATTTAATTATACAAATTGTAAATAAATCAATTATTAAGATAGCATTAACTAAAAAATGAATATTCGATTTATTTTTAGCAAATGATTAAATTACAATTAAACGAAAAATATGATTAATCGTAATTACCACTGCTATATCGATTTTAGTATTAAAATATAAAATAAAGCTATATTATCATTAAGTCAACAATTAAATAATAAAAACAATAATTTTACTTACCGAAAATATATTAATATATTTTATACTGAAAGTTTAAAACAAAATCCAACAAATTAAAAGCAACGACACTAAATTCTTTTATTCATAAGAAATAAATTATATGTATAAAGAAAAAACACTTAGAAAAAGAAACTAAATTAAGTATTTTGCACGTAAGTTTCACACAACTGAAAATGTTAATGAACAACTTTGGTAATTAGACAATATAAGTAAATTGAATACTCGATATATTCGACGCTTGATTGGAAAGAAAAAAAACGGTACATGTATTCTCTTTCAAATACAAATGTTTTAAACAGTTAAAGTTTAAAAATTCGTATACGAATGAGCAAAATTAATTTCATTTAGTAATATACTGAATACGTTAGCAGTAAAAACAAATGAAATAGAACTCAAGATTTTTGATTACACATTTTTAAGCACTTTGGAAACAACTCAATGATCAAAAAATAATAAAATTTTTTGAAATCCTTATACACCCACCCACAATCAAACCAAAACCTTTTTCACCACCATAAAAATGCAAAATTTCAGTCCTTAAATTAGTCCATTTTTTTTGCATAACAAAAAGCTGGTTAATTTAGTATCGTAAAATCTTTAGCTTGAAAAGTTTGAAGCATATTAAAATAGCGCCAGCCGATTTTCAAAGAAATAAAAGGAAATTATGTCAAATAATGATTATGAAACAAAACTTAAGAGGACCAAAAAGGGCAGAATTGAAACATGTGCGATTCACCATAATATACAAAATACACAAAATGTTTACCAAATAGAAATGAAGAAAAGTACTGAAAGAATCCATTAACGAAACAAAGACAAACTCATAATTATTTTTAAATTGTTGTTTTCTTTCAATCTATAATGTTATAATGTGAAATATTTGATAGGTTATTATTTTTGATCAAATTTGGATTTGAAATATAAAGATGCTAATGAAGTAATTGGTTTTCATTTTTAATTAAAATTAAAATAGTATTATTAACTTATTTCCTAATTAACTTTGGAATGTCAAGTTAATTATATACATAATATATGTATGTATATACACGTACATCTCTTTGTTGCTTTTTTGTTAAAAGTACAATATCAGCATTTTTTTGCAAATAATACCAATCAAGCTTATTAAACATTGCATTTAATTATAAAATTACAATTCATAATCTAACACAAATGACATAAATACATAGGCTCTTCTTACGTACGAACTGCTCAAGGAAAACAAATTTTAAACAATAAGTTTATGCCTGTTTAATATAAATATAGTTGTATTATAAAATAGCACATAATAATGATAATACCCATTATCATTCTTTGCTAAATAAATATTTTTTTGATAAAAATGAGTATTAGTTTTTGCTTGTTTGACTAGAATGAAGTAAATGAATATAAATTACATTTGCAATAACGCTAAATCAAACACAATTCAGACTGAACTGAAAAACTAAAAATCAGTCTTGTATAGTTTTTTTATTCGCTTAAATAAATAAAAGGATACAAATTTTATGAAAAATCTCGTGATGAAGCACAAAACGTCCATAGGGTGGGATGAAGTTTGTTATGGAACTACAAAATCAAAAAACAAAATAATAAAAAAAAACGAATGCAAAACTAAAAAAAAACAATAATTTAAACTTGTAATCCATTTTTATTTAATACTATAAAAAAAAAAACACAAAAATAATAATAAAAAAAATGATGGTAGGTAGTAATAAGAAATTAAAAAAAGAAATAATTTAAGAAACTGGTAAAATTACAAAAACTATAAAATAAATTACAATGTTCAAGGAATATTATATAAAAAATAGGTCAAAATGATCAAAATAAAAAGACTTATTATGTGATTTTAAGGAGTAATAACTTAAAGTGGATGGGTTCATTCTGCTTACATCTTTTTTGTAATTTTAATAGTCCGGTAAACTTACTGTAAATTTGTAAATTTATAAATTTTATGGTTTGGTTATACATGTGTATAAATAAATTCTATTGCACGCAATTAAAAATCTAAAAAAATTTCCTAAAAATATAAATATGTAAGTAATAAATAGTTAAATTGTTATACTAAGGTGTAAATTAAAAATATAACGTATATATGAAAGCAATAATAAAACTACAAGTATGTTTTCTCTTTGGACAACATAATATGTCTTGGTACAATTTAAGTGATAATGATAACTTTTGAACCCTATTTAATTCGCACACAGTTTAAAAATAAACTATAAACATAGAATCGCTTTCGAAAATTTTTCTTTTGTTTTATTTAGGTACGTTATAAATAAATATTTTTCGTCGCATAGCTTATTAAATTATCTAGATCTAGTATCTCTTTTTTGCACACGATCAATTAATGAAAACAGAGATTAAAGTATGTAGTTACATTACTTGTAAGCTGCATTTATGAATAAGAAAATTTAAACTTATTACATTCTTGTAGACCTTATACAATTCTTGACTAGAAATTTCTTATATATTTTTAAATAAATAGGTATATTTAATTTTTGTTTTTAATTATACCTACAAGTTATTTTACAATAAATATTTGAAAAAAAAAAGAAAAGATTTTGCTTAGTATGAAACACACATTAGATACTTTGCTACAAAGGTTAATCGAAAAATATACACCAAATAATAAATCTATGACAATGTTATTAAGTCAACCAAAGAAATCAACTTAATAGGCCCTCTTGTAAAATATAAATGTACTAAAATCGAACCATCCTCAAAAAGACTAAAAAATTAATTACATCAGTATTATTCCTCTGTTTGGTTTGTATCATTTAGGTGTATTGGTATATTTAATACTGAAGCAGCCTCAAAGTTTGGTAATTGCGCCTATTCAATTTGCTTGTAATCGTATATAACTATTGTATAGCACAGATATGGAAGTCATATTTTTTTTAACTTTTACCATTTGGAATTTCTTATAATTCACTGTTAAATACTGGTTAATAACTGCTTTACAAGATTACGAAACTTTAGTTGTATACTACAAACCAAATGTAAATAAGTAGGTACTTATGAATGTTTTATTATTACATAATCATGAACGCATTCACTTCGCAAGGTATTTGATGACAGTTCCTTTATAATCCCAAATTTAACAAGTCTTGCATATTCTGTACGCTTTCGGATGAAACATTTATGGCGTTTTCTATTGAAGAAAAGATTAAATCTAGGAGTGCTATTTCTATGTATTCTATGTTTCATGTTAAGTGTACTTCTTAACACGACAGAAGTTTCCGGAATATTTTGAGAGAATTGCCCTGAACTCACCAGCACACATTAGCAAAATGTCAGATTGAAATGTTTGTTGTGTTATTAGAAACGAATTTTTCGCTTGTGATCCGAAAATATACAATTATGCGTACAAAATGTAAACTGAAATTGAAATATATTGATTTGGCCTTTTAAAACATTCATATTTGTTGTAGAAAACAAAAAAACAAGTAACAACAGAAAATCTAATCACACTATGGTGTCTACCACTATTGCAAAAGTGCTCTAACGAATTTCGTTGAAAAGAGCAATTGTGAACTTCGGGGCAATTTTCTCGGATCTTCAATGAAAACCGCCATTAATTTGACAAAAGAGCCAATTACAGATAAATCCAGTGATACCTTCATTGTGCGAGCTACTATTGTTACTTAAAAGTGAACAATAGCCGTACATTTTATATAAAATTATTTATAAACACTGATACGGTCACATTATTGCGGAATTAATTACCTTTTTAAGCACTTACATAAGTGGTACATATTATTAATATTTTGATCGCTTGTATTAATTTTGTTCTTATGTTTAATAAATTATATAAAAAAATTAAATTTTGCAGACGAATTTAAACGTAATTTAAGTTTGATGTTTTTGATTTCTTTAGTTTCCTTACAAAAAATTGTTTTTTTATCTACAACAAAACAGAACGGAAATAAGAGCTCAAATGTAGCGTTAAACAAAAGTTAAATGTTTCTTAATTCATGTGTTTTTAAGCTAGTTTTAAATTCACTATTCGAAGAATCCCTATTTTAAACAGGTATTCAGAAAAAATAAAAACAAAAAATCTGTACAGTAATCCATACACACTTGAGAACCCTATTTAATAATCTGATTTTACGTATCAATTTTGTAGCTTGATACAATATACGAAGCTTGAACGTGGTTTTTGGCTCTACATCTAAAAAAATATTTTGTTATTGGAGCGGCTTACTTCCGGCCCACTTTCTTGATTAAATAAACAATTATTATTATCATCCGTTAATACATAATTATAATATTATTTGGAGAATAATAATGAGATACCTTCTGTAGATCATACGTATTTGTCGTTCTACTTATGCTTGTAGGTACCTATACAGCATTCATACTAAAAAGAAAACAAAAGAAATATGGACGACTTGTTATAGATAAACATTCATATTATATATAAACAATATTTATAGTATTATATATATTTACTTCGCTTTGTTGGTTTTGAAGCTCACTTGAAGCACTCGGTTTCCCATGGTATAACCATTAAGAGCTCGGATTGCCATTGCTGCTTCATCATAATTGGTCATAGAAACGAATCCATATCCTTTGCACTGGTTTGTAGCTGGATCTTTTACAATTTTTACGCTTTGAACTGCTCCGAAAGGTCCAAACAATTGCCATAATGCACTCTCTTCGCTCTCGGGAGCAAGGTTGTAGATGAATATTGGGTATGCACCACCTGGACCCGTAGCTAAAGTGGTAGCCGCAGCGGCCGCAGCTGCGCCCAAACCATTTGGAATCATTACATCAAGCATATCACCTGCCATAGGTGAAAAGCGAGCAAGGCCTTTATTTACTGGAGTGTGCATAGCGCCCCCAATGCGACGAACAAGCTGTGGGTTGAGAAATGCTGGAATTTGTGGCTGAATGATTTTACTTGTACTGCCAGGAGTATTTGAAAATTTAACGACAATAGGATCCGTACAGTTTTTCGGTGTGGTTCCATTTAGGGCAATAATAGCACGCGTGGCTTCTTCTCGTTTATCAAATCGTATAAAGCCAACTCCCTTTGTTTGGTTATCGCTACCAGCGTTTTGAAGTATTCTTGATGTAATAATTGTTCCAAATGGGGAGAATACAGCTTCAAGTTCTGGTTGGCTCATGGATTTTGGTAGGCCAGAAACATATAAATTAGCTCCTTTAATCGCATCGGAGCTGGGGCGAGCAAATGACACTTTAATCGTTTTATTCTGCAATCGCAATCCATTTAAGACATTAACAGCTTGCTCTGCATCTTGTGGACGCATATAGTTTACAAATCCATAGCCCAAACTTTGGCCTTTGGGGGAATTTTGGGGGTTTAAGGGATCGATGAAAGCTTGCGACTTATCCCTTATCAATTTTACGCTCTCAATCTCACCGATACTGGAAAACAAAGCACGAATCTCATCCTCAGTCATTGTTTGCGGCAAATAATTTACGATTAAATTTGTCCGTGTTTCTCCTGTATCCATTTTGCCATTTTGACTAATTGGAGATTTCGGTTGTTGAAGTTGTTGGGAAACTGCAGCCGCGGCAGCGGCAACTGCTTGTTGGTTTTGCTGCTGTTGTACTTGCATGATAGCCTGCTGAACTTGTTGTTGTTGCTGCTGCTGAAGCTGCTGCTGAATTTGTATCTGCTGCTGTGCTTGGGTGACCTGCTGGTTTGCTCCTTGTATTATTGTTTGAGCTTCAACACCAGGAGCGTTTGTCATCATGAGGAACACTTGATGAGATTGTAAAATGTTCCTTTTTTCTTGTAGCGTTGGGAAAACTATTGCCAGTGAACGAACAGGAAAAGATAGAAAGAGAAAGGGACAAATGATGGCTGGCGATCAATTTATTGATTTTCTTTTCTATTCCCAAGAAAGCTGGGTACACAATTTTTCTTAAAAAAAATTGCACAATGATAATAGTTATTTATAGTTAAAAATTCTACCTTTTGAGTGTCTCGGTTTATTAAAAAAATAACATAAATTGAGAGAATTGAAAAAGCGAAGAACAAAATGAATGGCAAAAATCAACTTTTAATCGGTTTGTATCTTGTTTCATGTATTTAACTTTTTTAATAATTTTATTTTCGAATACCGCACTTATTAGTTTTGTTTACACATAAAAAAGATTTACAAATTTATATTAAATAAATTATTAAACTCGCAAAACACCCAACAAAATTACACTACGAAGATTTCCACACGAATGAAGGAAAAGCCAAAATGGTGACTAGAAATTTAATTTCCCCCTTTAGTATGTAACACACAGATACAAGATTTTCTTTTCCTCTCACGCGATGATGAATGCGCAAGCCGAGTATTCCTATACCTATACCTACCTACAATGAAAACTGAAAAGCTATTAAATACATCAAGCTACATAAACGCACCACCACAAGTATAAGGTGATGAATTTCCAAACAATCAAATGATTCGGTTCGGTTCACTTTTTCACTTTGGATTTAAAAGAGACAGCATGTAATCCATGCTCTCGCAAAACAATATGGATATACCCTCATACGCAATGGGTGGAAGCTGGAATGGAAGCCGGCCGAAAGAGATAAATGACATGCTCGACCTGCGGTTGTATTGTACTTTGCACATGAATATTCCGAATTTTAGATCAAAATACAACTAGGTACTTTATGTAAGACACAAGAGTACCAAAAAGTACTAAGACTCCAAGTGCTCCCAGTTTCCGTTTTTTCAACTCCGAACTCAATAACACAATTAACAAAACTGCATAATATTAGGCTGTACATTATTATGGAAACACAATCTGTTTTAGGGTTGATTAGATTAAAACGTTGGCTCTCATTTAAAATAAATGTTTTCAATTTTTAGCAAAATAATGAGACCATTTTTTGAGCATGTTACCTACTAAAGTGAACTTAAAAATGCTTTACTGTGAAGTTGTGTTTGTTTTTTGCTACCAACAGTTTTTCTAGATCTTATTTTTATACAATCTGATAAGGTTCGTTCGTATACCTACTTTCAGCATAGAAAAATGAAAAACGTCAAATTTCAAAAATTGAGAGAGAAATTCCTCAGTTTCAAGAGAAGTACTTGATCGGTTTTCTTACAAAAAGTTAAAGAAATGTCATATTGACATTATCGTAAAATGCAGCATCTACAAAAGAAGTTGGAATTGCATTTTCTATAAGCTAAATACCTATTAAACTTACCATTTTGAATGCGCCGACTAAAACTTCTTCCTCCGACATCGTTTAAGACGAAAATAAATTAAATTTTTACTTGTCAAACTTTTGAACTATCACTTAGTTGTCAGTTTTCATTTTGCATTTTTAGGTAAGTCGAAATTCGGAGAGTAGAAAATTACGAAAAAATGAAAAGAGGGAAAATGGATTTCTCTCAGTACGTGGTCGCATTCGCACAGTTTCTTAGCAAATTTTTAATAATTTTACGTTTGCAAAAAAGTACTCGAACAAATGCCTCGTTATGCAAACCGGAATGACAGGACAATCTGATTCGTTGTGATTTCTGTCTAACTGTATTTTATGATTGCGTGTCAATAAATTTGTACGAATTTGCCTAATTATTATATAGATATAGTTATGCATTTCTTGTTCCAAATCCGTAATAGGTAGAATATTGATCTGTGTTCAAAGTTAAGAAAGTATAGTTCTTGTAGCAGTAAAACAGTTTACATTTATGGCTGACCAAAAACATTTTTCGGTACAAATTATATGTATCAGAAAAATTGCAAACAATTATTTTTTTCTGATTGTTATTGTCGATTTATATAAAGATTGATCATATCATGATGCCCAAAGTCATGATGAATTTTATTAATTGCACCATATCGCTGGCCTATACTCATTAAATTGTGATAAATTACCTATTGTATTAAATTAAACATGTATACTCTTTTTTTTAGTTTACCTGCAAGCGAATTAATATATATTGGTTTGAGAGACATTGATCCCCAGGAGACATATATTTTAAATAAACTCGGAATTACTTTTTATGCGATGGATGTAAGTCGATATATACGTGTACCTTACAATAATTTATAGTGACATAATGTATCTACAATCGTTCCATAATTTCTTTTTTTTTTGTATTTTAAGGCGATCGACAAATATGGCATATCTAAAGTCGTTGAGATGTCCCTTGATTCGATTAGTCCGAGCAATAAGTTGCATATAAGTTTTGATATTGATGCATTAGATGTTAGTTTTGCTCCAAGCACTGGCACTGCAGTCTTAGGTGGCCTATCTTTACGGGAGAGTTTATATATTGTTGAAAGTCTTTGTGACACTAATCGTGTTCAGTGTTTCGATTTGGTAGAGATAAATCCACGTATTGGAACGAAAGAAGACATTAGTCTCACTTTATCTTCAGCAAAAGAAATCATAAAATCTTTTTCTGGGTATAGAAGATCTGGCAACATTAAAAATATTATAGACGACATGTTGTTATAATACACCATTGTAAATGCTGGTTTTTGCGTAGATTGAAATAGGTACGTTAATAAATTATAATTAAAACTACTCTAAGTGTTTCATTTTTGTAAATAAAAAAGTTATTTCATATTTAATATACCTTAATAAAAAGCTTTTAAAAATCGATGTCAGCAAACTGTGGAAAAAGTACCCTCTATTTGTTTCTAATATAGGATTTGTTAGTGTTTTTTTTTTATTTATTTACTTACCAATAGATATTTGCGTCTTCGGCTTAGTATCTACTTAGTTCCGTAATGTATATTTTGCTAATTTTGTTTGCAATTTAATCAAACCCTTAACACAAACCAATCAAATTCAATACGAATAACAAAACATGTGAACATCGATATGCCCATCAGCAGAGACAAATCACATACTGAGACCAGAGACAAATCATACTGAGACCCCCAACTCGCAATCCTCTTGCCTCTGAAACCCTAGTTTTTTTTCAAAATATTTATTTGTTTATTATGTTTGTATAGCTAGTTATGCACAATTTTTTAAAAATAAAGACAAATAAATAGCTTGCGCAACAGGTCCGTAGGATCTAGGCCTGGCTTCTCGCAACCATTCGTTTTGTGTGAGTTTTTTTTTATTTTTGGGACGAATGGAAGGGATCTACAATTTTATGCCGAGTCCAAAGCCAAACGGCTGATTGTGAAGTTTGCAAGAGGTGACCCAGTGGAATAAAACCTTAAGTTGGAATTTGTTTTTTTTCTTTCGGGATTCGAACCTGGGACCCTTTGCTTCGTACCTAGTCCAACACATTAACCACTAAGCCACTGCGCCTTTTTTAGTCAAATAAAAAAACATTTAGATCATGCAACTCCAAAACTGAAGTGACGGCTGGATTCACTGAAAAGTCATTGGATGTATGTATTAGATCTTAAAACTAAACCATTAGAAAGAAAAAAAGAAGCTATAGTCGCATATCTCATGATTGATAAAATGGCTATAAGGAAACACATTCAGTGGGGTGAAATTAAAAATAAGTACATAGGTAAGACTGACTACGCCACTAGTTTCAATTCCAACGAAGATTAACTTCGCGCGATATATGTAAGTATAAGTGGGATTGAACGATCCATGGAAGACTTTTTTTTAGTTAACGGGTAATAAGTAAGGAATAATATAAAGAGGTAGCGCCTGTGTTGTTTTGAAACATATTTTTTTGCGGAGGTATTTGAAAATGACATTTTACTAGCAGTCCATATTTAGTATGTCCATAAACTAAGTTTAAATTAAATTTCCCATTATATATATATTTACATGTGAAGCAGCAAAAAAAATTTTGTTTTTTTTTAAATTATCTTTAACATTTTTTTCTTAAGACATTTTTTTTTATAGTTTGCACAAGAAGTGCCATAACGTTACTATTGCATTGTTTTGACCCCATCTACTTGTATGCAAGTGCATAGTTATGGACTAATGTGCCTGCATTAATGACCACACATAGGAGTTCAATTGTACCTAAGATATTCAACAGTTTGCTATAATTATTGTAAATAAATATTGTTTTTGAGGAAGAATTCGATTTCAAAATTTGTGGGAAAAATCGGGTAGGTGCACGAAAGCTGTATGTAATTTATGTATAACTTGTGCTCCGGACAGTTATACTTTCGAATGTTTTACAGACGTTCGCAAGAGGAAAAGCATGTATGATCGTCAAGCTTTTTTTTTTAATCAAAATAAATGTTGGAAAGTTCTATGTTTTAGAGAGCTTAAATGCACATGTATATTCAATTCAGGTAATTGTATTTTGGTAGGTACCTCTAGTATGCTGTATTCAGTATTCAGATACAGTTTATAATTTAAGTGCTTTTTAATAATAAAGAATAATTTGTATTGTTAGAATCCTACATTTAAAAGTGCTTTAAAAATATGTAGCCTTGTTTGTAAAAGGTTTTCTTTAATTGCGATTACATATATCTGTTTTATAAACTGTTGAATCGAATTCAACTTAAGTCTTCTGGTAAAGTGAAACTGTAGTCATCTAAAAAAAAGCAAAACGTACGGCTCGCACTTTGGAGTCATTCATAGTAATGTCAACAGCGCATTTAGGCTATTTTATTCTGCCCATACCAACTTTTAGCAAAGCCAGTGATTCTAATATAATATATATATGTATATATAGTATTTATACTATATTATTCGTTTTAGCTAGGTATATAATTCGTTGTTCTAGTTGTCTTTATAAAATAAAATCTAGTACACTACGAAATTAATAATGTCTGTATTACTAAATATATTTTTTACAAAATCAATTTTGAAACAAGTTTGTTTTCGCATTCGAAACCCAAAAGTCGACGTACCTATGTAGTTATTCCTAATAATATTGTGTCAGAATTTAGTTCCCGTTCATACAGTTATGAGAAATGACAAAAAAAAAACACAGTTTAATGTTAGGTACTTTAATTAATTTCATTACCACAAACATCTCTGGCAATTATTGCGCTAAAAATTTAACGTATAGTGAAGTGATTTCTTACCTACTTTTAAAGCTAAAACTAGATTCTGAAAAAGTATTCAGAAGACAGATTACAAGACTATAGAAATTGACGATTGCTGTCTAATTATATTCGGCAATAAATTGTAGGTCTCTTATACTCATTCCAAAAATAAAGCTCACAGAAGAGAATGCTTGGGAGAAGTTGAGCCAAAGGTAATGAATATAGTCATATTGCGTTCATTATTTACATAATGTGCAATTAATGAATATTTACATATCACGAATAGGTACGTCATTACTGTCAAACTTTCAGCAACTATAAACTGGCAATGGCCAACCCCATATACATAATAGGGTACTTGATACAACTACTCGTATCTTATGCTTGACTTACCCTAAGAACATCTATCTGATGGTACAGTAGGTATCGGAAACATCAATCGACATGGAGAAGTAGCTACTCTATCTTGCGTAGTCTGGTATTCGTCACATAGCAATAACGAAGATATTTACTTTTTGCAGCTTGCGCCTGTAATTTTTCAATTGCGATCTACATAATTCTTACTGTCGCTCAGTAGGTGAACCCAAATCTCATAAGTTTGTAAATATAAGAGTCAATACTATGTGAAGAAAATATGGTTGGTTATTGCACACTTCAGAAAACAGTAATAAATGGCCATATTATGTATGCTAGTCGCGCATTCAAATATTTATATGTAATTTTTGTTGTAATTTGTATTTAAAGATTTATCTAAATTTAAAGAATCAATTCTTAATTATGGAGGATTTTATAAACATCTTTTTGTGTGTACAGACTTTTTAATACTCTGGTCGTGATCTATTCCTCATTTGAAATGCTCAAGAACTTGCACTTGCATCCTAAGAATTTCATACCTTTTCAATATAAAAGTATATTATATACATAATAATGTATGTACTTCTTTCTTTGTTGGTACATTGAACCTTACGGGCTATGATAGATGGCGCTGATCGCTTTATACTCGTATGTAGGTACTTCCACCAATATTTTACACGCATAATGCAATATTAAATTCTCTTTAAGAGAACGACTCACCGTTGCAAGCCATGTGGTCAACATTGAACTATTCACAGCATTCTTTTTTAAACTTCTAAAATAATTATACATTCTACGAAGAATTTAAATTTAGCGCACTGTAAACAATTTGTTTTCCATTCTGGGTAATTAAAATAAAACGCAGGCGAAAATGTACGAGGAAATAACAGGTATGAAAGTATTGGACATTCCATAAGTGAACCAGTGTTACCCATGTTATTTGGGTCAAAACGGTTGGAGCGGACTATACCAACGTCATTATGAGGATTGGAGAGGCACATAAAATTAGCAAGATAGCAAAATATATTTATCTATTGTTAATGATTTGATAGGAATATTTCTAATAGTTATGAAGAGGGAATGTATATAGGTATGTATTAGCATTTGGAAAATCACAATCGCTATTTTAGCTATTTACAATCGACTCGAAAGTATCTATTTATTTTCCCAGTTCTATGGACAGACCTAATCAACCGGTATTAACAAACGAGGGTCTAGACGTTTGACTAAAATTCATAATATCGATGGAGTAGTGACAACAAATAATATTATTAAATAGAACGAGAATCACTTTGAGGTAGCCCGTTGCCGAAAAGGAAATTGCATATATTGTATTATGTTGGGTTTAAACTAGGGGTTGAGTGACAAATATGTACGGAGTTTCACTTAAATTCTATAAAATGCTTAGAAATTGTAAGAAAAAAAAAATGGATTTTTTTCTAGGCTATTTTAAATGTTGATAAATAAAATGTGAATACCATAAACAGTTTTTAAGAAATAAGTTTGATATCAATCATAGGAGATTATGACAGAAAATTATATACTGACGTTTAAAGATTTTGGCGTCAGCAAATCGAGCAACCCACCATAAAATAATACGATTCCGGTCTTTAATTTTCTGGCTTTTAGGGAAAAAGTTATATATTACGAAGTCACGAAAAAATACACACTTATGTGGTTTTATGACAAAAAATCAATCTTTTTTTTTGATCTAAATCACTTTTCATGTTCCATTTGGAAAAAAAATCAATCTTTCTTTTCGATTCGGATCACTTTTTTCAGATCTCTATTTTTTTTCAGATTTGCACATAATATGTACCAATATACTTTGCTCAGCTGCTTTCAAAACAAATGCACAAAGTTTCGTGAAACCAAAATAAAGAAATATATAAATAGCCATGCGTATAATTTTAGAGAAATAATTACTATCTTCATCGTCTTCTAAATCATTTGAAGACTACGAATCAATTGATTTTTAAAATATTTATGTATTCACAATTGATTTATTTTTTATAAAAAAAGCTCAGATATGTATACCTCTATTTTGTTGCAGTTGATTGATTCTGGATTTTTAATTACGGATAACCTCATAAAAAATTTACTGACTATCCCATATGCATAATATAGCGCCGCGGAATCATTTGACATAAATGCAGTTACTACCACATAATGACAATTACTATTGTGAGAATCGTTTTACTTCAATGCTGTTTGTTTTTAACTGGTATGTAAAAGACTACTATATAATAGGTAGCTTTAATATAGATGTACTTACAGTATGACACTAAATAATATTGTAGGTCACAGTGGGTAATTTAACCATTATATTAATATGTTTTTTGGTGACAATCAATTTTTCGCCGCCATATTACCATAGCAACGTATTCAAATATAAATCATTTTAGATTAGAACCTGTTTCAGATGGAGCAGCTCATTTACGTATTTTTACGATATCTAGATGTCGCTCTTTTCGTTTGTAAAAAAAAAATACATGCAATAATAACGAAAATAATTGTGGTACGTTTTTTAGTATTACGTTCTTATAAAAGGTATGGTCGATTTTCGACCACAAGCGATATTAGTATGGGGAATTGCGCGTTTGTAAAATTAGCCCAGATTCTTGTTCTGTTACACTCATTACTATTACTATTTACTACTAGCTGACCATTTAAAACATTTTAAATAATTTGTGTTGTATTTGAAGTGACACTACCCGTTTTTCCATCCAGATTATTTTTTCAAAGTGCAGTTTCCCATACAAATTTTCATGTCCAATTTCATCCCCTTAAAGTTTTGTTTTCACGACAAAAAATAGCCAATATCCTGCATTGGGCGAATACCAATCCACCAAGCCCAAAAATCAATTATTTTTCGAGTTATGAGTGCATGCACCGGATGTCACTCTCTTATAATAGAAGATTATTGTTATTATTAGTATTCACTACTACCTATTCTTATTTTTTGTAAACTGTTGTTTACGATCTAACCGTCTAAAAAAGATACGACTACATGACTTAAAAATGAAAATAAATATTAGCCGCATGTATTGGGTCAAGCCTACCATAATAGGATTTATCTGTTGCCAAATAAAACCGAAAATTAACATTTCGTCTAATTAAAATATGATTTGAACTCAAACAATCGCTGCCCCTAAAAATTGTTCAGTCTTAAATTTATTTGTGCATAGTAATAAGCCTATTGATATCTTCTCTAAGGCGTGTTTTACATATTTAATTATACTATAATTAGGTATGCGTACAGTTAAAACAAGTTTCCATAATGGACAGTCTATCCTGGAAACAGTTCAGTTACCTGATGCTTTCAACAATTGCCCAGAGG
This sequence comes from Cheilosia impressa, assembly GCA_948293265.1. Lineage (NCBI taxonomy): Eukaryota > Metazoa > Arthropoda > Insecta > Diptera > Syrphidae > Cheilosia > Cheilosia impressa. The sequence continues at coordinate 114,527 of OX411882.1, forward strand.
GATTTTTTCATTGCAATACATCAGAGCAATGCGTACCGCAAATGCTAAACTGCGATGGATCTGCAAATTGCAATGATGCGTCGGATGAATGGAATTGCGACAATGAGATAGATACAAAGTTTTGGGACCATTTTTTTCGTAAACAACCATTCGGGAGGAACGACAATGTACAATCCGGCATATGCTGTAACTATGAATAACTTTTTAATTAAATGCTTTGAGCTTGCATTAATAAATACTTCCAGATTGGAATATTTCTTGGTTAGAGTGCCCTTGCAGAGGCAATGAAGTTCTATGTAGATTTCAGAATTTACAAAGTATTCCTCTCCTTTTGCCTGAAAGGGGAATAGGAATGCTGTTCGTTAAGTTTAAAAAATACATCAAATTTTTATTTTATTTTTTTAAGACAATTTCAGAGATTTGACTGGGAACAAATTCACCTCATTGGACGAAACTTTTTTTGAAGGCTTGCCTGATATGGAAACTATGTAAGAGTTTAATGAAAATATTAAGTCTAAAATTCGAGACCTCGATGACTCCGTTAAATACGTGATGACTCTGTTAAATACAATGACGATATAACTTCTTATATATTGCTTATTTCAGAGTTCTTAAATTTTGCGCGATCGACACCATTTATCCAAATGCGTTTAAAAGACTTTCAAAAATAAACCTAGAAACAATGTAAGCAACCACCAACTAAACAAATAGCCTGTTAATAGTTTGCAATCCTGTTTTATACACGCACAGATATTTGGACCAGAACAATATTTGTTATTTGCCAGACAATTTCTTTCCGGCTAACAATACCTTAAAGTTACTGTAAGTATTAAAGCAATCAATCTTTAAGTGCTACAAACAAGTTCGAGTCATTGTAGCAGGAGATCATATAAAGTTTCATGTTTTTTTTAATGATGATCTTTTATTAGGGTTTCTTTAGAAATAGTCCGTAGTTATGTTAACGTAACCCTGAACTGTTTTGAAATATATTGCACAGAAAGTAGAAGTAAAAAACAGTCGAAATTGGTACAAATAAATTTTAATTACTGAATTTTGTTCATCATTGCATTTCTTTTGACATAGGTTACTTTTTCGAATAATTCCTCATCATTTCTGAAAGCTACTGCATCGAAAAATCTTTTTTCAATAAATTGCCAGGATAGCCAATCAGAATATTCCATATCCTTAAATTCTACATCCCATTGGCTGACAATGATTATACGTATCATTGTAGGTTTGATAAAATGAATCAGCTTGGTCTTTGAAGATCAATACATAAGATTACCGACTTACTCCAGCTTTCCGACGATGACTCCTGTCGACTCTGCGGAGAAAAGGAGGAGACAACGGAACACATACTCTGCGAATGCCCCAACTGTGGCAAGGGACAGAGCGATCCATATGAAAGGGGCATTCTTAAGTCCTGCAGCCATAGAGCCTCAACAGCTCTCTGGGTTAAATAACAGAGGCCAACACAATAGATCTCTTCTGGTCGTAGTGTACAGGGCCTATTACTTACAATGTAATTACAATACAATACTCCAGCTCTGTATAAGAATGCTTTTAACAGGGTAAACGGTATACAACTTCCGCCCTTCGTAATCTTAATTTAGAACAAGAGAAAATTTAGGCACTGATATATTTGGCGATTTCAAAGAAAGAATTTATTTGTAAAATATAAATGATTGAGTTTGGATAAAAAAAAACACATATATGATACCTTTTTGAAATCATCCCCAGTAGCAATAACCAGTTGAGAGAATCTTATGTCGTTTTCTATTGGGACCACCAAAAATCTTTTCCAGATCTTAGATTTAACTAGGCTCATGGAACATGCAACGAAATTGATCTGCTTTCGTCTGCAATATCAGCTGTTCAAATTGCATTCGTTTTTGGAAAAATCAACTATGGATATCGACTTGAAAAATGTTTCCACTGTTGTAGATACAAATGGAGTAGTTTCGTTGATTCATTGTCTTAAGATGATGAGGAAGACGATGAAGATAGTAATTCCTCCAAAATTATGTGCATGGTATTTACATATTTATGCATTTCTTTATTTTGGTTTTCATGGAATTTTGCGCATTTGTTTTGAAAGCAATTTTCTTAAAATGACGTTAAACAACTGTGCAAAGTACATACATATATTGGTTATTGTGGCAGTATGTGCAAATCTGAAAAAAAATATTGAGATCTGCAAAAAGTGATCCGAATCAAAAAGAATATTGATTTTTTGCCCAATGGAACATGAAAAGTGATTTAGACCAAAAAAAGATTGTATGACGGACATTTGCCGGTCTATTTAGTAAAAAGAAGACATTGTATTGCTTTTTTTTTAGTAAAAAATAAAGTTCCAAACACCAAAAATTACTCTTACTTTTAAATAATTACATTAATAAACTAAGGTACATCATGCGCAATTATAAATTGTCACTTAACAAAAATTAATAATATTTATAGTTTGGTGATATACCTACAACCTCTGCAGAAAAATTTATAAGATTTCTTCAGTACTTTATATTATATACAATTAATTTGTTGTTGTAAATATGTACACACAGGATTCTTTCCGGCAATATGATAAATATATTATATAGTTACAATTTCCTAAACTTGGGCTTGCTCACAGAACTGTAAGTAGAACTGTTTTATTCAATCCATACCATATACATATTTTAATTCATTTATATTAACATCTGGAATCTGGAACCTGGAAGTGATTTAAGGCATAACCAAATTGAGGTTTTTGTAAAGGACGTCTTCCAACCCTTAGCAAATCTCGAGATTTTGTAAGATATTAATAAATTTATACTTATAAGATTCTTTTACTAAGAATGCAATTAAAATTTAATGAACCTGCTAATTCTATATTATTCATTTACATGTAGAAAATGTCATTTTGTATAGTATTATTATTACATTAACTTTAAAAATTTTAATTAATAGGTATTTAAATGAAAACCGCATACATTGTCTATCGCCTGGTATGTTTCCGAATCTGAAAAGTCTGCATATGTTATCATTAGCTCGCAACTTTATTAACAGCATTGAGAAGGAGTCCTTCCCCCTTCCTCAACTAGAACATTTATTTTTAGCGGGTAACCGTTTGACAGAAATCAAATCAGAAACGTTCTGTTATCTTAATAAGCTTAAAGGACTGTACGTTTCTTAATAACAAAACTACAAACATATTATATATTTTTCCGTATTTTTTGATAGACACTTGAGTGATAATAACATACGAAAAATTGAAAATGGTGCATTCAAGTGCTTATCAAATTTAACATCATTACTACTAGCAGGAAATAAATTCAAGACATTGAGTAACTTGGTTTTACAAAACTTAACTTCTTTAAGCCATATGTAAGCATTTATACAAACAGTTTAAAATGATTTTACCTATAACAGCTAATCATTTATAGCTACTTTTCGTGGTTTCATTTGTGTCGGGCAGCAACGCAAGTAAGGGTTTGTGATCCGAAAGGGGATGGTATCAGTAGTGCTTATCACCTATTGGACAACATATTTCTACGAGGAAGGTATGCATGTTTTATATAATTTTGTATATATGTATATGATATTTGTTTATTTTTTTTATTTTTGAGCTAATTAGCTTTAGTGCTTCAATAAAAAAATATACTTAGAAAACAAGTAAAATTATATGATTTTACTAAGGGATTAATAAGTTTAATCTATGTATTTCCCCACAAAACAGTTAAGTAAAATGGGGAGCTGTACGTTATGCCGGCACAATCAGTATGTTTATTTATGTAGTTATGTCTATTGCAAGTATTCAAAAATATTATTACGCCACATGCTTATGCTATATTAAACAGTTTCTAAATACCTTGACGGTCCACTACCATGCATCTTGACTAATGAAGTCCTTCGAAAATGCCAAGTATTTGTATTTTTATGAATGAAACAGATTTAACTTATTAACTTATAGCGTTTGGGTTATGGCGGCTGTTGCTATTGTGGGAAATACCGTTGTTCTGTTGGGGAGATATTTTTCAAGAAAACGAAGCAATGCAGAGCATTCGCTGTATATTCGACACTTGGCTGCAAGTGACTTATTGATGGGAATTTATTTAGCAGTTATTGCTTCTGCCGATATTAAATTTCGTGGGAGGTACATCATCCATGAAGAGGCCTGGCGCCAAAGTATAGTCTGCGCGTTTTGCGGTGAGTTAAATTGTATTGGCTAAGAAATAAATTAGTTATTTTTTGTATTTAGGATTCTTAAGCACATTAAGCTGTCAATCTTCAACTCTGTTACTAACGTTAGTCACATGGGATAGACTCATGTCCGTGACAAGACCTCTACAAACTCGAAATACCAGCAGTTCCACGTAAGACCCTTTGGTAAATAAGAACATTTTGGCACATAACTTTTTCTTAGGGCATTAACTCGACTTACCATAATGTGGACTTTATCATTTATTTTGGCGTTACTTCCTTTATCATCATTGTCATACTTTGGAGAACATTTCTATGGGAATAATGGAGTGTGTTTATCATTACATATACATGATCCTTATGCTAAGGTTAACTAAACACCTTGGATTTATTGAAATAAATAATCCACTAATACCTATTTGTTGTAGGGCTGGGAATATTCAGCAACATTATTCATTTTCATCAATACGTTATCTTTGTTGTTTATAACAATTTCGTACCTAAGGATGCTGCAGGCTATACGTGATTCAGGTAGAGGAATGCGAAGTACTTTTAGTGGCCGAAAGAATCTTGTTGTCGGAAGGTAAGCACTTTAAGCGAGCTATTTGCAGTACGTATTTGTCGGATAGTAAGCTACAGCATAACCATCCTTTGTGAAAACGCTTAATATTCTTAACCCATTAATTAACTAATACGTATATTTTTATAGGATTTTCAGATTCGCTATAATTATTATAATTGATTGCGCTTGTTGGCTTCCAATAATAGGTGTCAAAGTAGCTGCACTATATGGTAAGAAAACTTTTTTTTGTTGTTGACTCAAATTTGTTAAATAAGATTTGTAATGTATTTTAGGTGCCCACATTTCCCCCTCTCTATATGCATGGCTTGCAGTATTGATTCTTCCGGTTAATTCAGCTTTAAATCCTGTGTTGTATACATTAACCACGCCTACGTTTAAGCAACAAATTAACCGATACCTGCATGCTTTGAGTTCTTGCTCATTGAATAGTGAAGCACGCTCACAGCAACATTATGATTCTTGTCAACTGAGTGCCAGTTTGGGTCACTTTGGAAATGGTTCTGGACGGAGGCGTTTACTTAATTTAAAAATTAGTAATTTCTAGGGTGCATTTTATTTCGGCTAAAGTTAAATATATCACAAAAAGTAATTCTGAGATCATTAAACTTCAAGTACAAACGTGTGTTTGAAACGCTAAATTCAAATACAATGAAAAGAACAAAATATTTATGCATGGCAGCTTATGCCGACACTGCATGTAACAAAATCTTATTTTAGTAAAAGCACATCTAGCTATTGTGAAAAAATTGTTTTGTTGGAACTATGTATTAGTTTAATTACCACTTATTCCGAAAAATATGTTTTTCTATTTATCGAAACATTGAGAAAAAAGTTTATTTATTAATAGAAAATAACACCATCTCCAAATCTTTTTTTATATTTTTTATTTATTATCTTTTTTAAATAATTCGTATTCTTCTTTGCCACATTGTAAGTACATAATGAAAGCGATATTTACATATATTATAATATACAAAATGGATACTTACAAATTGACTTCATTGGCAATATAGGAATACAAAAAAAAAATACTTGCGCTCTTAAGGAGCAAGTAATAAAATAATGTAAGTGATAAGGCATCTTAACATTGTGTATGATAGGAGGAGCTTAAATTACTCCAATATATAGGAAGTATAATAATTTATGTGTATAAGTCGGAATTTAAATGAACATATAAAAGAATACAATAAGTAGGTACTTAATAAATTCGCAAAAAGTATTCCCAATGTTTTAACTAAATGATTCGAAATAAATATACATAATGTTGCAAATTAAATAAATATTAATATTTACAAAAACATAATTAGTTTATTTATTAAGTATATATAATTAATAATATATAAACTTACTTCGCAAGTAATACACATTTTATTATTTACCTCTTAAGCAGTGTTATTACTTTATTACTATAAATTATTTTTTTCGTTTTACCAACGCCATCAGTCTTTAACTAAGTAAATTTAATATTTAGCCCTTTAAAATAATTATTGTAAAAGGATCTACATATAAATATCGTATATATATAATGCTGAAAACAAATGAGAATCAAATTGTATAAATTAATATAAAACAACAGCTCATGACTGAGGAAGAACAAAATGTTTTCCAACCGACATTTGTTTGAATTCATAACTTTCATACTACTCGATTATGAATTATTTTAGATATCAATATTGCAATTTTGTATTCTCATTATTTTTTCTTTTACAAAATTTTAAATTTTCCTTTCAAGAAATGTGAAATAAATTACATTATATTTCCTCGGAAAAAATAATTACTATATTTTTCCCCAAAATCTTATGTAACGTGTTTGTCATTGTAAAAAGGCACTACTTGATTTCATTTTGTTTAATTGTATATATTTTTTTGCTAGTCAGCAAATGTTAAAGAAATACTCGATCACTAAAGAATGTTTTTGGAGCGTCGTCGTCGGTCTATTTCTATCTGTATGTAGCACCGATAGTAGTTACGACCTTATAGTCGCAGTTGCAGTATCGTAAAATTAAATTCTAAGAGTAACAGTGATATGTTTTCTTCTAGACACGAAATCTAAAAGCGTTTCTACAAGTTCCATGCAACCGGCACAAAATTGACTACTTTCCGTCACCAAAACTCATTCTGTTCGCATGCTTCTTGTATTCGCCTCCATCCGTATCGCCACCAATTTAGTAAAAATCACCGTTCCGTAACCGTATTTGCTGTAGGCAAGTTACTATTAGACTTTTTGAAAAAGCCCAATGTTTCTAATGTCTTTATCGATCGTCGTACTAGCTCATCCTTGTATTTCCAAATTGTTTTATCCTCTACAGAGTTTTCACGATATTGCTCGCAGGATTTCAGTAGTGTTTTCACACAATCTGCTCTGTAGTGCTGCAGTTGGGCATCACCTGTGTCTACGGGATATGACTTGCAAACACCACCCAGACACGCTAGGGGAAAGTGATTGTGAAGAGTCAGCACCTTTTCGGGATTGTGAAAGCATTTCACGTACTGATTTGGCTTAGTATAGTTTTTCGCTCGGTGCACGTGCTGCAACATATGCATATATTTCGGAACATCTTTATGCCACCCATGCTCATGTTGATGGTCATCAAGAAAATAAACATTACGGAAATTATAACTCGCGTAACCCTCTGGCTTTATTTTTTTTGCCTTTGGTACAACACGCCGCATTAGTTCCATCCATGTGATGTCATCTTCTTGTTTTGGCATTATCACCTCATCAATATCGAGTAAAGCGATATAGTCATACAAATACAGATTTTTGTATAAGCAATCATTGTAGGGTATTACTTCATTTTGACGTTTGTGATTGGTTTTTTTCGTAAGGTAAAGATGCTGAAAACCAGGTACATTTGGTTGACCACCAGGTAATGTTAACGGAATAACATGAACTTTTCCCTCCTGTTCATAATGGTTTAGCACCTTTGAGATATTTGGATGGACTTGTAGATTATAGAAAAAAATTTTATCAGCTCCTAGTATATTAAGCATTTCAATCCATTCAATAAGGCGAACTGATAGATCATCGTATAGGAAGTCTAAACCCTTTACGCATACCGCAAATCCTTTTTTCTGATCATCTCTAGGGCGGTTATAAATGACTCGCAGGTTGTTTGTAGCTGTGTCACATTCCTTCTCAACCATCGATACAGAAGACGGGACTATTCCATGGAATGGTTTTGGAATTTGGCAAGCGATCAAATAGGGCTGGTAGATCCCTTGTTTATAGTTGCCCCATTTATTGTACCATATGTACTTGTACTCGAACGTCTTAACAATAAATGGCTCTTTCTGTCCATCAAACCAAAACTGGCAAAATGTTTTTACTTTTGGTTCAATGCGATCAATCATGCCCAGAATACGAACAGTAGGCCCAAGAAGCGAACTCTTTCGAATATCATAGTATGCACCAAATAACTGAAATGTCCCGTTCGATGTGCGCATTGTCTGCCAGTAAATATTATTAAACTCTAATTCAAAAATTGACGGGTACTTGGCACATGTAGAAGATTTTTGCTGTAAAAAGTTTTTATTTTTGCTCCAATATGCAATCGGAAGTGACGGAATGCGGGACTCCACATCGCGGACCAGCTGCTCGTCGTCCATGGCTTGAGTGAAAAAAAAATTGAAAAAAGAGTTACAATCAGCATAAAATAAATATATCATATATCTACCGCACCAGTTCTGTTATCAACCAAAATTTCAGACGGGTCGAAACGGTCTGTTGTTGTAGATGTGGGATCCACGCCATACTTATTTTCCTTTTGAAGTAAAATGCGACCGTTTATAGGGACCGACACATATTCTTGTGGAACGATCTGTCCATCGCGTATTTTAAACAGTCCCAACATTAAAAACGACCACACGCATAGTGTAAACAGTATTTTTAAAATTGTTTTTGAGCCTGTCATAGTCGATTTTGTTTTGTTTCCTTATATAATAAAAAGGGTTAGCTATATGTCGGTGATAATGGCCTTCAATTTAATCTAAAAATGAACAAAAAAAAAGAAAGTATTTAATTTTTTTTTTTAGTTTAAAAAGTAATGAAAACAAAGGTATTATTTATTTTTAACAACAAGAGCATTATATGAATAACTATATAGGTACGATCAATTATTTTTGTTGTGACTAATGTTAGATTTGTTTTCATGACAAGTGATACAATTTTTTGAATTCGGTCGACCCTGTGCTAACAATTTGTATGTGTAATGTTTCTTCATACATATTTACGTTTTATATATCTACAACTGCAAAATATTTATAACGTAAATTCTCAGTAATGAATTACAACTATGCCACCATGAAATGAGAGCAAGATGCACAGAAGAACAGAAAACGTAATCGCATTCTTCTTTTTTCAATCATCACAAATTGTATTGTTTTATTAGTAAGATCGAATGCTATACGAATTTATTTATTGCGGTCATTGATTCTAATTATAACCGTTGGGTTCTTTCGCTCTCCTCTTTTTTTTGTATTTTGAAGATATGAGGCGTATATTTTACATTTGGGAACTAATCAGTAACTTGTTTAGATTTTCTTTCTTCCATTGTGGGATAAATAGCCAAGCTGTGATTCCTTTTTGTTAATTTTAAACTGCTCTTGCTAATCTGAATGCAGGTAAACATTTTTATTTATAGCAATGTACATTTGTTTCATTTATATAAGAAACTAGCTGTACCCGCCCGGCTTCGCCCGTGTAAAATGTGGTTTCAGAACAGTTGATGGAAAAAAAATAAAGAAATTTACTGTCTTCTAGGGGACATAAAAATGTATTTCTTTTGAAAATCGCTGGAAGGAAAAATCAAAAAATCCTCGAAATACATTGTAGAGGTATAAAGTGAGGAAGCCTTCTTCAATAGTGAGGGACTTGAACCCGATCTAAAAAAAAACTCCCGAAGACTGAGTCTGAGTGGACAATGAAAATGAACGAAGATAATGTTATAATGTTCAACTCACTTTTTTTTTATTAATGTAACACTTCTTTGTATACCACTATGTTAGCGGTTTTGTTTCTATCGGCTGAGACAGTGATATTTCCTGCACTAATTACCCTGGAGCACGCTACATAAAACTGCCCGTATGTGAAGCAATTATTTCTTAAATCAACTCCCGCTTTTCTTAAAGTTTGACCCTGTGACTTATTGATTGTCATGGCAGAACAAACATTAATAGGAAATTAAATCCGTTTAAACTGAAATAAATAACTGCTGGGAATAATTTGTAGGTATTCTTGTTATAAACACCGTTTTTCCTTTACCACACCCAGTTAAAATGAAAGCATCAATAAAGTTTTCCTGTAACGATATCACTCTCAATCTGGTTCCATTACAAAGATTGAGGGGATTCAAATTGCGAAGCAACATAATGGGGTCTCTAACTTTTAATTCAATTTTATGAGGAGGAAGGCCATGGGCTGTAATGCTATTTAAAAACTCGAGCGGCTAATTTACTGACCTTGATCGCTCTTTTAGCTTTTTTTGTAAAGGCAAAATACCCGCGAATTGGGTAATTACCCACGATCTAGTATCACTGATACCTATACCTATTTGACATTTCTTTTAATGTTTTTTTCTTTTCCTTTTTTAACAAACAAACAGCATACAGCACACTGCCTCTATCTGTCTCCCTCTCCCTTACAGGAGTAAAATATGGTTAAAAGAGATGTAAATATATCGCGCGGTTAGTATGTTTGATTTGAGAGTGAAGTGCATATCAACTCACGCAGGTGAAAATCGTAGAAATGTTTAAAATTTTGCCTATTTCTTTAAAAACCTTTTAGTTTTCGAGTTAATGGATATCCTATGTTGTACCCGCAGATGTCCTCTATAAGCTGGTGTTTACTATTTTGAAATGCTCCCAGTATTTTCGAACGGAAAGCGTTACAAAGAAAAAAGCGAAACGAAACGAAAAAATAAATTACTCTTGTCCAATTTTTTCCGGAATTTATAGAGATAGAGAGTTGAAACAAAGTGGAGATTGTAGGCCCAGGTATCCTCTATAGGACTAAGAAAAATGCACCAGAATATATTCAGTAGTTTCTAAGAGTTTTGCATTTAAAGACATGCAGTCAAATTCAATCTTAGTCGAACAGAACTACACCAATTTTATTTATATGATGATGATGATGATGATGATGATGATGATGATGACTAGCTGTACCCGCCCGGCTTCGCCCGCGTAAAATGTGGAAAAAAAAAATAAGGAAATTTACTGTCTTCTAGGGGACACAATTTTTTATTTCTTTTGAAAATCGCTGGAAGGAAAAATCAAAAAATACTCGAAAGACATTGTAGAGGTATAAAGTGAGGAAGCCTTCTTCAATAGTGAGGGACTTGAACTTATTGTGAGTTTCGCCCGAACAATATTCCACCCGAAAAAAATGACATTTCAGAACAGAAATCTGTTTTTTTCGGGTGGAATATTGTTCGGGCGAAACTCACAATAAGGCTGAATGTTTAACTCACTTTTTTTTATTAATGTAACACTTCTTTGTATACCACTATGTTGGCGGTATTGTTTCTATCGGCTAAGATAGTGATATTTCCTGCATTAATTACCCTGGAGCACGCTACATATAACTGCCCGTGTGTGAAGCAATTCTTTCTTAAATCAACTCCCGTTTTTCTTAAAGTTTGACCCTGTGACTTATTAATTGTCATGGCAAAACAAACATTAATAGGAAATTAAATCCGTTTAAACTGAAATGAATGAATTATTTGTAGGTATTCTTGTTATAAACACATAGCATCAATAAAGTTTTCCTGTAACGATATCACTCTCAATCTGGTTCCATTACAAAGATTGGGAGGGTTCAAATTGCGAAGCAACATAATGGGGTCTACAACTTTTAATTCAATTTTATGAGCAGGAAGGCCGTGGGCTGTAATGCTATTTAAAAACTCGAGCGGCCAATTTACTGCCCTTGATCGCTCTTTTAGCTTTTTTTGAATGGCAAAATACCCGCGAATTGGGTAATTACCCACGATCTAGTATCACTGATACCTATACCTATTTGACATTTTTTGTATTGTTTCTTCTTTCCTTTTTCAACAAACAAACAGCATACAGCACACTGCCTCTATCTGTCTCCCTCTCCCTTACAGGAGTAAAATAAGGTTAAAAGAGATGTAAATATATCGCGCGGTTAGTATGTTTGATTTGAGAGTGAAGTGCATATCAACTCACGCAGGTGAAAATCGTAGAAATGTTTCAAATTTTGCCTTTTTATTTAAAAACCTTTTAAGTTTTCGAGTTAATGGATATCCTAAGTTGTACCCGCAGATGTCCTCTATAAGATGGTGTTTACTATATTTAAATGCTCCCAGTATTTTCGAACGGAAAGCGTTACAAAGAAAAAAGCGAAACGAAACGAAAAAATTAATTACTCTAGTAAATTTTTTTCCGGAATTTATAGAAATACAGATTTGAAACAAAGTGGAGATTGTTGGCCTAGGTATTCTCTATAGGCCTGTGAAAAATGCACCAGAATATATTCAGTAGTTTCTAAGATTTTTGCATTTAAAGACATGCAGTCAAATTCAATCTTAGTCGAACAGAACTACACCAATTTTATTTATATGATGATGATGATGATGATGATATGATGATGATGATGATGATAGGAATGGATTTACTAGTTCCAATTTCCAATATCTGCGTAAGGGTTTTTTTTTTAGAGATACAGAACTTTACAATATGTACCTACTGCCTATGGAATTGACTTTTGAAAGGTAATTTTATGCCTTTATTGTTAAAGCATGATTTTGGGCAGTAAGTCGAGATTCAGTCGAATGCAACGCTCTATGCATTTTTTTCAGCTAATTCGAAAAAGAAATCTCTTTCAATCTGCGCACACAAGAATTAGGTTTGTATTCATAAATGCAACTTTCCTTATTATAAAACTTATTATTAACAAGAATAGTCTTCTGTTTTGCAGTAAACTAAAAAGGGAAGATATTCCTTTATTTTTCGGAAGTTAAACCTTACTGAACCCAAATAATACAATCTTGCTCTTGTGTTACATTTAGTAAGGGAGGAATAAGGGTTCGTAGCTATAAAGAAAGAAAAATATGCTAATCCCCGGAATGCGACAGGTGGTGAATTATAAAAGTTCATCTAAAGTGTTAAACGAGTTTCCCCAGGGTTTAAATCTGAGACTAACACGCTAACCACTAAGCCAATGCGGATTTTAATGCAATGTACATAATGTAGGTATTATAAAAGAACCATACCTGAAATTGCTTACATAAAATGCTAGTATAAATTTAACATACGAAGAGAGATATATATTATACGAAACTTCCTTGCAATACGTTTTTCTTTAATTCGCTGTCTTAAATATGCGTATGGGGTATACGTAACACATACACAATTGTTGCACTTGGTTGATTTACTCTCAGGTTATTGCTCAGATTACCTAGGTACAGCAATCCATTATACATAAAAATGTATCTGACTAATTTGATAACTAATGATATTAATTTCTAGTATATATCATCCAGAAAATTATTTTTATGTCGTTGCCACATGCATGCATATAATAATTTCTCCACAGTCATAACTCATTACCTACTTAAACGCGTTTTCCGAGATGCGAATAATCAACGCAACACAAATCAAATGCACTAGGAAAATAAGAATGTTAAAGTGGCGGCATTCAAAAAATCATACAGTTACATGCTCGTATCTTAACAAACTTGAACTTGCTAGGTAAGTGTTTCTTTTTTATTTGTGATGGATCATGAATATTTTTAGAGAATTATAACAGTCCGTATATGTTATATAGTATATATAGACGGATACATTCAATTTACAGGGTGTCTGAAAAATTACACGGACTTACCTATATAATTTCTTGTATGCAAAGAGTGTATATTTATAAAAAAATAAACAAAACATAATTTAAAATACCTACATAAAATTTATGAAAATAACAACTACATAATTTCATATTAAGTCCGGTTTTTTTTATGTATGTTTGTTAACGTCAAATGTAGCTACATATATGTATATAATATAATACCATATTTTGCTAAGACTATGTCGAAAACAAATAGAAACTTTTTGTGGTTTAAAGTATGTCTATTAGATAATGCCCATTAGGTAAAGTGTCTCAGTAGAAATCAGCGACGGAATTATAACAATCATCGGTCTTAGTTTGTTTATTTATTTTATTTTTCAATAAAATGAGTACATCTACTGTTCTCGATAGACTACTTAATACAAAAATGTTCTTAAAAACGACCACCAAAGCTTAACGACAGAATTAATTTATTCCTAAATGAATCCGTACTAAGATGAAAATCGATTATACTCCAATATTAATTTATTGGATTCCCTAAGGCATCTTAGACGTATGAAAAGATTTTCCTTTTACAAAAATAAAATTCAAGCATATCTACTTGTATATGGACTTTGGTTTTCCATAAGTAGGTACTTCTTTTTTATTTTTGTTGAATTTTTTTATAAATGTTCAAAACACAGAAACAGACTGCGTGACACCCCTTGTGAACGTAAACTGATTGGTCACGACATTAAAGCTTGCTTGAATGCTGTTGAACTGCTTATTTGCCCATGGCTGTATTTCAAAGATGTTGTTGTATCTTTTGCTTATGAAGCAAACTGAAACTAGTTTCATTCCTACTACTTCTGTTACATCTTGATCAATAACATGAGGAGAGAGAGAAAAAAAAACATTGGAGGAAAGGAAATAAAACTCACCAATAACCGAAGACGTTGACTGTACTAAAATTTATTTTCAACAAATATTTAAATAATGTATCTATTAAACTTAAACTATGAATACAAACTCTGGTTAAATTAATGTCATCATTGGCAAAAATCTATAAACACGACCTGCTTTTTCTTTTCTTAATTAACTTTTTAACCAACCGCAGCATGGCTGCAAGATAGATATATCTACGGTGCAGGGAAATAAGTCCCCGGGAACTAAGTCCACTGAGGGACTTAGTTCCCACGTAGTGGGAAATAAAATCACTTTCGTGAAGTGGACTTAGTTCCCATGCAAGATGGGAACTGAGTCCACTTTCTTATGGGAACTTAGTACACATTCAAAAATAAGAAGGGGGAACTAACTTCCAACATTTAGGATTGGACAACAAACTCTAAAGTGCAGTTAGTTATCACATTCTTCTAACAAAATCTTAAGCTTATCTCGGATAAGTGCAGTCAATACGATTCATTATCAGTAAAAACAGTTTGAAGTGAACTTTATTTTCAGAGTCTTGCAAACTGAACGGTGCAGGGAAAAATCGCGCGATTTTTTTTTTGATTATTTTCAGAGTCTTGCAAACTGAATTTCGAAGGGAGTATTTTGTCAAACAGAACAAAAATTAAAAAATGCAGTTCAGGTTGCAAGACTCTGACAATTTTTTAAGTTATTGATTTTTCTTTTCCGCTTCTTATTGGTTGCATTACATTTATGTTATATATGTATTTATTTAGTTATATATCTTTAAATCGATATTTTGAAAATTTTGTTAACTCAGTTTGGTATATATTACTCTGACTTAGTGAACAGATAATTTCATTTTTGTTTATAAAAATTGCAAAGTTCCTACTTGACTCTTTAATTTTACTTTGTTCTTAGTCGACAGTGAGAATATACTTCACATTAAAAGGGAAATAAAACCACTCTGAGTTTTCGGAATTTATTTCCCATCTTACATGGGAACTAAGTCCACTTTACGAAAGTGATTTTATTTCCCACTAGGTGGGAACTAAGTCCCTCAGTGGACTTAGTTCCCGGGGACTTATTTCCCTGCACCTATATCTACACATAAAATCGTATAAGCAGAAATGGAGGACTCATAACTAAAGACGTATACCAATTATTGTTCAAGACAAAAACAAAATGTATCTTCAAAATGACGAAGGTTTTTATCGTTTTTATATTCTTTAAAGTTCCATATTATGAAGTAACAAATATATTTGCAGGCAAAGTACCAAAAACTATTTATCCGTATAAAAATAAAATAATTACAAAAAGAGTATTTTTTTTTAAATCAGTGGGTATAGCACCCCTTTTTATTGGCCTGGGTATATTACCTTTCACTAAGCAACTTTATAACTGATGCACGCAGATAGATAGATAAATCTAATCATTAATTAATAATTTATTTACTGGGTATCCCGGTAACATTAAATTGTCTAAAGCTGAATGATTTTCACTTCAAATACTCTTATAAACTGTACTTAAACCAAAGATTTGTCATAATAACTGTGATGACTAGAATGGCAATTCTCCAAGTCAGCCGCATTCCTAGACATCTAGTCAACCTAAGACGACTAGAGTACAGAATGAGCCAACTGATATCGGTTAATTACCCTAATATGAAAGAGTAGCTTTGGGAGAACCATGGTCGCTGCTTAAAAGCTGTTTTTATTTATTTAAAGAAGAAATTTAACATCACAAGGACTAATTTCTAATTTCACTAGCCTGTAAATTGGTTGAAGTTGTTGCAAGTAAAGGTAGACGACAGGAATGCATGCACTCGTGGGCAGATATATGATTTTAATACTCACCAAACGCGCATTAAGTTTAATAAGTATGAGACTGATATTTGATAGCTGTAAAGTATCATTTTATTCCTTTTTATAAAGAATTACAAAAACTACCGCATACTTTGAGACTGTATCATGTTAGCTATTGAAAAGATTGCTGTAATAAGTTATACAAACAATGGGGCATCTTTATGTTATATTATAGAAAGATTTTACCTCATGCTCCTACCGTGTTTAAATCGACGACCTCTTGTGATAGTTTCGTTACAAGTACCTTTTTGTGGGTAATCGATATCCCTGGTAGTTGTTGTTTTCCGGGATAGTTATCATTAGAAGCAGTTCATGCTATGTTCTATAATACTTGCAAGAGTGCAAGAAAAAGTAAAGAAATTTTGTCCATAAGCATGTAACACCGTTGTTCTGGTCAGAATATATTAATCATATTCCCATATAAAGAAACAAATTAGCAAACGCCAGATGGCACTCAAACCGGTTGATGACTTTCATGCTGAGTTTATAAATACGGGGGATGTGCCTTAAAATACAACTGCCCTTTCCTGCAAGATGATTTATTTTTATATTTTGCATTTGATACAGATGCGTGTCTTAATAATTGGCAATTTGTTCTTATAGTCTCAAGTGACTGCAATACTTGTGGGTTTGGTGAGATTCGATGCCGACGCCCTCTATTCTAACTAATGAAAGCGTAGTTGTTGAGCTACAAAAAATGCAAACGGTTTTATATGGTTTCAGCTCCACGTAATCACTGCGTTTTCTGACAAAATTAAGTCGCCGTTTCGGTTTGCGTTCGGTGTGCTTGACAACACCGATACCGAGAGCCTCTTAAGCATATTTTATCCTCCTGATACTTTTACAGATTTACTAATTTGGCAACTTAGTTATTGAGAGCGACAGGCATAAATCTGGCTTATGTTCTCAACAAAAAATCCACGATGCCCGTTTTCAAGGCTGGCAACGAGGTTTCTAATGAATACAACTAGTGGGGAGTGGGGACTATTGCTATTGTTCTCGAATACATATTGTGATATTAACACAGTTTTGTTTCTGCTGCAACGAAAAAAGAAAATTAACTGCGCTTACCGCCCTTATAAGGATAAAATGAATCGCATTATCAAACAAATTTATAGAAGGAATATTCTCTTTACTAATAGTAACTCCTGCGCACCTGGTAAATTAAATAGCGAAGTAATTTTACTAAATTCATAAATAGACTTAAGAAAACTGAGATTACGTAATTTCAGCGGATTGAAACTGCCGTCCTAACTACCTGTTACATATACCTATGCTTTTTATCTTTTTGTTGCTGTAGGTACTGAATTTCTGTACGATTTCGTGACCTAGAAAAATTATAAACTAAGCAACATTTACGTAAGTTGAGGGTTGTTTAGTCTATATGCCATTCATACTGAAACATTTTTAATGCTAATTAACGACGCTTTTGCTGGAATCTAAATTGTTACATGCAGTTCTATGCGCTTTTATGTTTAAGGAAAAACTCGATATAAATATAGCCTTCGTATCTCAACATCAAGTAGTACGACTGCGTTGATAAGTAAATAAATTGTGTGCAGATAAAAGAATATGTAGGTGTAGGTATATGTATTAAAAATCGACCGCGAACAGAGGAAATACATATATAGGCCACTGGATTAAATTATATTAAATGAAATAAAATCTGTTTCGCAATATGTATAGCTACATGTTAAGCTTAGGAGCTATAGAGGGGCGCTTAAGTTAAAATGATACATAGCTTAAGCCTGCATTATTTCGTGAATACAAAGAAACAGCTCCTGGTTATTTCAGAATGGGTGTTATAAGATAACAGTGCCTTGCATTCAAGACTATATATTACGATACTTTTTTTTTCATATATTGATATACCATATCCGAAAACTTCTTGTTTTTTTTTAGTTGTGTAAATATACTTACATTTTATAAGCCCAACAGTCATTTGGGTAGTAATTTAAAATAAAAGTAAAAAAAATTTGGCTTGTGTGTCGGCTTGATTCTTGTTTTCAAAAAAATTGTAGGTTCTTCTTAAACGTTATTGTACCAATTTGTAGACTTCAAGGACGTTGCGGAAAAGTTAAAAAGAATGCTAATAATCAATGTGTTTTTTTTGTCTAAGGATCGTGCGAGCAAAATGTTTTATGATTAAGTGCACCACTGTTCCACCTCCCTAGTCACCAACGGTTTAGATGTTAAGTACCAATGTAATAAAGAAAGAAACGCATAACATATCACCATCTATACGCGATTGAGTGATTAAAACTCGTTTATTTTAATTTGTGAAGTTTAAACACATAGGCATTTATTTAGATTTTGTAAGTACGCAATATGTACATAGTATATACGTATGATGCCACTACAACACAGATTTATAAAAACTTATGTTGAATATAAGCAATTTTCTGTACCTAGTCACCATTATTGCGCTAGTGTTTAATCACTTTTTATAATCATAAACTTTTTATACTTTTTTTTTTTTGTAACTATAAATATGTATAGTGATTCCACTGCCAGCTGTTAATATACATAATATAAGAATAGAAAAACTTACGTAAGACAAATGATCCATAGGTAGCTATAGTACATCATACTAACAAAGGTACATACTCGTAATCGCCGACCTTCCGAAGATCTTACAGATGTTCATTCGCAATTATCAACTGATGATTATTTCATGATCGCTGTATTATAGAGTATAATTAAAAAAGGCTAAACTAAAGTTTTTTGACTAATTAATTAATTTGTTTCATTCCCACGATTACACTGTTGGCTATACCTTTTATATACATGAACTAAGGTGCCTATTCCATATATACCCGGAAATTATTCTACTTTGTACTTTCAGAGTTACTTTGCATAATTTTGCGATATATGTACGTTAAAGTAGACTGCAACCAAAACCATCTTTAAAACCAATCCAGGTGTAAAACCTCAGTGAACACTTTCTTGATTAATACGGTTTTAAAGTTAAAGCTGTCTTCAACCGACTGAGAGTATTTGAGTATACCTAATTCATTTCATTGGGAGTTTCAAAAACAACTATGTATTTAATCGCGTGGGTATTTTATAGGTTCTCATCTAATTATTTAGTGAATGTGCTTATGAAGAACTAAAATCGTATCGGGTTAAAAAATACAGCACACAATTGATTTGAATTTGATTGTCAATAATACTTTGCATCACCAATTCTTGAAATAACTCGTAAAATGTACCATTCGACTTACCTTTGAAATATACCTTTCAAAAATGAAAGTGAATTGAAATCGGAGCTTTCATAGTGTAAACTAGAAAGAGAAGAAATAAAATAGTGCAAATTATTTAGTTGAACAGCAATTAACGTTCTGCACGATAAAATGCATCTGAAACGTGCCACTGAAATTGCTACAAATAATTACTTTCACATTAAAAACCATTTAAGGCAATGGCATTGTCTAACTTAAAACTACTTTCTAATATAAGATTCAATAGGAATTATGTGGCAGTGAAATCGGTTGCAAAAGTGTCAATGCTCTTCTTGTCTTTATTAATACATAGCTATATACTACAAGTGGTTTACATACTTCGGCTTGATTTTGTATTAGCAACTGTTCGATGTAGCCATGTACGATTTGTTTTGTTATGTTGTTGTCTTAGATAAGTTGTGTTTTTTCGGAATGGAACATTGATATTTAATACATTGAAAGCAAAAATAACACAGAAAACAAATAAATTAAAATAAATCTCAATTGCCTAGGCAATGTGCTAGTCGCCACGCCACTATGTTTTATGCTCGCGTCACTTTATATTTGTGCACAGGCAATACAAAATATGTACTCGTATATATAGAGAAGACGGGTAGCTAAAAATAGATGCTCGGCAGCGTGAGATCTTAGTGGAGGCAAAGTTAATGGCAGAACATTTCGATTCCATAATAATTTCATTAAAAATGTTGAATTTTAGTGCGGGTCTACTTTTTTCATATTTGTATTATTTGATCACTCGTAAGTTTTGCCATTTTGTCTACATTTCGCGTAATTGTAACTATATTAATAGATATGTGAGTAATATTGAAGCCGCCTTTAGATTTTCTTCGAACCTTCGAAAACTCCAAGCCGTGATTGAAAACCATATCTGAATCAAACAAATGTTTTTGCTTGATTTTTTTTAGGAACATTCAGACGAATTAGCATGTTTTAGCTACTTACCTATACTAGACAAAAACTAGTTGCTATATAGTTTTGTTGAAAAAAATAGCTAGTAGTAGCTAACTTTTTTTTATTAAGATAAGACAGATGCATCTCAAAGATGTTATTTGTACTTTTTCCAACATATAAAGGGTTATCCAATAAGAGGTGTTATTTTGATATTCAAAGAAAAATGCCATTTTTTGAGATAAATGATCGGATGTTTATTTCATAATAAAGAGGAAGGTATGCCGTTAATGATGAAAAACAACATCAGCCAAATGGCCACCACGAGCACGCATACAGGACCATATCCTTTTCATGAAATTTTCCAAAACCAAATCGCAAAGTGGCTGCCCTATGTCCTCGATAGCCTTACGAAGTAAAAGGCTTCTCAACAATAACTCTTGGGTTTTCCGAGCCCCAGATGCGACAATTTTGCTTGTTGCCGTAGCCACCGAGGTGGAAATGGGCCTCATCAAGATGATTTTTCGATGGAATTTCGGACCATTTTCATGCATTTCAAGGACCCAATCAGCAAAGACACGACGTCGTTGATGATCGGCCGGCTTGAGTTCTTATGTTAACTGAACTTTATAAGCCTTAAGGCACAAGTCTTTATGCAAAATACGGTGTAATGACGTTTGTGGAATGCCCAATTCCAAAGAACGACGAGGAATAGACAAACCTGGGCTTTTTATTCAACACTTTGGGCTACAGCAGCAATATTCTCAGTTGTTCTTGAGCGACGTGAACGGGTTTTATCCTTCACATGACTAACTTGTCCCAACAGCTCAAATTTGTCCACCAATTTCTGTATTGCGGTCCGACAAGGTGCTTCAACGACCAAAAAATGCTTTAGTTTTGCGAACTGTGACTGACAAATTTTTCCACCAATTTCTGTATTGCGGTCCGACAAGGTGCTTCAACGACCAAAAAATGCTTTAGTTTTGCGAACTGTGATATGGCTAGGTAAATTTGATTGGACTTCGGGATCGGAAACGGAACACAAAGAAGCAGAATAAAAGCAGCAAATATTCAAATTCCATTAATTGATTAACATTAATCATTATATGTCTTGTCCGCTAACCAAGTTTACATAATATAATCGATCAGTAAAAATCTAAATATATAAAAAAAAGTGATGTTAGTTACTACGCTTATAGCTCGAGAACGCCTGGACCGATTTCGATGATTCGCACTAATTCGGATATATATGGGATATAAAATATATCGCACAAGGTCAATACTAAATCTATACTACGTGTATAGACTTTGTGCGATTGCGATCGATTGCGTTCGATTTCAACCGAATACGCGAATAGACCTTTTGTGTAAGGATAGATGATACTTTTGTAATAGTCAAATACTTCAGGTGATCACAAAATAACTGTACGAATTTGGCATCACTTTCTTATTTCAAAACATAGTTTTGTTGTCAGTTTTCACTTGCACCGAAAATTCAAGGTAGTCTTGATATAATCTTAATATTATAAATGCGAAAGTCAGATTGTTTCCTTTTCACGGCCGCAAAACCAACTTTTATTAATTTTGGTACCTATGGGGATAGATGGGACCTCTGAGAATAATGACATATTATATGAATATTTTAATTGAGTTACTTGAAGTACAAATTCTACGCAGACGAAGTCGCGGGTACCAGCTAGTATTTAATATATTAAACATCTAGGCCATTAGACAAAATTATGTTTTTCTGTTACGAATAGGATTACTTACACAAACAGAATAATCAGCCACGTTGCCTTTTTTTTTTTTTCTATTTATTCACTTTCTTGTATTTAAAACCGTACGGAATGCAAGGCTGATGAACGACCTATTTCCTCTGGGTGAGTGGCTGGCCGTATAATCCCTTGCACCTTGCAGAGATTCGCTCGGCCAAATGGAAAGAAGCACGAATGAATGAATTAAAAGCTTGTATGAGGGTATCGTCGAGAAAACTAAACTCCCGCAGGCATGCTTCACGTTGAACAACTATGCGTTTCTCTGGTGTCCTTTATGAATTTTGTTAACATTCAGTTTCATTTTTAGTGAGAGCAAAAATCATTGCATTGCCTCTAGTAAAACAACAAAAATATTTCATAATTGAGCTATATAAATCATAACTTTATTCCAGAGATTGACAATAAATATGCAGTCCTCTTTTTTTATATGATAAATACAAGGGGAATAAAAGAACTAGATTTTTTATTTGCTTGATTAGTTGGGATATAAAATATATATAATTACAAATTGCATTAGATTAACTTTCAACTACCTTTGTCTGAATAAAACAATTCAGAAGAGGGCAGCAAAATATCAGAAGGAACAACATAATATGGGTGTATATAATATAAATGTATATAATGGATTGATAAAGAACAATTGCGACAAGACCTTTGTTTACGAGCCTTTGTAGGTCGTCCTTCCAGAGATACAATAGGATGTAGGATCATTTATCAAAGGAACAGTATATGCAGGTACTGAACCAAGGAACACATTCAAAATGGTTTATTGTTTGCAGAGAATGGAAAATAAGAACGAGGGTAGGGCAGATCACTTCACTGAAGGAAACCATAGAGAAAACTTTGGGTTGAAAATGATATTTTGAGGTAGGTATATGAAAATCTTATTTACTAATCGGACTTGTTACTTTATTTTAGTAAGCGTCTAAAATTTTTACTTTCACACATTATACCAAATGATAAATATGTCAATGACATAAATAAACAGTAGGTAACTAACCATACTAAAGCATGCGATATTATAAACTTAATGTTTTTTTTCCTACGAGGCACTTTATGAGTTACTAATGATTACAAATTTTAATCGATTCATAGGTAAGCAGTCAAATATAGCGAAGCTATTCAACATAGGTTTGTTAATTCACTTTCTTACATATATTTTTGTTAACAGTTTCTCTCATGCCAAATCGTTCTGCACTGAATAATTTGTCTGCAACTAGTATGAAACATTGTTTACCATGCTCTTTGGTGTAAGCTGCTTAGAAAGTATATCTGCGCGTGATTTTATCCGATAAGTATCTGGTGCCATACTATATACTCCATAGAATTTGTATCTATAGAAGCATGTACTATTCTAATTGGTTGCGAATTCGGTTCAATAAATAAATAGTCATATGCGTGTTCTGAATTTATAATAATTATGATTAGGGTTCTTCAAAATATTTTCATTGGTTAAGCGGACCCCAACAAGAATAGCATAATAAGCCGAAATACTAACAAATAACAAGGATTTTCAAGAGGCTTAATTTTCATCGAGTTACGAAATATTTTTTAAAAGAAATGAAAAGTAATGTAAACCCATTGTATAGGGGCAACGAATAAAATCACAACATGTGATTCAATGAAAGCATTTAATTACAAATGCCCGTACATAATAGAAAGGTACAGCTACTGAATTGATTGTAAGCTGTTTCCAATCATTATAATAAATGACCGAACAATATCTTTAAAAGCCAAGTAGGTATACATAAGTACAGTCCAATTTTTGTGTTGGCATTGTATTTATATAAAGCAGTTGTCCAGTTGCGATAAGTTTTTCTTTGTATATTAGCTCAGCGATTTAATATTACCTATTTATATAAGTTTTTCTATGTAATTTCTTTTATTAAAAACATTTAAAATTGTTTTCTTTACAGCATTGTATTTATGATGTATGTAGTTGCGTAGATGAAGTACCTACATATACGAGTTATAAAAAAAAATTTTTGATTTCAAGCAAATATTTCAAAAGGTGCTTATGATTATGCATTAGGATTTATTCGTCGAGTTTTTTTTTAAAAGGTTTTGGAATTTTGTGTTTATGAAACGTAACCATTGATAGGACGGCTTGTCGTAAAACTCCAAAATGATAAAATAGACCTTTTATCGTACTTTGGACATTCACTTTATAGACTTCTATGTACAACGCGTTCGGTTCAAGTATATTTCAGTAGATGGATAGTTTACTGTGCGCCATAAAAGATAAGATTAAACAGTTCGGTTCAATGTTCACTAAGACTGTATTCACGGGGGTATTCCATTTGTTAGATCTATTGTAGCATTTCAGTTTATCGTTCTCTTCTGCTCAGTGAATTCCGGCTCTATAATGTACAAATTTTTAATACTCTCCGCATCAGTATTCGCTGTGATCTTGATAGTGCAATCGAATGCGGCACAGCAAAGTAATTTGGAAAGGCTCAAAGCACAATTTCTTCCATCAGAACTCTCCGGAACTAATTTTACAATAGACGACGCAAAAAAGATTCTTAAAGAGAAGTGTCGAAAGGTTTCCGGAGAAAACGACACAATATTTCTACAAGCACAAGCGGGTGCAGCAGAATTCATGAAGTGTATTTCGGGATTAGCGAATTTGACGCAATTGCAACAAGAAATCGAAATAGCCAAGCCAATTGGGGAACTAGATACCGTTTTTTCAAGGTATTGCGATAAGCGCCCACAAGTCGAATTATGTGTTAATAACTTGAACAATAAAATTCAACCATGTCTAAATAATGAGGAGAAGGCACATAATGCCGTCATGCTACGAATTGCGACAAGACTGCTTGGATTTGTATGTCATAAAGGCGGCGATCAAATCGCTCTTTTTGTCGCTGAAGAAGGACCAGAATGTCTTGAAGCTAATAAAGAAAATATTAACGGTTGCATGAATGCCTCATTTGCCGGCTATATTCCAAAGAATGGAATTCCAGATGTCAATAATTTACCAGAGTTTGTTATAGGAAAGAAAGAGTGTATTGATTTACAAGACTTCGAGGAGTGTGTTTTGTTTTATTTGGAAAAGTGTAATGATATAACTCCTTCTAATATTATTGAGTCTATGTTTAAATTTGTAAATAACGAAACCAAGTGCCAATCAAAACCTATCGAGAAGACAGCCAGAAGTGATGGATCGTCAACGTTTATAAATTTCGCTATAAAAGGGGCGATAGCTATATTCATTGCACAAACAGCATATTTTAAGTATATTCATATGTAATAAGCATCGTAAAATAATTTGTTTCTTTACTAAAACGAAAAAGTGACCATTCATTAGTGCAAAGTCTTTAACAAAAGTGATTACACGGGTCTAGGTTTCTACTATTACTATTTATAATTTAATAGGCCTTACGAAGTATTTTTGACAAATATAATTATGCTTTAAAAATTAAAACTCATTTTGTTTTTATTTACTAATACCAATATGTAAGAATTTATTTATTTACTTTGGTCTTTAAACGAACTCAGGATCAGTCCATTAGTTTTAAATAGTAACATTGGTAATTATCATCGATTTAATAACAAATTCATTTGGTCGTTTTATGCATATACCTACTCGTATCAATTTTAAGTAAAGTGCCAATTGATTACTAATCAAACTGCTATTATATACGAATTTAACCAGGAAGAGAAAAACTTGAATCATTTATGTTTTATCGCTTGATATTGCTAAAAAAAATTAAAAAGAAAAAAATAACGGATAAATAGGTAGTATATAAGATATCTACACTATTTTTATTTATTTATGTGGTTTTTGATATGTAGAAAAATTTTCATGAATCATGATTCAATCTGTCAAGTACTTCTCGTAAGACATTTTAATATATTAAAATCTATTCACAAATAAAATCGTTTTTTATTTTATTTGATTTCTAGTTCAAAAACCCTTGCTAATCCTGAAATACACATATTGCCTCTGACAGCTATTCTGTGAAACCAAAGGACAACCCTGTACTGCATAAAATACTGTGTAAGAAATTTCCAAGAATTCTAGATGCACATGTGTTTTATTTTCAACTGCATTCTTTCGAAAAGTACGCTTATGCACAATTTTGTTTGTATGGTAGGTACCTATAGGAGATCAATTTTTACTTAGGTACCTATACAGATATCGACAAAAAGCAATAAAAATTAGTTCGTGGGTGCGGTTGTGTCACGATTACTTCACAGTTGCTTAGCTTCTGAACCAAAAAAGAAAATGTGTTTTTTTATATATGTATTTAATGTATCAATGTGATATCCAATATCCTACTCCTACATGATCATAATAATGTATATACCTATGCAAAGAAGCAAAACATTAAAGTGGCTATTGACAATTTCTGAAGTGTTTTTGCAATAGTAGGTATCATTGCGGGGGATAGGAAATATTTGTAACAAATTCAATCAGTTGGAATAATTCCGGTTTTAGTTTTATTAATAATACGTACTAGGTATAACCGATCATAGCGACTGATTCATTCTGTTCTAACAAAATTTACCTCGTGCTCGTGGGTTTAAAGTTTATTATGGGATCTTAATTCATGTATACGATATGAGTGTTCAAGCGGAATGTGAATTAAACTGTATAAAAAGCCAATGTAGGTATCTAATCAAACCATAAATAGACATAGGTACATAGAATTGTACGAAATAGCTAGGTTCCTCTAGTTAATCTGAACACAAAGATATCCAAGAAACTCCTACAACTTAAAAGACTCAACGCTCCATATGGTCGTTTATGTCATCACTGGTGCATCTTAAACAGACATGCGCAAAAAATTGGCTGCGGTGATGAAGAGAGAGAGGATACCATCTAATGCGTTTGATTTGATGTCTAAAAAAGATTTGCGACTGTAGATTCTGCAGGTACAGCGTTGACATTGACAACTTCTGACTTAACTATACAATGGTCAATACTGGTAGCAAACTTAACTATACAACCTCCTTTTGTGTATGAAAAACATATTTGAACACATCAAGATAAATCTGTATTTAAAAACACCAATGCATAAAATGCTTTAGAATAAGTTATTAAACAATAATTTATAATTTGTAAATAGGTATGTGTGATATTTCGATATAAGGCAAGTTAACGGTACCAACCAAACATTTATTTTTGTTAAACAACCTCGTAAACGTTGCTTTGATGCGTTGGATATTTATTATTAATTTATGCAAAATCTAGAAAAGTTAAACTCTGCACAATATCCATCTATATCTTTACTTATGTATAGAATGAATTTATGCAAGTTCCCATAGAAACTCTTGATTTAGGGAGACGTAAAATGTTTTAAGTGTTCAAAGATGATCACAATTACATTATTTGCTTTTCTCTTGCATTGGAAAATGCAAGAGAAATCCAGCAACAATACCAATTTCAAAGTATGTTGGTATGTAATTTAACCGCAATCATAAGAAATGAAAAGAAAGAAACCATCTAAGATGCCACCGCATCACTTGTAAGGTTGTTGTTGTATGATATAAACGAAGAGGACTGAAGATTAAGAAAAGAAGTCCTATGGACCGATGACTATCCTATCTTCTCTCTGTGTCTGCATCTGTAGTTCGCACCATTCCTCATAGGTACACTGTAGGTATCATGGTTCTGCACAACACGTGCACCTCTGCCGCTACCACAGGCAAGCAAATATGCTTAGAAAAATCTAAATGTGAAACTAGTAAATGCCATAAAGAAAAACCACAGATAAAGGAATAGGCAACGAAAAGTCGAAACAGCGAAGCACTGGCCTGGCCTGGCAGTTGGCACTGGTGGAAGGAAGGTCATAAACCGGTTTCTTAAGTAATTTTCCCCTTTGCTTTACATTATTTTTCTCCTGTTGCTTTGTGTATATTTTCTGACATGACGAAGTGACGAGACGACAAAGAATAAGAGAATCAATATGTATGAACTATGAAGATACGTATTATAAATATATTATAATACATCAAACCACAAATGTATGCATTAAAAATCAAAACAGAATTTTGCACATTTTGAAAAATTGTACCATAATAGGTATGGATGGATACGAAACGAATACGTAGACGTATTAAAATAGGCTTCGAATAGTGCCACTCACCTGAGTTTCTTTTTAGTATTATTATTCCGATAATTTGTATGGTAATTTAATTAGTGAGTGTAGTGTTGATGTTATTCTTAATCCGTTTATGCGAAATGTTGGTAAATTCCCCTACTTTCGTAAACTTTTTTTAATATCACTTGTTGCTGGTAATTTGCGATTTTATTATTTTCTATTTTTAAACAGCTTTATTATTTTTCACACACTATTTTCCTAGACTCAAATTTAGTCTTAGGGTGAAGACACTACTCAGATGCATAAACCGAGAAAACACTCCGTCCGCCATGTAGTGTATCTATGCATTGCTACCTGAGATGAGAGCCGTAGTGCAATAAATACTTCCTTCGACTATATTGCGTTAAAACAAAATTAAGTCCAACGACTAAACAGACCACCGAACAGATGCAAAGCCGGTTACAAACTACTTTACTCGGCATCAGTTTCATTCTTCAGCCCAGCGCCAAGCAACACAGTGGAAAAGCAACACTGACACTGACTGAATACTAAACCAAACAGTACACTGGCAACTGGCAGTATAACAGAATGGAACGGCACCAACACGCAACACCGCGCCATAGTCCATAGCCTAGCCATGTCATTCGCCATCGCCATTCACTACTCAATCCACCACCGAAAATAGCAGCTGTTATACGCCAATCTGCTGTACACAAGCTACAAGGTACAAGTGCAACTACAGAAGAAGATGGAAATGGAATCAATAGAAATAAGATCGTATACGTATACGGAGGGTATTGATTCATCAGACTTTCAAAAGGGGGACACCAATTGCATTTGGTAAACAAAATAACCCTGCTATCTTTATTAGATCATTAGATTCAAATATTCAATCTGAACTGAATTTAACTAAAAGTTGAATCACCTCACGCTCACTTTTCGAAATTTGTAGAGCGCGCTGTCCTCTGCTTTGCCTTTGATATGATACTCTCGCTCTTCGCTCTGTACGTATACGTAAGGCTTTGTTGCAGTGATATAAATTAAGAGAAAAATCGAAAATGGAATGCTGGCTGATACTGATTCTGATACAATACAAATACAAGATACAAGGACCAGTAGCTAGGCTACTATGTAAACAACTGAAACAGATTGTAAATGGTTTATAGCAATGTTGATGCAATTGCATCTTTGTAAAAAAACACGAACTGCAAATATTGTTCGTAATAAATCTTACCTAGATACTTGCAATATTGTACAGCCACATTTTAACACCATTAAAAGAGTCTCATGTTAGCATTCATAACATAACTTGGTATGTAGAAATATTGTTTTAAGTATTTAATAAAAAATTGTTGAACTCAAAATATTTTGGAAGTTCCTATTCCTCGTCCTAAATGAATGTTTTAATAATACCTAAGTATACCTATCTGTATTTATGTTAATATTTATAAGAAATGTCCCGTCCAGAGATGAATCGTTTAGTTAACATTTTTACCTGTAGGTAAATACCAAATTGGTTGTGGATGTGGATACTTTAAATTTAAGTTTAATTGCTAGTTTGCACCATAGACAAACCATACTATTGTCTCTGGTGCATAGATGGTTAAGTTAGTGTAAACAGGTGTTCTGTTCGGGCTTATAATGTAAGAAGTTGTAATAAGTTATTTTACTCAGCTTTCCATCTTCTATTCAAACGTTGGTTTGCTATAATATCATTTGCTACATTTATTCCTATAAGCACATTTATTACATTCGTATTCCTCCCCGGAGTGTCATAGGTAAAAAAGATGCAAATAAAAAACAAAATTATTAAAAAAACCAATAAACCCGACTGATTGTAAAATTAAGAATTAAAAAGATATGAACAAGACACAATAAAGTACGTACACCTAACTAAAAGTAAAAGTCAGTCGGTTTTTTTAAATTAATTTTTTTTATTAGGTATACCGTGTTATGACAATATCCCAATTTCAGGTCATTTTTGCTTAGAAACTTTACATAAACTCCGTTGTTCTCAATTTCATTAAAGAAAACAAGACCAATGCATCCATTTGAACACTATATACTAAAACAGGGTTTAGTATAGGAAGTCGATAGCAACTACCATACCATCCGCCCCTAGTTCGCGACCAGAAATGTATTTAGACCTAGCC
This sequence comes from Cheilosia impressa, assembly GCA_948293265.1. Taxonomy (NCBI): domain Eukaryota; kingdom Metazoa; phylum Arthropoda; class Insecta; order Diptera; family Syrphidae; genus Cheilosia; species Cheilosia impressa. The sequence goes on from OX411882.1 coordinate 144,959, forward strand.
CGGTGATTTGCCAATCCATACGAATTTCATATTTATATTTTACAAAAATTCATGCGCCATGTGACCATGAAACCTGGTCTTTCCGATGGGCTTTTGGAAAGCTATGGTTATGGCGTAGATACTTAATAAAGGCTGAGACGAACATTGAAATTTGTATTTTATTCACCAAAACTTAGTTTCTAAAGCATAGATTTAATAGCTATACTGGTGAATTTGATATATATAAATATATAAGACAATAATTATCACGTACTTTATTAGGTCATGCTAAGCACTACATTTAACCACTTAACCTATTATCTATTAAAACTAACCATGGGAGCTATGATTATTTTATACGGTTTCCGGGGTAGCAGTATCAAGTTTCCTAAAGCAAATAACAATACTCTGACGCTTATAAGGCAACCCACCGCAATGTTATAGTAAAGATGATGTGTGATGATTCTGCTTCTACAGCGCAAGCACTGATTACTACCACATTTACCAGTCTAAATTCTCTACTGCCAAAGTAATGATTATGACACCAACCCCAAAAATACTTACCTGTTTATTATAAACCTCTTCCAGGAAAACAGATGCTTCGATGGTTGTTTTTAAGTAAAACTCCAAGAAAATTAATGTTGACGTGTTCGGAAAAATATATTCAAAATGTTTTTCATAACAACCAACTTTTTGTTGGTTGAAAAATGTGTGCTCGATAGGATTTTAGGTGGTTGATATAATGTTCATATCGCAATACTGATGTTCGTAGGTAGATAATATGAAAAAAAATATGCATGAGCAACACAGAATGATACAGGGAAAATGCTTTCATTATAAGGTCGATCCCGACTAGTTCTTGCGCCAGGGGAAAAACATAAAATGTACAATTGGATGTTAGTAAAGGCGTTTAATCGCGCAAAAATGGTTTGAATGCCTTTAATTATAAATAGTTAGATAGTTGTGAATTTTTTTATATTTTACGTTCTACCTATTAGTACATATAACTAGAGTCTATACCTGGTTTTTCTATTACACCTTTGTATATATATGTGTGAATGTGTACATATACAGATCCGGATAATGCAGAGTTTTCGTATAAAAAATAATTATTTTGCTGATGGGGTCAGTTTAGATATCCTCATGGCGAATCGTTGACAATCAATATGATATGTTTATTGCATTTACCGTCTCACATTTTCAATACTTGATTAACAAACTCTACACGAATAATTGCACAATACTAAAAAAAGTCTTAGTGGACACCTACGTCTCGATTACGTAAATCGTGAATCGTGATAATGTCATGTACCACAAACAATCAGATTTCTGAGAAGTGATGTGACATCAGAAGCGATCATTTATTTCTTACTCAAGAACTGTAAGTTAGCTTTTGTTTTTTGAAACTCAATAGTATTGTTCGTAGGTAAAACATATAACTACTCCCTAAATTCGTTTTATTATTTGCATCCGCTTAACTATGATCCTGACTCAATAAATAAACTTTAGTATAGGCATATACGTTTTATAGAAGCTTAAAGGTTTCTACTAGGTAAGTATGCAAATATATCTACGTATATCCTATCTGCATAAGGCGTTTTTCGTTTTTAGGTCAGAGCTGAGCTCTGAACTGAGCTCGAGCATTATGAGCGCGTTCTGAAGCGAGTATACTCAGATTGTTCTGAGGTATTTATGAAACACACTTGAGCACATAGTTGTCATAAATGCATAAATTAAAATTTATTAATTGTTATTTATTAAATTGGTTAATTTTCAGTTCCAAAACAACAAGGTTCGTCCACCATTTCAACTATTTTGCTTATCCTGGTGTTTTTTTTTTCTGTCAAATGTGATTGGACGTGTGTAATCAGCTATTGACTCAGCCTGCTCAGTCAATTTATTCTGAGCTCATCGAGCGCGCTCTGATAGCGCTCTGAACGAAAAAAGAAACACAAATTCTGAGCTCTGATGTATCTGAGCTAAAAAGAAACACGAACTTTTTGTATAACAGTTCAGGTTGTGCTCTGAACTAAAAAAGAAAAACGCCTATAATAATAAGAATAAGCGAGTTGTCTTAACAAAGCAGCAAAAAATATCGACAGGATTAATTTTGTCAAAGTAAGACCTTTTACAATGTCGTTTATATTTATCGTTAAAGTGACACTCGTATATAACTTCAAACGGTACCCAGATTCAATTGGAAGTGACTTGATGATGTAGCTACAGAAAAAAATCATTGAAAAAAGATACGTCTGTACGTATTTTAAGAAATGTTTATGGGACGATAAATAGTGGCAATACAAAAATATATGTGGGAACTTTTTATTCCGATTTTATTTTAGCTTCCATAATAAATTTTACTTATACAAAATATCAATCCACTTGTTCGCATCGGAATGGCCGACTAATTTGTAGTCTACTAACATACTCAATATGCCTGTCTAGAAATTCAATTAGCCTAACAGATTGTAATGCCGATTTGTCGATGACCTTCTGCGACGCACGTTGAATTTAATTATACTTGCATTTAAAATTTCAAAGTCAATTATTTACCTGTGAAGGAAGTGGACAAAGTAGGTATAATTTGTTATGTTTATTTCATCATGTCCACACATACACACCATTTTTAGCGCGCTAGGTAATCGCATTGACCACAAGTAGTGCTTTTGAGTTGAAGGCTGATTAAAAGCTACAAACATTTCTTTGAAGTGTAGCCCACCAATCACCGTTTGTAACAAAACTTGGGCAAATTAATACTGCTGCAGCGAATAAATCATTCGATTCGTAAGTCGTATGCCAAATTGAACATTAAATACCATTTAAATGAAAAACAAAACAAATAACCAAACGCGTTATTCACTCATTAAATATTTACTAAACCGCGGTAGATAGGTGTACACAAATGTACTTACGACATTATGACTAACAGAGTGACCACTTCTTCACTATTAGAAGTGATACAAGAGAGAAGCTTACTTTGATATTGACTTTAAAAGAGTCAGATGAATAAAAAAAAAAAAAAAAATAATCTGCTGAAGAGATTTTTAAGGTACGTTCACATTCGCTGACCTGTGAAATTGATGTTGCCGTTGAATGATGCAAATGACCTTCGATATTCGTAACGCTTAGGTGGCGACAAGACCATAATTAAAATTCTAAAATTAATAGCGGTGCACGAAGAGTTGTGCAACAGCAAAATTAAGCCCATCTCAGTGGGATTCGTAGATTCAAATACATTTGTACTACGAAACATCTATTTTGAGACAATTCAGAGCGACCGTGAAAACTGAAAATAGTCACGCGTCATCACTGTGTATTGCTCAAATTGTACTTCTTAAGGTTGGCATATGTGTCCGACGCATGCAGTTTTAATGTTTAACGTTTCGAAACAGTGTATTTCAATTGCAAAAAGTATAAACAGCTTGGCTGGGCCACAGTCACAGTCAGTGCCACATAGTAGGTAGGTATACTTCCGACAATACTACAGCCTTCATGAATGAAGTACACTATGTACTTTGTAAATACGATTGAATATGCTGAATCGTCAACTTATTAGCTGTGAAGGTAAGTAGAAACAAAAGCCTCACCCATGCAAGGTCATGGTTATAGAAATTCCAGAACTCTCAACTGATTGTTGTAATACGAATTTCGTTATTCGTTTTCATTACAAATTAAAGGCAAATAACATTGCACTAGGCCTATAGCTTAGAATACGAATTTCAATTAATTGTCATCCAAATAACGGCATTCTGCATCGAATCCAATTAAACTCATCAGCTATGTGCTGAATTCGGTACAAAGATTTACACATCTTTAAATAAACAATGCGAAACGTGGGGGCAGCGTTATAATTACAATTGCATTTTTAATTGCTGCAAATTCCACTTATTATTAATTCGTCAGCAAGCGCAGCCCTTTAGAATTTCAAACAATACATTTTTTATGAGTTTTCTGTATATGAAGAAGTAGTGAAAAACCAAAAACACTGGCGTTTGAATTTGAATATGTTTAGAACGACGAATGAATAATTATTTATGTAACCATGTTAGTTTTAAAGCGACATGAGCAGTGATGACGAATGAGTTGTTGGCGGAGTGACAACATTCACATGAAAGTGATATGAGATTTGTGCTGGTGTCAACTTAACAATATTATGATATGTGTGCGTTTGTCATTATCAAATCATATCATAAGCCTGGAATGAATGCCCTTATTAAAATTTGATTCGAAATATAACAGCTACAACCCCTTTTAAAATTAAAAAAAAAAATTAACTAAAACATTAACCTGAGATTGTAATAAATAATTCGTGCGATTCAGTATGGTATGTGAATTATAATGTATCTAATAGTTATTTGCACTAAAACTGCAAAATTTAAAGATTTGTGGTGAATGTAGTTCATAAAGTTAGTAAATTATGTCTTCTTAATTTATTAATATCACTATGTAAATAAATACATTGGTGACACTATAGAATAAAGAACAAATACGCGGTGTTAAGCAACCTGCCATATCATCATCATCATCATCATCATCATCATCATATAAATAAAATTGGTGTAGTTCTGTTCGACTAAGATTGAATTTGACTGCATGTCTTTAAATGCAAAAATCTTAGAAACTACTGAATATATTCTGGTGCATTTTTCACAGACCTATAGAGAATACCTAGGCCTACAATCTCCACTTTGTTTCAAATCTGTATTTCTATAAATTCCGGAAAAAAATTTACTAGAGTAATTAATTTTTTCGTTTCGTTTCGCTTTTTTCTTTGTAACGCTTTCCGTTCGAAAATACTGGGAGCATTTAAATATAGTAAACACCATCTTATAGAGGACATCTGCGGGTACAACTTAGGATATCCATTAACTCGAAAACTTAAAAGGTTTTTAAATAAAAAGGCAAAATTTTAAACATTTCTACGATTTTCACCTGCGTGAGTTGATATGCACTTCACTCTCAAATCAAACATACTAACCGCGCGATATATTTACATCTCCTTTAACCTTATTTTACTCCTGTAAGGGAGAGGGAGACAGATAGAGGCAGTGTTCTGTATGCTGTTTGTTTGTTAAAAAAGGAAAAGAAAAAACAATAAAAGAAATGTCAAATGTATCAGTGATACTAGATGGTGGGTAATTACCCAATTCGCGGGTATTTTGCCTTTCAAAAAAAGCTAAAAGAGCGATCAAGGGCAGTAAATTAGCCGCTCGAGTTTTTAAATAGCATTACAGCCCATGGCCTTGCTGCTCATAAAGTTGAAGTTCCCGTTATGTTGCTTCGCAATTTGAATCCCCCCAAGCTTTGTAATGGAAGCAGATTGAGAGTGATAACAGGCACTTCGAGACTTTACAGTAGAGTTGTTGTTATCGCGTGCTGTAAATTGTACTTTACTATGCTTTGCTGAGATCGAACCTCAAAAAAACACGTCTATCGTTAGAGAAAAACTTTATTGATGCGTTCATTTTAACTGGGTTCTGGGTGTGGTAAAGGAGAAACGGTCTTTATAACAAGAATACCTACAAATAATTCCCAGCAGTTATTCATTTCAGTTTAAACGGATTCAATTTCCTATTAATGTTTGTTCTTCCATGACAATTAATAAGTCACAGGCTCAAACTTTAAGAAAAGCGGGAGTTGATTTAAGAAAGAATTGTTTCACACACGGGCAGTTATATGTAGCGTGCTCCAGGGTAATTAATGCAGGAAATATCACTATCTTAGCCGATAGAAACAATACCGCCAACATAGTGGTATACAAAGAAGTGTTACATTAATAAAAAAAAGTGAGTTAAACATTATAACATTATCTTCGCTCATTTTCATTGTCCACTCAGACTCAGTTTTCGGGAGTTTTTTTTTAGATCGGGTTCAAGTCCCTCACTATTGAAGAAGGCTTCCTCACTTTATACCTCTACAATGTCTTTCGAGTATTTTTTGATTTTTCCTTCCAGCGATTTTCAAAAGAAATAAAAAATTGTGTCCCCTGGAAGACAGTAAATTTCTTTATTTTTTTTTTTCCATCAACTTTTCTGAAACCACATTTTACACGGGCGAAGCCGGGCGGGTACAGCTAGTAGGTCTATAAATATTTTAGATATACCTTTTTACTTTACATAGGGAAATATATACAGAGAACGCGTTTGAGTTTGAGTTCAATTGAGCAACCTAGTTCATTGCATCCTGCTGACGATATATAATCACAATAAATTGAAATTCGCAAAGGGGTAAAATTTGTTGAACCGTTTTGGCTTTTTGCATTTTATGTTTCTAAGTTAGGACTGAATTTAGATGTACATATTTACAGCACCTCGTCTATATTACGCAATGCTAAACAATCGTTGCACCAAATATATGGACCAGATGCACTACAACTTGTTATTTTAATTAAAAATTATATTCGTTCAGCATATCATTGTAAGATGGTTATTAATTCCAAAAATTGCGGTATCGCTCCTACCGCAATTGCAAACTGACGCGTAGACACCAACAGGAAAAAACATTAAAAAAAAAAATCATGATTTCATTGGTGCTATTTTCAGATAGATGTTTAATTGCGGGAGGGATAGAGAACTAACAATCAACATGTAGTTATTAAAATAATATATACAGTCGCACAGGCCCGGTGACAGTTGGTAGGAAACCTGAATCTCTTAGTCTGAATACATGCATCTGCATTTTTAAATTTTCTTACTATAGAAGAAAATAAATTAATAGGGGATCTAGCACACATGAGCGGGACTATATCTGGTATTCCAGTGTACTTACTTCTAAAATGCAGGAATAATGCAGGTATACGTGTTTCCATTCTGATGTGCGATGCAGGTATATGTACACATTTGCATATATATACACTGATTCTAAACTTAACTTGCTTCATACTGATAATGTTTATGTACCTTCCAATTCTTCGGGTGAACTTTTTCTGAGCAGTTTTTCGATTTATTAAAGCTTTCCGAGAAACAAAGAAAAATCAATTTGCAGAATGCAATTTGCTGATTAGTTTTACACTACAGTAAAAACCAAAGGCTGTTGCAGATAAAAACTGTCGGCGGAAGAGCCTTTTGTCACCGCCAAAATGCTTTACAATTTCCTTATTGGTGGTGATTCGCAGTTCTACGTTCATTACTATATAGTATCACCATTCGACAAAGAAGTAAGCTTTCTTTAATCGACATCTATCGATTTTGTATATTAAAGTTTACTTAACCTTTTAAATGACCGCACAATAAGTAGTTGAGACTGAGTCAAGACACCATTCGATTCGGTATACAAATTGCAAAAATGGTAATGGCCACTGAGGATGAAATCGAAATGAAAATATGCGTATCAATATCAATATTAATTTCGGCATGAAAGTCAGCCGTGCACAAATATTAAAGAAAGAAAGGCAAATAAAGTTATTTTTGAGACTTCCTAATGATTAGTTAATTTCCGTTTGAATGTTTTATTTTTTCTATCTTAAAAAATTAAGTGGAGGCATTTGTAGATCGAGCTTTACTCCAAAGGCAAATCGTGAATTTTGTGACCCACCTTGGTCTGTCATCGTAATAAATGAACACGCTTTAGCTTTTGCTTCAGCACTGGATAGTTACTTTAAGTGATAATTTGATCGGAAGAAGATACTTAATTTGTCAAGGTTGGTTAACCGTGACAGTCATCAATTGGATCTTTACTAATATATTTCTTAAAAGCTTTCTGTGGAAGCTATCTATAAGAAAACCTTTAAATTAAAACACATCCCGCGATACTAATAATAATATTTATTGTCCAGGTGGTCAATTCTCGTTCTCTGAAAGACTGAATTAAATAAATAAATTTTCATATTCGCTTTTACGCATTGCTTTCATTTTTTCGATTCACTCGGTACTAAAGTTTTTAAACTATCACTAAAAGCATTCACTTGCGAATTTTTAAACTCACGCGAAATTATATAAGCATAAGGTTAAAATGATTATTAATAAGAGCCATTGCCTTATAACACACGACGTGAGTTTGAATCTCCCAGATTGATACAAACGAGGCGATTTACATAGGTAGATTCGTTTTCTAAATAACGGCCAATGACCATTACTTTCATGATGGCCCTATCAGAAGGTTGAACAGATATTGTTTAAAGTACGATGTGTATGTAAGTATTCTGTGAATTTACTATTGCTGCAGAACGGTGTACTTATGCCGCCCTGCCTTGTCTAACGGAGAGTAGTGATTTAAATGCATTTTCGTTATTTAGACTCATTTATCACCCGTAACGCAGGTATACTACTTGTACGAATACTTGTATAAAATGAAGGGACACCACCCAATTGCCACTTCCTCCTGCTATACAGGGAAAAGCAATTAAGGCAAACTTGAAAGAACTACTTATGGTTTGAATGAATTGCTACTGTAGCTGGATATTCACAGACTTTAGTCGTTGGTATACGATTCCCTATCAGCGACCTTTTGCTAGTGCTGCAAAGTGCTATTTATTTTCAATGAGGTAGCCTGGTATAAGGAAGCGCTGATGTCTATTAAAAGAGAGGTTGGTTTTGTGTTTGGTTTGTTCTTGGGAAAGGAAATACCTAAATTTCTTACATTTCAGTATTCATTGTGTTATTTCGTAGCAAAACAATATTGCGCAAATTTAAAGTCAACTCATATTAAATAGTAAACCTTCGAACTTTTCCATTTTACCGAATCGGTATACGGTTTGTAACAGTTTCCCGAATGTGAAAAATACAAAACAGTAACTTAATGCAAACTATGTACTCGGTGAGAAAACGCATCGTAATTCTCAATGGATTTTTATTAGGATTTGGGATAGGAATAGGGTCAAGCAAATAAAAGACGTATTTCATTTTTTCTGATCCAATTTAGTGTGAAAACTTTGTCCTTCTATCATCTAACGCTCGAGAGGAAAGCGGAGAGGAAAGCACTTTGTCTTTCTCTTTAGTTTTCTTCCCTCTTTATGATATTATTCAACAAAGTGTGCAACTGATCCATATACAAAAATATTTACATATGTAGGTACACAAACTTTATAAAAGTTTTATATACACAATCGATAGTCATCGTTACTCATCTAAGAAAGGGCATGGACTTTCAACCAGATGCATGAGGAAGTATTTTTCAACAGAAGATGGCAAGAGGCAAAATCATTCAAATGGCTTTGAGTAATCACGTTTGCATTAAAAAAAAAGAAGTATATTATGTTCAAAAGTTGAAAAGAAAAACATGATATAATGTAATTACATAGTGAATTTGATGTGATTTATTGACGACTTATTGAAAGTAAAAGATACCTTGTTAAAAACCAGCATTCCAAGACCTTATGGAGTCTGTTATTTAATAGGTTAGTGCACTCTTGCACTAATTATAGCTTCATTAAGAGTTTTGAAAGTTCGTGCAGTGGGTGTGTTTCTGTGTGTCCATATTTTTTAAATTGATTAAAAGAAAAAAGATCGCGATGAAGGGCTTTCAACGAAAACCGACTCATCTTTCAATTGCATTCAGACGAAGCATTATGTAAAACTATCTTCTCTGTTTTGATGGAAAACTTTTGTGCACTTGGATATTTTTTTGTATAATATACAAACCAGCAAACCAACAAGCCAACGACAAATGTTTTTTTTTTGAACAACAAAACAAACTCTTCGTTATTGCTGCTGTAGATTGTAATGTTGCTCAGTATACCTATAAACTGGCTGACAAAGCATATAAGTTATTAAGTTGCTTTAAACTGGTCAATTTGAATCTTATAATCAAAATCGTACGGGTGAGTAAAAGGTTTCACAGAGCTGGTCTCTGGTTATAGTCGAACTTAGCGAAAAGTTATTTCGTGCACTTCTATAAACTCATAAATAGATTCCGAAAACATTCGAATCAGTCTATCTTCCACTATCAATCTTACCAAAATCTGAGTCTCTGAATTTCTTCAGAGTTCTTCCCTAAGTTCGTCGGGTGTACTTGTACATTAGATAGAATTTTGTGATTGTAATTATCTTAAAAGTCTTTAAAAAACACTTGCTGAAATCGAGTTTAAATCCAAATAAAATTTTGTAAATATCTGTTCCTACCTATAAAATTTTATTTGATGAATTCACAGAAAACCACATGTCACGTATGGTTTTGAAATCCAATTCATTAATCAAATGTATGCCAATCATTCTACTATAGGTGCAATGTAGATATTACATGATGTAATTGTGCAAATAATAATTGATGCAAAAACACGAACTGCATAACAGTTTCTACGTGATATTGAAATAATATTTGCTTATCTTTATTTTATAGATATTCGCATGCGGCAAATATATGGTTTTATGGCTCTTAGTGTTTTCACAAGCTAAAACATGAAAAATGTTTAACAAAGCTAATATTCGTAGTTAAAAAGACTTACATTTAACTTGAGACCCTCCTGTCCGATTTTTTCATCTGTTCAAGTGTTTGATAAGAATAAAACATTCTGTAGGGGAAAATAGACTAGTAAATTAAACAAAGAGAGAGTGATATTCACTTTACGATGGTTTATTAGAAACTAAACTCAACAGCAATCTAAAGCTGTCTTTTAACGTAAAGTTCAATACGGGATACTATATACCAGCGGTAGGATCATGTGATCATGACTCATGAGGCCACTACTTCCGATTCCGACTAGTAGATATCGGGTTCTTTTTACATAGTAGAGTTACAGTGTGTTACAAAAATATGCGACTGTTCTTTTTAAAAACTACCTACAATTCTGAGATGCTAATAACTAGTTTTGACAATACAATTAATGCTAATTAGATACTTAATCATAAGAAAACATTTTCATAAAATATGGTATGCAGATTTATGGGACATGAAATTTTAATGAATTCGTGCTCAAAAATGTAATCCCTGCGTAAATAAATGTGCTGTTGATACTAAAGTCTAAACCTTTATTTTTATATACAAAGTTAACATATACGTGCATGTAATATCGCTTCAGGCTGCAGTCAATGCTTTTTAATTTTAACGAAACTAGTACTTGTCATTATATATCACAAAAGAAAGTTAAATAGGCGCCCTATTACTGATCGCTATAACGCCATTATTTATCAGCTTGCCTTCACTCCTAGCCGTACAATGTCCGCCGCAATTACGGATTAGAATATGGATTCAGTTTTTCTAGTTAGTCAACAGCTCTGACTTTGGTCTGCTTATGAACAACATTTGTACATCGTAGGCGAAAGAAGTAATAAAAAATAAAATATTTTGAGAAAGTGATGCAAAAAATGTTTACTTTTATTTCTTCTTACTATATGGTTAATATGGTCGATGTTGGTCAACAACCATTTGTTCGATTTTAAAATTTTTTTGGAGATTAGTTTCAAATTCGCTATAAGAAATCCCCCTTTTTATGGTAATATTAAGCAATATTTTCGGTGTTTGTATTGCTTTTCTTTATTAACGATTAAAATATGGTCATAATACCCCTTCATATGGTAAATGCTGACTCCCATATATGTGTAACCAATAAGGTATTACTTATTTGCAAATGAATTGCTATAAAATGAACCAAGATGGAAAATGCGGTAGCTAGATATGCTCCTGCATCCAACTATAGTCGAAGAATTTCACTATTTACAATTTTGTTTGACGAATATTGATTCTGAGCTTTGATAAGATTGTTGCATGCTTCTTGAACAGGATATGATCATCTTCCGCTTAGTGACTTTTGCGTATTTCTGCCGTTAACACTCTGAAAAGGATCAAAACTCTGTATTTAAAATGTGCCTGTGCCTGTGCGCACATATGTTAAGCAATTATCTAGGAAGTTTCGGTACGTTACTTGTCATTAGGGATTTTATATAAGAGCAGAGTACATCGCATCGGTTATTTCTTCATTTGATTAAACACACTCCATCGTAATCGAATTAACTGCGCTGCATCCGTTTCAGCTAATTGAGTGGAATATTAACGCAGGAGGATACAGGACAAACCTTCTCACAGCCGAATGATTTTACTTCCAGCCGCTGACATTACGAGGGTCGACAGAGATCGGCTAGCTCCCGCGAATAGGAAAAGTATTTACATTGGTTTTAGATGCATACAAGCGACACTGATGATGTGTAAGGGAAGAACGAAAAAGGACTATTTTACCATAAAAAAAGGCTTCCGTAAAGTGACAATAAACAAGTTCGTGTCACATAACCGCGTTCAAAGAAGTGCACCAGGGAAATGCCTTAATATGGATTCCCTTCGATTGAATTAATTCAACTACATATTTCATTGTCAGTCAAATGGATTAAACACCCGTTGGATTGAACGGAGTTCTTACATACCTATAAAAATGTTGGCTCTTGTATAGGCGAAAGGGTGACTAGAGAACTAGACTACCAACCTTGGTATAGACACGCTGTCGTGAATAGCTATGTTGTTCGCATACCACCGCTTTTGCTTAATTCCCTCCTCTTGCCAAGGTGTTGGCTTTTAGTGCGTATGCAAGCAACAAAGCGTAACACATTGAATACGTTACACAAAGTGATATTTTAATCTGATTAAAATTACGATAAATATGATATGGGTACCTATGCATTTAAAACGAGCAACTGCGTTCTCTTGAGTATCCATAGTATTTTAATATATGTACCTAATTGTAGTTTATTTTTAAAGAAATTCATATATTGTAAATAACTCGAATAGCTTACCACTACATAAGTGGACTTCTTTCATAATTAATTCGTTAGCGACATAAGATATAATTGAATGCATCCTTATATAAAACGTATAGATATATGTACATACTGCTTCAAATTAGTTTTAAGCTATGGGAATGGTTTTAAATTCTACTATGCCCCGGTGGACCAATTTAAACGCAAGAAAACGAGCGCGTCAGATTACCGATAAGATGCCTAAAATAACCAATGGTTAAAAAGACAGACATAAATGCTGCTCATACTTATCCCTAGACCGAGGAACAAATCGTTGATTTACTAAACATGTGTTTCCATTAAATTGTTTACTATAGGGAGGTGTTTTTCTTTTTTAGTTTAGAGTATAGTATTGATGTGTTTTTTTTATCTTTCATTATTTAACCTACCTTTTACAATATTTTTCCTTTGGAATAATACAGTAGAAATACTCTCAATATTAATAATTACAGCACTGCAAATTTATGATAAATTTAGTTCATAATTACTACTGCGATCGATGTACAAACAATAATAATGGCCGAAATCATCCCTACTCCGTGCTGTTTACGGGGTGAGAAGTGACACCGGTAGACCCCTTGCGGGGATAGTTGATCAAGTATTAATTGATCAGCTATCGACCGGGGTTAAAAAATATAAAATGCTATTAAAAAGTAGGGGTTAGTGGTAGGAGGGTGAAAATTAAGGAGTTAATGTATTTTTTAATGCCACACCATAAGAAATATAACCAAACAAAAATTTGTATAAAAAATAATTGTTTTTTTGTCCAAACAAATTTTTTTTGAGGCGAGCCACCCTTAACACATAGGGGTATAAAAATGAATTATAAATCTCTTATAAGACCTACTGAATAAACATATAAAATTTCATCAAAATCGGTCGAGCCGTTTCGGAGGAGTATAAACACTAAAACTGTGACAATGGATATATATATATATTAGAAGAAGAAGATGAAGTTATAAAAGTGGCTTTTCAAAGGCGGGACATTTTACGAGACAAATTTTCAGTATGGGATATTTTGCGGGACAAAAGCCTTATAGCTGAACAGTCGCGCACTGAGCGGGAAGTCTGGCATCCCTACACACAGCCCATGCCACAATCGATCTTTTCCGCAACCAATTTCCAAATCGTGTTATCAGCCGTTTTGGCGATGTCAATTGGCCGCCTCGATTTGACCCATTTGACCTTTTTTTTTGTTAAAGGGAACCGTGAAGGACCGATGTTATGCCAATAATCCGAACACGATTTGAGCACTTAAGGTCAATATCATTCCAACAATCCGTGAGCTACAGCCCGCAACCATACACAAAGTCTTGGAAAAGTGGAGTGACATAATGCGCTACTGCGAAGCCAGTCGATGCAGCCACTTGAACGACGCTGTGTTCTATAATTAATGGGAATGTTTACTCTTACTAATAAAGCTAATAGTTTATTTTATTTAATTTTTAAAAAGAAACTTTGTATTTGGCCCACTCTGTATATATGTAGGTAGGTATATAGGGTAACTGCTTTCTTTTGGGCCATATGTTATGGTTTCTTTTAAGGAACTTAGTATTATTTAAAGCTGTTTGCTTTTTATGGGAATTACTTTCCTTTTAAATTCCTATCACGTTTGGTCTGGCTACAGAACATCCTGTAAAAGTAAACATGATGATTCGCGAATATTATCTCAAATGTCAGAATAATATCGATATCTTCCTGTAGCTTAAAAAACAAATAGTAGGTATACATTTGCATTACAATTTGTTTAATATGTTCAAAAAATTAAAATCTTTGTTTGGTACCTGACCGTGATCTTTTGGGTTTGAAAATAAACTAATACTGAGGCATAGAAAATCCGTTAAAATCTACACTTTCGTCACTTTTTAACAAACCGAAAATAAAGTAAGCTGGTATGTAGATTATAAGTTTGTAACATTCCAAATACAGCACAGAACAGGAACAGTAGGTTTTCAATTCTTTCAATCTCTTTTAATTTTATTACAATACCTACAACAGAATTTCAGAAGTGCAAAAAGCAAACTTAAAGAAGTTAGGAAAACAATTCTCGATTCTACTTAACCAACCAGCAACCAGGAATCTAACATCTAAGCACTGGGCACTGGGCAGAGAGAGAACATCGCGTTGCGGCCGGCGTCCAGTCTCAAGTTCCAGTTAGATACATCGTATGTCGTATCGTATGTCCATTGCCTAGCATAAGATAAGTTATATTTAATACATACTTAAGTTTAATTGCCTAGGAGCAAAAGCAACGAGCAGTCGAGCACTCATCAAAAACGAGCACGGCAAGCACAAACGTAGAACGTATAGCTGATAAGAGATGATGTGGAAAGTGGAACGTGGAAGACCATGCTGCTGGCTGAGCGCTGGCGATGTGTCCTGTGTGCAAGTGTAGGGTGGTGCTGGTGATGGGTGGGGTGGTGGATGGTGGTGGCGAGGCAGGCAGGCCAGTGCTACCATAAATTTTCTAACGGATTATGCTAATATACTAAATTATATGGAGGAATAAAACAAAATATGCTAAGATTAATAAAACAACGACTTTAACAAAAAAAACTGAAAAACAATAATCCATAAATATACGGATATATTTGCCTGTTCACGGCTCACTGGCAGTTGACTTTTGCTTAGATTTTTGTTTTAAAGGTTTAACAGCTGATAATTTATTCCCACCGTAAGAACATATTCGTTGTATATTTTCAACACTTAAATGTAATTTTCATTTCTAAAGACAGAATTTATTTTTGTTCCTTATTAATTAATATGATTATGTATTAGATAGAAGTCATTTTGTGTTTGTTATTTTTTTTGTTATAAAATCGTAGTTTTTAGACTTAAGCATATTCTCCATACAACCTAGCATCTGTTTTTTTTTTAAATGGTATATTCCGCTGGAAAATTTCTGGCAATACTGGCAGAGTTGATTTGTTCAAGAGAAGAGAGCGAAATACGCCGGAATGGGGTGAATGGAAATGGAAGTGCTTCTTTGCTCTTGCAATAGCGAATAAAAACCAAAAGTCTCTTAAAAGTATATATTTCTCCTTTTCATGTAGGTATAAGGTATAACAGTATAATAAATTATTGATTGACTTTCACTAAAAACTAATGGCGAAGATGCTTTGCTGTAACTCTGACCTGTGGCTGTGGCATACATTCAGTCATCGATAATTTTGTATTGCTTATTTTATGCTATGTGACTAAAGCAAGGAAGGTAGCTATTAGGAAATCAAAAATTTAAACGGGGAAGATATGTATTTGGTATGTATGTATGTAAATCAAGTGTCATATTAACTGCAATTGAAATTGTGATAATATTTTCAAACCGATAGCCAAAGTACCTAAGTATATAGTTACCCGCATGCAAAAAATAATTGCTTGGTAGACCTTTGTCAACTACAAGTTGCGTATGAAATCCGTGACCTATGACTAAACAGCATCTGATGAATGTAAGTTTGCATTAAGTAAGTTCGAACGTAGTTATAACAAAGCAAGAAGATTGTGAATACATTTTATAAATTAAATACATTTGTGTAACAATTAATCATTTGTGTGGAATAATCGCCACGCAAAATGTTTCTTTCCGTTGGATCTTCTGTTGAAGAAGGCGTTTCATAATTATTGTGCTTGCTATGGGGAAATGGTTTGTGCGACATTTAACAAAAAATGGTAATCTTATTATTATTGGAACGCCAAATTCACGCACTGAGCCAATGCGAAAAGAAAAAAAAAATGCTTTGACAATACCTATTTTTTATTGAGTTTTTATGGAAGGTGGGTTTACGTCACTTCATCGTATGTGTGTTTAAGCGATTGTAGGTACCTAATAATAATGGTGCAAATAGGTAGACATAATTCTCATTGAAAGCATTTTTAATGTTACGATGACGGATACAAGCAAAAACAGCGAGATTTGGGAGTATAGAAGCAAATTAGAAAAGTTAGAATTTTGCCAACTTAGAGAGAAAATCAACTATGTTGATATAAAAACTTTGATCTTCCGCTTTACGATTGGAGAATATCACGTTTAACGGTACGTTCATCCGCTAACTGTTTTTTTTTAATTATACATATGGCGTGGCAAGCTAGTCCTTAAGGTTTTTTAAATCGCGCCACTTCTCGCCAACGTCCGGTCCTGACCAGTACCCTTGAGTAATGTCTTAGGACAAGTTTTAAATTCAGCCGTTCGAATACTGCATTTTTCAAAAGATTTGTTTTAAATTGAACATTTGTGTTGGCAGCCGTGTTTTTAATATTCTAAAAAAATTATGAAGAATTCGGATAAGTAAAATTTTCAGTCCCGGGCTTAGGAGAAGAAGATTCAAGGATGAACTTTACGAGCTGTACGGCGACATCGAAAGAGAAGGTTGAAAAATGCATATTAGTCGCCTAAGATGCTTAGAGCAACCGCATTCTGTATAGCTAAATGTTTCGTCGGGTCTTTTATTTTTATTAGATACTAGCTGCTACCCTCGAATTCGTCTGCGTAGAATTAGTACCTACTTTGGGTAACTCAATGAAAATAGTCATATCAAAAACAGCGCCACTTATCGGGTCTAAAACTATCCTGTCTTTTAATACACCGATCAGTCCTACACATTTAAATTCATTGGTAAAATACGCAGCAAATGTATTTATTCCTTACCAAAAGTATATATACCCATGATGTAGCTATGTCATTCTCAGAGGTCCCATCTATCCCTATAGGTACCAAAACTTATAAAAATTGGGTTTGCGGCCTGAAAAGGAAACAATCTGACTTTCGCATTTATAATATTAAGATTATATCAAGGCTACCTTAAATTTTCGGTGCAAATGACAACTGACGTATTTGACCATTACAAAAGTGACTAGGTATCTAGGTACCTATCACCCAAAAATTTGTTTATAAACTAAGGAGCGCTGGAGCTCCTACGAAATTCCCACGGAAATTTTGAAAATAAAATCAAATTTAATGTAGTAAAATTCAACTTTACAATTGTAAATATTTTAAAAATGTAAAAAATGTAGAAAATCTCTTTTTTTTGACACTTCATTTGTTAAGATAAGTTACAATATAATTTTTCGTATTTCGAGAATTACATCAAACTGATAACATAGACCTATAGTTGACCGATATGCATTTAAATAACCTATGATTGAGAAGTAAAGGCCTGGTAATATATTATTTAAGTACATGGTAGGTACGTATTGCAACAATCAAGAACCAACTATCATTTTTAGTGTGTCTTTACTTGTCATCTTTTTCCTGCTCATCTAAGATGCCATTTGAAAGTTATGAAGTCTAATCATGCGCGGGCATATGTCGCACAGGGTATATAATATATATCATACGTATTGCTATGACTCATACATGACGCAACTGAACATGCACCCAGCAGTCGCAAGGGCATAATGAATACACATAGTATAGTTGCAGAGGCTAGGTGCAAGAGTTTCCTTCTGCAAATTAGTTGCTCGGCCCGAAATTCATATGAGTAAACGTCTTGATTGTTTAATATTGTTCAATTGCAGTACTCGTGTCAGTTTCTCCAAAGGATTAACCTCGATCAGATACAATGCCTAACGAAACAATATTGCATTGTGCGCCATTTGCATCACTCATTAAATGAAACCGATACACCAATTATTGAATGGCATTGAATAACATCTCCACTGTACGCCATGTGATGATCATTTGAAGCATACGCTGCCCTCTTTATACGCACCTGGTGCACCAGCAAGCTTCATTGACGCAACGATGGTCCAAATTGTTATTGTTATTTCTTATTGTTTGTCCACACATTGTAAACAAATACAAAAAAAGTCTCGGATATGGTAGCTTGCACAACTGAAATTAAATTGAGAAAAATTGTGTTTGTTTTTGAAAGGAGAATTGACCGATTTATACGGTTATTTAATGATTTTGTAGTTAACTCAAATTTTAATTTGATCAGTAAAAGCTATTGCGCTAGATTTGGTTTTAGGTTTTTCAAGACAATTTATTGTTACTCAACTGCCTGAATATTGACCTACTTCCATAACGACATTAGTTTTAAACTTTGTTTGGATGAAAGGGTACGATCTTTAACACGCCCATATATAGAAAGAATATGTATAGGTATATAGGTGCCTACTTTTAATTTTCTTGATAATTATCAAGTTTATATTCCATTATGCGATGGGTGGTTCAGTAGGGCAATTAGGTGGTATGTATACCAAATACGTATATAGTAACAAAATAATCGAATGGATGCCCCCATTTAAAGAGTAGGTATACAGTGGCCACATTCCTAGACGCAAAAATTTATTCGCAAATCACGTTTTTCCAAGAACTATTTTCCATTTATTTTCGTCGGGTCAACAATTGCTAAAAATTCTAAGAGCCTCTGCCGATAGCTCTCTCTAGCAGCTACCACTTTATCACACAAAAGCAGTAGGGACTGTGTGACGGGTGTGATAAAGAACATAAATCAAGTTAGGCATTTAGGACGTTTACATTGTTTATGCAATGGTGGTTACTTTTGAATTCATTGCTCGTACAGTATTCACTGCGCAGTTGGGAATGGAATAGTTGCCGGACCTAACATTTGTCAAGCCAATTTTATATAACAATTTTCCATTCACAACTGACAACATATTACGATTTACGTTAAAAAAAAAATAACGGATATCTTACATGTTATGTACTATATTGTCTACATTCATGTGTGTTAGTTTTGTCACGTGTGGAACAATTTTGTGATGTATTACAATTGAAATATGTGCGTAGCTTAGGATGTTTGTCAGGCATTGATGAGAGATAGGATTTATTAAGATCAGATTTCCAACTAAAGCACTGAGGCATCGGCGGATTTTATTTTGGATGCGGTCATATTGAAATCCGAATAACCGCTCAGTTAAAAGCACGAATATTAGCATTAGTGTCTTTTTCTGCAAATGGAAATCGATTGAAATCCTTGAATTTATTTATGCGTTCTTCGTTAATAGTATGCATACCCAGCTTTGTGTGCTATGCGGTTGAATTTCCATATCTGCGATGTTCGTGCGGTGCATATAGAGCAATGCCAAGTCTAAGGAGTTTTTGATTTTTGCGACGTCAAAACCAGTATTTCAACCTTCGATTTGTGGCTTTTGAATTTAAATTAATTAAATCCGCAGTTGAAACAGAACAAGGGAAGTAGACGAAGTTGGAATCGGTTGCAGGCTATTTGATGCAGGCGCTTACATTTTTCTAAGAAGCTTTAAAATGTTGGCGTACAAAACCGGAAGCTCGAGGATGGGTTAGGTATTTCAACGGATTGCGTACCTACATTATATAAAAAAATATCTATGCCTCCTTAAATTAATGTACCTACATAGGTTGTTGTACCTACCTTTGTGAGCGTATAAATTGTTTTTAAAAGATAAAATCAATATAATTATCATTCGGCGAAAACGTAAGGCAGTAGTATCAACAAGCAGGTACTGCTGTATTTGTTAATGGGGATTACCTGGTAATGCTGAAGGATTGAACAAAAATTGCACAGGCTGTGTATAGTGCCCATTGATTCAATTGAATCCTTGAACTGGAATAATGACTTTAGAAATTACATTGAGGTTCAAGCTCAAATTTCATGTGGCACTATAGTACATATTTGACTATAGTTTCCACATCCATATTTTATGGTCGCCGTGAGTTCGTTTTATCTAACAAGTCGAAAAATAATTATACGTATATCGCCAACACCATACGGTAGGTATTTGCTTGTGGCTCCATGGGCTACACAGCCAGTACTAATATTGCACTTTTGCAACCAAAGAAGTGGTTGCGATAATAAAAACACCCAATTTACACCCAATCCAAATTAATGTGGCCGGCAAATCTGACGGAAATAAATAAAGAAAAGTCCCGTAAATCGTGCAGTTAACAAATAATTGGTGGGTTTTTGCTAACACATACTATATAATGTTGTATATTTGCCATTGCTTACCTTCGCACTTAGTAGTAGGTACTACAGTAAAGTAATGCCAATTTTATGCTTTGGTAGACTGCAGTACTTCATTTATTATTATTCTTCTCAAACAATTTCTTTTTGACTAGATTTATCGGATACCCCTCCATAAACGTGAGCTGATACAACTGTTCTTCTAATCAATCTCTAAAGCTAGACCCTAAGAGACACATAATATTAACCAGAAAACTTAATAAACTAAAGTTTTAAACTTGAACGTTCCCTTAGTCAACGCTGCTAAAAGCAACAAAAAAAAATGTTTCCGCTAAGTTGTCTTCTGGTGGGAGGAGTCTTTCTTTAAGAAATTTTTCGGAAGATATGGGAGTTTAAGCAGCTTCGATTGGCAGTTTCTTTTCAAATATTTTGTGCGATAGTGGAGTATGTATTACAAAAAAATATGTAGGTTCCTATACATTTATATTGTACGTACGAACATAGTTTCATTCAAATGCGGATCTACACCGAATATCGATGACTTATCGATGAAAGACGTAATGTCTTTCATATAAGACATATGTCTTTCACGCCCCATCTGACGAAACAATAACATTTAAGAGTGGTAAATATAAATGTAAATAGTTCGTATTATATACGGCAGTTTGTCTAATTATATAGACATTTTTTATACAGATACTTTGAACCCTTTAGCGAACTATAAGTTATTGCCTGTAATGACAAGAAACGTCATTCCTCTCTGTTTGAACGGTATTTAGCTGAAAGTCTATAATAATTTTGTTCCTATAATAAATAGAAACAGAACGCAGTAACCTAAACAAAACCTTTCTAATCCCGTCCCGATTGGCATAACACACGAATGCCCGCTTAAAGTAGGTTGGATATTTATATACCTTCAATATATTTTTTTTGTCCCGTAGGTACGTCAAAGATAGAAATCTACATTCCTTCATCTATTTTAATCTACCGTCACACTACTTCTGATTGTATATTTAAACAGCAATGGTCTTAATAGTTTCGCTTGATTATGTCCGCCCACAAGGCATTTCTTGACACACATCTTTGTGTACATATTCATTAGAATAACTGAACGTCTAACAATAAAATACATAATTGCGTACTTTTCAAGTAGGTACATAGCCCGCGGCCGCGGCTGCGGCACACTTAATCATCAGAATTATTCCTTACGATGATTGAAAGAAAAAGAAATGTGTTCCTTTTATCTCATATACATATGCAGGCGGTGGAATACTCTTAAAAAAAAAACAATATTCCGCAGACACGGTACACATAAAGATATATGTAACTAATATTATTAATCGATTATGGTCGTGTTATTTAACATATTATTGCATAATTATTGACATAGATGGATGACAACAGTAGCGTACGCGGGATCAACGAATCGATCACAGCTCTCCAAACTTTTGGATTAGAAATTTTAGGGGCTTAAGCTCCTGAGCCCCCCCTCACTGCGCACGCCAATGGATGATAAAGATTTCGTGTTTCATTACACCCAAAAGATTATCCACATAAACAGTAACGTATACTTACTTACACTAAATTCTTCCATATTGTACGATAATATACCTGAATATGAAGTATATACACTTAAATTGTTTACTAAAAACTTGAGAGGTGAAAAGTGAATATTTAAATTATGCACATAAATAATTTAACGACGAAAATAATGCCTCTACGTTCATAGGTAAATAGTGAAGATTTTATTTAGCCGCAGATTACGTTTTGTTTGAAGTTTTTTTCGAGATCCATTATGTCGAGGGTCATATTCTCGTGGATGAGTAATGCAACAAATATGATAGCATCTTTATAAAACTATCGTAGTACTGACAAAATTACAAAGTTTGCTAGCACTCTTGACATTATTAATATTAAGATGATTATGCATGTTGCACACTTTTATATGTGAAGTACGACAAGGTTCACTATTTGTATCGATACTTCATTCATAATGTGGATGCGCGAGCTTCTTCGAGTGAACTGAATGGGTTCATTTTTTAGTTTTATTCAGACGTGCGCTATGGCGACTATAAGCTGGCATAAGACATCTGGGAAAATGCATAGGATTATAACTTGCGTTGAGATTTTTAACCATATTAAAAAATCGGCCAGCTTAGAATCTGGGTGAGTGTTCCGATATCTAGATAACCAACTTTCATTTTCTAAATTATTTGTAGCTCTCCTACAGCACCACAGGTATGTGTTGAATCAGGAATATTTTTATCCACTCTATATTATTTCTGTAGTTTCTATAGTTGTATATTTACCTCTTGAGGTTCACACGCTTAACCAATCTTAACAAATTAAGTGCCAGAAAAAAGATATTTTCTGGGTGCTTATTTTTGCATTTTTAGTTTTTTAAAATTAAAAAAGTTGAATTTTACTACATTCAATTTCAACTACGCAGTTGTGTAAAATTTTTTTTTCATTCATCATGCCCACAAACGACGCCACGAAAGACAGTCGACGACCGAAAAGAGTACGGTCATAAGAATCACAGACAATGTGACCATCAGCTTTTCACAAAAATATTTCATTTTGGACCCAATAAGTGGCGGTGTTGTTGATATAAATATTTTAATTGGGTTACTCATAGTAAATACTAATTCTACGCAGACGAAGAAGATAAATTTTGCTAATCTCACTGCCACAGTAAGTAATCACTGAAATATGCAGCCAAAATAATAATACTTTGCTGCGGCAATTTTATTGATTACCTAATATGAAACTATATAGTTGCATGAGTCTTTTTTTCTCAGAAAAATAAATATTTTGTCATAAAATAAATCAATTAATATTCTACTCTTATTTTTGAAGCGAACATACCTACAACATAATCACCTTAACGATTTACATGCATGTTTAAATAGAACCTGAAAATGAAAGGAAGGAAAATTCAATTCTTAAAGCTGAGTGCTCCTTGCGATATGATAAAAATTGTAATAAAACAATTCGATGAGAAATTATAAAATTGAAACAGAAAATAAAACGCTTTTGTAGAAAACAAAACGGAACGAAGATGAAAAATAACTATAACAAGGGATATAATAGTCGACGAAAAAAAATCTAATGACACTGCACTCAAGCGAAGTATGGTATACTCCGAAGAAGAGAAATGGATTCATGAGATGTTGAATGGACGGATAATAATTCTTTATGACAAAGTATCCTAGAGAATTTGCAAGACGTTGGTGAATCGTTTCGGGCTACATGATAACGAAGAATGACAAGGAACGATAGCGATAGTTGTATAGAGTTTGCTCAGCGGATGAGATACAGAATGCATTAGGATGGCTTTTCGGTGCTATTTTGTAAAAGATTCCCCCTCCAGCTTCACACCATTGGGCATTTTCTTGCTGTGATTCGTAAGAACTTCTTAGCAAAATAAATTTCTGTACTTACTTATGATAATGATATGTAAGCACTTTTCTGTTTATAACGGTAGAATTAGGAATCTGACATAGAATCTGAATGTATTCTTTGTTTTCCCAAACAAATTACCCTAAAAAAGGAAATAATGTACTTAAGCTAGAGTGTACAAATTTAATACAGTACAGCCTCGCTAGTCCGGACACTCGCTAGCCCGGACACTTCAGTAGTCCGGACACCTCTATGTTTCGGACTACATATATTATTTGTCTCTGTTTCTTGGAAAAAACGTTTGTTCGTACGATTACGGGGAATCCCCTTCTAGTTTTGTCGCTTGTAATTGGCTCTGGAATCTAGACATTTTAATCGTTGCAAATTTACTCATTGGAAGTTTATATTTGTGGTCTTTGATTTGTCCATTGTATGTATATTTAATTTTTTCTCTATAGTCCGGGCATTTCGCTATTCCGGACACGGTAGAAACTTTATGTGTCCGGACTAGCGAGGCTGTACTGTACTTTCCTTTAAAAATTTAAATTTTTTCGTACGGTATACGGTGTTGCATCTTTATATGCCCGTTGCACTCTAATGTCACGACACAAAACCAGGTCGTGATTTCATAGGACGATAGAAGAGGTAAGTAAAAGTAAAAGGGTCACCAATACTTTCTCTCTATTCGATCTTCAGGCAGCGTTCCCTCCCGCGCTACAATTGTACTTTTTTTCCAGTTTTTGAGTACATTTTTGGTAAATGAGTACGGTACTACTTTCAAATTCTCGCTTACGATACACCTATTTTTCTCAATTGCACTCATGTCTCATGTCTTTTTCGACTTCGAGTTGTCCGCAAAGACAATGTTTTTTTTCCATTTCAATTGATTTTCACGCATTTTTAATAACGCATTTCAAAATAATTTAATATAAAATAGTGTTAACATACACGAAAAATTATTAATTCAGTTAAAAAAGCTATGCGTGAAAATATCAATGCATCCTTTATGGTCGCCATGGGCACGCAAGATGTTAAGTTAAAAATAATAATAATAAGCAACGGGCGGTAATGCTTTAAAAACTTTTTCATGTAATAGCAACACTTTCGGAGTTGAAATCCTCCTGTCTTAAATATATACATAAAAGAGTAGCGTGATTGAGTTGACAGACATCGTACAGGCCAAACCGCTAATTGTAGGATGAAACTTTCAGGATATGTTCCACTAGCTGTGTAGACGCTCACTAAGAAGGGATTTTTCGATACGACCATCCCAGCCCTTTTTAGAGAGGTTTTTCTGTTACTCACGATACGTAAATCGTATAAACTTGAAAATTTGAAAGTTTATAGAAAATAAAAAATCATCGAACACCTATTTCGCCTTTTTTCAAAATTCGAGTTATAAAGGTTGAAAAAGAGGATGCAAACTTTTTTATTTAACCTTACTTCACTCAACCTGCTATTACATTCATAAGGATTGGCCAATCCAAGAATGCTTAAAATGCTCTTTAGTCAACACTTCCCCGAGTATTCTAAGCCATCATTTATCTTTCTGCTCCTTCCAGAGGCAGAGCTAGAAGAAATTAAAGACGGATCTATTTAGTTGTTGCAGTCTTATTGCAAATTCGTATTGATCCACATATATAATATTCTGCCAAAACCCGTAGCATTCTTAAAGAAAATTTTTGAAAAGGAAACTTCGAAAAAAAAGACAATCCACTCTATATTATTTCTGTAGTTTTATAGTCGTATATTTACCTCTTGCGTTTCACAGGCTCAACCAATCTTAACAAATTAAGTGTCAGGTAAAAGATATTTTCTAGGTGCTTATCTTTGCATTTTTACTTTTTTTAAATATTAACAATTGAAAAAGTTGAATTTTACTACATTCAATTTCAACTACGCAATAGTTGTGTACAAATTTTCTTTCATTCATCATACCCACAAACAGTGTTGCCATATGAAAAATCTTATTTTCCGAAATAAAAAATCTTTTTTTCAAGATATTTTCAAAATAGAAAAACAACGAAATATAAAATACAATTTTGAAGTAGGTACTTAAAACAAACTGTTATACATTATATTTTCGACAAAATTGCAGTAATGTCTTTTTTTTTTTTTAATTTTGGAAAATATTTGAATTAAAATGACTCAGAACTTCATTGCTTATATTTATTAGAATCATAGCAACTTACTCCATTAAAGAGCAACAAATCCTTTGTAAAGATTAAACTTTCAACTGTTTCAGTACTCAAACGATTACGAATTTTGCTTTTATTTAAATTTACAGCAGAAAAAATATTCTGCAGAGCGAAGGAATGTGGAAGCGACAATATATTGAAAATAAAATCTTTAAAAATTGGCTGTTTCTACTAACATATTACATAACATATTACATCGGTTATTATATCAAATTCGTTGAAATTTATGTTTCTTTAGAGTTGATGGAAACGTTAGTAAAACAGAAATTGTGCATGGGCTCTGTTCGACTCATATTACTCATAATTATGGAGTTTATAGAAAACGGTTTTCTCCAATAGAAAAGGTTGTTTCAATGTAAAAAAATTCGAAAATTCTTGATATCAAATATCTTGAAATTTGATGAATTTGAGGTGAAAAGTGTTGCACCTATTTTGGAGCTCAAAAATCTTGAAAAAAAGATATATCTTGTAATCTGGCATCACTGCCCACAAATGACGCCACGAAAGAGTGTCGATGGTCGAAGAGAGTACAGTCGTAAGAATCACAGAGCACTAATATGCAATTTAAGAGAAAATTTTATTTTATTAAGACAAAAGAGAGTTACAGTCATAGGAAATCTAAGAGAGAATTTTCAAAATTTGCGATTAATCGGGTAGGACGTAGGAGTAGGAAGGAGTGCTGTCTGCTATTATGTTATTTCAAAACATAGTTTTGTTGTCAGTTGTCATTTTCAAGATAGCCTTGATATAATCCAAATACTATAAATGCGAAAAAAAATTACCTTTTAACGACCGCAAAACCAACTTTTATGAATTTTGGTATAGGGATAGATGGGACCTCTAAGAATGACACAGGCGAAAACAAAACATGAAGGGGGTGAAGTAGGGGATTCAAGTTTAAATGACGAGCCAATTATTTCTCAAGTTCTCAGGATTATAAAATTTATCATAGGTACCTATATTTGGTAAGAAATAAATACATTTGCTGCGTATTCTACCAATGATTTTAAATGTGTAGGGCTAATTGGTTGGCTTGAAAGATAGGATAGTTTTGGACCCGATAAGTGGAGCTGTTGTTGATATAAATATTTTAACTGAGTTTACTCGAAGTGCTAATTCTACGCAGACGAAGTCGCGGGTACCAGCTAGTTGCTTTAAAGTAACCTTAAAACCGATGTATGACTTATATAGAGAAGAAAACCATTTAAGTTAGGTTACAGCATTTTTGGCAAAATTATAGCATTCTTCTTTAAGTTCTGCTATTAACTGATAAAATGTGCAGACATTATGTTATTAGATGTATCCATATAAACTCAAACGTTCCTAAGGGTGTCAGCCTGCGTGAAAACCCCAGTACAAAGTAGATTAAGTAAAACCATCCAGCGGTTTGTCCCCAACCACTGGAAGCAAGCGGACACATTTTTGGTGTCCCTCCATCATATCAAAATTGAAAAACATCCCAGTCCAACATTTGGAGCGTAACAGTACATTTCTATCATATATGAGAATGCAAATAAATTGGTGCCATATACTGCCACCACCAAAGGAACACAGCACAAACAACAGCTATTTCCTGAAACGCAAGCCAAACATGTTGCTGGAAGCGTTTGTTTTTTACAAAGTGATTTAAAAATATTAAAAACAATGCCAATAGGTTTGGCGCTCATTCAGTACATAGGAAAAGCGAACATGTTTTATTTTGTATCACTTTTCATATTGGCTGGCCGATTGGGTAGATGCTGCGGCTTAGATTTATGGATGGAATGCGATGTAAGCATAACCCGCGGTACTAATAATCGTTTTTAGTGTTTAAGTTCGATTTTACGAACTCACTTTCCGTGGCTGCAGTAAAATGTGATAGATTTGGTAGTCAATTCCGAGCCAATAGGTACCACATAATGCCTATGATCGGGTGGTCGGTGTGGTAGTGAATAATTCCCTATTTTACGTTAACCAGGAAATATTCGTGATATTTTTTCTTTGCTTGATGCGCTGCGCAAAATCTAGTTTTATTATTAAAGGTGCTTGACCCACTCACTTTCAAAGGCTGTAAATTAGTACCTAATTTACTTGTGAGCCGTTTCGGTTTTAATATCTACTAGGATTTCGAAAAATACTGCTTTCCAATTTCAGAACCAACTAAGTTCGAAAAGTTTGTCCATTGACCAACAGAGAGCGCTAGATACACATTTTCGATTTGTGTCTTTGATTAAATCTTTCAAAAGAACTATTTTCGTTAAGTTTAGACACCGCCAATTAAGGTGTACATATTTCCATTTTCAACCACAAGATGACTTCTTGTTCAGTTCAACAGCATATTTATCAGCAAAGCACTATAAATTCGGTTAGTAGGCCATTTCATTACTATCAAAAAAAAACTACATATTATGCTTCTTCAACATCTATAAAAAAAGATAAGCGGCTGTGACCTCGAAATGTTTACCCTACCAGCAGTGTTTTTCGATTGACAAATTTTTAAAATATGTAAACAAACAAGTGTTAAACAAATCAAGTAGGCATACGCTATAGTGTGCACGTTATTGTTATTTTATAGGTACCTACCTATTATAAACAAAAACAAACTGTTTAGGTACTTCTCTCTCTGCCCAGCTTGGGGTCATTGACAGATCTAAAGCGAACAGTGAAATTCGCAAAAGCGTGGTGTACGTGCAAAAGTAAACCAATACACCCATTAACCATAAGCGGAAATATCGAATCAGGGTGAATTCTGCAATTGCCTCCACTCTTATGGCCATACATATACATATCCATACATATTTATTATTATTGTTCTTTTGCGATTTACTTCGTGGTGGTTGCAAGTTTTATCTGTTTATTAAAAACAAATTTACTATAGTGGAACGTGCAAGGTTAACATCTTCTGAGTTCTGACATCGTCGACTGCAAATTAATGCTGGAATTGGTCATTTGAATGTTGGCACCACCTAAACTGGTTTAATAGGTGTACCTACCTATGTATGATATGAAATGAATAATGAATATCTTTTAAGTAATTTATATAAACATGCACTCCAAAGTGAGCTGACTTCTAAATTGTTGGAAATAAAAAATAAACATGACAATTAGTTTCTCACTCTTTTCTATGCCAATGAAACTATGTATTATAATTAATTAATTTTTTCAAAACGCCACAAGAGTAGGTATAGGTAGGTACCTAAAGATCTTTATACAATGGGTGATTGATAACGTAAGTATCTATAGTACCTACCTATTTATATGAATTCAAAGGATGGGTGAACAATTGGTAATATCCGAACTATAGCGAAGGTCGAACAAGACAATCATCCGAAAATACTGCCGTATTAGGAAAACTTTTTAATTAGCCCTGCGGATATAGCATACAAATGTGTAGATGATTTACATTCGTCAAACAATTAAATTACGCTTCCACGCACGAATATTTATGCGAGAAGCTATATCTAGGCCTAGACGGCTAACATTAACATTACGCGCCTACTATTTCTTAATATTCTTTTACATAATAAATGCAATTCATTGAATACAAATACACAATCATTATCTTAAAAAAACCAAATCCTACCATCATATTATCACGTAGACCGAAGATCATGAAATCTTCCATCCACGTGCAGAACGCACGTTTTCGTTTTTCCTCCTTTTTGTGAACGTGATAGCATCCAATATGTGTACAGTGAATAGGTATATACTTAATTCGAAGTAACCTTCAGCTCCATCTTCGATTATTTTGAACGCAGAATTCAATCCAAGGTATAGGTAAATTCCGTAAAAACAAACTGAAAACAGCTGAGAGTTGATACATACATACAGGCAACAATCTACCTAAAGATGCATAATCTTTAAAAACTCAATATCTGAAACAGAGGTTCAAAACATGTTTCCCCCAAACATAGTACATAACTCACACAACCAAACTCAGCCGAATGTGCAGTGCGTACACAGCAAACAGAAGTGCGCCAGCAAACAGGGCCCCCTTATCATTAGTTTTTGTGTACGTGCAGGGCTAGGGATGGGTACACGCAGCGTCTTATATAATAAACTCTCTACACAGTTTTCTTCTACCGATCTGGATGGCTTAGGTTTAATGCGAGTTTGGCTGCGATCGCGACCGGTTGGACTTTTATCAAAAGCGTTTAATTGTTAGTTGAATTGTGATTGAATATTATTTACAAGTTTGAGTTGTATCAATACCAGAACCATATCTATTACAAATTGAAATACAAAAGCAATAAATTCGAGTGACTATATAGATATAAACATATGCAATGGCATTTTCCATGGTGAGATCTGCACTTATGAGGACTTCGCGAGAAATTCTTGACAAAAGAGTTATCGGATCTGTTGGATTACTTAATAGCTTTATCGAAATAGACACAAAGGTGAGTTTGAATTATTCTACGCCATACGTTTTTCCTATTTCACTATTGTTTGTGTGAACGATTGATTCAATGGACAAGACAACAAAACCACTTGTTGAAAACAGGGTATACTATTCATTCCGAGTGATGAGGACCCGGAAAATTAGTTTAGTGCACTTGCCTCAACAATCTCTCTTCTTTGTACCTGCTCAAGGCGGCGTTGGAATTCTTCCATTGAAATGGGATATTTGTAACGAGATGTAATTAATAGTTATCTTATAAATTGGTTTCCCTCCAAGAAGTTTGAAATTTGTTTGATATCTTGTCATTGGAGTCATCAATAGATATGACAGAACAATTGCCTCAGTCTCTATTCCTATACCAACTATTATATATTTTCTTCTTTAAATATATAAAGAGCCATTATCAATCGTTTCCGCACTTTCGCCTGTCCGGGATTACTAATTTATCCATGTGCGCTCTGTCGTTAATAAGGAGGTAACATACGACTGTATAGCAATGTAAATGATAAAGCGTAGTAGTCGTATACATAAGTATGTATTTACAAGAGGAAATAAATATTGTAACACAACCGAGAATTAAATTCAAGGTGAACAACAAAAACTCGTTACCATTAATTTCGGCTTTAAACTGATGAAAATGGTAATAGGAACCGGGTGTATAATCAAAACAAAGGCGAACCAATAAGTTCACAAAATTTACACATAATGATTGTTGTTTACAAAAATAAAAATTTATCCTTAAAAATGACATTTGGAATAATGTTTTGAATTTGTTTCCTTTTAGACAATTTTTGTTCCTCGAGTTAATTATAGCTTAATAAGAAAAGATGTACAGCACCAAGTTTTACTGTTTACTGCCGCCCAGTATGAAAAGAAACAAATATCATCCCGCGCATATGATCTCGAATCGGATTCAGATTCTGATTCAGACAATGAAAAACATCCAAAAAGTGAAAAAAAGAAGAACCATGCGCAAAGGGTAAGTCAATATACGCACAAAATATAAATATATTAAAAACCTGCTTTTGAAAAGGGCCTAGTGAGTTAATTTAGGGCACATACACATGGGCGCTGCGACAGCCTACAGCATTTTATACCTAGATATCTTCTACACACTCGTAGCCACGTAGTTAAATTCCTCTGTTTAGCCGGTATCATTTTTTATCCATCCTCATAATACATACGACATTTATGTATATAAATATGTTAGTATCGTTGGTGTGGCGATAAAGTGAAATCGTACGTTAATTGACCCTTTAAGTTTAAGAATCATATTTTGTGGCGAGTGTAATCGCGTTTCTATTATGTCCATTCAAATATGAATGTTTATCTATTTTTTTTTTGTTGTTGTTTTAAAACTCTAATTAAGTTTGAACATTTGCAACTTAATTGTGAGCTGTTGGATCCCCACATTTTGTAAATTGAATTTAAACATACACATAAACATTCGATATACTTTAAGAATATTTGAGCTCATAGACAAAGACGCGAGTTGGGGGTCTCAGTAAGATTTAAGGTTGAGCGTACCTACAACTGATTTACTTGTAAATATTATAACAATAGCAAGTAGCTTAAGAATCTCGAGGCAAGGTTCCTGAATTAAAAAAAAATGAATTAAATGGGCACGATCCTCTGATATTAGGTTCGTTCGGGTACTTTTTTGCAAACGTAAAATTATTAAAAATTTGCTAAGAAACTGTGCGAATGCGACTACGTACTGAGAAAATTTAAAAAAATGAGAGAGAAATGCATTTCCCCTCTTTTCATTTTTTCGTAATTTTCTACTCGCCGAATTTCGATTTACTGAAAAATGAAAACTGACAACTAAGTGACAGCTCAAAAGTTTGACAAGTAAAACTGTATTTATTTTCGTCTTCAACGATGTCGGAGGAATAAGATGTAATCTAATATTCTCCTAGAACATATCAGCGCATTCAAAATGATATGTTTAATAGGTATTTAGCTTATAAAAATTGCAATACCAAACTATTTTGTAGATGCTGCATTTTACGATAATTTTAAAATGACATTTGTTAAACTTTTTGTAAGAAAACCGATCAGGTACTTCTCTTGAAATTGTTAGATTTCTCTCTCGATTTTTGAAATTTGAAGTTTTTCATTTTTCTATGCTGAAAGTACACGAACGAACCTTTTGAGTTGTCTATAATTATTATTATTTTTTTTTGCATATGGTAGCTGTTTTAGGAGACGGTACTAATGACACCATAGAACGGGGATCACATCATTTGATACCGATCAAATATCGATTTTTATAAATGCCACCCACGACTCGAAAAACTATCGTTGGAAACGCTTGCAAAAGGACTGAACCAGACTCGTAAAGAAATAAATGTGTATACATATTAGGTTAGAGGTTCTGTTGCACTGGTTGCACTTATTTAATTATTCATTAAAGAAGTCCCTGTGCTTGCGCATTTTCGTAATACGTCTTTTGCATCCATGAATTTGTGCAGACTACTATGACACGTCACCGTTTTATGAGCGACGAGAGAGAGAACAATGATTTTTTATTACTTTGTAGGATTCTTTTGCTAATCGTTTGTTTTAGAGAAGCTATCTTATTGAATAATCTTCACCACGGGTTCTACATGAATTTGTTGCAATCGCCTGTTTTAGATCACAGGGTGAGGTCACTGAACCTCACGATTAATATTTTAAAAGTGAAATCCAATGTGAAGCAATAAATAAAAAATAATCGTCATTTGATTTTTTGGTAGGCCCATGATTAAGGTAACACCATAATTTTTTAAAATAAAGTTTAACTGCCAACAGGATTTCTTAGGCATTGTATCGGACAGAGACAATACTGAGACCACCAACCATAGACAAACCATACTGAGACCCCCAACTCACAATCCTCTTGCCGCTGGCCCCCTCAGTTTTTTTTCAAATTCGCCATTTTGTATTCCTATCGGTGTTATGTCAAATATGAATCCGTGTGACATGCAAAAACATACAAAAACTACAAAAATAAATGCTGCCAACCTCGGCAACCGTGGGGAAATGTGAAAGAGTTCGGGAATACCACATTTTAGCATAACTGAATGCCATTGGTTAGTAATTATAAATTTTTTGAAGGTGAATAATTTGATTTGTGTGGTTAATAAAACTATCTAAAGGAGATGTTTTATATACTAGAAATATATTAGGACAAAAATGGTTGTGTATTTTCCGCTTTTGGATATAATTAACTTCGATTTCGTGTGTAAATTTTTCTTAAATAATAAAGAAAATTTGCTCAAAATGTTTTTATTTTCCCTCAACCAACCTACATTCTTAATTTTTCGTAGATATTTTAAGTAAGTGTACACTTATTCCTAAAACAAATTATTATTCACACGTAACGAACAATTTCAAATTCAACGGATAAAATTCTATGAACGCTGCAAGGCATTTTGCCCAAAGCGGAAGTGGCATATGCAAGGTGCGAATGTATTTGGTTCTGAAGTTTCGTGACATTTGTCAATACGAATTTCTATGTATCAATACAAGCGCACTTAGCATGTGCCACCCCATAGAAATATAGCTTGTAGGCTAAGTAACGGGAAATCGGCCGAAGTTGGTGGTCTCAGTATTGTCTCTGCCACCAACTTCGGCCGATTTCCCGTTACTTAGCCTACAAGCTATATTTCTATGGGGTGGCACATGCTAAGTGCGCTTGTATTGATACATAGAAATTCGTATTGACAAATGTCACGAAACTTCAGAACCAAATACATTCGCACCTTGCATATGCCACTTCCGCTTTGGGCAAAATGCCTTGCAGCGTTCATAGAATTTTATCCGTTGAATTTGAAATTGTTCGTTACGTGTGAATAATATTTTTTTTTTAGGAAAAAGTGTACATTTGCTTAAAATATTTGCGAAAAATTAAGAATGTAGGTTGGTTGAGGGAAAATAAAAACATTTTGAGCAAATTTTCTTTATTATTTAAGAAAAATTTACACACGAAATCGAAGTTAATTATATCCAAAAGCGGAAAATACACAACCATTTTTGTCCTAATATATTTCTAGTATAAAAAACATCTCCTTTAGATAGTTTTATTAACCACACAAATCAAATTATTCACCTTCAAAAAATTTATAATTACTAACCAATGGCATTCAGTTATGCTAAAATGTGGTATTCCCGAACTCTTTCACATTTCCCCACGGTTGCCGAGGTTGGCAGCATTTATTTTTGTAGTTTTTGTATGTTTTTGCATGTCACACGGATTCATATTTGACATAACACCGATAGGAATACAAAATGGCGAATTTGAAAAAAAACTGAGGGGGCCAGCGGCAAGAGGATTGTGAGTTGGGGGTCTCAGTATGGTTTGTCTATGGTATCGGACAGAGACAATACTGAGACCACCAACTTCGGCCGATTTCCCGTTACTTAGCCTACAAGCTATATTTCTATGGGGTGGCACATGCTAAGTGCGCTTGTATTGATACATAGAAATTCGTATTGACAAATGTCACGAAACTTCAGAACCAAATACATTCGCACCTTGCATATGCCACTTCCGCTTTGGGCAAAATGCCTTGCAGCGTTCATAGAATTTTATCCGTTGAATTTGAAATTGTTCGTTACGTGTGAATAATATTTTTTTTTTAGGAAAAAGTGTACATTTGCTTAAAATATTTGCGAAAAATTAAGAATGTAGGTTGGTTGAGGGAAAATAAAAACATTTTGAGCAAATTTTCTTTATTATTTAAGAAAAATTTACACACGAAATCGAAGTTAATTATATCCAAAAGCGGAAAATACACAACCATTTTTGTCCTAATATATTTCTAGTATAAAAAACATCTCCTTTAGATAGTTTTATTAACCACACAAATCAAATTATTCACCTTCAAAAAATTTATAATTACTAACCAATGGCATTCAGTTATGCTAAAATGTGGTATTCCCGAACTCTTTCACATTTCCCCACGGTTGCCGAGGTTGGCAGCATTTATTTTTGTAGTTTTTGTATGTTTTTGCATGTCACACGGATTCATATTTGACATAACACCGATAGGAATACAAAATGGCGAATTTGAAAAAAAACTGAGGGGGCCAGCGGCAAGAGGATTGTGAGTTGGGGGTCTCAGTATGGTTTGTCTATGGTATCGGATAAAGATAAAAAAAAGTACATATAAAGTCGATTTGAAGTTTGAAAGCATTTAATTTCTTCTGGGCTTTAGAAAATGCTCATGTCATGAAACGCTTTATACATTCAATACTCACTATTGACGAATAACGCGTTTTTTCGTAACTAAGTATTTAATAAGTGTCATTTTTTATATTCCTAATGCAATATTTTTTTTTCATTACGCAGGGAGACAGCGATTTTTGGCGCCGAAAAATGCGCACACTTCATAAAATTTTGGATGTTAATAGGGACGGGGTAATTTCGTTCGACGATTTCAATTTGCTTACTAGGCGATTTACTGATATCGGCAATTTATCACCTGAAACCTCCGCCGAATTTCACGAGGTTATGAAGGTAAGAATAATCTTTTAGTTTCTGTTTTAAAATCCAAGACTAAAATATTTTATTGCAATTTAATAGCAAACTTGGGAAGAGCAGTGGGGAGAAATTACTCCTTATAACCTTGTTACCGCCGAACAGTTTCTCACCGACTTGCATCATAAACTAAATGACAGGGATCAGGTGAAAAACATTGGACGATTCTTGCCATACGTTTTTAAAGCGGTCGACATTGATCATTCTGGCCACTTAGATCTCGATCAATATAAATTATTTTTCCGATGCCTTGGACTCACGGATGAGGACGCGGCAATTTCATTCGCTGTGATAGACAAAAATGGCGACGGCCAATTGTCATTAAAAGAATTCGTTCATCTCGGACGGCAGTTTTTTTTATCCGAAAATGAGCGTAAAATATCTAAAATGTTCTGGGGACCATTGATTGATCATTGACAATTCCTAATAAAAGCGTCGTTTTTAGAAGAATGGAATTATTCCTCCGATGAATATTTCAAATTCTTCAACACAGAATGGATAGATATATACATAAGACTATTTTTTTATATAAACTCGTTACTATTAATTTTTTCGTTTGTTCACCCAATCAATTTAAAAGACATAATAATACAACACAAAATACAAAAACATAGTTTTTATTAAGTTTCAATCAAACAAAATAAGTTTATAAATTAAGAATATTATTAATGCGCTTCACTTCGGTTATTTGCCCTTTGATTTCTGCCATCCTGAAATAAAACAAGGTTGTGATATAATGTTATTAATTTGAATAAAATTATGCCTAAGGTAAGTAGTTAGCGCAACAGGCTCCTTGCAAGAAGAGTGGCCTATACCTTAATGCTGATTAGGAATTGCTGAACTGAGAAGCTTTCTCAGGACAGTTAATAATTTCAAAACATAACCTGTTACACAACAATAGTTGTAAATCAACCAGTGTGTATTTAAACAAAGACCACAAACTTTTATAGTGTACAGAGAGTAACTTACATTTGAAGAAGAATCTCTTGAATGGTCGTTTTTTGTTTTTCTGGCAGGTCGAATGGTTTGTTTTTTGTACTTTCTGTGTATTTTTGAATCTAAAATGATAATCACAATTAAATGATACTAAATAGTAAAGCTAAACGGGTCTCTTACATGATAAGTCTGCTTGTTGATATTTTCTTTAGCCTTCTGCGGCGCATTTGCCAACGTTTTTGTTAGATTATTGATCTTTTTGATTTCTTGGGCGAATTCCTTCTCGGCTTGTGTATTACTTGGAAGACAAGTATTTGCTTGTCTTATCAAATCCTGACATCTGAAATCAGATACGAAATGTAAAATTTGTTTCTTTCATAACAAAGACGATGATTTTGTTTTGAATTCTGGCCCATATTAGTCTAATTCGTGTATACAGACAAAGAACACTTACTTTTTTGTAAGTAATTCCTGATTTTCGCTTATTTCCTCCAATCTTTCGGCCAATCTGTGTGCGTTCTCCCGAATCAAATCTCGCTCTTTCTCCAGATAACCAATGTCCTCTTTTTGTTGTTCTTTGATCATTTTAATGGCATTTAGTTTCTGCAAAAACTCTGCACGGGCTTGTTCGTGTTTTTTTATGTACTGAGTTCGAAGAACTTCCATTGTCTGCGTTAAAAGTTCATACGACTCCTGAGGAGTTGGTTGTGTTGATTTATCTAGCGACATAATTGGCTGAGTAACCGAACGCCTCAGAATATTTTTTATGTGTTCCATAAAGGAAGGTTGGTCAATGGAACTATCAGCTTTTCGAATAATAGCGTTGGAGTTAACAATATTTCCTTGGCAGGGCAGTAATTTTGCATCGATGACCAAGTTTAAGCTAATAACTTGGCCACTGGATAAGAGTAAAACTATTTCCGATGGCATTTGCAAAAGAACAAATCCAAGAACAGCATTCACCTTGTCTCCACTGGTAAATTTAGTGCACACAAGATATTCCGCTCGGGAATTATTCAAAAGGGCTGATATATCTGAAACAACTAATAATAGTGGATAAATATAGATATAAAAAAGATGGAAATAAAAACCTCGTACCTTCTGAGTCTAAATACCGTTCCAACTCTCGAATAAAATTAACAGTCACAACGTGTAATCCAGTATTGTGATAGGCAAAGTAACGCAATTCATTTATAGAATCTCTATAAAAATAATAAATTGATGGTAGCTACTGCTTTAGGTATGTGCTTTTACTAATACCTTTTAAGATGAATTGGACACGTAAATGTGGATATATTCCTCGTATCAGGAATGCCAAGTTCCAGTTCCACTGTTTCCAAAACATTGACGATCCATTCAGAAGGATGTATTAACAGGCTAGAATCCACTTCACTGAAAGACTAGACAGAAAATTATAGCAGCTTAATCCAAATAATGAAATTGGTGGTTGTATTTTGAAGTACCTCTTCAGTTGTTTCGGCTTCTAAAAGAAGGCCGTGATGTAATCTACCTGTTGATTCAGCAATAACGATAGTTAATGGCAGTGACGGAATTAGAAGAATGGCACAGGAATCCAGCCCGTAATTGTCGTTGGTTTGCGGTCGTATTGTTATAGGTCCTTGAAGTCGAGGTCTTAAAAATGTTTATTAAAACGATTGTTTACAATGAATTAAAATGTTGCCTACTTTTCCGTATCGATCCCCGCCAAGAGAATGTAAATGTTGCCATTTTCGCGTAAAATCACGATTGGCCATTCAACTTTTTCATTCGACACTTTTCCAGTAGCATTACTTTCCAATAACTGGTCCTTACTTACGCTGTTCTGCCTGGTGCTTATATCACCAATGATGCTTTTTGAGTGGTTATGATTAACAATAGCTTTGTCGCTTGAGCACGCTACAACAGCTGGACCTATATCAAAATCAACGGAGCTTTCACCTAAAACGTAAGCTATAGGTAAAGTCGTCGATTCATTCGTAGTGCTGGTATTTACTACGGGAAAAGGACCAACTTGCCATACGTGGCGTAAACTATAGTTGTCGTAGACCCTACAAGATAAAGCGCTTTATTAAATTGTCGCTTTTGGTATCCTTACACTAACAGACCGTATGGTGTTATCTGACAGCAACACTAACAGATGCGAGTCTGAGGGGGAAGCTGGATGCCATCGCATTTGCCGTATCTCTATATGAGGATTGTTGTTGAAGAAATGAGCGTCTATGTTCTTGGATCTACATAAAAGAATAAAATACGTTGTTATGAGTGCAAGACAATTTAAAGCGAAACAAAGTTGTTATCGCATTTGCAAGGCAGCAATAACTTGTGACAATAAGACAAAATGCATTTCGCGGAACGCACGGATTGTAGACAGGAAAGATATGTATAGTGGTTAAGGGCATAATTCGA
The DNA here is from genome assembly GCA_948293265.1 of Cheilosia impressa. Lineage (NCBI taxonomy): Eukaryota > Metazoa > Arthropoda > Insecta > Diptera > Syrphidae > Cheilosia > Cheilosia impressa. Next base: position 184,348 of record OX411882.1, read on the forward strand.
AAGCAAAAAACACATTTACCTACGTTAGTAATTAACAAAGGATTAAGTAAATATATTATGTACACTACAGGAAAGTTCTTCTATTTTAAGAGCTATAGGTGCCCTCCATATAATTTGGAGGTTTATTCAAAATGTCTCATATATATGTTGAATTAGTATTTCACTAAACAAACAACAGATCAATATATGAACTTCAAAATAAATGCGAACTTTTCTCATCCAAAAAAGCCATGAACTGTCATTGCCTTTCCAAAGAAATAGAAATTTAAACTGTTCCTCTTTCATTAGTTAATTAAGGGTTTTAGAATAAAACAGCCTTTTGGCGGGTCACATTTGACTACTTGTTCACAGCAGACACAATCCTACACAGACTTTTCAATTATGAGAAGCCAAAACTGTAAGCCATCCGACAAATCAGTCTTCTCATTGCAATTGCATTTATGCATTACATTTGGGGCCCATACACTTTGCTTCGTCATTAGACTGCTTTAATTCGGTGAAGTTTCATTTAGTTGGCGTGAAAAATATAATAGACCCCACATATTAACAAAAACAAAGTTTTACGTGGACATATAAAGAGTAGAAACAGCTTTGTTCGCCTTCTTTGTGACCGCAATCCGTAACTATGATATCCGACAGCAAACAAAAAGCAAGCACAGTAAATCTTAACTTCTACGAAAATTCCCTGTACCGCAAGTAAATATAATTTTCAATTAGGCAGTAACTGTGCAAACGGAATAAAAAGAACACAGTAAACGGGACTACTTACCACAGGTATCTAAAACTAAGTGGTTGTGACACCCCTAACCCCGCGCTTGTATCTCTTTTACCCTTTTTGCTCCTAACTCTAACCAGTTAAGTTTTTCGCGCTTTACCATGAGTTGCCTTTTTTAATTTAATAATTTACTGACGACAGTCAACATTGAATTAGCATTATAAACCATTTTATTTTAATTTAATTATATATTTTTTTATTACTTCTTTGTTCCTCTTTTGTTTTTGTAAATACCCTTATCAATGTAGCGTATTTAAATTAAGATTTATAAAGCAGTTGTCTCCATATAAAATTTTAAAATTGATTTAAAGCCGTTCAAGATTGTTTAAGGTATGCAGTAATTTATTTTTTAGAAGCCCCATAATCACTCTTTTGTAGAATAACAGTTGTTCAAATCGCACACCCTTGCGTGTGAACATACTTTAAATTTTTAAACGGATTTTGTATCTAAAAAAAAACAGACACACACACATACATTAACGTTCTATGCATGTTCCCCTGAAACATCCATTTCTAAAATAACGTAAATGGCACAGAGAACTGCCCAGTAGGGAGAGATTTATTTCAGAACATACGGCCAACAAAAACTGTAGAGGTCCCATAAACTAGGAGAAAAAAATAAAATGTCCTTTTATCTATAATATCCATTTACTCATTTCTTTGGTAAAATTAAATTTATATTAGTATAAGTATATCCTTTGGCGATATGTTATACCTAAGTAGGTACGGCCCTCGGACTCGTTGGCGGATCCTTCCAACATCTCGCGTATCCTTGTTTTTTCATTTAAACGCTATATAAATTCTATATCTTTGCAGAATCGCACAAGTGTACAAAAAATTGGGGGCGCATAAGTATCTTTACACATATCCTTATTAAATACATACATTTATTATAACAGAGTAAAAACGAAGGCAAATTTAACAACTGGACATCCTATATCGTTGTAATTACATCATTTATGCAGGACGAATATGTCTTGCCACCGCTACTGCTGCTGCAGCGGACCAAAACCAGATTTAATTCTTTTTATTCCTCTTTTTAAAGGGTGGGGATTTTTAAAAAGGATGTGTCCTTTTTTCATTCTTGGAATATAGTATATGCAAAAGCAAATGGAATACAAAAAAAATGAAAAGTGGTTGCCATTTTTATTTTCCACCTCCTCTTATATGTGGCATATATACTAATTTTTATCCTTCAGATCCTTTCAAACATATTAAGCGTGAAGAGTATGCAAAGCACGTAAAAATGTGCTTTTTAAGCGTTCATTTCTTCAAAGAACTCATTTATGGTGGATTAATGATAAGGTTTATATACAACAGTGTTAGTAATTATGCACGCATGTATTTTGCCTGCGTTCGAAACAAATATTTAACCTAACTTTTGTAAGTTTGCAATTAAAACCTATTTAAATTTCTATTTTGATATTCCAAATTTTATTGAATCTACGAACGCTGGCTAATGTTTGAAAGAAGTAATGTTTGGGTAGATATTCTCATCTTAAATCTTGGCTTAGCATCGCTATAAACCACTTGTGTAGATGCGGAATGGAACAGGAAATAGAGCTGTTTATATAATGTAAAGAACAGAAAGCTATGGTTAAAGCGACCCATACAATTTTGAAGAATTTGCAGCAGCAACTACAAGCACATATGCATTTTAATAAATCCACTTTATCTTGATAAACTGAAATAACTGACGGTAAGCAAACTCTATGTAAATATCGTTCATCAAGCATGGTGGCAATTTGTGCCTGAATATTGTCAAGTAGGTTTAGATTGTTGGGACAGTTGCAAACAACGGACTTCAGGTTACTGCAAAAGGAAAATAAATCATAGGTTTTTCGTTAAGAAGACCGCAAAAATTCCAATGAAACGGAATGCGGGATTAACCCTCAAACTGCCCGTCATTTGGAAATCGTACAATGTCCATAGGAATTCCGTTTATACTTTCAATATTGTTAGCGACAGTATCCACACTTTCTAGGTAGGTATACTCTCAATCTCAAACAGAAAATTGCATCAAACGAAATTATAAATTTTTAACCTTTAGATTGTGCACATATGAGTACCCCGAATCCTTCCTAGGATATGTTAAACCCATCCGTTCTTTTCTGAAATTTTTATGTGTGTCCATTTACGAAAGATGTGAAGTTTTTCATTCCAACTTTTTGTGCGAACTTCTAAAGCGGATATGAGTATAATGTCCTTTAGGATACTCAGTTAATTTATGGTTCCGCCAAGATTTAAGGGACATGATTTTAATTATTTTAACTAAAAAATGTGAGCTTGCAAACTTTGTATTAATTTCATGTATAAGGTTATTCTGTATAATCCATATGCGGCCAAAAGGACGACACCTATCCATGCTATGCTCTCAGCTTTCGTTTCTACGTTCCTCCCATCTTTTTTTTTTTAATTAAACTTTACTCAGCGACGATTTATTGATGACGTTTAGTTAATTTGGTTGGGAAATGCTCGCGCATAAACGCCATTAAAAATTTTTGTCGCCTCTAGGGCCGATAAAGGGTTGATGAGTAACGAAGGCGATGGTAGTGGGGCACCATTTAATTTATTTACCTCATTAATGGAAAAGTCCTCCCCTTCCACTACAGGTTAATGGTCCGTACGCTTAGTTTCTCTCGCAGTTTTTTTTTTGTTTTTACTTTCACTTCGTGCTAATTTGCTTATTTCTTTTCTTCAACCCTTGGCCTCTTTTATGGCACCTCTCGATATCCTTGAATTAATTTCGAACTGAAGAGCGACGGTAGAGCTAGAAGGTAAGCAGATAAGGCGAATGACTTTTGTTTGCGCCTCCTGACATAACATTGATAATCCTCCTCTACAAATCCACTCTTCTAATAAATTACAAAAGCAAAACCAACACGCAGTCTACAGATGAAGGGTTACAAAAATTCTGATAACCTTCGTCTGGTTGCCGACGCCGCAGCGTCCTCGTCATCATTTCCTAAATTTGGTTGAAGTGAAAAGCGATAAAAAAGTACCCGCAAACCTAACCCCTCGTGGTTTAGATACGCCTCAACCATTTGACACGAGTAAAAAATATGACGGCCGTCGGCAGCGGCACATCACCCCTTCCAGCTATGAAATGACCTGGTGTATTCGCTTTTTTCTTCACTTGAACCTCGATTTAATAAACTTTAAGTAAACACTTTTAATTACTCTCCCGGAATCAAGAAACGAAAAAAGGCACCAATAAAAGAAGGAAAGCCTTAAATGAGGAGCGGAATTACACAGTAAAAGGACTTGGGATAGCTCGCTCGCGCAAAATGGTAAACGTGTCCCAATAATGGCTGGTTAGGTTGCGAGCAGGTTGACAGGTGCAAACGCGGCTCAACCATTAGATTATCCTCGTTTTTCCTGCGACTTCAGGTGGGAATATGTATTCGGCCGATGTTTGCCGACCAACTGAAAGAGATACAGAGGAAAACTCCAAATATTCAGGATCGTGCTATTGCATAATCGTGCTTGACATCATCGCACCGGGCATGAGTGAAAAGAACAAATAATACTCACCGCATCGAAACACGTCCTGCTTTTAACCTTACCCATCATAGGGTAAATTTATTTAAATCAATAGTTTGTAACATATAGCAATACAGGTCATTTGCATTAAATTATTGCTGTTCAACATTGTTTTGACTTTGTTTTACCTAAAGCTAAGAGAATCAAACCTGCTGCAGTCCACTCAACCATGTTCATTCGAGTGCCTGACCACAACGTTTTGCTGTTCCTTCTTAAGAGTATTTCCTTGTATACCGCCTGAAGAAATTCGTCCAGAACCTATCAAACACTTTTCAAAAATAAATTGTAATACCTTCTTACTTAGCTTTTCATTTGTGTCGCTACTACCGTTATTTTGCACATCTAGTCAAAAGTCAAAAATCACAAACTGTGCGCCAGTTTACGAGAAACAAATTTCAGTTGACCGCAATTTTTGCAGCATACTGACTTATCCACATATGCGGATGCCTACACATAAATCCAAATTCCGTCGTGGAAATCTCGTACCTACATTAACCGTAGAACCAATTGAAGAACTCAAGACGGGCAATTTCCTTCCGGTCTTCGATGCAAAATGGAAAAGCAAATTATAGAATTACATTAAACACCCTTAGGTTATCCTTCTGCTTTCATCAACTCAAATGTATATGCATATAACAAACTCTTTGTACTCATACTACCAACTAACCACCACTATTGCCTGCTACTTCTAAATGGAAGAAGAAGAATAATAATGAAATTTTCTTCTGTTTGAAATCACATCAAGAAGATTCGTTCGTCGACGGTCCGATGTACGCGACGCCGGCAGACTGACAGAGTGATGCGGGTGCAGATGGCTTTTCGGAGAACTTCAATCATCATCTGGGTTAGTTACCTATTAGGAAACTTTTAGTTAAAACATCCACCTTTACCTGGAGCATAGACAGTGTACTGTAATGGAATCAAATGCCCTATTTTCTTTTTTCACAGAGTGGGTGGTCGAATCAGAAAAGGATCAACATCGAACGTTACACCGTAAGCCGACGCTTGTGTAAAATTTCAAACAAATAAATTTCTCTGTTAAATTAATTGTACATTTAGCAATTATTATTCTAGTGCGGTTCATAACTAGCAAATTAAATGTTCTTTCGTTTGGCTGCAGTTGGGCCAAATGTCGAGCGATAAATGGAATATGGAATCCCTCACTCCGAAGTTGGGCGCTTCGTTCAATTTTGCAGCGAAAACGCTGTCCAGGTGGAAAGAAGGTGGATGGTTGCGGTTGAGCATGATATAGTTCCCAATTCAAATAATTTAAATTTTGATTGCATTGCAACTAATTAAGAGTTAGTTTCCTGTGGAAGATTACCATATTTCAAAAGAACATTTTCATAACGAATGAGGCAGACTCATGCAGACGGATGAATTTGCATACACGATTTAAAAATAAAATTAAGAAAACAACGAAATAATAATCTAACCTGTTTACCTGTGCGTCAGATCTTAACTACGCAAAAACAATGTGAATTAAAAAAGCATAACTAAAGTACAATTTAACGCATACAATGATTATGAACGATATGGGATTCAGGATGCGTGGCATAGTCGTTTTGTCTAACCCTTTATCTTAATTTTATGTCTGAAACGCGTAGTGAATAAAAAAAGGAAATAATACAAAGCCCAAAGGGGAAATCAGTGAATATGAATAGAACCAATGGCGTTACCCGACGACGCCACTTAGCCTGCGACCAATGACAATTTCTGTGTTGAATTAATACAACCAGAAGCAGCAGTAATTCGGGTAAAAGAATAAAATAGAAAGAGATGATGTTGCGTGTCCTTTTTTAAACCATAAATGTAATTATATCTTCGGGTAGGTGAGTACGAGCAAAATTACCCAAATTTTATTTGACTTTTATGAGCATTTTAAGTAAAAACGAGCCTAAATAATGATTCAAATTATGTTCACAAAGATAACATATATGCAGCAACACAAAAATACACACGGGGAAAAATCGGCGAATGCTTTTCTTTTAACCGAATTAACAACTCACTAGATTTTGAACTACTCGTATATAAAGTTGTTTAACGAATGGCTACGTCAACAAAGAAAACTGAATTGAAAATTGGACTTTCAGACTGCGCCTTATTTGAACCAGCACCTTCGTCCAGAAGTGACCTAACTAAGGACTCAAAATACAAATTTATGTATAGACGATATTTTGAAAAATATATTTCTCACTTGGCATCCTACGTCATATGATTTAACTCGTTTATTTCTGGACTGGATTATTTCTTGTGAACGTAATGTTCATACACCACGTACATACTATTAACGTCTTGGCTGGCAACATTATTCCTGATATTGCTCGAAAAAGTGGCCTTTAATTGGACGTCCTGAATACGGAGTTTCCAGACCCACTTCTTTGGGGTTTTCTTATTGTCATTATGCAATTTCTGGGTAAAATTTCGAGATCAATATTTTTAGCGAAAAAAATTGGGAATTTTGATGTTGCCATACAATACAAAGATAAAATCATCACCATCATCGTCGAGCGTTAGCTCCATTACCTACTCTACAATTTTTGAACGTGAAAATCTGTAATTTATATAATTATTCCATTATTTCAAGTAAAATTTCAAGTTATTAATTCAAATTACGAAAGTGAGGACAAATTCCAATGCCCTCTGACTCTAGCTGCCACCAAAAACCAACATAATAAGAGTTTATCCCAAAGACACGGCAAGGAAAATAATCAAAAGTGGAATTCATATTTCACTGCTTCAATATTGGTGACGGTGACACTCTCCACACCTCCAAATATTTTTGTCAGTCTACTCGTTCTGAAGACCTTGTTATTATTTACGGTTATAACACAGGGGATGGTGCTGGCACTCTTGCATATAAATTTAAACAAAAAGAGAAAATATGACTTAAATGACGAGATACCCTCAATACGACCGTTGCCGTTGCCATCACCTATACATAACCCTTTTGCCAGAGCACTAGGCTAATTTTCATTAAACGGATTAAAAATACTTCTCGTTCTGCCCTTCACAAATGTACCTCCACACGCTTTTATTGCCTATAATCATCATCATTGGCTTTGGTGGAGGTATCCAAAATATGAATTATCATAAAAACATTGGGTATCAGCCGTTTTAAACCTCTCGCAACACTAAAGCAAGGGAAGGGATGAAGTGCTCAAACGTAGCGTCGCAGATAGTCTGTGTTAAATGGATCCTGGTAAATGTTCGCTAATCTCAAAAGTATTCGAGAATATTAAAATATTCAAATTTGGCGTTATTAATAAGTATTTTTTGATGACGAGAGAAAACGATTCAGGTAAGACGGGTAAGTCGTCCTATACCATAATCATCTTTAGCAGCACCAGGCGTTGAAATTGTTTCGATTTGCATAGAAATGATGGCTGAAGATCAGAAGCCTCGCTCCTGCAGCGTCAACTATCGTCTCCGGTCAGGAGATATTATGATATTCGACAAATTCCTTACGCAACTTAATGGCAATTGAACGATTGTCATTTAGATAAAAAATGGCCGTGACGCATAATTTTATCATTATAAACTGTAACGAGTTACGGCGATAAACGCAGCGAGGAAATTATGTAAACACTGCTCCAAGTTTGGCGTAATATTATTATGGTTTTAGAAAAGTCTAATAAAAGCGACAATTAATAATTTAGGCTTTTCGTTGCTACTGCTATCTTATCGAGGAAAAATAGTCTTTCAGATTTAATTCAAACGAAAGATATGTGTATAACAGCACTTTGTTCGTTTTTTGAAATCCACAAAATGATTCCAGAAATCCTTCACATTTTTATCGACTAAAGCCAAACATATTTAGTTTACAAGTTTTTATTGTTATAGTTGTAGGGCGTAAATTGCTGTTTCTTTAACAAAACTCGCAGGGAAAAACGAATTAAACACTCGAAGTATTTCATATTCGAATTAAAGAATTTCTCGTCAAATGAGAGAGGAACACAAAAGTTCAGCTGTGAGTATAAAAAAGTAAACGATTTTTGAAGAGAGCTTGAGTACAGGTAATCAACCTGTTCCTGCAGGTTGTATGCTATGTAGAACCTCTTCGCTCCTTCTTAAGCTATACGATTTCAGTATACACACTCGTTCCAAATTCATAAAAAAATAATTATTTCTTGTTTCAAATGAAATGTGGAAAGTTTTAAAGAAATCCGTGTTTTCTCCAAAGAAAGATATGTACTTGTCAGATTTTACAAGGAACTACTGCCGTGAATAGTAAGATTTAGATAAAAATATGGTTTGTTGATGGAGATACGCATACACTTGCACAATAAATATATTAAGTAAGATTGATCTATGTGGCAGCAGTGACTCAGTGAAAAACGGCGGCATAAAACTGTACAGATTTTTTCCATTCGTTCCAAAAATAAAACTAGCACAAACGATTGACATATAGCCGCTTACAACTAGAATATTGTCATCCCAGGCTAGATATGGGGCGCAGAAGCATAGGCCGTGACAAGGGCGGATGAAAACGCGTTTGCTTTGAGCAACTTCGCTCAAAACAACAGTTTGTAGCGCAGGAGTTTGGAGGAGAATGCAAAATGAAAAACGGACTGTACAGCGATATGGACCTAGCCAAGCATATGTTATGGCTAAAGATTGTTTGCAGCTAGCGATGGATCAATCTGTCTGAAGAGGCCCAACGCTAAGACCGCGGCTATTAAAAAATCATTACCACATGTTGGCAGTTCAATTTGGGTATCATAATAATAATAATAACATTTTTGTAATTTATACGACTGCAGTACAAATAATGTAAATGAAAAGTACAGCGAAATAGTATAGTGCGGATTTGTTTGTATGCGAAAATTAATTATTGTGATTGCCAAAGGATTTTCGAGTATTTGTTTCATAATTCAAAATAATCGCTTTGCATTTATTTTACTTCGTCACCAGGCTCCCTCCTGTTTTCGCCATCATCATCCTCTTTGAACCATATATATGGTCGTTTGCAGTGCATGTGTGTGTTCAATCCTAATATGAACAATCTTTTAACCTTCTTTTACGGATTTCATTATTTCAATTTTCCTATTCAAGCGGAGGAGTACAACCCCAGACCAGCAACAAACATCCAATGTCGATGCCCCGAAACAATTCTCTTTTCTACTGATCCGGGGTGTTGAAGACTTCAACAAAATTATTTAATTGTACATATTCACAAGACGCATGCTATCGTCGTCGTTACAAAGGCTGCATGAATGCTTCCTGGGACTGTTTTTTTTTTCATTGCACCGAGAATTCTTTTGTTAAGATGTAGTGTTTCGTGTGGCTCACAGGAACACTCATAAAGAGAGAACTGATGAAAGTGTTTTTGCGAAATTACACAGTTCGGAGACTAAAGTTCAGAATTCACATATCGAATCGTTTTAAAATGCCACGAGATCAAAGTAGATATGTTTTGGGTCAACAATTTTATTTGGTTTTCAAACTTCTGGGAGTCTGGTAATTGCTGTCGTTAAATCACTCCATTTGCACACAATAACTTCGGTTAAACTTAAATTAAAGCGCGTTGTTATTTTTATGCAAAGGATTTTTCTTTGTATTCTTTCACGTACAAGCAGTTTCAGAAAAAAAAAAACCAAAAGAAGAAAACTTTGAGTCTAGCAAAAGCTGACAACAAAATTCTGTAAATTTAGCACACCTTGGCAAAGTAAAACGCCGTTTGTGTTTAATTGCGCGATGGGCAACTAATGAGATTTTACAGTCATTTATTTATGCTTGCATTTTTCAACTATCCTTTCTCATGTGCGCGCGGTAAATTCAAATTTATTGTGTGCTTAAGATGGAGGCGTTGTGGAAGGAATGTGATATATGATTTGGCAGTCAAACCCAAAATACCTTCCACTTGAGACTCTTCCAACGGTTTGAAAATAATGTAGGCATCCAAATCCACTTGCACAAACTTTTATTGAACGTACGAAACATAAAAAATTTCGAAATATACAGAGAATGCTAAAAGGGATAAACATTCACCACCTTTCTGCCTAGGCAAAAAGAAAATTTATGTTTACACCCAAAAATGTTGCTTGTTTGTCCTGGTGTCGTCTTATAATAACTCTTTCTTCACAAGCTACCAGTACGAAACTTTGTCCTTCCAACTTTACCTACTCTGTTGCAGAGCAATAAATATTAAACAAAAATGAAACAATATTTATAGGCACACCGTGTCTGATTGTTTGTATCCGATTCCTACAGGATCGAGCTATACTACGGCAATTACTATTGAATTAATTGCCTCATTCATCCATTTAATTACAAACACAAAAATAGCAAATTAAATTTTTTACTAAATTATTGAATTATGTATGAACACAAAAGGGTGAGATATTCAGGTACCCGTTGCATCTAGAAATAACCATCCTTTCCGGTAGGCAGGTGAATAATAGAAATAATGAAAGTCGCGAAACGAAAAAAAGCAATTAAAAATACATACATATGTAAAGTAACGGCGACGTTGCGATTTCATAGCCTGTTCGGTTGTTCTAGTGATGCTGCACAAATAGATACAGAGCACATCTCCCTCCCTAAACTGAAATCCTTTTCTTCATTTGCGCTCACAATGGGCAGATAAAAAAAATTAAGGGATCACACACACAGAAGATAGATAAAATAATATTCATTCCTGGACAGGAAAAAGGGAGTAAAGAGCATATTCGTTTCGTATTCGCTCTCCATGACCAAGTTCGTACTTGAATTCAAATCGACTATCCCGTTCTCGTATCACATTCATTTCTATACTGTTGCAAAAAAGCGCATATAACTTCATAGCTGTATTCCTCTATTTCCATGCATACTAATGTAGTTTTTAATGGCGTGTCTTTAATTTGGAGCGGTTGATGTTACTGGATGTAAAAACAACGTACACCGGACATCCTGTCATCATATTACGTTGTCTAATTTCGAATATCACACGGTATGAGCTTTTGAGGTAAAAATATATATATATTCAAAGTATTCTTTATAAATGTTTAAAGATCTGATTACAATACTAAACAAGATAAATTTACATTTTTCGAAATCAACGATGAATTTACATTTGAAAGCTAAGCACCAAAACAAAGTAAAAAGGAAGGAAATATCGAGAAGATAATAAGTCCTGATGGTAAATAAAACAAACCGGAATAATAAACTGCACTGGCCTGCGCTCATTTCGAAGAACCCAAACTAACTTCCTTTTTCGCGACAACTAAAGACAAAACTTTCAAATGAATTGCATGGCGGGTTGCGTAACAAATATTTTGCAAAACTAACCCCTCACACCTTACTTTTGCCATTTCAACTTGCGGTAAATTTTACATAAATTTCGATAGTTCATTTGCGGTGTCGTCACATAGGAAGTGAAGAGTTCTCAACTTTAACCAGAGAATTTTGTGCTACGATGAACGGGCACAAAAGTAGAAAAATTATGAATTACCCTATGATAAAACTGATACTGCGTGAAGCGGGAAAAGAAAGGAGCTCACACAACAAAATACCTTACTCGAAATATTTGCATAGAATTGCAATTAAAGTAATAAAAGGATTTCGCGTTTCCGAAAGTACACATAATAGAGTCCTCTGCACAAAATGTTCCTTCAGTTATACCAGAAAAATTACCTACAGGCGCTGCAGCTCCAACTAAACCCAAATTTATAGGACAGTGGGTGGCGAAATAAAAACGAAGCAATATTATTGACTTATTACCATTATCCGAGGTAAACGGAGCGGAGTCATATTTCCAAGACTCTGGGCGATTAAGTCATAAAATACAGATGCGGTTCCTATGCAAAAACGTTATAATACTCTTCGTGTCTCAAAAATGTGAGACAGTGTGCGGGCAGGGACACTTAATGTCGGTAGTATATCATTAACTAATTTCATGGATGACTAATGACGATTCTCAAACATCCTGCTACCGCGGGCCATCGTGCCACCATCTTCTCGTATTTGCCATTACGCTTAATGGCCTTTTGATATCGCCCAACTTGCAGTATGGAAGTGTGTCGTCGCGGAGGTAGTGATAGAATTTGCCATGTTTTGGAATTGCAAATTTTGTTTTGCCATTAATATTTATGAAAAATGCACGCTGGCGGTTGTGTACGCTCAAATTACCTGCAAGTAATAGTGTCCTTGCCTTCCATGAATAGGCCATTTGGACCCCAACGTCGCGGGAGTTCAAGAACTGTCAAACCATGTGCTCCAGCCAAAGCAATGAGTGATCCCTCGATAGACGACAACACCCGTTCCACTTGAAAGTTTTGTGGAGTGGATAAAAGTAGCACCTAAAAATTAATAAAACTTTATTCCTTTATTCCAATTCTTATAAAGTATTTTTAAATCATATAATTTTGTTTATGTGTGCACTCAGCTCTTTTTAAATTGACAAATTGAACGCGCCTACCGATAACAAAATCAAAGACATCAAAATCCGAGGGAGGCATGAAGCCTCCACGTTTCTATAATTTACCTCAAATGTGTTCATAACGCGAAGGGGCCATTTGTGAAAACTATGAAAGCAAAAGAGATCACAACGAATGCCACATGCATTCGTAAGTAAGAAGAATGAAGTTTGATATATTGGCGAAGAAAAAGGGATAGCTGGGGAAAAATACCTAAACGTATTCACATTCCAAATAATTTTTCTGGATTTGTCTTTCCTCGAAATATCAAAGTCAGGTCCCCTGTGCTTCGTTTATTGCTGCATACAAACTACCATCTCTTCATCATTTTCAACGTCTCTAGTGAAGTCTTATTTAAATTTCCATAAATCAGGACTCTGTGACTGTTGAGAAACGAAATGTAAACCTGAATGTATGTGTATATATATTTTTTAAATATGTGACGAATACAACTTTTGGGTAATTTTTCATATTTCCACCTTCCGAATGCAAGGGTTTCCCCCATCCGGCCACACATATTTGCATATGTATGTATATAGTTTAGTCTTCCACTTCGCTTTTTGAATCCTGCGGAGAAGTATGCGCGATGAGAAAAAGAACGCGCTCAACATTCTCAACAACGGTGGACGTGACACATTTAAAAAAATTGACGACATTTGTCGTTTTGATTGCATGGAAAATTACACTATGACCATATAGTCCTTTTAAATCTTTTTTTTTTATTCCGTGATTCCGAGATTTTGTCCCTTGCGATGACTGCATAACAAAGATTACTAGGGTATATTTGATGTGAACATTATCATTTGGTTCTTGAAAAATAAAACAACGTTTGCAATGTTTGATCCGATATTTCAAGACTTTTCTACCCTGTGGCCATTATCAGAATTGCCTTTACGTGAAAGTATAAGGTCTTTAAAATAATTTCATTCTGACGACTACACACAGGCCAAATCGCAAATCGAAAAATCTTCAAAGTTTGAGCTGTGTGTATAAAAAGTTTAATTGAAACTTAGTAATAGCATTTTAGTTCTTATACATCCGATTATAAATTGCCAGACTCTCGTCACACTGACTTATATCCATTACTAAATTAGTAATTTTGCTTGCGATTGTGATAGATGGTAATTTTTTTCAAACCTGCAGCACTTCTGCAAATGAAATGGGAAAATATGAATGCCTATCAATAAGGGATGATTTTTTGTTTTCCGTTTGGAACTGCTCCTCAACTTCCTAAAGTTAAATTTCGTACAATTTGTCTTAAAAGGTAATTCCCAATGGACATGACCTGAGGGCTTAATAAGGACACAACACACAGGAAAAAGGAAATGGAAAAATTCAGATAGGTAGATATTTATCCTCTGATAATAAGCATCCTTAAAATTTTATGTCCTTTTACTTAAAAAGTGTATATACGAGTATACACAATTATTGTATCGCGTCAATGAAGAGATTTTTTGGTTATTTTGTTAGACCGGGAGACCGGGAAGGCAGCGGTACAGCAAGAAACCAAAATATTTCCGCTTCTTTCTACCGACCAAACGAAATTATAGCTTGCCATCAGTTTTAATAGCTGCAGGTTATAAGGACACTGTGGGATAAATGACGTCGCCTCATCGCCCAATTTGTTTTCGTTTTCATCGTCCTTCGTTTTTTTTTACATTAATGTATTGGGGATGTTTTTTTTGAAAGTTTGTCCATTTACTCACCCTCTTATTGTTCGACCTTCCATCATTCGAAAGAAGAGAAAAAAAAGACAGATAGCGAAGAATTAAAATTAGTGATTAATTTTTACGCCTAAAATATGCAAATAGGGATTGTACTTTTCACTACCACCCCATCGTCTTGCAGCTGTCCACAGGACATACCCATAAGGTAAGGGTATGTAAGTCTATTGGGATTTCCAGAAGATATGAAAGTAATGAAACAAATACAAAATTTACTTTTTTCAACTTTTATTTTTCTGTTTAGCAATTTTCTATCTCGAAGGCAAATTGATTATAAAAAAATAGGTGGATGAAAGTGAGAAATACTCTTCTTAAGAGGGCGTAGGTATACATAAACCAATTTAGGGCAATGCAGATTAACAAGAATATTCTATGTTCGCAGCTTGATTAGTCTTGTTTCTTGACGCCCCAGGAAAATTAAATCACAAATAAAAAAGTCTGCAATATCTAAAAATGAAGTGTGGCGATTAGATCATTTCTATAGTAGAACTGCATGTTTAACATTAAGCAAAGTTGAGCACAATGTTACAGATTTTTGTCAAGCGTTTAAGGCACGATTTGGAATTTTCGGGGTCTGAACTTGGATGCACACTAACCACCGAGATACTGCAACTATGCAGCAAATGGAAATAGTTATAAGGTGGATGAATGCGCTACTATGTTCTTCTCTATTTATTTTTTCGATCTAAAGCGATTATTTTTCCTTTTTCCTCTGGGGTGGCATCGTAATTCTAAATATTATTAAACAAATTTAGATAAATAATACTTGACAACAGAGAAATATCCAATTGTATTCAAAAAGAATTCATCCTCATACACATTTAAAAGGAAAAATGTTTATTTGCTTTCTGATTGATTGAAATGTCACATTATGCTTGTGAAAAATTTAAACGAGGACATGTTATGGTACCCCACGAAGGACGAAACAAAAGAGAAAATCCCTAAAACTGCCCAGGAAAAATGCTGTGCCGTTACATTTAAGATATATAAATTGCCTATCATTAATATCATAGAAACAAAAGGACTTTTTATTTTTCAGGATTTTAAGCGAACAGATTTACCCCCTCCCCACCCGTAATAGTCTTAAAAAAATAAACATGGACATTTATTTTGCTCTGAAAAAAGAGTGGCTCAATGCGATAGTCAAAATGAGTGAATAAATAAAACAAATTCACATTTGTTTCTGATGGGTCATTATGATTTTACTATTACTGTTAGTAAAAACGACCAGAAGCTGTAGTATACCTATATGCATTCCCTTCCCCAAAGTGTTTATAGTAAAGCAATGGCGTATCCATCCAAGTGCCATTAGAATCGATATCGGTTCGCCAATACGAAAGACGCTTTGATACGATTGGCTTTTCGCATCCAGCATTAAATGTCGAGGGATACCGATACCCCATTGATTGGAGTCAATGGGGAAATTCGAAAAACCACCCTTTATCGTTAGGTGACTTGCGCTTTTGTCCATTGAAGCACCTATATGTTGATGGTTGATTATGATTACAACAGTGTGCATGTAAAAACAGTTGTCAGCCAAAAGAATGTATTTTAGCATTTTAACCCTGGAGGATGTAATTCTTTTGCTAGTACATTAAACAATTGATAATTGTTCCGGCTGCTAAGCACAAGTAAGAACAGCAAAATCCTGATAACCAGACAACGTCACATCATAAGCAGTCCTTCCTAGGAAAACCTTCCTTATCACAGAGTAATGGTTATGTGAATAGACAAATTTAAGCAAATCAAATGAAGCCTTCTCCACAATAATATACGACGACATCCACAAATGTTGTGTGTTTATGACTTTTGAAGAAAATTTTCTATTTCACCGATTTTTCCCGTGAAGGGATCTTAATGAATATGAGCCGCTGTTACAACGATGAGCCTCAGACCCAAAATGCCTTCCTCATTTTATTTGTTGTTCCCTGGCTCTTATACGCTCTAAGAAATTTATGAAGCAGCGATAAAAATAATTATACACAATTATTATGCTTCATATATTCATGCTGTTAACTGCGCTTTTTGTCCTTATTCTTTCCATTTTTAGTGCTAAGGGTTGGTTGATACACAAAGCACCATCATCTTCCCACACCGAATTTCCATTGAACAAAAACAAAACATGTATGTCATTTTGCATTTATGTATGGTGTACTATATGCGAAGAGTTTTTACTCGATTAAGAAGTTAAGGATCATCCTTTGTTCATAGGCCGAGTATGAAGAGGGGTGAGAATTCTAAGATGAAGAAACCAAGTCAAAACATTAATTGTGTATGTAAGACCCGTTAAATTGTGAAATCATCTTATATTCCTTTTTTTTTTGAACACAGTCGACAATACTTACATCTGTAAAAATTGCGAAATGGAGTTGTAGGTTTAAGATAAGAGGTATCCCTATCCTCCATCAGTTGTCGTATAGAATTTACAAAATGTGGAAGCTTTTACAAGTTTTAAGAATTAGTTCATAGACGAGGAGATTGGTGGAAAGTAATAAAATTGTGAGAAGAGTGCAGCTGCCAGTATAAGATATGTTAAGCACGAACAGTGAAATTCTCATCAGTAGGAGGTTTTGCCTAACGTTCTGACTTCCCCCTGTATCGTTTTATTTAGTTGAAAAAGTAAGGCAATAAATTTCAACGATGACAACAAAAGAAGTGATGAACGACTTGAGAAATTATCACCTTCCTGTGATTGCAGGCAACTCACGAATTCAGTTTTTGTTGCGATAATAACTGCAGATATACAGGGTGGGCCAAAAGAAGTCATCCGATGTTGTTTGGCTCTAATTTTTTTTTCTAAATGAAAAACTTCGATTCTGTTTCTTGATTATGTTTATTTGAACCTTAAGAATTTTATTGGTCAAGTCGTGAAGATGATATCGGCCAAATGGGCGCCGTCACAATTGATTGCCATACGGGCTCGTTTATCACCAAAAAGAAGTCATCCGATGTTGTTTGGCTCTCATTTTTTTTCTAAATGAAAAACTTCGATTCTGTTTTTTGATTATGTTTAAAATAAAATAAAAGAATAAAAACGAGTTCGCATCGAAAACCGAAAAATGTATATGATTCTTGATGTTTGTGCATATTAACTAAGTTACCTTTTGTGGAGCTATTTCCCTGGTCCATCGATATCGAACACTGTAACTTGCGCGCGGTGATATTTTGCTTGTTTATAATTATAAGAACAAAATATTTACATAAATTATAAGTATGTATACATAATATATACATTCTGCTAGATTTTATATAATTTTTTTTATGGAATCAAAATGCTGCTGCTTAAAGCGAAATAAACAATTCCGTACAAAACTTCCGCGATATCATGTGTATCAACCAACCCTAGCAGTTTTCAGTTGTTAAATCAATCGGTCAAACTAGAAATTGAGATCATTTCATACAAAATAACTCATAGAGCTAAGAAAAACTTAAGTGAACTATAGGTTAGGTTTCAGTGACAACAAACAAGAGCGGATATAATTATAAAAAAGGTTCGTTCGTTGAACAATACATTATTATATAGGAGATACTTGTCAATTTTGACTAAAAATAGGTTAATCTATTGTCAACAATGCATATATGTAAATTTGTATCTACCAGTAGGCAGGTACGATGTTGTTCGCGTTCACTTCAGACGAACCAAGTTTATGCATAAATTCAATATGAGTGCTTTACTTATTATTGTAAAACTTTTACAGAAAAATTATGGGTACGTTTATTTGAAACATTAAAGCATCATTTCAACAACATCATTAACAATGCAGTTATATTTCAAGACACACCAAATGAAACCTTGTGAAAATTTATGTGCGTTAACACTAATTAGAAATATGAAATTATTAATCCTCAGGGAGTTTATTTATTAAAATATGATACCCCATTCCAAAAACCATCTAACACCTACCACAGTGACAATAATTTTTGAAAACAGCTTTACTACATTAAGAGTCACTCGAAATTACACCTGAAATGCAATATTCACCCTTTTACCACACGAGCACACCGCCACCGTGAGATGAGCAAACCCAAAGATTTCGGATTTTACCAATCTGTTTTAACAACGCAAATAATTTCCTATACGACAGAAACGTGTTAATGTGATATTTTAGTGTGCGAATATTATTGTAGATGTTAATATAAAACCCGACTATAAAATAATTTAACACAACACCGAGAGTCCTTTTTTCCTTCACAAACCCCCATAAAGTGGAGGAACCCTTTTTTGCATACAATATGTGTGGATGGATAAAATAGGGCGTCGTATCACAACAAACGACCTATAAATATTGAAGAATGAAGGACAATTCGCAACAGTTTTGTTTACGATCCCACAAAACAGTATGTACTATACACCCACCTATATTTTAATGGCCGCATCGTATGTATGCAGGGATAATAAATTGACATTATACTAATGCTTCTACTGCTGTAACTAAACGCTACATACAAAATAAATTGCTAATATTTTATTATTACACCCTGATCGGGACAATAACGATGGTATAATGTTGTGTTTTGGTGTGAAGGTGGTGTGTTAGGCAAAAACTGAAAAGGTACTTAATGTGATATTAATGAACTACAAGAATTTTCATTAAAAGATTGTTTGTCTTTTAAAATGACCTGTAAATTATACAATAGTTGCTATTTGCACTGGCAACGGTGACAGCTTAGATTGCCTCATTTTGAGAGTGCTTTGTTAAATTTATTATTTTTATGGTGTTATCTTGCCATAGAGAGATGAGGATATTTGCACGTACGTTGAACGACGAAGTCTTTGGATGAAAACAAAAAAGAAACCGAGATATAAAACCGTTGTTGAACTCAACTCGTTGCACGAAGTGGTATCGCAATCGTAGGTGTTTCTTGCAATTGTTTCCATTAATGGTCAGTAGTGTATAGTTTTAATTATTATTGCACTTAGTAAGTAGTTTTTAAGTTGATGATTGCTAAAATTTTAATAGTTTACATGATGTTCTACTATGTATTTTGCATAATAACCCTTGTAACCCAAGGAAGCAGTTTTCAATGGGTTGCGAACTGAAAGGATTAACAGACCCAACTACAACTGCAAGAACAATCAGTACAACCAACAAATCATTTAAGTTATATAACCGAAAAAAACAACAACATTGACTTTACCTTAATTACTTCATATCTGGTTTAGGCTCTGGGCGAATCTGGGTTAAGCACACTTTACGGCCCTTACTAATCTGGATTACATTAACAAGGTAAGTAGCTAAATGAGACAGGCAACGACGCTGCGTTCTTATCAATTACATCTCTCATTAAATAAAGACAAATCACAAATGTCATGCAAATTACATATGGGCGCAACTGCTATTTTACTTTATGTTCAATTTAATTAAATCTATTATGTCAACTACTCAGAGGTATGGACAACACAAAAGCTCGTGTTGAAACCTAGATAACTACTTGTGCCCCGCCTCCATATGCACGCATCTACTTCAAGGATATGATTTGACTTTTGTGTCGGTAATTGTAAAACTTCACCCAGCTTTTTATGTGCTTTATTTGTTTTTCTACTACGAGAAAAGATAAATATCTGACGACATGCAAACATGGCAAGCAACAAGGAAGAGCACACGCAATTATTACAAAAAAAGAAACCTTATTTCATTTTATTTTTGCAAAAACAAAACACACTTTCAACCAGAATACATGCTGAAAAGACATTTGTTTTGTGAAGATAATATAATGACTTGTAAAGTAAAGCAAGGACATTAAAAAAAAAAACGAAAATCTACTTTCTCTAATTGAAAGGAAGCGTTGCACCCTCTTGCCCATACAACACGAACAAAAAATCCAACACTGAATAAGTGAAGGAAACAAAATAAAATATATAAGCAGTGAAGATGAATTACGATATCCTTTTAATAAAATTATTTTCCACTAAATATGGTCGCTTGACATCGTCAATGATACGGCCCCATGCCGAAAAAGACGTGAGCCAAATTTAAAAAATAAATCATCGACCCCAGTCCCATTTTCATAGATGAAGGGACAAAAAATAATACCAAAATAAACTCGAATGTCAGTGTCCTTAACGGAACACGTAATAAATCACTGTTCAACAAGGACTGTTCTAATTCCTACCCCCCTTGCCTTATTAGTAACTTATCAAATCGTGTAAACGTCAGCGAGTGGTTCTGTTTTTAAAAGCGTGCAATTATTGTGAGGATTTGGAATTGATTCGGTAGACAATTCACTTTTCGATATGGACGGATTTTAAAAGTTCACGTGTGGATACGATTGTGCAGATAAACGCTTCCAACGCAATGCTGAAGAAGGATATGAATAGCCTTTATTATTTTAAGCATTAATTCCTCTTGACTGTCTTACTAACAAATTACTTTATTATTTAACAACAAAATACTATGTACGTTTTTTTAAATTGACACTCTCATTCCATACCCCTAGATCTGAAGAAATAATTTGGAGCATTTATTTGTTCTGTCTTAATGCGTGCTCATTTAATTCCAATTGGAATTTCACTTAGCGCCGTCATAGACAGTGAATAGAATGTCACCGCTGTATGCGAGAAGATCTACGCGACTGTCACGATTTCTCATTAGATAAAAAATAAAATAAATTTAACGCTTCTTGTTTAGTCCTCTTTCTGCACTTTTTTTTCAAATTAAGAGAAATTAAGGAGAGAAAAAATAGAGACTGCAAATCGTGACTTCATTTGTACCATCTTCCGTCCAACAACTCAAGCATGGGTGAGTAAACGCATAGGCGAGATATAGAGGACAAGGAGTGACTTGTGTAATCAGCTCATTGAGAAAAGAAAAATGTGATATAAGATAGGAAAGGTCGACGGCAATTCCTAATTGAAAACTATTAAATTTTTCTTCCCTGTCATTGCGTCCTTAATCAGGCATCCTTTTATCCCTTAATGTTTGTGCAGAGTAATGCCCGATGCATATACTTCGCTAGAATAGTTAATTGAATGCAATTATTTATGGTATTAAGGCCCCATTACAATACCTTTCATTTCAAAAGGAATATAAATTAGTTTTGAAGACGGTTTGCATGGGATTTTTTATTATCTTCAGTTTTAAAAGCTTAAATTGTCTGGAATTTCTTAGCATAACTGCTGTCGTTGGGTTTATAAGAAACATGCGTAATTATGACAAAAAGGGTATAAACAACGTCGTTGGGGTTTCGACTTTTAAAATCTGACTGAAACATTAAACAAATTTAACTTTGAAAATCACCAAATCAAGGTAAACATCTTCTCAAGTCAGCATATAAATCGCAGAAAACCTTAGGGCGAATCGTCGCGTCTTTGAATGAGTTATATGGGATAATGTCAAATCGCAGTTTACTCTAGCTAGAATGTCTCAAGTTTAACATGTAACTAGCTCATCTCGCGACATAGAAAAAATGTACGGACGACAGCCACTGCGCCCACTTTTTCAATTATTACGCAGCTATCCCTCTACTACATGACAATAAAGTCATCAACCATAAAGCGACATCAGCAGACAGCAGGTAATTCCTAATTGATCATCCACAAGTTAGTAATAAATAGCGGAAAACGTATATATGGCGGTAATTAGTTAGGTTGTGTGTGAACAAAACCAAAGGGCCAGGCCAAGCCTAACAAAAAACACGTACTCACAAAATATGAGTAACAACAATTCATGTCCTTCTTTTTATTGCAATTAATTGATTAATCAACTGCGCGACTAATGAACAAATGAATAAATTACTGACAAAAGGACCGCGTACATGACCCCCAATGATGAGCCTATAGATAGCTTGAAGCCTACCCTACGGCAACAACTCCACCCATCATTATTACCCATGGGATGACATAGAATACTCAAAATCAAGGTGTGTATGCCACACTGAAACTTTGACTTTTAATTAGTTTGTTGTGCAGGTCCTTACTGTTTATGTGTGTTATGAGAGATGCCATTAATTAATTGACTCCATGCATATCAACATATAACATGGGCGAGGCTGTCGCACCAATGACACCACTATTGAGTGGCAAGTATTCCGCACCTCATACTCCCATTATAGCACAAAGAGTAAATAAATCAAATTCGAAACGGAAAACCGCAAATATCCTTTTTTTCCACAATTGAAGTGGATTTGCACGAGGGGGCGAACCATAAATCAGAAGGATATGCGTATTTTTGGCAACCCTCATAAATCAGTGATTGCATTCATAAACATATTATGTCATATTATATCATCTACCATCCCTTATGTTCGGTTTCGACAAAATTGTAAGAAATGTTCTTATATGTGTCGTTGCGCCTCTGCTTATTGGATCATCTGCCACTTGCCCTTTTTTCGTCTTACCGATATCATTGAGAAAAATAATCATTTCCTTTGCTGTTCTCGAGATGTGGTATACTGCTTGAGAGTGATATATGTGCGTAAAGTACTCAAGGAATGTCTGTGCGGTGTACTCCGACGTGGATTTGTCATCCTTTTGCATAAATCATAGGTAATCCTCCAAGATGTTGGCGTTGAAAGTGTGTCTAAAGTATATTAGGCTGCGAGGCATGCACGGAATGTCGATTATTATTGTTTTCTTCAAATCAAAATTGGGAAATTCCTCCGAAAAGGACCGAACGTCAAAGGACAAAGGGGGACCGTCCGGTTGTCTCTTACGAACCCTTTGTTATTCAACAGGTCAGGTTGTCAGAGCATTTACTCACGCCCCCTGTATCATTGACTACCGATTAACATCGTGTTCAACCCCTTTTCTATTTCGGAAAACTGTCCCAGACGACCTTTTGCAGCTGCTGACCCTTCTCATTTGTAAACTATTAGCACGAAAACATTCCACAAGGACAACCCAAGACCCAACATATTGAACATGCCAACAGGGTGGTAAGAGACAAATCTTAAGGACAATGGTCAATTCAATTACATAAATCATGAAGAAAAGACTTGCGTGTTCTTTTTATTCTACGCATGTTGACAACAGAGCGTTACGTATCTTTTTTTATAGAATGTATTTTAATATAGAATATAATTTCCACTTAGTGAATGCGGGAAGATTTCCAAAAAATGCCGCGGGGGAACGCCAAAGGGTTGCCAAAGTCCGGCACTGCTACACGAAATTAACTATCACATACCACAGCAGCAAATTTTGCGTACTAATAAAAGGGTTTAAACCGTCGACTGTGGAAAGCAGATTATCAGATTTGCGTCCGAGAGTTTTGATAAACAAAACCAAGTCAAATTATGAATGAAAGAATTGTATAAAAGCAAGAATTTTGACCACTGAAAATCCAAGAGTAGGTAAGTCAATTGCATCCTATAAAATATACAAAACGGTGATCAGTCAGATCAAATCAGCTTCTGAATTGGGCATCAATCCATAATTCTTCGGAAACGAGAAGCAAGTGGCCGTAACCGTTAACGGATTGATATTTCGGAAGATCAAAAGTTTTTTTATTTAAACCGATGGGTAAATAGACTTGTGTATAGCCAGTTTCAAAAAAAAAAATATTTTCAAAGCAAGTCTTAAAAAAAATTTAGGAAAACTTTTTGAACATATAGATTTAGCTGGAAATTTGAACTAAATCGAACTCCTTATTCAAGATGTACAAAATTCATGTTAGAACTTGGTTTTACTTAAAGTCAAATAGTTGCAGCCAGTCTTGTTTTGAAATTGTGCTCAACACAAATTAACAAAAAAATGGTTTTAACTTTGAACACGATAGTCGAAAGGCAGTTTCTTCAACAATATCAAGGCGGATGATGTTGTCAAAAAAAACTAAATAATTGCAAACCCCTTCCTTACAGAGTGATATAATTGGTACCATAGAGTTTTCCATTCTTATCAAACTGAATTTTGATTCTGAAGTTCATTAGAAGAAGAAATAAATGGTAACCCTTTTTAAACATAACAATATAGCAAGAAGGATAGCCGCCTGAAATATTGAAAGAAATTGAATGGTTTTTCATGTTTGAAATGATTTACCATTTACAGTTAACAATTTCCCATGTGGTTGCTTTATTTTATTTTTTTAATATTTATGACAAAATTCTGTTCGTATAGGTAAACAAATTGAAGCTCTTTCATTGGTCGTCGGCTTATAATGGGGATGAAAGAGAAATTGAAGATTTCTTTTCCTTAGATTAGCTTAATATCCTGAGGCGCAAGTAAACATCGACCTGCCCGCTACAAACAGCACAAAGCAATATGTAAGGCCACACCAAATTAACGATGATTGGTGTCCTCCTCCACCGCGTTTATTTCATATCCACAATTCACTGCCCATCTACAATTCAGGTTGGCTGACTGCATCCACCGAGTAACGAGGGAAATGAATAAATAATAGCATATCTTTTTGTCCAAAGAGTCTATATCCTTGAGGCTAAGCCGTATTACCAGCAAGGGGAAAAAGCGAGGGAGAGAGAGTAAAAAATAATTTAACAAACCAAGCGGAGATACTTTCATTGTACTTGTGACCAGAGTAATAATAATCATCAACTATTCACCTGAGTAATGATCTGATTCTTTGCTTTTGTTGCAAACTGGCAGTGCTTTTGCTTCCTACATTCATTCAATAACTTGAGACCAGAGATGAAAAAAGCAAACTTTTTGCTGCAGGTTGCTGCAATCGATTTAATATGGAGCCAGTTGCATATTAGGTATTCTCTTTTGTTGTGTTAACATTCGTTGTCTGAATCATTTACTGTGCAGTGCAGGAACAGTTTCTTTGTCCAGTTGTTTGAAGTGCCTTATGAAACCAATTACAAAGGTTCAGCGCAGTATTGCACCCTTAGGGACTACCATTGTCAGCACATAATCATTGTTTTGCTTTTTTAAGACAGAAAATTGGTTAAATACATTCAATAGTAGCACTATATCAAGCATCTTCCCACGTACAATGGAAACATCGTTTAAAGTGTCATTTCATTGAACTGTGTCGAAAAATGCAAACTACATAAGCAAGAAGCAATAAAAGTGGAAGAGCAACGACACTCTAGAGAGTCATTACTCATGCAAGATTGCTGCAAGTAGGTGCTTAGTTTTTCATAAAAGTTTTATCGCAAACTCTTCAGTTGATATTCTTGGCGGGATTTTATAGACAGCGAGTACACATTACACAGTGAGTACACATGAAGGCAACTGAAAAAATCGATAAAGTGCCAACAACTTTTTAGTGAATTACCTGATGTTTAATCTCCGAGAATCCTTTTAACATCGCTGCTCTCCAGTTTATGGCCAGAAGGCATGATTCGGAGGAGTTCCAGGCGTATAATAGATCATCCTTGCACTCTAATAAGTTCTGTGTCCGACCCGCATCGATTGGCAGATTGGAGCGTATCTTTTCGAACATTTGCGATTTATTTAAATTCAACACATCGGTCGTAGACATTATGTATAAATTTGCTGTAAGTTTTGGGAAATTATCTTCGAAATTCACTCAAACACTTAAAAATAAACAGAAAACACAGGAAATGTGAGGTTTACATGAAGAATATGCAAACACAGAAATGTCAAAGTCGATGGTACCATCCAGTGCGACGTGTTTCCAAGGTACAGTGAAAAATAATGACAGTCAGATGGCGCTATCATAAGCAATGGATGGAAAACAGTCAGAGGCGTTTATATTTAAATTCAATAGACTGGCGTTATACCTTAATAGTTGGATAGCAAATAATAATAGGCAAAACAATATCATGGGAACGAGTATTTTTGAATTTTAATTTGTTTTACTGCATTTGTGAAAAGTACCGTTCAATATTAAAGCCAATGTTTGAGTAAAATTTATTTGGGGTTGAGCAGTTCAACATTTTGTCTGAAAAATTAGGGTGAGCGTAACAGAACTATTGTAAGGTAATGTAAATTAAAAAACAAAACCATTTTATCACTCTTATGCAAGAAAGGTAAAAGTCTCTGTTTATTAGATTTTACACAAAGAAAAATTACAAATTAGGGTTTTAGACATTGTGATGGTAGGTACTTGTATTTTGGAGAAAAGCGATACGTAATGTAAATCGTATAATGTAAAGGTAGTCGCGAAATCATACTTTTACATCTATGCAATATTTTAAATCACCCATTTTTGTAGCGAAACTCGTTGACGCAGATGCTTTTTATATAAGTTTAATGGCTACCGAGTCAAGATGTCTTAGAAAAATTAGTAACAAAATATGGCAATCACTTTAAAGACTTGTCGTGTTATATCATTGTATCGCATCTTCATTGACCGTGATCGATACCATCGCTAACAAGTAAGTCTGCTTTACACATGATAAGCTTCATTCGCTCTTCACACTGGTTATATGCTTAAATATACACAACGTTCCGAATTATTATTTTTACCAAATTATGGAAAAGTAGATATACATCACATAACAATACATAGCTGACCCTAACATTAACTTTAAAGAAATTAAAAGAAAATATTATTACATGCAGCCAAATCCCAAGGACGGCATTAAATGTGAAAATGGATGTAGATATGCTCGGCTTAGACCAGGGTTCAGTGCATTATATAGCGGTATCAGTAAATTTGGGCGAAAAATATCCACAGAATGACCACAGGATAACATTAACTATCGCACGGCAATTGTTCGCCACACAGTTAATTAGGATCTTCCGCCGCCGCCGAAAAATGTCCCCACCAAAATAACAAAATGATTCAAGCTGCGATTTCGTGCCAAAACCTGACCAACGGCAATGGCAGTGGAACCAGCTGCAGCAATAGTAGTTGTAATCTAAAGTACTATAAAGCTTTTGTGAATTAAATGTAAATAAAATAAATTTACCGACGTGAGCAAGGGGGCTGTGTTGCATCGCTGTCATATATCTATAGAGATATGGAGACCAGTTCAACCCGAAATCGTGTAAACGTATTAATTGTATGCGAGTTTAAATGGAGTTTTATTATGTTGAAGAAGTATGAATTTAATTTGGTACACGTTATCCTTGTCACGTACATGTGTGTGCAGTATAGCTAGTGAAGTGTGTACTGCTTTGAAATTAGGCAGACGGAACGGAAGGTGCCATATGTCGCCGCTATTGTGGTTCTCATATGTTGGAAGGGGAGAAATTTTAGAGAATGTCTTTGCTGTATGATAGTCTAAACATACTTTAATAAATGTGTATGGGCACTTGCATGTATACATCTACAAAAATTTGCTGTATTGATGTGCCAGAGAATTACAATAAGTTGCGGCTCATCCACTTTCGTCGCCCGATTGTTCTTTATCCGCTGTAAGTATACATCCCATTGATGGATGGGGGGGGGACATACAAACAGGATGTTAATTTAATTGATGGATTCACGCTGTAACACCTTTTTAATAGGGTTATCAAGCAGTTGCAAACCATCCTCTTAGCGCGAATATTTGGTTAATGAATGAAGGCCCCTTTCGCCGGCAGCAGTATCATACCACCGCCACCGCTATACCACCTGATACGCTAGTCATATAATGCCAGAGTCAACCAACCAAACAAAATGATTACGATACTTGCGGATGCATAGGATTACATACTGCCACTCCAAAAGCAGCAGAAGCAGAGCCAACAGCATGATATTGAGGGCATGCAACTGTGGAGTACCCATATGGATCATCATCGTCATTGCCATTGCTGCTTGTGACATGTCATCCCTATGACCAGCCTCAGTGGGGTGCTTCGAGCTTGTGCTCCTTCTCCTCCCCTATCGTGCGCTCTCAATTTCAGTACATTGCATGTTGGGCAAACAAACCACCATTACCACCATCAACCACCGCCGCCAACCTGCAACCATATTGTCAGAATCAGAATCAGATTCACCATCGGTAATCGAAATTCGTGAAAGGGGACTTCACGCCCTCTGTTGTTGTAACTCGTACTAGCTTCGTGTTGCATTGCATCATCGTCGTCTGTATAGTAGTTAGGGATGTTGGCTCGTTGAGTTTTGATTGCTGCACTTTTGAGCGTTCATTCCAATTATTGCAAATATGATTTGCTGCGATACGGAACGGTGATGAAAACCCATGGAATGGTTGCCATGAGGATGTTGATTATGATGTATCATCGCTCGTCCATTGATGCTATTGCAATTGCAATTTGCACTTGTCAAAAAGGACTTTTCAGCACTAAGTGGATGCGGATTGCAAGCGGATTTAACTTGTAATGATGGAGTCATTAAAATTGACACCGTCCTCGCGCGAGGCAACTAGGTAAATTGAATAGCGCGAATGACAGCAAAAGGATATTGGGTGGGTGCGAGATATAAGAAGTCTCACCCCACTGAAACTTAATATCGATCTGAAAGTAGTTGTTTGCATGGGTCCATGTATCGCTAATGAAATTCAAGCCATCGCTCTGCCGACACATATGCGCGTCGTCCCGCTTTTACTTGGGATATTTGCATAACATCGGATGTGTAGCGTGTCCCAGGCGTTAGTGCAAAACCCAAAAGATGTTTAGATAATTTTCGAAATTGGTCTGCGCTATCCAAGGTAAAATTTATCGAGCGCTACACCCGCGCCACAGAATATTACGAGTCTCTCTATTTATCCGTGGTTGTGCGAAAAAGCCGAAACCAAGAACACAACAAGGATGCTTGGAAACAATATTCATGCACATCCATCCCATGCCTCCACAACACACCGCCCAACTCTCAAGACAAAGATGCGAATACAGGAGTTGGGTTCCACTAGCAGAGATTTAAATTTCCCCCAGCATGTCTGTGTGTGCAAGTTAAAAAGGATTTTTAATTTTCTTGCTTCCAGAAGGTGTTACATGATTTCACAATCCACAGCATATGGTTGCCCCATATCTTGGTTGCGGGCTTTTCCCTGTAATCCAATATACCCGCCAACAGGTATCCTCCTACTGTATGTTTTGTCTGGTTAAGTCTCATGGCATCTTTCGGCAGCTTCGGATACTTCCAGTGATGATGACGATGTTAGTGCTATACTGCTGATGGGACCAGGTTTAGTATATGCGAAATGTCATTTGTACCCGGTGTTATCATGGCGATGGCATAGCATGCATCGCAGTCTAGCCCAGCCTCGCTTTACAACGGGCCAATTATGGAACTTAATGGGTTTTATGAAGGATTATTGGCTAATTAGAATGAAAATCCGCTTACCATTATGGACTGTGGTACTTTTTATGATCTCATTATGGTAGTTATCTTGGGCAGGCACACCATGAAACCTTCCCCACGAATATAATGTCAAATCTGTCGTAGACGGAATTAAGTGCTCCTCACGGTTCAGAGTAAGGTATACTCGTACTTTACGTTCTTAAAGCGTATATTGGTGAACTTTTTAGCGCTATCCTTTAACATGTTGCGGATATTTACAAGTACATTTGACCGGCATATTGATTTCCTTAACTCATTAGGGTCCTAACTGATTTTTCAACAACGACGAAGATGCTTCGAAAGCAAAGGCCAAAACTTCCACGCGAATTATGTGAAACATATCCACAAGTAAACTGCCCATAACTTACCCTTGGGTCTAGAGAATTTATTACAAAACAAAGTTTGCCCCCACTATCCACAGTCTACACACACACACGCACACACACGATTAAGAAGAAGACAATTCTCTCGTCTTGGACTCGGATCTGCGAATACACAGGGATTGTCCAAGATTATCCTCGGATCTCTCCTTCCATGCAAGACATTAATATTCAAAATCTGGACGAAGGCAGCACAAAATCTTTTTTTTTTTGTTCGGCTTCTGGTGGTCTCACCTACATTTAATTCCTTGTTAGCCTCCTCCTTCGCCTCCCCTTCCACTTGTGTGAGTGAGTGTGTGTTTGGACAAAAGATAGATGTGGTGAAGATAACTAACAGCAACATTCCAAGGAAAATTCTTCTGCCGGACTCTGTCTGCGTGGAGAGGGATACATTTTCGTTTGACCGAAGTATATTATGAGGCCACAGAACACGCGCTGGCTTCATACCATGATGAAGTACTTGGTTAACGGGTTGGTATACCGCCCCAGCACCACTGCATTACACTGATTCTATATGCGGTCCTTTTAGGTGGTTTTACTTGCGCGCTCATCTGATCAGGACAACTGCAATTTTTTGGCAATCGAAACAATAAAGTGGCTGTCAACTCAACCCACTAGCCTCGCTCACACAAAGGGGCATTGTTGTGTTGCCAGAGAAGGTGTCGTCTTTATGTTCTGATTTAGGACTGACACCATCAAGTGAGTGCATTTAGAGCCCAAAACTTTGTTCAATAATTCTGCTTGCGTACTACCTCGGCGCTCGGCAGACAGCAACTAAGGAGGAAACGAACACCATAGCGGAACTACAGAAGCCCTTTTCTCACACCCAAGGATTTTGTCAATCGTAAGAACTTCGAAAGCCCTTTTCGATTTACATTTTAAGAACATTAAACACAGGATACTAAGAACTTGGGAATTTTATTTGTCCGACTAAATAGTTTGTGGGGATCTCCAGTCCTGCAAGGGATTCCTAAGATTTGTGTCTTTTGAGAAGTTCTTCGGTTGGTGGCCGGTTGGATAGGCCCTTTATTTTCGCAGTATTGTTTGTTGGCGCTTGTACTGAAATTACCCCAGAAGAAAAATAACTCAAGGATGGATTTATAATAGAGAAACTTTTGGATTCCTGCTGCTCTTTACTAGGTAGCCAGTCAGCCGTCCCTGTACTTGATGGTTCGATGGATTTATTACATGGAGGTGTGGTTTGCTCCCTTTTTCGTGTATATCATTGTTTTCCTTCAATCCTTTTTCAATCCATTAATAATGTCTTCCGGGATGTGCGTGTCACACAAAATCGAATGACAAAGCATCAACGCAAGCCAAAGAGGTGGAAACTCAAATGGACATCAGCAATGATGAGGCATTAAGGCATGTTTGGATTTTCTAATTTGACCCTCACTTTCCTTGTTGGTTTTCGTTATCCCGGCAAGTATATAAATATGTCATTGATTTATTGCCAACGAAATGGATTCATAAATCAGCGACTCAAAGTCCCCATACCCCTTCTTACTTGAAAAAAAAAATGATTTATTTACAATAATTTTACCGTTTTCGAAAAAAAGACTGGGTACCGAATCGCAGGTGGGGTAGGGTGGAACCAGATCACACACTTTTCCACGCCACACATGGTAAATGCCACTGCATTCTACAAGATAAGATGGAAGCTCAGCACATCCACACATCCTTTTATTGGCTCATATCAAATAATAAAGTAGCAGAGAAAACTTTAAGATTTCTACCCCATTTCTCCAAAGAGAAGTAAACGGAGGACGAGCGCACGGGAGAATGGTATCTCGACGACATAAGCACAAGGAACTCATCATAATCATTAATGCGATTTATAGACAAGGGTGTAAGGATATAACATAATAAAATAATAAAGAAAAGGCATGTGTGAGTCGTCTCAGTGTTTGTACATTGTACATGTGGGTTAATGCAGGCAGTGCATATACGGAGACGGGGATGTGGGCACAAGGATTCTTCACTTAATTCCGTATACCATCCGTGCTCGGCGAATATCTAAACATCTTAAGAGTTATGGTGCTAATCAAGATATTTAGTTACAAGGATTTTTAGTTTGGCCACCCACTGCTTTTGCGAGCGCAAGGAATCTTCACTATTTCGCCCCAAGCTCACTTGCATTCATCATCTATGCCTGTTTGTGCACACAAGAATGTGAGCATCTTGCTTTATTTTATTTATTTATTACCGTTGGCTAGAAAGGGCTGTTGTGTACCGTTAATAAGTGTGCAATTCTATGGCATTGAAAAGTTTCATGTAAGTAGTAATCATAATGAGGTGAAACAGATACTGAGATTTGGTTGTCGCATGGTAGTTGGTGGTTGATTAACTGGCTACAAGGTAGTTAGCGTCACAGTTGACAAAGAGAAAATACAAATATACACACACCAGGTACGATATTAAACGAAAGGTCATGTAGAGGAATTAGTAACCTTTGGCTTACTTAACCAATCATATAAAAGCTTGCAACTAGTTGATCATAATGCGCAGAACCTTAAATTGCATTTGAATTCTTTCGTGCAGTCCGGTTTTCTGTGTTAGGTCATCCTATCGATCTCATGATATATTCAACGACTTTTTCAAAAAGAAGTGGTGACTTAGATCGTGACAGGTTCTAATAGTAGTTGATAGACGGCCATGTTACTGTACTAAGTCGGACGCTTATTTCGAAATATGCCTACCTAACTCTAAAATTGCTTAAACATTTACAAACTTTAATCCACTTGACTCTGAATATCTCCACTTTAATTTCGAATTTTACTAAATACCAATGCATAAGTTACACACGCATATCAATGCTTCGGTCATCGAAATATAATAAAACACAATTCCTTTCGTATGCCAGCCACTCCAAAATCAACGCTGGCTTATAGTAATTTGCATATTCTCGTGCATCAGCTAACAGAAGACAGAAAAAAAAGTACTGGCACATCCATTAAATTACAGCCATAACCTCGGGGTAGCTATCAATTCAATAAAAGGGACGAATTCCATATAGCACACGCATTCTCCGCATCATAAATCAATTGCACTTGTCGTCAACTCAATTAATTTTTGGCAAGCAAAGTCCAGTAAATCAATTGGTCGTGTCTCTCGTACGCTGTCCCCATCACCAATCGCCACTGAATTTTTTTCCTCCAACAGAACCAAATTGCAATGAATCGGGCGTGAGCATGGATAAACAAAGCTGTTGGCCCATTGAATAAAAAATGCCCCATTACAAATGGCAGCGACGAAATGTCAATGGCCAAACATGCATGCATCATGCTGACTAAAAAAAAACAGTCCTCCTCCCAGATGACACTGCAAATGCCCGAAAATAGCTTAGAAGGGTTGTTAGCCATTTGGCACGGTGGTGGCGATGTTCTAGTTGGGGGAGGCATCTGATGGATTTTTGGTAATAGATTGGCGCAAAAGCGGAAAAGGCCTTTGAATATTCGATGTCCAAGGAAGCAATTCCGATCCAGATGGAATTTTGGGGTGGTGCCGGTGCCAGGTCAGACATTATTCTGGTCGCCCACATCCGAAATTCTCTGTTGGTTGTCGGTTGTCGGACATGAACTGAACAGCCGGACAGAAAATAAAACTTAACAGAAGGACGACATCAGCAGCAGGTGAGTTCGGGAACCCTCTTTCGGTGGTATCAATATTCCATTATGTGGCTGCATGTGATGTAAGCCCGTCCTTTTCGATGCGCACTCAGCAAAAGGAAAACAACAAACCCACAGAAGCGTGGAATTTTCGACAACGGCCGAC
This sequence comes from Cheilosia impressa, assembly GCA_948293265.1. Classification (NCBI taxonomy): domain Eukaryota; kingdom Metazoa; phylum Arthropoda; class Insecta; order Diptera; family Syrphidae; genus Cheilosia; species Cheilosia impressa. The sequence continues at coordinate 218,029 of OX411882.1, forward strand.
CCGTCGGAAATGAATCATTCGAAGTGTCGACTATGTCTGCCCTTTTGACACGTTGCGCTACAACATGGCCCATACCACCCTATCTGCAGATATATGGCAGCGAAGCGAGTGCCAACAAAACATTGACCAGCAGAAAATTTCATTGCGAGCGACGACACCTGATGATTGGAAAATCACAAAACATATACAAGGAGACTAATTAAATCAACTTTGGAAAACAGACATGGATTCTCTATAGCTATGCTTTAGCTTCTGATTCCATTACCGGCGGCGGCAGCATGACTGAGTATTGAGTAAACATTGCATAACTTAATAAAAAGGACTTCGGTTGTTTATATGCGTAACGTTAATTAAGTTTGTATAATTTATCCACTGTATGTAGTTCATTTATTATTTGCCTCCGAGAATGACCGAATAAAATGATTGAGATAATTCTTGGGGTCGGATTCGTTAGCAGAAGATTCAAGGTTAATCCTTAGGAATTTACAGAAACATTCAATTGGCGACACATACCAATTAGTCTATTTAGCCGACGGCGTAATTGGGACCTATTCGTATTGAGTATGACAGAGTCTTTGTGGTTTCTGATGTATAATACTACTTTGTTCAAAATGTTAGACCTCGATTTTGTTGTCCCTTACAGTTGGAGGGGCCGTTGCAATCTGACAAAACATGCCCTATAAAGGTATTCCGATGTTTGATCATCATATCAGATATCAGATGCTACTCAGGGATCGGGGACTCAAAAACAATATAGAGGATCCTCTATATGAAATGTTGCTTTCATAAAACAAGATAGATATTTTTTTACATCATACATCGAGGACAGTCCAAAGCTGTCCAAAACCAACATTTTTATTTCTGCAAACTAAAAGTCAGCTTGCTATTTGCCTATCTATGTGGTTAACCTTTAAACTTATGTCGGAGTTGAAAAATCTTCGCTACTTACCGTTGCAACTTCATTACGGAGCATATTTAAAGTGTGTACCAATAAAAAGAAAAAATATATCCACAAAATTTACTAAGTAATTTCTTTTCAAACGACCAAAGTCTGATCCTGAAGGACACACAAAAGCAGAGACCTCCGAACGAATTTATTCACCACTCAAACAATTATCGTACATCTTACACGAGACCAAGTGTATATCGCCCCGAGGACTCACATATACGCCCGAGTTTTCTCCTTTCCTTTGTTTCTCGATACACACTGTTCCTTTTCTATTGCATTACGTTTTATTTTTCTACTCCTGCCTTATTGGATTAAGCGAGAGGTGACAAAAAATCACGTAAACTTTGTGTCCCAACAAAAGGCGAAAAAGTTTCGTTTCCCATTTGCCCATGCCAAAGGACACATAAATAAGATCCGAGGAAAACCCAAGTTTAAATAAGGATTAAATTGAATTGATTTCGATTTATGTTTGAGGTGTGCGATAAGGTAAATACTGGCAACTTTGCAGAGAGTAGCGACACGTTTCTTGAGTTATTCGTGCGTTCTAGCCATACAAAGCCAACCATCAGCCATCACCTATTGTGATAAGAGTAAATTTCCAACAACCAGATGCTTAACTCAATACAAAGAAAGAGAAAATACAAAACGATATCGTTATGCCTATAAAAGTAGACAACAACCGTCGACGTTGTGTAGTCCATGTTTCTGTGGTAGCATTGCGCCTTAATAATTCTAAGTAAAGCTGAACTCCCCCGGGGGCAGTTAAAATTTGGCGCGTTGGTCGGTTTGGGGAGTTTCGCGGCGTACGAGATCGATGTCTTTGAACGAAGTGTGAAGGGGTTGAAAATTAACACCTAATATCTGGAAATCAGTATAATTTTCATGAAACCACCATCAGCAGCATCGGCACCAACCCAACCCAACCCCAATACAACAGCAGCCGAGTAGGTACATCGCACAACAAAGCAAAACAATTCATTCTCCGCCCGCGGTCCTCCGAACGAATTGTTGTTGAAGAAAATGTTCATTCCTCGATACACACACTTAAGCTGTAGCACTTAAGGACACGATCCTAAGTTTCTTTTGTGTAATTTAAGACACAAGAAGAGAACTCGGCGCTTTGATAAGAAAGTCGAACCTACTTCACCTCCTTCTTGGTGCTGCGAGATGATGAAAATCAACCCTTCGACAATTGAAATTGCTGAAGTACTACTGACGCTCCTGGGTGCTGGTTGCTGGAGCTGGTTGCTGGTGGCAGACCTCTTTCCATTTTCAATACAAAGTGGCTTTCGCTTATTACCCTGAGCACCAGATCCCGGTTTTGTTCTTCGGTTCAGTTCATTGATGATGAAGTTTTATTCCATTCTGTGAATGTTTTCAGCACTCACTCTCTCTATACAACTCGGACTGTGAAGCTTACGACTTTAACGAATTTGATCTGGTATTTGTACATCGGTTAGATCCATCTCAGCTACTCCATTCCATTTGTCTTTGTATACATCCCCCTTTCGTGGAGAATATTATTTTTTACGATTATTATTATCAGCCATTAAGTGGAAGGAGTTTTACTTATAGCACCGCGGCTAATACATTAGTGTTTCGCACCGAAGAAGGGTGAAGAAACGAGTGCAAAGTTTTAACATATTTTTGAGAGGGATAAATTTACAACAGAACAGCCTATTCTGGCTAAGTGATGAAAACTTTACCAATTGCTCGTCCTGGCTAATTGCGTATTATGTGCTTGTTTTGGTGGATTGATGAAAGTAGGGCGGGCTAGTTTCCTTTACCTCCTTGCCGGAACAAAGGAGATGATGATACATTACTCGGTCCAACACTTAGTTATGAGTTGTAACTAAAAGTTACTTATCAGGGTATAATTAAGAATATATCAGTTGGAATGTGCACGCAATCATTCCCAGGGGAGTAGATTAAAAAAAAGATGTGGTCAAGTTTCCAAAGATTTTATCTTGTGTATTTAGCTTTTCAAAGTTTCTAGTTGGCTCGTCAAAATTCGGCCTAGGTGTTGTAAAGTTTTGTAAAAGGTTTGCTGGTTAATAGTTTGGGAAATGTGCTAAAATTTTGCCTTTTTGTTTCAACCAACCATCTTATTGATTTGCTGAATATGTACTTGTGGCGCAAGCAAGTGGAAGGGGACCTTAACCAACTTAGCGTGCGAAACTGGAGACAGCTGGCTAAAGATCGTGCTGGCTGGAGACGCTTGTTGGTTGAGGCCCAGGTCCGGACAGTAGCGCCACCTTAAGTAAGTAAGTAAATATGTATTTAGGTTTGTTATAAAAAACCCTTGGAGTGCGAAAGACCTGAGAAATAGACTATTCTGTGCACAGGTTTATGAAGTCACATTTTAAGGTACACGAATATATGTTAAAACATACTACAAAATCTGTAGACCTATAATAATTTTCATTATCTTTGATAACCCAAACGACTGGCAAATGTAAGGATTATTCTGGTGCCTTGAATTCGCTTAGCAATATGACTATACTCGCATGTGCTTTTTAGATGAAAATAGAAACAAACTTTGTATTTCTAAAACCATCATGATCAGACATCCCGACCAAAACTCATTAATGCTGCTCAGGAATGTGTTAAGCAAAGAGTGCAGCTCTTCAAAAGCGCAAAATTCAACTCCTTTGATAAACCCATATTCACATATTTGGATGCCGTCTATTAGACACGCCCGAAGATTGAATTCCCACGAAAGAGCCGGCTTTCTGCAGTGAGTGGCGGAGGCCTACTATGCTCTGCGCAGGCATTTTAATTTTGAAATTTTCAAATCCAATATCCTTAGTCGGCTTCGGCTTCCTACGGTCGTCATTTCATTCATTTGGTAGTGTGCAATAATAATCATGTGCGAAGGAATCTATTTGCTTGGGGAATGCCTCAAATCAAATACTCGAAAACTTTCAAAATTGGGTTTTCCATATTTCCTCCACATACATGTTTTCTGTTTGCTTATGGGAAAAACTTTTACCCTGAGATATTGGAGATACCCCGCCACGAAATACTATGAAAAAAGAAGAGATATTCCTCGCCCCATTCTAAGGAAGGCGCACAATTTAATTGCGGCAGGTCTCCCTCTTGCCGAGTCATGGGCGGGCATCATTTTGTATGCCTATTAACACCAATAAAGTTCAAAGGAGCAAAAACCAAGGAGCAATCAAAGCAACTCCTCAACTGTTGGCCTACATTTAGTGTTTGTATGGCGGAGCGTATGGAGGGTATATGTGCATGATAGAGGGATCCTAACGTGGGATAAGACAAATATTAAGAAAGTTACATATTGGTTTTGGGATTTAATATACTCTTCTGCGAAATAGCAACTACGGTTACCGACACGTAGAATCAATGGAATGGAAGCAGACGGCGTCGTACACTTGATATTTTCATCCTTAACCGCATCATTCTTTTTACCTATTCCGACTCGGTGGCGTTGTGTAGCTTTTGCGTAGTCATTAAAATTCGGTGGGCAAATATTTGATCAGATAATTTATTGTCTTAATTGAATTTTCCACCAATTAATTTCGAGTGAAGGACTTTCACGACAATCCTTGTATATCAACGATTTAATTTGAATTTTAAATTTCCTCGACCCTGTATTACAACGTTACAACTACCCCAGCCACAGTGTGTCCTATCCCCGGGCTGAGTCTTAAAAAAAAATATTAGGGATGTGCCAGCCATAGCCATTGTGTCGAATGGATTGAAAGTCAATTCAGCCTCACTGTGCGGAGGCGTTTTACATTTCGGCTAAAACAAACGCATTGAAGACGGTTTCCTACACGCGTTGTTCTTCCAGACGACTGCACCTGATCGTCGACACAAAGGACGAACGAGAAAACGGTTGAAAAGAATCGTGCTCTGCTGGGTTGTTCAGGAGCAGATTCCCTGTGGAATTCTTGGCCATTGTTTGCTGCATTTCGCCTGCCAGTTAGTCTATCCAGATCCAATATTTACTCACCACTCAAATTATTACACTTAATTCGCTTTGTTATTTGGTTGGAGCGCTATTGTTACAGGACGACTATAGGCGTATGATAGATTACATCCCACAAGTTGGGTCAGCTTGTTAAATACCTATACCACATATCAAGACGATGTATATAAACTTTATAATTGTGCGAATTTCGACCTTTCTGCCCCAAAAGATTCCTGCAACTTCGCAACCCTTGCTAAAGCCTTTGTCAACTGTTCAAAAAGTATCGTAAAAGCGAATCTTTCTCTGGAATTCCAAAATCAATTCGGCCAAGGAGATTGCAGCACCGAAAGATGTTAAATTATTAAAATCTAATATACCGCAATTCCCTTTCTCATATTTGTCGTCCTCATCCGCAAATTGCTCTCGTATAGCTTACACATCAGCAGCGGATGCGGGTGGGCGGGCGGACGGGCTGACGACTGGGCCAACTTACGTACATGTACTCCGGTGTTTTGAGGTGAGAAAAGCAATCGGTTTGTGTGTTTTTGCCTATTATCCTCAAAAAGTTTTCAATGTTTCCCCATCTCCGAGGACAGAACTATGTATCTCGCAGAAGGAGCCGTATTATACATGCTGCATAAGAAGAACTTTTACTTAACACCTGATGAAGATCAAGTTTCTTTTCCAAGGCGTGCCTCCGCCTGCACAGCACCTTCTTATAGAAACAGGTGTGACTATACCTTCGATGTTTCATTAGTTTGGCTCGGATCACAAGACTTACGGTCATATGCTTGTATTCCTTCTCAGCATATACTCGCAGGGCGGAAGACGACAATCTGCTCATCGGACAGAGTTGGTTTCTTTTTTGTGCCTCCTCCGCAAACACCAAGCTATGTTTCGTGGTGGTTAGGGCTTTTTCAATATTTTATGAGACAAGCTTACACCTTCCTTGCGGTCGAACGTTCAAGAAGTATACGATTTATGTGGCTTTTTGTTTGGTGGCCAAGCTCACACCTATCCTCACACAGTACGCCCGGTGCTATAGTGTGTGAAATACTAAATTAAACAATGCGGAAGATTAAGTGCAGATTTGTTGGCATCGACATTGGGGATGAGACCATCAGCTTCATAAATTGGTATTTAGCGTTTGGAAAACGTTGTGTTTGTGTGGAAAATAATTGGCGGAGGGACGTACAAGAAATTTCTCTGCAGTCGACAATTGTAGTTACGTATGCTGCGAAGACAGGAAGAAGATGTTATCCCTCGGCGTTGAGAAGATAAATTACAATTGGTTGGATGTCTCTTGTTATGTGGGGCAGAACAAGGTGTAACTTTCTTAATGGAATGCCAAATAGACGACAGGGAAACTTATTTCTGCGTGCAAAGAAGTTTGTGCACTTTTTCACTGTTTTGCAGAAAAGGTGGTGCAATTTCTCAATAATTGAATGCACTATTCGAATTAAAAAAAAAAAGTGAGAATCGAATCTGATCAATGGGTAACACAAATTCTTTTACTGGTTGGTTTGATCATACATGTATTTTTCAATTCTATCTCAGTGGCTCTGCTTCAAAAGCGAGAAATTTTTCTGTTAATCTAAGCGTAAAACACGTTGTACAGAAAATTTTACGGTAGCGTCAGTTATTATGTTGTCAATAAGTTTAAAGTTATATATTTCTCTGGAAATACAGTATAGCTGGCTATAAATAAAAATAGTTACAACAGACAATTTGGAATCGGCTAAGATTAGCAAAAATACCATTCCAATGGAGCACCCCATTCATTTGCAATAATTAATTTAAATCAAAATGCAAATGAACGCATTCATTGCATATGTGGGATACAATTTGAATAGTTTGCTTTAAGGCGATTTATTGCTATGAATGCTCTTTAATTCACCCATTTGTTCAATGCCATGCATATGCAACATTCACTACCAACAATTGCACCCACCCCCGCATTGAAATAGCCTCCGAAATAAATTACCTTTTGATAAATCTCAGTCATTGCTTTTGTTTCCTTGTTACCAAACGAGCAAATGTCGGAGACGAAGAGAAGGCAGACAGCGTACACTAGAAGGAAATCCATTTCAACAAACTTGAGAAATTTGGCAAAATCTATTCGAACGTAAATCAATCTTGCATCATAATATATGGAATTAGACTAAGATGTGCCGAGCAAAGAGTGGCCCCAAACGGCACAGGAGGAGGAGCAAAACTGTGAGAGAGGGAAAGCTATAAAGAACAACAACCATGCAACAGCCCGAGAAGAAAAGGACCAACTGGTAAGCCATGGTCGGTTGGTGGAAACAAATGCAATGCATCATGATGGAATCTCACCCTTGCGCCTTACTCCTCCGAGCGCAATCCTTGGGCAATGCGCCTTCCGAACATTAATTCAAACAAAAGTTATATCCTTTATTAGCAATTCGTTTTGTTTGTACGAATGCATCTACACACGTCTACTCGTATGCATGATGTTCGTTCCATTGCATTTCGGGATCCTTACAATCGTACAGTCAAGGACGAGAACTCTCGTGCACATTATTCAAGGCGAATGGCAATTTCTCGTCTTTCCGTCGTTTATTTGGTCAACCGTTCAACAACATATGAGTTGAGCTCTGTAGGTGGACGGCTCCTGATAGCCTGATGACTATTCCTTTTCAGGCCGCCTCCGTATATGTATATAGGCATACCATATATGTTCTCTTCTTCGGCCTTATTTGTTCCCTTACGAGTATATGCATATCTCGAAGTCATCGTCAATCCTTCACAGCCCAAATTCTCATAATTCAACACATAGTAGGTACAGTACACACGTTCACATTCCGTTGTGTTGTTGGCCTACAACGACGAGGCCAGGAGCTTTCTTTTTGGAGGTGCTGCTTGTCTCCAATTGCATGCGGAGAAGCTTACTGGATCGCTTCCTTATGGAGCACATGCAAACAAATTGATTAAATGCAAAATGAAAAGTGAAACAAAAGAAATATTGCATACGATTATTATCAGCATCCACAGAGTGCACAACGGGAGGTCGGATATTTCTGTACTAATGCTAATGCCTAGCATAGCTATACGCACTTGTGACTTGTCGTTATCGTGCCAACAAGCCATTGTGCTACCATCGCAAGGGTTGAAGTATGGTTCTTCCTGGGGAGCGAATGTGCTTTGCTGGCTGAGATGCTTTTGAAACTGTTATTGATAGAAAAAAAAAATACAAATATAAATACAAAACAAATTTAAATTCAAGAATAAGAAACGTCCTTGACCAATGCGCTACACATATACAGCCCTGTGGAACTCAACCATCTAGCACAACCTCGCACACTCTCCGAAAGCAAATGATAGATAAATCATATCCACAATCCTATGCCACCAATTGTTATCGAAAAAGCATAGCCAATCGTAAGAGCTGCAACTGCATCTGTCTATGCACACTTGCGAAATAAATTATTGCAATCACATGCAATAACTCAGTGTTCAAAGCACATGTTGCACACAGACACCAAGCAAACTCTTAGAGTTGGCTTCATTTGAAAGCGTTGTAATTGTGGGAGGCACCATATAACGCAGTGATTGATTTGTATTAGCAAAAAGAAGGACTCCAAAGTTCGTATACACAAATCGCCCCTCTTCCTGGCCCACCAACTGAATCCTAGGCAAAAATATATTTAAACTCATTTGTAGTCATTGAAGCATGGCCGCGTTGTCATCCCCAAAACTAATAAAACTTTATGTTTTTATATGTTTTGACTTTTAATATTATGCCTCCAAGACTCGGAGGAATACCATCGCCCAGATACTTGGCAGCTCATCTGTGTACGATGGAAAACCGTAATCAAAGAAAATTCTTAATAATCATAATAAAATTTTTCCTATGCGCTTGTATTTGCGCTTCCTGGGAGTAGGTTGGATGGCTGGCAACTCGTGGCTGGGTTTTACGTAGCAGCTCGACTCGAATGTGCCTTTGGTTCGTAGTACGGAGCGCGAAAAATTCCGACTTAATGAAAAATACAGAGAGGCACAGGATATCTCTGCCGACTATACAGATACACAGCAACAGAATACAGCGGCTTAGAGTGAGGGAGAACGCTCTAAATCTAATGACATAGGATTGATGTTAGCATAGGATTGGTTGACTGGCTGACTATGGGGGAGAGAGTACGTATAGTGGGTGGATGGGAGCTGTAAATAGATAGATGGATGCCGACATCCTTTGAGTTAGTTGAATAATAACTAAATTAATATGGATAACTTGAGTATCATTTATATGTTAATAAGGATTCAAAACTGTCGCAAATGCGCGTCAAAGATCAAGAAATGTTCGCACCAGAAACAGGACTCCAGAGACTAGAGACTTTTCTACATTTTTTTTCCTTTTCACTTTTATTATTGGAAATTATCAGGGGAGGTGATGGAATGGTAGTAGCAAGTAGCGAATGACACCCGAAATTCTTCACTTCGATGACTTTTACGCGATACAAAGTCAAAGTAGGCGTGCTATGTTATTACCACCCACTGCGTGATGTTGTTATTTAACGTGGTCTTGTCTTACCGGATCAAAAAGTTGTATAAAATATTTACGGCATGGTCTTATTTTACATGCTGTGCCTGAACAGATTTTGATAATTTTCTTTTTGACGGCGAGTTTTGTCGGGGAATAGGTGGTGAGTATAGTGACTAGTGGCACAACAAACAATTTAAAACAAAATGTGCATAAAACGGAAACATACGAATGGTCTTAAGGTTAAGGTATTTTGTGGAACCCAATTAATCGATCATAAATTAGAATTTCCCATTCGCATACATTCTATGGCAAAAATTTTGATTTATTTACATACACTCGCTATATGACTTAATTTTTTTACAAAATATAAGTTTCACCCAAAAAGTTGACATGACTAAAGCTTTGTGACCACAATGAATGATGCGGGCTTTTGTTAATTTATCTATGATTGTTATGCTACTACGCCGCAAAGACATAAATCAAAATCCTAAATTAGGTGCTGGATGGGTTAAAGCAATTGCAAGACTTAATTTCTCAAAGCCTCTTTGGCTTTTCACACCTGTAATTTTTGAACATAACAAAAGCACGCACAGTCTTGCCCTTCAATAAATAGTTGAATGACGTTTTTTGAATGTACCTCAACAAAGTGCAGCATGTTTGAAAACATTACTCTGGCCAAAGACAAGACTCCATTTAGTAGCTCGAAGCTGTCGGTACCGATAAAACTTGTATTTTAAATTAGGGAGATTTTCAGTGACATACGAAAAGAAAAATCATTTCGGTAAGCTTATTAAAAAAAAAATAATTATAAGTTGACTGCGTATACTCATACCAGTGCAGAAGACAGGCCTTCTGGTGCAAATAAGGTCATCTTCCAGAGCATACCATCACGTCCACTTATACAAATAACTAGCAACTATAGTCGGGCACGAATCGACCACATCAATCAAATAAGAATTTATAAAGGACTCTCAATGTACATAAATGCCATTTCGATGACATCAATAGGCAAAACCACCAAGCACAATACTCCTTCGAGGAAGGAATCGTTTATAATTCTAGTATCAACGGCGTCTTTGTCATCGTCATAGTCCTCGTCTATTATGGAACAATTCAACTCAAACCCTTATCTTTGGTTGCCGTTTAGTTTATATTCTCTTTTTTTCTTGTACATTCTCCCATTTCTTATATTCTGAGTTATGACCACATTTATATGAAAATATGTTTTTCGGATTATGAAAACTGGAAAATAGAGCAACGGCTACGAATTGATGGGAATTTTCTTCTGCATAACGAATTGATATCCTCTAAGGATCGCGGCGAAAAAGTAAAAACCGGATAAAGTATGAAATGATTTTTTTTTTTGTATTTTGAATACGGATATGGAAATGACAATATGTAAAGGGATGAACATCACTAGCATTTGATAGCGGGGAATGATGCCGCTTCGGGTTTTGTATACAAAACGCCCGCAGTGTTGGTCCGCATGTCTCCCGGCCGACTATAAAAACGAATACAACGGATTTTTATTGTCACATTTATTGCCAGCCATCCGATATACGAACGTAGTTCTTTTCTTTTTGCCGAGGATATATCCTTAAAAGAATTGGCCTCCTGGAGCGTATGTAGATGTAGCACTACTTGGAATGATTTCTGGAAAAACAGAAACGAGCGAGAACTCATATATAAAGCGCCAATGAGTCAATTGCGTGCCTGTTGCGGTAACTTCTTGTCGATCTTTTGCTTTTACATGTAGGTAGGTGTATAGGTACTCGGATTGGAACGTATTTTAAGTGTAATACAAAATGATGAGAGATATATATTTTGCTGTTCGATTGGGAGTGAACTAAGCTGATTGACATTTAACGATATCAGAAAAGTACATATTTGCACTAAACGAGGATTAGTCCGCAAGGGAGCAGCATGCGCGGTGTTTGGTGCAGTTAAACACAGTTTACCTTAGAAGTAGGAAAAACAAAAATGGCAGTAGATTTAAAATCGTGCCATTGTCGATTATACAGGAATCTTTATCCTTTTTTTACCGTATCGTTTTACTGATTGTCACACCTTATTTCGCTGAATTTTACAACATAAAATCATGCAGTGTAGTATTTGTTCGTAATAAGGTTTTTGTACGAGATCGAAACATGAGGGGCTTATTTTTGTTTATTTTTAAAGGTATACATTTTAACGTTTTCCTAATGTTTCAACATTTTCCTACATCAAATACAAGTAGGAACCCAGCAAACCATACTCGCGTACGTTCTGTGACAATTTTAGCGAACCTATTCCAACCTAATGTGCTGCCCAATTACATTTAAATAAAGACGTTTTCCAATGGGCTTCGATAGTTGGACAAATAACACTACATATTTGCACTCAAAACACGTTAAGACTTGTTTCTAGAAGTTCGAGCTGTTTGTTGATACTTCCATATACAGTTTGATCTTGATTACTTTTTGTGCTAGGTGTTGATATTATTACACAACACAACGCAGTGATACGCGGTATTGGGTTTAACGACCTGTAACTAATCACTTAGACCTAATAAATTTAAACCATCCATGTGCTGTGTATGTAACAAAATGAGTAGATATGAAGGTTTGCTATATATTCCTATTTGAAAAGCCAGAGGGATTTTGCATAAGAACCCGCAAAAACTTTAATAGCAAGCTACTGAACTTCTTTCAGAACATACGAGTATAAAAAACAAGACCTTCTCCCGAAACTGCTGTTGTTCTTCTCATGTCTGTCGGTCTTTCTTCTCGTATGATTGCTGTAGTTGTAGTCGGAAAGCAATAGAAGCAGCATCAGCCAGTAATCTTGATTTGCCTCAACTGTTCCTTTGCAACAGGCAGCAGTCAGTAGCAAACATCATATGGAACTGGAACTGCTAGAAAGTTTTGCTTCAAGTTCACTTCTTATTTTTCCCTGATTTTAAAGGTTTATTTCCTTTTTTTGCAGCAACACCACACATTTGTGTTGCGCTCCTGTGCATGTCAGGGTTTTCTTTCATTTTTTGCCCACCTTCAACCGCATCAAAATAAATTCAACTAAGTAAAACATCGCTTCCGGGCTGGAGTAAGTTTCTCCAGATGTACAAGACAAAAAAAAAGTATACATTTCATACATTCTCGCCTGACTGATGGCAGATGATGTGTGTGTTTGTAAGAGATATACAAAACTTTCACTGAACTTCCAAGTTGCAACCCTCGCTCTGATATATGTCAAATACGCAGCCCCCTCGCATATAGCCCACAGCCCAATGGTTATACGGGGTTCTCCCCATCATCATGACATCTGTATGCAACAAGGAACATTGCCAAAATCAATTCAAAGCGGAAATTTTCAAATACTTAAAATTTATTGTTTCGTTAATAATTCAGTGTTGTAAATTGCATAAAAGGAATACAGGAAGACACAGAATTGAGACACATATCACGCGGAAATAACAGCGGCAGTTGAAAGTCTATAAAAGTTTATTCGGGAATCGGGACCTCACGTTCGTCACGGTATCTAAGGCTAAATTTTGTTTACGCGATTTGTGTTGCGAGAGAGTCGATGAAAATTATTTATGAAAATAAAAATTGCTTGGCTCCCATATTGATGCAGACAGACAGTGATGTATGATAAGATGAAGAAGACTTTTTTTGGAATTGGAGCGTTATCGCAATAAATAGTAAGAGGCTTCTAAGGCTGTAAGAAAACTACAAATAAACCAACAGTGGATCTAACAACTTATAAATAAATAAGGTTTCATTGAATGAAATATCCATATGTCAATCCAGAAAATTATTTTTTTTTGCTCATATTTTGATTGACGTCGATCCTGTTTAGTTCCTTTTTTGCCATAGGTATATACCTTCTGTCCTCTGCCAATGTAAGTCTGCCGCTGATACCTTTCAAATATTTGAATTATCTCGTTACTTTCATTAGCATTCATTATTCCGAACACACCCCCGGTAGTAATTGAATTATCTAGTTAGCAATTAAAAATAAAAAATAGCCGCACGGCACTGTATTCTATTCTAGATATATCCTCCATCAATCTGTCAAAAGGCAATTTTTAAGTGATTATTATTTCGTTGCTTGAATAACCGAATTGAGGAGAAATTCTCGAGAAAGTGTCCTTTTTGGTAATTAAAAAAGCACATAAAAATATAATCAATTTTTTTTTGTCGCTCGTTTATCGCCTCTCTCCACGGCTTTGCGGGTGACTGTTGCGCGCCTTTGTTGGACGGAGGCGTAGAGAGGGGGGTGGACGCAACTTGACTTTGTATGTGATCTGAAAACACTTGAAAAACATCCCTCGTCTTTTTTTTGTATTTTTCGTGTTAATCATCTCTCCCTTAATTATAATTCACGGAAGGCAAAGAACAAAGTTTTGAGGTGGTCGAACCCTCGGCGGTATGTGTCAATAGAAGCGAACAAAGTATTTTTCAAAAAAAGCGCAACAACCGCAACAATGACGAAGTACTTTAAAAAAAAAGTTTTTCTTTTTCGGCTGCGGTGGTAATTGAAAACATTTTAAGAACCATCTCGGGTTTCGGCTTCAAAGTGAAGTCAAGGGACTTTAAGTAGCAAATCATCTATGAAAGTTTCAACGTCACCTTTAATTGGTGACGGGACTAATTGGGAAAAAAATTAATGAACTTTTACAATAAAAAAAAAAAAAAAAATACAGAGAAAACAATTTGGTAACGGTTACATTTTCGGAATTCTAATTCGATGTCGTTGTTGCGGATGTTAGAAGGTTCGAGTGGATTAATATATCATCATGAACTAGTCAGGCATGGAAAAATATAAAGAGGGGGTTCATCAGGAATTCCATGAAGATGTAAGTTATTGATAGCCAACAACAGAAGGAGGTCATTTATCAAAATTATAGTTTTTGTGTGAAAGTGAATCAACGTTAGGGCAAGGGCAGCATTGAAAGCATGCCAAACAGCGATTACTTTTCTATAAAAGAGATGTTTCTGCTGAATGTTGGATGATTCTATGATGTGCTGCATATAGCGTCCTCCATCCCACACCTGCGTAGGATATGGAACTGAGACACTTAACAAGCTTTGGCCCAGCGGCAGGCATCTTTTCATGCCCATAAATTACAATCCATTATTGAGTTGCCATTGTATGAGATGCTGGGCGAGTTTTCCGCTTCGACAAAAGCGCAATAAATTTCCTTCCTTTGCCTTATTCGCTGTTCTTTTTTTTTCTATGCGTACGGTAGAACACTTAACCCGAACAGAGTACACATATATAGGTACCTTTGTTGTTTCGAATAACGTAGTTAAGTAAGCGGAAGTCCTTTAGGAGATAATTCGAGAATTCGAAAGAGATTTGTAATTGGGGGGCGTGCGTAGCCACTCGTTGGAGGATATTGTGAATTATGGCCTGTATCCTACAATTGACTGCAATCGAAAGAACATGAAGCAGGCAAAACTAATTGAGGAATGGGTTTCTGGGATTAAATACGGTGTGCATTCGGTTAGAGCTCCCTTAGTCGGATAGTGACAGTGGCAACATTTTTGTGTGCCCAAGGAAACTCCTGTAAGTTTATAGCGCTAAAAATATCGTGAAATATCGAACAATAGGCCTTTTTTTAGCTTTGATTTTAGCAATGCAAAGTAAAGTAGGATTTTCAGCATGCAATTGCAACAACTACGCTTTACTTGACACTTCGAGACTCACAGTAGATGTAAAGATCTTAATTTGGGCTTGATTTGAGAGTACAATTCTTGTTTGATCCTATATTTGTATGCAAAAATAATTCTTCCGGTGATATGATTCAGATTTTAATAATGAAAAGCTTGATTTTAGATTTTTGTTATTGTTTTAAGATCATTGGGTTTATTTTGAGATTGAGCATGTAAGAATGAAGAGAATTAAGAATAAGCCTAATCGGGCTAGAATTTAGCTTGCGATATAAATATTTCTGAGTCTAATGAGATTTGGGTACTGACCGAGAGGAAAAGATCGCGGATACAAGCTGCCGAAGTGAGAATTGTTCGTCTTTTGTCCGTGTGCCTCGAAGTGATCGCTTAAGGAAGATTATTATATGTAATACTTCTTCGGACAAACCTAGGATAAAATGAAAACAACACCTAAGTGCAATAAACAACATCGTAGAATGTTTGTGGATGGTAGACAAATCGAAAAGTATATCGCACAGAACATAATAGGTACGTCCAACACATTCTTCAGCATTTGCACTTTTGTCCTCCCAACACCAAGGAACGAAACAACCTCTTATACAAAATGTGCATCTGTTAACATTCCATTTCGACTCTCCTTATCCCGGGATAATGCCAACTCTTGGGGCAATTACACTAAGCTAAGGCAACCAGCAACATTACCACGACAACAAGCGATGCCGATGCTCCAGTCAAATATATTATTAACCCCCGCAGCGATATTATTCATTAATAAATACATATTTTTCTTCCCGCTGAAATAAATTTTCAAACATAATGTACGCGTTCCATTATATTTCTTTTTTACATTTTACCTATAATAACATTTTCAATTCCGTTCCTCCCCCTTGACACGAATAGCTATATTGTACGAACCTTCACCCGCTAAAGGTGCTGCGGATAAAATTTATAAGCAGAAAAAATTGAATCCTAATCCATGAATATAGATGATTATGATGGCCTTTGGTATGCTTTCGCTTACTGCGCCACACCGCGCCGCGCACCCGACAGCCCTATATATAGGTACACATGCAGCATCGACCCTTGGAATGGCGGGCGACGGGGGTACGATTGTCATAATAACATCGTATCGCGGCCCATTGTTCAAGGTTCATCTGGTTAATAAGCCGGGCCCAACGAAGGAACTGCCAACAATATTTCATATACGAAAGGTGATTGCTATTGCTTCGAATTTACATATATTCGTTTGGTAAAGTCGCTCTACCCACCACCGCGGGAGTAGTAGATCGTAATAATTTTCCTAACCATAAATTATTAACATTGAATTTTTATTTTTATCTAAGTGCGGGTGGATTTGTTGCGTCTCCTTTTTGGCGGAACGTAAAGAGGAGGATAATAGAAAGAAAAGAACAAAAACACATTAAAAAATCCGTTACGGGTGTTTTACACCACCCTCTTTAAGTGAGCTGAGCGCACAGATAAATACGTACACCTCACGATTTGTATTCTCCTTGTGAGAGTCATGATTTTGCGGCGGTTTAAAAATAGGGTGCAACAAAAAATCTATTTTTTACGAACTTTGAAATTTAACACCAGGAAAAAAATGTGCAGGTCGTGGTGGTATTTGTTGATCATTTTTCTCAGTGTAGTGAGGGTCACACAATTCATCGGAAACGAAAAATATACCTCAAAAAGGTCATATCACAAACTACTGAACATTTTTTTCTTCGTCAGCGTTTGTTTTGAAAATTGGTTTAGAATACGTAGAAATGCTTACGAAACTCTGTATAATTAATGATTATGATTAAAAGTATGATAAATAAATAAGTTTGTTGCCAATTCCTCCAATAAACTATGATGAGACGGAGGTAGTGGCCCTTGATACTTCAAAGGCAGAGGACGCAGAGTAAAGGATCAATTTTTTGCCAAAAATTCGTACTTATGATATTAATAAGTCTCCTCTTCTGTTCAATTAAAGTCGATCTAGTTCTAGACCAACATCCTAGAATGTGAGTGTTCCCCAAGACTCCGTTTTGTCTCAAACTTTTTTTTCTATTCGGATCTCCAGTCTGTTAAAGCTCTTAAAACACAATTAGGTCGACTCGTCAACTTTTATCTATAAATTTGACTCGCAATATCAAAACTAAGAGACCTTTCATTCTTGGTATTGGTTCATGACGAACTTCCTTTTATATACCATTATACTCTGCGAAATGTCTAAGTCCCTCATTCGCCCTAAACCATACTGCCCCTAGTAAATAGAATTACAAACTCTGCTTGTTTGAAACAAGAATGAGAAACAAGAGTTTATTTATAAAGACTCTAGTTTTTTTTTTAATAAGCAGGCGCTCAGCTCAACCGAGAAACATACATCGGCATCTCCTATTCACTATTTCAGTTTCCTTAACCACCGCTTTGTGTTTATCCAGCTATACACTTCAGGTGTAGTCAGAACCTTAAAATAGTGGGAGCACCTCGGTCTAGCGTTTTCTAACCATTCGTTTGTGTGACCTTATTTTTGTCGAATGATATACAAGAGTCAGCCATTAGATTCAGGGTTAATTAGTTAAAGATCAAAATACTTATCTCAATCGTGAGACATCACACACGCTTCATGAAAAGACGTTGCTTTTCAAAATTTCAGCCAAGTAAAACTGACACGTACAAATCGAAGAAGAGAAACAAGACAAAAACTCAAAAGAAACACGAAATATCTGCCAAATGCAATTGCTTTCTACAGAGGGGTGGCGCTCTCTTTTGCAAGAAGAAAGAAAAAAAAAACAATATATATAATAGAACGACGGATTCTAAGAGTTTCCTTTTTTTCTGTAAAGCTTGTGTTCAATGAATTATGAGTGTCAATAAATATTCTTATTTTATAGCTCGTTACATTTTTTCTTCATATTTCATTAAAAAAATCGCGGTTTTGCGATACGACTCGATAAGGGATTCCGGTTTTTTCGTTCGTTCGCTATACCCCAACAAGGGTGGATTCTATTACAACTAATGGTTTCTTTTTTTTATCAGAAGGTTTGCTATAAATTTTAAACTCGAAGATTTTTAATTACAAAATGTAATTTTTTTAACTCGGCGGTTAATTTATTGGATGCATGAGGAGGATGAAGCTAAGAGTTTGCGGATGCGGTTGAATGGATGGGTAGCTGGGTGGGGGTTGGCTGGGAGCGCAAACATTTTTCAATTATCAAGTAACATCTTATGTTGACGACGACGATGATGACTACGACTCCAAAGCCAAAGAATGAAATGGGAAGCCCCTTTGGAGGTCCTTTCGTTCGAGCATATAAGATTTATATGAGTAGGCAAATAGGAAAATCCTGTTCTTCTTCGTCATCGCAGTCATCATCAGAGGTCCCCTGTGTCGAAATGTAATTTGAATAAAAACAAATGAAAATATTCGTTACCTTAATGAAGCACCCTTTTCTCTATAATGTACGCTGGTGCGGTGGTGGTATGCTATACGAAGGGGTTACACCTACACCTACACTCTGCTCTACTCTACAGTATGTGGGTGTTCTGGGGTAAGAAATTGAAAGCTTTAATGTTTTCTCAGTGGCGCGAGTCTCACTCAAGTCACCTGGAATCGAATTCGGAATGGATGTTGGCATATGTGAGAATTCTTCTTGTCTTGTACGGTGACGGGGACAGGCCCATTCGTAAGGTGAGTAATAAAACAAAATTAAAATAATACTCAGGGGATGAGATGACGAGGCGATGCACACTCACATACATACGTACGGGCGAGGAGAAAAATCTTGAGACGTGCAAGCAAGAAGCAAATGTTTATGCATGGAACCGGAATATTTAGGCCGTTTGTTGATAATGACGATGATAATGACAAAACTGTACATGGTGTAGTACAGCAGATCGCAAATAAACATTGATGCGTTCTCGCATAAATTTTTACCTCTCTTTTGATATTAGGATGGAAAATGAGTGCTTTTGTATTCGCTCTGTACCCCACCTCGACATTAAACCCTCTTCAGTCCCTCACATTTGTTAATTATCATAAAGCAACTTGTCTAAGAGATTGCAGCACGGATTTTTCAAACGGCGTACTGATGGGTGATTTGAGAGCTTACTGCGTAAGTGCACAAAACAATTATATGTACCCAAACATAACGCATTATGAACAACTATTCAAACTCTCAAATGTGTCACGTTTCTACGACACGCTCAAATTATTCATTACCCCGAAGACCCAACGACGTGTCAAATGCACTTCCTCGCATTAAACAACACAAAGCAAGCAGCACTTATAATGAAGAAGGTTGTATGAATAGTACTTCTGCATAAGCATCCCAAAGGGCTAGTGGTCATTGATATTTGCGGAACTTCCATCAAAGAAGAAAAAGGATGTTTATAGAAGGACGACGCTTCAACCCTTGTCGGAGCGATTTAAGAAAACTTCGGCCATGTTGAATGGTCATTTGAATGCCCTTTCCACATATAGATACATTGAGACCAAACGAACAGTGAGGAACCTTCTTGATCTTTGATTGAATTTCAAATTGTTTAACTGACATGGGGTGAACCGAATGTTCTTTTATTGTTTCTTGAGGAATTCCCCTTTGCGAATGAATTTTAATTGAATCAAGATTTTGTTTGTTGATTTCAGAGTTCCTTTCTCGGAATTTCTCGACCAGAGAAGGAGGATTATAGCACTTTGGGGCTACTTGTCTGTGTTTATTGATTTATGCCCTAAATATTGTAAATATGCTGGAAAGGACATGTCCACAGTGTGATTCATTGCATAGCAAATGTGAATTGCTTAAATTAAGTGTAACAAATTGTAATGTTTCCAAAGCGGATATATCACCACATAAATTCAGGACATAAGCAGGAAAGAAGAACAAAAAATAATAAAGCGGTCTGCATATTAAGTTAAATGGCAGCGGACGAAAAAATGTAACGTCCTTTTAGGACATGGTTGCCTTTTTTAAAACCACATCGCGTCCACTTTCAAAACTTGTAAGCCGCAGGAGATTTTCATACTAATTTCGCAACTTCCCTTATTGTGCCCAGAGTCCAAGTCTTCTCCGTCCAGGCTTCCGAAAAACGGACGCATAGATACGAATACGACCAGTAAAAACAAAACACAACAAAGAAAAAAAATGGATAAAATTATGATATCTAAGGCCACATATTATAATAATGTCCATTTCTTTTTGTTTCAGTCATCCTCTGATTTTTCAGCCAAATTTTACATAATATCGTTGTAATTAATTTTTCAGCTCCGTAGCCCGTATGCATTTTGTTTTTGGGGTTCGCGCACGTCCTCCCGCGGGTGTACGAGATAACACAAATGTGCACTACCTACTTCAAATTTATTATCAACTCGGGAGCCTGAGATATTCAACATATGTATGTATCTTCTGTTGACATTCTCTGAATTTCTAACTCCTGCTCACTATAGGTACTTACCCTAAACAAATATGACGCAAAGATGTCCTTTGATTTCAATACTATACTACCGCGTATACCCATCAGTGGATTACCTAATTAAAAAATTATTTTCCAAAAAAGGGGGTTGAATCGGCAACATGACAGGGTTGCTCATATCTTTTTTTTTGTGTGTCTCTTGGTAAATTAATATCCTTTACCTTTTGAAATATTTATGTGTGACTATGTGTGTGCGGCGTATATAACCCTTTCCCGGCCTTATTCTATTTTATGTGTTACCATCAAAATTATCGCGTTGATACTTTTGGGCATACATATAATATGTTCGTTCGGCACTGGGCCTCTCATGCTCATTCCATCGCACCGCAGAGCTCATATTGTTATAATGAATATTCCTTAAAAGTAAAGGAGAAGACAATAAAGGCGTTCACCCTTACACCCGCGATGCTGCCTAATATGAATTTATTGTGTAATAAATTTGTTTAATCACAAAACGCGTGCGGCGCTTGCTTATGCGAATACACATAAGTGGCGGTAGTGGGTTTCAATGCTTTCGGGGGATGGTGTTTGATATCTATACGATGGCGATGGCGAAGATGATGACAGCCCTGCCAAGGGTTCCCAGCAGCAGCAGCAGCAGCAACAAAACCTGACTAAACAAATATTAAAATTCAACTAATTATCATTCGAGAAGCGTTAAGTAGAGGGCTTCAGTATAGGCATGGCTTTATCATTAACCATATCACCGAATTGTCAAGGCTTATGTTATAGCGAGTGAACCCTTTAAATATTTCCCTTCGGAAATTCGATCTGGGAGCGTTTGATACATTTCAGATGGCTGTTGACATTTTTCTTATCATAATGACAAAGAGCGTCAATTGAAACTTCTTTGATACATGAGTTTGGGTATCTGTATTTATACGTGTTAAAAATAGCAATAGATTAAATTTCAAGGGGCATTAAAGTAGAATAAATATTGGCGTGAGCAGTCACAAGTGTTTCGTGCTATGTGCTCAAAACCCATATACATCTTTCATAAATAGAAAAATGCTCTCGGATCTTCTATCTTATTGTTAGATTTAAAGTCGGGCTAAGACCTTGCCACGTTTCAATATTTAAAGTGAGAGTTTACACTACCTTTCTCTTAATTGTTAATAAGAGGGTGCATTTACAGCCACTGCATTCTGCATTATTTACAAAATTCTCACGAGGGTACTTGTTACACAAAATAAAATAAAATAACATAAAATTTCAAATGTTTTACTTAAGATTAATCTGTGTTGCAAATTTTATCGAGAGGCATCTTGTAACGCACACTCAAATTTAACCAATCGCACATGTTTGAGGAGCATATACTGGCACTCATATACACCAATCACGCCATTACTCAAACCTTAGGCCGTTAATTCTCCCTTTTTGACATTTATGAGGAAAGAATATTTTATTTATTACAAATTGTTCGCCATTAACGGTAGTAAATCTTCTGCACAAGAAAAAAAAGTATCATTCGAACTTTTATCATCATCCTTTATTGTTGACAGGGTGGTTTTGAAAGTCTTCGCGCGCGCTCGCTGTTTCGCTATATTGAGAAAGCCATTTCAATAAATTTGTCAGCGGTCCGGATGATTACTCGAATAGGCGTATCCAAGGTGAAAATTGCCTCGTTCCCCAACATTAAAATTGTATTTTAATAACGCTTCGGTTATTTACTGCGGGGGCTTTTAAACTTGCAATTTCGCAAGTTATCGCTTGGTTACGGGAAACAGGTGATGATGCTGAACTTGAACAGTGAACACAGATCGAGAGAGCGTACTTTAATTAGAGAAACAGATGCCAGCGCCAGGCCAGGCCACGTTCGTAATGTATACTCTCTCTTCCTATAGGTTAACAATAAAGGTTCGGAGAACTTCATGCTCCATCGAATTGTAATCACATCATTTTGAATTGCCATAGTCCGCAAGGAATTTGCTGGCAAAAACCTCCTTATGCGTTTGCAACATTGTTATAACACTCATACTATTCGGAATATACAGACGCTGTTATGCTCCTTCGAAATCCCACAAAACACACGAAAAGTCCTTCGAATCATTAGTGCCCCAAACAAAACACAAGCCGTTTTATAGCCAGTCAAATGATCCTTGATTGTTGTGTTGCCTGCTACTTACGGTTTGTAGAAGAACAAGAAGGAAGTCGCTGTGTAGCAGTGGTACTTTCAAGGGTCTACGACGATTGTTGTGCTTCGAGTTCAGAGATCGGAACGTCCCTAATGAGAAATCGAAATGGAATTGCAAAATTATCTTTAGTGTCTTCGGAGGGCTAGCAGCAGAAGTATGAGGAAGGGTGGTACTCTACTATAGCACTAGCATACTACAGCTGAAGGATTAAACTGAACTGTTGTTGTTTTATCGCAACAAATTTCATGTATCGAGGTAATTACACAAGCAATCGTATGGTTACGCCATTAAAGTGATTTCATTGATTGCTTCTGCAAGAAGGTTGTCTGCGTCTGGTGCTTGATTAGTTTTCTTTTGGCCGGCTTCATATTACCCTTATGCAGGGTGGAAGAGGCAAACGCAAAGGCAATCTACATCCTTCCTAGGTTGTCGATTCAAGTATCGAGTCCGAAGGATGAGCTATAAAAATGTTCCTAGTCGATTTCTTCCGAATTCCGCTCTAATTACCTTCGAATCAGCCATGCATCCATTCGGTCGGCCATCCACCACACGCACAATACCCGGTGGCCCAGCTTGTTAGAGATCGTAAAACCTATTGGCAGTAACATGCATATGAAGCGGATATTGAATGGATGGAATCACCATGGGCAAGTGTGTGTGTCCCGTATGTATGGGGTGAACATAGGTGATGCTTCTACTTGGCAGCAATTAAATTGGAACAGTTTTTTGACTGGGTCGCTTGACTGATTTTTTGGTACACAGACATGTTGGTAATTTATCAACATATGCTGGTGTGGCTGTGGACCACCGTTTGGATGCATGTGAATTTTATTGGACGGGGAATTAATGAGGAGTGAAAGTTGTTCGAATGGAAGCGGACAAATTGCACTCGTAAAATGGAAAAGCTGGGTTTCTTTTTGGCATTTCCTCGGCGGATAGGTACTTTATTTTTATTGCAAATCCCCTGTTCCTGGAGGAGAAACAGTCAAGGTAACTACTGGCCAATTATGGGGGCAGGACATGACTTTCTTTTACGACACATTGCGTGCAACTTTATTGAAAATAGTTTTATTTGCTCATCAAACAAGCATCTCTATTTGGGAAACTTTCTATTGCTCCAGGATGTAGGTGTTCATGAGGTGTAATCAGCTAAGTACTTTGTACCTGGCAATAGATTGGGAGTCGGTATCTGATGTTCACGAATTCATTCAAATTTTATGGAGTGATTAGAGGGTACTTTGCTAAATTTGTTAACTGTCAATTGATATACGGGAATGAATTATTGGCAAATAATTTCCATTACATTTATAAAAATCGAACAGGGCACTATTCTAACAATCCAAAAGACCTTTTTTTCACCCTATTTTATATAGAAGTCCTCCAATTTCACCAACTCCTCCCGACCTGATAAGCATCATATTAATAGACACTATATGGTCTACTTTAAATGGCAACAGTTTAATCATTCCGCTTGACTTCACTTCGGCTACCAGGAATTGATATTATCAATAGGGGCCGCCCCATCCATTTCTTAATGAAGCGTAATCGCCTTATGTGACTCACTTACAGCACCAACCGATACTCTCACTTGTTACTTACGCTTCAAACGCTTCTTATCAAGCTTAATAGGCACTCTATACGCCGCTAAGC
This sequence comes from Cheilosia impressa, assembly GCA_948293265.1. Classification (NCBI taxonomy): domain Eukaryota; kingdom Metazoa; phylum Arthropoda; class Insecta; order Diptera; family Syrphidae; genus Cheilosia; species Cheilosia impressa. The sequence goes on from OX411882.1 coordinate 242,318, forward strand.
TTATCGTCCATCCAGGCATACGCAAACCTAAAAGTTTTCGACTCATAATGCGAATTCTATTCAATTGCTATGAGCATTCCAGGAGGCGAGAGTCCATCAACGAAACTGTATTCAATGGTAATTTTGAGCATTCCTCTGCCACCCTCGTAATCCACTTATGGCCTACCAATATTGTTTTCCCATTAAACTGATCATTGAACACCAAAAGCTCTTCTCGAATGAGAACGGGACTGAGAGCCCCATTAAACCAATTAAATTAATTGAACGCTCCAATAGGCCCTTTGCAGTCTGGATTTTTGGGGACGCACTGCAGTCACAATGTGCATGGGAGAAATTGTGTGCACTGAATGCAACCCCATTCAGTGCACGCATTTAGGGAATGAGATGAAATCAGTTGAAAGGCGAAAGGATTACTTACACACTATTGATTTCTAATTGACTTTACTCCTGAATTGACACTTTGTAGAGGGGACAAGAGATGCGACATTTCTCGACTTGGGGATAATTCGATGTCAGCTGGAGCCCCAGACGAAGGTGTTAACATTGCCAAAGGGGCTGTGGTTTCAAGTTGGTCTCCACTCTCCACATCCATTTCATTCGAATTAAGATATGTGCAAACATTTTCGATTGAGCTGAATTTGATATTAGGTTAATTGATGGCAAACAGAGTGGACACATTCAAATCTGTCACCTGGTAGTCCCTTTCCAAATTCTCCTCATGCAATGTTCCATGCAAACTTCCAATCTGTAGATTAATGCGCCTTACCAACTCAATCTGAGAGCCCTAGGCATTGCAATGTGCTTGTGCATCCTATACGGAAAGTTCAATAAAAACAGTTGCAAATCACCCAAGAAGGTCAAGATTTATGACGAAATTCTAGTGTGCATTGTGTGCTTAATCCGCATGTCATCCTGTTGGAGTATAAATTGCCAGTGCCACTACCCAGCAGACGACGACTATACGCTCACACATGCACCCTTCAACTTGATTTAATTCATTTGCACGATGGCAGTTGCTTTATGAAATCAACTGAGAAGTTCTCCGTCTCCTCCCGTCGTCGCACAAAGACACATAAATCAATGATTGACTAATAGTCCTTTTTGCATATTCTACCATTGAAAAGGACATCTTGGAATTGCACAGCAGAGGTTTAGGCATTCATCATCGACCAATGCGTTCGTTGGCCGGTTGGGCCTCATGCTGCTGCTGATGGAGGTGGCTCCCCCCCCCCCCCCCTGAATCTCTCCTTGTCCGGTGCCCGTCTCCAAGTATACAAAACACAAATCATTGCACACACATAGTTTTGTTGTGACATACAACCGAACGCTATAGCCCGGTAGCGTTCAGGATGAATCAAGTACTCCTCGGTCAAAGCAGATACGACGACGACATTGACCAGGATGTGCCAAATAGAATACGGAATTATCGGTGTTGCACATGGCAAAACTCTCCAAGGATGTTTGGATTGATATGCAAATTAGTGAGATGGGAAGTGCTCACCTCCCCAAATGACAAATGCCATAACATTTTCTAGCAGCAGACATATACAGCCCCAAATAGAGCACAAAGCTGAGATTTAATACATGTAATCAACATTTTTAGGTGGGTACAAGAAAGATTTGCTTCGATCGGATGCAGCCGAAATATCACAGGAAATCACCTTGAATTAACTTTACAATGCCAAATCACAAGGTGTTAAGCTTTCACTATAGTTTGCTTCGTTTTGGAACCAGATTAACTATGGCACTTACTCTGTGATTTGGTTTGGCCATAACAATCGTTATATACACGCAGTAAGAGGTGCAGTCGATTTCTTCTCGGAAGATGGAAAAGAAAATTCGCAAAGAAGGAGAGAAGGATATACACAAGTTTCGTGTGCAGTTCCGGAACATAAACCCAAGATATACTGGCGAATAGTTCTATTGACCATGACGTCTCTGCAATGTCACAGTCTTATTTATACATTTCCGGGTTTGTTTTGTTGTAGATCGCTGCTTCTTTCTTTATATTCGCTTTTACTTATTTACTTTGGGTGGAAATTTAATTACAAAAGAGACAAGTGGAATGGTCCCCCGTTAATTTATTGCTTGGATGGGATCCAACATCTGAGCAAAAATCGTTTGCATTGAAAAACGTTTTCAGTAAATTTAGTTACTAATGTATGGCACCATTTTTTTAGTTTCTAAAATAGGTAATCTTTGGACAGAAATGCTGAAGTCACTTTTTGATTGGGGACTAGACCACCAAGAAGGTATCAAACTTTAAAGTTGTCAAGAGATGGTATTGAAAATATAATTATTTTAAAAACAAAGCTACCATATAGATCCGGTTCAGAAACTCAAAACCAACAGACAAACAAAAAACTTCCCAAACCGCCCGGAGCCGTTGTCGGTTCAATGGTTGACCACTGGTCAATAATTTCTATTTATTTAAATTCAGACCATTCACTTGGTCATAAAATACCCAGAAGTTAATGTTTTTGACAATTTCCAATGCATAACAATTGACCCATTCATAAACTTCACAAACTGTGTACATATCATCCCAAGTTTTTGGACAGAAAAAAAAACATTCCAAGTTCTGCGTATCAGCAGGAGTAGATGGAAAAACTTTGCTTGTTGCTGGAAGAACTTTTTACTCGGTCTTTCCTTTATTCAGTCGGTTGACCAGTCGAAGATACATATCGAAATTTCAAAACAATGACATGACACAACGGGTGGTAGTCACTGGCTATTGAAATGTCCTCCTGCTGTATGTGGTTTTGTATAGATAAATACATTTACATCTCAGCCAGCCGTAGTCACAGTTAATAGGTTTCGACACTTTTAGGGAGCGAACAGAATGTGAATCTTCATCTGAGGTTTAGCCCCTCAGTGTTTTGAGAAGGAATGAGTTTGCTCTGATGCCTGCAACAAATATCTGGAAAGAGTAGCAAAAAACGTTATTAACTCGATGATCAGAAATTTGATTTTCTAAAGACTTTTTTAAATATCCAATATTTAAATGAATTTGGAAAGATTACGTGTCGAAATTCGCTATTTTGAGATTTTTTTCAAAGTATTTCGATTTTTTTCTATATTCGGAAGACAATGCTCTCTTAGAAACTTTAAAAATAAAAGAATACTCCCCAGTGATATACTTAACAAGCATACCAAATGCCAAGTAGCTATACGACTGTTTTTTATATTATAACGGGTATAAAAGGTACATGCAGTGCAGTATACATGAGGAAAACTCCCTAAACAGGAACTGTCTATTTTCCTTGCTCCCCAAAATCGATTTATACGATTAATACAAAGTAAACAAATTTAATCAATCCACAGGCGTAACATGTGTAATGCGTCCTCAATCCGGCATTCAATCGGTGTAATTAAGTGTCACAACTGTGCTTAATTGGAAATAAACTTCGGATGATGGTAGTCTCTGCTATGGATTATTTAGTGGATTTTGTAGGCGAATCGGGGGGATATCCTAATCACAATGTGGCAGTTGCTGTTTTCTTCTAAAATACACATGTTTGCAGTATTGCCATATTGAAATCGGCCTGAAATTAAAAAATCTTTTTTTGCACTACCAAACCATAAAACTATTTATTATGTCCTTATTGCACAATAAAGAAGTGACGAATCAGGACACTAATCTAATATTGTATCACAATAAAATACCATGGGCTTAAGGCAGTGTAAACAAAAGTGACTGCCCTTGCAAACAAAATGGATGCCACTTTTTCATCAAACGTGTATTTTCATGGTCCAAATTTAAACATGTTGGGTTTGCTTAAAATGCATCAAATATTATTTGCAATTGTGTCGTTGTCTTATATATTTACATATTTCGCTTAATTTTTAGTACTTAAGCATAAAAGAAGGTGCAATTGCAATGCATATGACTGCAAAACCTATATGTAGGTATGATTCACTTTATTAACATCAACAAAAAAAAAAATAAATAATAAACTTTGTGAAACCTGGAAATTTGGACGAGTTCCCCAAAATCCTCAGCCACAGTTCAAACCGACTTGATTTAGAATTGAATTATGGCAACTCTGCACTACGTTCACGTTGATATTAATTTCGATTGAAATCATTTGCCACATCGGTTGGATTTGATTGTCTCCTTGCGACGAGCGCGAAATTACTACCACCCAAGCGTACGAGGACTATATTCCTAGTGCTTGTATTAAAATAACCAACAGTATTGGGTAGGGTGGGGTGTGAAAGAGCATGTCCTTTGTACAAATATATCAACTAATCTGTGGGCAAAAGGTACATCAGCCGTGTAATTAAGGACATGTATTTTATTGACGGCCGTCAGAGAGTGGAAACTTCCATGGCGATGGCGTTGTTGTTCGACCCTGCACCGAATGTGCTTTAGTGCGATTTCGATGACGGTCGAAACCATGGCACTTTGGGGGACTCAATGTTGTCCAACATATCCAATTGGACCATTTACGAAACGAATAAAATGTTATTGCATCCTTGTATACGAATATTAAAATTGGATTTCAGATTCCTGGAAAACATTATTCTGGATCTGGTGTGGCATCGGACAGCTGCACGTAAAACGCTGATTAATTTGACCTCCTTTACGCGTTCAAAATTAGAATATCGTATGGAAATATATATATATATTTGCAGCTCCAGTCGATTTACGAGGAGGTAAGCGTCAAATCAATGCTGACAAATTCCTTCCGAAACTCAAATAAAATCCGAAAATTGCCAACTTCGTGTCTCATATCATTAACAGAGTTAGGCAATTTTCAAAGTTATGAGGGTGTGCACCCCCACCCATACACGTCCTGTTATGGCTTCAATAGGGCTGTGGCTGAGGTACAAAACGCCGACAAACCTGTTCGATTATAAATTCATTAAAATTTGACAGGAAAACATCGGGAAACTTTGCAGCAAAGAAGCCGTTACATCAGGAGGTGAGTGTTTGTGTGTGTGTATATGTGTTGCGGTGTTGTGCGGTTGTGTAAATTAGTCGTTTAAAAGTAGACTAAGTTGTGTGTATAGGGATGTGTTTTGAAGGCATACAAAAGGATTCCCGTTCACCACATTATCGGCAATTATTCATAAGCGATGAAAGGAGCGAAAGGGTGGCAACTTTAATTCCAAACGCAATCAACTAGTTCCTTAATAATTAAAACTCGATAAACTTTTGAGGTGTTGATGAGCGAGCAGGTGGTGCGGGGCAGATGCCGTCGGGCCGTAAAGAAATGTTTGTAATTTTGTATGGCTCTTGTGATTCGCATGGCCATCAACGTTATTCCTGGATCATTGAATCCCAATTAACCTCGTTAATCTATTTAATAGGCACTCAGCCTTACCCGAAATCCCTTTTATCCTTATCCACTTAGTTGCAATCCAACAGAAATGAAAAAGCAAACAATTCGTATGGCTGAAACTCCACTTGAGCGGTATTCGCTGTTTTTTTTTTTTTAATTTATTTTTTCGTTAATCGCGTGCGGGTCTGTTTGTTTAAGTAGGATTTTTTCTCGTCGCACCAAAGGACCCTCGAAACAAACCACTGGATTCCTCCAAAAATCAAAATAAAATGGACTGGAAATTGCCGCATGTTCGCATCATCATCATCAGCATCAGCGTCATATGTGTGTAACGATTATAGGTGGATATGTTGGCGGTGTAAACGGTGTCCAACAAATTCGAAAACAACCACAAGAGTGGGACGATTATTCCGACGTTCAATTTGAAATTATTTTTTTTTTTTCTCCACCCATTTCGGGCATTTGCCAATGATGGTGTGTATTCGTATTTGAATTTTTGTATGTAATGATGTCCGAATCTGTTGGTTTATGCTCCCGTTCCAAATGCTCAAGGATTGGCATTGGACAAGTGAATGGCTTGGAATTTATTTTTATATTCGAAGCTTTCATTTTAACTGCTTTCATTCAGTGGCGTAATGTACATATACGAGTAAGGTCGGTATAAGCGGCTTAATGGTAACGATTATTATTATTGTATTCCCAAATAGATTTTCCTTGCTCAACGCTCCAACAAAATCATATTTTACGTAATTGGATGTAAATGCATTTTTTGCTACTTGTTGCACGGCGGGCTTCTAGTGGGCTGCGGAAAATTGAATTTCCAATTTTAATTACAGGCAGACATATGAAGAGCTGTGCACTGAATTATATATTGTATGCAGCAGTGTGGACGGTCTTTCAGGTCGCAGCACCCTTTATCGGTACAGTTGTTATTAGAATTGAAAATTAACCATACTCATAGTTCGGGATACCAGATCGTAGAGATATCGGGAAAGAGCATGTTGAAGATCAATTTCGGTAGCAGATTGTTCCACATACCATCCTAGTACATTTTATGGACATGTAGCGTAAAGCCTTCCTATATTGTGTGACTCATATCACTGGTTATGAATTGCATAGAAGCGTGTTTTAGGTTAATACAGAAATATATTATCAAAATTTTAAAATTCTAATGACTTACTAAAAAGTGAACTACATAAGAAACTAACAGGTCTTGGTCTGCCTAACAAGTTGTAAAGCCTTTACCGCAGCAACGTATGTAGTTGCAAATCGAATTTCCCTCTCCATAACGTACCAAAAGGCGACACTTACAGTGCTGTTCAATGAATTTCGCCTTCAGCACAAAGATTACACAAAAAAAATCTTCATCACTTCATTAGACTGCGTTGGGGATGGGTTTTTGGGAAATTCTTTTCCATCCAAGCGCGCTTCGAGGTCAACCACGAAAATTCCTTAAACTAAAAATTCACAAAACTTCCCCTAATGTTAGCTCGTTATTCCTCCGTCACGCCATTCCCCAATCCCGTTTATACTGCAGAAAACAAGGGTAATGTGTTCATCAACGCCAATCTACTGAGGAATCTCTCATTTGAATATCTACTCGCAAAAAATATCTCTGCTTCGGAAGAGATTAATTCTGGAAATCAATCAGAAGCAATCATGCAGGTTGTTTGGAATTTCAAGTGATCCCTTGATTAAGATATCGCTTTGGAGCGGGTTGGAGGCTGTGACTCACTAAGTATCAGCTGTTTAGGACTTCAATTTGTTTAAAGTGTAATTTACTTCAACCAAGTGGGGGCTACATTTGCCCACAACCCATTAAGGACTAAATGCATGATTAAGCCTGAAATATGGGTAATCCCTTTCCGACTGTGGATTGGACACCTTTCTATCCAAAGTAGGTAACTGTGCGAACATTAATATTTAAATACCAAAACTCTATAAAAAAGAGCGCATAGCATGGTTCCGCCGCCACTCGACTAAAATATATTGCCATATGGGATAAAATTAAAATTTTGTAATTCATTCTTATTAATTGTTGCTAGCAGTGGTAAACTGGAAAACCTCTCCCCGGCTTGCAGACACGGTTGGAGTGTGAGGGTCAAGCAACGAAGCTCATTATGATTGCAGGCACCTTCCGAATGGAGAATGTCCTGCACTCGGTGGTTGGAAATTTCACCTTTATCAGAGCAAAAGCATCCCTAAAAGTGTCCTCAGTGGAAATGGCGCTACACGATACTACTCAAGTTTATTATCCTCTTGCATGGAATCTGGAGTGGAGTGTTGGAAACCGCTTTCGGGTTCTTCTTATGGAGTTTACTATTTTATTTCCAAGGACATTCGCTAGATAAGGTAAATGTTTAGCTCACATCTAAAGGCTTACCTCTGCTCGTCACTTCATTAGGGTACCTGACTTGTACTAGTTGTAATCTAGTCTGACTAAAAGCCCCCCCTTTTGGGATACTGTATACATAAGCGTGACGCCTTTCACACATGTACCGTACCCGTATATATACATACCTATGCAGCTCACCCATTTCCGTAAGTGCTGCGCGAAATTAGAAAACAAAATTCCAAAATAAAAAAGTAAAAGGTCGACAATGTGGTGGCGGTGGGTAACACAGTTCTATATGTAAATTATACAAAAAGGATATTCCCAAAAGGACGATAAATTCTCTTTTAACCTCTCAAGACAAAAAAAAAATGTCACCGTTCGCGCGCGCAGTGCATCTACTCAAGTGCTTGGTCTCCCATACCACCAAAATTAAAAAAAAAAAATAATAATTTATATATTCCTATATATATATCTCACCGGGTTGGGTGAAGTAGGGTGGTCCGTTTCCATTTATTCGCTTCCACCAGTAGTTACTGAAAAATAAATCAACTCATACAAAAGTGATTCCATTCACGTTTCGTTGGAAACGCTTGTATAGCCCGGTTAGCTGGGTTACGTTGGCCGGTCAGCGGGGAGAGCTACAGTATCCGATGTAGAATTTTGCGGTCAGCAAAAGGATACGGACATTTTCGGAGAGACGCAACTCAAACATAAACGATTATTAATTATGGACAGTGTGTCCGTATTTTCGGTACAGATCTTCAATAAACCCCATGACCCATGGGCCATGGGCTACCCGTACTTATTTTGCAAAAACCGTTCCACATCCACATTTCACTTTTATATTTTTGTAGATTCATACTTCTGATGAATGTGTGTTCATTAAAATGAGTAAAAATGAACCCAAAAGTCCAACTATGAAAAAAGCCATGGGTTGGGGTGTGGAAGCATCAGAAACCCTTTGGGACTGACCCCTTTTGAGAACACTCTGTGGTGTGGTGTGGTAAGAATGGAACCTTTAATTAAATATATCCAATACAAAACGTGAATCATGATGGCTGCTGTCCATTCAAATGAACTCCATATCGTCGATGGACAGAGTCCGATGTCCGAGGATAACATCTACTAAATTGCCGCATTGAGTACCACTGTGTGCTATGCTGTCACTATTTAAAGTGTCCGTCCGATGGTCAGTGGGAATTCAATTTTTATTAGTTGGGTGAACGTTTTCTACAACCCTGCCCACCGTACGGTTATTATAAAGGCGCACAGGGCTGAATCCGCAGTGAAATGGTCAAATAGGGGTGACTTGTCCATCCGGAAAGTTTCATCTTCTGCATGTACTGTACATGTATAGGTACAGTCTCTCCGAAATGAAAACTGTTTAAATTATTCATTGCCATAAACTCCAAGACCTTCGTTCCCATTCCAGTCGGTGGTGGTAGTATATATACATGACACCGCTCTCTTTTTGAGTGGCCACAACTGATATGCGTATTCTTGACGACATTTTTTAAAGTTGCTCATTTGATTTGGTTTGATTGATTGCAAACGATTGAAGCCCTGCAGATAAAACTAATGACAATCAATTTATTAGAAATGAGGCAATAAATAAGGGAATCAATTTCCAGATGGATTCCGGCGGGCCTTAACAAAGATCACGTCGCAAATCACTTAACTCGACCACAAAAAAGGCCAACAACAGAACAGAACCAGCCAGGGAATCAATTGTTCTCATTTTTTGTCGGCCACTCCTCCCATCGCCGCCGCTGTTGTTGTTAAAAAATGCTCTATGGGATGCTGGAGAAAAAAAAATCCGATGTGCGTGAAAGGAATTACAAATCCAAAGGATGTGGCCGTATTCAATGGTCAATTGGTTGTTTACATCAGCACGTGCCCTAATTTTGACATTATAAATGGAAGGGCATTGAGATAACAAATAACATCACCGTTAGCCACCCTCAGCTGATATCGCATTGAACTAACCAAAAAAGCAACCCTCCTTCCGCCACATTCATGCAAAGGTATCAGTGTCGTTGGTGGTTGAATAGTCATAGACGTCTTCCTTTTTTTATTTCGAAAAAACAAAAATCACCCTTGTCCGAGCGAAGCAACACAAGGTCTAGACAAATCACCCCGAAATATAACGAAAAAATAAAAAAAACTACACCCCTATTGCCTTTAATGTAATATTCTAATATTATGTCCTGTTTTAGGAATTTTTCTCGATGTCATCTTCGTGGTCCTTTATGCAAAAGGTCGTCAGGCACTCAAGGTTTATTTTGCTCCTCAAGAAAAGAATATCAAGGGTTGCTTCTTGGCAAACGAGAAACCGGAAGACAATTTCTTATTGGCAATTGGCAATGGAAATTTGCGTATAATAAATTTATGATTCCGTGACTGGATACATTGTGGCATTTTATTCTCCGGTACCAAAGGGATATTACTTTCCGGAAAGTGGCAAATTGGTCAAGTGATTTTGCAAGAAAGAAAAAATAGCATCAATATATGACGGGCGGGTAGATAGCATGACTGGCATAGGTACGAATACGCAGCACGCTCTGTATTGATATAAAAATATGAAAATGAAATGCTTGCGATTTATCTGATTTTTATGGGGTCATGAATGCTGGAATTGGGTTTTTTTCTTGAGTGATTTGGAGTGATTGTTGAATATTTGTGCTTTGTGCTGTGTGCTCAATATAATTGAAAGGTTGATGGAGCAAGAGGTTTTGATTGAATTGCTTGTTAAGGGTTGTTTCAGATGAATGGAACAACATTTACATGATATTGAATAGAGGAGATTAGAAGCTGGATGTGCAAATTTCGAGAAGATTGTTATATTATATGGTATTGTGGTGTAATCTGCTTGAGTGGGCTAGAATGTGGTGGTAGAAAAGTTAAACATATACAAGTACCCATGCCATTGCCTTGCGGTATCATGCAAGACTATTAAGTAGTCAATGTAGCGATGCAATCAAGATGCGCCCAAAAACATAAACTCGTAATCGTGGACAGGAGTTAAACCTCTTAAAAACCATACTAAGTCGAGCTTCAAGGACATACTTAAATATGCCTGCCGATAAAAATCAGTTGACACACCAACTGCAAGTTCCTTATTGGTCCGGCCTTTATATTTGTGGGGACCATTCTGGCTGGCATGTAAATCTCTTCTATTTCAATATAATCACTTTATTGTGACCTTTTAAGACACTACCTTCAGAGTTCTAATCCAATATCCCTATACCTTCTGTAAGCACACAAACAAATCCAACTGGAATTCCCTATTACTCCAACACTTACAACTTAGATGGAAAACTTAAGTTCTCATGGAGCAACAACAAAAAAAAAACTCCAAATAGTTGAAAGCACTAAAAACAAAAAGTAAAAGAAAGAAACAACATCAAAAGTGCAAGACACTTCACACAACCATCAGCAGCATTCTGATGCGGCCAATATAATTGTGGATGAGAGTCCAGTACATTCGGAAAGTTTTCACCCAAGAAACTCAACTCCTCAGAGAGCGTAAACTTTTGTTTTTATTTCTGGAGGGGGTTTCAAGACAACAACACCAATAAGAAAAATCTCGAGAGAAAACTTTTAGGCTAGAGGCTACAAAAATGAGCACACAACAAGGATCATCGAAAGGGTTTCATCATCTCTTAAGCAGGGGATTTGGAATATTTCTGATGTGCAGTCCTGAACTTTGGCTGTGTGAATTTTTCCCACAGTTGTCAAACTAGAAATGGACATGGACAATGGACATGTACCTAATTATGTATTCCAAGTGAGTAGCACGCATACGAGGTGCATAGAATGGTTGTGATTTTTTTTGTGCTCAAAACTTACTAAATTCTATTTGAAAAATGTTTACAGTAGCCCGCGCTCAAACTGCTCGCTCCTCTTGTAACAGTGGATATGGCAGGACTCTAGTCACAAAGGACGGTTGGAAAAGTTTAGTGTCTGGCTGCATGTGAAATCCTCAAAGAGAACACCCAATTGGAGCGCTTTTGTTAACTTTGATCCGTTAAAAAAATATATACATACGGCAAATGCCCGTTGCCTGTGCGCCTGGGGTCGAAAATTCACTGCGGGAAAGTTCATCAAGCGAATATGACAAAACCACCCATATCCTAGACATGCGGCCTGTTTGAATTAGAGAGGTGGTACTCTAATACAACTACCACTACACAAAACTATAATGGGCGATAGCGACCTTTTGTTAATTAGTTGTACATGTTGACCAAAAAATTTCCAGAATCCTTAATGACGACACAATACGAAGGATCCTGAACGGGGCTAAAAAGGCTGTTGTTTCGGAGGACGGTTATTAAAAATAAAAGCTGTTTTCAGTTTTTGACAAAGGGGGTGGAATAGAGATAATCGTATTTTTACGACACATTATAGCGAATTTTGCGACAACCAGCAAAAGTTTATGTTTTGAAATTTAATTGTTTTTACCTCCTGGGGGAGAGTGGATAATAGTGAACGAATAGTAAAGATATATGTGACCGGCCTTTTTGTCCAGCAGTGAAGTACACAGCGCAATGGTGGTGGTATGGTGGCATTCACTAGCGTCAACATCAGTAACAAGCAAAAGTCACTAAAGGCCAAAAACGAGGCAGTGAGTCCTTTTGATGAACTCTCATGATGCCAGCTACTACTGGTGCTGCTTCTACTTCTGTTGCTGCTAGAGCCATCACCCCCATTACGTAACATGATTTTTCATTTGTCAACTTTTGTTGTTTGTTGCTATGTTTGTATGTGTGTCGGTTTTTCTGTTTTTTTTTTTCTATTACATAGGAACACAAGTATGCGAATATTTAGCTGCAGGTGGATTTGTTGCCATCATCAGCTCATCATTGTCGTTTTGTAATCAGCCACCATAATCATCTGCAATAAGGAGTGCTCACCGAAACAATGCATTCCTGTTAATCATCATCATAATCATAATCATCGTCATCATCACCATCATCATCGTCGTCATAATCGCCATCATCAGCTGAACAGCACAAGGACCTGCCGCAAATCTTTACCTTACATCTATCATAGAAGTCGTCCTCTCGTCACTATCATCATCGTCTTCCAAAAGCGGCGTCGAGAACAATGCTTTTGCCTGGGGCAAATCAAACGTGAATCTCCTGGTTATGCTGTTGATTCGAAACGCAAAACCGTAACCACACAAAATACCTGCAAGTTCTTATCTCGGTGCAGTTTTGCAGTTCACAGTCATTTCTAAGGTATGTGATCTGGCTACACTGAGGAAAAAGTTTTCCTCCTCGAACTCTGGGCTACCTACTCTATTGGAGACAGACGAATGACAATTCAATGTAAAAGTTGCTGGTATTTTGTGATGAGCTAAGGAAATATTTGAAAATAAACTACAAACAACTTCAATAGCTTTACAGTTACCAGGAAACAATAGAAGGCTAACGTTAAGCCTAATACGCAGTTCATATGAAATCAAATTTTCCACCTCGAAGTGTCAAAATGAACATTCCTTGAACTTGAAAATTTCACTAGGCAGTACGCAGTTCGCGTAAAAAATATGTTTTATTGTTCGCCGCATTGAAATTTTAACATTTAGGCGTGAAAAATGATTCGTAGAAAGGCGGTAAGGGAATTTATTTTAATTTCAGATATTTCTTAAGGAAAGAGTAATACGTTTTCGCACTTCTAATACAATTTTACAATTGAGGTGTACAGGTGTACGAAAAGTTGGAGGCAGGGATGACCTTTCTAATAAGCAGGGTTTCTCAAGAGCACTTTTTAACCCCGTTTTGCAAACAAAAGCCAATGTATCGGCTGGGAGTGACGTTTCTTCAAAGGTGCGCAGGTGTTCTCTGCACAGTGCACAACCTTTCCAAATCTATTTCTGTTTTTCCAAACGCATTTCTGTTTCTTTACAATAATTTTTATTTTAACAAATCAGTATCTGTAAATAAATAGTTGAAAGATGTTGAAAAAATTGTATCGCATCACAATCCAAAACTCCCTGTATCGATAGTTCCAATTCATAAGTATTCAAAGTAACTTGTTTGTAATCAAACTCACAGATCAGGGTGTTCATCTCGCAAAATAAAAAATAAAAACCCTATGGTTTTGCGCTATTGTTCACAGAACCTTAAAATACTAGGACTAGCTGGTCTGTTGCGCAGTGAGAACAACTGGCAAAAAATATGAATTCGAATATTTGAAATTGCAACTGCTTTATTGAAAAGCTACTTGCGAAACCATTTTCGCAGCTGGGTTCAGCGGATAAATTAGAAATAATTTATTATTTCAGGAAATTTCATGGAAAATATTATAAATCCAAGCTTTGGCTGTGTGGTTGCCCTTCTATAAGCAAAGTCTTCTGTTGGCCTTGTCTGCTTCTTTTAAAATTATTTGATTCCAATCGATAAGAAACAAACAATTAATATACCTAGAAGAAAACTAAGTAATGGGATCGTTGTCGATCACGGCCTCGTAGTGTCCTGGAATAGAACTAAAAACACACCAGTGAGATCTACCTATATATAGATCAGAGTTGGTTATGTCCCACGGTGCTTTTATTTATTTTGGAAAACCAGCATTTTTTGGAATTTTGTATGGCATGTGTATGCCCACAAATGGTGCCCATTGTTCCATGTTGTTCAGCATTTGCTTGTAACAATAACTTATTAGTAATTATTATAAGTAGATAAAACAAGGGTGTTAAAAAGTTAAATATTGATATATTTTTTTTAATATATAGGTTACATTAAGTCTTGAATTTTCACAAAAAAAAAAAAACTTTCCAGCTCAGTCACCCTACATAAATTTCACCACGAAAATTTTTAAATTTTAAGTACATTCTATCGCTAAGTTAGAATGTATTCTCTGTACTTATACTATAAGCTGAATAAGTAACCAAAGCAAAAACATCGTTTTTAATGTTTAGGTCTTCTTGTTTCAATGAGATGTTGGTCCTTACAGAGTTTCAATGTATTTAGTGGAGTTTAGGTATATTTTTGTTGAATGTAGTTTTTAAGGTACAGACCGTCAAATTAAAAAAATTGAGAAACTATTTCCTCTCAGTGTACTCAATACAGATAGGAAATTTAAAGAAAAAAAAAATCCCACGCCCCTAAAAGAACTGTAATGAGAAATAGTGACCTGTTCATACCGTTTCAGGATTGTTATTTGCGAGCACATCACCATTATTATATGCAAGTGCAGTAGCGGTATATAAAAAGAAGCATCATTCATTTCATTCGAATATAACGAACGCAAAAGACTCGATGCAAATGCTGGTAGTAGGTATACTACTGGCAAGCACAACAAAAGCGACGATGGATGGATGGGTGGGAAAAAGCGGGCCAAACATATTTGAATTCAAAAAGGATTATTAGCGTTTCAGTTTGGCTTGTAGAATGTGTCTGTGTGTTTATGCGAACATGGAATAAAACTTGCTTTGCAAGTTTTTGCGGCGCATAACAATCGCTTTTCGAGGGGGCACGAGTATACGAGTAGTATTTGTGTGTGGGAAAGAAATCCTTCTGTATCTTCTTCGATGCCTAGACTCTAGTGGATCAGCAGTCTTCTCTTCCTCTTATCCTTCATTGAGAAAACTATGTCAAAAGGATGTAAATGCGGGATTTGTTCAGTTCTTTCCGTTTTATATGTATTATTATATAGTTATTCCAGTGCATTCATCAGATATACTTGGCAGATGTATTTATTGTACTGTGCCATTACCACTTCTGTCGTCACTACCGCCGCTAATGAACCAAAAATGTCAAACGATTCGTGCAAAATAGTCTCTTTTTGCTTGCACTAACCTCATCATCTTGTGGAATAAATTTCGCCATTTACTTCAAAGGCATTGTTAGGGATGTGACACTTAAAAAAACATTTAAATGGCAGCTCGAAATCTCCTACTGACAGCTGGGAGGTACTGCATAGCGCACATATCATCACAGCTGCAGTTTCACCGCATCCGTAAGCCGCTATAGGTACCACGCAATCAGTACATAAGCCCCCAAAATGTAAAATAGCTTCGCAAGTGCTGACTTGTGGCTGTTCCCGCAGCTTCTTTCGCACGTTGCTCTTGCGGCGTCTTTTCTTTATTGGCATTCGAATGCATGCACGCGAAAATGTTTCAAACAGGCACGAGTACCTATATATTATTTGCATGCATAAAATCAAATTGTTCCTTGGCGACAAGAGATATGACTTTTAATTGATAGTGTGCTTCGTAGGATGGCTTAGATTCTGTGTGATACGTGGTGTATATCGAGAAAGGTGGGGGATGTATTTAACAAGAATTGCACTTCCAGCGGTTGGACAAAGATAAACTTCCCTCTAAGTGCATCTATCTATTATTTACTTTTATTTCTATTCTTGAAAGGACTACCCATGGCCCCTCTTACATTTTACTCACGAACACGATCTGCGGTAAGTTGGTTGGTTACCTTTCAAAATAAAAACAAAAAGTAGGACTTACTCCCTGGATTTAGTGACCGAGACAGTTTACGACAATTTTATGCGCTCTCGCACAACATATCAAAGGGATAATAACAGGGATAAATAAAAACGCTCACATCCCACCCGTGAATAAATCCCACAAAGCAGATTCCATCCATCCTTAAAAAGAACCCGATTATGGGACTTTCTTCTTCTTCTGCTACTGCTTCCTTGGTATAATTTTTTTTTATATGTTTAAATGCATCATCCTCCATCGACCACGCAATGTCATTGACAACCACAACATAGAAATGAAGTCGTAAACGTCCTAATGGTCGCATAAGGCACATTTGCGGTAAGAAAAGAAGTATAAATAAAAAAGGTACCCTGGCAAGCTCGCAAAATGAAAATTATAATAAAATAAATAAGTAAAGAACAACGGCAAAAATATACTATATAAACGGATACAAGAAAAAAAAAATGAAGCTGCACATAGGTATAGAAGGTCTATAAATATTTGAAATCTTTATCACTGAAGGTGTACGCACTATCTTTCTTCCTTGGGTACGAAATTACCTTAGATTCCTGGGTCCTCAAGAACTATGTACATCATATATACCTACTCGTCGTAGATGTACATCTGTTAAAACGATGGATTGGTGTACGGTTGCAAAATAGCACACGGTACTCTCTTCAACCTACTAGGGGGTAGAGACAAATGACAAAACATTTCCTTGCTATAGAAGTTGCGTCGTCAATTCCCAAGACATCCGAGCAGTCAACTAATTTGCACACATATTTTTTACGATTTTTTTATTGTAATGGAAGAAGACGCAGCGCAGTGAATGATTGTTGCTCTTTCGAATATACAATTTATTTGAAGTCACAATGCTAACCTGGGCGAGCCAAAAGAAAGATACAAGGAAAAGTTTTGCTTACAAAAAAGGAACGTACCTATTACATTATCTACGTGGAAAAGTTTGCTAAGCCGATATTGCTAAAATTTGCGACCAAACTTTGTTGAGCGGGAATATAACCATAAATGAGAATGCGTATTGTTGTTTTTAGAGTTATTGCATGGGAGTGGGTGCAGGTTTCGAATTGGGAAATTATTTGACTATGCGATTATTGTGTTGGTTCTTTTTCACAAATCTGTCAGACTATTGAATGTGGGTCTCGGGTTGAAAGCCTAGAAAAATACTCAAATGAGTATTTCCCAGAACTACAGCTAACAGCGTGTGGATATTCATTCGAGTACCGCCTGCGAAATATCTTTCTTTAACTGTTTTGACATCAAAGTCTGGATCTTAGTCGCCTCTTACGACAGGTATGGCTTACCTCGGTTTGTTACCAAAATTGCCATTGTCTGGAAGTTAGAGATTTTACTTATGCAAAATTCGACATAGTATCGCGACCACCACTGCATATTCTCTCTTTCTCTCTTTACGATGCTTAACTCAAATTAGAAGATTGTTAAGATACGAAAAATATTTGAAACAAAAATCTTTCTAACTGTCACTGGGTGCCATAAATATACGAAGAAAATATACATTCGCATCTAAATAGGTACTGTTTAAAACCAATAATATATTATATATATGTATTACCTAACACAATGACAGCACCGCTAATAATAATATATTGACAATGAGAAACACCAACAAAATATAAAGCCAACGACAATGAACAACACTCTGGGTCGTATACGTAACATTGATGGAAATTTGCATGCAGTCATAAGACAAATTGCTTTGTATATTGGTATGTATGAGTTTTTGTGTTTGCCTGCCAAGCAAAAGCACAACCTTTGCAATAATACACGCGGGAGACTTTCGAAATTAAACGGCTATCCAACTTTTCACGAGCACATGTGCTTATGTGTCCCATAAAATTAGCATGTCTTCAAAACCAAATCTTCTAATTCTGACCAGAGAAAGTGTGTAGTTGATAGTAATGGTCATCAGAACGTAACGCCATCTACAAAGCGCAACATTTTTGTTTACTAACAGAAGTTGTCGCTAAAGATATTTTTCTTGCCGAACACTCCAAGACGCAATGGTAGGATCTGCGGCACTAGCCGTAGTTAGCATAGACTTGAGTTCTTGTGTGAGAAGTAAGCTGGATCTTATATATGTCTATATTTGTTTACATTTCGACCACCGGACATCTATTATTTTCTTATAGCGATTTTCTTACTGACAATAAATATGAGAGACGAAATTTTTTATGTCAGACTTTAACCTACATCTGATATACTCAGCAACGCTTCCTGCAATTAAATGTACATAGTTCACGCAAATAGTATCCAACCGTTCTCCATTTTATTATATATGTAGATACCAAAGTCAGGTCATATACCACATACTCCAATTACGAGTAAAATTCGGATACATAACCACAATAGATCCAATTAACCGAAAGACAAAAATTGCCATCAACTTTTGTTCATTTGCCGCACTAATCCAAAAGGGCACAAATATTTCGAACAAACATGAGCCCCACATTGTACTTCTAGGACACACATGGAGAATATTGAACATTTTTTATTCCCTTTCATTCTATCAGATATGCGAGAATATGTGCAAATTCCATGTCTGTGTGAGTAGAGTATACAATAATTCAAAGAAATTATTTCCAAAATTGTTTTATTTCAATTACATTTCTATGAGAAGACAATAGTCGGCGTCCGTTCCCCGTCCAACGCCATATTGGAGTGGAGAACGACGACATTCGTTTGCGCAAAATAGAAAATATTTCACATTATTATCCTTTCGATGGAAATTAACTATCAGACGACGCAAAAATAGAGGACAACCCCTTGCTGGTTGTCGTTTTTACAGGACATTGGCCGTCGGAGCATATTCAAGTATCTAAATGTTTCATCTTTTTTAGCTAATAAACCGAAAAAAGGACATAAATTGTGTGCTGGCGGAAAGTCGTATGGTGAGAAGATTACTTTAGATACTCGTATACTCGTAGTTGTGGCTTTTATATATCAGAAGAAGGAGAACAAAAAGGATGCCAGAGCAGCAGCAATTCGGCAGACAGGACAAATGAATGTATAATGCATAGGTGCGGTTGAACGGCCCTACGGCAAACGTTTCCGGCTCTTACAATTACCAGCCACTGCGGCTCTCTTCGGGTGGAAAATTTTCAAATACCGACAGTGGAAGAAGAAATGCGGAAGATATTAATCGCAATAAAGGAAATGCGTCAAATGGGTGCTGTAAGTTTTATTGATTTCTATGCTAAAGCTATTACTTTGGCTCTTCCTCCTGGTCGAGGGGTGTACGGGTGACCTCCTCCCACATGTCCTTGAGTCCGGGCTTTTCTTCGTTTGGATTTCGTCTGTCCGTGGGATCTTTGCAGAAAATAACACCTTCCGTGGGTAGGATTTCCACTCCGTCTTCTTCACTCAATTCAAACGCGTTCTACAAAAAGCCGCACTTAATAATTTGATGGCAAGAAGATTGTTTTTGTTTTTAAATTAATTTACCAAGCACACAACTACCGCTAGCAAGAGTACTAGAATTTGTCTTGACATTTTTGAGATAAAATTCACAAATGAGCAGCGCAACTGTGTTCTGTTACAAGTATGGTTATACTGACGATAGTACGTCAAATTCGCTGGCACAATCTATGGTGCTGTTCAAGTGAAGCTCTGAAATCTGAATCATCGCGTGCTCTCGACCTCGTCGAAGCTCTGTTCTGTGCGAGAATTTGATTTATGTTCATCAATTGCGA
Source organism: Cheilosia impressa (assembly GCA_948293265.1). Classification (NCBI taxonomy): domain Eukaryota; kingdom Metazoa; phylum Arthropoda; class Insecta; order Diptera; family Syrphidae; genus Cheilosia; species Cheilosia impressa. The sequence goes on from OX411882.1 coordinate 262,112, forward strand.
ACGACAGTACACAGTAGTTAGAATTGGAATAGCTGTGCGATCGAGTCAACCTTAGCTTTGGAGCTTATTGGCAGGCAAAAGTAACAGAAAATTAAGTATTCGCAAACGAAGATGACGCATGGCGTCGAACAATAATTTCGAGTGCCAAAAATGGAAACACTGCGCTGATACTGGGGAACACAAGTATTTCCGCGATGATTAATCAAAGTAGCTTGGCTTGGTACATGTGCGTTCTCTAATCTACGTTCAGCCAAAAAGATTGCCCGATGTTTATACTATTAAATAAATATTGCCACACAGAAATGTAGAAAATAAGCTAACAATTAAGACGGGAATCACTCAGTATTCGAGTTTCCTGTGGCTCTTAGCCAAATATATTTACAAGCTTTTTGAACGTGCGTTCTATTAATAAAAAAATTAAACTCAATGAAAAGTCATTTGTACTGATTGTTGTTAAGTATCATTGGCTTTCCAAGGTAGGATCAGAAAATCTGGCTGCCTTTTTAAAATGCGAATTAAGTTTGTTATGCTGAATAAGGCAGAAAGATTGAAAACCTGTAGGCAGAGTCTTGTCTTGTCAGTTTTAATTGCCTATTTCTTTTTCCATAATGATCTCATACACTGGCACCCAGCAGAGTCAATTAGGTTTGAGTTTAGCGCTGTTTGTTCTGAATAGCATTGAGTTTGGCTATGAAGATTTATCCACATGCTCTCACCCTAACCAAAGGCATTAAAGCCTCCTGTACCCCGCTATGCTGCATGCACTTCCTTCATGCACGTTTTCGAATCAAGTGTTGGCTGCAGGTAACCACTCGAACATCGAAAAGCTTTTGGAGCCCAATGACCATGGCCCATGAGAACTCTTCATATTTACAGTTGATTTTTTGTATTCAACTGAATCAACGAACAGATTACTTCCTGCGAACACAATGAAATTATCTTCTTATTAAATACTTATCTAAAATTAAACATCAATAAAAACCACAAAACGAAAAAAGGCAGATTAAAATATTATATTTATTTATAGTTACGTAAACAGCATGGAAATTACCCCATTATATCCAGCTTTCAAGCCCCATGTCACTTTTCCCCTCCAAAGGATTGGAATAAAGTCTTGAGCAAACAGCCAAATGACAGTCTGATACGAATTGTTTACTTGTAAGAGATCCTTTGAATACTTAACGATAGATGCATTAGGCAAAACGAAGGAGCAACCCCACCCAATGTGCGCGCCCTATTGTTAGATTTTCTTACCGGCGATTATCTCCAAAGAGACATTTTTCAATAAGGATTTCGTGTTTTGTATTTCGAAACAAAAAAATAAAACTGAAAAAAAGGAAATAATCTGCGTTTGCTCAACAGTAAGGATCACATTATTATCGTCATCAGTTTTGAGTTCTTTTTACCGGTTTTCATCGCGAAACCAAGAAAATAAAACTGACGCCATGCCTTTGAAGTAAACAGACAACACAGAAGAAAAAAAACAACAAAAGAATCCCACGGTATAGATTTATATCCGGTCCACCGTCAACCAGGATCGACTTATTGGGGAAAAAATAAATCAAAGGAATCCGAAGCTTACGGAGCCGTGCAAACAATTCTGTTTTTTACCTAAGATAAGCATCAAAGTGAAGGGCTTTTTGAATACAAACATCTCCATCTTGAATATTAAAAGTCAACCAAAAGGATTAAAATCAAGAAATGAATGTCTGCCACTTAATGCACCTGAGGTAGAGCAGAACCCGTCTATGGAAAATACATTAGCGATTCCAAAGATAAGCTAAAAACATTCTTACCTCTTCCTGATGGAGAGCAAATATAATAGCGCTGGAAACTTTAAAATCCCCACTTGCGAGAATACAGGTGTATAGTATTTGACATAAGTGACAATCTGCTTCTTCTCTCATAGACTAAGTAAATATTGCAAAAATATCAGAAAACCCATATGAGCATAGCGCGACGGGGAAGAACCTCTTTATTCGTCATGCAAGTTAATTAATTCAAATCTAGCTAATTGAAAATTATTTGTTGAGATAATAGAGATTGAGAAGTTTCGCGAGCAATGTTTGCATGTAAGACTCCCGGATGGGTAAATTCAAAAAGGATTCTCAACAAAAACCGAAAGAACTTCTGCAAATCGACGAGCGGGAAAAAAATATATTTCGCATGTGAAAACAGTGTTTGCATAGATAGACAATGTGCCGTACGTTGACGGAATGGGCAATAGAAATTTACGTCACCGTTAAACACATTTGGTGCTCAAGTGAATGAAAGATTTATTCAAGATGTGGAAGAAACCCAATATTTTATCAGAACTTTGAAGTTGAATGAAGGTAGGGTTTAGAAAAAGATGTCTGTTGCAAGGCTAGTTTATCATTTCTCTAAAACAGTAGATCGGCAGTGTGATCCAGCAGTCTTGCAGAGTTCCAACATTGATAGCCTCATTTTATTTTCGTTACGGTCAAGAGTGTGACATGAAGGTGTTGTTTATAGTTTCAAGAAATGACTGCATCAGTCAACCAAACTCAGCCGCAAAACATTTCAACATCATTACAATACACATTTATCAAACATATAGTAATGGTGCACAAAACACTTGACTACCACGAAATAATAATTTTTTATCCTTTGCATTTCATTCTCGGCATCTGTTTTACATGTGTTAAACACTCATCTGATGGTTTGTCTCAGCAATTCTAGTTGTCATGTTTCCAATAGACTGCAGGAAGCAAAAAATAGATGTTTTGTTGCATCCAAATTACAAAGCTATCATACATCCTAGTTACACTTCTGGGACGAACTATATGTACAGTAGTTATTCATTTCAATCCATAACTATGAGAAGAGAAGGAAGAACAGGAAAAAAACCCATACATCTTTACAGCACACGAATAAATTTAATGGAAATATAGTCAGGCGAAAGCACGCAGATTTTTTTTTCTGTTATTATTGTAGCATCCTTTCCATGGCAAGTGTGTCCTTTTTCTTAATAAGTATTCACCCTTGTGAGAGGTGGGCGGCCAGGCCATATCCCCCCACCCCCCTGAAACACATATGAATATGTAGAAGAAAATAAATATCATACAACTCTCATTTATTTTTTTACAGCTTCGCTCTTGCTTTTATCTATCTATGTGCGCCTATCCGAAACGGCAACGGTACAGGTACCTACACAAGTACGTACTATGTTGCAAGAAATGAAGGCAATATGCGGATTGTACTGATGGATATGGCCAGGCTGACAGAGGACTGGGGACGGGGAGTCGGAGTCGGTCGGGCACCAAACTAGGCGATTACTCTGTTGTCATTGTACAAATATGCAGAGAAAATAGAAGCAGTAAAAGATGAAGAAGAACAAAAATTACAAAAGTCCTGCAATGCAATGCAATGCAAGAATTCAATACAGTGAGAGGGATGAACGCGCCTATGCTCAATGTGGACGCTGATGATGATGAAAATAGTAATAATGCAAGGCAAGGCACTTTGGATTCGTAGCCCACATACGGAGCTGGGGCCGGGGCTGTGTGCGCTCTCTTACCTGATGTAGCAAGCACAAAAAGCATGCAAAGCAGTTGCAGCAAATATGTACAATATCATATTTTTTTTCTGTAAGGATTGCGCTCGGCTGCTGGCAATCTGCTGGCGAACATCAGCAATGAATGTTTTATTTATAAAACAATTGAATATATTTTTTGTTGTTGCTGTTGTTGTATAATAGTTTGAATTATTTTGTCCTACTGAAGGTGCAGAATTGTATGTTGTATACTTTAAAAGTGCATGTGTATGTGCGTACTTGTATATTCTCTTGACAGTAGCAGGTCGTTCATCAAAGCAAGAGTTTTCAAGTTGTTATCCTAATTTTTCTCCATGAGCCAAAGTGTTAACTCTTAAGTTTCTTACCCTATGCAGCTGCTCTCACCGTTGTCGTCGTCGTCAACACCGTTACAAGGGAATAATAATGTAACAAATAGTATATGTACGTTCAGTTCTGTTTTTTGTGCATACTTAGGGAGCTTTAAATACTCGACACTGGTACACCCATACACCTACACATGAAAGAAGGAAAAAATCGTTCTGCATATTGTGAGATCCTTTGAATTGTAAATAATTCGCCGTAAGTGAAATTGTTACATGCACAATTGCAGAAAAATCCTTTTCTTCTTTTCCTATATATGCTGCTCTTCATCATCTTCTGTTTGGTTTTATAATTTCGCGCGTTTGCTGTGCACTAACTGTGCAAAAAGAAGAAAGCCAGCAAGGAGCAAAAGGCGGCGGCAGGCGGGGCGCGACAACGGAAAAATTGTCGCATAGCCGCATAGTAATGTGAATGTTCCGCCACCAGTGACTCTGGCTGTGACTCCTTCACCGCTCGACACTCCCCCCCGTCCCCATTGTCCTTAGATGAATGTTTAATTATTTGTAATTGCATAGGAATTTTGATGAATTGTTGTAACATGTGCAAGGATAAACGAAACATATTCTTTTTCTTCTATCCCGTGCTCTTGTTCTCGTTTGCCTTAGTATGCGCAGAGGTGGTGCATAAAAATGAGCTTTTTTTTTAAAAAAATACGAAAAGTTATTTGAATCCCCATATATTTTTGTATAAGGATGCATTCTGCATTGCAGTAATCCTTAATTAGAAGAAGACAATGTAAAAATAAGGACTCATTTAATTTATTATTTCTCATAATGAGGCTTCAGGTTTATTTGTTGCAAATTGATACTTGGTATATGTTGCTATTGCAGAGTTGCCTTGACCGATGGTTATATACGCAACCTCCTGTTTATCCGATGGAAACGTGGTTTCAGCATAAATGATGGGTGGCGTACAAGGTGCCTTTATAGTATTTTTAAAGCACATTTAATTGTAAACGAATTCTTCATATCTCTTGCAGAACAGAGATTCGCATATTTTCGAATTTGGCAAAGTCTGTCGCAGGTCGCGACTTGAGCTCCGTAGGTAAAAATCGGCCACCATGCGCTCTGGAGTCTGCGATTGAAATATAATTCACAATTATTATAAATTTCGGCATACAGACGACACGAAATATGTTCCAAGGATTGCCCTAATATTGCCTTTATCCCGACATCTTTAATATTAAGTATCTACCTATTTCTCTCATCTCGTTGCCAGGTCAATACCATCTCAGCGAATTTCTTAGAATAAAACTACAAAAGAAAATGTCATTGCTTACTTGAACTGCAAAACGCACAAGGACATCCGACGGTACCATGTTTAAGATACGCGCCTTGGCTTACAATTGTGAAAATTAATAATTGCCTACTGTCACTTGAAACCATATGCAAGCAACAACAACAACAACAGCGAAATAGAAAAGTTCTTGCTTTTAATTTCTTTGCAATGCTTGACCCACATTCCATGGGGAATAATTAGGAAAATATTTTAAAAAATGCAAGCATATGAACATAGCTGCATGCACTCGAGAATCGCACTTCACTGGACAGCAACATCAGTAAAATAGGTAGGTAAACGCCGGCTGGGTGGAGTGGACCGTACATGCCTTCATGGTCTTTTTCCGAGTAAATAAACCGAACCGAGAACCAAAAACACATACACACATCTGTTGACATCCTTCTAAGGTCCTTTCCGTAATCAACTGTAAATAGTTAATGCGGCTTCTGTGCCTGTTTACAAACTTCATTAAACAGAAACCACAAAACTGTGTTCATTTGTGAGAACTTGTCCATCCCATGACCGGGACCCACTTCGAACCATCATCATCATCATCTACGTTCTCCTCCAATATGCGAGAAGTGTACACAAATGCCTGTACACATGGTGGCTATAATACAGCCTTGCAAGGAGTACAAATGTCAAAAGTTTCTCATTTCACTTGTTGAACTTTGCCGCTCTTCCCACTGATATTACACTTAGATTGGGTATTTTCGAACGCAAACAATAAAAATTTATTTTGTCCTTCTATCAAGCACACACATTCATACATCTACAGCCTCCACACACCTACTCACAAACTTTGCAGCATCCTGCTGATTTGGTTTTGCATCATGGGTTTGCGGGGTGGGGAGGCGGCAAGCAAAGTGTGTTTGGTTGCCATGGGTAAATAGTGTAAAGAGAATTTCGCAAGCACTTCTCGGTCTCGGTCGAAGGATCAAACGAAAATAGTTTTTCCACATTACCTGCATGTGTACCCAACCAATAATACACAATCCACATACACTGCGAGCAGCAAAGTGCCCCAGGAATATTATGCTCAAGTTGAAAGGATTGTCGAAAACCTTTATTCTTCAGATCGTCCTGACGGCATTCGTATGCGTTCGATTGTCGAATAATTAAAATTTTAATAAGGTCCCCCTTCTGTGCCAGCAGGTGGTCTACCACTCTACCCCCACCTCGTCGCACAATCGACTATCATGAACACTATTCTTAGTTCTTAGAACAATAACTGAGAATGAATGAGAACCGAAGCAGATGAAAGAGGTTTTCGAAAAAGTTTTAGTGCGGTAGAGAAGTTTAATTGATTGTTGTTTGTTGTGCGACTGTCTTGCAGCAGAGAATGGTGTAGCTGTATGTATATACAAATGAGACACAGATCTGTGTTCCATGCTAGGCGTCGAAAGTGTGCGTATAGGTACGCGATATTCGCTAGACAAGGTTGAGGTATTTACAGTCGTCATCGGATGAGTGCGATGATTTGGTGTTGAACTGTCGCACAAAAAATTGTGTTGTATTTTGTTTCTAAGGGCAATTTCTTAGATAACTTAAAATTAGTGAAAGTTGAAGTTTATAGTTAACAGGAGATAGTCAGGCAGTCTAATGTGGTTTGCGATTCCGGGCAAGATGATCCCATTTATCTAAACTAAACCTTTGAAACTGGAATTCGGTCTTCCATTTTAATCGAACCTTAATACTGCTATTCAAAGATTGGCCCAAGTCGACGTTTTAGACTGCAGCTTAGTACAGCTCAAGAGTCAGTCGAAGAATTATTTTTTCCCAGAAGACCATAGCAGGCAGGATTGGGATTTTGTTTGTCTTTCGAGTCTGAAGTTTTAAACCCATCGGCGATGCTGGCATATACAAAATAGTCGTATGGAGAGACATCATCATTCTTTTACACATTTCAGCGGATCACTCAATTTTTGATAGTCCCTGCGATTAAATCTGTTTAAATAACAAACAAACCGGTTTTGTACAAATTAAAACGACTTCCCCATTACCAAATAACCTCGACCTATAGGTATTTATCTAGAATCTTAGGCTAATACAGAATCATACACAGATTGGCTTACAAAGTGAAAGTCAACCCGTAACCTCCATCTGTTAGTGGCTTACATTTTTATTACAAAAATTAACATCGACAGCCTTCAGTGCAAATTCGCCGGGAAACGTCAGATTGTCCTCCCCCACGGGTTCCAGTCTCGGCTTTAGTTTACGTCTTCGCCTTGTCCTCCCAATAAGCCGGCGCACAAATGGAGCCAAGAGCTTCGGATCAACTTCACTTGGTTTATTTGGACCCAAAATCAGGGAAAACATCAGTCCAACTGTCATTGTGATAACTGCTCCAAGCATGGTGTAGTACAAGTATGAGATGTGATAAATCTTGAAGGACTCATCGCTGAAATATAGAAATATATAAAACCAGATAATGCTCGCTGTTGCAAAACTTACACTGGAAGCACCGATGGAAGCACTGTTTGTTCGGTGCTGGTGGTGCTGGCATTTATGGCCAACATGCTCATCGAACTTTGTGCAAAGAAGGTGTAACTACAACCGCTGGTCGTTAGCGGTTTCGTTATGAAACTCAATTCTCCGGTGGCGATGGCTGCTTGCGCTTTCGCAACTATCCACGACATTACGCCCAGACCTGTTGTGCCTCCAATTATTGCACCCTTAAAAATGTCATCAAGTATTCTCTCGCCAGTTAGTTTTAGTTAGTATATAGAAATGTTTCAGAACTCACCCTGCCCTCCACCCACGGCACCATGACTGCCATCGTGAATATACCGAGGAGAGGACCATTCGAAACTGCTGCCAAACTCATTGACAATTGAAGTACTGTTCCAAGTTTCTCTACCACAAAAACAAGAGCAACGCATAGGGCACCAAAAACGACAACAACACCACGCATAATGAAAGCTGTTTGACGTTCCGTTAGTGGTTTTTTACAAAAGGACTTGAAAAAGTCCTCAAGGACAACGGCAGACATTGAATTCAAGCCAGTGGAAAGAGAACTGAGTGCGGCACTGAAAACTCCAGCCACAAATAGTCCAGGAAGTCCAGGGAAATCTCCAAGTGTTTCCATCACCAATAAGGGCAGAAGTTGGTCTTTTCTCGTTGCCAGCTGGTTTATTGAGTATGGGTATGCATGGAGACGATTCATATAGAAAGGAAGGTCAAAATAAAAAAGGGTTGATGTTCGTCGTCATCGTTGTTGTTGCTGTTGTTGTTGTTACGTTTTGTTATAAGTAGAAGAGGGCTCACCTTTGTTGTTAAGGGGTCACAGTCGTAGTACGTCGCATAGATGAGCAGTCCACTGTAGCAACAAATAGCCAGCAGTAGAAATACTCCTAATATGAAAACCCAAAGCGCTTTGCGAGCGACTTTAAGAGTCGGAAGGGACAAGTACCTTTGAATCATGTTTTGACTCACTGCATTTGACTTCAGCCAGTGCGGGAATCCGCCCAGAATAAGGGAATAAACTGTGTGTCGTTCCTGCAGGTCGAAACTCCAACTGGTTAATGAAAAATTGAAAACATCTTTGAATTGGACATCAGGAGAAAAGGACTTTTCAACTAATATATCAGAAGAGCTGCGAAAATGCTTTTGTTCGCAGCTGTATTTGTCTAATAAATGTTGGACACCTGCTAGCTATTTGCTGCCAATGTAAACTCACTTTGGAGATTCGATTCGGCCGCTGTTCAAGGCGCGCTCCCAAACTATTCCTGGACCGCCAATGTCGATGGTACCCTTTACAATGATCAGAATCATAGCGCCAAACATGAGGATTGCTTGCACCACATCTGTCCAAACGACTGCTTGCAGGCCGCCCTGTAGAACCACTTTTTGTGTTAGATGCAATTTCTTGGGCATTACCTAAACAAACTTACCACACAAGTGTAGAAAATACACACCAAACAGACGATTGGTGTCACCCAGTGAATGTTGATTCCTGTTGCCTGATTGAAGGCTAACGCCGGCACATAAATCACAATCGGAAGCCACATTAACTACGAAGAAGATCCTAAGAAGCTAGAAAATCAACTCACTTGGAAGTTGAGTCTTTCGTGATGACTTACCGACCCACACGTGAATAGAATTGATCCAAAGAGACGCATACGACGATCAAAACGCGTCTCCAGATACTAAAGGTAAAAAATGACTATTACGTAGCTCTAGGTGTAGAATCGGCAGGCTTCTTACCTGATATGTGGACGTCAGTTTCAGGTCATGAAACACCGGCAGATACACATAGTACATCGCCAGTCCCATGAGAAGAAGTGCACCGACCACATAGATGTATTGAATTCCAAATAAATAGATCTCCGTAGGCGTACCCAGCAGAGTGATCCCCGAAATGAAACTGCAAATAAAAAGACTCCCAGTTAAGATCTTATATACTCGTATTGTGTTTGCTCAGAAGAGAGCACGGCTCGTGATTCGGCTCGACAGCAAGATCACAATAGATTATTTACAAACACTGCAAAAACACTTAATTGCAATAAAGCAGGTTGCAAGTTCAGCGTTTTGTAATTCAATTTCGAAGTAGTAATTGGAAAATTGGTCGTAAGTGAATAATGGGAATATGGAAGTAAAATTGATGATTTATCGGTTTTACGAGCGGCTAGATACATTTTAAATTGGAAGCGACGACTCAAAGGAAGCACCGTGGAATTGTGGTTATCTAATTGGCGCGTGAATGGGCTTAGATCTGCTTACACGTTAGGTACAATTTTTTGCTAATTTCCTAGAAAATTTATCATGCGACAGCAGATATCCTTGAGTTTCAACAGTGAGCGCCTGCAGTGATGTAGCTCCTGTAATGACTCTTGTTGGTACCTAGCCATATCTTACAGCACTACTTAACCTTCGCTAGAATTCGTAGGTAAGGTAATAATTATGTTTTTCCTACCATACTGCGATTTATAAGTCGTGAGATTAATATCCCAGGTTTTGTTAGAGTGAAAGAGATTACTCTTGGAAAGAGTAGAAGTCCAACTGAGGCAAAATTTTCTGTTTTAATAGAAATCCAAGAAACCCCGCTAAAAACATCGAAACATGGACGACGACTCAGGGATCAAACTGTTATGTGAGCATCCATTCTACACGGCGTATGTGAGCTTTATATGTCAATCCAAGTTTAAATTGCCACAAGTGTTTCCAACGGTTAAACATATAGCCAGAGTTATCATGAAGCTCAACTGCGCAAATATCAACCCTGTTGGATATTAATCAGAATATCAATTCGAAAACTTGATTAGTTTAGATGCAGGGAGACTCGCTTTTCATTTGTCAATTCGTGCAAATGATTCAGTAGCCTCGAATGCTTTGGATCGCTGTGGACCCCAGAAAACCACTAACGTATTGTTCACCGAATCATCACTCAGAAGCTCAATTTATGTGTAATGGCAAGCTTCGCTTAATTAGATATGATCTTTTATGAAAGGATAAAAGATCTATGGAAATTGTAAAGCCTTTCCAATTTTGCAAAACAACTTCTTCTTCATAACAAACACGAAACACCAATTCAAGAATTTATACCTCGATATCAACGACATCGATATGGGAAACATCTTCATGTTTCTTCCCCCCACCAAATAACTGTCCTCTGCGTCCTTGTTGCTGGTGCACTTGCTCTGTTTTCGTTCGCGACGCATCTTTAGGGCGAAATACACCCCAATGCATGCACAACTCAGTAACATGACCACAAAAACCAAATAGTCCGGCCATCCGAACTTTTGTAACCGAATTTTAACATCGAACACATTCGTCATATCCGACAATTTGAGTCTGGTTGCAGGTGCCCGTTAATTAATTCGCAGACTTAATTCGAATCACCAATTTCAACACAACACGCACTAGCCGGTAGGTATCCAGATTCGCTAGATCATTCCCGCTCGACTGCCGTAAAACAACTGAATTAGTCAAATGAGGACCGTTTCGTCTTATTCGCATCGCCACACGAGCCGGTTGCGGCCTACAGTCCTCATATAGTGGGGGCACGTAGCTAATTCTCAAAAATCAAAACACCACATTAAATTGTGACCGATTTACAGTTACGGTATCTTCATGACCTTTACTTAAGTGCGAGTATAGTAGAATAATGCAAAGTGCATCTGCTAAATCCACCCTTTGTTAGAGTACAACATCAGAGCAGCCAGCGGACAGAAAGACTGATCGACAATAATAACCAACGCGAGACGACGACAGCTAGCAATTTGCCATAAATAACCTGTATTGAATAATTGTCGTCTTGATCAACTGAAATATGTTCCTCATCGTAGACAGCTTTGCACTCCCCCATAAGTGAACGGGTACGGCTACGGGTCATCTTTATTATGGGTACTACACTCGATCTCATTTGTACTCCGGTTGACCGCGTTCGCACTCTGCTGCTGAATCTGTTGATCTACTCAATGAAACCCCATCATCAGCTGTGTACTGTCGCCCCCTAATTTGCGCACATAGGTCGTAGCAAAGCAATTGTCTGTATAGTTGTGCTTCGGAGGGTGTAAATATGTTGCGCAACCACTGTGCGTGTGCATGGCGATCTTAAAATAGCAGCATTGAACCTCTGATGCTAAAGTGGAAATTTTCCGATTTCGGGGTGAGCTGTGTTATTTTTGTTGTGAGAGAGATCTCAAGAAGTGGTTAGCTATGTGATGTAATAGGATGTTTTCACTTAGGTCACTAGTTGTGAGAAAGTCGCGTGGGAATGAAAAGGTACCCGAGATCTTTAATTTTCAACTGGATACAAACAACTTTTGATTAGACTTTGCTTCTCAATGCTGACAGTTACCACTGCATTTTCGCTGGGCCTTGAAAAACATAACTGTTATGTTACGCATTTGGTAGGACAACTGGTTTTTCTGAGATAAATTTGGAAATATTGTATCGACACCCTCAGTTTATATCGAAGATACAATGAAGCTACAGCAATATATATTATTCTTGGTTCAAACACCAATGTGCTGCAATCCGCTGCTTAGTGCTTGGCCTCTTTAAGGCACATTAGATAAATTGTCTTACTTTACTTTACTAATTTTACATTAGGTGGCTTAAAAGTGCACTTCCAAATATATCCTTGACAGCTAACCACTCATTTACCTCACAATCCCATCTTCTCAGCTTCAACACATATGCATGCACGTACTATAAACACAATTCTAAACAAATAAATAAATCGAACTGTCAAAAGAGCGGACAAGGGACCTCGAACGCATCTGGCTGTTACCCTGCTCATGGACAGATCTGGACAGATCTAAGGATTACCTTGCTCGTTTGACATTTTCGTTCTCATTGAAATGACATGAAATTAATGATTGCGCCGCCACTCATATCTGCCCCCTCCTCCGCAAAGTATAAAAATATGAATTTAATACATTTGCCATCAACAAAGCTACACATACAGATGATTAACGAGAATATTGTCCTTTTTTAAAACAACAAAAACAACAACAGCAGCAGCAGCAAACCAACAGAAGCAGCAGCAGAAACAAAACAACGTTTTATTTTTACCATCATCAAAACCATCAGACAAATAAATTTCTTTTCCTGTTTCGCATTTGTGAATTCTTGTCACACACCATCTCACACATACGACCACCAAATGAGAAAAAGGATTTATGAGAGGAGGAGGTCGGGAGGTCGGGAGGTGGGTGGTGGGTTCTAGAGAGACTTGAACAAACTGGGGATGGTACTACAGAAAAAAAGGAGAAATAACAATAATTATGTATTTCTACCTGTCTGTTTGTCTGTCTGTCTGTTTCGTTCATTTCTCTCGTTCTCGGAATAGAAATAATAATTCTATGCGGATTGGTTTCATTTTCGCCCATATCCTTAATGTCCTTACCGCCTTATGGTTTTTATTTATTATACTATTCTGCACATATACACTACTGCACGAGTGTTCCTTCCCCATATGGCTGTGTGCGTGTGTGTGTGAGTTTGTAGTTAGCTTTCGAACAAGGACCAAACGGAAAAATCCAAAGGATGATAAAGAAAAAGGACTCGACTCGTTCGTTATAATATCCGCAAGACATCTCTTCAATTATTTCCCTAAATATATGTTTGCGATATTTGCTTATGCATGTGTGTGTATGTCGTATGTGTATGTGCATACGGTGGGTCCTGTTGTTGTTCTCCGAATTGGAGTCTTCCTTCTTTTTTCCATATGTTTATTGCACAGACCATGTGAGCACCTCGGCATTTTTTTGTTGTTCCTGTCGTTGTTTTCCATACTCCTTTTGGGCGCTCTCATAAAGGAATCACCGCCGCAGTTCTTAATTTTTTTTCTGGATTCTTTTCGTCTGCCCGAAATGGAAAAGCGAATCCGCAAATCCTTGTTTCCTGAATTGTTTCTTTTTTGGCGATTTGCTTTTATTTTCGCTCCATAGCAAGTGTACTTTTATGGATTGTCTATTTCGCAGATGCACACGTTGTTATCCTTGTTTATGTGTTTCGACTTGGTATGGAAATTCTTCTCCACTTCAATTGTTAGTTCGTCTTTCTCTTGGTGTGGCATAAAGATAATGGAAGCCATTCGCAAGCTGGTGATAGAATTCCAAATGACGTCAAAAGAAGCATTGCTACAGTGATGCCTGAGCCTTTTCAGTTTTTATTCGCTCTCAATGGCAGTGCACGTGTTCACCTAAAAGGATTATTTATGGATCGCGTAAAATTGAACCACATCGATGAGTATGGCAAAAGACATCTATAAATACCTTGGCGATGTTTTTGCCAGTGATGAGTCGTAGATGCAGAAATTCGGATGGATAGGATATGATGTAAGAATATACCGGTTCATTTCGTAAGGCGTATGGCAGCAATTTTCCTCCGACTTAAAAAAAATATATGATAATTCCTATCTGACACGTTCCAAATATTGTTAAAATATATTACCTACGTTTTTCAACAAGATCGTCAATCAATTACCACGAGACCCGAACACAAGATCAATCCCAAATGTATGCACATAATTTGGTCTGGAACAAACCAGTAAATCATAATAAAAGATCTTACATTCAATCCCAAATATATGCTTACATAATGTTCGCATATTTTCAGTCAAAGATCACTAATTTCATTGCATACAATCAGGCATAAAGGCAAATGTATTATAAGCTGTAAATGTTTAGGGTTTCCATTGCAGAATCTTAGGCGTAGATAAGATCGTGTACCTGTACCATTACTTTTGGTATGTATAATTTAAGGGTCTATTTAGACTTAAGACCCTGTCCCATTCATTGCTTAAGACCAAGTGACGAGGCTTTTTCAACATCTGTGATGGACAGATACTGTTTCAATGTTAAATTGCACTTTACAAGGATTAAAGCATGATAATGGATTATTCTCACCTCCGGAACCTCTTAAATAAGATCCCCCTGACACGACTCACAATAAATACTATACCCGCCTGCCAAATTAAGGAAGTTGCAGCAGAAGGTGGAGAAACTACGGCAAAGCTTTGAAAGACAGCATATTCATTCTCGGATGAGACCCAAGGTGGTTCCTAGAACTGCTAGCCGGATATGTAATACCCAACTAAGCTTTTGGCCTAACTTACCACTGAGCAACTACGTCCACACCGTCTTTGTCCATTTTGCGTATAGAAGACAATGCACTTCAAAGTTGTTTTCGATGAATTTTTCTGATGGGTTTGAAAAAATATTTGGGTAAAGAGGTTTGAGCGATCCAGCCGACTGTCACCTTCAACTGCTCTAACATCTGCACTGGCCTAAGTTGTTGTTGTTGTAGTTGCATGAAGTGGGAGCTCTCTATTCCGATTATTTTTAACCTCTTACTTTTAGACTCATCCCAATTCAGGACAAAAACATATGGTAGTCTGTTTTTTCGGAAAACAGTTATCGAACCATTAATAAGAAATGACATAGAATAATGACAGACCCACTACACCACCACTCCTTTAATGGCAGCCCTATATTACTGCCACCTATCTACGACTTTCCCTCGGTCACACCTCCAACTGCTCCAATACTTTGCAAATCAGAGAACCAAAAGCATTCATTTTATTTTCTTTTTCTTTTAGCACACGATGGGGGGATATGTTTTTATTTCGCTCCACATCCAATATACGCTGATGCCTCTCTAGTGTGATCCTCTTAATTGCCTGCACTCATATCTGAAAGGATAATAACAAAACGTACAAAAATGATTACACTGGTGCGATGTATAAAAGACTAAAACAAAATATGTGTTAAGAAAATAAAAAAAATATTATACATTACAAATTAATAAAACCATTTTTTTAATTAAAATAATTCCATGGCAGTCATGTGTGAATTTTGATTTAAAATCAGCGATAGTGTAAATTTAATAAGCCCTTTGCTCTTTTATTCTATAGTGTAAGGACACTTGATGTGTGTTTAAGCAAAGGGGTATGCCGGATGCGGATGCCTGAAAAGCAACCTTTTACTTCTTCGCCAGGTGAAAAGCTTACTATGCCGTAAAATTACACGGATATGCGCTCAGGCTCTCCAAAAATATTCATGTGTGCGATTTTCCAACATTGCCAAAGAGCAGCACATTTTCTTGACTCTTTTCTTGCGGAACTAATCAGTATGCCTATACATACCTATCACGTTTAGAGTGGATATGTACATGTACCTATGCGAACGTTTGCCGTGTGGGCTGTCTCCCATTCCGCAGGAGTACGGTTAATATGTGATTTTTCCATACAGATGAACATTTAATAGCTTTATGACAAGTGAAAATCATCAAAAAGATCAAACGGCAAAAGGGAGAGAAACTTTCCACATCACGTGCCATACACTTGGGGCAGGTTCTCAACCCCTAAATCGCTAGTGATGTTTCTTGTTGGTCTATGCAAATATAAACGTAATGCAAATATTTCCTATTGCAAATCGAATGCTATTGTATTTTGGGAATTGTTTCAGCCTTCTTGAAAAACTTGGAACAAAATTTCCAAAAAGTCAAACAGCATTTAGACAACCACGAAATTCTTCCTCTTGCTTCAACGACTGTCAATGAATGGCGGGAATGGTTGACTTGCATGGGGATAGACAGAATGACGTCTTGCAGACGCTTTCATCCCTGCTGTTGCTCCATTCCAGCGGAGCCATTCACCGTTCAACACTTGAGCTTCAGCCGCGAGTGAAGACTCCAATAATTATGCCACCGACAACGAGGGCGACGTCATCCCCCCCAAATTTATGACAACTCGAAAATATTGTTGGTCTTCCCGCCACCCACCTACCGGGCGTTGATCTCTTTGACATCAACTATGAATGATAGCAATTAAGGAGCATCATTACAAGAAGATAGCATCAGCAATTATATTGCGAATTCGAATTCGTTCCGAATGATAAACTTTTAAAATGCTCTGATTTCCATCAGTTCTAGAACACTTCCCCCTATAAAAGCGAACAACTTTTCGGCACAAAGTGAGTTTGAAAAATCATGCAGAATTTGCCAGCAGTTGGACTTGTCTTCGCAGTTATTTGCATTGCAGTGGCGGTGGGTATCTCTTTGTTGAGAGGTAGACTTGTTTTTTTAAAAATCTTTTGTGCCATATTTTAGACTTGTGTCCCAGTGATCGGTAGTGATGCCTTAAAGTTCGCCGAGATTGGTCAGTCTATTAAGCAGATTTCGGAAGCCTTTTTAGCGTTGCACTCGGGTAAGTTCAAGAGAGAGCGGTATACTTCTTTTTAAATCTCGTTTTTTTATTTTCGTTTCAAGGCGGTGGCGCACATCAAGCGAAATCAGCGCTTTTGGCACCGCATCACTTCACACTACAATGATCTAATGGGTAACTAGTAAGGGAACTCAGTCACTGTTCGGCGATGTGGTCTGTTGCGATGTACATATACTCGTTTTTGTGTGGGAGTAAATAAAACAATTTTCCATCAGCGGAACTAATTTCTTTATATTGTTGACAGTTTTTGCAAGTATGGATGCGAATATGTGGCGTAATTCTTAAAAGTGTATTATGATCGATAAATTGATGCTGAAGATAAAATGAAACATATTCGCTGAGCTAACTGTTTGTGTGTTATATTGATATTTAGTTATTTATTAATTATTTATCAACATCATTAATATAATCTTTAATTTATTAGTGAAGGTACAATTCGAAAGATTATAGGCGAAAAAATACATGACTAGTGAGTGCACGAATTTGGGAAATTCAATTAAGAAACATGTATTTATTTAAGCTTAGTATCCTGCTCGCGCTAGATTTTATCTCCCATACAAAAATGCCAGAGTCTACAAAGAGCGCCTGAGTGAGAAACTCTCCGCAGTGCATTCACCTACCACAAATGCCAACACCCAGTGGTCCCAGTATCGCGACATCATCAAAGAGGTAGCCGAAACCACCTTAGGGTACCAGCCACCCCAGAGAAAGAGCCCGTGGTATGATGATGAATGCGTACGCAGGAAGAAGGTGACAGAAGATGCACATATGAAGGCGCTGCAGCGCAAAACAAGGGCAGCGAGGGAAGAGTATCGAGCCAGGAGGAGGGAGGAGAAGAAAATCCTGCGTAGAAAGAAGAGGGCCTACGCAGTCTCCCAGCTCAAGGAGATCGAAGAGTCCCGCGATCGAAGCAACATCCGGAAGTTCTACAAGAAAGCCAAGCAACTGGCTGCTGGCTTCAAGACCGGAACGCAGGCTCTTCGAAACAGTGATGGAAACCTAGTCACCGAAGCGCAGGGAATAGTAGATGTTTTTAAGCAGCACTTCCAGCAGCTGCTAAATGGGCATCATGTAGAGAGAGTGATAGGGCAAGAAGAGAACCCACGTCCAGTCAATGAAGATCCAGTTCCACCGCCCAGTATGGAAGAAGTTGGCTTAGCAATAAAAAAGCTAAAGAACAACAAGGCCGCCGGCTCTGATGGTTTACCAGCGGAGCTCTTCAAATACGGTGGTGATGTTTTGGTAGGGCGCATGCACCAAATCATCAACCAAGTATGGGTGGAAGAAAGTATGCCCGATGACTGGACTATCAGCTCCATATGCCCCATCTACAAAAAAGGCGATCCTATGTCTTGCAAGAACTATCGAGGCATATCCCTGCTTAATGTCGCATACAAGATCCTATCCAACGTACTGTGTGAACGTCTCAAACCGTTCTGCAACACACTAATCGGCACGTACCAGTGTGGCTTCCGGCCCGGCAGATCGACTATAGACCAAATTTTCACACTGAGGCAAATCCTGGAAAAGACCAATGAATTTCAAGTCGAGACTCACCACCTTTTCATCGACTTTAAAGCCGCATATGATAGCATTCATCGTCAGGAGCTTTATGTGGCGATGGCCGAATTCGGGATCCCGGCAAAACTGATCCAGCTATGTAGCGTGACGCTGGAGAACACACGCTGCAACGTGCAATTTGGAAGTAGTTCCTCCGAACTATTCCAAACATGCACCGGATTTCGGCAAGGAGACGCACTATCATGTGACTTCTTCAATCTCGTGCTAGAGCAGATAGTGCGCAGGGCAGGTGTCAACACGGAAGGCACTATCTTCAACAAATCCGTCCAGCTACTGGGGTATGCAGACGATATTGACATCATCGGTCGCTCCCAGCGTGCCGTGATAGAGGCTTTTACGGCGATTGAAGAACAGGCGAAATTCGTTGGTCTTGTAGTAAATGAGGACAAGACTAAGTACATGCTATCAACAAACAAACAAGCATCTGTCCACCGCCTAGGACAGAACGTCACTATTGATAGCAACAATTTCGAGGTAGTTAAGGAGTTTATCTACCTCGGAGTAAACATGAACTCCACAAATGACATCCTAGTGGAGATCCGGCGAAGAATTACCCTAGGAAACCGCTGCTACTTCGGTTTGGCAAAACAATTGGGTTCAAAACTCCTAACTCGAAGGACAAAATGTATGCTTTACAGAACCCTTATCCTGCCAGTTCTGCTTTATGGCGCCGAGTGCTGGACGATAAGCAGGAAGGGAGAGCTGATACTGGGCTCCTTCGAAAGAAAAATTCTTCGACGGATTTTTGGTCCTGTGTGCGAGGAGGGCGAATGGAGGAGAAGATACAACCGCGAACTCTATGAGCTGTACCAAGATGTGGATGTAGTCCAAAAGGCCAAAATACGTCGACTACATTGGCTCGGCCACATCGAGCGAATGGACAATGATCGGATGTTTATTTCATAACAAAGAGGAAGGTATGCCGTTAATAATGAAAAACAACATCAGCCAAATGGCCACCACGAGCACAGGACCATATCCTTTTCATGAAATTTTCGATAACCAAATCGCAAAGTGGCTGCCCAATGTTCTCGATAGCCTCACGAATTTTATCTTTGAGGTCTTGAATCGACGCTGGGCTGTTGGCGTAGACCTTGATGATCGGCCGGCTTGATTTCTTGTGTTAACTGAACTTTATAAGCCTTAAGACCCAAGTCTATGCAAAATACGGTGTAATGACGTTTGTGGAATGCCCAATTCCAAAGAACGACGAGGAATGGACAAACCTGGGTTTTCTTCAACACTTTGGGCTACAACGGCAAAATTCTCAGTTGTTCTTGAGCGACGTGCACGGGTTTTATTCTTCACATCACTAACTTGTCCCAACAGCTCGAATTTTTCCAAAAATTTCTGTATTGCGGTCCGACAAGGTGCTTCAACGACCAAAAAATGCTTTAGTTTTGCGAACTGTGACTGCAATATTTTCACCATTTTTGTAGTGAATATTAATAATTTCAATGCGTTGTTGAAGCGTGCACCGTTCCATTTTTAGTAATGGCGTAGTTTCCACTTGTCAAATGTTAAAGAATAAAACCTTCAAAAGTGACAGCTACCGAAATAGCGGGTCATTCACAATAACACCTCTCATTGAAAAACCCTTTAAATGGGTCGATGAAAAGTCTCCACTCATTTATCTCGCGAAATAAATGTCCGGTACATTATTATCGAAGATAAATTTTGACATAAAAAAAAGGGGAAGAAGTTTGTGTTGCGTTTACTATGAATATTTGCTTGAGAAAGAAAAGAAAACGCAAAGCCAAAAAAAATCAGCAGTTTGTTTGTCTTTTTTGCAAATAGGAATTTATGGGACACAAGAGAAAGTGTCTTCTTTTGATTGCTATTACAGAATTTATTTGATACAGCAAAATCTTTGAACTTTTAAATTCGAAAATTGTAAAAATTATGTTTACTGATGAACAAATGGTTTTTGTCCCATCTATATGATGTTTAATAATAATTTATCGAGCATTTATCTTTGGTGTGGAGAAACGAAGTGGAGACTTGGGACGCTAAAATTTAGTGCGAGCAGGATACTAGGCTTTACGTTTAAATTTATTTTATCTAGTAAAAAACCTATAGTTAGGTATGTATCTGCCATTGCCATATGCCTAAAGAGAGTGTGATGGAAGAAATTAGAATAACAAGATCTTCTTATGCAAAGAGGAAGCGCATTCCAAATATATATGCCATGAACAAAAAATTGATGCCCTGTGCATGTATAATTATACCGGGGAGAACTAACATTAATGACCGACTAGATTGTGTAAAAATGAGTTTGTTATACAAATATGGTGGCTGTTTAGAAGTTCTAATCCGGTAAAGGCATTTAATAGTGCAAAAATGCAGGTACGGTTCTAATGACCATCCAAGACTATTTTTGGTGTAAGCAGAAACATGGTCATACCGTCTAAGGCCATGTAGGCATAGCGAGTGATATGAAGTCCTTAACCAATTTCTTAGGTACATACACGAAACATTTGACTTTGAGGTGGGCTTAATTGCATGGTAACGAAATAACATTTAAAAAAAAACTAAGCGGTGGCAAAAATTATATTCAAGTGAGGTGAGGTCTAAATAGAGGACTCGGATGTTAACAGCACCATATGGAGAGTCTTCGCAAATGCTAACAAATTTAGCAAGAATCTGTCTAAATGATGACTGAAATGAATTAGAAGTCAAGAGGGTGGTTATTTGCCGTAACCGTAAGTAAATAGAAGTGATTTCCAGAATAGAGGTGAATATTAAAAGAGCATATTAAAAGAGTCCGTCGCGTCAAAAATAAGGTGATGGAGCTTAATGTATTAAATTGACAAATTTTCAACGCTTTGCCAAGATGAATATAATTACCCACCAGCTGCTCGCTGTGTTAATATTCTTTTGTGCTGGTTTGTGTAGCCTACTTAGTCAAAACTCTGGTCTGATCGCATCGCAGATATTGCTTTTTGTGGTGACCTTGTCGACGTCCTTACATCCCTCCGTGGTTCGGTGTGTCAGTGTTTATACTTCCGAAAACTTCACCGTTTGCGCCCTAGATCAAAATGACCAAGAATAGAAGTTTTGACAAGTACAAGGAAACAATAATACCCAACCGACGACCAGAGCAAGGCTACCGAATTTAAGACTTAAAGTGAAACGGAAGGCAAGCGCCGTTTGAGTTGAGAGTATGGCTTTTTATTAACCCTTCGATGACTGTAACTGTAGTGTGAGCTAGACTCAAAAAAGAACGTTAACTTTTTCTCTGGGTCTCTCAGAAGGAAGGTGACAAATCAAGCACAGTGTCAACAGATTCCATCGGTAGACGCCCACAAACTAGGTGGAAATGCTTTATTATTGAACTCAGAATTGCTGCTAATTTTCGAGGCTGCTGTACATTCGAATATGAATAGCCTTTATTCTCATAATAGCATGAGGCTCTAATCGCAAAAAGTTGATAGCTTTTGGTATCTATCACATCTTTCATTACAGATAACATGAATTAAAAATGTTATCCGTAATACAGATTAAGGTTAGGGTAACTAGGTGCAGCAGTCTAGCGTACCACACGAGTTTAAAAATACAATTTTTCTAACGACTCATCTATTTATTTCCTTAAAAAAATGCTTCATTGTACCTGCTGAAACGATCAAATCAATTACAGTCGCGTTGTGTGAAATCAAAGTAATTTTCACCTCACCTTTGCGATGAGGTGTGTAGAAAAACATAAAAATTCTATAGCGAGAGACGCGTGCCAAAAAAGGCCTGATTACCACTTCATGCTCTATGAATTTATTTAATAAGTCTAGCGACTATATAACCGAACGTTGGACTGCACAAATACAATATTAGCAGTGAGTAGTCAACAATGGTTAACATCAAGTGCAAGTCGTTGGTTTTTCTCATCATCTGGTCGATGCTGATGATCAGTGTCGTGGTAAAAATTTGCTCCTTTGGATAATCTGGAAAAATATAGCTTTTTGCGCTTTTCAGATCTCCTCGCCACTATTGTTGATGGACAACGCTCCATTGGCAGCCGAAGATGCTGGCTTCCAAGGCGCTGGTGCTAGAGGTGCGTATCTATATCACAGTGCGTTAATTTCAATCATTTTTAATGATATCCATTTTCAGGGTGCAATGGTGGTGCTGGTGGTGGGCCTGGTGGTAGACCACGTCCAACATCATCAACAACCAATGCTACAACAGCCGCTTCCGGTTAACACCGCTGTAACACAGCTCACCGATGACAATCCACTTTCATTTGCTATAAATTAAATTCCAATAAAAATAGCGATCCTTAGAAGAACATTTCCAAAAGGTGTATATATATTTCATTCTTCCTCTCTGCTCAGCTAGTGAAATTCAATCCAACTTCAGTTGTCAACTCATGTCCAAGTCCACTTTCATTTGCAATGACAGAGAAAATGAGAGTTGTGGAGAAAGAATTCATCCTTAATCTCCAATTCCCTGGTGATAGGCTAACAAAGCAGCCAGCAGCCGCAGCAGAAAAAAGAAAACAATACGAAAAACAACGATGTCAACAGGACGAATAAAAAACCTGAAGCAGAGGGAGGCGAAAAAACAACAGACATCAGAGACACGGGAGCAGATAGTCGTTTCGAATTGAATTCCATGTTGGCCATGTGACAAGCAATTGGGGGCAGGAGATCACTTTTCTGGGTCCGGGTTATTTTCTGCGAAATTAAAATAGCTCGAAGGTGAAATTACTTTTCCGCTCGTGTTGTTGTTGCATTGTGATTCTGATTTAGTGAGACCACAGCTACCGGAAGACGTAAGTGTGATTACAAACACATATTCAGGCAGAGATATCGCTCGGTACCATCGACTAAGTGGAATCAATCATAAGGCCTTGTCCTGCCTGCCTGCCTGCCTGCCGGACTGCCTAATCCTTGGACCCTCTTTGCTGTTCCTCGTTATACGTTCATTAAAAATTCTCGCCCCCATGTTGTGACGGCGAACGGACGAGCTCCACACGCCATTATGCCGTCTCATTTTTCACCTAACCTAGAAGCCAAATTGCTACCGAATACGATAGCCAGAGCGAGCGCTGGCCAAGTAGGAAGAATGAGCAGCGCACACGCACCATTAATTCATCTACTATTTGCCAGAGTGGCCAGCGTAAAGCCACCTACGACGTATTCACATGGAGGAGGTTAAAGTGTTTAATTTTACGGCACCGCACAATAAAGCCTCAAATGACCATCCCGAGATGAGGTCTCCTCAACAGCTATGGCGAACACAATGAAGCGGCAACTCGATGGTGTTTGAATGCGCACGCTCTCTGGCCCATTTGTATCCTTGCGCAAGCAGCCCCATCCAAGCCTGTGTGGATATGTGTTGGCGTAATACGGCAGGTGGGCAGCAGCAGCGGCGGCAGCAGCCAGCAACATATCGGCAGCATCTGTCCTGGTAGTGGTGTAGAAGTCGTCCCAATCTGTGCCTTTTTTTTGCGAAAACTTGGAAGTGTTTGCGCTGATGACTCTGCCAATGCTTGAATCGCGCGCGACCATCACCTCCACGTCGTCATCATCATCCATTGTTAATGAGTTCGCCGTGCACATGCGCAGCGCGCCAATGAAAGTACAAGTAGGGGAGACGACTCAAGGAGAGTGTTTCTATAGAAAATCAATTCGGAGAAACCACGGAAAAAAGGACGACACACACAGTCGCTGGCCGTCTGCGTCGCGATCGTCCGTCGTTGTTGGGGAGCCCGGAGTCCAGACACCTCGATTAATCAACGACTATTAATGCCGCACTTAGAATATTTACGGGTATTAAATGACTTGTGAGTAATTTCCGTAGGTGGTTCTGGGCATGGGTGGTGTTGGTGTTACTGCGCCAATAGTGGTAGTAGTGACAGCGGCACCACACTTCTCATATAGGTGACATTGAACGGGAGAAAAGTGCGTGCTGTTCTGAGTCTGTTGCGCCACTCGGCCTACTATAGTCTGTCGGACCCACATTGGCAGATGCATGTTTGCAGGGCAATTTATGTGTAATAAACGTAAGTTATGGGGATATTCGATACGCTCGGATTTTGGTCGTCTAGTTTATGGCCACGAGACGTCTGATTAATTGATCACAGCGAAGAGTAGCTTCTACGGCGAGGAAAGTGCTCCAATAACTAGAAATTCGACCTTGACTCCCTCAAAGGGGGGTTGATTCATAATCGACGGCTGATCATTATATTAATAAAAGCGACAGAGTGCATTCTTTGGGTGCAGGAAGGGGCATACCTATCCTTAAGTTATTTTCTGAAAAAAAGTCTCTCATACACCGCCCAAGGTCCTTATTAATAGTTGTAGGTATAAGTAGGTATGAGATGTGGTATGAGGACTAAACTATAGGATAACACTGCGACAGAAGCTTATGCGAAGTTTTATGCTGTTCCCCCTTGTCGTCGGCAGTATTTTCTTAGAAATATTTTATGAACCCACACCCATTTGTTCGACAACTGAGATAACCGAGATAACCATCGTCGCAGTCAAATGTCACCACAGTTCTGATCTGCCTATTGTCTCATTAGTTCCAAAATCATCCAGGAACAAAGGTCAGCGTCGTTTGACGCAAGGGGGGTGAATTTATGTGTATTTCTGGCCACGTGATAACAGGAACTCTAGAAAAAGCTACACACCACCCCCCATCGAATTTTAATCAATTCGTTTTATTTGCATGCCTTCCATTGTTCTAACCCCTGGCGCATCCCATTTGTGTGACTACTATAGTATCATCACTCGCCGTTAAATACATGCAACCCGACTGGGATATCTCCCCAGAGTCAATGAATATCGAGAGCTCTGTTTATCTCCCATGCAGCGACTTCACAGCGATAGGGTTAATTCGAAGGAACGGGAAGGGTTGCTTCTCGGATGCAAGGGGTTAAACTTAAAATTCGGTATTATCCGATTAAAAATTTTCAAATTTAAATTTTAAATTTGCTTTCATTGCCTCGGCAGACGTCGTCCACCTCACCGCTCACCATGGGTTCGTCAGTTCAGAAAAGGATGCGGAATATATAGGTACTCCGTACTCCGTTCTCGTAGATGTGTATCGTAACTTTTTTCCGTGTTATTTTTGGAAAGCGAAACTCATTAACAGCGCAGAGCTACGAGTACATGAAATTGAACAGAGATAACTCGAAACAAGGGTAAGCATAGTATCGCACCCTTAATCTACATAATCTAGTGCAAAGGAACTTGGCAAACATTTTAAATATATACCACACCCGCCCCGTCGTTGTTCGGTCGGCACACAAATATATCGAAATCAAATCAAGACAGCATCCTTATATTTTCATTACCTTAATGGTGCGGGTGCGGTCAGCGCGAATTTTCCTCGTATACAGTCAACATGATTGCTTTCTACGTTCTACCACCGAAAATCCTTTTTTATGATGATTACATTTTATCATAAAAGGACACAAGAAAGCGCTATTGGAAGGGGCTGTCGTCGCAAGAGATACGAGCGATTGCCAAAGCGGCCAGTTATTGCCGCCCATAAATGCTGCACTCTGAGCCCCGCACGAAGAGGAGGAAAAGCCTTGAATTTATAAGTCCCAACATATCTGCGGCTGCGAAATTTCTATTAAGTTTCGGTAGCCTCGTCCTCAATCACTTCATCATAAACAATAATAAAATCTGCCGGCCACACAAATAAACGTGTTGAGTCTATTATTGTGTGTACTTGTCGTAAGTGCGGCGGGGTGGCCGTGGATGCGGACACTGTGCCATGTGTTGCCGCCACGAAGGAATAAATATTTTTTTGCTATTTTATTGAACCTCCTCCGACACTGGCTACATTAATAGTGGTCTTTTTTGAGGGGATGGAACTACAACTAGGACGTTTATAGTCGCCACCACACTGTATCCAAACGCAATAATCATCAATCCTAATTCCATTAATATGTTATGAGTTTTTGATATGAGTATTTATTATAAGGGACAACGACTATGGCGGAGATCATCGAAGACCTTGTTGTTGTAATACACAAAATGTCAATGTAATCACCGATCGATTAGGAATGTTCAAAGGAATTCCTTGTTATCCTGTTTATCGTTGTGCTCTCTGGTGACAGGCAATACCCAAGGAAATTGGAAACCATCCCCAACCAGTTTGAATTAGCCTGCGGGCGGCATCAACAGAAGACTTAAAATATTGAAAATTATCCCTGTTACACGGGGGGATAAGGATAACGCGTTGTCAAAGGAAATTTTATTTTCAATATTGACTTTCGCGGAAGAAATGAAAAATCCTCCAGACACCGATGGCTGGGGGTAGTTAATTTTTCATGGTTTGACGGTTGACGTGACGTACAGGTTACCGGGGTGACAGCAAAACACGGCTTCGGCTACGGATGAATTGCTTTAGATTCCTGCTGCTGCCATGCCATGTCAATTGATTTTTGATTAGGTATATGTACCTACTCACTACGAGGGCTATTCCCAGGGGAAAATTAATCAGCCTGTCAACGTTAAAGGGCTGTTGAGATCACAACAAAAAAAAAGAGCACAAAGCACCCTCCAGCTTGATTTTTAGCTGTTGTCAGTTCGGACCAATGTAACGACATTTTTCTATCAACAATCCTCTCTAATTAAGTTGAATCCTTTCTTGTGGCTATCAAATTGGAGGATGGCGCGCACAAACCGCCCCATTGCCGACCACCCTCATCAAAGGGGTTTTTTTCCTACTTGCTGTTACTTTATCGAGGTTTTTTTTTTAATTTAAAAAAAAATTAACAAACGAATCCTTTAAGATATCCAGAGATTACCATTCTTCCTCTACACGTAACAATCCACGGGCGAAATGGGAACAAAAATGAAATATGTCTTTAAAGATTCAATTTCATTCATTAGGGCTAGATATTCTTTCTTTTGGATTATTTACTACTACTCACTCATTAAGGATTTTCCAAAGGACGAACCAAGTACACAATGCAACGCAAAAAAAAATTAAATAATCAGAAGGAAAAAATGAAATAAATAAAAGAAAGTGATTTATTTGCTCAACCCTTTTTTCCGTTCGTCCTTTCAGTGATTTCAGTTTCGGAAGGATATTTACTCCTTACTTTATCTGGGCTGTTGCTACTTAGAGCTGCAGCTGTGACCAGTTCAATATGACGGTAGTTCTGGTGGGAGTTGATGTCTTTTTTTCGATAACATGAAAGTAAAGACTCCCCAAAGGGTTACATTGCAAGGTGCGTATAATTGGTTTGGGTTCTTCCGTTTTTTTCTTCTATTTTCAATTATTGCCGGTGCTGTTCGTTTAATTAGAAGTGTAACCCTTAGGGTCGTCCTTTTCATTAGCAGCAGGTTCATGTACTCACAGGACTTTACGAAAACTATGCGATGAATATCCTGGTATGGCTGGAGTGAAGGATTATCTCATGTGCGTTTCGAGTTCTAGTTGGACCACTTAAAATGTTACATTTCGACCTGTGATTAGGTCTCTGTGACCAAAAACGAAGGTCTCTGCACAAAGTGTCGAGCTCGGAAAAGGCTCGGTATGTAAGGTTAGGTAAGGAGGGATGTAGTAGTAGTAGTTTTATTTCGTATATAAATTTATAGTAGATTTTGTTACCACACATTTTTCAATTCAGAGATATGATAATTTGTATCTTCCTTCTGAAACACTATTTTTATACATTAGTGCAATTTTAGGAATTTTATTGGGCAAGAAATACAAGTTCTGAAGGAAAATGCTGAAAAACCTTCAATTAAAAAAAAATATATAAGTAAAAATAAAATAAAAAAGAAAAAAATGAAGAAATAAATAAATAATTATATAAATAAATAAAAATAGACAAATAAACAAAAAAATAAATAAGTAAATAAATAAATTAAATTATTAATCAACAAATAAATAATTAAATAGGCGGATGAATAAATAAATATTAACATTAATAGCAAACCTGTAGTTTCTTAATATGAGACATTGCACAATTTTCCCGTACTTGGCACCCTTTATGGGCAGAAAAAATTACTTTGTGGGTGATAATTTTAGGAGGGTAGTATGCATCGCTTTCACTAATTACACAGAAGATATGGAGGCTCGTTGTGGGTTTATCGTTGGTAGGATAAGAAACTCACAAGTCACAAAACCATCATTGGACCGTGACCCAGTGCCTGGGCAGTGGCATAATAGATGTCAGTTGCTGTCAAACGATGTTAGGGGGTTTGGTCCTTATATTTTTCCGCTTTTAAACATATTTTTTACTCTTGTGTCGTTGTGCAAACAAAAGTAAAGCTTCGAAGGCCTAGATAAAACAGGTACTCACTTTCTATAGAGACCTTGGCTTTACACTCTTTTCTAGTTCCAGCTAAGGCCAAATGCTTATAATTGAGTCGCCAAGTCGTACGTATGCGATCTGACATTTATAAATACCTTACAACGGCTGCGTCCGTAATGCAAATGATGCGCTTAGGCAGACCTACATCGCTGCAATCAAAACCAATATTACAGGCCATAAATTTACGTTTGTAGGTGTGGACATAGTTCACTTAACTGCGGTGACAATTATTATGCTCATATTGAGAATTATGGACCAGTTAACCGTGCGTCGTCGTCGTCATCGTCAGGCTCTTTCCAGATTCATTAGGCTGCATAATATCCGCAGAGTCCCTACCAATACGAAATTGCACGTGACCAATATTTTATTCAATCGAACTCACCAGGGCACACGCAGCACACACCATATTCAGAACATTAAACTGGAATCAAAGTCAGCATTAATCTTTGAATTTATAGCTGCCGCCGCGCCGTTGCTGATGCAGCCCAGCAGCCTCTTGATTGTGCTCGATATGTGACCATCTCGAATAAGCCAATCGTTTGGCTAATTGTGAATCATTAAATTGTGCCCATCGAATGCAAGGCAAATCTGTGATCACCTTAGCAAATCAACTGAATGAAGTTGAAGCACATCGGACTATCGATAGCCGGTGCTTCATTAACCCACCACCCTGATTTATGGGGACAGCTTGAGTTATGCCCTGAGCTAAGACTTGTATGCGCGATTGAGCTAATGAAAGCCGAAGAACAATGATCACAGCAGCAGCAGCATTGTACGTCGCATCGAAAGGAGATCACACACATTTTCCTCTTACACTAAAGTTACATGTTCTCCAGAAGTTATCGCAAGATCTCCCAACTCCTGTGCATGATACCGATCTCCGGGGCCATAAAACACAACCGATGACAATTTCTGACTTTCGGAGCTTGTGATGGATGTCATATCACCTCAAACAAGGGGCACATCCCAAAAATAGCTTCCACACAATTTAATTACTCAGAAACCTGGCCAAAACACGAGATATTATCGACGCATGTCCTAAGAACAAGGTTAACTAGCAAAAATTCCAACGAATCCAAACCAATAAAAATATATCCTCAATTGGAGATGACCAACAAAAAAAAACAAACATCAGAACTCCTATATACATGCAGACGTGATTCCGATTCCGATTCTGTTGCTGTTTGGTGTAGACGTACGTGGCGGTCAGTTATATACCCACAACAAGAAGGACTGGTTCTGACCTCCTAAATCTCATCTGATCACACTCGAATGACATCTCCGATTAATTTGGAATTCAATACGATCCCGCACTAGAGAGAGAGATCGCCCATGTCCGTTGGCATGGCCCAACTGGTGGCCGGGCGACCGGCAGACTAGCTATAACTCGACTCGGCTGAAGTGAGATTTATTTGGCCTTGCGGTGGTAGACAAACGATCGATGCTGTTCGAGTGTTCGAGTGTTCGCTGGTGGGCCCCAGAAATCTCCGAGTATCATCTTAGCGAGAGATCACACATGTGATGGCCGCACCGATGCACAGGTGGTGGACACTGTGTTTATTCACAACAGCTAATGGCTATCTAGTATAATAGGTTGTGGATAAAAATATCGGAAAGAGGAAAAGATGACATCGGGTGATAAGGTCGGGGCGCGTATATTAGGTGATTTGTTGATGTTCGCATCGTAAGCGTAAGGTATGGCGAACGAGTCGCCAATTTGTATGTGTCACATCATTGGAACCGCAAAATTTCTTCTTCCTTCCTCGCAGGGTCTTTTGTCGTCGATTCGACAGCGGCACACACCGCACGACCATTAATCTTCTTTGGGAATTGATCCGTCGGCGTCGTGCGAGTGCTCATCAATTTCGCTCTTAAATAAAGCTTATTTGACCGAATGATATATGGATATATGGATTCCTTCTTTTCCCTTTGCTTAGTCTGCGCTGTGGACACATGAACGTGTCCTAGGTGGATGGGTATTTCTCTCAATTACAAAAATGAGACATCTTGTGTATATATGCGTATGGGGTTGCTCGGATTAGCTTAGCATAGCTGTTTAGAAAGGTTTACATTCCGAATGTCACACTTGACAGAAAACCATCACTCATCCCAGATGGAGAGCTGAGCAAAAGACACCCCTTTCCTTGAGCAGATCGAAGTCACAAGAAATTGGCAGCACAATGTACCTCTACTATTTGCTGAGGGGATTGATATGTCACTGTTTTACACATATACATACCTAGACCTACTTGGTGTGGCCGCTCTTCGTGGATCATTTGTCAAAATCAATTCATCTCGTTTTTTGGGGTGAATTCTAAGGAATTCGTTCCGTGTGTTGTCTGCTGTCTTCCAGTGAATCTGGAGCAATAAAGATCACCGATAATCAGCTTGGACAGAGTGGCGGTGTGGCTACCGAACATGAGATGTGATTCGGAAAAGGTCGTTTCTGTCCACAAACCGTGGACTATATACCATTTATGTAGTTCAGGGAAATTAAGGTTTTATGGTCATCAACGCAGTTTAATGGGAACAAAGGTTGACGAGTTGGACGGGAATACTTACCTATACATTTATGTCTTCAACTGGGCATAGATATTTATTGTTTTTGTGGAACTCGAAGATACCATTTATTTCAAGGTAGCGAAGTAGAGGCAATATGATATTTTGAATGGACGAGATTATTTACATATCTGTCACATACGGAACTTTTGTGCAGCTTTAATGAGGCTTGACAGGGTACATGTGTTAGGCATTGGAGGCATGGTGAAATATTGAGTTGTTCTATGCAGTGCATGTTGGTTTAAGCTTCTGATGCAGTTGTGAGGTGACAGGCTTTGGGAAAATGCGATAACGCCTTCGTCACATAAGAATACACTGTGGAGGCAGGCGCATCAGAATTGTTACTGTAGGTACTTCGTAAAGACTTCTGCAAACAGGATTCACGAAGAGTATACCTATACTTCTTGTACAATCATAAAATGCGGCCTATAATCAATACACCCTTCACTAAGCATCTCCAAAAAGACGAATAATAAATTTTGTCCGAAACATCATTGACTTTTTAAACAAAATTTTATGTTCACAGATTACACTCAGAACTCTTAAGCGACAAAACCTTTGTGTAGCAACATCTAGAGGAGCTAGAATTGGATGCTTGTTTGTCAAACAGGGGAAGGACAACTAAACCTACTACATCAGAATAATCAATTAAAAATGATAATTGCATTGACTAGGGCGAATTTACCCTCGCAACAGCCATTACTTATGTAGGTAGGTACAATGAATTTAATGTCAAAAAATCCCATTTTGTGAGCATATGACAGCAAACGCTCTACCCATGCCCACGACGAGTAGATTCCATTTTCCATCGCTTTGAAGATGAGCCAAACAGATACGGCTGAAGAAGTACGCGTCCCGATGGAAAATCGTTATAGGTATGCCCGGCGGACCATTTGGCTATATTGCTTACCAGTCGACGAAGGGGGAGGTTGTTTTTTTTTACAATAATTACCACCCCACTTATAATGTTGACTGTTTTTCTTCTAAATATGGAATCAATACGACTGAGCTTCGCGGCCGAGGGTCATGCCTCATGCCCGATGAGGATTTAAAACGCCGCGTGTATAATTCTCTGTTGTAATAAATTTACAAATTTTCAAAAAAAAAAAAAAATAATCAATTCGAACGCTCAAGAGTGAGGTGATTCCTGATGAGTGTAGTCTAAAGCGCTAATGCGAGGTTATCCTCCGTGAAAACCTTACCGAAGGGCGGGCGCGGTATATATATAATTATGTTTTCCTTCGTCCTCCGCAATGATTTACAAGACAAAGTACAAGAAAATAAGCAGAAAGAAGGACGAAAAAAAAGTAGACAGTACTTTTTTTGATTAAAGATGAATTTTTAATTTTTATCTGGTCCTGTAAAGTACTCGTATCTTTCATCTTCTTAAATGCACGACGACCAACAACCAGAAAAAAAAATAAAAAAAATAAAAAACCGGGAAAAATCAAACACGCGGGAAAGAAGAATGGTAGCACTCAAATGATTTATGCACAATTGCCTTGCCTATGTACAAGTACATCTACATCTACATCCATGAGGTAGTACGGCAGTGGTAGCGCGGTGGCGTTGATGGCTAATCCTAAAACCACAACTCAAAGTACCGAACATGTAAAATTCTCAAATTAAGTGATACGCAGTTCTCATCGTCGCGATGCCTTTAAATGTCAATTGGTGTCATGTTGGATGTCTAAAAACATCATATGACTAATGACTGAGATCATTAAATGACCGCATTCGATCTGTCGGATATCAATTAATAGCGCAATGAATTATAAGCCCATTGCGAATCGAAATTTAAATTCGAACGATGGGAACCATCATCGATGAAGAGATGGACAGCGACGGGGATGGGAAGTGTGCGTTTAGTCACCAATTGCCGCCGATAGTGCCAGACGATTAATTAAAATAAAACTGTATTATATGTAGCGATGGCGAGCTGGTTGTTTGGCCCGTTTCGGGGCCTTCATCATGAAAACGCCACGCAGCAGTGTCATCTCGTAATGTAGATCACATTAATTTTGTATCATGATGTTTATCATGGCTGGGATGTTTTTTTTTTTTTTATTCATGTAGTGGTGGTAGCGCAGCTGTAATCTGGGGTGTATTAATTCAGCGCCTTGAACTGAGAGAGCCAGCTAAACTGTGATATAAGTGAGTCTTAAAAAGCCAATCAAATTCACTTATCAAAAGCTGCTGCATATTGCACCACTTTTGCATCCGAAGATGTCGTATCACAACTACTTTACCGCAGCACACTTATTATAACACATTGTGGGCCGACATCTATTAAGCCTATTTATACAGTGCATACCCACGATGTGATATATTGACGGTCCACTGTCCAAATGAGACACGGAGGTGGGTGGCCGCCACTCAAACGACTAACCAAACAGTGTCTAAGCGACAAATTTCAATGTGACAAATATTTATTGCAACAAACCGACTCATTAACATAATTGGAAGTAATTTATATCACTGACGCTGACCGTGTGTGCGCAGTGGGCTGCAAGACTGTCTAGGTGATTTAATTCCTCAGACAGTCTGATACTGATCGATGCTCATTGCTCGCGTTTTTGTCTCCAAATTATTGTGTCCTGTCGCGCAGCGCTTTGATGTCGATCCTCGCACCTGGCCAAGTGATATCCCCCCAATCGCTATGTGTACCTATACAATGTTGGGCCACGGTCGATCCGGAACCCTGTCGAATGCTGCAGATTAAGTTTCCAGATGCAAATGTGATGTCTCCATAGAACGCGTGTCGTAATTAATCACCACCAAATCGTTTGTGTTGTTTTGCAGTTGATTGGAACGCTTTTGGCGGCACCTTTGCATCTACTCCTGGAATCAATCGGAATCGAATGATTGGCAAGACTACAAAGGCACGATCGCCGCCGCCGCTTGGAATTCGTGCGAAACACTGCGGAGTTAATCAGCGTGGCTGTGTGTGACACCAAAGGGAAAATTGATTTGGACTGGGAGATTCAGTATAATTGACTAGCCTGCAGTGAAGCTGACGACTGGGGGCGGTTTGATTGTGCCTACATAACGAAGGTGCGGTTCAGACCCAGTTGGTGGCACTGGCACGTGTGCCATCCTTCAGCTCGCTGCTGCATTAATTAAGGTTTATTTTCTCTAGAGGAACACTCGAAAAATAAAGTTACTTTGCTTCAAGTGAGGTGACAAAGGGTTGTCGTCTGCTGTCGCCGTCGCTGCTCGAGTGCTACTCTTGGTTCATCTCAATCGAGGACATGATGGCGTTGCTGATTTTATAGAACAAAATTAAAAGAAAATCAATTGCCATCGTGCGGATTTCTTTTTTCTCCGAAAATTCTCTAATTAAAGGACAGCAGCTATAGTCCTTGAGAAAGTTTCACAAGTGTATTTCATTTCGTTTTGGGAACACATTTCATGTCTCCTCACACCACAAAATAAATACGCCTCCCTTTGGGAGATGCGCATATCGCTTGACCATCTCCAGTCGGTGACAAACTTCGCTCCCATTGTTACAGCTACAGCGTCGTAAAATTGATCGACTGATGGGGCCATTTAAGGAACACTAAATGGACGCAGTAACAGCAGCAGTCCTCGCTCCGTCTCCATGACCATTTATTAGCATAATGGCTTCGTGTTATTAATACCTTCGATTTCTTTTATCTCAGATTGTTCATGTCGATTCTAATTGAGGGTCATTTATATTGTTTCGGATTCAAGGCTATCGATAAATTGCCTGGCCCTAAACAAATTGCAGGCCAGACGAAACGACACATCCTCTTGGCTCTGACAGATGCTATATGCAACCGGCGTCATTTGTCAATATCGATTGACACATGCGGCACTTGTATACGAGTATATACGTAGTGATACGAGCTGCCTAATCTTGTGGCATTCGCATTGATCCGTCGCATCGTCATCATCATCGCCAGCTCCATGTGGCCGGATGTAAAACTATAAAAGAAACTTTAAGTGCTTCGTCATAAATTTTGCGCAAAGTGTTGCGCGTTTTAATTGATAGCCCAAGGCAGGTCGTTTTGTGGCCATCGCACATTTTCTGTGCCGTAAATTCCAACTCCTTCGCTATAGTTAAAATGTCATAACGGATCGTGGATAGTGGATACCCATACCCTTATGCCCCATCCGTGGTGCAGCGTAAATGTGGAAGGAGCAGCGCATCACTATATGCACGCTTAGGAATCGTTTCTATTTTTGCGCAAGCACTTGCATAGTTAAGCAGATTTTCGGATGCCACGAAGACGACGGACGATGATGCACTGACAAACTACCAAGGAGTCCATTCATCTTCCGAGTGTGTTAAGTAGATGCAAATGATAGCGTTAAATATCTTCGAGCGTCGTAAGGTGTTGGATTAGCTATGGCTCTCAATGGCGAAGAAGAGGCGGAATTCCCAGTCTCCGTATATGCGCACCGGCCAACGCGTTGATGATCTATCGATAGGAATTAATCTAGTCAGTTTTGTTTTTAGATTCTGTACACATGGGCTAGACCTAGGGAATGCCACATCGGGAATCTTATGAAATTTTCCTAGGAAAATATGCCATGGGCTGACCGAATTTGTTGGGTTTGCATGTTGATGTGGTAGATTGGAAGAAGTCTTAATTACATTTTAAAGTTGGATAAGTGTAGTTTTGAGTTTTAGAGGCCGCGCGATACTTGAGGTGTTGCTTATAACTGTATTGGGGAGGTCATGGTTTCTTTGGTTGTATCGATCAGGGGAAGGGTAGCTTTTTAAAAGAAGTGAAAGACAGACGATTTCAATTGGGTCGATTTAAGGGGTTTCAATTGCAATGGTTGTAGTGCTGAAAATAGCTTTTACGACCTAAAAAATTTTAAAGTTTCAGCTAAACAGTAACGGTAAAGAAATTGTATATGCTACGTGGGGAGGTTCACTATAGGATTTCGGATTTTTTAGAAGTTACCTGCATTGGACACATTCGGTGAATCGAAATTGCATTGAATTTCTCGGTTATAAGGTTATAAGGGTTCCAAGCTTTAAAGCATTCTTCGATTAAAATATCAATATATTTTTTCTGTATTAAAGAAGATATAAAAGCAGCAGCAGGTCCAGGATATGTTTCTCAATTAGTATCGGCTAATTGAGGCGCCCTAAACTTAGGGGAAAATATCCTCAGCCGTGGTTTTTGTGTTTTTTTTTTAATTAGATGAACCCATTTTCCCTGATTCGGCAGACTAAATTCTAAATAATTTGGGTACATATTTGAATGAAGTGGAATCCATACACAGGGTGGGTGAAAAATAATAACCCCCTTATTAATAAACGCTGTGTAAAAGTTATCAACTCGTTATTCAGAAGTTACGTCAAATTTTTGTATGCTATCTGATGTCTACTAGCTAACTAACTTGTGCACATTTGTTTATTAATACGGGGGTAAGTGAATTCTGAGCTTGAATAAGTTTAAATCTTTGTTTAAAATAATTTGGAAAAAAAATATAAGAGGAATATTAAAGCTTGGGCTTTTAACTCTATAGGTGCTGTTTGGTTATCAATTATCTTAAACAACTTTAAAACGCTGATGCGATAGCTACCTACCTATACATTTAAAAATATACCTACGTCTAAAATAAGCCAACTTTGACAAAATTATATAACCGCGCCAATCCGGCATACGAATAGATATTCCTTGCAAGAGTCCCACTTCCAGATAGGTCCCAATATAATTCCTCTTCCTTTCTTCACACCCTAAGTCGGATTAAGGGACACATACCCATGTCGTCCTCAACATAAATGGTGTGAAAATATAAAAGATCAAACAAATGTAAACGGGAGAAAAAATTTAAAAAATCGCCGTCTGACCTCGCACACTCACCTCATCACACCTCCAATCAACGCTACTCACTCATGCCATTTTGTCTGCGCTCAAATTTCCAAGAAAGCCCGGAAAATCGTCAGAAAGTGCACTCCACGACCGCGTCCTCGTTCAACCACCTATATAGCCACCCACCAAAGGTACCATCATAATGCACCTACCTACCTCGAACCCAGCCAACATTAACAATTGCCAACAACAATAACAACATCATCCTAGCTAGATACTACATTGAATGTCTTCTACACCCACAGTTTAAATCTGCAAGTTATCCATGCACACACAACTCTACTGCTGTAGCACCAGCGACGGAAAAGACGTCTCCCATTCACCCGTCTCCCCGGCACCTTAACGCAGCAAAATCAAAGGAGGCGTGGTGTAGAAAAAACTTTTGCATCATCATCCAAGCAAAGAATTCCATCGAAGAGAGATGAGACAAAAAATCTTACAAAAAAACGACTTCTTTCGTCTGTCGATTCCTGCATAACCGAAATAAAAGGAATAAAATCCAAAAAGAAAAAACCACTTGGATTAAATTGGTGTTGTGTCAAAAAAAAAGAGAAATTCTTCACCTCAGCATGGTTAGTTTCCTTGCCAGGGCCACTGGCAGTGGTGTAGTGAGTCCTCCTCTCTTTGAGTCTCTTTCAGTGTGGAGCTAGAACGCTCTTCGATATGGCATGTGGTCTGGTATCTGGTATCCACTGTCTGGTAGCAAGCAACTCCTATGCTGTGTTTTTATCCTGACTCAGTTGGGGAAATAGAGCTCCAACACACACACACTAACGCAAAAGGTTGGGGATTGTCGAAGAACTGCGTTCTCTCTGGAATTCAATTGAACTGTCATGGTTGTAATAATATAATGAAACCTATGCATAGTCAGAGGCACCTTTGCCTACACTCCATATCCATCAAAGAAAGGAAGTTGTAAATTTATGAAATTAGATTTATTAAATGTAAAATTGCATTCTACATATGGATGGGCTTATATTTGGCAACAAGGCTTTAGAAACAGTAAGCTCCTGTGTCCTGTGTATCAAATGACGAATGCATAGAGAGATCTTTTGATGGCGTGAAGGAAGTTTTCGATGACAGTTAAGACAGAACCACAATACAATAGGACTAGTAACCCAATAAATTATAGGTAGCTTGATCAAGCTTAAGTGGATTTTCGACAGCTTAACTATGGTAGATTTCAGTGGCGTAGCGTGGGTCGGGGCCGCCCGGGACACACACAATTTATGTCGCCCCTCATAACTTTTATCACATAATAAAAAAAAACTTTGTCTACGGATTTAACTAGTTATACCTACAATACAATACTGTTGTAACTCAAAATATGACTTTTTTCAGAATCGGCGAAAAACTGATAACTGATATTAAATGAAATGAAAAATAAAAATAAAACAAAAGTCTATTTAGCTATTATGTACTTTAAATATTGCTGGTAATAAATATATATCCAATTTTTGAGTTAGGACTGTTTTGCCCCGATAAAAGCTATCAGAAAGATGAATTATTTTTAATTGTGTAATGACTCAAAGTGTCATATCTTTTTTATTTTTTGGACTATGCTAACGACGGTTTTATTGACGTGTAGGGAATTGAATTTTAAGTTTGAATAATGATAAATCTCAAATTTGACAAATTTAGAGTTACTACAGTATCAATAGTGCGATAGGTTTTTTTTCTTTAAATTACTTTTTTTAATTAATGAAATTAAACTATTTTTGTTTATTAATTAATTTAATTCATTTAAAAATAAATAAATAACTGAAATTTAAAAAAATAAATAATTTTTAAATGAAAGGATGAATGCATTTAATTTAGTTTTAAGTAAAAGGGAAATAAGTTGTGTAGATAGGTATATGTACATGGATTAACAAAAAGAGATTTCTAGTTTTTTTTGTTTTTTTTCAAATATTAATAATTTACCTACTATGTACATTTAATTTCAACTACGCAGTTGTGTACAAACTATGATGTAGGGAAATACTTTTGTTTTATTTATCATGCTCTTCACAGAAAGGACATATAAGAGAGAATTTTATTTTCCAAATTTTTGGGGTAATTGGGTAGGAGCGCTGGAGCTTACGGTCTATTAATACTTAGCTAATGAACAAAACATTTGGGATCCACTTAACTTCATTTGGTGTTAGTGTATTACGTATCAGACCAATGGTGGAATCCCGTAAGGTAATAGGTGATTGTCAAATGCGATAGCCAAATCATTCTCCTTTTACGTAAGGCGATCGCAAAATAACTATATACATTTGGCATCACTTTGTTATTTCAAAACATAGTTTTGTTGTCAGTTGTCATTTTTGCACAGAAAATTCAAGGTAGCCTTGGTTATATATTTTAAATACGAAAGCAAGATTGTTACCTTTTAACAACCGCAAAACCAATTGGGTAGGGTAGTAGTAACGACGAACCAATTATTTCTCAAGTTACCAAAACTTGGTAAGAAATAAATACATTTGATGCGTATTTTACTAATTAACTTACATAAATGTTTTGGTTGGCTTGAAAGATAGGATAGTTTTGAACCCGATAAGTGGCGCTGTTGTTGATATAAATATTTCAATTGAGTTCCTCGAAGTACTAATTCTACGCAAACGATGCCGCGGGTACCAGCTGGTTGTTTACTAATAAAGAGCATGGCAAAGAAGACAAGACTGCAACTTCTATTGCCAACTAGAATTTTTGATTCAGCCTTATTGTGAGTTTCGCCCGAACAATATTCCACCCGAAAAAAATGACATTTCAGAACAGAAATCTGTTTTTTTCGGGTGGAATATTGTTCGGGCGAAACTCACAATAAGGCTGATTATGTTTGCAAACTTCACTTCGTATGAGCAAAATAAAACTTGCATATTATGTAGGGAGAGTGTCTCTTCTAATTACCTATATTAGATACCTCTTTAAAAACAAAATAACTAAATTTTACCCATCCCTCCTCCCCCTCTCGTTACGTCACTGGTAGACTTTAAAAAACATCTGTACTATCGGTGGGACAATAGGATGAAATCTTTTCAGTTCATTTTACTTTTGCATATGGTTTTACCCAGGATTTCTTCGTTCAGTAGCCACTGCAAAAACATGGCCAGACATGAGTATAGGTATAGGTACATAATATAATCAAAGGTTTATAAAATTTAATTTAATTTAAGCTCCGCAATAGGTTAAAACTTCTCGTCAGCCTTTCTTATTTAAATAAGTATTGGAATATTAATTTGAGCTTTGTGAGGTTGAAATCGGGCGTGCTAATATACAGATATTTTGAAATCCATTGTTATAGGCGTCAATATTTTCACATGACGCAATTTTCAATATAAAACTACGCCAAGAAAACTATTTCATTTCACTATTGATAGCAAGACTTGGTACGTCAAACACAAGACGTTTAAGGGTCGGTCGACAATATTTGTGACAACTCACGTTGTTTCGTGTGCTACTGCTTAGCTGAGCATATATGTAGGCCCATGCGATGCAATCAAAAATACGCCAACTAGAATTAACAACAAAACCATAAGATAAACATTATAGTTTTCGCAACCGTGAAAAAAACAAAACCATAACCCAATGTCCAAACCCCTATATGCAAAAATTGTGCTCACACCTGTAACGGGCTCGATGAATACAGCATTTTGATCTCTATATAACCGATTTAGTTAATTGCTTGTGACATTTCAACCATTTCAAAACGTCGCCTTTCCAAATTTTGTTTTTTACCCAATCACTCTAAGTGCTTGCTAAGCGCCCACCCTATAGCCGCCAATCTTCAATGAGGCCATTTGCATGCATGACAATCGACTCCAAGCTCATAAAGTCATATTGTTATTTTGGAAATATTGAAATTGACATTCTCACAATCGGCAAAATGCTAAAATGCGACTGAGTCCTTTACAGACTCACAGCACAACAGAACTGCCAGCACGCTCTCCAATGGAGGAGCGAACACGACTAAAGAAGCAATAAAAGACGCTCGTAAAAAAAATACTTCACAGAGCAGCCCCAGCCACCCCTTTCAAACCAAATCTTGTGGGTTTCTCCTTTTTTTCAACTGATTTATTGGTTTGCTTCATCAAACTGTCTATTGTTGTGCCGGAGTTCATATAGCCATCTCATAAAATAATGGAATTGAATATGCCAAAGTATTTGAATGTCATATTCATGCGAAGGGGGAAGCTTCAGTGAAAGCCGTTGCGTGGGGTGGATTTCCGTTGAATCGAAAGAGTTTATCCCGTTGTGTCGTAAGGAATTTTGAATATCGATACAGGCCTCCTCCCGGAAATTTACATATGGCTCTATCTACAGCCAGGACGCACTGAGGGCGATTTATTACGAATCCGGCGCCGCTCGCATCCATTGACAGCTTTGCCTTTCTCATCATAATTCAAAAGGGATATCTCCCGCTGACGCGGTAGGCCTGGATATGAACCCATCCCTTTCCCATGATGTATGCGAACTTCGAAGAAAGGATGCTGAACTTTTCATTGCCAGGAGGGGCTGAGTACGATCTCTACATGTAACGTACAGTATCGAAATGAAACACTCAAAACTATAGCCATGACTATGGCCATCTGACGAGAATGACATCATTCGTCACTCAGAGCTGACATGCACCGCCGCGGGTCACACCTTCATCTAAATAACTAGATAACTATTAATTGTGCTCATGCACGCATTTGTGTCCATCTGTGGACTACGGATATCAGGATGTTTGATCTACTCCTTGTGTGTGAAAAGTGCGTTCGCTGATGACCACGCGTCCACTCCTGCCGAACTTTAGCTGCACATATGAGGACACCGGACACGGGACACATCTAATCGGATAATATTCATAATTATTGTTATTATCATTTTTATTATTTGCTTGCTTGCGTGAATCAGTGATTCAAATTAATTAAATAATTAAAATTCCGCACCTAGTTTCTTGGGCGCGAGGGGCGGGCGACGAGCCACGGACAACGCATAAAGTTCCATCATTAATAACATCATTTGTCAACGTGGTCTTTGTCTCACATTTTATGGGATAATGAGGTCCTTTTTTATATTTTAGTGGGCTTAGAAATGTGTAGAAGTGATGCGTGTAGGATAGGCCCTGCTTGCGTTTCCTATGGGTATGGATAGCCGCAGTACAGTGGAGGACATCGCAGCTGATGGATTGCCGTCAAATGGCAGGGAGTTCATGTGGTGCTTTCACGCCTACTAGGGTATTATGTCAAAAACGAACTGAATGTAGTTTGCATCGTAGTTTTCACTGAATGTGCATGCATTACAAGTGATTTGTAACTTTCGGACATGAACCCCGGGTGCAAATAAATTTATTACAAGGCCCTGCAAAAATTGTCGATCTATTGTTTCTAAATGCACGGTGCATGCATCAAATTCCAGTGCAAGATCAATACGATAGTATGTCGAAGGTGCATGGAAATTCTATGGACTAGACTTATACTATTAAATTTTAATATTTGCGTGGCGACACCATTCGGATCTCCACCAAATGGATCACAGTTTGTTATACTTAAAACGCACAAACCAGGTGTCCGCCGATGCGATCATCGCGATCTTCTAGTGACCTATCCCTCTTGACTAAAAAAGCTCACCGCGTGTCGTGTGAGTTTATGATTGTACGATATGCTGACGAAAGCAAATCTCCATTGCGCTGATACGACTAATTCCGATTGTTGTGTCGAAAAAATCAATGCGACCATTAGAACACGCACGGTATATAGTCCTTTAAATTCCTACTGTATTGCCAGGGGTCGATTTTGAAAGTCCAATTTGCATAGCCAGTGCCGCCGGTATTTATCTTATCGCATTGTTTGCCGAGTCAAATAAAGGACTTGCACGTACTGCATGCAGCAATGAGTCAATCGAAGTCATTAGTCGGTAGGTATTCGAGGGGACAACTATGGAAATTTGCCAACTTCCGAAATCAGATATCAAAATTCGTCAAACAATCAATAAATAAAACCGCTGTGGCATTTGCCACCGTCTCGAATCGAATTAGCGTGCCGATCGACAATAATTCGTTCCACAATAGCGCTATCAATAAAATTGCTATAAAACGTTGTGTACATGTGCGGGGGTGTTATGCTGCCGCCACGCCGACCGCGGAAGTTGATTTTCATACATTCATCGATAGCACGCGAAGGACCCACCGCACGCCGGCCAGCCGATTGAGTTCTGCACAATTAAAAATCCATAGAATTGACCTTCCGTCAGGACTATACTAGTTGGTATAGCATAGTAGTTATCGAAGCTACACAATCTTCAAATGGCCAATCGGACACGCAAAGGTGGTCTGTGTTCTCGCTATTGCGGTCACCGTGCAAAGGGTTCGTTTACTTTTCAGTCAAATGTGTTTTATTGGCTGCAATGCAATAAAACATAAATGTATCGTAAATTAAATGTCACAGCAAACAACTCTACCCCTTTTCAGAACAAGGGGGTGCAGATCATTATCGATATTGTCAATCGATATAGGGGGCGCACAATCACAATGTCATAATTTTCTACCCACTTTGTTGGTTATTATACTCGAAGTTAAAACGTATAGCGTCGATTGGTTTCCTTTGTGGTGATATCGGGGATGGGTTAGGGTGGTGACTCAATTAGTTGTTGTTAGAAGAGTGGAAATGTTGCGACGGTGATTAGACCGTTATCCATCTAAATGAGGATGTTAAAAATCCGATTCTAGAACGCATAACGGTGTTTTCGTAAGGCTACCCTACTTTTCCAAGACCTCTGTTGATCAAAATCGAAACAGTAATCAGGGGGCTAGGTTTGGAGTCTACATATGAATTACATTCATAGGGCCCACAAGTGGTGATGAGAAAAGTTTCAGGTTGTAAGGCTGTGTTATAGGCTATTGGATAGCGGGGGGAAGCACTCTCAGTCTACAAAATACGCCGAAGAAAGAGGTACGCTCCAGCTAGGTTGAGCTATAAGCTGAAACTACAGTTTTGCAAAGATACATGTTTACCACAACAGTAATTGAAAACTACGATAGGGGGGAAATTTAAACCCGATAAACAAAGAGCATTTCGTTTACAAGGATCAACTAAACATATAATTCGAGTAAACGGATATCATTGTAAAGCTCTCCCCTACAAAGTTAAACCCTACAAAACATTTTGTGTTGCTTAGGGCATTAATTAGTTCTTGGTCAATTTAAACCTTTCTTTCTATGTTTTCACTATGAAAATAATTACGTATATCGTATTTCTCATTTGCGAAAGAGTTGCACTTCAAAGCACCGCAATCGGGTTTTACAAATATTTAATTAAGAAAATATTTATTTGAAAAAAAGAG
Organism: Cheilosia impressa; assembly: GCA_948293265.1. Lineage (NCBI taxonomy): Eukaryota > Metazoa > Arthropoda > Insecta > Diptera > Syrphidae > Cheilosia > Cheilosia impressa. The sequence continues at coordinate 306,568 of OX411882.1, forward strand.
ATAAAAACTACTATAGGAACATTATCCCAAAATGAAACATGCACTCACGGTAGAGAAAGCATTAACACCCCCCCTTGGAAAAGGTAAACGAAAGTCCTACTACAGCAAAAGGGATCAAAGGAATTCTTTAAATAGTTTTACACAGGGCAACTTGCCTAAGACCATGTAAAATAGCGCCTGCGGATGTATTCTTTCCGTGATACACTTTTTCCAACACATGGAGTATGGACCTTACTATATAACTATTATCTAGCACGCATAATTTATTTGCATCTGACAGGAAGTTCGGGGGATGGTCAAATTTTACCAGGCAGACACACATGAAACAGGTTATTCGGTGATTCGAATTTAAGAACTTGCTTGTTTTTGTTGGTAGGGCAGGACCATGCACTGGTTTATTTGGGAAGCGAGAAGTGGTTATATTAATTTGTAAGCCCTAAGCTCGGGTTATATGATGCCTGTTGCTAAGAGTGCCGATGCAACAATTTTGTTCTATATTATATATCATTTGAGCTATAGCCAGTGTTCTTAAAAATGTTCACAAGCAAATCTCAACTACATGCCAGTGAGTCATAAACTCTGAAAGTCGTAGAACATTTCCTAGAAGATTAAAGGCAGAAAAATGTAAAGATTGCGCTGGAGTAATCTGGCTTAAGCTTATGTACGATTGCATTGAAATTGAAGACATGATTCACTGTCTATAATAGGTATAGTGACAAATTTAAGCTTTTGGCTCGACTTAAATGAATTTTCAACAATTTTTTATACCAACTTAAGCCAACTTAATCCAACAAAACTTTTTGCTGTAGGTATACATAAACAAGCTCACATTTTTAGCATATATTTCTAGCTTTCCTACAGCGAGTCTATCAAACAAAGCTAGAAATTACTAAGCGACTTACGAGCTTCTACCAATTATCCCGCAAGGATCATCCAACTTATCAAACTCGCTACCGATTGCGACTTGCAAACAAACAAGTTATTAGGCACAACAACGAAGATGTAGGCGATTAATGGCTTCAAATACACACAACAATTCAGTCAACATTTTCGACATGTTGCTGAAAGCAGTACTGTGTCATCAATAAAGCCCCACACATCATCAATATCATGATATCCTTCCGCAGGACCAATAATTCATACTTTTTACACAATAATATTCAAACAGGAAAAAAAAATTCCCAGAGATGGGTCGCACATCTGCCAACAGGCAGAATTCAAATGCCACAAATTTGCATGCGGAAGCCAACGGTCAAAAGAAGGGTTGAAACACCAAAGTTCCTTTTGCTTGGAGAAGAGTATGAATACCCAAAAAGATGAGGGAAGCCAAGTATGCTGGAGGAAAATCCCATTTTTTCCCACACATAAGAATATACCACCCGAGTAGCCCTTATGGACAAACACTTCTTTCGGATAAAAGACAACAACTGAACTGGCTTTCCATATAATCGTATAAGAGGCAGCGAGAAGGACAACAGGAGCAGGAGAGAGCAACCTTGACGTTCCATAACATTCTTTATCAAGAAGACAGTGAAAGCAGCTCCGAGGGTGGCGGTGGGTGCTGTTTTGAATCCCTTACAGCAAATCAAGCAAATCCTTTTTTACACACTCTTGGAAGTGAAGTTTGTTTAAGGATTAAGTGATGTGTGTGTTCGTGTTGTGTATGCGGTGTGCGGCGGGATGCGTTCGGCTTCGGATATGTGTGTATAGTTCTTCGGTTCTATTGCCTGGAGGCGTCAAATCGGAAGAAACCCATGCCATGCCATAACAAATGACTTCAAAAGGAGATTTTCAAGATTCCGATAACCGACAACCGGCAAAAACGGAAGCAATAGGTATGCAAATTATCCTTTGGGAATAGATATGTGTTTTTGAATGTGCGGGTTTTCATTTTTATGGAATTTATTTTTCTTCTTTTTTGCTGGCAATTTTATTGATGCTGTTTTCATTCGCCCTCACTTTTGAGCCAACAACAAGCAGCATGTGTGTCAAATGGAGTATCAATATGCTTGAAGCCAGGGATGAGGGGGAGTATGTAAGTGAGCAGAAAACGGTCTCGTGTCGAAAATGCGTGTGGTAGGTATTATTTCGTATTTAAATAAAGATTTGCGTCATTGATTTATGGTCGAGGGATATTAAAACTGCACAAAAACTGTCTACATGATAATCCGGCCATAAACTCTGTGTGTGTGCTTGGGATGGCACGAGGTAGAGTGCTGATTTCCTGTGCATGCGGGAGTATCTACTTTATGACACAAGTACATTTAAGGATGAGGTGGTATTGAGTGGGGTATATCTATGATAATCAGCTTAAATGTTGATAGCTGCTCGGTGCAAAGTTCTCAAATTAGTCGCGAGGATGGTAACTCTGATGGTCTTCCAATATCTGCCTCAAACAGTAAATAAAGGGAAGAAAACAGGTCCTACCGTATAAAAATTCTCTTAAGAAAAATTCGTCTTGACCTTTAGTCAATAAAGCGTCAAATTTATGTACTTCCTGCTCTTATCGAATTCAATTGCCACCTATAGTGCCGCCTGCCTCATGTTTCATTGCACGGCACCAATAAATCATTTTTGTGTTTACGTCAAATACGAGGAACTTTTTTATTTACAATCAAACTACTGTTAGCTGAGTACCGAAAATGATTGTAAACCTAAGGTTAACGATTGAACTTTGGCAGCGTATTCGCTGTTGGAACTATTTCCAATTCATTTATTTGCTCTGCTACAGTGCTAGATATATATATCTCGAAAAGTAGGCAAAAAAGCGTATTTCCTTCTATGCAAATGCGGCCACAACCTACTACCCATAAACTGCAAGGTCTGTTCCAATTCCTAGGCGTTGTTGGTGGCGTGCTTTCGTCAAATAACTGAGGTTAACATTTCGTTTCTATGTCATTATATTAATTACTTTATTAATTTAAGAAAGTGTTGTACACACATTTTTCATATTTCAACAAAATTTAATGGAGAGTATTTTATTTGCATGTAGGCCGTGTGTACACGTGTGTGAGTGAGAGTGCCACGGAGGAGAATAGCGCATTTCCATTTTAATCGCTAATTATCACGTAATATCATTTAAATGGGCTCCTAGGTGTACACGCGTTACACGAAACCTATACCTACACCTACTTTTATACATGCAGTGACAAGGCGCAACCCACCCACGTCCTTTAATTACCCGGGCGGTGTCTCCCCCGGAAGTTGGTTCGGACCCGCTCCCCCGGTTGGCCGTTTTAAATTCAATTAACCAGAAAATCACTTTCAATTTGTAAAAATCTACTTTCACACTAGATAATCCACCCCGCATATGTCCAAAGGATTAACCTTGATGTTTTACAAAACACCAAACATTGACGGTCGGCCGGTAGCGCAGGCATCGGCATCAGCAGCAGTCCAGTTGAAAGGAATACACGAACGAAAAAAAAGTAAACGCAAATCCGTCCAGCAAACAGACAAATTAAGCTTCCCCCTAGTGTGCAGGGCAAGGCATCGAGTTCGAGCCCGAGCCGCCTCTGCTAAATGGCCACTGGAACATTATACGATGGTGATGATGCGTATGTGTAAAAGGGGTGCGTTTTTTGCACTCCTGCATTGTGTACCAGCACACAGCATCCGTCGAGTGAGAACGCGAATTATCCTTTCGCCCATCGCTTATGTGTCAAAGGACCACCGACAATTGTTGGTCTTGTTTCAGTTTCAGTTTCATCATCGCCAAATCAGTCGTCGCGTCGCACGACCCGACAAGCACCCGAAATTCTAGAAATCTAATAATGAAATATTAAAATGAGTTTCGGGAAATCCTCGAGAAATATGTCCTTTGACAGGATAATAATATTATTTTCTCTGCGGCAATGACAGTGGCACTATAATAAATGATTGAGATGGGGATTTGTGTATGTGTGTATATGCGGCGGCTTGTGCAAAGAAATATCGGCGTTAATGTTCATTACCGGGCGGGCGGTGGCGGATCAACAAGAAAAATCACTTTTCCCCCGGAACGATGTGCTCGTCCCCGGGCTGGGGTTGGGGCGACAGGATAAGTAGGTAATCGGCATGGAGAAGCACTTTGATCTGCTTGTATATGTGAAGTTTAAGAGGCAATCCGATAAATAATGATGCTCATTCCAATTGTATCGGCTCTAATGGCATCACCTACCAACTGTGTGGTGGGGAATTAATTCAATGGTGATGACATGCTGACGATGACGACGTGCGCAGGATATGCGAGTAATCTTCCTTTTTCTTTATTAAATGTTGGCGTCGCGCATTGGGGGTAGATGTGGAACTATTTCAGAAAATCAATGATTTCCCGCATATGCGAGACAACTGTTTATGAAAGTCAAATGTCCTTTGTTTGCCGAGTCTCCACATTGCCATTGCATCCAGTACTCAAAGTCCTTGGCGCAAAACAATGTAAGCGCCATAAACTTGTCGAAAACTAAACAACCCTTCTACGCCATCATGACATGTGTGTATGGTTCTTATGTGCGGAATTTCCAAAACAATAATTATTCCTGTTCGGTTTATTGTTTGCATTTGTTTTCACAGCAACCCATACACTCGGCTATGTGGACCTTCTTCGCTGTATATGCGGCGAGGATATAATTGTGATAAGATCTCCTTTTCAATAACTATGCACTTCAGATTCAGAATTTCCGCCGAATGGATGGCGCTCATTTGCGTATACCGCTTGTGTCGGTGATAGATTCTTGAAATTCCGGCAAAATGTTCGCAAGGACCCTTCTCCGCAAAATCAACTTGGAATGTTCGCTTCGTATATATATATACATGAAGCCGGTGTTTCGGTGCGGAAATCATTAACAGCAGTTTGGGATGTGCTTACAAAAACTGAAGATGCTGCTTGGATTTGTTGTCGTTATAGGAGTATCCTGTGGGAAGCATTTCATTGAATTTCCCTCTTCTACTGTCAATACAGAGATGGTTCGGCAAATTTATCTTAATTCGCGTGCTTATCGCTTTTGAGCAATGACAGAAGGGGTCATATGAAATTTCTGCATCTGGGTTTAGCTAAACCTTTAATGTGTCTGAAAAATAGAGTTTCATTAAAGGGTTGGGAGAATAAATGCAAAAGGAGCACCCGAATTGAACAGGCTTTCCTATAACTCGCCACTCGAAACGAGTGATTTAATAGAAAAGAATGTATACAACTACCACGCAAGGCTCTTCATCTCTATTTTGAATGGGATTATAATCAGGTGTGTTTTTTAAGCAAACAGCAGCATGTTTTAAAAGACTTTTGTCGGACCCATGACTGTTTCGATGTACACGATATAAGTACAACATAAATCTACACCCCTCAAAACCGCAAAGAAATCTATACTTAACCACTCTAGAGCTTCGTATTTCTATAGGGATTACGTATCTGGCAACTTATCCCATAAAACGCATAACTCATGTTTTTCTTTCATCATTCTGTCTATAATTATCCACTCACCCCCTCCTTGCGAAAAGTATATGTAATTTTCCCTTATTTCGCTATTGATCAGGACACTGAATAATTGCGTCTTCATCATATCATCGACAGAGCACTCATCCATATTCATAACGGCCAAGCCATTAAGTTCGATACGACACTAGACGACTGTATGACGACAGGAATCAACCCCTCCTTGATGTGGGCAGCAGCAACACATCTTAATGACCCATTCGTTGCTGAAATCATTTATTATAAATTATTGAAGAAACATTATACGAAAGATACGCTCTTATCCTTCGATTAATCCTCATAATTTATAGTTTTTAGACTTGGGCTGTAATTCGGCTGCTCGTTGTTTCGGTTTTTCCAGCAGAACGCCTTCCTCCCTAATTATGTGCAGAATCGATAATCTGTTGCCAATGGCCGGTCTATTTGTTTGTCTCTGGGCAAGTATTATTTATGGATCTTGGAGGAAAGAGCCTTGCCAGCGAGATAGGGGGATCCTTCGGTCAAGTAACACAGACTCCATTGCCAAAAGTTTTCCGGTCGCGCCATTAGGAGTGAACAATGTGTTTGCTATCCGAATTTAATTGCTTTAATGACCTGGCCGCGCTAATGAGAGTTTCCAACAGGAAGACCAAAAGATGCCAGAAATGTATACAACGCGCAACAACAAGGACGCCTCTTGCAATTGTTTTCCAAGAGCATCAATTACAATACCAACTTGCAATTGTTTATACATCGATAAATCGGCAGTGCGGGACAAGTGCTTCAATAAATCATATACAATTTGATTGCGGCTGTGAAGAGAGGAGGTCCTCGGTCAACCGGCGACTGAACTGATTAATAAATCTCTTTCAATTCAAATTGATTCCAAATCTCAATGAGTTGTTGTGCGGACAAATGGCACGACCAAGGGATAAGTGTCATAAATCAATGGACGACCAATAAGTCCTTTCTGAATATTCAATAGGGGTATCCGTATCTGGAATCGGATGTAGGTATGCATTGCACTGGCCATATAGCAAGGACTTTCAATAAGTAAGGAGTTCAGTGTTATCAATCAGGAGAATGTACATTGAACGGCTTTTGGGGATTGGGAAGGACACCGAGAATCCATGGGGCTTTGTGATGGACGATTGCTTTTACCATTTGAGTGCAGTCTGAGTCCACTTGCAGATGTCAAAAATTAATGATTTCACAGTGAGACATGCTCTGTGCAGAAATGTAACCGAATGACATTTAATTTGTTGTCAGTTGACTTGCAGTGGAGTGTCGTATAGGGTGGTACTCTGAAAAAAGCATTCGGGCATCCGTTTTAAAATTTATTCATGCCCAACAAAATTTTCCCGAGTGTCTTCTTTTGACCAAGAGCAAATCCGAACTCTTCCAAAAGAAACTTGGTTATGAAGTGATTACTACCAATACTTTTGCTGGCACTCAGGTTTACAAGATTTTACCAAGAAGATGTATCAATAAACTGCAGCACAAGGACACTTTTAAAATAATTGACCTTATGGGACACCTGAAAATACTTAGTTACAAGGATAACTACTTTGGAAGATTATTTAAGATGAGCATGTTGGACTGGGCTGAGCTAATGATATGCGGGCACGAAAAGCAGACGTCTAGTCTCATTCACCGATAGATCCAAAAGAGTATAGTTCAAGATGATATCGATAATACACAACTGTATAGACACGAACTGCAACTAGGGAAACCGCCATCGCGTTCCCATGCGAAGAACTGGACCTATACCATTAAAAAAACAGCTATCGGCTCAACTGAAATAGAGTTAACGTCATATCCTTCCTTTCAAACCCCAGTATTTATTTAGTGTCAAACCAATATTCAGTTCAAATTAACATATCAACACCATGTACACATACGAATGGCATAGCAACCTCCTTACAAAGCAGACCTAGATCCTTTTGCCGTTCTCCGAACACGACTGGGTTTAAGTATACTGCAGTGTAGCGAATTCGTGGAATCATACTTCATACACATATCCTTAGACTAATGAAAAAGAAAACATTTCATTGAAAATCTTATATTTGCATTTCGCATATTTAATTTCAAAAACTTTTTAGCAAACAAAATTTTAAATTAAACGAGCGAACCATATGAGGGGGGTCGGCACTAAGGGGTTGGTGGAAATATGTGGAGAAATCCTAAATACATTAATCGTACGTAAAATATGTATGCATAAGGACTCGTAATGTATGTTCAAATAGCAACCCCTTTATACCAACGCAGCATCTCGTCTTCTGTCTCTATAGCCAAGAACATACAAATAAAAATCCACCCCCAGTATAGAGGGGAGCAAAATTCAAAGAAATAAAGTTTCAATCCTTTCTTTCTTTCGCCTCGCATATGTTCACTAAACAAATATTCGCATTTTGGATCCTTTGACGTATTACATTTAATGTTTTATAATAAATTTTAATAAAAAAACAAAAAAAAACACCATTCCACGGAAGGATTTGCCTATACACAAGCACAACGCACGCCTCTATCCGCTTACAAGACGCCATAAGTATCGCTAATACGTTGGCCAACAATTTAAGAAAAAATTTACGCATCCTTAAATATGTTAATTAAAAAATTAACTCTTCTGTTCGTTTTCCTTAATCCGTTCATCTTTTGTACAACTAATTAGATTTGTCAGAGGGGATATCACAATTATCTGGGTTTGTCCTGAAGAGAATACCGCTAGCGCGAATAAAAGTGTCCTTCTTTCAGATTTTCTTAGAGAAAATACCATGAATGCGAGCAGCGGCCGCGATTAAAGTCACATGTGTTCTGGCTGCTTGGTTAAATAAAATTACGCTGAGAGCGCACCACACAAACAAGGATTTGGATGTGCCACACTCAAAGGAGCCACAACCAGAAGCAGCGCACAGAAAAAAAGGGCATTCCAACAATATTTTCACGTAAGATAATCTCTTGTAAGACAAGGACCCCAACAAACCTACCGCGTAACCGAAAAAATGCACAGCTTAAAAAGATGTTTCACATTCAGACGCTCCACCGAAAAAGGGAAAAAAATGCAAAAAAAAAAGGGAAAAATGCGCAAACAGGACTAAAGAACTCAGTGTCACCGCCTAAAGGCGATTTGCGCGTATAAAAGTCGGAATGTACATCCTTCGCAGGTAAGCCTTTATGTCAGTTATTGTAAAAAATTATGAAAATATCCTTGTTAACCGCTTGGCTACCAGCAAACAGAAAAAACGCAGCATTTCTGCTAAGAAGAAGCAAAGTGAGCTTCAAGAGGGATCCCCGCTCTTTGAAACTGGATAGCAGTCCTCTACTCCTGATGTTTTTTCTACTGTCATAAAAGGATTACTCGTGTTTTTTATGCGGATGGCGAAAATTCTTTACTTCGAAAAGAAACAAAAGTGCCCCCGCATTGCCCGCCCCTTGGCACAGGGGTTAAAACAACTTTGTTGCTCATTTAACATTCATATTATGTCGACCCTTTGGTATAAAGAGAGTACCTACCTACACAGTCAGTACGCGAAGATTACGCACGATTCAGTTAATGTGACCGCAAATGGAAATGTTTTCCTTTATCCATCTTATTATCAAGCGTTTCTTCCGCCCAGTTCCAGGACATAGATATACCTACGTATGCAGCAGAGCGAATTAACATTCTCGCTGTGAGAGATTTGTGCATCTCTGCGGCGAGGTCTCATATTAATTTCCCTGTAATGTTTATCATTCCGCAAGTGCAAATTAAATTACAATCCAGAAGTGCTGGACTGTGAGCCAAAGGCTAGCTGCCACGACGATGGGGGCTGGGGAAAGGCGATGAAATTAAAAATTGTGTATTCGGATGAGGATTGTGAGCAAGCAGCGCTTTGTTGAAAACAGAGACTGAGGTCGTGCGGATTAGACAAGTGCCATATGAATGATCACAAGTGTAATAAGTCTACAAAAAAGTTTGAGGGGAGTACCTGTACCCAATGCCGCAACAGTAGGTTTTTGCCGAAGGATTTCCCAGCAGTAGGTAAGCCATACGATGGAAATAGCACACCGCACTATTTACGTATCAGAGCAGTTCTTCTTGTTACGAACGAATTTCGTAAGATATATCTACGGTACGGTAGAAAGTTCATCATGCTATAACATTATGGGAAGCTTTGCTAGACGCAGGTTACTTACAAGGGATGTACGGAGTGTCTACTCTTGCGCAAACAAAAGTTCAGAAACACCTACTGTGCTGTTGACGACCATGGACTATAACAGACCGCACTGCTATAAAATAAGCATCGCTGTCACCTAGAAAGTTCAATGAAATGTTCCTACAACGCACCGTAAAAGGTATAAGATAAACTATACGGTCACGTTACAAATCAAAACCTATAAGAGACATTTTCGGTGAAACACTTTTTCCGATGCTTGCTAGCGTTCTTCTTTTTTTCCAACAGATCAGTAGCTCATTCTCTTCCATCGTCTTTAGAAAGTTAATCAGGTTTTGTTACACGTTACGGTACAAGTGTTACGTAGCCAAAAGAGATTTGGTTCGTAACTACTAATCCAGAAGACGGCTTGGCCGCAGAACTGGGCGAGGATCATAAATAACCAAGACGACAGCGAGACCTGATGGGTCCAGTCCACAAAAAGGTAGTAAGATCTCCTGACTTGGTGTTCATCTGTGTACCATTACAACCACATCCTCAGAGTAATAAAACTCGCTGCCTCTGCAAGTGTCGCTATCAACTGTCCGCATAAATCGTCACATTCTCATAACTCAATCTTGTCCCTCATCCGATAATATACCCAGATCCACATTTCAGCCTTTCTTCGGGCATCGTACACGACGCTCTCTCCAAGCAATTATTTCCTATCGTTTCAATCATTTCTCAACTGACATGCATTTCCCCACTTTCATTAGGAGGAGGGAAAAAAACAGTTGCAACACCACCACAGTTTTGATAAATTGCTCAAAACACTTTCTTCTAAACTGAGGCGGCACACAACCGCTTCTCGCTGAAGTGTGTCCTCAGGCGAGAAAAGGATTCGGTGTCACCATCACCACTACGCTGGTTTTTTCTTCCACTGCGCGAACAGAGAAACAACAGAAAAAAAAAAAACAAATCTCAGCCCAACAAAAACCAAGCGAGTGATAATGTTCAGGATTTGTAAACCCTTTGATGGATCCTGAAGGAAAGCTCAAAGCCGATTCCCACCCCATGCGGTTTTCATACTCTTTTCATGCTACACGCGAAATACTTGTGCTTCTGCAGTGGTTTCTTAGCATATTTTGTTCGTATTTCTTCACTTCCTCCATTCTGCTGCGGCATATAGTTCGAAAAGTATCAGCAAATACAGAAAAAAACGTCGAAATTTATGATTTATTACCCGACAGCTCACTTCACGTGAATAAGCGATAAAAGCTAGCCGCCATACGTTGCGGACCTGCTCCTTTGTATCCAAGGTGGACATTCGGCTGCTTCGCAACGTCGAATTGAAAATTTAAGAAACTCCCCCCCACACACAATTCGAATACAACCCCCACTCCACCCTGATTCGGTTAACGATTAACTGCCGACATTTTCTATGGAAAATTAAAGGTTATGCAAATTGATGTTTTGGAAAATAATGCGTGTTGTATTGCGGGGGGAGTATTCAACATCAGAAAGGGGGCCCTGCCACACACGTATATATACCCACTGTAACTGTGCGCTTTCGAATCGAAATAAAACCAATTTTAATTAAGGAATTTATGGAATTAATGGCGTATTTATTTTCGTGTGCATGTCCCTTTCGTGCGCTGTACTGACTGCTGGTGCTTCTACTCCTTTCGGGACATGTGTGAAGCAATTAAACAAGAATAATGGGGAACGAAATTATTCGGTGTACGAGTACATTTGGATTTTATAGCCTGGTATCCGAAGTGAGCCAAAAAAAGGGTAGCAACTCTCAATTAATTTGAGACAAACTATACACAAGTATCAAGGCTCAAGGACCCGTATCACATTAAAGCATAACGTCATGCCAGTGCGGCAACTTATGGGGGCAGCTTATTGGAACTAGTGGGTATCTGGCAAAGCTCTCAACTATCGATCACGAGGACAATGTTGGAGCTTCTGCCATTACTCACATATCATGGCCATAAATCATGCGTTTTTTGTTCATCGTGGACAGGTGGTTGGTGCTTTGTTATGTTGCCATGCCATGGCCAACACTCCAAGGACATGGCTCGTAAGAATGTGCCATATGTCCACTTACGATGGCCGTGCAGGGCAACGCCTACGGGCACCATCACTTCTTCGAGCAACATCAATTGAACACAAATAATGTGACACGAATACGAATTTCTTTGTGGTCCGATGGCTCATTATTAACTGTCAGGCAACCGGCGGTTTTGGAATCGCCACCGCCTGACTGGGCGCCGACCGGGGACGGGCACTGGGTTTAAGTACAACAAAGGGATGTCTGATATTGTAATCCCTAGAAAAGCCTACTTAGGGTGAAACTCATGCTTTTCGATTTCGCAGTAGAATAATAAATTTACTCTAGCTCCAAGGATACCACCACCCCTGGCCGGCGACCACCTCTCCTCATTGAATACCAATTTCAATTATTTTTTAGCCAAAAGACGAAGCAGATAGCATCGCTCAGAGACACCGTCCCCTGTTCTGTCACAAGTGATTGTGACTGTGTGTCCTTCATCAATTAATTTGTTTCGCAAGTAATACAACTCGAGCGTCCTTAATCCCCATTTGTGTAAGTGTTGTGTTCCTGGATATCTGATTTCATCGTCATCGTCATAGTCGTTGTTGTAGCTGAATAGAAGAATGTCAAATTCTTTGCGAAAGACACGATAAATATGCTCGCAATGAAGTGCTGACTGACTGCAGAAGGACTTCTTCGATTCAGGAGATGAATTGGTCGGCCTGCGTGCCGGAGAGGATTTCTTTGGCTAATAACGTTTGCCAAAGGATGAATTGATTTTGTCGAATGTTTACGCTGGCCGTGTTTATCTTCGTTGTAATTACGTTCATTTATTTCCTTATTGACTTCGGTTGGTGTGCGTCTTGCCGTCCTGCAGCCTCTGGGGGCGGTCGGTCGAAGTGAAAAATCGACTGACAAGGACCAACAATCAATTTCGTTTGTTTGCCCGCCACCACTCACCAGTTTGGGTATTTTTTGGACTTCCTGGGAAATTACTTTGACTTAAGTTAATTAATCTCTCGATGTCTTTTTGGAGTCTGGTCTGTGTAGGCAGAAGGGTGGCTTACTTGTATAAAAAGCGGGGGTGTGAAGCGTGAATAAGCTGCGCTTAGAGCGCGCTCTTAATTATTGACGATTGGGACCAATGGTCGGGGGAGAGCGGTATGCCAGACATCATCTGACCGAAAACACATTAAAAATGTACGATGCTGTGTTGTCAAAAACGGATTAAGAGTCTGAAGAACTTTGGAAAAACTCAAACAAAACTTCATTATCCTCCATCAAACGCTGTATGCTGTGTAGGGAAGGATAGACAGCACACATTCAAGGCGAATGACACTGCCAAGTATACCTACATTTCATTTTGGATGCAAGCAGCAGACACTCGCTTCGGTATAGACGTACAGGAATTGGGATATATTTTGTGGATGACCACCACTGTCAGGTTCAGCTTTGTTGAGTTTCGCCTTCATCAATACATACACAGACAGACGTGTCGGATATAATAATTGTAAGTCATAATTTTGTATTCCGTTTGTGTGATGGCTCTGTTGGAAGGCAGCGTGACGAATTGATGAAATTCCATTAGAGTAGGAGGTTCTGAGTTGGTTAAAGGCCTCTTTCTAAAGTCATTAAATGGAAAACACCGATGAGGTAAATGTTTCCCAAAGGATGGCTTCACAGCTTTTTTTCATACAAAACTCGCACGTCAAACCTATACATTTTACTGGAAATCTACATTTAATGGCATTGACGCCATGCTAAGAAACACTTAGAAGACTCTAGACTCTAGAAGAAAAAACATTGGAAGATATCCTCGGCTGTGTTGAAATTGGAAGTCTGCGTTTTTGGGCTTCGAAGGAGGAGGTTCAACAACTAACTCTGTACGAGCTGTACAGAGATGAATATGTGCGAACTGATCGCCGAAGGTGGCAGCGACATAAAGAGCGAATGAATACCAAAGATCTTAAAATTAAACCCGGAGTTTAAAGGAAACAATGGTTAGATAAAATAACTGTAGCGCAGGAATTCGATATATGCGACGAAAGTTTAGATCGTCACCCTGAGCGATCGATGTTGTCAATTAAGTTGTATGGTATTGGCAAAAGCAAGGCGACAAGCACGCTAAACGAGCAGCCTGCAAATTTGGCTGAGGAACTATTTCAAATAAAGTACTTTCCTGACATGCGGTTAACATGTGACTATCGTTAGCTTAAAACCCAGCGGAGATCAGCAATTGACCTACACTGCCTATAAAAATAACAACTACATCACAGGTTTTCCGGTGAAACAAAGAGCAAAATTGGGACTGAAATCATTATAGCTCCTGCCTGCAACCTGCCTTTCATCTAATATAGGGGTCTAACAATCAATACTCCGATCCCTATTGCAAGATATTTCATCGCTGCTCCAACTAGAATATTTTATACGATCAAATTAAATGCTATGAACATTATCTTATAAAGTTTTCTTTTGAACATTCTAACATTTGCTCACATATACTCAGCGTCCTTCTGTCGCTTATTACTCCAGGATAGCTGATCCAATTTTGTAGACCCTTTCCTCAAATTATAGAGTGATATTTCTGAAGAACTCGCAAAACTGTCGGAGCTTTTCTCGTGGCGGCCAACTAGTCCTTGAAATGTAAATCCTGTCTCTCTCTCCAAAAAATAAATATAATATCCCAGCACACGACGCTTAAAGAAATTCTCTCAAAAATATATACGTTCCACGCATATGTATGCAAACATTTAATGGCAGAAAATGCTAGCTATATGAGCTATCCTTGGAGCGACCTCCCACACAGTAAAACAAAAAATCGAATGCATCTGGCACACGCTATTGGATATCGAACACCATCACACACAGGTGCATTGAGACAATTATTGGTTTTCCAATACGCGCATACTCCGCACTAGCAGTTCAATCGGGTAGGGACCTGCCCAAGTTATTGAAGGAATACCCATCAGTGACAGCCACCCATCGGACGCCCATAACACCCCAGCGAGACCGGAACGAAGACTGCCGACGAACAAATGCTACCCTAAATCTACGATTCCCCTTTTTTACTATTTCATTATTGTCCCTATTAGGGATACAGAGTGCTGTAGTGAATATGGTAAATTGGGAAAAAATTGTTGCCGTACACGTTTTTTTGTGGCTTCTCCTGGAAATGGGTGGAAAAAACTGTCGACTGGATGGTATTTTTCTTCTTTTTGTTTTTTTCTCCTACTCCTAGAATCAGCTTACGAGTAGCTACACATGCTCTTGAGGGAATATTTATGGCGGAAGATAGAAAGCAGGACCACGTCGACCACCACCAGCACCACCACCACCCATTGGGAGATTCATGGTGCGCTATGCAGTTTTTTAATTGACCAACAAATTTATTTGATTCGTTAGACCTGATGGTGCTGGTACGGTCGCGGCGCGGCGAGAACGAGGACGATGGCTAACGAACAGCACTCGTCGTTCCGGGATCTGCATTCAGGAAGATATTGCCCAGGTTTGTCCACATCATCATCTCTGCTGCATATGTAGGTACATATGCATGCGCTTCGATAGAATTTTTATCCTTTTTTGTGTGAGACTGAGGCTGGGGCTGAGGGTTCAGGATGACGATGATGTGCAGATAGCGCTGAGGCGTGGTACATGTGCAAATTTGTTTGCTGACTGCGAATTTTTGTGCTGCTTCTTTTTCTACCACATTCTACGATGTGTTCTTCTTCATTTTTATTCTGCTACATATTAGTTTGCATACAAATCCTTATACAAAGGATGCAGACTAATATAGTCGAAAACTGTGCAAAAAGGACCCCGAAAAGCAAGCAAAAGCTGCTAGCAAAAACTCTTTTTGAATATATCGACTTTGGGTTTCACTTTGACTGTGCCAAAGCAAGGAGGAGCATACCTTTTATGCATCCTGAATTTCATTAGAACCCACAGAGTGCATATATTGAATGACAGAAGCATTAAAGCGAAATCTTCAATAATTTCTCCTTTTGCCAGTCGCACTAGCATGCAAACACACACCCATCCACACCCGCCGTCCATTATCTGCTGCAAAACGAAACGAAATCCTTTCGATTGCACTTATGGTGCGCCATCGCATCGGTTCTTTGAATGGACGCGTTGACCTACGTTCAACATCCTTTCATCGACTGAATGCCTAGGGTGCCGGTTTATGTGCAGAGTGCAGACAACATTTCGAAATTTATGAATGCGCCTAATATCGGCCTCGTCTCAGAATACGGCACTGGTGGACTGGCTTTTCAGCCTGTTGCCGTGAACGCACCAGAACCACCGTGCACCGTGTCCTTGCAACATGCTGCTACTGCTGGACTTTCCAAATCCAACTAAGGGGATGGGTCATCACATGTGAAACCAACCCAACCCATTCAGAGTTGAAATAACTTTCGAGACTTTCTCAATTCTCTGTAGGTATACACGCTCCTATGCTGAATGGGATGCTTTCTATTTGGCTGCATATTTAATACTTCATTACGAGGATGTTTTATGATACCCTGAACCGAGTATGTGCACTGCTGCTGGGTGTAAGGCCAAATCGAATGAAATTGGATTTTAAATGATCCAAAATGGGTACCTTTCATCGCAGCCACCACTCATCACCAGCACCATAGCAACGCTTTTCAATGCGAAAGATAATTAAAGGCGCAAAAAAACCAACTTCTCCTTCGCAACAGCGTTTTCTAAAGAATATGACAGCAGTTGTGATTTAAAATCAAAGTCAAGCGAAATATATTTCACAACTCATTAAGAGGTCCTTGCTAACTGCAAGCAATTATTCATTAACTCGGAGGAAACTTTGAAAATTAAAAAAAAATAACGCGAATGCCTGTGTGGAAAAGGATGTGAAGCCAAATGTCCTTATGGCAATACACAGAGTTCTCTCGCGAAACTCCTTCTGTGTGCATGTGGCACAACTGAATCAGTCAGCTAAAAATGTAGAGAGAGAGCAAAAAAAAAAAGAAACACACAACACTCACACAAAAACGACTAAAACAACACTCGCCGTCGAAAACTATAAGGACATACCATTTTGTTCCCCATTCGTAGGTTTTGCATTTTTCTTAGCATGGAATATAACTTCATCATCACCCAGGACCATTGTCACACACCAGCTTCTGGGAGAAAGTACAGAGGAAAAAAAATGCTGCTTGGAGAACCAAAAAAAGAAGGAAAAGCGAAAAAACTGTACTCGTCCTTTGTTCCCAGTTAACCGCAAATATAAAATTCATAATTACGTTTACTCCGGTAATTAAAAATTATTGTAATACAGTGGGCGTGTAGCGTAGGTATGCGACGCGGTCTGGTAATGGGAATCGGTTAGCAAGAGCCAGAGATGCAGATGAAGAAAAAAGGTTTTTTTTTTCTAAATAAATCCTTAGAATTGCACAAATGAAAAAGGGATATGGCACTTGAACAACAAAATAAAAATCTGCTGCTGTGGCCCCGTTGCTAAATTAATATTTATGCGATACAGACATCGCTGCTGTATCACATATAGGTAGTACTGTCGCTTTGTACAGTACCTACCGTGTCTTAGGTCTTAGTCGTCCTTTTAGGTGCAATTTTCGATAAATCACACTCGCACCACCTTCGGCGCATTCGTGGTACCCCCGCTTACAAAAAGGAATAATGAAGATGTTGATGACGATGACGATAATATCACTTGCATACAATATTAAAATTGCTTTTCAAAGGGAATACCTTGGTACAAGACGATCTTTAGTTGCCAGGAAACCACCCACATACGAATGCCATTCGCACAAGGATACGCCAAATTATCGCGAAATAAATTTTTCATCAGTTCGAATTCTTTTTTCGCCGTCCTCGTGGTAGCTATCTATGTCGGGGGGTACCTCAAAGAAGAAATTCAAATTTCGCCAAGATGGGGTGGCAACGAAACACACAATATGATGCGATAACAAAGCGCACCCCTGCCGGAATCGGAATATATGCTCGCATCGTATCGCATCCCTTTTGCGTGTAAATTGCAAAATGGCTTTTAAGACTGCGGTTAATTCACAAAAGGAACAAGCGATACTATTGTATACACTCGCGAAATCCTCGGGGATTTCGGCACCGGGATGAATTGAACGATTTGGCATCAAAGTTCACACACTCGCGCACCGCAGGTAATTTAAGTGTGCACATGTCAAGCGGTCGTTCAAAGAAATTCGCTGTAAACGAAAAATGGAAAAATACAGAGGAATGGAGTATCGATTGGCAGGAGACCCCCACCCCAACAAACCATTCATCATCGGCTAACACCGAATTTGAATCGAATTTATTAATTAGCATTTTACCAGAGTTCGTCTATATTCTGTTCCCCGGCGCACACAATAAAACTTTCTGAATATTCATCGCTGATTTGGGAGGAACACAGGCATTTAAACCGCACCCCGCCCAATCAGTTATACGATGTGCCAACTCCAAAAGGTATTTATTTTGGGGGTTCGCTCTCGGTTAGATGGATGGATGAATGTGATACGTGGAGCGTGAGTGTTTTTTGCTAATTGAATTCATTATTGTCAGATACATCCGACATTTCAATTTTCAAATTCCCCCCCGCACGCGGAGCAAATGCAAATTCGCTTCCTTCGAGTAGCAGACTTGCGTGTACTACGACGACGACGACGACGAAGACGTAAAATCTCAATAATTGGAAAACAATAAAACCAGGAATTTTCATCATAATTTCATTTGTGGTATTTGATTGTTTTGCGTGCTGCTGCTAAGTCCTTGAGCGCGCCGGCAAAAGGTGCGAGTCCCAAGAAGTGACAACCGAAAGCACACAATACGCGACAATTGTGTATCCACAATGAAACATTTTGATTTACTCCTGTGATTTATTCAAATGAGAGAGCATTCCAATTCTAATGCGATTAAAAATATTTTCCATCATGGAAAACTTTGCATTTGTGGCTTAGGAGGAAGATTCGTTGAGGAGGTGCTTGGGGATTAAAGGTGCATGCTTCTGTGGTGGCCGCATGGCGGGGTTCATAGACAAATTTATCGGTCTATAAGAAAAAGCGGCTACAATATCGCCGGGATTAAGAAGCCCGAGAGAAGTCTTGATGAGTGGAAGAAGGGAAGGTGCGGTCAAGGGATGTAATTATTCTAACATTGTGGGTGTCATGAGCTCCTGAATGTTAGTGTAGTTCAGGGGAAATATTATTCAAGAGTGACAATCTTGTATACGAAATGAGTTCTGACCGATGGCTAAATTTTCTTATGGGGTAGCTTCTTCGTATTTGCTCGATCGCTCACGCTACTTACGCTCTACCTATTTCCTCTGAAGAAGCCGGTGATATTCGTTTATATTGCGCCTATTGAGCTCAGGACTCAGCGCCTTGTAGGCTATCTGTTTAGCTGCATGTGCTTGCCAATCATGGGGATGATTGTGGGGTTAAGCCTAGCACAAACCAGGCTTTACCTATGTCAATAGTAAATGAAGTGCAAATATGTTGTCAACGCCCTCCCCTGTGTCAACATAGCTCATTCATTCAACGACTTAATTGTCAATTTGTAAAGAGAATGTCGGACAATTCCTACAGCAATGATAATGAACAACAAAATCGGCGTCTATAACTATGAATCTACCTACTAAACTACCCTTCTCCAATAACGTCCTGCAATATTCAACAGCTATGATTGTAAACAATCCTAACATCAATTAAAATGCTGTCCTAACTTCCAAATTACAAGTTCATTAGACCGAAAGCATAAATAAACGATATCAATAACATTCATGACCTCACGCGACCAACATAACCATCAGCATCACCTACACCGACACCGACACCGACACCCACTTACATTGTCGGCATTTCCATTCAAGCCGTTCAACTAAAAACATTCAAAATTGAAATTATTAATAAATTATCAAAGTACAATTAATTTTACACATAAAAACCGAATTAATTAATACAACGACTTGCCAGTAGCGTCAGCATCGAAACATCCTCTACACGTTCGTCCGTCCGCACCAGAATACCCATAACCATGCATTTGGTCCTTATCGACTGTTCATATACACTGCTCAGTGCTCGGGGTGAGGGCAGTTAATTTAATCCGATGAGGTCATCCATTTCATTATTACGTGTTTAATATTGCAGCGAATATTAATGGCTGAATGTTCAATGCGAGACCAGAGCCAGTGCCAGACCCGAGTCCGAGTGCGTTATTATTTCACCGACCGACCGACCAGCCAACCAGTCCGACAATAATATTAAAGCCAAATAATATCCATTTAAAAATAAAGCCAGGTAATAAATGTGCAAATAAAATTAACACGGTAAAATCAAAAAATTACATCACCAGGCTATTGGGGGCCACATATTAATTGAGTTCTTTTCGCCCTCAAAGTGGGTTTTATGTCAACCGGACCAACTTTGGACTGGAGCGTCACACGTAGTTGAGTCCCTGTGTGGCTGTAGCGGCGGTCCTTTGTAATTATTTTTAAAGCCATTTCAATGGTTGCGCTTCGGTGGGCACAAATCAAATAAACATTGAGCTGGATTTAATCAAAATATTAAATTGGCACACTACCACCCTCTTTCGAACTGATATGTACAATACGACACCCCTCCTCCTGTTGCGGATTTAAAAAGAAAAAAATTGCAACATATTTCCAAAGACCAAAGATCGACTATAACAAGTTGGAACAAATAAGCACCCAACAGGCGCGCAAACATCCCGCAACTGGAGGGTGGAGTGCCGCCGATGCCGTGTACTGCTGGTGTAATGGCTTATTAAAATTCTTCGCGAAAATCACAAGGGTAATCGTGCACTTATGGAAATTTCCTGCTGCCAATGTTGTTCCACACCTCCTATCCGCCGTCGCCCGAGATTAATGCCGCCAAAACTAGAGAACGGGGGGTTGCAGGAAAAAAAATAGCGCGGAGCCAACGGCTGGGATGGGATGCTGACTGCCATCGCCGCGACTACCAATTTTTCAACTCATTGAAGTGGAAGCAATAATTGATTATGGGATAGGGATTAATCTCAGCTAATAAGAAACAGATACCAAGCGGCAGCGAGGATGGATGGGCTGGTAAGTCGGTTTCGTAACAGCGCTTGAAAAATAGATTTACATTTACAATTTTTGTTTTTGTCGGTTGTTGTTGTCGATTCCTATTATTCCCTAACAACTATGGCGATGGCATTCGATTGCCAAACTGTGCCCGAGAGTATTAAAATTCGGGATGGAACTTTCACTTGCGGTTACTGATTTCAGATGATTTATTTGTGCTTTTAGCACGAATTTGCATATCCCTCAGCTTCAGCTCAAATCCTGACAGAGGGGATGGCCAGGCCACAGTCACAAAGCCAAGTAATGGGACGTGCAATCTACCGGAAAATAATTTTATTAAAAAGAAATTGAAAATGAAAATGTCGTTGCGATAGAGTATAGCGAAGTGAAAGTCCTTGCCTATCACTTTGATATATGGACCGGGAAGTAGAGGCTGCAATTAGGAATGCTTCGATTTTGCTTCCCTTCTTTGGAAATGACAATTTAAACTCAAATCAGGACACTGGCACATTTGTTATGCACTGCCAAACTTGGCTTCTGAACAATTTGGAAAGCCGACCATCCAGAAGCTACTTAGGTAAGGAAAGTGTCACTTCTCAGACAGTGCGATGGGTAGTGCATCCCCTGTTATGATATCCGCGTCATGAGCTGCATTCCACTGAGAAAGAGGAGGAGGAAATTGACCTATAGAGTTTCCGAACTTTTCCTTTTCCACTCTCTAAATAGTCTCAACGAAGTCTGTATGGTAAGCATTTGTAGCTCCCTGGAAGTTGGTAAACAAATTCTAGGATTCTGTTAACGATTTTGATGACAGATGGTCAATAACACAAAAATTTTGGTTTTAGCCAAGCAGAGCAGCGGTGGCTTTCACCTAACTGATATCGACAAGGAACCAGTACGCTACAATCAAATACAATCAAGAGTGGAAAAAAGAAAAAAGTTGACAAGTCGAACTCTGTGTATAGGGACTTTTAAGAATAATTTAATCCTTTAGGGCCGCTTGCTGATACGACATAATTTGCTAGGGGACGAGCAGCCTTTTAAACTCTTTCCACGAATACATAATTCCTGAGGACTACATCTGAAAGTTATACAAATATGGGGAACCAACATCGCAAGCTGCTGTTTAAGCGTTAGACGTTCGCCTCTCCGAGAAAAGCATTTAAAAAGAGCGAGGTATTTCGAAAAATTTAATCATCGGACTTACTTTCTTTTCCCGAATATACAAATCGCAAATACTCAGTACTCGATTCAACATTCGCCTCAAACTAATTGACTTCACTCTTTGACTCTGATGGGAAACAACCCTTAAGTGCAAAGAGCCGATAAAGCCAGCCCAGGTTGTCTTTCATTCCACACCGCGGTACGGTAATTCGATCTGTTTCTGCAATTAAAAATACAACCGAAATCAAATGAACGACTGTTTGCAATAAAAAACACTCAACTTTTCAATTGCGCCTTGTGCACGGAAAGTTCAAAGCGTCTTTGCGAAATGTCCTTTTTAACCGTAATTTCAAGAGACGCAGCAAGTATACGCGCACGCATCAATGATTGTAAATAGATTTTCTGAAAATAATTATTCTTGAGGAGAAAAAAATCAAATAAAAGAGATCCAAAGAAACAAAAAGGACAAAGTATCACGTGCACAATTACTTGCAGTGGCATTCCCCAGCCACAGTGACTAAGGCGCCAAAGGGGCAGGAGAATCGTGCTAGGTACTCGTATATCCGAGAACATATGCAAATTTAATCGCAAACACTTTAAGCGAACTTTAATTCAAGCTCCATTTGGCCTAATGCTCGAGAGGAGCACGGACAGAGGAGAGACCAGATTGTTGATAGCAATCATCGATGGCTGTAGGCAGACAAACACCAGAGCTGAGTTTGCCAGCAGCAGTAGCAGCAGCAAGGACCACATCCTGATGTCGGTAGCGATAAATGCGGCTTCCTCTTTGCACCAAGTGTCGACTGGGAACACCGACAGTCAACCGAACAAATCCATTGGAAAACTCTCAGAATAAATGTAAAATCGGTAATCTATGAAGCATTGAATCCTGCCATTTAGCAGATTTCCTATACTCCTCCAGCATCAGGTCCGGATATCGACATTCGACACATATCGCATGTACGAGTGTTGCGACGAGTATAGAGGAATTGAATTTTCGATGTCATGCCGTACGATGATGGTGACGGTGGTGTGGTGTTGATGATGATGGTGTCAAGACAGAATGCGAATGTTTGCGCCAGGAATTTCGGCATTGGGAAAACATCGGTTAACCTTAAATTGATGCCTTTGTTTGCACTGAGCATAGAACAACATTCACAGGACCCATCCACTCCACATCCACATCGCATTCACATCCACGTCGATCGGAAGCTACTCTGCATTGACGTGACGTGCGGCTTTTGTGGGTTTGGGTTGGAGGTGTTCTGGCGCTGGATACCGGCGCACAGTGTTCGGCTTTTGATGCTTCACAAGTTTGTGCAGAGATTAACTAACATTTGCGGTGTTGAATTGAATATTGAAAGGCAGGGGTCGTATTCGTAGCGTCGGCGGAAGCATGCAAGCAAAATCAACACAACGCCCCCATTTGGAACATCCTTCCGGCCTATACTCGTACTCGGCGAGTGGGTATATTATACTTCGCCGGTACGGTACAGACGGTTGGTGTTGCGCCATAGGTGCGTGTGAATATTTCAATATTCATAGCCCCGAGAGTGACGAAAGGTGAGTCAAACCATTTTAGAAATCGGTTGACCTCGGAACAATGCACGCAGTCTACACCTGTGGCTGACCCGCACGAACCAGCCCCCAGGAAAAGCGCATGTTCCTCCATATGTGTGTGCATTAATTAATTTTACCCAAAGAATTTTCCGTATAAAAAGCGGAAACAAGGTAGCCGCAGGGTGGGATCGGCATCGGATCATCCGCGGTAAATGAAATTTGAATACTTCTTGTTGTTGCCGTGGCTCGTGATTTGTTGTTTACTTCCACTCTACAGTGCCGCCAATAACACCGATTGATAAAAAATAAACACAAGAATTCGCGAAGTAATTGAAAATGAAATTATGCCTGCGAGGGCAATGCCTACCTACCTATATCTATACGTGAGGGTAACTTATCATCCCCTCTGTCACATGAAATTTAAGGAATTCAATTCAATTGGCGCTGAAGTACGTTGCGTATACACAGGAGAAAAAAAAAAGGATATGACAAGTATTGTTTGCCTGGCCTCCTCCTTGTTCAATTGTCTCGGCAACCCCGTCAAGTACTTGAGGATTTTTCCGAAATGCCTTGAGCCAAACAGCAGAAACGAATCCCAATGTTCAGGGTTTTCCTTTTTTCTAATTACAGGCTGATGGAAGCTTTAACCCAAACAAGTTGTTAAGGAGTGTCCCCGATCCACGGTGAAAGTTATATAAAAGTACATCCGTGCAAAGTATTCGCTCGCACATGTCATAAAGAGTGCCGCTGCTACTGCATCCGATTGGAATTTATGTCATCAATAAAGGTGGCCTGTGTGACAATCTCGCCTAATTTCGATGCTTGCTTACCGTAAATCTATATTTACGACTATTAGACTTTATGACGGTATAGTGCGTTGCTATCTGACAGTGGACGTTACCGTCAAACAGAATCGCTCCCATAAGACGGCAGAGTATGAGTCATAAAAGTAAGTGAAAGCCTGCAACAAGACTCTTTTATAGTTCTAATGACGTCGACACGACATGCCGCATGAATGTGACCATGGCCAGGGGTGCCGATGCCGCCACGTATCACCAGGGGTGGGTTGCATTTGAAATCGAATCCTCCGAGATCCACGCCGGCCTGACAAATTGATTCCTCGTTGTCGACCCCGAGGGAAAATGTCTGCTGCTCCCACCGTATTGATAGTTTTGCCAAAGACAACGAAAATAAATGAGGAACGCGCAACCAGGAAGTTTATCATTACCAACCGAGATAGACGGGGATGGGAGACTATAAGAGCAAGGCTGCTGATGCTGATATTGTTATTCTAATCGAAGCCCGCCGCTCATATGTACACGCGGTGATGCCTGATGAGTTATGACAGACACGTCACACATACGATTTGGTTCGATCCAAAAATTATGACATGTCACATCTGATGTGTGATGATGGTGTGCGCAAAGGGGTTGCTCCGGGTTGCCAGTCACTACATACACGACATGGATGTTCCGAAGCATGTGGAGATAAATGGCGGCAGCAGTAGCGCCAGGTATGAGTAATGGTTTTATCCCGACAGTCGTCGTAGCCGAAGATAGAATCCTCAAACGTAGATGTGCCTCGAATATGTGACGTTATTAATATTTATTATTTGCTTTGCCTCTCGCTGTCGCCCGATAAGAGTCTTCCTCATTCGATGCCCAAAAATTGTATCATTTTAATATGCTGTGTATTTTTCGAGTGCTCTTCGGATCCGCTCTGCACAACAACCGACAGAAAAAAAGTCAACGACCAAAAAAAAAATGGGAATATGCCATTTCGTCCTTTTATATTCGGGAAGTTATCATCATTACGACGGTATGGATGGTTGATGGATTTGGATGAGCTCAGGAAGTCGTGTGTGGAATTTGGAATGTCCTTTTGTTTGGAAATAAAATTGCAGATTCGATTAAATTGGCTTTTTGTGGAAAGTTGATCCATTTCAGTGGCGACTTTTGTTCAGGAAAAAAGTGCACTCTCCTCATTAGAATTCTGCAAATTGATATTTTTTTTTCAAGGCAAAGATGTTTGTTACTGCCGTCTAAAGTGTCCCACACACTATGAAATTCACTGATCCATTGAAGGATATATAATGTCGGTTGTGGGAATTGAAGAATACCAGAGCCACAAGATTGGTTTTCATTTTTGTGGCAAAGGATGTTTGAGACTTCAAAAGGGAACTTTCAATTAAAAATACATGTCAAGAAATTTTCAACAACAATTTCTTATGAGGACATCGATTGAAGTTGATTTTATTCCTGAAATGCTTTTCTAAAGTGAACAAAACGGACCCTGCCCTGTCGCATCATTACACCCAAAACACCTCCGAACCATACCTCCCCCACTTGGAGCAATTTCCTTTCGTTTTTTAAGTGCCGTTTGAAACTTACACCCCAAGACAATGTCTATGCTGTTGCGTGATTGTGCGGCTCTATATACTTGTGGGACCGCATACCAATGCAGGGATGAGTACTCTACTCAGTGGAAACCAAAAATCACAAAAAATGGCGAGAGCAAAAAATCGCGGAAAAAACTGGCCAAAGATGCGGGCAAGAGCCACCAAAGAAACGAAAGAATTGCGATGGAGCCCAAAATGGAATATCTAAAAGGAAATAAGGATCCGAAGAGAATGTTCTTCTTAATTCATGCAGATTTATAGCCCGGAGCGATAACATTAATTTATCGCTTTCCAAGGACTGCTTTCTGCAGGACCGGGAGGGTGAAAAGTGCATGCGATTTTCTATATTTACCACCCCCCTCTTCGACGGACATTTTGAATTTTTCTAGCGGAAAGCGAGAAAAACGAAAGTTTTTTTTTTAACAAAATGGATATACCCACCTACACACCAAACGAGACCGCGACCCACACTTAACAGTATCGAACCTTCTTGTTTGGTTTGTTTTAAAAAGAAAAAGTGCTCTCTTTCCTTTGCTTGACACCGGCCAGGGTTGCGCGGCGGGGTAGGTCTTCTCGTGCCATTTCACTATATGCATTTATTTATCCAGATTCAATAGTGCGCGCTGGACGAAGTCTACTCCTACGTAGGTAGCGACTCAAGGAGGTGGGGAGAAACCAAACAGAAGTTATTCCTTTTTCTCCGCGGGAAGATGGAGTACCAATGGCCATTTCGATGCCTTAGGATGGTGTGGTTTATGTTTTTCTTTTCTTTTTTTTAATTAATTTTTTTATAGCACTCTCTCTTGCTATTCGTCTTCGTGGAAACGTTTTCAAAATCCTTCAAATAATTTTAAATATTTGATAGAGAGCGTTCGCCCGCCAGCCACTGGGCAAAGATGTGGTGGAAAGTTTTCCATTTTTCATTCGGTTTTTTTCGCTTAGAATTGCCACCGGATGCGACGGCAATGTAATCAGAGAAAGGCACTGAATGTGTCGTCGTCAGTAAATTAGCACTTTCTGGACACATTTTTTTTAGCACGGGACATTTCTTCGACCATTAAGATAAAATCGCAAGAACAGTTTTGCTGGTGGAGAGGGGTTGTACAAATATCTAAGACGTCTAATGTAACTTTTTTTTTTTGTTCGTTTTTAAACCGGAAGATGGTGCATGCTCCCGAAGCATCGCGTACCCAGGGGTGTCGTCGATAAACCGCAGATAGCTGATAGGGTGGTGTGTGCTTTGTCAATGTTTGTTGTTTCAACCCCGAAAGGGTTATTATTTATCCACAGGCCACTTTCACAAGAGGAAGCGCGATAAAAACTCACTCCGCAGCATCATAAAAACGAGACCATCGAATTTTAATCAAAACCATTTAATTTGCATATTCTTCTTCGACTTTCGACTGGGTATACGGCGGCGCTACGTACTGAGAGGCAAACAAAGGATAATAATTTTAGCAGACACCCACCGGTGTTTGGTTTGCCTTTTATTACTGCCAAGGGATGGGTTATTCGACACCACACCGGTGGTGTTGGTTTGGTTAAATTTTTTCTTCGGTATTTTGATTAAAGATTTAAGGATAGTGGGAGCTTGTCTTTAACCCGGACGCACTGTCTGTGTACACAGAATCGACTTAGGCACTCTTGAATTGGCACTTAATCGGGCATTACAGGGGTCCATTAGGTTCTTGTTGTCTGAATTATTTCAAAAAATGCAGCAATGGTTTAGACATCTATTCCATCTGTCAATGTCGTATAGATTGCACAAACGCCTTTGGTTTAGAAATGACCAACAAATGAGCTCAAATCTAAACTTCTGAAGTGGACTGCGGAGCCTAAACGCATGTTCAATGAATCCCCGACACTGTTAAAGCAGTACCTAACACATTTCAGTCAGCCTTCATAACACGTTGGTTTAGCAACCTTTCTGTTCTGTTCATCAAGAAAGGGAACATCATTTTGAAATGAGGTTTGTTTGTTTGCAAAAACCACTTACCTACTATATTCCTTTTTTTTAAATGCTTTGAGTATCCATTTTGCGTGCCTTTTTTTGTGCTCTTTATGAACACATCTTAGTTTTCAAATTTTTAGCCGAAACACCCACTTTTCGGTGAAGCCCAGAATCCAATTTAATGGTACACCTTCATAAAAGTCGATAGGTCATCAGGTTTTATTGCCCCGACATCTCGTTGATTATTACCTGCGTACAAAACTACATATTCCACAGCAACAGCTCGGTGGTAATAACGTGCAACTCAATACGAAACGTTGATGGCTGCGCTAACAAGTTTTCGAATGCAGCACGGGAGCCACCTTCTCTCCAGGGAGTCATAGACGAATACATTTGCGCCAATACTGAGGGAATTTGATTGGGTTCTCAATTATTCACAGTTATTGGCGCATCTCACTTGATTGGAGTTAGACAACTGCATCAATTTAAATACCCCTTCCGACGCTCAAAGTCCCCTGAATTCAAAGAAGTTGTTTTTTTCATTTTTAAATCGACCGCAACACCGCATATACGACCAACGTCTGTCACCGCTGCCACAGTCAATGTTGTTGCAGGATAATTGGTAAATTTACTACGTTGATCAAAATACGTAATTAAACTGCCCAAGGTGTAATCATTGTTGATAATTGATTCATGTTTACATCCGAGCATGTTAAACCCCTGAAGGAGTCAATAATTGAACTGAGCGAGGGAGGACATAGCCTCCACAGTCCGTACGGCGTTGTAGAAACAAACAGCAACCCTTCAAAGACAACACCACAGATACACACACACTCCCTCTCATATGCGGTATAGATCAGGTTTGGAGCTATTTGACGTGTACCTAGGCGAAGGTGTGCGGTGGGCACGGACTTGTGTCTCTGTATAGCACAACTCGTTAAGGACAATATTTTGATAGGATATCACCGTCAATTTTCCAATATATGCATCACAGGTGGTTATGCGAATATTACGCCGCATGTTGCACATCCGACGAAGCCGTGTAGTGTATGCAGTGCCCACCCGCACACGACCAATTGTTGATTTTCAATTTGATTTCGCCTCGAGAGGCTTTTTGGCCACAGACCAAAATCCGTGCATTGATTTATAGTGCGGATGGCGACTCACATCTGCAATAAAATAATTTAATTTGGGGCGTTTTCTTTGCCTCCCGCCCATCTGTTTACAGGATATATGTGACCACTTTGGGACAAATTCACAAACAAGCATCAGCACAGTGCCCCTGCTCCTTTTGCAAATCATAAAACACTAAATCGAAAAGAATCCTCTCACTGCTGTGGATACCCACAACTGCACACAGTATATATATTATAGCTACTAAACTAATGCGTGATTCCTGATTCTTCCCTTGTGCTTCTCGAGGGTGCGACAAAACGATACAATGGCCAAACGAAAATATATACCTTATATGTGCCCTCAGGGTGACATGTCGTAAGGATAAGAAAAGCATTTTTATTTTTGCCGCCCAGTTTCCTCTCTTTACGATGTTGTTAAAGGCGGATGCCGAATACAATGTAAGTGCTTTAGTGGTGGTGCGCCTTTCAAAACTAACAAGGACTATTTAAGGACCAATAAATACGCAATTTTATAGATCAACCATCATAAAAAAGAGACGACTCTTATAGCTGCTGCCGGGGGATTTAAACTAACACACCAGGATGTATAATCGACCCCCGGCCCGGTTGACGATTATGTATGGTCGTAAAGAAATCGGAAAATGACACTTATTGCGTTCGTTGGTGCTGGTCAACACCCGGAGGTATTGTTATGACTTGTGAAAGCACAGATTGATACCATCTCATGTCAAAATTTGGAAGGCGTTCACCTGACATTATATGCCGCACGATAACCCCAGCGATAACAACAAACTTTAATCTGTAGATTTGAATTTTGGAAGTTCCGTGTTGGATACTGAAACTGTTCTGAATACAATAAATATTGAAGATAACAATTTAAATCACGTCCCTCATCATTTGCTGGGGCATCGGACCCACAATTGAGGCCTTGTTGTACGCGCCAACATTTTTGTCACAGCCTACTATTTGTTTAGGTCGTGTTTACGCACGATTACGTAAGAGAGAGAGAAAGAGCGCTCTCTGTAGCAAGTAAGAAATGACATTTAAATAGGTACATGCAATAAAACAAAAAACTGAGTTGCATTACTTTATTAGAACGAAGCACAATATCTACGCGCGCAAGATAACGTTTATCTTGTTTACAGTTGAATACCATTAATCATTCTTTGTCCTAGCGCTAGATGATTCAGTGGTTTTTCAGATTCGGTCATACGAATTTTGAGTAACGAAATGACTTTCATGGCGGAGGTGAGTTATTTTGACTCTTTTCTGGAAACTAATTCAGGCGAGCATTGTGTCAGATCTATCGCAAGAGAGGATAGAGAGACATTTAAGGCAGCAGCGACTTAGGCAATTCTTACTGACTGTATGGTTAGTGCATACTGCACAGTCGAAGCTCTATAATGGGCTTGCAGTATGCCCTATCTCTAAGCATTATTTTGGTAGACAAAGGACCTATGCCAATCTCAGCTTTTAGGTGGTGCGTCTTCGTAGTTTGGAAACTCAGTATTTTAGGGAATTAATGGACGATTAATAAAAAATAGAGGACTCTCTAGATATTCTTTTCCAAGCGGCAGTTCACAGCCGTCTCCCATTTGTGCAGAAGGTGGATCAACGTCAAAACTTTAACTTTTCGGTGAAAGTCAAATGAATCTCTTGTTGTGTCTTGAAATTTGACGACGAAACCTTTCAATAACCAAGGCAGCTCTAGACTACAGATGGTTCATCGCCAGTTAGAACCCAAATTAGCACAGGAAGAAGCAAACGAATAGTTGACCTTAAGTCCTTTGCAAGCTTAAAAACAAATATCTTCTTTTCGATCGCACTTTACAAATTTCCACACAAATACCTGCATAATTTCCAACTTATATTGTAATAGCGCGAATTCGACATCGCAGCCCCACACACTTGATTCGCAAACAAAATGCGCGCACAGCACAATACGCAGTTAAAATTTCTACAAATGTGCACATTTTCTGAGAAGAGCGACAACAATAATGAATCGTTACAGCGAAGCCGAAGCCTCGAGCCTTTTCATCTCCATCAGCACAAGCTTCATCGCTTCATCTCTCTTTGTCTTTATCTAAGCAGGGACTGCTGTAGAATGCATTGTTGCAGCAGCAACAACTCAGAGGGTGAGGTAATATCTATACGACGAGTAACTCCAGCCTAAGTAGAGTATAATTAATGAAAGGTAAAACCCACAACACTCTGTGCTGCCTTAAGTGTGTACCGTATACGGGTTGTCTAAGTGAGTGAGTATAAGGTGCCTATATGTATGCATTGCCCATTGTGATGACGAGTCTGATTTTGACTTCCTGCTTGGGCGCGAGAGCCTGCTACTCTGCCATCTTCGATGCATAAATTTCGCCCGCAATAGAGATTCATTATCCACTCGAAGATGAAAGGGCGAACCAAATGGGTCTTCTTCTTCCATTTTGGTTACCACCCGCAACACTCCATTCATGCCTCGCAGGTGATAAAATAGCGAACGAAAAAGAAACACTAGATGCAGCCACAGATATACATAGAGGCCCTATTAGAAGTTATACTGCGCTGCAATTGCAAATGCAAATGCTTAGTCTCGTATTGAGCCTTTCGCACTTTCTGAAGATGGTAAACCTGAACAATTTGTATCCGAAAGTGATCCATCTTATTTAATGGTCCGATTGTATGCTAAACAGCACCCACAATGCGCTGGCTAACCGAGCGCGAGGTCAGAGTTCTGTTTCGAACAATCTAATTAACAGAAGACCAACGAAGAGGCGATAAAGGAGAACTTAAAACCACCTTGCGAATCGATTCGATTCAATGTGCACCAGAGCCTGTCGTGTTATGGCGCAGACCAGCCTCTTCGTATCTGAGTCGGAGCCACCCACCCCCCTGTCATTTCAATAAAATGTTTAACAACGTCTCCCCTCTGTCAATCGAGTACATGACATGCACATGATCGTAACGTATGTCTTAATCAACCCTTAAAGTCAAAGACCATGTACGCCCTACGAGAAAATCCCAAAAGCAAAAATTAATCTTGTTTTCCACTTGAACTTAAAAACTTCCACATTTACCTTGCAAGTATCCCTCTTCAAAGTATCAATACCGCATGTACGTTGTGCCAGCGAGTGATCCGAAAGAAGACAACCCCTCGAATAAAAATCCCGAATGAGCTTTATTAAATTCAGCCCCAACCCCTGCGTGGAAATTGCTCGATTTTTGGTAATTTTTCTTTGTTTGCTATTTTAATACGTTAACGAAGCAGAAGAAGATGAATTGCGGCGGCCTCACCCACAGCCCCGTATTGACAGCGCGCCCTCGGTTAGACACTTTTACTATACGCACACATGGATGGATGTACGAGTATTTTTACCTGAAGAGCATGGGTGTTTTTATGCGGCGGAAAACCACCCCCATGTATGCAGAGTTGCTGTCTCTGGCTGTTTGCATATGAAAGATGGCATCTTCCTTCGACGAGCTTGTTCGCGGTCGTCATGATTCATAGCCAATTGCTCTCCTATATTCTACTTCTGTGTTGTTATTAATCTTCGTGAGAAATCCGCTTGAGTATGAAATTAAAATCACACCCCAGAGATGCTTATTGACAATCTAATTTTCGGCGGGACTCGACTCTGTTCCTTTTAATCCGAACGCTTTTTAACTATTCATCCAAATATTCGGAAGAAGCCGAATTTATTAAGATTAAAGTGCAGCCACCCGCTAGCTGTTGACTGGGCACATTTGGGGGTAGTTATTCGGCTATATCTTTATAGTGCGCAAATCACTCTCTGTAGATACATCAACTTTCTGAGTAGAGTTTTTCTTGATTATCTCACAGCATACGTTTGGAATGCGCTCCTTCCTCTTGGAGGGTGATTGATCGCTTTCAGCAAATAATTGGACCATGGCCGAAAAAACCCACTCTGTCCGTCTGTCGCCTGCGACAATCGGGCGAATTTAATAAACCGAATATCTAATTGATTGATCGCCGGCCGCCTTGATGGCTGATATGTGTGATGCGATGATGCCGGTAGTGATGATGGTCGGGTTGACCAACTGGTGTTGGCTTGATTGACTTGCAGTTACTCGCGCTAATATTGACCATCAATTATTTTATCGAGGATTATAACAGCTCTTTTTTTTCTTTTTCCTTTTTTTTGTTGGTGGCAGTGCCTCTATTAGAGGGTAAAGTTAATCTATATGATAATGGATTGCTTGTCAGTGAATCGAATTGGAGCTGCTGACAGAGGGACTTTCATGTTTTCTTATTTGAGTTGACCATTTCCAATTGATGACTGCGTACAGTGGGTCCAATTAGAAAGATTTCTGATTGAGTTTGTATTCTGATTAGAGAGTGGTTTCGGTGGGAAATGTAATGAAACGCGATCCCAGAAAGAAGGTAGTTGAGCTTGAGCTCTGTGCAATTTCAGCTGTATCGCACTCGCCAAAAGTGGAGGCAGAGCCGCTTAACAACCTTTATGCAGAGACTATGGACTCAAAGCGACGCACTATCAAATTATAGGTCAATTTTTCTGGAATCTGAGGGCTAATTTGTAAAACGAATTTTAGTTCCACTTAACAAACCTTTTACAGAGCGCGGAGCAACTGCGGAAAGAAGGTACCTATTGCCATCGAAACCCCAATAAACGTGTATAGAATCCATTCAGCTTGAAAAGTCACTTGTTGATTCTCTAGAAAATTTGCCACAAAATTCTTCATATCTTGCAAGAGGACAACAGCTTTACAAGCTGAATTTTAGAGTATACTACGACACGAGGCATATTTACATCCAAAACTAGACTCTCCTGCTTTGAATATGTCTATTTATGATCTATGAGCCTGCCAGGCGAAACGCTCAGTTTTCGTATGTAGGTATGACTTACATCCACAAAAACTAATACTTTGGAGTACCTCAGATTCCAGAAGACACTCCGTACAATTAATGCTGTTCCCCTTCGCTTTGTTTGCTCAAGAAATCACGTTCAATAGCAAACACCCCCGGCGGTCGAAATATGCTCTTCCAACAGAAGCATCTGTAGGAGCCTAAGCATACTCAATTTGTTCTTTGTGCGTCGATCAAAAATGCCTCCTTCCAGAAGCCACATGATAAATGATGTTCACTTCTTCACAGCTCTCATTAACCTGTCGACGGAATCGATGCGACTCTTTAGCGATCCTTTGCGTTCTTGCGCGTACGGATGTGATCTCACTGCCGGCCGCGTTAAAAGGTTCTTACGAAAATCGTCGATGATAAAAATCGCAAATCAAATCTACACCTTTTGACGACGGATCAATGGTCGGACAAACAGCAGCGCGCTTCGAATAAGGTCGGCAGCATGATGATTCAATCTATGAGTGCATCAGCAGCGGCCCACATTCCATGACTTGCACTTGTTTGGATTTATGTTTTGACAACAACAACAGCAGCAACCTCTTCAATCGATGAGTCTCGAAAGAGGTAAACGCACGTTTATCCACAACAAGAAAAAGAAAAAAGAAACGAAACGAAACGAAAAGAAGCCATTCGGCAAGCGGCATGCAAAATTGACAAGGTTCTTCCCTCGATCGGGGCTTGTTAAACTTCACTCTTCCGCTTGGTATGCCAGTGGCGTGCCATCGATAATCAAAATCAGACAATAACGATAGTTGATCGTTATTCAAAATTTTATTTATTGGGCTGAGCGTGGAAATCAAAGGCCGCCGGCTGCCGCCACCCTATTTGGTATGCGTCGGCGCGATCGCTGTTCGGGAGCATTTAGTGATCGTATTAGGATTTCCCCGCGGCCGTACACTATACACTTATTGGTTTCTGATTGGCATGGACAGAAAAATCCGTATTCGAATTCGAAATGAATGAGCGACATGCTGTTGCGGTTGTTGCTGCGACAATTTACAGCACTTTGAGCGTATTAATTGCCGTGCGATTATACGATTACCCGAGGTGATCATGGCGAGCCATAAGTCACTCTGTTTTCGCACAAAGGAACGACAAATAAATTCCCAATCAGACCAATAAATCGCGACATATCCTGCGAAGGCAGAGCACAATTTGCATATGGCGTTGTTTTTGCTTTTCGCAAGTTTTCGGGTGAGGGATAGAAATCAATATCCCTGTGGCTGTCTGTAGGCGCGCGTGGGATTAATGTCAATGGACAGATAATGTGGCGCGACAACCGCTTCGAAGGGAGTGAACCGACGACGACAACGGAGACAACAACGATTTGATTCATTGCCACTTTAAAATGAGACATCGCCAGTCGTTCGAGCGACCGGCCGACCCAAGAAGAAGAATATACTGGAATACAGCGCGAGGACGAACGAGTCCGTGCTCTGGTGCAGATTGCACCACTTTGATGACTCCAACAAGGGGATATGTCATCGTTGGCGCGATCGAAATTGGATTTAAATGCGATCACGCGTGAAGACAGAAATTAATGATTTTCCACCTGTCAGTGTCACTGGCTTTGACAGACAAAGCCCGTACCATACCGAATTAGGCCGCATATTGCCAAATATCAATCACATCGATGCCGCCGCATCGGGGAGTCGGAGACTGCTCCAAATCCAAATCTCCCTCCCACCGTTTGCGAACCTATTAATTTGGGGATCAAAATGCGATCGCTTCGACAAAAAAAGAAAAACAAAAAACGCCGTCGTCGTTGTCGTTGTCCGTCTGGCCGGCCATACAATGCCAACTATATAATATGTATAATCAGAAGGTGTCAATCATAATAAAAGATCCATTAAAAGTGATCTTGCAGTGAGCGGGCCGGTAGAAAATGTTGAAAAGACAGCATCCTCCATCAAGGCCCCATCAAACCATCAGAGCACATCTAGAGAACAAAATCACATCGATGTGCTTCATTGGCCACATCAGACAGACATGGCGATAGCGAGAGAGTGGAGGAAGTCGTACCCGTACGAAGGTTCAAGAACTGGTATCTTCTTCTCCTGATAGATACACGAAATGGCAGATGCAATACCAATTTCGATTAATTCAATCCACCATGCATCTAAGAAGTAAGTTGCAGCAGCACCATCACCCAGCAACCAGCAACAGCCGCAGCAGCATCATCCAGCAGCTAGCAGCAACAACACCACCACATGGTCGGTCAATTCACCGCCCGAAGACGATCGATCCGTCAAGGTGCCATCGAAACGAACACGCTGTGATTAAAAAACTGCTGCTCCTCCTCGGTGCAGCGAATAGTGGTGTGGTGATCACGGCGAATGTGAATCTGCGCTGCGGTGCGATGGATGGATGGATGGACGGAGGATGGACTTATTCGCGAATGGCATATACGAATGAGCAAACAGACAGACTGGCATTTGATTATTGGCTTCCATTCGGTGGGAATGTATCGGTCCGGCGCACGCGGGATATTCATCGGGCGACGTTGCCCTCGTCAGGTGGAAATTATCGTCAAAATAGCAGCCAAATGGAAGCTGCGCATCCCAAACTTGTTATTATGAATGGTTTTTTGTGCGTTGCATAAGAGGAAGTGCGAGGGGGAGGAAAGAATGGTTTTGGGCATTGATTGTCGTCAAGCGGTTGCTGGCGGTAGGTCATGATCAGTTTTGGTTACTCAAATAGATGGAGGATGATGCACACACATTTTCGAAGAGAGTTCGTCATCGGCCGAAGCCGATAGCCTTTGATAGATCTCTGCAAATGTCAACGAAGCAAAAAAGTGGTTGGCTTAGAACAGAACCGTATTTCACACTTATTTTTCTTCGCTGCGTCAATGGTTCTAATGTATCCTGGGATGTATTTCTAAGCCTTTATTTAAGTATAACAAGTCAAAATACTCTCCGAAGGCATCATAACGCCAAACGCCGGCGATATCTACTTTATAGCTGTCTTAGGTCTCCGAAAATTGCTTACGGATCTTTGCCCCTTTTATTTTTTACTGCATGTTTCTTATTTTGTCGAGAATAGCGACTTTAAAAGACCGTCTCTTTCGCACAGTGACCTCCTTGGAGTGTCAGGCCCTTGCTCTGACCAAAAGACTGCATAGCAGTCATGAAAGCCGCCATTGGCCTATAACCATCAGTCTTGAAGAGAATCCGAACTCTTTTCAATTTCGATGCGTTCCAGCAAGTCAAACACAAAACTAGCCCTTCCAAACAGCACCCAACAAACTTGTTTCTTATAAAAAGAGGACAAACACTCTCCTTGATTGGTTCAACTACACTCGTTCAACGAACTACGAAGACGAACCGACTTGATTCCCTTGGTAACTGCAATATACCTAATCTGATTAAAAAATACGATTGTCTGCCCGCATCTAATTTGTGTTTAAGCCATCTGCTATCTGCATACAGAAACAGAACCCTTTGTCTTTAGAATTTTTTTTTAAACAAATTCTACATGCCAATTGTTACACCCTTCTCAGCATATTTCGTGTCCGCATACAGAATGTGGATCTCCAAATACATTTGTTCTTTCCGCCGAATCGAAGAAACAAAAAGCTGATTGATGATTAGCAATTTATCAAGCGAACATCCCCTCATTTGAGCTGGAAACCTTAGCCCAGCCGCAGACGTCGGACGCTTGCACACGCAATCCTTTTTGGAAACCTCATCAACCATAGATTTCACATTCGACCATCGAGTATTTATGGCACTTTGTTTGGACCGGTTACTCCTGAAAACTGGGCGCGAATAACCCGACCCATCAATCTAAATCGAAGCTAATCCATACATGACTTGCCATTCGTCAATTGTTGTTTCTCCTTCTTAATAAGTATCTCGGCGCTGGCCATGTATCTAATTAAATATCCATCAGTGTGTAAACTTCCAAAAGCGATGAGATATTGCCGATTTCTCATCAAAGGAGGTGCCGCACTGCCATATATAGTTTATAAGAAGGTACATTGGTTTAATGAGTATTGAGCGGCGTCTTTTCTCTTGCGCAGATCCTTCCGGAAAAATGCCCTACAAACATACACACACAAAGCTGCATCCTCCCATGTACCTTTGATCCCGGGAAATGTAGTTAGACCGCACCGCAAACAGTGTGAGACGAGTACTCTGCCATCAATTTCGAGGGCCCGTTGATAACGTCCTATAGCGAGGGCATTTTGTTGTTTTATTGGTTTAGGTGCAATAAAACCATGCAACAGTCGCATGAAAAAGAAATTATAATGGAATCATAAAATCACATAGTCTCGAATTTCACGGGCATCAGTCTATATGCCAGGGGTTTCCGGCGAAGTTCCATATAGTTTGTTTACTTGTTTGGAACTGATCTGCTTTATACACGAGCCAACAGCGCATTGTCCCTCCGACAGTGTGGGTGCTCTAGAGTAGGCCCCATAAAATTAGGCAATAAGGGGGACTATGGTTATTGAATTGAATCCTAATTTGTTGACATTCCGATGATAATTGTGAGGCTTTGTTTGAATACGCCCTATAAGTCCCGATAAGGAGATGTAAATGTTTGCTCGTTTGTCGCCAAACAAAGTGCAGCGTTCCGTGTAGATTATAGTGATGCACCTGCGGTTTGGAAATGGAATGCAACAGATGATGCAGACAGTTGGCTTCCTACACTTGATGATTGATATTACAATGGCGGCAATTGTTTCCGTGCACAAGCTTGTCAAAAACGATTTCCAGTGCGTTGGGGGAAGTTTTTCAAAAGGTACGTACTACAGCATTTCCTGAGCAGAAACTATACCCATTTTTGGAATCGGTAGCGACGTGAAATATTTCCTGTTCTAAAGCGTATCAGTTTTGACCTTCTATTTGGGATCGGTCGCCAATTATAAATACAATCGCGCGGGTTCACCTGCATGCAACTCATCAGTGACCATCTCATAGTTGTACGACTTACTTACGTATAAAAAGTGAACGTCCGAGCAAATAAAGATCCATGTCTTCGGGTGGGTAGCTCGCTTTGCTCGCAGTGTAGTATACCTATAGGTATTATTTATGCCGATTGTCCATTCTTGATATGGTGTCCCTGTCCACTTTTCGTAAGAGTCTCGGAAGCAAGTTAATCACGGTGAGCTACTTTCTGCCGCACCCAATTCTTAGAAAACACGTTTGATGGTCTTCTCCGAGCCACGGTTGTCGTTTGGACCCCTCGAAACTAAACACCTTGCTTCGTGATAGGGCTCTGTCGAAACCACGCATCTCTTTGGTTCGTTTTGGCTTCATTGAGAAACCATGTTTTGTCGAAGGGGTAGCTCTGAACTACGCTAGCCGTTGCTCCGCATTCGCTGCCATGATCTGAATTCCTAAGCCTGATATTTGAAGCTTTCTATAAAGTCCTAGCTTCTCAAAACCAGTAGCTCTCTTGCCCGCTCGTTGAGTTGAAAGTGTAAGTCGCTCTGAACTACGCTAGCCGTTGCTCCGCATTCGCTGCCATGATCTGAATTCTGAGGCCTGATATTTGAAGCTTTTTATAAAGTCCTAGCTTCTCAAAACCATTAGCCCTCTCGCCCGCTCGTTGAGTTAAAAGTGTAAACACTTGTTATCTTCTTGCCTGCCCCAACTCTCAACCTTCCAAACGTGTTGCATCGGAATTAGAAACGAATTATGAAACACACAGGCCCTCATAGATGAGTCTTTGCAAGTTCCACCATCAGATAGGCACTCAACTAATGCCAATCTACGTCTCAGTAAGCATATCGCCTCATTTATTAGCCATCATGCACTGGCAAACACTTTGGCCACTGGGGTTATCCACCCAGAAGGGAACACAACTAATTTCCTAAGCTTCCTCTCAATCGGCGATTATATGCAAATAAAAATGTCAAATCTTCCTAGCCACCCACTGAATTCTCGCCGCGGCGAGAGCCAACAAGACCCCAGAGCCAGATCAAAAGATATGCTGCACTCGATGGAGCTCTTATCGTTCATAAATCAGCTTTTGTTACGGCAGGCGGGCGTGCGTATCTTCGCAGCACTAACTCCAACTGTGACTGAGTCTGTGACTCCTTTCCGGATTTGGCGTTCGTCTGCACGCAGAATTTAAGCCGCCAAATTAGGTCATCAACTCCAAAAGCAACCGTCATATCTATAATAAATCTATGAGTCTAGAGAACCATCCGAAGTCGCATTGTATGCAAATTAGTGCGGCCACGGCAAATCGAAGAATTGGAACGGTTACAGTTTACTCTTTTCTTTCGAATTAATGAGGACGGGGGTCGTTTCGGTTGCGCTTGCGCTTGCGGTAGCGGTACACGCAAGTTCATCGCTCCATTCATCCATACTGCGAGTCTGGTCGTCGTGTCTTTCTAAATCCATAACTCGGGAGTGTCTTCCTTGAAATCCGGCCCCCATATGACGAAGACTTGTGTGTACATACACAATCGCTCCAGCTCCACGGTAGCGCGCTGCTAATGTGTTCAAAGTTATTACACACAAAGTGGAAAGTATCTCGCTACAGCTTGTAGCCGGTAGATGGTTTGCTTTTGGCTGGGCTCGGTGTATAGTTAGT
Source organism: Cheilosia impressa (assembly GCA_948293265.1). Taxonomy (NCBI): domain Eukaryota; kingdom Metazoa; phylum Arthropoda; class Insecta; order Diptera; family Syrphidae; genus Cheilosia; species Cheilosia impressa. The sequence goes on from OX411882.1 coordinate 346,895, forward strand.
ATGAGCTGGTACAAAGGAAATCGGTCGGGTCACAGAAGCCAGGTAGTTAACCGACAATTGTATTTCTCTTTAAACCACACGTCAGCGGACGTTTCTATTGTTTTCGTAGAAATTATTTCCATGTTGAGTGGTGCGAGTATGTATTTCACTTGTGTTTCTTTGAGGTTTTTATTTTTTTGGAAATTAATAACAAAATTTCACAGGCCGTATCATCATCGCACTGTTGTAGTACACACTGTGGCTGTACGACCCTTTAAGTTGACCATTTTGTCCAATGGACTGCTACTACAGTTCGTTTGCCCGTCGAGTGTGGGAAATTTTGTCATCGTTACTGCCGGTTGGTATACCTAATTTAGACTTTTTTTTTTTTTATTTTGCCTTTCGTCTTGGTCGTTTAATGTTTTTTAATATTTTTCTGTTTAATTGGTTTCGAGTTTGTGTCATAAGTCTTTTAATTTCCTCCCTTCGCCGAGTGGATTGATGGAGGTATACAAAATACAAGTACCTACATGTCTATCTTTGCTCTATACAAATAATTAAGCGTTTTCTTATTACTGCGTTACTGTTTTATCTGAAGACGGAGAGGCGCGCATTTTAAATATGTGTTTCGGAAGTGCCAAGAAAGCAGATATGATCCGTAATATGCTCTTAGAAAGTTAATTAAATTGTTAAGTCAATTAGGTGCGTTGGATGGCACTGTGTGGTCTATTATGCGGGTATCATCGCACTATACATTTGCGGCGCGTATGGGAAGTGTGAGGTTGTAAAAAAAATATGATATGAGACGGGCACCTTAAATCTTTAATCTATCGTCGTTAATTGTGTGATTTTGTGGCTCTGAGAAAACCACAAGTGGGTAGGAAATTATGAAAGCAGAATCTTTATGAATTTTTCAACAGTCCTCATGAGTTTTAGTGGAATTCGGCGAACCTGTTAAGTCTTCCAACTAAATCAGCGTTTCAAAGGACGCAAAGTCTATTGAGCGGGCTTAAGGCACTTACTGAGTCCGAACAGTATAACACAGCCAACCCTGCTGATATTTGGCTTAGGTTATTATATTAAATCGACTTCAATCGGTCCCAAGTCTATCATCTCTGAGGACTGCTTTTAAGAATTTAAGGTCTATACGTCAATGTCCCAGAGTCAACACGCTAAACACATAACGTGTAAAATAGTTAAAAAAAAAAGTCCGAACGAATGTATTTAGAAGCGCTTTTAGTATAGCAAAAGTCTGTAAAAACTTTGTGTGATATTTGCAGCCGTGCCTGAGGTAAGATGCTGACCTATATGACTCTCCGTTTCATTTCTCAGCTATAAACTTACTGCCAAGGGTGACCCTACCAGGAGTACAAAACTGCAGACAGTACAGCTCATAAATTCGTTATGACTTATTCTTCGGGGGGATTTTAGTCGCCTTTTACAACAGGCATACCTCACCTCAGGGCTATTTTATCCTAGTCCCAGCAGGGGGGTTTGTCTATCTAAAAAACTGACTAGATGTGGGCCCTCTACCCCCTCTTTTGGTTTCCCTTAAGGACTAAAAGGTATATCATAATAGCACTTATAACAACGATGTGCACTATATAAAAAATATTTCGAAACGTTATTCAGAAGATTTTGGCTTTAGCTAAATAGCTCGTTTTAGAGGTTAACGCTGGCTTTCTATAGGGGTTCTTGTTGAGTTTCCTAGCTGGGACATCCACCACACTGGTGTATTCCAACACACATATACCCCAAGCCTATACCGAATTAAAAGTCACGCTATAGCTTCCCTACTTCCGCCATCTCTTTCATCAAACGATTCCTTATAAGTTTGAAAATCTGCGCAAACCATCTTTGCAAGTGCAAATATAAAAGAAAGTTCTTTTAACAAAATGCTATCACAAAAAAAAAAATAGATCCTGCTCGAATATCCCCTCGCCAGGAGGATTATTACAGGCGATTACTTCATAAAGACCCCTATCACGGTATAGAAACTCTTTATGGATTTTCGCAGAGATTAAGGATGTCAACAACCGATCAATTCGATCGACAATTACAGCGACAGCAGACCGAAGCGATGGAGTGACAAGTACAGCACTTACCAGCGGCTTAAATTCGCAATTAATCTGCGGTTTCTTTATTCTGTTTACACTCTTTGTGCCGTGCAATGAGTTTCCTTCATGCTCGATGGCGCATCCATCAACGTGTATACGAAAACCAGAGGAGCGCATTGAATTGAATACAATATTCGATACTAGACAGAGAGGAAACTGCCACCACAACAATTGTTATATTTGTTGGCGAAGCGATGTACCCAGAGGAGTGAACGCTAGGGTGTACGCTTACCTTAACGCATCGACAATTATTCGAATGGATGAGCTCGTTCTCCAAGACGACGAATGGAAAATAAAATAATTGCCATCTACGAGTAATGCTGTAGTTATATGGTGCGCCGCCACCTCAACCGCCGCCGTTCAGCTAGAGGTGACAAATTATTTACGGAACTAGCAAGTGCCTATACGCAGCACACACATACGATACGTTTTTGGCTATACAAAATCACTGAACTTGCAACAACCTCATCACACCTTTGGAATTCCGACAAGCGAAACAAAAATCCGATTCCAATTGACTTGAAGGCAAACAATGTTCCCGTGGGATAAAAATGCATCGCAACTAATTTCGTTAATCACTGCCACAGAGTGGCACTTCGGATGCGATGTCCGATCCCGATGACGGTCAACACAAAATAATCAATCGTGTTTGCATTGCCTCCTGATTAACCAGTTGTCGGTCCTGCAGCCTGCCACCATCACCGTGTCGGGGACTCAATAGGAGGGTGACAAACAGTGCCGATTTATTTGATTTTCGCCGACAATAATTTGGATCACATTGGTGGTGCGAATAATTGCAATTGATTTTTTCAACGTTATACCTGGACACTGGATGTGTGCCTCTTCGAGGACAATTATTTTGCCAATGTTGCTATTCGAAAAATGCTCCTGATATTGTCAGAACGCTGTGTGTTTTCTCGGAAGGGCTTTGATTTCTTGTGCATTCAGACGTTTTTACTCTCGCCGTTCCTGACACAAAGCTAACCGGAGGCGATTGGTTCTCACGAGTTACGCTTACGCGTCTTATCAATTATGACAAATCTTTCTGAGTGGTTAACTTGTTGTTGGTGGTGGTGGTAGTGGTAGTGCTGCTGCTGCACTTCTTCTTGTCCTATCGCTGGCCCATCATCATCATCACTCATTCATGTATTCACCTGATTCATGCGGGGCATGTACACTTTTTTACGCGTTGTCCGTGTGGTACCCCGTGTGCATGTGCAACCACCCAAAGACAAAAGAAAAATTGATAATTACTTCGACATTGGAAAATTATTAATTGCGTAGGGATTGCGGATAGGACGGCTCGTTGTATGATGGCGGTGCAATCAACTTTTTTCCACTTATCCCTTACAATTCGATCAGAATGACAGCTCGCACAGATTGACGACATCACTAGGGCTGTCACTGGCAACAGGAGTGCTGATGGAGACGATGACAATGCAGCAATCCACCAGCCAGATCTAATTCTGAGCCGTTGAGACTGGTTACAGACACAGTCGCACCCTGCAAGTGGTATTATGTATTGTTGACATTTGTGTATGGCGCTTGGGCAGATAGTACACGGTAAGAAACACGGCGCAGATTGCTTTTGCTCGTGGAAAAGGTATAAAAGCATCAATTTAATTGGCCATATGAGTTTCATGGTGATGAAATAGTACGCTGTGACTTAAGACTCCCTTAATAGAGAGGATTGGACCCCAAACTGAAGAATTAGGTCTACTGATGGAGCTGCCTTCTAGTGAAGCATATATGCGGTTCTGGCTTAGAGCATTCGCCCCAGCAAACAGCACACGGAGTCACTATGTTAATACTGCCTTTTATTGAGCCATGTTAATAGAATTTTGGTTCAACATTATTGAAGGCCCTTTCTAAATTAATCAAGGCCACTAAACTAATTGCATTATAGTTGGATAGGTGAACATGGGCTGCATGATTCAGGGAAGGCCCGGTTAACAGGATACGAAAGATGGTTTCAAAGAAAAATTAAAGTTGAACGTATTACAGACGCCATCCTGATGCCTAAATATTCTATTTGACAGGTTTATGCACTTGGTCAATCCGGCAGAGCTTCCCAACAGAAAGTGTCGAAGGCCGCTTCTTCTTAAGTGCTTTTACTTAAGTTTTCGAGCAACCCAAAAACTATTTTTATGAGAACAATCGCTTGTTTATAAGAAGACGTTAATGAAGGTGCACTTAAACTATCATTCAACTGTCACCGAAAAAATAGCCTCACTTGGCAAACGCAACCAAACCACTTCTTACAGTGCACTAAAGTAGGAGGAGAACTGCGTTCATGGCACGATACGCGACAAAACATCACATTTGCTTCGCGCTACCCGGTGTGTATCGATAATGACGAAAAGATCAGCCAAAGTAACAAGAAAGACAAACGCAAAGCGCGACTTAAAGTGTGCAATTACCCGTCTCTGGTGCGCAAAAAATAATTGCTCGTGCGTCTGCTGCCAGTGAGCTTAATAATTGTCGACAATAATTGCCGCGGAAAGTATACGTAATTGGAATCGTGCGATGACAGTCGACTATTGGCGTCCGATTTGAACGCGATCCCCTCGCAAGTGCGATGCACTTTTAATGCGATCAGCCCCACGAACCAATCGCTGTCACCGCATCAATTAAATCAATGGCTGTGAATTGACTTTCACAGAAGACCGCCTTGCACTGGCACGCCCTCCGTTAATTAAATAAAAGTGTGAGCACGATTACACTTTTTTCCCGCTTATTTCTTCCGCGACTTTCAATTAACCATGGCAGGGGGGAGTGTATCCGAGGGATGATTTCAGATTCTCCACTAGGGGAGTCTTGTAATTTCCGCTGTCGCTGTAATAAAGAACCGATTGATGGCACAGATTGCGGGCCAAGAAAACTATTACCTTCTAATTACCCGAAATGACACACTTGCCACTTTGTCTTGCATTAATGAGGAAACATTCCACCCGCCACCTGATGGTCCGCCTTATCGCAGATGACTTTACAAGCCCTATCAATAGCCCATCTAAAAGCTACAACTCCATTGAGCCACAAATTGGGTAACGCATACCTACACCTATTTCTTGGATGCCACCAACGTTGAGGATTTAAGGAAAGTCTTTATACGGAACGACATCACCACAAAACCATTCACCAACAACAGTGTAATAAATGGTTTATTAATAACGCAAAGGTTCTTAGTGCATGATGGCCCCAAACGCAAGCGACCGCAGACTCCGAAAAGCAACTCCACCAACAGAAAAATGAATTACCAGATTAATGGACAGCATAAATCACATTATCGCTTCTTCTACGGAAAAAAAAGAGCGTTTTTTGGACCGAATCGAGAGAGGAAATAACCGATTGCTGGCGTCGGCGTTCGTGTAAATCGAATTCATGTTCCGTTCGGTGAATAGGTGCACACTGCACCCAGTGTCGCCGCCACAACCGCCCCACCCCCCCACCTGTGTCGCATCGCCGTGGAAGACAAATCGTACCTTCTGGGATTGTGAACAAAATAAATCTCATAATGAGTTACGATAAGACGATTTCGACAGAAATACAAATCACCTGCAATTGATCTTGAAAAGGCAGTGCAACATGGAGACATACTATCGACATTGCCAACAGCTCGCGAGAAAGACACAGCAACAAGAAAAAAATGTGAGTATCGCGTCGCGGCGGCGGCGGCGGCGCGCAGACGCTCGAATCCGATCATCGATCAAGTTCTGCGGGCTGCTTCTTCGAACCGATATTCCTGCGCTGCGCCGATCTGTGCTGATCTTGCATCGCGTGGGTCGCACATGAGTAATTCCCTGATCTCATTTGGACACTTAACACAATTTGTCTGCGCGAAAACTGATCATTTTCCATTAATTAGGAATTATGCGCGGATTAGCGCGATCGGCAGTCTGTAATAGTGGCGGAGTTCAAGGTCACCCCCTGCACACGCACCGGGGGTCGCTGTAATTGTAGCGATTTTTTCCAACTGTCAATGGGGGGATACTGCTTCTGGTCATAGCATCGGCGATGGCAGAAGCGCTCTGTCATGATCATTATCGATCTTTTGACTGCATCTCACGCTCTAGGCCTCTGTTGGGCAGGCTGTAAATAAGGGAATCACTGCGGTTGGTCGTCCCCGTTCGACGCGACTTTGTCTAAAAGTCTGACTTATTGCACACCTCGAAAAATCGCAGCATCCAGCTGGGTTGAGCGTTCTGCGATCGCACGCGATCGTTCTAATTTAGAGCCGCGCAGAAACTTCTTGTGCGCCTTCCTTTTCGTCGTCATTTTCTCCATGGTAGTGGTGGTGGTGGTGCTGGTTCTTGTTGCAACGCTTGATTGGTAGGCAAGTGCGCGCGGAGTAATTAATTCAGCGCATTCATAATTCATTGATGCTGTGTTCGGTTCGTCTTTCGTATATGAGCGCAGTGCAGTGCTGCATGCATGCCTTTGATCAATCGGAGGCGATTCTCATGCTCAAGTGTTCATTAAGATGGCCAAAGTGATCAATTAATAATGAATTATTTTCGATCGGGAATTATGATGCTGATGGTAATAAATTGAGATGACAGTCTGGGGGGCTTGCTTCCGCGCTTTGCTCCCAGCACCACTTGCTGTAGTGATAAGTAAGCCCCGCACTTTTGGCAGCTCAGCCAGCCGAATTAATTGATTACGAGGATATTATTTACGCCAGCTAATTGATATGGAGTGGCGTTCCTATACCATGCTTTGTGTGCGCATTTGACCTTTCTACAAAGCGGCCTGCTGCTCGCTACTGTTTGTCAGAACGATGATGGTCAGCGTGCGCACCTGTGTAGTGTATACGTCCACAGTATAGAGTGCCGACGTCGACGACGAAAGAGACGCACAGAACGTGTCCCAATTACTCGCATGGAACAATTTTGCACAAAGTTCAGTGGAATTACAACTTCAAGTTGCAATTTCATCTGCGCAAATGGAAAAACATCTTCGCCGCCGCCGCCGCCGCCACGTACCATTTATCGTATATAAAAGATACTTGGGCGCACACTCCGCACCGTTGATTGCTTTATCTGCGCAGCGTTCGGCTCAATAATTTAGCATAATGTATAATAGTTTATTTGCAAATGAAGATTTGATTAGATTTGTGGCGTCCAGTGCCGTCGGCGGCGGTCCGCTCGAGATAATCGATCACGTTTCGATATTTTGTGGTTTGCATCCTGGGTGGCTCAAGAAATTATCGATATTTGATTTGATGCTAATTTTATAAACATTTTTCATTGAGTTATAAAATATATTCTGCTCGTCGTGTACTTGTGTAGCGACGGAGACCACCGGAGAAGAGTTGCCTGTTGAAGGATAGGGTGACCAGGTGTTATCTGTGGGTTTTTATACACTTTACTGGGATGATTGCAACTTTTAGGACAATTTCAACTAAACACGACGGCCATCCTCCGCCCATTCCATCTGCTCTCACAAAATGCGAAATAGTTCGCTGATGCTTAAAAGCAATTTTTAGACGAAAAACAATTTTTAAACTAACCGACGGCCACACAACGCACATTCCCCCTGCCCTCCCCTTGTCGGGCATACCACAACAGCCTGAACCACATACGACATACGCAATCATCACACAACCGCCATCAATCTCATGCGAAAGGAGGCCTGGGAACCTAAACAACTTTGGGTACTTTTCGCGATCGAACTTTCGCCACCTCATGGGATTCCCTTTTATTGATTTGACCTAAAGCGATGTGAGAAAACATGTAATTAACCAACAGTAAAAAGTGTGTGTGTGTGCTGTTTTTTATTGCCAACATCGTCAAGCCAATTGGCATCTTATTTACCAAGCCAACAAGTCGCGTCTTCCCTTTGTTCGGAACTTTGATTGCGCGTTTCGAATGCCATCAGTCGGACAGATAAACGTATGAACCAAAGTGCCGAATGATCGCGTACGATTTACGATCGCGACTATGCAAATATTTGCCAAGCGAGACGAAACGCTCATTCGTGCAGTCACCTGTATGTGCATCGGTTGTCTCTTTGCGCTGCGAGATTTAGCTGTGCTCTGCACAAGCTGACGTGGCTATAGGCGAAAAGAATTGATTTGTCACAAAATAATTTGATTCGGAGTTGGTGAGTCGACGGCGACTACGACGCCGCCGCCGCCGCAGCCTACAAGACGAGATCAATGCAGAATTATGCTGACGACCATGCGCTTCAATTTGGTTTCCCCAGTCCTCTTTATGGTGTTTTCCTTGATCGGTACGTGATACCCCAATATGTTGTTGGCGGAGGTGCTGGCTCTGGCCGTCTGGGTCTGGCTGGTTGTGCATTCAGGTCATAATACAACTTGAGACGAATTTTCTTTCAATACGATCGCAGGCGGGAAATTTGTTCTGCCGGACCGTAGTGATCTGATCACAGTGATGATCGTTTGTTGATATCTGCAATTTCTGATTGACCGGCTCTGATGCTTTCCTGGAATGGAATTCGAGCGCGCCGCGCTACAGAATGCGTCCGCAGCGGTGTCGGATCACCATCATCGTCTATGACGAGCACCGCCCAGTATATCGAGAGCGAAACGTGACAATATCATCGCACATCGGGAAGTGCTTTGCCCGACATTGTCATCCTCTACGCCGGAGGTAGACACACTTATTTCCGTGTGGCCTAGGCCATTAAAACGGCATTGCACTTGAACCGATTACGCATTCGTGCTTTGACGTAAACTATATCCCAATTTGGAGATATCATATCAACCGATTATCCACAGTGGCTTTAAAAGCCCCATTTCGTTTGATAGCCAATCGTAAAGTGCCCGATTTATTGCGCAGAGTAATACAGAAGCCGAACTTGTGTTCATTAGTGCAAACTCTTTTCAATCAATGATGTTTGACGCACATGCTAAGATAAGGTTAGGACTGGGCCTGTATATGATTTTAATGTTCGCAATTCACCCTTTTAGCTTTTGAAGTACGATTTCTACATTTTAGTGCGGTATTGCAATTAAATTAAAGATTAATTCTTCATTAGAGGTCATCGGGTGATTACACTCGGGCATGGCTTGTGGGTCAGCGCTCAGTTCGCATGGTCAATGTGTTTGGGATTTTTTTTGCTAAAGAGCGAAAGGGAGGAGGTAACTGCCTTGTGATTGCTTATCGCAAAGAAAATAACAAAATATATGTCTATCTAGATTTTTGAAGCAAATTTTAACTGGTTAAGGATCAGAGAATGATCGCGATGAAAAATGCAAGTGACTCAGTATATTCTGTCGTGAACCATTATTCAAACAACATTGATTTTTCTCAGACAATGAGTCATGAATCTATATATGCATTCAAAACTAGAAAGGCAATACTACAAAGCAGCATCCAATTCAGTCCCATTGAAACAGCCTTAGTAGTTAAAAAATGAGTCTAAGTAAGATTGTAACAAAACTGGTTTCTTAACGATGCAACAATGCAAAATCTCAAGGTTGCCACGATGACTACAAAGACCAATAGTCAAATAGTTTTCTGTTGGTTCAGATAGGCAACAAGTCCAACGGTAACCCTATTTGGGGTTCAATCAGAGGCCTTAAGGCATCATCCCGCCCGATTTAACCGTTCCAGACTTTTTTTTGTGGGGTTTTTTGAAGTACCGTGTTTACGTGAACAAGCCCGAGACCCTAGAAGCCCTCAAAGACAACATTCGACACGAGTGCGAGAAGCTGTCGCCCGAAGTTCTTGCCGAAGTGATGAAAAATGCCATGAAACGAGCCCGTATGGCAATCAAATGTGACGGCCCCCATTTCATCTTCTCGACTTGACCAATAAAATTCTAAAGGTTCAAATAAACAGAATCAGAAGACAGAATCAAAGTTTTTCATTTAAAAAAAAAATGAGAGCCAAACAACATCGGATGACTTCTTTTGGCCCACCTTGAAGATGTCATACTCGGAATAAAGCGTCAACACAGCCCGAGGTGTTTGCAAAAAGGTGCTTCTTTTGCAGAAGGAGGTAGGACAAAAGCTTTGGGGAGAGCTTTAAATATATTTGATTAATATTTGAGCTCTAAATCTATTTCAAAACTAAAAGAGAGGGACGAACTGATTTGAACTATGTATATCAAACCGCGTGTTTCTTTTTATTAGAAGCAGAACACCAATGCCATCGAGCGATCAAGAATTATAAAGTACACACAGTTGGTGCCGAAAATACAATTCCCAACTCTTTACGCGTGAGTCTATACCTACAAGCAGAAATACCGCATACAAACATTCAGCATCGTCTACTCCGAGCCACACAAATTGAGTAAAAAGGTGCACCACCTCATAGAGGGAAGCGAATCCAACTTTTCCAGCCACACTTCAACAGGCCCACTTCAAATACTGTTTGATCATCATCACTACTTGATTTGTCTCTCAACTTGGGATTTACTTGTTTTTGTTTTTTTTCCAATATCCAAGTGCGTCCTGCATCGAAAGCCCACGCAGCGATTGTGATGCGAGCGATCCTATCTGCGAGAGATTTCTCGCTGCGCACATCAGTCGCGGTCCTCCATCTGGATGCATGTCAATATGCCTACTTCTTAACCAGCAGCCAAAGTACCTTCCAAACCACTTGTCTGCGCGCGCGCATTTGTTAAACAATTATTGCATTTCGTTGTTTCGGCACTGCCTACGGGCTGTGCACACGTTGCATCTGTATGCGACGACGACACACAGATGGATGCACAATGCACATTATGCGTTATTACATGCCAACGAATTTGTTCCCTAACGCGCTGATAAATTTCCAAGATAAGAGGTGTGACTAGAACGAGATAAATTTTCCGAACGAAAAAAAAAACACAAAAAACTAGACGAGGACTTTGTCCAAACAGAAGGGTGGACTCAGCACACAATTAATCGAGTATCCCCAGGGAATGGACACTTGAATTAATCGTGAGGAGATGTGCAGATTCTGTACAATTTGCATGCGTATAGGTGTGTGTGGGCACCAGAATCGAGCAGCTTCAATTCCGAAAATCCCAATGCCAGAACAATGTACCTACAGACTCGTAGAAGACGCCACACGAGGCCTAGTGGCAATGGTGAGTGTGATGATGACCCGTTAATAAATCAATGTTGATGTATTATCGACCACCTTTAACAGCGCATTCCGACAGGTGGTGGCAGCGAGGCGATCCCGTTTTTTCTGACTAACTCCGGCTATGGCTACACGCATCCTCCTAGTGAAAGTGCGAGAAGCGAGAAGATAAGCCTCCGATTGTTCCCGGGCCGCAGGTAAAATTACGGTTCCCTCTGACATCTCCCCTGTAGCATTTTGACTTATTGCTGCTTATTTGTCACATCGGACATGGTTCAGAAACACCACAACAAAACAAAACAAAACATCGAATACCACACGATTTGGTTGTGTTTCCAATAAATAGTCTGACTGAGCTGAGCTGAGTCGATTCCGTGTCCGAGTCCGAGTCGGAGTCAGTCAATGGCCAAGTCGATATGCGCAGGTAAGCACCAACGCACCGCACCGCACCACCGGGATGATTTAGGAACGTTGTCCGTATTGAATTCCAAATTAATCGATTGTCATTCCTAATAAGATTTAAGAGGGCATAACGAGTGCCGTGTCGATTTTTCAAAGATTGTTTCAGATGCCTGTGTGGTTTTCTTTATCTGTTCGCTGTTAACAAATTTCCTGTCACGATTTATTTTTTTTTTGTTCGTATTCGGATGTTTTTTGTTTAACGAAAAACACAGTAGGTCCTTCAAGTTCGCTTTTCCCCAATCATCGCCAATTTGCAAGTTAATTTCATGGTAATCCAGACAAAGTGTCTGCAGTCTGCCCACGCAGGCCGAGTGACACAATTCAAGGGAAAGCACTCGGTCTTGGTTGTCAATGAGTTCGTCATCCTGCTTGCAGCGCCTGTCAAGATCACGGTTCTGATTTGATTCGTAAACAAAGGCGGTGGGTCGCTGCGTCCGAGACGGACAACGAACGCAGTAATCAGATAAAGCCGTAATGATCGTTTAACGAGAACAGAACAAAAAAAAAACAAAACCCAAGAGCGAGTGAGTGGACAAATCACTGCCACACCACCTATCCGACATAATACTCAGACGTCAGGCTCACACAACAATCCATCACCTGTCGACACCTGTCATTCATTTCGGTACATCACACATCAAATTGAGGGTATCCCGAAGTAAGACGTTGCGTGGAGCTGACGCACGATACGATTTATCGGGACACCACTGTTCACTGAGAGAGTACGTCTGTGGCGGCTGCTGCTGCTGCTGTTGCTGTTGCTGTTGCAAAGTCGTGCCGCCTCGGGTGACGGACGAATCATTAATCATGTGATTAGTTTGGAGCAGGGATTTTTGCTGCCGCCGTTTGGGAAATTCAATTTTCGACTGGATTGACGTGTAGCATGCTCAATTAGTTTTATCTACAAATATGTTCTATGTTCATGTCGGATGTCTCAATTTGGCCCTTGCTGCGGGTAGATACCAGCGAGCAGTGAGTAGTGACAGTGACAGCGACAGTTTGTACCGTCGACAATTATTTGCAACAATCTCGAGATCTACCCCACCAACGTTCGACAATAAAACAAAGTCCAATGAAATAAATTACCAACAAGCGCAAGCGTCAGGTAAGAGCATCAACAGCTAATTTCATTGTTGATTTAGTAACGACGCGACGCGGCGGCGACCCTGTTCCCCCCTGTCGCTTATCTGATGCGGGAATTTATTAGCAGCTCATATTGATGCCTTTTCGGTGATTTTTTTGATCGCCATTTGATTTGCGTTTCGGCGTATTGGCGGTACACTTTGATCACGCGCGCCTCTTACTCTCGATCTTAATAGCTTCTTTATTCGTTCCCGCGAATTTCAATAGAACAACAAGCCGGCCGTCCTCGTCGCTGCCGTCGTCGTCTACCTGTACACATGAGTCACATTCGCCGTATAAAATGTGACCAATCAGCCGATCCTCTACATATGTCATGCTCGAGCTCGATTTAGCCGCGTCCGCATTCAGCAATAATGCGCTATCTGCGTGCGTTGATCTCTCGATGGAATCGTGATCATAGGTACACAGGTCAAAGAGCCAATAAATGCGACGCTCTTATAGGGGGTTTGCCTACCAAGACCGCTGCCACTGCCGCCGCCACCGATAATCTCTTTTTGATCCGATGAAGTTGTTAATAATATTTAACAATATTGTTATGGAAATGCGTGCCGCCAGCCGCAACCGCGCCTCGAGAGCGCGACTCTATGACTCGCTCATAGCGAAAGCCGCAGCCGAAGACTGCTACTCGTGAACAGATAATAATTTTGACGGCGATGACAGTTGCTGCGCGCGCGCGGGCCGCCTGTAAGATATACCCTAGATGTGGCTCTGCAAAGTGGTACTGTTGCTGTTGGCGGCTCGGATTCAATCTTGGTACTACAATCTTTTGGCTGGCAGATGCGATAGTTGGTTAGTTGGTTGACGGTAATTTTCTTTATTTGCCCCCACGACAACACGCCGAGTCGTATGGTTTTGCCGACCGACGTAACGACCGTTTATTGGCCCTGTCAGATGGTACAATCCGCAGTCGTATTGTCGTCATATCACGTCATATCATCAAGTGACGATCAGTGATGCGTGTTTCGCATGCACAACCGCGTGTAATTGTATACGCCACTTGTAATGGCATTCACATGGGTGGATGGCTTGATGAAAGAAGGCTCTCCGTATACAAGGACGCCGTTATGAGTGTGTACAAAGGCGTATGCACAGATTTTGTTCCAATTAGGGAACAAGATCGCCGATCAAAGTGGTCATACTAGGGCTTCCCAAAAGCGGCGGAAAAACAACGAAAGGCAAAACGTTCGGACTTGGCAAAGGGTCCGTTCCCAACACACGAATCTAAAGCCGGTCGAAATGAGACGAGACCAGGCTTCGCTTGATTCGTGTTGATTCGGATGCGTGACACCAATAAACACCACAATCGGTTTTAGCTTGGGCCGGAACTCAAGTGTGATTGATCCGGGGACAAACCTGAAGAAAGAGCTCTTATTTAAACAGGTTAAGACGTTTAGGTATCATTTGAACAGGTTAAAAGTTTAGGTATTTCTGACGTCAAGCCCAAATCCGATATCCGTAGGACGGAGCTTCGTGTCAAAGCAATGTTATTGGTCTTTCACTCAGAATTTGGTTCAGCACTAGCTCTTCACGCAAGTAGACTAGGTATACTGACCGAAGGAAATGAACAAGCAACTTGGGCTGACCCGCAGAGCGGAGGACTGTGACCAAAATGTGGAAGGTACTCAACGGCAATCAGCACCTTCTCCGGACGGAGCGGTCCATGCTCTCAGTGATTTGATCAAATACCAAATGAGGAAGGCGTCCTCTAAGTAGTCGCTGTTCCTGTCAAACGCCTGAACTTAATAAGGTGGAAATACAACTAAGTTGTTGACGTGGAACTATCGGTTCGGATCTCTGTTCATTCATTCGACGCCCATTCCTATGTGCGACAGAACTCCTACACGATGTTGTAAGAGTTCGGCACTTGCCAGTCACTTATCCCTCTCTATATGAAAAGTTTGCGTAATATTCACAGCTTGCAGTAGCTCGAGCTGTAAATCTGTTGCTCCCACAACCTATTTATTTATCTGGACGCCGCCTGCGAACCGTACCACTGTCCCACACCTTCGTGGCATCTCAAATTTCCCAAAGTACCTTTTCACTCGATTGGCTTATCTGTGAACTTGCTCTTATTCTCACCGAGCTACTGACACTAGCAAAAAAAATGGTTATCTCTGTGAATCGTTAACCTGCCTTCATGTTAATGCCTACTCCATGCTACCACTGCTACTGCACTGCATGTGCGCGGCACGTACTCGTTATTTAGGGAAACTCTCGTTAAACCACTATGCGCTCAGCGCGTCTACTGAACGCAATAAAATTTTGCCGCTTTCAATGATCTTTTCTCGGGACACACGCATCGAATTCATAGATCGAGATTAGGTGATGCGTAAGGACACTAGGGTGGTCCCCTCAATTCGAAGGGCTGGCGCTGCGCTGCGCGCTCTGCCTTTTCGGTTTTTTCTTTGGATTTTCTCAACCCATTAAACATTTAATAAGCAAAACACTTTCGCTGTGCGTTTAAATTTAGTTTAATGACATCGTAAAGCGTATAGAGCGACCTGCACCAGTCCTTTCATCTTTTGCTCTTTTTATTCGTTTTCTTTCCAATTTCGGTAGCCGAAGATTAGACGCATCGGCAAACCTACAAACGGTTGCGCACATGTAGAACTTGTTTGTTTGGGGCATTGATTTACCAAATAAATGCGATTATATGTACTTCCATTCCGTCCGCGGCGCAGGCAAGTCCTCCGCACACACGACGTCGGTCGCTCGCTCGGGGATATCGTTAATATAATGGAGCTTCTCGCACCTTGTGGCGTCGTTATCTGTTAAACACGACCACAAATTACACGATCACTGCATGCAGTCTGCCTGGCGTTGCATGATGCAACAAGCGTTCGCAAAACAACCAAAATTGAAAAAAAACAATCGCCCCAACATATACCTACGGTACGAAATTAAATTTCCATGCGCGCCAAGTGGACAGGGGGAGCAGGGCGCGCTGGAAGAATGTCAAAGGAAAATTTGTTTCCAATGTCAACCGAACATCGGATGACAAACGAACCTCGAAGGCACCTAAATCTCAAACAGAACTCAACTGCTATACTCCCCCAGGGATCCCTGGCTGCACAGCACCATCAGCACACCGACACCACAGCTGGCAAAAGTAACCAAGTGGGCAAGTGCGCAAGAACATCGATACAATGAAGGAATGTCGCGGACAAAAACATCCGTGGTGGTGACTCGACGTCGACATCGACATCGACTCCCGGCTATTGGCGATTCCTCTTCTTCGGAATAATATGCAAATTTTCTGTTGTCTTTCTTTGTCTACCAACAGACCGAGTCGATGGAGAAATAGATGCGAAATCTATATGATACCGAGATATCCTTTTGTTACCGTACCATCCCAGGATGAACCCCACCGAGAAGTTGTAACGCTCTTCGGATGTTTGGATTCATTTGCTTGATTGAGAGATTATTTATTACCATCTAAAATTAAATATGCGGTCGCCTCCTGTACATATGCCGAAGGCAGTGCTGTGCTGTCTCTCAGCATATACCACACCACCACATGTGTTTAATGACAAAATTTCATTAGTTCCGCATCAGTAATGCGCGCCACAACGTCAATGATCTGGTGCTGCTGCTGCTGCTGCTGTTGCTGATGTTTGTGATGATGCTACTGTTACTGGCTGCGACCACCATATAAGCCCCGAATGGTGTGCCCATTAAAACCCCTCGGCAATCGCTTGTAATTATGGAAAATTATCGTATCGGAACATTGATGACGACGAAAACGACGACCGAGCAGCACAAGACGGAGGACCAAATGCAGCCAAAGGAAGCACATCAAGATGTGCGGCTGAGGATGTGGCGGCGTCGGCGGCGACATATTATTATTGAAGAATCCGATGCAAATAAAATTGCAAACATGCTTACTGTCCGAAAACACAACCGAAGTCATTATCATCACTTCTGTTTATCACTCCATCTTGTGTGCATATGCTATGTCAATTCGAGTCGAGACCGAGAGTCCTTCAGAAGCAGAGAGACTCGAGTATTTCGAGTCGCATTTGTAGGCCTCAATAAAACAAGAAACCCCGGCTAACCGTTGAAGTCACTTCGTGGAGAAGATGTGCGGAAGTTGTGTCGTGGTTTTTATTCTTTGTATCGAATAGTGTGATGGATATCTACCTGACAATGGGGCGCAAGTTGCTGAGAGAGGCAGAGAGATGTCAGCTTACGCGTAAGAGCACATGGTCGAATAAATCTGTAAAAGCGATTTGCCAATCAATCCAAACCCCAAGTGACTTGATTGACACTAAATAATTGTAAAGCAGAGTTACTCGAAAGGGAATCGACTGTTTGTTATAGCAGCCAAACGCAGTGTCAACAGTTTTGGTAGTCAAATAAATTGACGTGGGAAAGGTTGTACTACACTGTGCTAGCTCTAGCTCATGAAACTTTGTTTTTATACCCTCCACCAGGAAGGTATATTCACTTTGTCAAGAAGGAGTCACCGGAGGCCTCATAAAGTATATATTCTAAACCAGGATCACATTCTGAATCGATTTAGCCATGTCCGTCTGTCTGTCCGTCTGTAGCCCCCAAATTAATAAACGTAGGCGAATGAAATTTGGAAAAATGACCTGGTACCTGGTACCTGCCATACAAAATCAATATTAGACCCATGTGTCTCTCTGACTGTTGGAAATAGGATAGCGTCGAAACAAATCGACCTAGGCAAGGGAAATTTTGTGAAAAGACTACTTTTATCGTCGTCAGGTTAATATTAAAATTGGTAGTCATGTAGTTCTGGTACCTCCCACACAAAACCAATGCTTGACTTGTATGCAGTGGAGGGTATAAAAGCATCGGGCATTAGGCCGATGATAACACTTTTACTTGTTAATGTTCAAAAAGGGTGACTACTTCGCTTTTACGCGGCCAATGCTCTGTTTCACTTGAAGTTAAAGGTAAGGTTGAGCTATATTTAAACTTGCATCTCTTTGGGGCAAGCCCTATATATGCGCCCTCATCACAATATTTTTCATCTATTAAAACTGGTACTGAAACCAATATAAGTCTTAAGTACCATGGATTAGAAAAAGACACGACATTTGCAGGGATAGCTCTAAGTAAAGCTTCAGCTCCTTTCTTCTTTCTTTAGTGAAAATGTTGAGGGGAAAAACGGTGAATTACTTAAAGCTTTCCGTATTGACAAAACCTCTTGTTTTTGACTTGATTTTTATTGCAAATTTTCCGTGCGCCGTTTAGCAAGACTTTTGGCGGTCCCTCTAAAAATGATGCCTTTCTATATGAAATGACGACGTGCATACAAAACTCTGAAACTCTTGCCCACAATTCACACAAGATAAGTCCGATCGTGCCGTACAACATTCTCATAACCGGACAGGTAACCCCCCTAGCACAAAACAGAAATCATACGGCTTTTACAACTCTCAGCTCTGCAACGATTTCCGATGAATCGTCGCTATATATAATTTCCACATAAATAGGCCTCATCATCGTATCCAAAATTGTCGTGATTTTATTGCGCTGACATTGTCTGACCCCCGTACTATACACTCTGCGCCAGAAAAAGCCCATTGCCAGGCAAAACGACAGAACAGATACATTTTCAAAGAATCCAGAACATGCTCTCCAAGAAAACACAAAACATTGACAAACATCGAAACATAAACGAAAGCAATTAACTGCCTTTTTCTGCCTCTCCAATGATGGTTGGGTCAACATTAAAACTTGCGCTGGCTCTTCCAATCCGAGCCGCAGCGCAGCACACCACCAGCTACCTCATTCATGAATGATTGCGGTGCGCGAAATATTCCTAGAAATTGGTGTGAGTTTTTAAGCGAAAGGAAAACCATATCCCATATCATATTGTCGTACGTACATACTCGTAGTGTGTGGACACCCGAATCTCAGGCATCTTTCTTCGTCTGTAGCTGTCTCTGTCGTTGTGGCCGTGTGGCAATAAAAACTCGAATAAATGACAAAAGCGCACCTTTCAAAGTGCGCGCGGCCGCCGGCTTTAATCTTTTGTTGTGAATACATACCGAAATCTATTTATTTATTTTTTTCGCTGGCTGTGATCCCTATCAAAACGGTTATTCAACAAGTTTGCTGCATAATTAATGTTTTAATGGTGTAGTAGGCAAAGCAGTGATGGCATGAGGTGAGGATGAATTTCGAAATCGGACACAGAAGGCTCGTGAAATTGACTTCTTGTCTTACGTTGACACTTAAGGCAAGTTCTTGGAACAAAGTGATGGAAAAATTGATTTGCAAGCAGCTATGGAGGCAGTCTTGTCGATGAGAGTCGCATATTTTTGTTTGTTTAAGTAAAGGGCTTAAGAGGAATGAAAAACTAAAAACACAGACTGTGCTGTGGGATTGCGGTGGGACTTTTGTTGTCCTGAGGATGAATGGTGTGCTTTAGACAGACTTACTTACTTTTTTTGTGGGAAGTGTAACAAGTTAACATTGGCAGTGTTTGAGCTGCAGCAATCTTAAGTATACGTCATACCTAGAGGGCTATCTACACTAGTCTGGATTTAAATCAAAGGATTTTTAACCCTCCTCTTAGCTATTGACTACAGTGGCATTCAAAGTCCATTTGAATTTTCGTGTGAACTTTGTGTGTGCCTGTGATCGGATTTTGTTTCCCACTGAAGCTAGATGTCATTTCATTCGAAGGCAAGAAAAAACCGAGATACAAGGTACTGATGTACATGTCTCTATATTCAGCACAGCTTTATAGACTTCAGTAAAACTTATAGGCTGTTTAAATGGAAGTACGTAGATAGGTTATGAATAAGCTGTGATACGGCAATCAATTGTGACGGCGCCAATTTGGTCGATATCATCTTCTCGACTTGACCAATAGAATTCTAATGGTTCAAATAAACACTAATCAGAAAACAGAATTGAAGTTTTTCATTTAGAAAAAAAATGAGAGCCAAATAACATCGGATGACTTCTTTTGGCCCACCCTGTATATGCCACATTCCAATGCTTTTTCACAGCTAATCAGTTCGAGATCTCTCTCTTTCGCTAAAATGAGAATGTATACTGAAAATCAGAGTCTTGTTGGCAGGGCTTTCGCAGACTTTGAAGACTAATTTCCCTTTTTTTTATGAGCAATAGTTTTCCCCCAAATTGGCTTTTTTTGCCGCAATCTGAGATCACTGCTTTTTGAGGGGGCAAAACCCGCGTGGGCATTTCTCATGGCTCAAAAATGTGCACAAATCACTGCTTTGACGGAAGATGTTTGAAGAGCATATAGGTATACAGATCAAGGTTTAAGTCATTCGCACAGTAAGTTGGACCTGAAACGGGGCTACACTTCAACTGTTCTCCCAACACACAGGGACAGGATACATTTTCGGAGTAAGACTCACAAATAAAAAAAATAAAAAAGACTTTTATAGAAATGAATAAAATCGATTCATTCCCTTATCAGTTAACCCACATCTCTATGGTTCTTCAATACTTTCCAAAGAAATTCTCCAACCTCCACCACGAAATGTAGACATAAATCTTTAAATCGTGACTTTCACATCCTCAAGCGGACCACATCTCTTCCTACCGCATTGCATTCCATTGAGTTTATGGATTTTATTGTTGATCTTTAGATAAAAAAACAATTGTTTTCCACATAGGCCCCATTCATGTCGGGCGGCGGCCGTTCTTCGGCTGATAAGCAATCGGAAACGTACTGGACAGATCCCAAAACACTGATATTTTTATCCAATTAACACGATGTGAATTTGTAAAGATGTCCTCCATACAAAAATTTCCTCGTCTCAGTCGTAAAAATCGCAGAGAAATCAATTATACCAGACTGAGACTACTGTGGAAGGTCCTTTCACATTATGGCAGCCATTTCGGGTTTTAATGACTTTCTGCCGAAATGATGATTGTAAAAACGGCGAGAGAGTTTTTGCTGAAAATATGAGAAAGGCTCATAAATGGGTTTGGTTTTTGAGATAGCCTCTGGAAGAAGGCATGAAGAATGACAACTATGACAAGGAGCACCTGTGCAACTACTGTCTGTCATCGCCTGTTGGGTATAGAAATATGAAGGTAACACGCTCGTTAAATTGTGCGGCTAATATTTTGTAAGTGTAATAAAATTGGATCGAGGGAGAGATACGAGTATGTTTCGTATCTTTTGTTAGAAGTCTTCTTATCGGAGGAGTGGTAGGAAAGTGGGCAGCAAATATTATAGCTAGACCACCGTGGTAATGAAGGTCTATAAATCCGGCTCTCAATGCTGCAGGTGGCAGTTGTGACATAGTGAAAACATCAACTTTAAAAGTCAATCAAGATTACCAACCAGGTAACCACAAAAGGTTGAAGAGCTTTTGACCTAAACAGCTGGTTGCTGGTACGACATTCAAGAAATCACACTCAGTCCGATATAGCTGATTTTGCCGATGGTGAGCGACTACTTTGGATAGAGAGGATCACAAGCTTAAGAGACAGGAGTGATTCCCATCAGAGGAAAAGAGCGAAATAAACGTCTACATCAGATGGAATGGAAAGGATATTTTTAAAGAACGCTGTCGAAACCAACCATGGTCAAGAAAGTCAACAAAAGACTTGGAGAAGATGAACTAGGGGGTTAATCAGCAGACGTGGAGGTACGGAGATGTTTATTAATACAGCACTCAAGTATAGAAAAATACGCATATCTACCTGTGAATAGTTTTTGACAGTTGGCTAGGGTTTGGACTAACTGAGGCCTGCAACAAGCCGACAAGTCCTCCAAGTGCTTATTGAACTTGTTTTAAAGTGGAAATAAGATCAGCGTCGGACTTGTTCAGAGGCTTATTGACTGGGATTTGGGTTTATGAATTAAAAACTAATACGCAAAATGGAAGAAAAGTAAAAGTCAAAGTGGCGCAATAGTTCACACTTAACGCCGACAATATTAGTTTTGCAGATTATGTCTTCAAGAATGTATAGGTGAAGAGTTATTTATGGATTGCCTCACTATTTTTTCTGCAGGTCAGTTTAGGCGAACTTCAGTTAGGGCTGGATGGGCGAAAAACTGTATTGCGGTAAAAGAGTGTAGTGTTCATTGAAAATAGCGCTTATCCCTGACATTGTGATTGAGTTCCACGTACTCACAAGAAATGAAAGCCCGAGTGGCGCTAATTCAATAAAACCGCCAAGCATGCTCGCTCTGGATTGTCCTACAAAGTTCGCACATCCGTTTAATAAAGAAAATGTTGTTCCGAGGCGTCTTGATGTTATTTTTCTTCATCCGTAAATGCCTATCTCTGACATATGTTAAAGCACGATTTGACTCGCGTCAGCTTTTTCGAACCAAATTCACAATATCTGTGAAATCCGAAACTATATTCAATTTGTGTAGCGGTCTTCTGCCACATATCCTTCAATATTTCATTGGCACTTTAACTCCTTGTGATCGCCAGTTTTTTTCAAAATTCCATAAACAAAGGAAAGCAAGCAAAATCCAACAAAATCCAAGAAAATCCAACGAATGCAGGAATTCAATTTAATGCCTTGTCCGCCTGGCGCTGACTCCGAATTCCTTTGGCTGCGCTACACTGGCTGGCTGGCTGGCTGGCTCCAGTATTGCACATTTAGCGTATTCCATTCCACACCAGCAGCACACAGCACGCACTAATTGCGCGGTGAATCCAAATCGAAATCCAAATGCAACTTGTACGCGAGCGCAAGGCAAGAGCAAAGCCCCAAATGAAATTTAAGACGAAATCTGTTGTTAAATGCGAATGCAGCATGCTACCCAGCTTACTGTGTACAGTGTTGTCGCGAATTTGTTCTGTCGTAGGACTCACACAACACAGCACACAGTGATCGCACTCTACAAATTGCCGATCACGGATTTCGTGTCCGACATGAAACTCCGTGGCTACTGATAGTGCAACGCGAATCGAATGAGCCGAGCACTGAATGAACTGGCGCGTCTCTGTTGCCGTTCTGCAAATAGAACACTGTAAGGCGCCCAAATTCCAACTATGTGTATATATTACAGTAGTTCTTGACCCGATCGGTGCGGATGTTCCGATGTCGACTTTTGGCGACTACTCAGCTCAGAGTGAAAATCATGAGCGCCAATGAACAGCATCTCCGACTCAGAGTCAGAGTCAGAGTCCGAGCCTGAGCCGGGATAAATTTCTTTTCGATTTCCTCCTCTGTTTGTTGCGTCTCTGTCTATCTGCCTATCTAAATTTGTCAGTGGTTAGTTTATTTTGTGTTAAAACTGCATGCATGCAAGTCAGTCCGCGGTTATGCTGCTGCTGCTGCTGCTGCTGTTGATTCTGTTGCCGCAATTCGATTGCCCCTACCTCGCGAGCGAGCGAGTAGTGTACGCCTGGCATTGTTTATGGCCAACACAGGATTAAGAAACGGAAAGGGAAACAAGTCAATGTTTGAGATTTTATCAGTGATAGGTCTCCAGCGTCCAACCAAAAAGACAAGAATGACGTCGACGACGACGATGGAGATGGAGAACAACAAGCCTTCAGCGTTCGGCCAACAATTTGCACAGCAGTCGTTTCGCTTCGCCTCCGCGGGACCGAGGAGGATCGGCAGGACTTTGGGTGAGAAAATCAATGTCCCACGTGCGACAGTGCTGGTTTCATGTGAAAATTCAATAAACCAAAATCTAACTGCACAATCGCAACAATATGAGTGAATATTCTGCGAATTGTGATTGTGCTCGTCGGTGCCCAAATCGTGCGCGACATCCTGCGGCGGGTGGAAAACATTTCAAACTAATTGGAACATTATCTACAAATGATGTACGAGTAGGGTCGCCGTGGTGCCTGCTCGAGAGGCTTTCCACCGTTCGGCTGCTGTTTGCCATTGATGCGATGGGTATCTGCGCACTATTGGCACCCCATGGCACCTCGTCGCTAGTTCTGCGGTAGTCATAGAGCTCCCATCCAATCACTTAATTCCCAGGACAAAGAATCCCCATGCACAATGTTCGAAATGCATAATCATCATCGGGTGATCAGCAGGTCATAAAAACTGTTTAACGCGCAATGTGTCGCTATAGTCGTTCCCGTGTCGTGTGTACGGCAATCAAGCGACACCGGTCATAACCATCATCAGCGACGAGCGCTCGCGCGCAGCAGCAGCAGGAGCCGGCTGCCACACGATACATAGCCAATATGTACGCGCTCCCCCAATCCGATACATTCATCGTTGTTTCGGGGCCGTTATCAATAAAACATCTTGGTCATGGAATCGAATAAACATTTCAGTCCGTCCGACTTCGGCCAATAACTTCACAGCAACGAATTAATAATTTTACCGCGCAGTCACCTCGCCGCCGCCGTCGCCGCGCTCCTCCAACTTCTGGGCCGTGGATCTGGATAGGTCGAGGCAGCGCTTTTGTGTATTTCTTAATCTTCGATCTGTTGTTTTTGGGTGCGTTTATACGGCTCTTAGCGCGCGTGGATATTTCTTTCGACTGCGGCGCTTGCATACGATCGATATGAACAATTGCAGTTCGTGGTGTGTCACATAACTTCCCCCGAATCAAGTGTTTCAAATGTTAACATTGATTCCGGGAAATCATATAAAGCTGGCCATGCGCCGAATATCAATGTAAAGTGGATTACCCATCATAGAGTTGAATCTCCCATCAGCGATGCAAAGGGAGACAATGACTCACTTATGCAGTGCTTGTCATCATCACCACAGTTGACTAGGAAAAATTTAGCAGCACATCCAATCCAACGCCCACCGCAGCAACACTCACCAGTCACTACTCACAGCGGGCGCACAAATGAGTTCGCATGCAGAAAGATGCTGTAGCGATGTCACATAAATCTCTTAATAATGACACAAAATCAAATCAGAAAATGTGTCTCAAACGCGAATCGGAGAGCACCCGACACCGCTGACACCCACGACGGCAAACACTTACCGCGCACTACATTGGCTTTGGCTCGTGTGCGGAATGCGACGCGACACATCTCCTGTCTGTTGTCTTCCAGTGAAATTAAGTAATTAGCCAAATCTATGAACGGCCAAAACAAAATTAAGTGTTAAGTAGTTTTACCTAAAGCTATGCGCAGCGCATTCTTCTGCGATTTTATTGCGTCTTGGTCACTACATATATATGCGAAATGTTCATCTTCAGCCGGGCGGTAATTTATGACGGCCCATAAAAGCCCGACTGTGCTTGCATGAAATTCAATGCACCCAATTTTGATATAGGCAACGAGGAAGATGTTTCACGATTCGCAGATAATAATTCCAAATAATAAAACTAAATTGCTCTCGTTCGCATATTCAATTTGACATGAATGGCAACGGATCAGTTCGTCATGTGAGTGTATAGCTGCGGCAAGACGGAAGTGGGCAGTTGCATGCAGACGGTCGTAAAAGATCATCTCGAAATAAATAAGTTTGACTTTTATTGAGCAAAGTTTGCGCGATTTGCCATCGCAATTGGTGAGCAAGATATGCTGTGACCAAGGTGTAGAGCTGTATGTTTGGCAAAAAATAGACGGAAGCAATTAGTGTACCGAAAGTTGTGTTGGGTTGGTGTAGAATGACATTGGCGGCAAGTGCGTTTTCATTTTGACAAGTACAGGATGCGGCAAGAAAACTTGCTGATTTTCAAAGGAAATAAATCCAAAAGTAGTGGACATACCGCTACAAAAATTGTTATTCTTGTTACACACGATTTGAATTTTTCACTGAGATACCCGATTTTCGAAGCTCCTCTGAACTCCTTGAAGCATATCGATGGGTATGTTCGCTATTGCTTCTCGAATGTTGTCCTTCAGATGATTTAACGTTCGAGGCCGATCAGTGTAAACGATAGATTTAAGGTAACCCCATACAAAAAAATCGCACGGAGCCAAATCAGATGAGCGCGCCGGCCACATAAGGTCGCCCCTCAAGGAGATTAGACGATCGGGGAAATGTTCCCTCAAGAGATCCATCGATGCTCGTTCTGTGTGGGCCGTGGCTCCATCTTGAAGAAACCACGCAACACCAAGGTCCAGTTCATCGAGTTTTGGGATGAAGAATTCGTCTCACAGTGCGATCAGAACGCCGGGGAGATCGCAAGACAGAAACTCTTACCCTCTCAATGTTTTCCTCTGTTTCTCCTGTGTGCTAGATGGGATTTTGTCATGTTTCCGCTCTCCCTGAATGTTTTCACACACGAAACAATCGACTGCCGGCCAGGAACGCGACCTGCGGGATGGATTTTGAAGCGAGTACGGAAAGCACGTTTAGTGGAAATCATGGAACGACCGTTGAAAAAGTAAGCCTCGCAGGCAAATGATGTCGACTGACTGCGGCGTAGATGAAACTTCAGGAAGTCCCCTAAAAAATGAGACACTCTCCACCCACATCCGACCACTCCTCCCCGCTTGGTGACAAGAACAAATCAGAAAGTTTTCTTGCCGCACCCTGTATATGCAAAGTGCCATCTGTTGGGATATTCTTAAATTAGTTTCATCTAGATTTGAATTTCATTAACTGGCAATACAGACAGTCTTTTCACAGGTATACGTAAAGCCTAAGCTATTCAAAATGGATGCTTAAAAGTGCTGAGGAATATTGAAAAACCATTCCCAAAGCTTTATTTTTTTTTTTTAAAGAACGATAACTTTTTAACAACTTTTCGATTGGAAGGTAGCTATTTCGAACTATAGTACTTATTCATCAGTTACTCTTTTTCCTTTGTCAGGACGTTAACTTGCACTTTCTTTTGTCGTCAAGTAATCTAGCGCCTGTCCCAAATGCGCCAACTGACCAAAGCACTAGTTAAGAAAGAAAGGTTTTTGGGAAGAAAACGTAAGAAAACACCTTTTATTTACATGAAAAATATTAGATGGATTCTTTTTACAGAGATGGCAACACCAATGCAAATGAAATGGACTAGCTCCACAGTAAACACTTAAAACAGGAACAGCGCAAGCAGACTCACATAGCTAAGGCGACATTGATTAAAGTAGAAAACCTAAAAATTATATTTACAAATTTAGAAAAATTTCCTGTGTTGCCATTTGTAAAAAAAATTTATGCAAAAAATTTAAATTTAAAAAGTAATTGATTTTATTCGACAGAATGGGACGAAAATTTGTTGTAAAATCGTCTAACTTGTCCTTGTGTTCTGTGTTAAATCGGCATAATTTTGTCCCAATATCAACGGGACACCGCCTCAGTTTGGGTTTCTCAAAAATGGCTCTTCGATCTGACAAAGATTCAAAATCTGAGTCAAATAGGTCTCGAAACCTATGATCGTACATATTTGTAAAAATTAAAAAACGAAATTGTTTATAATTACTAGTCCTCATTGTACCACCTGAATCTTTTAAAGATAAGGGCTCCAAGTGTGAGGAATATCGCCTACCGAAACCGGCTCTCAAAAGAAAAGGTTCAACGTGAGTTCATCTCAACCGCAAACTGATTACATCAAAGCGCATGTTATTATGATCGGTTAATTGTGCTGCATCGTAAAAACAATCAAATCAAGCAATCGCCTAACTCTAACTCAGACAAATTGTAAAAGAATCCATAGTGTCCATCATAAACATGGGAACCACTTGCTCGAAGCGCCTTCTAGGAATCGAACATGCTGATGAGTTAAAATTTGAATTTGTCTCCCCATTGACAGTGTTGAATCAAGATACAAAAATGCTTCCCAGAAACTAATATCAATATACCTGCACTGCTGCTGCCGATGCCGTTGATGATTTAGCTGGAGCTGCTGCTGTTCCTATATACTTATTCCGTTTCTGGAACTGGCTGCTGTGTGGAATCAATTAATTGAGTGATAATTTAAGTTCATCTTTATGTTTGAAATAAGAATTCGTTTCTTCGTTTCCAATTAAGTCGCGCGCTCTTAGTTCACTGATCTTTGCCTTAAGCCGATGAGAAGCTCATTTAATTAACAACATGCGACACCCCTATATCGGATATTCAATTCAAATGCAACGGTCTTGTCTATAGGGACGACGCTTCGCCACGAGAGCAAGAATCGACAGCAGCAGTAGCAGTAGCACTGTACACGCCAAGTTCTTTAGAAATGCCAAAGAAGTAATCCATCGCAGACATCATGGTTGTTTATTAACTCAGCGATGCACTACCCAGCATATATACACGCGCACCACTATATAGGTAGTGTAAGCTGCTTCCCCGTATTGAGCAGCATCGTCATCAGCATCAAGGCCACATGACAAATAAAATTCTGTTTTCCAGTCGTTGTTGTTGCTTTTGTTTTTTTAACTAATTACACTTGAAGCGACTTTTAAGAAGCCCGCATTTCCGTTTTCGCACATCTTCTGGCTGGCTGCTTGCACGCGCTATGAAAGACGGCCGTTCTTCTTGTATGCCAATGGCAACCGCATGCACATTATAGGACTCTATGTGTGAGGCGTCAACATCAAATGACAGTCAGTCCAGTCGCGAGGGAGAAGGAATCGACAGATGGCTCTAATCTAGATTGATAATCAAGTCGTTAAATTGGCTAAAACAATAATTGCACTCGGTCGTCCACGTATATAAGCTGTATCCTTCTGCATGCGTTTTATCGATTTTGTTCTGCAAACGAGCGGTTTTTTTCTTTTTTTTTATTGACGGAGACAATTCTTCGTAAAGAAGAGACTAGATTTTAATAAAGCGGACGGAGGACCCGTCCGATTGCAGATCCTCTGAAGATTGTTACCGGCTAACTACAGTTGGAGCAAGGGATCAACAATAGAAAGCGGAAATCTAACCCTTTTCCGGAGTGATTTGTAACAACCCCAAAATACCGACAAATGCCAAACTAACCACCCTACCTTATCAGGACAAAATCAGCAATTTTTAGAGTCAATGCACATAGATTTACGAATCCAAATTTCTATTTGATATTTCTTGGATGTTACTGAGTTTTTGGAAGCTTTTCGGGTCATTGGTTGCAATCGATACATTAACCCTTAGGATGGGTGTTTCGAGATGTGATCTGTTACCCATTAACCCATCAGCACGACCTTTGAAAAGCTTTAAGGCTGCGTCATATTGCAGCTTGTTTTGGAGAAATTTTCGATCAATTCCCCGCTTAACTAGGGAACAGAAAAAAAGCAAATCCCCGGCCAACGCATCTTCATAACAAGTGCGTACGTACATCGCAACCTATTATTATTGAATTAAAAAAACACTCGCGCTCGCACTCGCACTCGCACTCGCGCTCGCACTACTGCCAACCATACTATGTATCCATGGCATTCTTATAAAGACACAAGAAGACGCAAAAGCGACCATAAAACGAACAGAACAAATATTGCAGCAAAACACTCAAGAGGGATTGATGGGGGCGTCAATTGATTGGATATGATTGCCAGTTCGAGATAATTGGAGACACTGAAACCATATTGCCCTCCGCAGTACACAGATTATACTGTACTCAACCGCGCGCAATCCGCCTATACGCGCGGGAGGGTAATCATTTAATAATGCCTATGGAATGCCTCTGGTTCATCAGGCGGATCATCATCATCTCCATTTAGATCAGCACACTATCAGCGAGTCACACATAGTTTCAATAATCTAAGACTATCAGAAGAATCCATTGCATGATCACGCCAGCAAGTGATTTCATTTGATATCTTGACGTTATATTTAAATATTTTTTATTGTCCGTCAGTTGGGCATTTGTCTTATGTCGCCGTTGTACAATGTACAGAGTCTGTGTCTGAGTCTGAGCGACTTACGTACTAATAATCGTAGGCAGATTATGATTTATTAAGTTGCATCCTGTTTGGCAAGCGCAGTGTTGTGATAAGCGAATGATGTGGTGCTCTCATCACAACATATTAAGACCTTCTCGAATTCCATTCCATTTCTACTCGTATCTCGTATACGTGTGGAATGCGAGCATGGGGGTTGTCGCTTGCTACCCCCAATTTTTGTTTTATTTTTATTTTTCCTCCTGTACTCCTACTCCGAGAAATGTCTGCGCCAAAAGTGAACGATCAAACAGCAATTTAGAGGTCTTTACTTTGCACTAAATCACCCATACCCACCCGACAACCCTTTGGCAGAGGGTGGGCGAAAACAAGTTTCTTTATGTCATGCACCCTCTACACAGTCTATTTGATTTTCAATAACTTTTGCCGTTGACG
Organism: Cheilosia impressa; assembly: GCA_948293265.1. NCBI lineage: Eukaryota > Metazoa > Arthropoda > Insecta > Diptera > Syrphidae > Cheilosia > Cheilosia impressa. Next base: position 376,733 of record OX411882.1, read on the forward strand.
TTGTGTGAAAATCGTCTTAAATTATGAGGGCGGAGGAATGTGTTGCGAGTTTAGCAACAGCAACCCTTTGCCGCGCGCACTTGGCAATTTTAAAATACCAATCGCTTTTGAAAGACAATTTATATTCGCATATATATTCTCCCAAAGGGAGTAATTTCGAATGGCAGTTATGAGACAATTGATTTTTTCCTCTTTTGCCAAGTTGCTGCGAACTGAATTCAAAAGCAATTGTGTGCTTTATCGTCTTAATAAAAGATATCAGTGTGAACACGGGCCGATTTAGTTTTTGAAAAGTGGCATTTGATTGCAAGCAGGTGGATGGGAGGGCTTTGGTGGAGGTACCATAGCCATGGAAGGGAATACATTTCGAATAAAAAACCGCGCAGGTAGGCGAAATGTCAAGAAAATAAATTAAGTTCAGGTTTGGGACAACTATTTCTGACTTTGATCATTTTTTTGGATGATCTTGTATTAAGAAAAAAACAAATTGCAATTGAAAACTATTTTCGATCGAAGAGATATTTTGTTAAGCGTCAGCAAATCTTTTCTTACATTAAGAAATTTATTCTTAGATTGAGAAGGAGTTGTTCTTAATTTAAGAAACTGGTCTCCAATGAGGTAAGTGATCTTTATAGTCAAGAAATGTTTTCTTAAAACGTACTGAATATTTACAGAAGTATAAGTAGTAAAGTGCACGACTGGTGGTAGTTTTTTGCAAGCACCTACGTAAAAAGTTAAACTTTTAGGCGTTAGCCCTCAGGTTCATACAAATAACACCGTGAGGTTCTCTTCCAATGCATCTCTTCTTGCGTCCCGGTCCTTAAATCAATATCAACATGTGCGCGTTTTATATACCCGCTATGAATCCCAAGACCTACGTCAAAGTGCAATAAATGCGCTTCGACTCGTTAAAATGCCAGCCCGATGCATCGGAGTAAAAATTGATTCCACACCCCGATAAAATCTGAGACTCACAATCTATCAATACGCCGGCCGCAGTCCAAGTGGTTGCTTATAACGTTCTTGATCGATCGTAAACAAATTTAGTGCAAAGTGTTGCAAGTTTTACTACGGAATCCCAAGATGCATGCCGCATCTATTTATCACTATGTGAGCGATTGTCACCTCGAGGAGTGAGGAGCAGTTGGCCGACCGCCAACGGCCGCATTCAAACCAGAGAAAAGAGCTCGTAAAATACCCAGTGACATGGTGGATTCAATAAATCAAGTGTCTCTGCTGCGGAGGACCTCGCTCTGGTGATGGTGACTGGAAATCAATCTAATTGAAATTTTATTTTACGCACCTATTAAGGATGCCGCGCGATATTGAAATTGAGTGCCTCTTTCGTGCGGGCATTCAAATTGCGGGCAATAAATGGAGAGTGTGCCTGTGCCCTTGTTACCTGTGCGTCCTTATCACCTGTGACTCATTCCCAGAACTACACTCGTATACGAGCAAATAGTGTCAAGCGTTCTTTGATGTTTCGTACGCAGTGCAGATGGATCAACCTGACTTCCAATTTCCATGGAAGGTGGAAGCAAATCAAGAGCAGATCAAAGGATCGCGGAAATTTGTTTAAGGATTTTACACTCTCTAAGTGTACAGCGTATTTGATTTAGCGTTCGACGATAGTGAATTTTCTCGAGAAAACTGATAGCATGGATGTTTGCTAAAACGAACAAAGAAAACAACAAAAAAAAAAAACAATCTCTTGCAGCGCACACTATTCCGTAGTCCGGATGGCTCATTATTCACTTTTGAGTCCCACTCCTACACATAGTCATAGTCGAATTGTCGCTTGTGGCGTTGTGTGCTGTGCGTTGTGCGCTGTACGTCTCCCCGCCACAAAGTGAAAATCTATGTTCAGCGTTCTATTCCAATTAACTATCCGCCCACAATTGGTAATGGCAGATCTCCTTCTCTTAGTCCGTCTTGGATGCTTGCAACTCTTTCCGAAAGGATCACCAACACCACCTAGTACCAGAAAAGGAGAATGAGTGCTAAATTTAGATGCACGTTGGGTATTAATTATGACAATTTCGCCTTCTTCTGGTATTACTATCTGACGTCCTGTCATCTCCAACCACCATCCACCATTTGAGACTATAAACGGAGGAATGTTTTCAAAGCGATGTTTTCTGGCCGTCGCGACGCGTCGCGTCGAGGGGCGCGAAATTATTTCAAATTTTATTTCATTTTCCAAATGTCACAGTATAGATAGTAAATCACAGACTTGCACACAGTGGCAGTCGCATAATCCGAGAGTGATTTATGAAAATTCTTTCAACGGTCGAGAGGGATTTTGATACATGCCCATCGGAAGAGTGCCGTCGACTTTGTATAGGTAGGTATATATCGCGACTTGCATAACACACTTCAAGGTGGAATCGCTGGGATATCCAAATAACGAGTACCTACCGAAAAATCGTTGCCCTATGTGGTTTGTTTGGTCACAGTTGGGTGATTCACCCCGCACCGACCGAGTATGAGTATCAACAAAATTTGCAAATTAATGAGCAATGTTAATTGAATTTATTCGCCACCAGAGAAGCAGGTGAACGCATTAAATACACAAACACAGCCGCACGGTTCGAGTTCGATAATGGGTTCGCTCGCCGGTTCGCGGTGCGGAGAGCCGCAAAGAAGTCGCGCTTGGAGATGGAGAAACGTAAAGTGGAATACCCTGTACATCGGAGCGGATTTGGGAAACAACAAAATGCCGTCTGCTTTCCCCTTGAGTGCGTTCCGAAGGTGTCTTCTCCGGTGCGCGGATATGCGAACACGACTGTTATTTTATTTGCCATAATTTGCGAATCCAAACCCCACCACCATCCGGGTGGAAAAAAACTCCGTTTCGGGTCATTTGCACTTCCGCCTATAATTGTCCGCGCGGGCAGATGCAAAATCTACGACCTGGCTTATTAAAATTTAATTTATGCCCAAATAGAAGCACAAATGATATGAGCAGTATAATTAACACGCAGTTTGGCCAGATAAAGAAAACATTTTCCATTTGTTTCGGTTGCCTTTCTTGGTTTTGGGTGATCTATAAAACCTTTGTGGCATATAGGGGGCATTTCTTTGGGTATATTTGGCCGTTAACTTTCTTTGTCTACGGCTAAATGCCTCACTGGTTAGGTGTAAGATAGTAGTTGCGACTCGGTGACCTCAATCAATTAACATAAAACTTCCATTAGCAATCAAATTCGGGAGATATGTGTAGGAAATTTGTGAAAACTCTATTTGCAACAAGCGGTAGAGAGAATTTGTTTCACTTGATCCCACAGGGTTGTGAGTTGGTGACTGTACTTTTTCTTAAAAAAAAAAATACTTATTTGACGCGACTTTGGCTTTGTATGTCGTTGAGTTGTGGAAGGCGCTGGGAGTTGTGGCTGAGAGAAGCTCGTTGGATTCAGAACGATGGTTGCTCCCAAAAGAACTAACAAGAAGAAAAAGCACTTAATTCCTACTATCAGCTTTCATTCGCCCAAATCTCTTACTTTGAGTTCAAATACGCTAAGGGATTGTCTTTTATTATCTCAGAAGTGCCGTAGATACGATTGAATGCACTTCTTGGATATATTTGACGCGAATTGGAGGTATAGATAAAACTACATCAAATATACCTATTGCTGGATAAATTTCGGTCCGCGTATATCGTAGCAACCAGGGGAACTTTGAAAGACTTCTGGGGCGATAACAACGTACATTTTGAACTTGGCATAAAATTGTAGATCCCAATCAATCAATCAATTGTGACGGCGCCGATATGGCCGATATCATCTTATCGACTTGACCAATAAAATTCCAAAGGTTCAAGTCAACATAATCAAAAATCAGAATCGAAGTTTTTCATTTAGAAAAAAAATGAGAGCCAAACAACATCGAATGACTTCTTTTGGCCCACCTTGTATATAGATAGATTTTCATGAGATGGTTCAGTGTAGACAAGATTTTAAGTGCAGTTGCGTTTTTCGGGGGTTGGTTTTAGATTTTCGTAACAAAATATGCAAATTTGCATTTACAATTAAGTTTTAACCAAGACACTGGACAAATTGGACAAGCGACTATTTTAAAGCTCAAGCCTAAGTGTTCAACAACTCTTCGAATAACAAGACGTCAACGTCCCCGTAATCATGTATAGGCAAACAGTACACGTACCTATCCTCATAATTTGTATTAGTAGTCATTCATTTCGAAATTATTCACCGTCGCATATTGAACCTGCCAGATACGAATTTTCAGAAAAAAAATCCACAATAACAAGTGAAACCAAATTATCCTCCACGTCATTCGCATAGTAGCCACTTTCAAGTGCTGCTAATGCGCCATTACTTGCAGGACTCGAACTCCATTGTGGCAATGCGAAAACATTTCTCCGTGAAAACAAAATTACATCGTCCATCCTCTTTGAGCGAGCCCACCCATCGCAGAGTCACATCAACAGCTTAATAATTAATATCCAACAATCTTCAGGGGAAGGCAACAAAACATTGAACAAAAATAATTCAATAAGTCCATCCCCCTAGCCGCACGTAGCCAAAGCAAAGCAAAACAGCTCAGAAGACGAAAAAAACAGCGCACAAGAACATTAAACAGAAAGTCCTTTCCATTTCATTAAAAATTTATCATATTTCAATCAATTCATCCGACTGTGAAATGGAGTCTATCCTGCCAATAAGTCGTCATGTCATCTCGCGCTCGTCCCAGCCGCCTTCTTTATGTTTTCCTTCCGCGTTTCGCCTTGTTCGCCGCTGCAAAATTAAATTTTGTTTAAAATTTATTCGCGTCAATAACGGTCTCTGCCCCCCCTGGGGACTATGATCGCCGGCACCCCCCATCCATCCTGTTTGATACATTTTTCGGTTTCTTTTTTCCTCTCTGCACTTTTACAGGATATTTATCAGTAGTAACAGCAAAAAAAATCGGTTAATATTAATGACCGAGTGGTTTGCGACTACAATGGGAGCGAAAATAAAAAATAAAGGGGTGACTTTGTTACAACAACTAAAGCAAAAAGCATCAAAAACAATGAGAAGTAAAGGAAATTTTTCTCCAATTTTCCACCATCGAAAAATTGTTTTCCTTTCGCGGGTAACAGTTTTTTTTTCCTGCTACTTTAATGTTTTTAGAATAAAAAAACGAAAGGAGTCCAACAAGAAAACACACACAAAAAATGCAAAAATAAATACAAAAATTGAATACAAGTCTTTGGCGGGGCGCGGGGGTTGTTGCGAGTGAAATGAACGAATGGTTGCACAAAAAATATTAACCATGTTCTATTCGATGGAAAATAAGTCCATCCGGGAAGTGTTATCCCTTATTTTTTGCAAGTTGGCCGTGGATTTGGAAACGTCAAACAATCATCTACTCCACCCCCACACCTGGATGGCCGTTGAGTGCGAAACCCGACTGAGGGTTGTGTGGTGGTGATTTTTATATTTTCTTAAAATAAACACCCAACAGAAGAAAGAAATGAAAAATAACAGCGGACGCCACCGACATCCGTTCGAAGACCCGATAGCGCCGCCGTCTGCATATACCAGAGACCATCAGGAAAAGGGTTGATGATTTTGTTCATTTTTTTGTTTGTTGCCTTTCTTTTAAGGATTGAATATTAAAATTAATTTATAATCGAGTCGAAATTAGTATAGTGGTGGAGGTGCTCGTATATGACTTCAAAGGCGGACGGAAAGAAAGCAAATCAAAGTTGTCCCACCACAATGCAGTTGAAGGGGGTTTCCCTCTTTGTTTGGGTGGAAAAAAACGTGTCCAACTCCTCGCAAGAGTGGAAAGGGTTTTTCTTCGCATTGAGTGGGAAGTGGCAGTGAGACGCGTGATTAATTGCAGGCATTTTCTTAATTAATCGCAAAACGAGGCATAGCAACAAGCTGCAAATTGGGCATGGTGGCTATTTGTTGGTCCCATTTTTTTATCCGCATGGATAGGCCTCGGTTAAAGTGGAGCTAGAGGTTAACATAAGAAAAGTGTTTGAGGATGAAATGAATCTCGTCTATTTAGTTTGTTGAACCGAGAATATCCCGCTTGGTAGTCTAGCACATACGCCACTTACAAACTACGCAAGAAACGCTATTGCTGTTCAGCCGACACAAGTAGGTTTCCAAAGAGCAGTAAAAGATACAGAAACGGCTCCAAAAAAGTAGCCTTAAGAATATACCCAGGCGAGGACACCGGCTACGCATGGAGAGCGAAGTCTATCCATGAAAGGTGTATTGAAGATTGAACAATCCAACGGCTTAGAACCCTGCTGGAAAGTCAAGTTATTGCTACATCCTCGAGCGGATTGTTGGTGTCTGTGATGACAGTGAAAGGCGGTCCTATAGCACTTTTAACCAATTTCACGAGGAGCACTTGTTCCTCAGAGGCCCCTCTTCTCGGCGCCAGTGCACGCCACCCAAAATCAGATAGAGACAACGACAAACATAGTTTTTTTATTGTCGGGACTTGGGAGTGTTCAAAAACACTTGAGAGGGAGAAGACAAATTTCACCCCGATCCTTGTTTACCAAAATCTAGATTGTTCACTAAAACATCACGATTTAAGCTCTCCTTCTCTCTCGCTCTCTCTCCCTCTCTCTTTCTCTTTTTTGTTAAAAGATCTACCACTACCTCCTTTTCCATCTCAGAAAGGCAAGTCCAAACCAACCTCTAGCAACGCTTAACGCATTCTTACAAACCAGATCACCCAGCGCTTGACTGATCTACCCCCCTTCGTGTCGGGCGTTCAATTTCACTGCCAACTAATTAATATTCACCAATTTAACTTCGTTTCGCACCACCGCCAGCACAGCACGTGTACCTATACCCACAGAGTGGACTCTTTTAATCGCGCCTCGTGTTGATTCGAGCGTATCTCCGCACCTTATCCATAAGAAGTCAACTCCCTTAAAAGCCACATAAAATCCAGCGCCTCAAGATCTTTTGTTATGTGCCAGCGAGTTGGATTCCCATTTGATTTGGAACAGCCGCAGACACCAAGGTATACGCGCATAATACCGCCGCGGCCGCGCCGCCCTAATTAGTCGCCACCAACAAGACGGTCCCCCATTTTCTTTGCTCCGCCGATGACAATCGGGAAATAAGTCAAAGACCACATTGGGCCCTCAGCATTCAGGCGTTAAGAATGCGCATGTGTGTGCGTCTAGGTTTCTATTTAAATTTATAGCGAATATCTATTGTTTCTCCTCAACGCCTAGCTGAAGTTTTTCTTCACACATTAAACGTGCGCGGGTACTCGTATATATATATTGACCGCGCGACGTAAACTGATTTCGGATTCAAGATTGTTAATATTATAGGTAGTCGGAGTCGTATGTATAAAAATATGTAGGTAAGGAAAGAGGCGTTTCGCTTCGTTGGCTTTTCGCACATAGATATACTAGAATACCCAGGCAGCCACTTCTTCATGTTATAGGTATTCCTCTGATTGGTGTTGATCTTTGTGGTGGAGTTGTAGATCCGTGTAAGCATGACCTCCGCGCCGCCGCACTGCGAGTTCAAGTTTGGGTAGCATGAACTCGAAAAGCTTGTGTCACACACAATTTCCGATCGCAAGATAATTGCTTCGCCTCGAAATTGTGGGGTTTTGGGGTTTTTGTTTAAGACGTCTTACCGGAGAAATAACCATGACGGAGATGGTCTCTGGTTTCGTTTATCGAAATTAGATCGTAGTAATTTAGAACGATCAAAAGGCCATTTTCTATGTAGCTTTTGAGAAAACGGTCTTTCAGGGTGTAATTGTTCACCGACGGGAGCATTATTCGAGTCCACAGATACCGCTGAGATCAGGTACAAGAACGATATGACAAAAATGTGTGTGTACCCCGCCAAATCCGAAGGACTCAATTTAAATTCGACCACTGTATGTCCTTTGGAGGAATTTAAATCATCCCTGCGTACAAGGGGGATGCGGTTGACGATCCCAATATAAACGATTCCCGCAACAAAGGATAAATAACAATACACAATAAAAAAGAGGACAGCATGTGACTAATATTTGGCAGAAATCGTTCGTCGTTAAGCCACATCAAATATGAATGTCCTTTTTTGGGAAGTTGGAAAACCCCTCCTTTTTGTTTAAATTGAAAAATAAAAATACCCAAGCAGAAGGTATGAATTCCGGTTGAGTGACTGAACACCACCATTTGCATCCCCCTGACGTCCCTTTTTTTGCTGGTAAGGGACACGTGTCTTCGTCAAGCATTTGACCACCACCAAGTATACAAGTTTCCCACTGATTCGACTGGCATTCCTTCCACCCCATAACCCACGAGATCTGGAGGCGATTCGGTCTTCAGTCTGAACAAGTCCTGAGGGGAGTGACACACGGACTTGGACACCCATTCCCCGCTGTTGCAAAGTCAAAAATTGGATCGAATTTTAAGGAAAAATTTACAGAAATTCTATTGAAATTTTATGCAACATAAATTTGTTGTGTCCTTAAGGAGTTTGCGTCTCTCGTTACGTGTTTTATAGGTTTTTGATTTGAGCAATCAATTCAGAGTGTCTTGCTATAGAGGGAGGACGACGTAGACGACGAAAACGACACATAATGAGATGCGATAAATGAATTAAGGCGATTTTCAGGTACATTGGGCATCCAATTTGTTTTATCGTAATCCTTGAAGTGCGGATTGGATATTGGTGAATTATTTTGGTACAGAAAAAGACGCTCACACCCGCAACAATGGCATGGGTGCTCATGCTCATTGTTGAGCACAAGAGCGAAACCCTTTCTGCTGAAGAGATGTCACCATTTATTGTCCCATACGTCTGCAGAAACAACAGACGGCATCTATCCCTCTGAAGAATTTTCAAATTTCATTTTCGATTTTTTATTCCATTTTATTCGGGTTTTTCCGCTCGCCCAATACCGAGTCGAGGCGAGGCGAGGCTCCGCTCCGCACAAGAAGATTCATGGCACGGAGCTGTTGAAAGGGGAATGTGATCGAAAGAATTTTCACCACTTCCCTATCCCTATGCGAGTAAATTAGAAAATGCGTGCTCAGAAGCTGACTTTACGAATGAAGACGACAACGACAAGGACGATTACCAGGACGACGCTATACGACAACAACAACGACGACGACGGTCGTTCGTATCGGTTCGGTGCGGGACTCGACATGGAAATAAACTCCGCAAAATGACTTTTGGTATTTTATTTATATTTTTGATTATTTAATAGCGGTATATGGTATCGCAAAACACCAAAAGGATGTCGCACACACACACAAACACACAGCAAACCCATTTCTATCTGCCATCATAGCTAAAGGGTGCTCTGAGGAATCAGAGAAATGCCATCTATATCTGTACATACGTGGAGTTGGAGTCGACTGCGGGCATGGGGTGTGTGGATTAAAAGCACTCGAGGAATCCTTCAATATATGAACATTTTAATTGCATTTTCTTGTTGAGCGTATAAAATTTTATCGTTTGGAAATTTTCAATTCTACATACAAAAGCGGAGGAAAAAACACCAACATCGGAGACAATCTTGCGCATATGTGTGTGCCAGCTCGCTCTGTCATGCAAAACACAACATTTGTACAAATCATCCTCGTTGTTTGTGTTTTTCTTTCATTTTGGATAATATTCTTTAAGAATTTGTATTGGGCTGGCAGAGGGCACACGGTATATACACGGTCACAACATATAGGGGCTGCAAGTGGACTGATGACAGTTGACGGTGTAATTGAGTGTCACCTGCAAGAGGTTTCCAAATGCGTTATATAATTCTTGTATAAATTTTAAGTATCTGCATAAAATGGATATTCACTTGATGCAGGTAGTTGTTGAGAGAGCCTCAACTTGGTACTGAAGAGTGGTATCAAGAAGGAAAAATATGCCTGCAACTTTTGGAGTTTAAAAAAATTCTTCGAACCATGAACCTAGTCAAACTTCGACCTGAAACCTTGCCAATTGTCAAATGAATATTCCGTAGCTCAACTGACCATTGTAGAAGGAAATTCCAAACCTATGCTTAAGACGGGGGACCCTTTGGAAGTGTAATAGACAGGTTCATCGTAAAATCGTAAGGAGATTCGACAAGTCTGTCTAGATTTACCTATCTCAATTTAAAAATCCGCAAGAAAGGAGACTCTCTTAATTGCGCAAGAGGAATTAGTCTCCGTACAAGATGTTATCTGCCTTAATATGTGAACGCCTGAAACATTTCGTCAAAGCCCACTCTGGACCAAATATTCACACCGCGGCAGATCCTGGAAGCTACCCAAGAATTTTAGACCGATACTTACCACCTTTTTGTTGATTTTATGGCCGCGGACGATGGCATAGAGACGAACTATACAAAGCTATGTTTTAGCATCCCCACAAAACTCATCCGTCTGTCGTCGATGGAAAACCGTCGCTGCTCGGTCAAGTTTTCGATGTCAAAAAAGGATTCCGACAAGGTGATGCACTATCATGCGACTTCTTCAACATAATACTTGAAACAATTCTAAGAAAGTCAAAAGTCAACTGCCTTGGAACAATTTATTTCAAGTCTGTGCGATCGCTAGCATACGCTGACGACATTATTGACAGAACGCAGCGAGCTGTCACTGGTGCGTTTGCTAGTATTGAAGGTGAAGCAACAAAAATTGCATTGGCAATTAATAAGGCAAAAACCAATCGGACAAAACGTCACAATCGACAGCTACAACTTTGAAGTAGTCAGGGACTTTATATCTACATCGGCTCCGCTATACTATTCTGACAACAGCATCTCGTCAGAAATTAAACGAAGGACAACTCTTGCCAACCGCTGTTTCTTTTGGGTAAAGGCGGCAATTGAGTATAGTAAAGCCCTCCCCCGAAACACCAAGATAACCCTATACAAGACCCTAATCATCCCAGTCCTGCTGTTCGGCGCTGAGGCATGGACTTTATCACAAGAGGATGAGGATATTGTTAGTCGTTTCGAGCGTAAAATCCTTCGCAAAATATTCGGCCCTGTTCGAGTTGATGGGTTTTGGAGAAAAAGATTCAACGACGAACTATACGAGCTGTACAGCGACTGCGCATTGGGCGCCTAAGATGGCTAGGACATGTAGAGCGAATTGACAACAACGCTCCGGCCCGCAGAGACTTCGACTCCTACCCAAAATGCTGAAGGTGAATCAGAATTAGTGTCTGGGTTTAATGGGGTTATAGTTCATTTTATAAAAACAAATGAAATAAATATCGATTTAAAATATAGATCAAAATAATATAAACGACGCAGTCAAAGAAGAGCTCGCCTTAGGTGGCGTGCACAAGTACAACACGACCTCAATCAACTTGGAGTGTGTAACTGGAGGCCCGAAAAAACCCAAAATTCCAACTCAAAGTTTTTTTTTCCACTGTGCCACCTCTCGCGAACGTCTGACAAACATCCGAGAGTATAACTGTCACGAAGAAGCTTCTCAATTATCCGTTTGGATTCGGCATAAAATTGTAGATCCCTTCCATTAGTCCCAAAAATGAAAAACTTACACAAAACGAATGGTTGTGAGAAGCTAGTCCCAGGGTCCCTACCGACCTGTTGCGCCAACTACTTATTTTTATTTTTTAACTGGAGGCAGATAGCTAAGGACCGGGCTAGTTGGTGTTGGAGAGGCATATTGATTAAAGCCCAGGCTCACCCTGAACTGTATCGCCACCGAAGTAAGTAAGTAAGCAATATAAGAAAGCAATTACATAAGAAAATATATGGACAGTGGCCTCTATTTTGGAAATCAATTGTTATTCCATAGATGAAAACGTTCCATCGTTTTCGTTTGCACTGACGTTTTTCTTCATGAAACTAAACAAAATTTTTCTAGTGGGTTCGGACAAACGGACAAAAGCGAAACTAATAAGGTTACGTTTTTTCCCTTTGGGTACGGAACCTTAAAAACGAAAGAAGACGAGAAAATTCAAAAGAAATTTTCATTTTTGTGAATGCGAAAAAAAACCAAAGCGTTTTCATTGACGTTTTGGTTTTTTTTTTGTCCACGTACTTAACTCTTAAAACGCAAGACATATACCTAGTAAAAGTCCATATTTGAAAACAATAAGCAAAGCTAGAAGCTCTAAAAAAAAATATCCCCAAATATCTTAAACTGGAAAAATAGCCCAAAAGAGTCACATATTTTTTTACTTTCGCCTAATTTCTATGTTTTTTTTTACAACAGAAACCCACCCCGATTATCTTGCCACTATTTTTTAGATGCGTCAAAAAAAGGGTTGTTCAATTTTTGATACCTACACACACACGAAAAAAAAATCTACTGCCAATACCCTAAGTCTCAATTGAGTCATCAAACATGACTGCTGTTATTGGACGTGTTACCTATACTAAGGACAATTACAACTCTGACGATGACGGTGTAAATATTTTCCTAAGACAATAATCGGTTTCATGCACAAAAATATATCCGCAAATGACAACAGGAAAGCACGACAGAAAATGGGAAAATTGAGACACGCAACACAACAAAATGCCATGTCTCCAACACGAAGACACATTTTTGACAGTCGAAGAATAAGAAAATTACCTTTTCCTATATGGGCACCAGGGAACAACAGCGGGTGAGAGGGGCGACTGATTATTTTTCCGTGTTTCGTGACATAAAGCACCGCTGATTGATTTGAATGTTTCGCTGAGTGAGTGAACGACTGTGATTGATTGATGGATTGATTGGAAGTCATGCATGCGCGCACCGCCAAGATAAACTTCTCACACTCGATACAGTAGACAGTAACTCTGTATGTATATGGGAAAAGTGAAAATCGCCTAAACTATAGAAGCAATTAAGACCACCAGCACTTACTGTTTCGAACAAGACCAGTGGCACCGGAAGAGGTTGTAAAACTGCTGCAACAAACGTAATTAATTAGGCGGCCATAGTAGGTACTCGCTAGTTTGCGAATGGCCATCATCACATCATTTGGAAAGTTTTTCTTCTACGGGTGAATGTTGCAATGGTGCGACAGGAAATGGAATTACAATACTCACCACGCTGACAAAATTTTTTAATCAAAAATAATTCAACTCCAGAAGGAAGAAAATTACGCCTCGGTCAGGTCTCATCATCATCATTATAAACAATTTGAATTTAATGACAAAAATAATATTGGTAATGTCAAAGCGAACCATCAGCGAGAAGCAGAAAAGCTCAATTGTGTGTCGCTGTCGGCCCATCTTAATGGTACTCGTATCATGACCGTCTTCGTGTGTCACTCTGCGATTTCGGGTACAGAGACGAATAAGAAAAACATCGCAACACAAATAGGTGTACCTAGGTATGACGTGTAATAAGTTTCGAATCAAAACGGGTAAGCAGGTCGATGGGCTCGTAATTATTTGACCTCTGAGTGTGTGACGGCGCTGGCACTCTTCACTTGGGTGAGTGTCTGCTGCGATAGATCAAATTTGCCTATAAACAACATCAAGAAAGGACATTTGCAGCCGTTGCGTGTGGCCTAACAAGCCTCGGAGGGGATAATGGCCTCGGCCCTCCATAAATATGAAAAATCGTTCTATTAATTCCACGCATCGAATAATTCCAATTGAATATCAACGCCTTCATTACAGCGGCGCACAGGGCGCGAGGCGAATTCCATCGTTTCTCAGTACTTTTTTAACGATCGTTATTATTGGTATTATTATGTTAACTTATAAATATTAATGAATCGAGTTTCCCTGCGCAGAGCCAAAATCAACAGGAACCCACTGCCACCGCCACCGATATCACCTGTCTCACACGCAACCAGCCAACCAGCCCGCAAACACTTTGACCACTTTAGTGCCTGTATGTGGAGGGCCTCTCCCTCTCCCTCCTCCGCCCATTACCATTGTCACATGGAACGGAGCACAGCCGCACAAGCAATGTGAATAGGAATACACTGGCGGCAGCGGCATGGATTACATTTATAGGAGAGAAGGGCGGCTGCTATATAGATTTTATTGCCAAACCAACGAACCAATCCACTCAGCCATCATCATCATAAATTTTATTGTCATAATCGTATATTTTCTATATGAAGCATAAAAACAGGCGGAGAAGAGCCGAGCGCTCACCTAACCATTCACACGCATTCACTACGCTTCTTTGGAGTTGTGGTTCGGCTCTTCTTCCTTACCACACGCCACACACTCCCACTACACAAAACACAAAACACAAGTGCCAGAGAGCACACATAACAGATAGGACATATACAAAATCCGACCAAATGCAAAAAGACAATTGGTTGTTTGCGCTTATCGAGCCGTGACTTCATTAAGGAATTATTAATAATTACCGAGTCAGAAAAGAATTCTTTTTCTTTTGCCCATCTTTCGTTGTATACCTGTTGTTGTTGTTGTTGTTGTTTTGGATGTTTTAGATGTCTGTTGCCCTGCTATCTTCACATACTATCAATAGATACGAGAAGTTTATTCAGCAGCAAGGAAAGGAAAACGAATGATCGTCGTCGGCGTCGTCATCATAATCAACGTCATCATTGATGGGAGACTATCGGGACGAACTGATCGCACGAACACGGGTAGGCAAAATGCTGCCAACAGCTTGGTGTTTGTGTCAACCCAGCTCGTTGGGAAAGGGCAACGGTTTTATCGCGTAGGAGGGTTAAGATGTCATGGCCAATAATTTCGGTAGTTGACAAGATGCATGAGATGTTTACTTTGTCCACATTACACAAATGTAATTGCTGGCAGGAATGGCTGGAATAGAGAATTATACGCAGTTGACAGTCCGCGACACTTGAAATCAGGCCACGATTAAAAATCATCGATGCATGTGAGGAATGTGAGAGACTTTTGAAAGATTGCAGCTCCGTTGTGGGTAGTCACAGATGATAGCACGCCAGGCGCAAAAGTCCCTGTCCAACTTAAGTGGCTCATAAGCCCCAAAATAAAAAATTGGGACTCATTTTACTACCTAAAACCTTTTTTTAAAACGAGAAGCAGCGAGAGACATTCAACATCACAAATTGGCATATTCGACGGGGTTGCCAAAACTAGCCAAGTCTCTGTTTTGTCTATCAAATACCTTCTTAAACCCCTCTCTAGTACCTAGTCCAGAATAGCAGCCAATGAGCCACTGTGGCCACAGTCTATCAAATGCAACCTGAAAATCTATGAGCGTTGATTTGGAATCGGGTTTGGCAAGTGGTGGACCTTTTCACACTAAAACCGCACTCATAAGAACCTGTCAGGTACAATTGACAACCCGGATTACGCGTTCACAAATAATGGCAATCCGAATCTTTACATGCGATGATGGGGAGAGTTATACCTATGGCGCAGTTCAAATGATCCTTACCTTTAGGACCGGGCAAACGATTCGATTTATCCCAATAAGTTTTAGGGAAGCTGTCTACAATCACCTCATTCAGCTTTCTTAAGATCACCAGAAGCACCCTATTCGATTTAGGCTTAGATTTCTGACAGATCGACACGGAACTCTTGATCAATGGTGAATGGCTGATATACACCGCCTGCTAGCGAAGTCTTGGTCTTGCCTCTGCTAGACTGCCCTTTCCGAATTCACAGCACCTATAAGTCGACTCTTCAATCGACGCTGGGTCTTGTCTGCTGATACAATGCGAGATATACCTCATCCTTGAATTTACCGGCATTCGACACGCAACTATCGGTTTTGGTCTTGGTGGTTGCCTCGGCACTTCCATGATGGTAATTTTGCTACTGGACTTCTGGACTTTAACACTCTCGCTAAAGACTCTGCCAGACTCTTCTTCGACATTAAACTTTTTAAGCAGTATTTTTAGGTACCTAACCTAACCTAAGCTGTATTTAATGAACTATTTCAGATATCACTGGCTCATTACTATCTACTCACTGAGAATAGTAAACCTTTCTTTCAGTTTCCGATATACAACTCAAATTCTTTATGAATCTCCTATGTATCCGATAGCTTTAATGGATATTTTATAATATAATTTATAAGCAACACTTTGACATTTTTTGGGAGATCGAGTATACTCAGCTTTAGAATCTTTGAAACCGCTTTTGTATAAAGCCGTAAGGAACCTCCTTTTTTTAGACCTGAATATTCAGTCATGAGGTAGGACCCCCCAATTTTCTTAGGACGTGAATGTCCTTTATTCCAATTGTGGAGTGGTCACGTAACTTTTAACACTTATAGTTATATTCTTCGGCCGAATCGATCAACGTCTAGTTTGCAAGTCTCTCGACTAACTAACAAACAATTTGTTGAACCGTATAGCCAACAACAATTCACAATAAAATCCTCCTAATCAAATACATCTATCCAAATACAATGTCTCCTCAAAGAGTCCTCTTAGCATATTATATAGGTATTCCTGTGTCTGCACGGTTGAGCGGCTCGGTCGTTTGTTATAATTATCTTATACCTTTAGTTTTCCTATACACTGCGCACAAATATCCACTACAACAGCATATACACACACGTGCAACAATGATTCACTAGCAGCTTCATTAAAAATTCACAAAAAGTCCACAATAATTAATAATAAACGATAATTGCGAGGTAGAAGGAACTAACAAACTGCTAGCAACTTTTCTGCTCTAGGTATAGGTACGAGTCTGCCAACCATATGCAGGTATGCAGAGGAACCCTTTACTATTGCCGCATGCTGGTGCTGGTACTGCTGCTGGCATGGCTTGTGAGAAAATCCGACAGTGACTTGGTTCTGGATTTTCCTGATAAATGTTAAAAATTGGAAAATGGCAAGAAACGAAGGGAATCGAAGAATTCAGATTCGCGTGATAAGACAATGTAAACTTAATAAAACAACTTTTGAAAGTAGGTATACCTGTACTTGTACCAGTATAGCGAACGTATGGGGAAAATGGGCCGTCTTTTGGTATTTCTCGGATATGGCGATGTTTGTCGATTTATGACTAGGAGATCATACACTCATTCCAATGGAATTTATTAGCTATGCAGATGTGTATGCACGGTTGAGAAGTTTCAGTTCTCCTTTGGATGAGTAACGACTATGGGCCTTTCTTTTGTAAATAGAATATTGGTGACGGGGCTGAAGTGGCAATGTGACAATGACTTGAACGAAGACGACTTGTACTCGTACAACTATAAGAATTACAGTTTTGCCTATTTCAAGGCGTCCATCTATATAGAGCGCTGCGTCTTTCGCACAATTCAAGCTTAGTTTTCTTTGTTTATGGATAGCAGTAGGTATAAATTCATGCCAGAGGTTATCGTAAAATGCATTTACAAAAAAGTTATTTAAATATGAAGGATAAAAGATGGATCTGTCCAACAACCCAAAGGCTCCTACGTTGCAAGGCCAAATATAAATAAAAACTGAGCCCTGCATCGTCCTCAAGAAAAGCGGAAGACTTCGCTCTGATTGAGCAGATAAGCGTCCGTCAGAATGACTCATCTGGACATGCATTTTTTGTTTGGTTATTGACCATCTCAAATCGACATAAATTAAAACATCCACAGCAACGATATTTACTTGAACAAATAACTTAATTTAAAGCGAGACCGGTTCGCAAATCATTTAAAAATCTGGTTGCCCTTGAAATGATCCTCATTTCGATTTCCTCCGAATATACTATTCATGCAAACGTACATATAAATTTTTACACGAAAAATCATTACTTGCGCACAAATAAAATTAAGAACTTAATAACCCCCCATGCATCGTTAAATCGCACATCGCCACATGAACCTACATGCGCTCCATCACAAAGAAACAGAAGAATAAACCATCAACCAACACAACAGCAGCAACAGCGAGTCGACGTTAATTTGCAAAAGCTCAACTTGACATCGTCTCACGTAAAACTCTGAAACTCTGTAAAATTCCATTAAAATCTCCAATAAGAGATTTCGAGGTCAGATTGGGAGTTTGAGACCAATAACACAATGCCAAGCCAAAAAAAAAAAAAAAACACGAAATCTCTCCAGCATTAGCAAGGATGAGACATGGAAACGAAATGATGAAAAACCCACAAAGTGACATTTGTGATACTTTTAAATTAAATTTCATTTCTCGTCCGTAGCTGAGCCACATACGAATAGCGAGTAGGCTCTCTGACAGACGAAATATGAAATAGGTTGTATGGGAGCGATTTTGATAGACCTGCCTCAACAGATGCACCCGTCTTACCCTCGGAAGACGTCTTGGCGCGAACATTGATAATTAAAAAACCCGCATTCAGATCCTGTCGAAAGATGCACCACCGACTGCGGGCAGGTGGATTCTCAATTCGATTACGGTCGACTAGATAAAAGAGGGAATTCCCTATTGTACGTCGAGCTATCGATTGATGACCGAACGGCGGTCACATTCTCCGGACTGAAAGTCACCTCCGTCTTGTAGTTGTCATGTAATTAAGAAGTTAAAGTCTCACCTGTTGAACCCGCGGCCAAACGCGGTTGTTTATGTTTTGAGTACTACGTTGTTGACTGCCACGCTTCATTTGCCATTACCGCACCACTACCACCACCAAAAACAGTTTGCAGGAGGACGTGGATGTGAGTTAATTGAAGTTGTCCCATCTCCCCTTTGGTCAATTAGAATTCCACCGCAACTCAAATAGGGGTTACTGACGCGTTACGCTCCGCTGCGCGCATGGATCTGATTGCATGCACTGATAACGCGCCCCGACCATCGTCGATCGAAGGACTCAAAAATACGAATTTTGTAACGAACAATCGACCGATGAGCTGGACAGTGCAGTGCTGCCCGTTAGAGTCGGTAATTTAATTGGCATAAATTAAGATGGGACACCAAACAGTCATCGCTCAATATTTATGGGGGTCGAGCGCCGTAATTGAAATAAAAAATGCTGCTTCTTCAACTGGTGAGTCGTGAGTGTAGTGACAGTGAGTACGAGTAGTCCTCCAAGTGCTTTCGGTTGTAGCTCAGTGAAGCGGCGCGCGCGCAGGTGCTCAGTCGCCCGACGAATTTTCAGTTCCCAGGTCAGTTCCGAAACGGGGTCCCCTAGTGCGCAATTGAACGAATTTCGGACCACGTTCGGCTGGTTGAATGGTCGAACGATTGCCGGCTATTGATTTCCCGAGAGGGGCACCATGTTCGCACGCAGCCTGTGTGGAAATGTATGTTCACTGACACCATTAACAAGGGAACAAAGCATCCCGCGCACACTGCCTACTGTCGCCGAAGTTTTACTCCACTTTGGCTGTTGTTGTTTTATTGTTTTTAATTTCCGGCCAATATTTTACAATTGGAATCGGATTCGGTGTGAAATTTCACACCTAAATGGTTAAGTGACCAACACCGCAGTGGGGACCGATTGTGGCCACAAGACGACATTCAATTAGTGGTTCCAGTTGAGTTGAGTCCATGGCAGTTTCCTTCAAATCACATCAAGCTCAAAAGATGAAATATTCCCTGACAGTGCGGTGCTGGGACGATCCTGTGAGCGTGTCGTCATCATCCTCATACCGTGGCATATCCTCCCTTGTCGGAATACACAGCACAGTCCAATTAAAAGAGTGTGCGGCATCGAACGCCACTTTGTAACCACTTCGCGGGAACCCACTGCGAGTCGCGCTGATCACCATAAAAATAAGAAGGTAAAACAAAACAGAGACAGATTGTAAATTTTATGTGAATTCTGCGTACGTGATCACCCATTCTGGTGTAATATTTAACTTTGAGTCGAGATCAAGAGAAGCTGATCAGGCAGCAGCCTTATGCCGGCCGTGGAACATCATACTCGTGTATGAACAAAGTAGACCACCGTTCTGGGGCGGACATAACTTTGCCTGTCATATTTTTATTATTATTTTTCATTTCCACCGACATTAAGATTTACACTATGTAGATACGAAAGACGAGCGCGATAATAGACCAGAGATTTGTGATTTTGTGCTCGCTATACGAGGACGCTGCTAAGCGCACACGGACTCGCCTCCTAATCATGGTCAGCTGACGAGCTGTAGAAAACTAATGCTGTGGATGGATGTTTGAGTCACGAACTATTGCCGCTACCTGTGTTGGTGTGCAGTGCGTCAATGGAACCCTCAAAATGGTGGGCGATGATATGGGTTTGCGGAGCGAAGCAACTTTCCAATACCAGGACATCTCATCTAGGCGAGCATTTTATTGGTTATCACAAGTCGTTGTGCCTCGCTGTTGTTATAGTTTCACCTTTTGCTAATACGTGTGGGCCGGTAGGTCAGCAAGGTTGATATGAAATATCAATATGAGTTGTGGTATGAGGTGTACATTCAAAAGAAGTTTTATCTTTGTAGCCACTACTGCGTTGAGAAAACCGCCCATAAAAAATCAAGTTAAGACGTAACTGTGAAGCCATTCAAAGGAGAATCCTTCTATACAGTGAAACCCTTGGCTCACGAGCAATTTTGGCAGGCAAAACACTGAAGACGATAGGAATCGTTTGGTAATAATGCGTGCGCATAGCATACCAGACATATTTAAGACTTATGTAGCTGACGAGTGCATTCCTCGCGTTGCTCTATCAGGGTTATCGGGAATAAATTCCGATGGAAATGTTTCCCTTGTCAGCAATGTAAATCAGATTGCTGAATAGGAAACATTCCCGGGGAAATTTTATTCCCGATAGGGGTGTATATGAACGTATACTAAGGCTCAAAACGAACTTGTTCAATTTTAAGTCCAATCGCGTTACTCAATGACAGCAACGTGCATTCATATAGCGTATAAGGTATTGTGGTAAGAAATGGTCAAAAATGAATAAAACAGCTCAACAGATAAATCAACACATTTCCTAAATCGCGGTCGCGCAAAAGCTTAAACAAATTCAGCACCTTAAGCCAGCAAAGTTTTCCAATTCAAACATTCCAACAGGCATAAAACTTTAGGTCCCTTCCACTTTTTCCAAAGATGAGACTTCACTCGACCAAGGGCTAGCGAAAAGCTAGTCTGGTTTTAATCTATTGAATGTTCGAAGTACGTTTACTCAAAACGAAGACAGCTTTTTTCAGTTGAAATCGACAAATGCAAACCTCTTTACTAGCTTATTAGAACCTGTCAAGTAATACAAAATAAAATACAAGGTGGGCCAAAAGAGATCAGCCTATTGGAAGATGGTCTTATTTTTGCAAATGGCCGCCAATGTCAAATCGTTTTGACATTTGTGGACTAGACAGATGTAGAATACAAGTGAACAAGCCATGGAGCGATACACTCCCCAAGAACGCGGAATAATCATGTCTATTTTTTTGCGTAACAATTCGTCTGTAGTGTTGGCGCAGCGCGAATTCCGTCGCCGATTCCACGGCCGTCCGACATCGACTGCGCAATCACTGCGCCATTTGGCCACCAACCTTGAAGAGTATGAGGCCACACGAGACTTTGTCAAGAGTGGCCGGCCCCGGAGCGCCCGTTGTGGCGAGAATATCGCCGCTGTTAACGAGGATGTCGAGCTGTCGCCGGAAACATCGACCAGCCGCCGTGCCTAGCAATTAGCCATCAGCCGGTCGTCCCTAAGGCGAATTTTGGTCAAAGACTTGCGCATGTTCCCGTACAAAGTCCAGTCCGTGCATCAGCTGCTGCCTGTCGACCGCCAAACGCGTGTAACCTACGCAAAAGCCATCCTCAATCTAGAGGACGAAGTGAACTATTTTTCGACCAAAATCATAATGAGCATGAGGCTCATTTCCACCTCAGAGGGTACGTGAACAAGCAAAACTATCGCTTCTGGGGCACCGGATATCCACGAGTAATGTACGAGGAGCCATTACACCCGCTCAAAGTTACTGCAAGGTGCACTGTTCACGCTGGAGGAGTCATCGGGCCATATTTTCGAGAACGCCGCTGGTCAAACGACAACAGTGGACGGTGCGCGCTATAGGGCCATGTTAACCGAGTTTTTTCTGCCGCAATTAGACGAATTAGGGCTGGAGGACATGTGGTTCCAACAGGACGGAGCTACGGCACACACTGCGCGAGCCACAACCGATATTCTGAAGGCGGCGTTCCCGGGTCGCCTCATCTCTCGTTTTGGCGATTTGCACTGGCCCGCAAAGATCGCCCGATTTAACCGTTCCAGACTTTTTTTGTGGGGTTTTTTGAAGTCATTTTGAAAAAAAAACAAGAGCCAAACAACATTGGATGACTTCTTTTGGCCCACCTTATAGATAAATAGTTGGCTCAACAGTTTTACAGAGGACCTATCCCCTCACAGACGTTCATAGGTGTGACTTTTTTCTTTAGATTCTACGGATAAGTAAGCCCTTACATATCCCTCAAGCGCTAGCAGTTTACCCTCTCCAAATACCACTTTTTAACACATCCCAACACAAAAGTCCAACTAAATTTGATGTCCAAGTCAAAATAGTCCGTCATCATGAAAGCACTACCAATACAATCCATCTGTCATTGATCGCGTTCATTTACTGAGCGCAGAGACCTACCCTGTCCTTTGAGAAGACTTTCCAAGTCTCACACCACTACTAACAGGCGCAGCTCTTAGTCGCTGTTAAGCATAACAAATTAATATACAAATCGATAAGAAAAGGCACCGAAAAGCAGCAAAAATAAAAAACCCCGCCGCAAACGACCGCAAAATAAATTTTTCAATTAACATAGGTGAAAATATTACCTAAGTGGGTACACCGACGAGAACAACCACACAACAAAACATTCAAAAGTCACGTCAGAGTCATTTAATTTGGACTTTTCGTTATTCATCGGCAGGATAATTTTTCGACTGCGACGAACCAAATAAATATATATAAGGGTCTTGCGTATATTACAACGTGGAACCATTATAACTGTGTGTGGTGTTACCTGTTAACAAAGTAATTAACATATTTACTGGAGGTGTATGTGCGAGTTGTACTTTGTAAATGGGAACGCCTGGGAGCTATTGCTCAGACTTTAAGTCTCGATTTTAAATTTACGGAAGCTCATAATTGCAAGGCTTGCGTGGAAAAAATAGCCACTGCGAATTTCTTAAATATAGAGTCGAAACTAAAAATGTTTATTGGATAAGCCCAGTGTTTGAAAAGAATAGGCTTGCCTGGCCAGAAGGGATTTTTTTTTTGTTTGCTAATTGGCTTCGAGGACTAGTATTTGAAGTGTAAGTCAAATTTGTTGAAGAGTTGACTAAAAATGTCGAAATTTGTACAGAAAAATCGAAGTTTTAGCTGTTGCTTTGGTAAGACTGTCGAAAACCTAAATGGTTGCCTATGAAAATTCTAAGAAAAGGCTTAGGAAGTTTTCTTAGCTAAACATTTTACAATATCGTGGTTTCAGCTACTTTTTGTCAGTTCTTTTAGGCAATTGGCAAAAACTATAAGCTACGACGAATAAAGCCTCTGTCTGTAAGCTCCATAAATGCCGTTTCGGAAGACGTGCCTTTTGAATATACTTATCAGCCAAAGCTGTTTTTTAAGGAATAAAAGGCTGCAAGATAAACGGTGGAATCATTCATCAGCCAATCATTCTCTAGGTAAGCCCAAGTTAGTGACTTGTGAATCGCTGGTGGAAGGTCGAGGTTTATGAGGTTCCTCTAAAGCTGACTATATCTATACACCGGCGGCTCTTACATAGAAGGAACATGTGAAAATGCTACTCCTAAGCCTTTGAGGAGGTTAAAGCCGAAAGGTAGCCTTTCTCGTTCGTGAGTTATGACAACTTTGAGCTACAGGAATGCTTCAGGAGTGCAGGATAAATGAGCAAATGTCATCTCAGGTTCAGAAGACTTTAAAGGTGGGAGGGGAACACAAGCGCTTACAGTTCGTTGCAGTGTCTCAACTAAGAAGGCAACCTTCAGCCAACCGCTCCCAAGCTATAAATGCCTTTATTTGGTTGAGGTTGTGCCCTTCTTCACTGAGTAATCCTTTAGGGGTCCTTTCTTCCTACCTTCCTTTGCAATTCCACCGCGTACTCCCTCGTGTGCCGATTCGCCTTCCATTACCATGTAATTCCAACAAGTAGCCATCGACAATGGCGTGCGGGGCTGTGGCTGTGCCTATCACTAGCACTTCAGTCGACTTTTTGAATTTCAATACGTATTCTTCGTTCGCCCAATTTACATAATAATTACCCGCAATACATAAGAGCCAATAACAAAGCGACTATAACCACTATCATGGTCATCGCCGTCAACGTCCACTTGACTTGCATGCGCCCTAAGTGAAAATCGAAACTATTTACCAGCCCACCCTCCGCTAATGACCGCGCGTCGACCATTCAAAAGTCATGGCCCAATGTCGCCGCACCGTCCAATCCGCCAAGGATCTCAAACACACATACACACTGCTGAAACTGATGGCTATGGGCTATCCCGTCGGGGATAATTTCCCGCCTTTTCATTACGATATCGACTTATAATCCATCAGTCTTCAGGTGTCCGGACAAGGAACGTCGCGTCGCTCGCAACCAGGGTGTATGGTGGTTTGGTTTCACAAGGTGCGCGCAGTCCTATAGTGAAATTAATTTGAATATTATTACACATTATACTATACACACAGGCACTCATTAGGCACACTCTGTTGGCCTTTACTGTTATATGTGCTGCCCTCGTCTACATATGCTGCGCGTCGCTATCATTTCAGGATTTTTTTATCGATGACTAAGATCTTCAATTCGTAAGCAGGACAACAGCACACACACACACACCGCATGACATGTGTCCCAATGGCTTTACTTTAATTTACACGAATTCAAATGAAAAGCGGTTAACCAGCTCGCTAGTCAAACAACCGACCGACCAACCCCCTTATTGACCTCCATTTGTATCCACCCTGGAGATGATTGTTTTGCGGCCATGTAAACGAGTCAATGAGAGAGAGAAAAAAAAAACAAGGAATATAATCGGAAAGTATGGAAGGAAAAAAAAATCAAGGGGTCGCTTTTACTACTCTCCGGCGCTGAACAGTGGACAGTGACGATGAATGGACTTGGTCTTGGACTATGGATATGCTGCGGTACTAAGGGTGAACGACGACGCCGACGACGACTAACCGTACTAAGTGAGGGGTTGGTATTTAAAGAGCATTTATCAATGCCTCCCTATAGGTTAACGGCGGTTACACAAAAAAGCTCGATTTAACCTTTTGCCACCTCTACCTCGCTGTCATCCCCCTGCCCGCCGACGAATGCCACTATACTAGATAAACATGTGTGTGGGACGGGCGATTGTGTGGGGGCGGCGTTCTGTCCTTCCGCAGCAGAACAGAAACAATAGTCGACTTTTTATGCCATTGACCAACCTTCCCCATGAGGCTCTGAATGGGAAATATGTTCCTCAACGCACATATTGCATGTAATGCTACAGTCGTGCGGGTGTGTGTGATCGATGATTATTGCGGTTGACCTCCTTTTAGTTGCTTCATTTATTTTTGGCGGCCCCAAAAAACGTTGTTGACGGTTTTTCTCCCATCAGAGAAATGATATGAAAATTATATTAGAAATGAGCCCGTGATGGAGTTGGGGTGGTACCACAGTGGAGATGAATTATGTGCGAGCGAGACATGTGCTATTTCCACCGCAGTGTAGGTATGTCCTTTTAAAATCGAGAAGAATTGAAGTCTATGAGTGCTAGTTATAGGAATGTACTCTAAACCTAACCACGGGCTACCATACTATTGTCTAATGTCCTTCAGAACTGCTGCCAGGATTCATGACTAGAGCTGGCTCGCTAAGGGTTTTCCAAATGCATCTAACATAGGTAGGTATATGAGTTCCTGTACGGCGTGATAGTCTATCCGCACCAGTTGATATCGTGTAGGTGTCATGTCATTGGTTGTAAATGTTGTGCTCAAGTCGGGCGAAGAATTAGGCAATCACTTTCGGGACTTCTCTGGTCTTCGGGACTTCTTATTTTTCAGCTATTGTCAGCTATTCTTCTCTCATGTCTTAGGTATATGCGGTAACACGACAAGACTTGTTTCATTTGGTGTTGAAATCTCAACATTTAGTGCATATGACGTAACAAGAGACACATCCAAATAAAATGTTCGACTGTCGCAATTTTATATTAAAAATTGCGCCACGTGGATTTTCCCTATCTAAGATTCGAGATAAAACAGGACAAGGAACAAGTCTTCCACCACCACTTACAAGTGACCCATCATGCGTACGCGTCGTTTGCGTGGCAGGTTTCGGTGGTGGGGAAGGTTGTTTTGCAAGCCGCAAGTCGAAAATTCTACTACTTAACTGACATTGTTGCATACCTATCGAACACGTCTCTAGATCGCAATAATTTATTATTGTCCCACGCTCAGCCTTGTTTCAGTACAGGTCTATACTTTGCAGAAACAATGACACATTCCCACAGCTGCCCTAAAATCAATCCGCTAAGTAGCATATTCGAACACAAAGTACAACGATCTGACCAAATTATATCTAATTACTATATGAAACACAATTCGTTATAGCGTAGCTTTGATTGACTCTCCTCAGCCTCGTTAATAGACCAGAACTGCACGTAGGAAAGAGAAAAAAAAAAAAAAAAAGAGCCAAGCTTCACATCAATCTCGAAAAAGTCCCATGCCAAAGAGACAACAATTACGCCACTGCAAACAATGGCATTAGATCAACCGCTGCCGTTGGACTTAGCCTGCCGCCTCCCAGTAAATCGCATATCGGAGTCGCATGCGTGATGTTGGGTTTCTCTCATCGAAATGAATGAATATCCATGGCAACCGCTGCCGATTCCTTGGCTGCTTAGCTGTCATTAATTCTTCAGGTGACTCAACTGTTCCCACGATCTCATTTGGTGTTTGATTTCTTCCTCTCTAGCGGTAAGTACAGGTACCTACGCTCTACAGTACACACACACTAGCCATTCCATTATTCATTATTGCGTAGTTTCATTTGATTTCGCTCGTTCAACGGAAAACAATAAGCGGCAGCGCAGCGGTGGTAATTTCCAGCTCCACAGAGAAATTTTTTTTCGTGTGCAACTCCAAAGATTTTCGCTTGCTGATAAGGAGATCAGCTTTGGGCGCACTTGTTTGGCCATAGATACCCGGTAAGATAGCGCTTGCTTTCGCAGTTACTGTCGCAATACTACGGATTGATAATAATTACTATACCTAGCACTACATCTACCGATCGAACTGAATCCCATGTGTCATTGATCGGATCACGATCCACAACCTCCATTTATATGCAAAGCAGGACCGACACACTAAGAAGGGGCGAGGATAGCTCAACAACGAGTTCCCGATGCCATTACCCACAGTTATCAGGAATTAATTTTTCATTCTGTGTTTTCTGATATTGATATCCTTTGTGCCCAGGATACTCTGCACCTTGATTGAATTCTCCAATCCATGCCTGCGCACAATGGCCCTACCTATGGGAATTATGTTAATTCGCCTGTTTTGCATAAATTTGCCGCGTTCGAGGCACAGATTTACTTTCGATTTTCCCACAGGATGTCTGTCGCTGCCAAAAAATGAGAAACGATCAAACCGATGCGATATCAATTCGGATTCACTCCTAGAGGTTTACATTTTAGTTGCGGTAATTTATTTAAAGCGACCCGAAATTTTCTCAGACTTTTTCTGCGGCCAGCTTTTGTTTGGTTGTCTTGTCTTTATTAAATGTGTTGTGCAATTAAAAATTATTTAACGACCAGTTAAACAGGTACAACAAAAGTTTTGTCAGCCAGTGTGTGTGTGTGTGTGGTTTCAATGATTTCTTCTATGTACCTTCTCGTTGTTATTTCCGTTTTTCTTGCTCACTTTTTTGTTTCTGACTTATTCCGAAATAACGTTTAATTAAAGTAGTTAAAATTTGATTGCTACTGGCTTTAATGTTATGGAACTCAAGTAAATCATCGCGTTTAAGTGGTGATCTGTCTTTGTTTTTCTTCCACTGTGCATGTGTGTGATCCGAATTTCGAACAGTGAATGGCGAAATGTTTAATTTTTCGGTTAACAAAATAGACAAAACCGACACAAAAATTGTAAAAAAAAAAGAAAAGAGAAATGATGGTTGGTTACAGCGCTGCCACTTTGCTACGATCGTAGCAAAACTGCTACGCAATTGCCCGTTTGCTACGCTGCTACGCACTCTCCCTAAAAACGCCTATTTTGCTACTTTTTTTTTAAGCACGAAATGAGAACAAAAATCTTGTAATTAAGGCAATGCTTACATGCAAAGCGCCTTTTAGTGAAGTTTTTAATGTTTTTTTTTTTTTTTTTTTGATTATAGTTTTGTAAAATATATAGTTTACCAACTATACTTGTACTAGTCCTTAAAAAAATATTTACTTTGAATAAAGAATTAAGTGTTTTTTGTTTATTTTCGAAAAAAAAATTTATATTTTGGACTTTTGAGTTTTGCTACACAAATTAAGTTTTGCTACGCAAATTTGCTACGCAAATTTTTTCCCTTGTGGCAGCACTGGTTGGTTAGTCAATAATTGTGGTTTCCTTGTCACCTGGGCTTTTAAGGTTGAATTCGGATTGTATAGGTACATGTGCATAAATCTACTCGGTGTTGACAAGAGTTCAATTCTCAATTAGCGTTTGACTTTTGTGCACAGCCACTTAATGAGCTGATGAATACCTTCATCGAAAGTTCTATTCAAATAATTAACTAATGGATGATGCAATGTGCCAAATCTTTGATGTTAGTTTTGGGAACGCCTTGGGGGGTAGGTATGTAGAGCTGAGATGAGAGGCGACTCAATTCCATAAAGACGGGGAAACCTCTCCAATCCAATGGGGAAAAGAAAACGACGCTCAAAGACCATAGCATAGTTGCGATTGCGAGTAGGTTGCACCAGGAGTACCTCAAAGTTATTGCTGTCTAAGGTCGACATTTATTTAGAGTTTTACTTCCCGATTACTCACGGGATCTTTAGCAAAAAAAAATTGTTAAAAGAGCATACATCATGATTTAGGGACGCAGCAGAAGAAATCTATAGAAACGAGCACTCGGTCTGGGACCTGTTTATCATCACCTGATCAGAAGAAGCTATGTTGGTTCAAAATCATTGCCCCTATCGCATTCCAAAGGACGACGGATGGATTTTCACCTTCCCAAGTACCGCACCTGAGTTAATATCTTCCATACTTTTGTCCGACGTACATTTGGTTGATTGATTAAACGTCAAAGTCAAGACGTGGATTTCAGCAGTTTGAAAAATATTTTTTTTACATTTTCAAAACGTCCGGGAAGCGTCAAAGACTGCACTTTGAAACTGCAGCTGTCTACTGAATACTTATGGGCAGGAAAAAAAGAAGTACAGAGCTGAAAAATCTTTCTAGGATAATAACTCAAGCCGGCCGATCATCAAGGTCTACGCCAACAGCCCAGCGTCGATTCAAGACCTCAAAGATAAAATTCGTGACGCTATTGAGGACATAGGGCAGCCACTTTGCGTTTTGGTTATGGAAAATTGCATGAAAAGGATATGGTCCTGTATGCGTGCTCGTGGTGGCCATTTGGCTGATGTTGTTTTTCATTATTAACGGCATACCTTCCTCTTTATTACGAAATAAACATCCGATCATTTATCTCAAAAAATGTCATTCTTCTTTGAATACCACAATAACACCTCTTATTGGAAAAACCCTACATCGATTTCTCTGCCACTTTTATGAGCTAAAAGGGCAAAGGATACGAGGTCAGTTGTAGTCGATCTACCCTTCAGAAAGCCATATTGTTTAGGAGAAACAAAAGACTTGCACTGCGAAAGGGAAGAACATTGACTTGTTTTCCCATGCAGCAAAGTGCACAATCGTTGGCTGCCGACTTTATTTGCCGGCCCTTTTTGGTCTATAACAAACGAGCTTTTAATAGTTTTGGTCACTAGTCGAGGTACTATAGTAAAAGTCATGCGGCCCTGCGAAGGAGGCTGCGTGTGCTTATTTTTCGACCAACTCGACAGAGGCCCGACTAAAAAATACTTGCAAAGCCAGGTGTGCCTAATACCATCCGTCAAATTTGCAACAATTCCCACACTTTTTTATTTCTCACAGATTCATGTTTTCTCTTCGACAATCACACTTGTTCGTAGGCCAAATATTCAGGACGATGTATTTTTTTTACAATAAATCGCAACTATCATTAATAAAATCCGTCTTTGGGAAAATTAGAAAATCCATTAGGATGTTCCTGCACACAATCCTTTCCTTTTTTGCACGCGCAGACACAAACGAGTTGAAACCCTCAAATGTCAAACGTATCCGCATAAGGGGCTTTATAAAAACACACACACATTCCTTGGCACTCACACGTTGTGTAACCAGCCTCCCCCCGTTCATCCTTATCGCGTACACATTCACTCGCATGAATTCCTTTTTCTTTGGATCATTATGTCAAAAAATTCCATCTCCGAATTGGAAACTGTCAACCTCAATCGCATTACTGTTACATTTATTAAATGTTCTCTTTTTTTGGCACAGGACCTCCTGATTTGGAATTAATGCAAATTAATGATACGCGTGTTCACAATAGGTACATGCACACGCAGCCAAACCATAAATAGTGTATCCTCAAAAAGGACAAATAATGCACTGATAATGGCACACACAAGGAGAGAACTCTTTACTGTTCGGCACCCCTGCATAAATATTTTGCAATAGTTGCACGCAAATCTCAATAGCCTGAAATTGATATCCTTTTATATTTTTGCTGCATTCGAGTGCTTTGTTAAGTAGTTTTGCGGGTAGTCGGCCTTGTTGTGTGTGCGCGCCGGGGATTGAAGGGCTTGCAACTGTTGAATGTTGAAGGTTTCTATTCCTATGGTGCAGATAAGTGCGGTCCTCGCCCTTGCAGTTTTACAGTGTGCCTGCCACAAAGGAAAATTTACCTACTTATGGGAATTGGTTTTGCGCATTTTTCCTGCAAGTACTGTGAGCGTATTCTAGTGTCGAATGGTCAATGGGACAATTAGGTGATTACAACTGTGCGGTGGAATTTAACGTTATCAGTGCGCGGGTGGTGTGTGTCACGAAGTGGCTGTGGAATTTTTATTGCTCGCTGCCTTATACGGCAATGTTTGCCCTCCGCTGATGAGCAACACCGTAACGCGACTTGCTTTTGGATGTGTCAACGTTTGCCATCAGCAGAGAAAAGTATAGTTCAAGCTTTTTCCCAGCCCAATAAATCACACACGGCACTCAGTTATGCGTGTCCCTTTTCATGCTCTTGCAATTAATAAAGGAATATTTTCCAAACATGGTCGGCCGAATAAAGGCCACAACCAGGTAGGTATACGTTGAACAGTGCAATCCGAGCGGCGGTACCTATACCAATTGATTTGCATATGAAAACAAAACAATCAAATCGCTGATTAAAATATCCTTTCGCTGTGATCGGAATCCTTTTTCTTGTGTCGCTTGTTTATTGCACATTCGGTAGGTACTTTGGGTGGGTACTATTCAACAAATTTGCATACGCACTCTTTCTCGCAGTGATCCTTCAAGATGAATGGCATAAGAAGGATAAATTCCTTAGCCAAAGGTGCGTGTCTGTAAACATCTGCCCGTGCAAGCAATGGTCCCTCGCCCTTGCTCGGAAATTTATGCATCAAACAGCTGAAGGATTTTAATTCGAAAATTCGATAGAGTGGAAGTTTGACTGTGTATACCTATAGTGGTATCTACAAACGCAATCAGTCGATAGATACAAAAATAATTTGCATATCAAGACGATATGGATTGCATTCACATTCACACACATTGTGCGCGTCTCCCAAAAGAATTCATTGAACGACAGCCATTACCATGTGCTATATTGTAGCCGAATCATTGTCCTTGAACGGGTGATGATTATATGGAGGGGGTTCGTTCGCTACCCTTGCCATCGCGCGCACACATATGCAGACATTTCCGCGACGCGATGACGATGAGCATAACCACTTCATGCAGTTTATATGGCACATTAATTGCCATCAATATGCAGTTCCATCATAAACTATGCCATTTGTGATCATATGGAGTGGCCATAAATCAGAGGTGTCCTTGTGTGCGTCTGAATGTGATTTTTATTCAAATTTCCGTGAGACACATGGCGCCTCAAAGCAGATACTCGCTAATACTACCCACGAACCATCGAAGAGATGGATTGCAACCGACTCGTTACTTTGATAAGTATCTGAATTCTTAATATCCGAATCTGATACTGATCAATAGACACTGGAACACTGGTCACAGAGGGCGCCCATTTCCTGCTATTTATCCGCCGTTTTAAATAAACTTTTCCTTTGTAAAACTATACCCATACAACTATGTATACTGCATGCGCTACGCAGCGCGCAGTCGTCCAACAATATATAAATAAAACGTTAAGTCCCACAAATGGTGCACACAATAATGCAAAATGGGAATGAAATTGAGCTGGCAGGCAATTGCATTGGAGCATCCACATTATGCTACTAAATGGTAACATATCCGTCTTTGGCCAGCCTTTACAGGCCACGAAGCACTGCAAGACACGCTGGTCGCTGGTGTACTGGTGTCTACTGCTGTATTTGTTGCGCCCTCTCCGAAACCATACAAATATCGATGTAGATACTTTTGTTAATCTTTTGTATGCATTCATCAGAATTCAATAATAGAGAAGCGAACGAATGAACACCGCACGGGTGCGGGGTGGGGGAGACCTTCGGTAGTTAGTTTTTTTTTCCTGCGCTTTGTCTGCGCTCTTTTTCCGAGGTGTAAACTAAGCCCAGTCAGATCATGCGGTCGCTCTTTGCAGCAAAACAGCACCTCGCCATAGTCATCCTCCTCCTCCTGCTCCTCCTCCTCCTCCACAACCTCTCTAAAGAAACCGTATCACATTCGGTTCGTTCGGTATCGGATGCTCGCGCAATGCAACAACTGTGAAACAAAATCTATCTAAAGCATTTATGATTATTATTATTACAATTCTATAAATCCAAAACCAAACAAACAAATAGAGAGAGAAATAGTCCGTTTTGTTTCTATGGACAGCGGACGTTTCATAAGTGCATGCAATCGGTATACGGGCATGCAATAGATACGGATACTCTAAATATCTGCGGAGACTCTTTTTTCGCTTGGCTGAAAGAGGGTCGTTCTCGAAACGAGATCTATGAGAGCGAGTATCAAATTCACATTGTGTTACAGTGTGCAATGTCGTTTTGTAATTATTGCCAATGCGACAAGCGACAACCGATGCGCATATCGTAGGTGGAGAGATGTTCCCCAATTCCAAGAAGTTGTGTTTGAAATTGAATTTGAATTTCGTTCGAATCGATAATAAGATCGGGCGCTGCAAAGTGTGCAATTTGTTATAGTGAATAATGATGCTCAGCAGAAAGAGCCTTCAAAAATATCGGGAACTACAAGGAGTCCGACAACGACCCGAGGTTTTAGGTTCTGCATAATTGACACTTCGCTAACACGTTCAAAATGGATC
Organism: Cheilosia impressa; assembly: GCA_948293265.1. Taxonomy (NCBI): domain Eukaryota; kingdom Metazoa; phylum Arthropoda; class Insecta; order Diptera; family Syrphidae; genus Cheilosia; species Cheilosia impressa. The sequence goes on from OX411882.1 coordinate 410,059, forward strand.
AGAGGATGAGGCAAGTTGATTTTCTATCGCCAATTGTAGGTGCATGTTATCCAGTAGAGACCGCTTGAAAGCCTAGTCATATATAGCAGTCGGTAGAGGTTTGTTTCCTGGAAAGTTACATCTATAGACGAGATGTGTTGATAATGCAGTCAGTCGGCCTTAGAATCAACGGCAAGAAGAACAAACAAGGCCACTCCATGAACCGGCCGAAGTAATATTTATAAGAAGAAACGAAAACGGGGCCGAGCACATTTGAACCATCTTATGAAGCAACAGACCTCCCTCTTAAAAGCAGAGTGCACAAGTCAAATCTACATAAGCACTAATGACTGAACTTCACTCATAAGTCTGTGCTGTTGCAAGCGAAGCCTGAAAACTCTCCACAAACCTAGCGAAGTAGTTGAAGGTCCTTCTTTAAACCGATAGGTATCACACGCTGCCTGAAAACGCTGTTGAATGACGTGACAAACGGTCTTCTCTGACTCTGCAGACCGGCATTTGGAACAATATTCTTCGATAGGGAAACCACATTAATCTGACCTTCACTTTACTTACGTAGGTACCAATCTGGCAGCACTCGTAGTGAACACATAGCTAATTGAAGCCAGAGAAAGGTAGTCAGTTAGCGAAATAGTCCAAAGCAAATATAGGGAAGAAGGCTAGGCCAAAATTCACTCGAAGATTTGATTAAACCTCTTCAGGTTTACATGCACCGGTGTATGAGGCAAACATTGACGACTATACATACTTTTGACGGAACCAGTTCTGCATCGCCACCACCGCCGATGTCACTGCATCCTGTTTGATCTGCGTACCTATATAAATTGCAAGACAAAGTGAAAAGCTTCATCCCTGACGGTGGTAGGTTGTCCAGACATTTAATCTCAGAGCTTAAAATTGCTCTGCAAGTAACCAGTTTCTTGCCAGTGCAGACTGCAGTTCGTCTCCTGCCCGGCTGAATCGAATCTCAAAACAATCGCAGACATAGAAACCATCCCCTCTTCTGTATAAAATCAGTACCTATAAAACCTACAATTGATTATAAAGCTATCATTAGCAAGTCTTACAAATGCAAATCACTGAAACTTCTCCTTATGCTCGCCACACAAGGGACATAAATTCAACACCTTTCTGCAACCCTTTCCTTATCGAGTTCTTTCGCAGATCATATTTCATACAATATTCTACAAAAAAATACGTGTACCGATGCAAAGGACATCCGGTTCTTTCGATCAATTTGAATATTTTTCGTGTCATTGAATGCAGATTCAGGCATTATACCCCAGGTTCGATTCAGTTCCTATTACGATTATTCGCCCGCCTATTAAAAAAAGTGCGAGCAGCATTCTCTCTGTTCCTTTTTGGTCTGTCGCTTTGTATTTGTCCCTCTGCATCGTCATCATTATAATCATACACACACTCATCCTTTAGTGGATAGGCGATATTTTCGAGAGCGAGTCTGGGTGTTTGTTTCAAATTCAAATCCTGGTCCGAACAAAAAAACAGACGAAAAAAACTGTAATTACTATTCTATGCAAATGATAGGAACTCTTTTGCAAGGACATGTTTTTTATGTTTGGTTTTTTATTTTTCTGTGATTTGTGTGCGCTGTTACAAAAGGGGTTGCACAATTGAACGATACACGCAGTTTGGTTACACGATTTCATTTTCAATCATCTGAAATGGACATACAGCCTTTGGTTGACGTCTTACCGGTTTTGTTATTGTTAAATTGTAAATTCAATTAAAAGACGTAGAAGGGGTTTAAGAAAACGCATGCAGGTATACGGGGATTAGATTCAATTGCGTTATTCCATAATGCGACTACGCTTGGACTTTGTTGAACTTCAACTGGTAGGAGCTTAAGAACCTTGGTATAGATTATCCGAGAAAGAGCTCAAAAAGGAAGGAAATTTGTGGTTCCTTGTAGATATCTACCTCGAACCTTATGCCAATTCGTGGTGAATAGTTTTTACTTCATTCAATGTGTAGTTCGACTTCTGGGATGTGGCAGGGAAAGATTCAACCATCAGAAGGCGGAAGCATGCACCTGTTACACTAAAAATAAAACCCTGTTATATTTGATAAAAATGAGGCTTGATTAAACAATTTTTTTTGTTAATATACATCCAACAAAATGTTTCTATCAAACTGACAAAAGTTTTTTTTCAACAAAAATCGTTTGTTTGTGCATATAAAAATAATTTGTTATTTTAATCATAATGTTGTTAATTCTACAGAAGAGATTTGCCAATTCTACAGTTGCTGTTTTGTCAAATCAACAATTACCCAACTGTTGCTTTGACACAAAGAAATTTATCAATTTGGTCTTTGTCTTTTTGTCAAGCTAACAAAGAAAGTGTTAATAATATCGAATTAGTTTTTCAATTCAGCTTTTGTTGTTGAGGGGCTGAAGCCCCCCCGAACGCACTGTACACGAAAACTTCGACTTCTTTGCCCCTGTGAAACAAGATTCATTGAAGGGCATGATGACAGTATTATTTTCTTTGTAGAGCTCTTCAAATGCTTCTCAATAAGTCTTGAGAAAATAACGAGCAGAACGTGGACGATGTCTTCAAAATCATCAACACTTTTGGCAGCGGTCCAAAAAAGTGATTTCCTAGTAAGCCGCATTGAACGCGAAAAACTGTTCAGTTTAATGGTGCTCTTATCAGTTTTTCTAAAGAATAGATCCTTAGATTTAATTTCTGCAATCGACCGCACAAAACAAGTTCTGAATTCTCTTAAGAACATCAGAGAAAATGACTACAAGGCTTTTCAATCCGCATCCCAACTTGCCGAGGACTTATTTCAGTTTGAATTAATAGCTCCAAGAACTTCATTGAAACAACGCGTTAATCCAGAAACCTATTCTACTGAAGAATATTTTAGAGTGTCTATACTGATTCCTTACATAGATTCGTTAATACAAAATCTTACGGACAGATTCATGGTCAACGAAGACGTTCTACCATCGTTTCAAGATATTCTCCCTGCTAAATGGAAATGCTAACTTGTTATGCAATGCAATTTCGTTTTCAGCTGTGAAAACTGAGTACCAGCATTCTTTGGTGCAAAAAAATATCGTTGAGTGATCCTTCGACCGAAGTTCTGAAATTGCTTAATATAGGTATGGGACAAGACCTACTTTAGAGAAATAAACTTCTTGCTAACGGTATTGGCCATGCTTCCAGTGACCACAGCTAGTGTTGGAAGACAATTTTCTACTATGAAAAAGATTAGAAAAGTGTCCCGGAATGCAAGATTAACAGCTAGGTTCCAGAATCCGAGCGAAATGAAATCGAAATCGAAATTTCAAATCGAGTGAGTTCGATTTTAGTGTTCCACATTTCCACCGATTTACTAATATCAAACATTTTTCGAAATCACTTTCTGTGAAATTAAAAACGGCTGATATCTGTCATTTCAAACGTTACAAAAATATAATTTTGATAGAAATGGTATGCTTGTTTTAAATTTCGACTCGTTTTCGCGATTTATTTAATAATGAAGAAAAAATTGAAAGGCGTATGCTGAGAGACCATTCAAATCCATTGAAAAATGCAGATGCAGATGCAAAAGTTAAAATTTTTTACCTATTTCTTATTCCATATAGATTTTTATCATACTACCGACTAAATAAATGTGCTTTCTTAATGGTGCCTAACAATCTTCGATTCCTTGTACGTTGCAGTTAGCTGCAGCTCTTCGTTTTCTTGCCAAGGAAAACTTTCGGAACGTAATTAAGAATACAATTGGGGTTTTAAAAAACCGTTTTAGGCGCTTGGCGCGTTCTCTTAAATAACAGCCAAAAAAGGTGGTACAAATAATTAATGTTTGTTGCGCGTTGGACAACATTGGTAGGCAATTTAAGCTACGAAATGAAGAAAGTTTTGTGGTGCGGAAAGACGCAAGTGAAATTGAAGAAGACGGCGAATTTACAGAGAAGTTGCAAATCTCAATAAAACCCTTTATTTGAAAAGGTTACAAAAGTGCAGTATTCTTATGCTTGTCCGTTAAATTATATATTTTAATAAATTTATGGAAAGAAACTCTAATGTAATAGTTATTATTATACATTTGCAATGCACCTGTCGTCTGCTTTTTACTATTTCACACTGATGGATATGATCGATTTGAAATCACTTTTAAATCGATAAAATCGAATTGTGGAACCTCTCAATTTCACTCTGTTTGAATTTCGAAAAATTTGAAATTGATATCGATAAAAGTGAAATGTAGAACACCAAATTTTACTTTTAGATCGATTTCGACTTTGTTTCGAGTGAAAGTGAAATGTGGAACCTAGCTGTAAGCTATATATATAACTTGCAACTGAAACTGACCTTAGCTGTGGTTGACAGATTAGTTTCGCAAGTAAAATAATTTTTCATAATAAAAACAAAAACCCAAATTATTTAGCACAATTCAGAAATTTCTTTGGAGGGATTGCTGAAATATCAACCGGCATTTATAATCTATCAACCATCGCCAAATCTAAAATTATATTTTATAATCGAAATGAATGCACAAACAAAAATGAGTTTCACTTTTTGGATTTGTTTCCAATTCGACCACTACCAAAAATGACATTAGCTGTAAAAACATATTTACGTAAGCTTTTCGCAGGCTCTAAACGCAAATTTTCGCGTTTAAATTACGCAGCTTTGCTTAAGTTCGAAAAATCTTTATAAATCGCATTTCCCTGCGTAAGGGCATTTTAGAGGGCGCGTAAAGTTAAGCGGTGGGTTTATAAATAAGGCTGTTAATGTATAGGTATATGTACATGTCTTTTTCAGGCAAATACTTCTTGTAACATCGAAACTTCAATACACAGTACTGTGTATACCTAGGTATTTATACCTGATAAAAATTCAATCAATTTTCCGAGGGATAAACAACATAACAATTATAGTGTCTTGTGTGTAGCGAATAGCTGCCCTTACAGACAAGAAATAAAATGTCCAGCACAATCCTATTTTCTTTAATGCAATCGTATTTATGCACAACTTGGTCTGGCTTGGCTGGACATTTACTTCCTTTGCTGTAAGTTCAGCTGTTTTGTCGTCAATATACATATACCTACATATTATTGCACTAACTTCTTTCACTAATCTTTTAAATATTTCCATAATTTCCATATGAGAGGTTAAGGTCATTTGTTATGTCCTAATTAATTTTCGTAGTTTCAAAATGTTGTTTTGTTTATTCACTTTTACCGGTAACATTTATGCGCACTATCAAACTCGCGTGTAAAATATAAATGACGCCATTCAAAGGATTGCAACGTTTAAAATGTATTTTTATTGATTCAACACGTGTGTAATTATTTCTACAAAAATTTATGTCATATTTACAAAGATATTTTTCATTCCAACAAAATGTTATATTGTTATATTGAAAATCAGTATTTTGTTTTACTAACAAACATTTTGCATACGTTTTAAATTTCACAAACATATACAAAAGTGACATTTGGTTCTATTTTTATGGATATAACAAAAACTTTGTTAATTCAGCAATAAAATTGTTCAATTGAGACAATATCGATTTATTAAACTGGAAATTGTGTTTTGTTAATGTGACAAAGTAGTTTTGTAGTAGGTAAATGTTTTATCCGCTTGACAAAATATCGTTCAAATTGAGTTGTATTAATAGAATTAATTTATCACTGCAACAATTTTTTTCTGTTTAACAAAACTATTTTTGTTGAAATTTTATAATCAAAATTTGGTATAATATTACCTGGTATTTTATTTTCAGTGTAATGGCGGTAGTACAGCAAAACCGAAATGACCTATAGCTTGATTTTTAGGAAGACTTATACTCTATTTGATTCCCCTATTAAAACCGAATGTCACAGTCCACACCTTGGGATCTTTAGGACAACGGAACTTTGGACCTTCGTATAGGATAGGTATTTTGGGTTGCTACTGGAAAACCCGTAGCTTCTTTTAAACGCCTTTTAAGAGGAGCTAGTAAAAAGATTTATGCAAAAAATGTTGGGTATAGTTGAGGTACAAGGCACCATACTCAGACGGACAACAAACTTCAGAATTCACGGGTGTAGACATTGCAATCTGTTAAACATAAAACTACCTAATAGGTATTTATTTTTCCTTAAAGCGGCTATGACCCGAGAAAAGTCTCTGCTTCAGACACTAAGGAATTAGTGTACCTACCTATACCTTGTTTTTTAAAAATGTCCTTGTAAAGGCCCTTGGATAGCTGAAGAGTTAGTTCTAGTGAACAAAATTAATGCCTTGAGGCCTTGTAGCTACCTATAACTGACGAACAAGCTGAGTTGATACAAGTTTCATATAGGTACCTTCATGTATACCACCTACCTACCGACCTTTTTGTTCCACCACCGTCGGGTTATTCCAAATAAATGGCCAACTGATGGACTTATGGTGCCAGAAGCAGCTAAAACTGCAAAATGTGAGAGTTACACCTTTTAGGACTCGAACAATACCTGTAGGTATAAAGAAAGGCTTCGGTACAGGATTAAAAAAGCATATTGACATTTCTTCACATCCATAGGTATAGGTACCTATGTACCTACCAAAATTAGGTAAAAAGCTGGCGCTTTTAGAGCCCAAAATCTAATTTTATTAATACCTAGCTTCTTTTCCAACGTCTAAGAGTAATTTTTGGTAGAGCTGCGCTTGTTTTTCCTAACACGATCGACCAAAATCTTTAAGAACGGCTGGCATTTAGTCAAAAGTCCATTGTATAACTAACTTTCGTTTGAAACCAACTAAGATGTTAGACAGTTAGAAGCGATAGAAAGTAACTCTTACAAAGCTGGGGCACTGCCATCGGCCACAAAAAAAATAAAAATAAAAAAAAACTCTTCAGCAACCAATAAAATGGCTTAAGATACCTACCACCCTCCATTTTGTCGATCTTCACAGTTCGGCTTAAACGGTTACTAGCTACTGTACTCCTCAACCATTCCCTCTCTATACCTACTCCTTTGTCTGTCCAATAAAATCCATTTTTCACCACAGAAACAGATCGTTCACAATTTCATCACGATGACGATTAACATCATCACCCAGCCTTTCAAATAAAAAAAAAATACACCCCAACCCAACCCAACCAACTTCCAATCGGCAGATTATTCTAAATAACTCAAAACAAATATCTTGAGAAAAACTAGCGGCACTTGCGAGCCGACCGGTGGGCCACCACCAGCCACCACCTGCGAACAGAGAGAGAAGAACCGGCTTCCGAAACGGAGGCCGCTAAACACCCCAAACGCGAACACACTCTCATACTCACTCGCCTGCGGCTGTATGCGTGCGTGTTCGAGCAATCAAAGGGGGCGTGGTATCAGCTAGGTTTATACAAAAATTGACAAACACAATAGCCGGACCCAAATCGGAGAAATTCCAAATGAATCGAAAAGAGAATTCGAAAAACCGAAAAACCCGTAAAACTCGGCGATATCCAACACAAATCCCCGCCGTATTAAACAAATCGCCCCCCACCACATGCCTCTGGATTCGCTCACTCATTTTCGAAGTTCGCAGTCCAACATGTCGGATGAATTTCTCTTAAGTCGACCGCCGCCCGATGAACTGCTAGGCGCTGCTCGTAACTGCACGTGCTGGTGACTTGAGGGGAGTTCCAACTCACCACTGGCCTTTGTTTTTGTTTACATTTTGTCGCTGGAGCAGAACGGCTGCTGTGTGCGAAACGCGCTCAAATGAATGACAGCCCAGTTGATGGACTGACAGTGAGCTATGTCAGTTGCTGGTTTCACAGCGATATCTTAAAGTCGCCCGAAAAAGTCACAAAATTCCCAAACAAGAGTCGCATCAGATACTCAACACGGTACACTCCCCTGAATCTCACACATGCCTAGGCTATCGTTACTTTTTCGAATATAAAATCGAATATGAGAAAAGAAATGAGAAATCTCAAGCAACAAAAAATGGGGGGAGGATTTATCCTTATCAACCACGCGCGAGTACATGTGTTGGTCTCCGACGACATCGTCGCCGTCGTCGTCGTGTGTTCTCTGTTCTTATTGAGAAAAAACGAAGATTTTAAAAAATATCGCACACATAGAGAACGGTTTTCCCATTTTTCCGCCATCTATCGTTCTTATTGTCACAATTCCTTTCGTTCGTCATGTATTGGTCGGGCGGGGGTGGTGGTGGGTTGCGGTGGGCCAAAAACAAGAGACGCAACATATGAACTGCCCGTGCTAATGACAGAGATGTAACGGAGGCCCCTAAACATTCGCACAGTCGGGCTTCGAATTTTCATCGATCAACTGTCAATTGCTGGGTGACACTGAGTGCTAGTCCGAGACTGAGTCACTAAACACCATTGTTCGCCCATGCAATCTCCCCGCGGTCGCAAACCGCCATCTAAAGGGAGGGGCCGTCGCCCCAACACACCAGTAATAGGAAACCGATTAGTAACTATTCGATTGGAGCAGTATCGAAGTCGAAGTACCTACCTATACCTATTTCTTCGGCGAGCGTGCATGTGTAAAGACGTTAAGTCTCCTGCTGCTCGGCGCCGTCGTCATTTGGATACGATTCGATTACCTTGCCACCACCTATGCACATGGTGTTAGTGACAACCAAAGTATACGATTGGACACACAATCATTCACTCACACCCACCCACTTTTTCCTTTTTTTTTTTTTTGTTTCTTCTCTCGGCTATTGTGTATGGAAATACAGAAAAAATGTATATAATTCGTTTTTCTTCATTTTTTCCCCGAGTATTTTATTCTCTCTTTCTCACCGTCTCCACTTGATTTGATTTGAATTCTGTTTGTTTTTTTTTTTCCATTTCCCCCCATTTGACAGGAGTCTCTTCCAACTTGATCAGTCATACTGTACGCTGTACCTACCATCTACCAACCAAGCCAATGGACTAGCAAATTCTCACCACTTTACTCACCACACCGTGCAGAGAGCGAACATGTAAGATGTAACAAATAATTCGACGACAAAATGCCGTACAAAAGAAACGCGACAAAAAACTGCTTTCATAGTACCATTAGCATCTACCATACCAAACGAGAGTAACAAAACAGCGCAACAAGGAAGCGAATAGGTGGTGAATAAGTAAGTGTCCAACAAAAAAAAAAATAAATAGAAACAGAGAAAAACAACCCGAAACCGAGAAACACATTCAGTTCAGCAGATTCGGATTCAGTTCAGTCGAATCGAACATTCATCGAAATGTGAATGAATTTCAACGCAGAGCAACACTACGCCGTCCATGCACAAACTGAAACTCACACAATCAACCGAGGAGGTGGAGTATGAGGGAGCGACAGAGAAAGAGCATGAGAGATACAAATGTATCTCGAACTATTCAAACTCGATTTTTCGAATCGAGGGTTGTGTGTGTTTTGTATATGTTTGAATTTTTCAGTCATCAGCTGAATTCATGACAGGCAACATCTTATTAAATTAAGGTTGCGCTGTTCGATACTAGTAATATCTGTGGGAAAAAATTGTAATTCGAAAAGAAACAAAAAAAAATATAAATAAATAAAACAAAGTTACCTGTCGTTCTTTTCCCCCCGCTCGGATTTACACACAACAAAACATTTACAAAAATCAGTTTCCGTGTTTCGCGAAACTTGTCAACACCATAAGAACCGATAAACCTTACCAACCATCGCACATATACACGGACGTATATTTATTTTTCTGATATAACACACAGCAGGGAGTGTACCGTACCATACCACCTTTATGTTAAATGTATTTAGATACACTTTTTATATCGCAATCCGCATTGTACAAGTGAGCTGAGCACCACCCCGCTGGTGGTATCAATCAAAAGAAGTATTGTCATTCGATTGCGAGAAGGCGACAACGACCGATCGGAAGAATGTTCTTGTAACACAAACTCGAGTCAACATTTTTGCTTGGTTTTACCATTCTTTGTGATGTTCGGTATTTTTTAGTAAGAAAAATAAAAAATTCAAAAATACATAGTGATACAGTGACAGTTTGAAAAATGAAATGCAAAAATCCGGTGAAACAAAAAATATGGTGACCCTGCCGCAAAAGTAAATGAAAAGGCGGAAGAAAAAGTTCATGTTTTTTTTTACTCAATTTTAGTTGTTTATGTTTTACAAAGAAAACAAAAAAATAAAGTGAAGTGAAGTTTTAAGATCAACAACTAGGTACAACAAAAAAAAAAAGACCACCCTTTTGAAGTTCAACAATCCTTAAATATACATTTATCTGTACGAATACAAGTTCCACCAGCGACTTGGCACAAAATTGTGAACAATATTTTTCTTGTCGATTTCCTTGCACAAACAGTCAAACGAAGAAGCGGAAAAACTGGAAACGGAAATTGAATCGCACGGCAAAAGGGAGGCAGGCGACGATCGTTTTGCCTCCACTTTTCAAAAATTCACCCGAATGCAGCCAACACTGCCTCAAACAGCCGGGACAGCCGATATGGATTTGACGGCTGTTCAATCAATGGATTGGTTATTTAAAAAGGAGCGAATCTATCTATTGGCACAATTCTGGCAACAGGTAAGTGTTTTCGCAGTTGAATTTTCCTCACGATTTGCCGTCGATAGTCGGACTTGTCAGACTCTGAAAATACATCGTCCTACAGTGCGGTACCTATCAGTTTTTGTTTCACTTTCGAGCTACCGGTTTCGAGTGGTTGTCAAAAACAAATTGAAAACAAAAATCGCGCAATTTAATTTAACTTTTGATCACACGATATCGATAAGGCGTGTGCAGGTATAACTGCCTATTTGTAAGCGTTTTTCAAGAACACATGTACGGAATAGGAAACACACACACCTGGCTCAGTTTTAATTGATTGTCGGGGTTTAATGTTCTTCACAAGTTTATACTGTTTTCGTCGTTCGCAACGAATGCTTGAGCGAGATCTTATAAGCGGGCTGGTGAGCAAAACAATCATTGGTATCGCGTCATTAATAAATAATCAAATACTCGTTAAGCGGTTGCGAGATCCAACAGGGGTACTCGTTTACCTACATGGTTGCAACAGACAGTGTCAGAGCTTTTGTTCTTTTGTGTCTTCGTGTTCCTTGCATGGTGCGCGAAAATAAAATAAATATTTTCGCCAAGCCCGCAACGATTTTTGGGAAGGCGACACGACTTTCTGAGATTCCAGAAAGCTAGATCACCTAATTGGCGCATTAGCTGCACTACTAACCTCAGTTTTAAGAACCTCGATTTTGTACGGTTCGAATTTACAATGACATTTGGAATTTTTTAAATGATCGCTCTACAGTGAAATAAACTAGTCTTGCAGCTTATTGAACATTCAGGGCAAAAGGTCGCTTAGGCTTGCAACAATTTATTGATTAACTCCATCAACAAACTTTATGATTATTTTCATAATGTTTCGTTGCTTTGTAGCGACATCTGTTGGGCCAAAGTGGAGCTGAATTACTGATCGAGTGACTGAAGAACGAAGTTTAAGCTTGCAGCCCTGTGAAATTGTGTACATTAACAACTTTATTTTGAGTTGAAAGTAATTTTTGAAAGTTTTGTAGCAACATCTGCAGTTGCTTCTGTGTGCGGATCTTAATTTACTGCCCGAGGTCGATGGTTAGGAGAGTTTATGGGCCTTACCAATAAACATTTTCAGTTTCGACTCTAAATTGAAGTAGTTCACAGTGGCTATATTTTCCATACAAATTTCGCAATTGTGAGCTTCTGTAAATTTAAAGTCGAGACTTAAATTCTTTATTGGTATCGCGCTTTATCTGTAGATATTTATACTTAGATAAAAAACAAATTTAGTAAATTTGGAATATTTTGTAACCAGCTCCATCTGTTGGGTTTCATTTCGATTTTGTGTCATTTACTCAGTAGGTGGCTTAGCAAACCTATACGGGCTTCGACTAACAACCCAATTAGGTAGATATGTGCGTACTAAACTCGATCGAATTTAAAATGCATACCGAAGGAGTTTCTCCTTCCTTCCTGTGACGAGTAGTTTTTGTTGGAAATTGTAAATTCAGCTATTTGAGGGAAACCTTGTCGAATTTTTGTATAGGTATGAATTTGTGACCGGGACAATTGTGATCATAAGCCTAAAGTAGAGTTCCCTATCTGGAAGAATGTCGGCGGTGATCTAAAGTCGTTATAGAGGTTTGCCTTTCACAAGAGAAATTAGAACTTGGCGATTTGTTTCGAAGGAAAAATCAACCACTTGGTGGACGAACGCTACCAACTTCGAGCTGGCAAATATCACTGAAAAATTTGTTTATAACTTTGTCCGTTAGGATGTCCTGCTGCTGTTCACGCAGACACTTGACATATTTTTGCTCGAAAATCACTTCATGTCTTAAAAAGCTTACGCCTTTGGCTTTGCGCCTCTTTGAACCTTCAGGAATCGAAAAACTTATTTAAAAATCTAGACCACTTGGAACTCATTTTCGACCTGGCAGACTTTTATACTTTATTTCGCATGGAGTTGCAAATTTGACTGCCGTGTCGATTAAGCATTTGCAGTGCCATCTGTTGGCAGAAACTTAATTCATGAATTTGTTTTGAATTTAAGCAACATTTATGTGAAATAAGTATTACAGATTTCCATTGCAAGTCATAAATAAAATTATGTCGAGTTTGCATTGGATTTGCCTTGCAGTGCCATCTGGTGGCTGGTTATTTATTCATAGATTTCTATGGCGTGTATAGATTTATGTATATAAATGGATAGATATGGGCACACGCAGCTTGCATGTTTGCTGTAAATCAAACAAAAGCATAAAAATTATGCCGATTGATGAATTTTCTTGCAGTGCCATCTGTTGAGTGGAATTACTGCAAGAATTTGTTTTGCCCATAATCCTGTTTGTGTATAATTAACTTAGGCAGAAGTAGAAGAAGAAAAAAAATCTAATTTTGTGACACTCGTGGTGGCTTTAGACTGTCAAAAACTGGGAGCTAATTAACGATATAATTTAGCCCAACTTTCTGATGTTTTTACTTGGTTGGTGGGGTTTTAGTGCCTCGTGTTGTGTTAAATTCGTATCTTCGGATAATTTTCGGACACTTCGTGTAGACTGTAAAAAAAAATGTTTCTAATCTGGGAGCAAGACAACTTTTTCTTTTGCTGAAATACAAATTTGGACTTCAATTTACTAAACGCACAGAAATAAAGAAATCGATACTTCCATTATAATTGGATAAGCATTTGTTTTCAATAGAAATTTATTCGAATCTTTTTGTTGAAAGAAATTGACAAATGCCAAGTCAACTTATGAAAAAGAAGATGTGTCTGCTGGCCTACATATATTTCATATATCCACGTAAACTATCGAGCAATTATTCGTTTTTTTTTTCGAACTGAGTTTTTATTTTGTAAATGATTCCTTTGGAATTATGGTTCATTTTGCAGTTTTGATCAGATTTTTCAACGTTTAAGAAGCCTTATTGCCATAAACGCTTGCCTCTTGTTTCTCCACTCGATACTTAACAACGAATAGGTAGGTATACGCGTGGACAGCTTTTTTGAACATTTTAATTCTAAAACCGTCATAAATGTAGTCATTCGGATTTGTATAAGAGAAATAGGAATGAATACATGACCCACCTGCGTATCTTTAGCTAAAACTGTTCAAGGATGCTTCCGAAAGTCAGAGCTATATACTTTTTCGTGATTGGAACTATATTATGAAGTGTTGACGTTCGATTTTCTGCCAAAAATCTGACTATAGTTGCTGTTTCAGCCAAGTTCAACTGTCAAGTCTAGTCGGCGCTGTAAGCAAAGTCAGTGTCAATATTCGAATATTCATGCCGAAGCTCTTTAGACACAAGGGGGTCTAGACAAAGTCTAAAACAGCTCGTCGAATTCGGTTGCAGATCACAGCTTTCAAATTTGAATAGAAAATCGTATACAATCCAAAAATATCTATTGGCTTACGAGTTGCTGACTTATGTCATTGATCTAGCGATTAAAGACAGTCACGCTACTGTAGGTATACCCACAGCAATTTGGCGTGTCTATTTAAAAAAAAAAAAAACCTTTTTCGACGACGCCAAACATCGATTTTGGTGTAAATTTCGTGCAAATTGTCTCTACAAACGCAATCTACTTATATAAATTTCGTAACCCAAAGCTGCCATCATCCGATCGACTCTGCTGTACTTAACTGCGATCAAGAATTAACTTCCGATCTTTCTGTGGTAGATACTAATCTACGAGCCGAAAGAGAAAATCAAACGAGTTAATGCCATTCAATCATCCAATACTGTCATTAGGCGCATGTGAGCCTCACTATGATCCCCTCCAGCTTTGGTAAAGATCGAAAAGGTAATGGTAATGGCCTTGCGTGGAACTATCATACAATTTAATAGCCATTTCCTTCGAAACGTATATATATCTGGCAGAGAGAATAACACAGGTGCGCAGACCTATTTTCCAAATCAAATTCGAACTATAAAGTGAACATCTGCGCGACACAGTGACGAGCAGATATTACACAAGCGCATTGACAATATTCGACTGGGCGTTATTTAATTGAAAGCGGAACTCAAGTGCAATTACTTAATACTCGCAGAACGCCAAGTTCGCAAAAACGATGATACCTGCGCTTGCAGTTCTGCGCTTGTCTTACCAAACATGCAAATACAGCAGCGTTTGCACAAGTCCGGTATTTATTTGCAGTTCCTTGTTTTGTTGTTGTTTTTTTTTTTTGTGTTTCTATAGCGCTGCACTTGGCCCAATTAATTGTGAAACGAAAATAGAGCCAAATGCTTTTGTTCGGTTCTTTTTTTTTTGGATTTTATTGACTGCGAGAAAACCACCGGAAACTCAACCGAATTAAATTACATGCAATCAATTTAACCGAGAGTAAAAACGTCTTAATATGCCTAATTGCTCGCCTAATATCTGGCGGTGGGTATACGCTATACGGTGGTGGTAGACGACCAAATAGCAAAGACTTCGTGCAAGGAGAAGAGAAGGATGGAAGCAACAAGGGGGAAAAACGATCTCCGGCTGATGTCTGTCAGTAATTTGTGTGCGCAGCTCAATATATCAGTCGATATCTTATGAGTTTTTAATTTTAGGTTTTCGATGCACGAGAAAATATCCCATCAATCGTATTTGTCTTGACGAATAGGTTCGTCTTGTACGCGCGCATACATCCACAGATCTATAGTCCCGAAAACTTGAAATGCGCACAGTCTCCTCTCAGCCATGTGATGGGTGGA
This sequence comes from Cheilosia impressa, assembly GCA_948293265.1. NCBI lineage: Eukaryota > Metazoa > Arthropoda > Insecta > Diptera > Syrphidae > Cheilosia > Cheilosia impressa. The sequence goes on from OX411882.1 coordinate 425,265, forward strand.
TCTGTGAGTCCTTCCTTCCTCGTGGTTATCAGTCAATCCGAAAGGGACAGATCACTCATTCGCTGGCCACCACCTATCATCTGCAGATTGCAGAAAAACGAGGCAACAAGCAAAAAAAAACACGACAGGGGCCTTTCCCAATTGTTTGTTGTTGGTGTGTCGATATATATCCAGCAAACAGGAATAATGGGAGCTCTACATTGAGCCCGGAGCATATGAGAGATATTCTTTTAATGCGAGGCAAAATTAAAAAGGAATCATCATTACTAACTATAAGCTGAGTTTTATACTTTCGTGCGATAAGGCACTTAGCAAACTATACATATGTAGAAGGAAACGATCTGCCCCTTCCTTCCCCTTTGTATATATGCAAAATGTGCACAGTGTTTGATGAAACATGTGGTAAACAGTAGTCAAAAAGCGACGGCTCCGCTTCAAATGAAAATATCCATCTATTTGTGTCTATGAGATACACACTCGTCATATAACGGATGACTGGGACGTCGAATTAAAACGAATGTGGCGTTTCAATTTCTGAACAAAAAAAAAAAAACAACAATCAGTTGACATGTTGTGTGCTTGGCTTCTCTGAAGAGATCACTTCTCCTCTGTCGACGTCTAAATGATACTCGATATTCGAATTGAAATGTTAAGATACTAATTATGCGATTGCGATCGTTTGTCACTGTATGGTAAGATACACTGTCTGCCTTCGCTGGCTGTATATGGCGCTGGCGTGAGTGGGTGGGTGAATTTTAACGAATTTTGCTGTTTATTTTTTTTTTTTTTTGTCTAGACGATGTAAATAAATTCACAAAACCCGAGTGGAGCTGAAGAAAATGTTTCTGCAATTTACTACATACACGAAATTAATTTCCAAGCCAAGTAGTTAGTTAGCCGGCTAGGTATTTCCATTTTAAGGCGGGAATGTTAAGCGCCGCGCAGCGTGTTTATTTGAGCACATTCATGCAGTGAGTTTGTTGTTCATTTGAATATGTAATTGGGACTTTTAATGCATATAAATTCACCCTTTAAAATCATCCCCTGCCAACGCACACGAACGCTTCAAATCTATACATCCACGATAAGCGAATTATCTCCTTTTTGTTGTGTATATTTCCGTCAAATTCAAAATGGGAACGATTCCGCTATTCCCATGATAGATAGTTGAATCAGGGCAGTCCATCGGCTCAAGGGATAGTGTATCTGTATACATAGATGAAGGGAGTTTTTTTTTCTATTAAAAAAACCGGTTTTCGTATTGAAATTGATTAACACTATGCCTACGAGTTCACGGGGCATCCGCACACAATAAGTGCAAGTATCACGTTTGGAAAAAAATCAAAAAAAAAATTTTAAAAAAATCAAATGTAACCGCGCATAAAATATTAGGTACCATAGGTATATTATCACAAAAAAAAGGGTTTCATATAAATATATAAATTGTCGCAGTAGCAATTAATATCATTCATATTCCCGTTCAACTATTTAGATATAGGTACCCTCTACCCAGAGCTGAATGTCAAGCAGTTTTTTTCTCAGACTTTTACAAAAAAAAATCCGAGTTTGTTGGAACAGTTGGAAGGTTGTGATTATGTTTAAAAAAATATGAGCTCATGTTTAAGAAAGAAAAATCGAAGGGCGATTTAGGGACGAAATGAGTACGATACTCATTTGAATTGACGGGCAAAAAATAAACGTTTGACGAGTTTGGTAGCATTGTACTGTCGCGTGAATTATTTACCCACACGCATGTACATACGTATTTTAAAGTCAAAAACAAAATTGCAGATTTTACATTGGTTTTAAATGAATAGGTAGTGCCACCAAAAATGTAAAGGATTCGAAGTCATCTCTGGTATGGGCAACTAAAAAGTAGTGGCCTATCGAGGAGTACAGAAGCCTTACTTAAATAATATCGGAAGGATTTCAGTCACTATGCGAAGAGCATATGTAGAGTGCTGTATCCATAAGGGATCTCCCTTATTACTACTGACTTATTGCTCCAAAAAATTTTCTCTTTTCAGCGGACTTATCCTATAAAATAGAGAAAACTTCCCAAATATATTTTTGGTCACCCTGTTTTTTTATACATTAAATCCAATCACATCTATTCACAAGCTCAGAGCATAACGCTGTTTTCAAAGAAATTGATCTAAATACAGGAAAGAAATAGACCGGATTTGGCATCATTCCTTTCCCTTATTTCGGTTAAAAACTTACAGTTTAGTAACACATTTCTTTGCGATAAATAACAAATAACAAACAAACTCCAGGGCACTCATTCCGTAACTTGTCAAACGATTATCGTCGAAACGATAGACCGCTTAAACTAGCAACTAATTGCTAAAATTATAAATTTGAGAGCTTAATCCAGTTAATTTTCCACAAATATAATGAAAGCTGACGTTTGTCAAAAAAATTCGACCAAAATATGGCTTATTTTGGTGATCAAAGTTGCAAAAACGATATCGTTTAGACGATCGTTGATATACGGAATCTGCCCCCAGTATATTTTACCTGCAATAGAAACTGGACGGAAATTGGTATCACTAACTGTCAATAAATACATTTCCATATATTAATTTGGCAGCTCATCACTTGACAAAGTCTAGTTCGGATTCTCTGCTAAGTTCATATTCGGAAGTCTGGACCCTATTAGAGCATATCTAACACGATTTTTTAAAGAGACTATTTTATTAAAAATTTGTTCAATAGTAGAAGTAATTTGGCATCACTGAAAGCTGAGAATTTCTTTTTCATTTTTCCCATTGAAAATTCTAAGCTCGGTAACAAACTTGAACTGTTGCCAGTGATTCCAAATTCGAGAATCCAAATTCAAAGTGCTTCGTCTAATTCATGCATCTTATGTTATTTAAGACACCCAAGGTTGCCACATTTTAGTTTTTTTTCTCCTATTTTAAGAAATTGGATGGTGTACGAGTATTGAAAAAAAATTTGGTCAACATTTATGTTAACGTAAAAGAGATCGAGTATGAACCAGATTTTTGAACATTCAATGCTTGAATAGCCCCCCTTAACCAAGTCAAAGAACGTCCAAAGTACCAGTATTGCTTTGAATTGGTACACACAGAATCTATGTCATAAAAATTGCTTAAAATTGGCGTTCATTAGGACTGCGAGCTTCAACTTTTTACCGCGATTTTTTTTTACATTCAAAAATGTGTAAACAAAGAGCCGAAATTTGCTTGTATCAAATTTTGTTTAGATTTCTTATGGTGGCATCTGCGTCCATGATATTTAATTTTTTGGTATTCCTTAGAATTTATTGCTGTTTGGGTAGCAGATTTATAAAGAAAAAGAATTTGACGGATAGTAGTCTAAAGTGCACCTGATTCTTTTTCGTGATCAATTTAAATCAATTCAAGAGGCGATGCGATCCCTGATTTTGGAGGCATCGTTATTTTTAGCAACATGTAAAGCCAGGAACCTGTAGTCGATGTTAGCTAAATAAGTTGGCACAGTTAAAAAAATATTGGAAGTTGACACAAAAAGTCTATAATAGGAACCTTTTGGCAGAAATGGAAGGCATTTCTACGGCCGAATTCTTTCCGACTTCGATTCTTCAACTGCACCAACTCCAAAAAAATTCGCCCCTTGTTACGTCACATCAAAGACCGCTGCCAGTACTAAGTTCTATCCAAACGACTTGTGTAAAAAGGAGTAAAAAATGGTCCATTGGCAACAAATGACACAACAACAAAAGACAAAAAAAAAAACAAAACGAATACGACACATCATATGCGTCGCCTTATTTATGGAAAATGTCAAAGTACTTAGTGTGACATCTATTTTTGTCACTTTTACAACACCGAATGCACAAAAAACGTCTCGTCCCATTGCATCGCAGACACAAGATGTAAAAAAAGGAAGAAGACAAACCGCATCGCATGCCACCGAAAACAAGTCGCAAGAGGAGAAATTGACTGCTGCGTCGTCAAGTCGTGTGCATTGGCACCGCGGACGGTTGGGGGAGTCTGCCGCCCCAACTAAAACTGAACACAGCACAGTTTTCCTCCAGCCATTGGCAACTAAATCACTGAATCCATTCCGACTCCGCGTTCCGCATGAAGTGGCATTTTCTCAAATTGAATTCAGAGAATTAGACATTTTTTTTCCATCCCCAGATCTATCGCTTACAATTAGCCAATTTCTGTCGATGAATACACATCATCTCATCGCCATGATCATCCGACATGATCGCCACAGTCATTGATTGTACTTGAAGTCAAGTGGATCAACTCAAAAGGAACGAGTAGACTGATCAGTTTCCACTGCTTTGTTGTTTCAGTTCGATGTATATTATGTTATGCTAATAATGTGCCAAAACACATTCGTCTATACAGAGTTGTCTAAATGTGTGTTCACTTCCCCCCCTTTGGCAGATATATATCTATTACTAATACGACAAACACGTACCACTCAACATGATAAACATTTTTTTGTTGTTCTCTTGTTTTTAATGGGAATTTCGTTTTTCGATCGCGAGCTCAGATGAAGAAACGAATACAAAATATACAAAATATCTATATAAACGATTCAGAAACAAAAACCGAATCCGTTGTGCTCTCAGATTTTCGGTGCGGTGCGGTTTTTATGATCTGTCGTTTCGATTTATTTAGATATCTGACGGCTTCTGAATTTTAATGATCCCCAGAGTTTTGTGTGGATCTAATTTGTGTGCGTCGTCTTCGACACATGTACTTCACAGTTATAGGACATGTTGTCTTGTTCGGTTCGTATGTGAACTGGATCGTTCGAAATTTGAATTTCGTTTCATAATCAATAAACGGCATGACAATAAAATTTGATTCGATCTGTTTGGGACGTGAAACGGCCAACTACCCAATTGACAGATGGTAATAAGTTTGGGAACTAGTACCAGTATCGCACCCACATTCACATACTGATGAGAATGGCAGACCGCAGAGTCCGGCTAACAATTAGTATGTCATAATTGTACGAACATGATTGAGTAGGATTCTATATATATACCGAGTGTCTGCGCGTCTTTTTGCGTGCGCCGACGCTGCCACTTTGACACATCTATTGAGAGCTGGTGCTGTTATTTTTACACGCGAATATTTTTAGAAAATTATTCGACTCGAACATAGACGCTGGAGCGCCACTTATTGACAGGGTACTTTTCTGGTTTTGTACACATACAAACGACTGCGCCGAGACTTTGCTCTTTAGGGTTGCGATTGGAATTTAGACAAAAGTCAAAATTTAAATCGCTGCCGCCGCGCCGCCTGCTGTGCCACCACGTGCTCATTTTTGCCCATTTGACAAGAGGATTTTTTTTACCTTGTGCCACAAATCACTCGCTCCCTTCTGATTTTTTTAAAAACGAAAAAAAAAGAAGAATACACTGATCACCACATAAAGTGTTTGTGTGTTTGTGTATTGGCGTCAAAGACATTTCTTAATCTATTCTAAAACATAAAATCAAATCAAAATTTCCTATAATTCTTCGGTGGCTCGGTCATAAAATCAAATGGGTTTCCGTTGGGTCCAATAATACGGCGCAGTGGCGGCGGAGGGAGGCGGCACGAGGAATATATCGAAAAATCAAAAATAGAAAATTGTGACAAAGATTAAATTTGATTTCCCGAAAGAACGAAAAAAAAAACAAGCGGAGATGTTTCTTTTTTGTTCGGTGTGTGCTCTTCTAAAAAATAAAAGGGGAGCCACACATTTGTCACATTTCAGAGAAGAATTTCCCACACAACCGTTATTACCAAGAGGGAAAAACAATAATAATTCACTTAATTATTAATATCACGATGATACGGTTGATACACGCTGCCCCCCTCGCTCTATAATTAAGTCGTAGATACATTTATTCGATCTGGAAGCATCTCCAACGGATATATGTTTAATTTCTAATAGATGTATACAGCGCGCACTCACCCCCAAAACAGATGTAATTGGTAGACACCGATAACTGATGCGATGTCCCAGCCATTAGCACGTACGCATATATACACACACAACAGTGAGGGCGCTAGGATTTATATATTTTATACCCTCGAAAAGGTGAACCCGATCGAAGGATATTAAGCGATTATTACTTTTATAGTTTCAGCAATGCGATTTCGATCTAAATTGTTCAACTTTGATAATAGACTCGAACGGAACGGGCTAATTTATAGATTTTTAACTAACCCGTACTAGTGGTGGGTCGCACAATCGTAAACGTTTAGTGGAAACAAGGGCACAGGCAAACACGACTACTTCAAGTGGTTTTCGTTCACCCAATTCACATCCATTCACTTAAGAGGGTGAAGGGATGACATGTTTGTTCTAGATGTGAGATATACGCATAAGCACAGAGATGGAGTATGTTCCCAATAACTGGAAGAAAAATACATTGATGATGATGAAGATGAAATATTCGGGTTTTCTTTGAGAAACGCTCCTAATCTGTGGCTGTGATCGCGCTGTCACTACTTGAGCCAGACAGACGGGGTTCTTATTCTGCGTCACTTCAAATCGCGCGTCCCATTCGGTGGCAATAAAGGACTTCCTTTCGATGAGATATAGATTTGTACAGCGTCAGAGAAGACGTATCGAATTGTAGCTTACGAATAAGCAGACCACTGCTGATGAACTTAGGCGAAGTTCGCAGCTTAGTTCGCATACAAGAAATTTGTCATAAAGAACTACTTGAGTTACTATTGTTCAAGCAGAACAGAACGTCCATAAAAACATGTGCTGGTTTGTGGAAGATTTTTAATTGGATTTAATGCGAAAATCGCAAAGGCTACTCCTTTATGTAAAAAAAACAGTTGTCTTCTCAAAACAAAATCACTTGCAAGAGCTTCTCAGATCAATGGTAGATTTTGCCGAAGATCTTTCATTTTTTAGATTAATTGGGAAATTCGCAACAAGAAATACGCATTCACACATGAAAAACGGGAGTAAACCACTGCTTCACTAGGAATTGTAAAGGGTGATTTTTTAAGAGGTTTAGAACTTTAGAACAAATGTTGACCGCGGCTGCGTCTCAGGTAGCTGAGTCCAATTTTGGCATACTCTTTCACACATATCGGCCGGTATCTCACGAATGAATGCATGGATGTTGGCTTCCAGTGCGTCAATCGAAGCGGGCTTGTCCCTATACACATTAGCCTTGGCATACCCTCACAAAAAATAATCTAATGGTGTCAAATCGCACGATCTAGGCGGCCAATTGACCGGCCCGAATATTCTTCCGAATAGACTGCTCAGAAGATCGAGAATGCCGATCATAAAATGGAAGCAGCGCGCGATGAACATTTCGAACCGAGCACGAATTTTGATAGTAAAATTCAATAATTTGCAAGCGTTGTTCATTTGTAAGACGATCCATGGTTAAATTGCAAACCAAACTGAAGCTGTTTGACAGTGACACAAGGTACTAAACACACGTCAGCTGTCGAAACCAGTGTTGCCAAAACCAAACCAGCTAAAAAATCACCCTTTACAAGCTAAACAAAACCTCTCGCAACAACGTCACGATCAGCGGCAGTGATCAACGATTTTTTGACTTTAAGTGAACTAAGACGAAATTCGCAGCTCACGAGTACCTACCTAAATTAAAAATTAAAAATACGAGTACTTAAATTTAAAATTTAGGTACTCACATTTAAAACTCAGCCATAAACAATCGTCCCCTTGAAATAACACAAGCAGAGCACAACTTTGTCCATCGGCAAGAGTGGTTTGTCGAAGATTTATATTCCAAGTGAATTATCACAAGATTCGCAAATCAATGCGAATAGGAAAACAGTTGCAATATTGTAAAATCAAAGAGCTGCCCCAAACAGGCAATACCAACTTTTTGTAGACGAATTAACGCGAAATTCCCCAAAAGAATGCGAATAGTTCTCGTACGAAAAACGGCCTTAAACTGCTCACGGTCTACTTAATTTTAAAGGTGCTCAATATGTGGCCTCTAACTTGTATCGTAATGGGTCTATTAGTTTGCTACATTGTGTTGCATGAGGGTCCTCCGATCCACTGCAAGACGCAGCAAAAAATGCTCTAAACAAAGCCTCGCTCTAAATGAAGCCTTTTCAGCTGGAAATTCGAGCTCCAAAATCAGACTTTAAGAAAAAGGATAGGCACGCATTTTTACACCAGAAATATAAATAATAATAAAAAAAAATCAACTGCCTCTACGTCCTTGACGGCTTCGCCTTCGATACTATGATATCCAAAGGGATTTCCAAGCAGACAAACAGAATAATATTTAAAGGCGTTTAAGAACATTTTACTACCATTCCCCCGTCCCGTTGCCTCGGTCCACCACAAAAGCCACCTTGAACGAAGGCGTCTACTGCGCTCCTATAGTGAAGTGAAACCCTTCTTTTATTTTCTCCTTGCTCCCTCTGACGGTTATGCTTTTTTTCTGCTCTCTCTCCCCTTTCTATAAAATCTCCTGCTAACTCCACCAAAACGTATAGTCGTATAGTCTTCGTCGGCGTCATCGTCGTCGTCGTATTTCGGGCTAGTGGTAGTGGTATGTAGCCGACATTGGGAAAACCTAGTGAACTCCATCCTTTTGGTGGTTTTGGGCGCTCGGTTGGTATTAGAGGGAACATTGTAGCTGCTGCTGTACCTTCTTGGTGTATTAGAAGGAACCTGCCTAAGCCAACTTAAACCGACCGACGTTTTGTCGCCTTGTGAGAAAGTCGCTCTCGCTCTCGCTCTCTCGCCCACACTCGCATATATGTTTGTTTTTAGTTAAAATTTTGCAAAATTAGAGTTGTATCTGTATATTTGGCTCGGCGGTCGTCCTTGAATTTCACCGGAAGTGATGTCATGGATTTTTAATTTCCGCTATACCGCCTTAAAGTCGTCTTCGTCATCGTCGTCGTCTCTTATACATTTTAAGGTATTTTGTGGCATCCACTCCTTAAAGAATATACGCAAGCTATTTACAGTTCCGACTAACAAACAAGTGGGCGCACAAAGTGGGGGCGACGACGACAGATACCCGGAGAGATGAGAGAAGAAAGGGTGTGCTCTGGTAAATCTGAATCACGAGACGACACAACGCACTTTCACTTAACAGCAGCATAATAGTATCCTGCAAATATACCATATACAAACACTGTGTATTTATCCGGTCGGTATAGGTATGTATATGCATGTTTGTGTATACGTATTTGCATTATCATTTGTCTGTTAGTTTGTGGCATAATTACGCACGTTGTGTGCAGAGTGAATGTCCTTGAAACTTTTTGGCATAGTTTTATTCCTACCACAGTTGAATGACACTTTCTTACATCGTCTCCGTCGTTGTCGTTTTCATGTGGGTTGTAAGCTCTCTGGCAGCGCGCGTAAAAAAGGACTGCAACTGCAACTGGCACTAGCGCTGCAGGAAAATGCCTATTTTCTTCAATGGTATGGGTATATCTGCGCTTAACCAGTTTGCAGCGGACCTACATTTGGTGGATCCGACGAGCGGAAGAACAAATTGAAATGATTGAATTAACGCGCGCACGATACACTCGCACCGACGAGAAGTGTCTCCAAATTCATTCACCAGCTCCCAGATTCGGATACGTATTCAATTAAATCGACTTCCTGTCAATTAAACGATCACCAATAACCAAATTCAATTTGAATACGAGTGTAGTGCTCGTTGTGCGTGCGCTGCGATAACCATCGTCTTATTGAATCATCGCAGTCATCAACAGCTGCTGCGTGTGTGGGAGAAGCCAAGTCTCGGTCCGGATCAACAGTCGATGCGATACAAAAAATTGAGGAGATAATTTTGATAAACCCTCAAACCGAAACGGAAATACAAATTGAAAAAGGGAAAACAACCGAAACGACTCAAAATGTGTGATGCTGTTTTTAGGGCATCTTTTCAGCCGAACAGATCCCTTGCTCCGCTCAGCATCTCATTTGCATCGAAAAGGGAATGTTTTTGTCACCCATAAAGATCAGTTGTGTTGTTGGGGTCTCACGCAGTACAAGTCGCTTTTCGCCGTTTCCCTTTGGAACCGAACTTTATGCGAACGCGCTGCTCTCAATTTCCATTCTCGATACATATTTCAAAAAGTGGGAGAGTTGCGAGTAGAATGCAGCCAACATCCTTTGCCGCATGCACACGCTGTGGCTGTATATACGATATGGATTTGTGTGATGGGATATGAAGAATAAAATTAAAAGACACTGTAATGCATAAGTATAAAAAAATGAAAGGCAAGAATACCGCAGCAAAGACGAGGGCGAAGACTCATAAATCAAAATTAAGGCGCATTAACATGCGCGCTTCATTCTTGACACTGCTACTTCTCTGTGCCTTGTTGGTGGTGTTTCTTTTTTTTTTGTTCGTCTTCTTTTTTGTCATTTTGTGTGTGAATGGATGGCATTTATATTCAGTCGGGAAAAAAGGGTGGAGTTCGTTTTGTCAATATATGGATACATTTTTTTCCAATTTTCCCATTGCCATTAAGTAAATATACACATCTTCTCATCAATTCACGTCCGAGGAAAACTTGAAGTAAACGGGTAGTAGCTTCAACCCTTAATCAAAAATTGATGCAACCAGCTTTTATGTACTGCTACTGGTATAGGAAATAGTGCACTCCAGCAACACTTTCCCCAGAGGAGAACGAACGATACGAACGAGAGCATCATCGCATCGGTTCCAGGACCCTGCTCGTTACATGAACATTTCTTCTCATGCACCATTTCCAACGGGGCTCCCTACTGCCACTGCCACTGACGCCACCAACAACTATACTTTCAATAATAAATTTTCCATTTTCTCTCTCATTTTCTTTCACTTCCACTTGCATCTCGTCGTCGTCGTCGTCGTCGTCGTCGTCATCGTATCCTTGCGCTTAGTTAGTGTTGCTCTGCAGTTGAATCGAAATCGAAGAAGCGCGAACTATGTATTGTAAGTGCTTGCCATAGATGAAGAAAACGACTAAGAGCGGACAGGAAAAAAAAAGAAGAAGAAAAAAACTGTCAAGGACCCACCCACTCGAAAGTCATCGAATTCAAGATATTTTTTCCTTCATTTTCGTCTTCTCTATACACGAGATGATGATATGGTTTATGTATCGCAATCGCAATAGCAATCCCAATTGCGAAAAGGAATAAATTTTCCTTTAGCACATACCTACCTACCTAGCTACTACAAAACGGGCATGTGTATTGGACGGATTCGATGCTGATAAGGGTAAATAAATATCCTTATGCATGGAGCCGGAGCCGGAGCCGGAGCGCTCCATGTTATACATGGCGACTTTTTATGTATGCGGGAATTTCTTTTATTTTTTTATCGTTCTTCGCCTTTATTGGTTTTTCGCACACAAAGATTTTTCCCTAGAGAGTTTTTCTTCGTTCGTTCACTCTCTCTTCTTCTGGCACGGGGGATTCGTCTTTCTTTCAAATGGTTGGTATAGGTAGCTGTGTACATGGATTTGACTTCTCTTTATATAGATGCCTGATTGGTGACACCAACTCCTCCTCATTGGAAGCCAATATATCGAACAGTACCTGTCCCTTTGTTAGAGGCAAATCAATAATGCGCTGGCCCGACAATACCTTCCTACAAAAAAGAAAAACCAAGCACACACAATTTCACACCTCCTTTTTGGGAATTAACACCTCTCCAAGTGGATGGAAGCGATTCCTACCCACCTACATGTAGAACGACGCTCTTTATATAGGTGCCATTCCAGAAAATAAATAAACAAGTGCAGGAATTAAATACAGCAGACAGTGTGCTGCTCCTGAATCGGTATGTGCGCACTGACACATTATCAATATCTTCACATACAAACCTCGATAGATACCGAACTCAAATGGACCAATTGGTGATATTGTGTGCACAGCACAGCAGTAGGAGGTAGGAGCCCGAAGGCAGCAGCAGAGTAGTTCTCCTGCCACTAACGTTGTGTCTCAGCAGCACACACTTTAATGGCAACATCTCTATGTTTATTATTTATGTGTGCATCATCATGCTCCCGTGCCCAAGCCCGTTCCCGCGCGGAGGAAAAAAAAATCCTTAAAAACTTATCGAAGCACACACCTACAGCCAGAAAGCACAAGAAAAATGAAAAGCTATCGGGGAAAGCAAAAAATCAAGAGTCCCATGGATGATGGAGTCTGGAATACACACTTGCATACTTGAGTCAGGTCACTGCCTGTCTAGAGGCGCCGCGCACATTCAAATTCAAGGATATAGGAGCCTTGTAAAAATGTACAAAAAAAGAAACTCCAAAGAAAAATCCACAAGAACGAATGGAAAGGGTGTCATCCGATTCTAGGGACCAAGCCTGTTGTTAGATTAGATACTATTTTTTTTTTTTTAAGATTCTAAGACTGAATTTCGATTGCAAGTGCAATTTCAAATTCAAATTCAAATCGAATTGGCGCACGGCGATTATTCCCGCGAAAATGCACGGCACCAGCGTTGCCACTTGTACTACATATGTAGTACTATGCTACATATTTGGGGGATTTTTTAACGCTGTACTACATACTACATCGTTACCCCAAAGTACTACATTTCTTAAAATCCGTCTAACCATATTACTTTAAGAACAACATTTCAAATTTCCCCCATGTGCTTTTATAACTAAATAAATCGATTTAAAAACTTGGCATCACTCCAAAGTATGTGCAAATCTTCAGCTGAATGCTGTCATTTACGTAGGAATTACAGCCAATTTAAATTTGTTTGTTTATTGTGCTGCACCCACAACAACTGCAAATAACAAATATGGATCGGTTTTTAAAATTAGTTTCAGATTCGGACTGTTATTTTTTTGTGAATTAAAATTATTTTTTTGTTATGTCATTACTATTTATTTGTTTGTTACTTAATGTAAATGTCAATTTAAAAAAATATATAACAGGTACTACATTTTGTTTGAAAATGCTACATTTTATTAGCTAACGTACTACATTTGCTAAAGACTTTAGTGGCAACGCTGCACGGCACTCAAGACAACTCGATAGAAAGAGATTAAGAGAGCAATGCCGATAACTTAAGAGAGGCACACGGGGCATGTGTGGTGTGTGGTGAATTTTCTCAATCCAATCTCAATGGTGAACTTAACATTTTTTTTTTCGTTTTTTTTTTATATCTCTACATTAATTTTTATTGCTTGTTTTTTTCCTATGTGCTATCGGCACTACTACAAGCGCGGGTAGGGAAAGTATATGTGTGCGGCAGTGGCAGTGGCACTTTTTGTTAGCGAGCGAGAGTGAGTCCAATGAATTGAACGAGTGTGTGAAACGAAACGAACGAAAGCCGTTCGATCAGCACCATGAGCAGCAGCAGCAGCAGCAGCAGCAGCAGCAAACCCCGAAATGCGAAAGATGGAATATAGATAGATTTTTAACAAACCTGATTGGATGGCTATTGACTGGGAATGTGGTACAGTAGGAGGGGATGTTGATGATTGTCGTGGATGTTTCTTTTTTTATTCTCATCTTCTTCTTCCTATATTTCTTCTTCTTCTGATTTGTGTAAAAGAGAGCATTGTCGTTGGCGTTGTCGGTTGTCGCTTGTCGGTGAGGGGTTGGTTGGCTGGTTGCTTTTATTTTTCACCTTTTTGATCAGAAATTCCTTTTTAATTTTTCGTGTTTTTATTTTGTTGCTTTTGGCTCGTCAAAGAGAGCGAAAGGTTCATTCTCCTCCCGATGCTTGAGACAGCTGATTCGATTATATCCATTGTCCTCTGGCTCTGGCTCTGGTTCTGGCTGTCCCTATATGGTTCGAGTTCGATTAAATCTGGGCGGAGCACCCTTGTGTCGAATGCGAATCACTAAACAATCATGCATTGGAATTTCCCCACTTTCCGTTCGAGCAGCATTTCCAATAAAATATATTATTAAATCGAAAGCTTTGTATATTGTATAGTTGGCTGAGCTGAGGTGCATCTGAGGCAGTAGTCTGCTTTAAGAGCATATGTGGAGAGGCTACAGTAAAAACTCTCTTTCTGGCGATAGTGGGTGATGATGATGCCAATGCCAAAGGAAAAGTGTCCTTCATTCGATTGTGGTGTGCTATACTACATAGTTTGGCACGAGAGCGCCGCGCACAGAAAGAGAGCACCTCCACCTGATTCTGGTTCCGATTCTGTATTCCATTCCATTTCCATTCGAACGAACGGCGGAGGAGCATGGGGTGGCTGGTGAGTTTCCATTTGGGGATGAGGTATGTAAGGATATTTCAAGCGCGCTTAGTTGTATGGATGGATTCCCAATCAAAATCGATGGGGGTGCAAAAAAAATCCAAAGAAAAGTGGAAAAGAAAAAATGCGCTAAGCTTTCGCAACATATATATAAGCAGCACAGCAGAGCAAGGGGGATGGCGCTTATGTACGATTTTATTTATTTTTTTCCTCGATTGAGTGAGGGGTGATTATATTTTTTTTCTTTCTTCACTCTTTTTGTATTTTTTTCGTTCGTCAAGGCAGGGTGGGTGGTGGATTGGTGGTGATGGGAGCGCTTACAGCGCCACCCCAGTGCGAAAGTCGATATTCGATTGGACGAGACAGATTTACGGGACCTATGTATAGAGCAAGGAAAATGGAATAAATGAATTACGAAATCAATATGTTGTTCGTAGGAAGATGTATAAGCATCTGCGTGTGGGCTATGTAAAGGAAAGAAGAAAAATGCTCCATCAATTACTATCTACTATTGGAAACGCCTTTATTGCGCGCGCGATGAAGCGCATCCCCTACAATGGACCAATATTGATATTGCCTTTTTACGTTCGGTATGGGTAGGTACCTATACCTATCTATTTACTGCCACAGCACATGTGTACGGCAGTAAGGTGGGATTTAAAATTTAATATAGGTAGATATAGGTACCTATGATCTGCGGGCGAATTAAAAAAGATGTCGCTTCATCAATAAAACCAAAATGGCGCACATATTAAGCTTGTTTTTATCGTAGAGCGCTTATCAATCGCTCCGATATCTAATCTTGCAGATAGATATAGCCACCGCACCTACCCACCTACATTCCTGAAATACCTACCTCGAGTACGTAGGTAGGCAGGTGTCTGCTCATTTATACTGAGCTGAGACTATAAACCACATTAGATGGCAAGAAAATCGCTATAGCTGCAGTAAATACGATATCTTATCTGATGCTTGAGAGCTGTGAAATGCTGATGAGCGATTGTGTTTTATTTGTTCATCATCAGTTTAGCTACTTTACGGTCTGGGTTGTTTTCCAAAATGTTGCAATAATGTACTTTTTTTTTTTTTTTTTAATATGAATCTCAATGTTGCAATAAAACAATTTTTTTTTTTTATCAATGAACTAACAAGTAAATTCTGTTACCTGCAGTTTAGTTTTCCTAATATTTTGGATGATATAACTTAAAATGTCGCCCAAACTCTGAAATTTTGTCATTTTCGTAACGGACTTAATGATTGAAAAAAACATCGAAAAAACATATATTTTTATTGTGATTTTTTACATACTCTCTTTATCAGATAAAATGCAACTTGAATATATTTAAATTTGGATATATTTTAAATAATTTCTAAATTTCTTACTGAAATTAATGTCATTTTCGTCACGAAAACCAATTTAGAGCATTATATTTTTTGAAAAATTGCTAGTTAAAGAATGTGTTGGGCCTTACCGTTATTTCCACCTAAACGAATTTCATTATCAAGTCGATTCGTAACTTCAAGAAAAACAGATAATTTTGTAGTTAAAAGCAAAATCAAGTACTTTGTTTTTTTTGGGGGGGACAAAGTGTGATGAAAATGACAAAAAAGTGACGCAGTGGACAATATTTGCCAAAATTAATTTATTTAGCAATAAAAACGTAAAGGAGATTTATTAAAACATATGAATTTATTTGAAAAAAGATTAAAAAAACGAAAAGCATTCAAAAACGAACATAAAATGTCTAAACTTAATTTTTTTCACAAACATTTATAGCTTTTGGAAAAACATAGAAAACCCGACTTCCTTTCATTTTGATATTGGGATTTGGAAGCTTTTCAATGATGTCCTTACACTTTACATCAACTACGTCATTATTGTCAATTTTATATGAGGTTTTTGTACTGTCAGTGGACTTGAGGAACATAACTTTGATTTCATCTTCGTTGTCGACTTCTGATTGCGCTACTGCAACGTAGCGATAATTCGTCAGATTTTTCTTTTGGTGGGATGCGATATTTATTAAAATGTGGTTCCCGCATACAATTTTGTCATTTGGCATATTGATGTTGGGGTCGTCTTCATCGTCCGTTGTGTTTGGGGAATAAATAAGGTTGTATAGACTTAGTTTTCCATCCAAAGCCGTTGTTGAATAAATTTTTGGGCTCAAACATTTGCAGAATCCCATTCCAAGCGAACTAAATCCATCGCAAAAACAGCTGACATCACGATACTCCAAAATGCCCCTTTCTCTAAGGATTAATTGATGCAGCTTCATGGTTCCTGTAAGAACCGGAATGTTGTCAGATAGCTTTTTTTTCATTTCATCAATTTCCTCGGAAGAAACCATGAAAAGTTTCACACTCGTTTCCGTCTCAACCAAATTAACGAATGTTTCAGCATTGGGAATATCTCTTCCATGTGATACTAGGCGGTCTGCAGTTCGTTTTAAGACACCTCCAATTCCATCCGCTGCTCCCTTACCATGACCAGATTCAAAAAATGACCAAGTTGCTTGCTTTATCCCGTACTCAAAAATTTGATTGCTGAAGAAGTAAAAATTTTGTTTCTGACGATATTGGGTAGCTGGACCGTCAGAAAAAAAGTGAACAGTTTTTGTGTATGGTTTTTTTTCTTTGAGCAACAAGAAAATGGGGTTCAAATGAGCCCAAATTGCAGCAGGACCATGCTCGTTGTTCGATGAAATGGTCGCAAATGAAATGGGATCCTCACCGGCAAGATACAAGACACCTGTATGAATCGTTATTTGGTTTCTAGCACCCCCGAAATGATGGGCTTGAATTTCTTCAGCGAATTTGCAGTTATAATTTTCACTGAAATCTATGTGCAATACAGCGGAATCTTTAGATACATGATCAACGCAGGTCCTATAGGCACGATACTGTTTTTTAATATTGAATATGTGTCTTTTTGCAGCAATCATTTCAACTCTAAGTTTTTGAACAAAAACGTTAGTGCTCTCTGATAATTTAACTTTTGTGGCTTTAAATGTTCTTATCATTTTCCCATTCCTCTCGTAGCTTTCTTCTTTTCTAATCCACTCGTACCATTCCATGATTTTGCAGTCCGTTCGCATTCTTAGAAGTAGTGGTTTATCTTTACATGTAATGCATTCGTTATACATACATTTCTTTTCTTCGAAATCACACACGATTGACCTTACAAGTTCTACTATATCAATTGTAGACACCGCATGAATTTGTTGTAAGGCCTCAATTTTTAATTTAATGTTGCAGTGTATTTTGCATGCACAAGTTTCACGAGCTGAGATCGATGGGTTAATGACATAGAACGGCCGGTTTCGTGTAAAATAAGAGTAGGAGCAATTACCACCCTCAGCAGTATATTTCTTATACAAGGATAGTTGTGTGTCCATCAAATATCTTCTCTGCACTTTATTTTTATACTTAGTCACAGTTTCTTTCTTACCTGCAGTAGCTCTGCTTACATCATCCCGAAGAAAAAACGTCTTGATCGCCTCCCTCATTTTTATATATTTTTCTGTCTTTTTAATGGACTGTCTCAAACGCGGAATAGATTTCAATCCTAAAAAATCGGATCCTGCTGATAAGGACATTCTGTACTTTTTTAGGATGTTTTGTAGGCAAATGGATTTAATTTCTTGTTGTGATGATCGTTTAGTGCGAGCTTTATATTTCTGTTTCACTGCATCTGTCAATGCAAAGTATTTTAGTAATGTCGGTCTTAGACGTTTAGCTCCTGATGATGTGAGCGACTTAAAACAAGTACTGAGCAATGAATCGGTTTTCTTTTGTACTGGGTCTGCGCATATAGTTTTTTTTTTAAGCCTTTGAAAACGTTTTTTATATTTTTCTACTTTAGTTTCCAACGATTTAATTTTTTCTCCCAAAGCCAAGTTTTCCCTGTAAGCTTTTGTTCTGTCACGACGGATTCTCTTGCGGCCACGGGCTGAACTCGGTCCCGCTTCTGGAGTCTGCGGAAAGTTGACCGGAGATGATGGTGGCGTGTCACTTAAAAGAGCAGATAATCTCTTATTTTTTTGTCTTGAGTTAGATTGGAGCTTTCTCCAGTTTTTCCTAGTAAGTCTTTGTTCCCTTTTGGTTTGCTCATGAATCGGGCGTTTCGTTTTATGGTAACGCTCCCGGGCCTTTTGTTTTTGTAAAGCTGCCTTTTCCGGATCAGCTTTTAGCCGCTGTCGATACAGTTTGGCTCTTTCTGCCTGCGTTAATGGCATTTTATCTGAAACGTTTAGTCAAAATAATATAATACACTACAGAGAACAAGAAAACAAAGTTTATGTTGTACTTTGCAACCACAATGTCATTTTCGTCACTATCACGTCATTCGCGTCACTTTTAAAATGTGACGCTGATGACTTGTGACGATAATGACAATTCACACTGATCACAGTAATAACTTATTGGTAATACAATATATACACTCAATTATTTATTGATTAGCATACCGTTCACTGTTTCCTTCTTTCTGAAATATTTGTAAACTTATTTTTTACTGATTAACTTTAAAAGACGTCGTGACACTAATGAGCTCCAATAAACACACAGAGCATACTCATGCAACAGCTTTGATGAAACTGACGGTTTTTCCCCGTTCTAGTTTTTTCGCTACGCCTACTGCGTGAAAAATTTTCTGAGAAATATAGAGCAGTTACCATTTGAAAAATAATGGGAATTTCAAATTCAAATTTTAACGGAAAGCAGTTGCGTGACGCGAATGACGAAATATGGGGACACGTTTTTCTTGAATAAAAAAAAATACAAGATAATATAATTCTTAAATATTAATTAGTATTATTATTAAAGAACACATAAATCTTGTTTATTAGCTGTGCAAGTGTTGTTAAGCTCACCCAGGAGCTACTGATATTTAATCGGGAAATTCAAATTACTGCGTTGGGGACAAATGCCATTTAGTACGAAACTATTTGTAGTGCTGAACGATATTTCAAAAATTTTAAAATTGAAGTAAAATAAATATATTTCAAGCTATGCTAATTTATTGCCATTAAATACAGGTTCTAAGTAGTATTTCAGACATAAAAAATGTTAAGTATATGTGGTTTTATAAAGCAAATAAACTTAGGGGACAGCTTATTGCAACATTTTAAAAAACGGCCCCTATAACAATTTGATCATTTTCACTTGGATGAGTTAGTTTTCGATTTGCAACTGAAAAAAGTGGGAGCGAGTACCTAGCCCAGATTTATCTATGGTTTTTCACTTTGTTTATGCAGCAGTTCTGTTTCGTTTCGTTGTGTAGTCTGTGAGTATAGTTCTATGTACCTACCTACCTTGCGATAAATGTGTGTTTGCGTCGAGTTGGAATTGAATTTATTTAAATTTGTAAGCATAATTTCCAAAATTAAAACTGAGCTTATTATTCGTTTACTTAAAAAAAAGTCGAGGGTCAGAAAGTGGGAAGCCATACGAGGGCTTTAATAAATTTATTGATGTCAAAGCCACTCAAAATGTTTATGGCAAAAATATGGGTCTACTGAGTGTATTTTTTTATTTCTGCATTTTGTAATATTATTGTATACTCGTTACTTTTAGAATTCGTCTTATATAATTGTTTAGGATATTCGGAAATGCTTGTTAATTTGTCTACAAATCATAAATATTCAGTGGTACAAATATTCGATAATATTTATTGAATTGACTGTCATTTGAAATCCATATATTTACCTAAACAGCAAGTTTCCGTCACTACTCGATACTTTTCACTTTAATTTTAAACATGCATTGGGGCCTAGTGTTTTTAGAATTTATTGGCGAAAAGATTTGAAGTTTTAGGTAAAAAATATCTACTGGTTACTTTTCCTAG
The DNA here is from genome assembly GCA_948293265.1 of Cheilosia impressa. NCBI lineage: Eukaryota > Metazoa > Arthropoda > Insecta > Diptera > Syrphidae > Cheilosia > Cheilosia impressa. The sequence goes on from OX411882.1 coordinate 445,287, forward strand.
AAATTTTGTTTAGTGAATTTATTTACCTTTTTGCAACTGTCAATCGTTATTAATTCGTTAATTTTTCAAAATATAAAATCTAACAAACTTAACTACTGACTTTTGAATGGTTACTTTAAAATATTATTCCTAGCTTTTCCTTTTTTTTATTAAAGCAAAAAAAAAAGAATCCATAAGAATTTTCTACTCGTTATTTTATGAAAGAAAAACAATTTATTTTAATATCTAAATTCACATCTCATTAATACGTTCACAATTCAAAGTTGAAAGATACCTACGTTTACTGCTTAGTTGTTTGTAGAGTCTGCTAACGAGTTAACACTCGATACATTTGTCTACTGATATGTTCTATTGTTTTCTTTTTCTATTACTGATGTTTGCAATAATTCTTGACACCAACATCACTCGTCACTTTTTCTGTCAATTTATTAATCTCCACACCCATTGATTACTCACTACTCGTTACATTTCCATTAATTTTTCGTCTTATTATTATTATCATTTCATACCTACTGGAGGAATTACTTAACAGCATTGATAAGCAGAAATGTTATCATAAATGTAAACAAATTCTGTACCTACTCGTTACTTTTTACTTTTTTATTTTCCATTTCAAAGGGGATATTAACGTTTGAACAAGTTTATAAAACATCTTCGTAATTTTTGTTTTATTTGCAAATACATTCGCTATTCAGAGCTCTTCTTAAACCATTTACGATAACTAATAGTTAACGCCTCATTATTTAGCGTGTGCAAATTCGCTATTCATGACTATGAATTGGAATACACTTGCTACTCATGCTCTTTCTTACAAAATGCCATAGTTTTGCGGGAGTGGAAAAACACCACAGAATGAAACATTTTCCAATTTAAACGTTTACCGATCGCAGTGGATAACGGCAGAGCTGCTCCAGCCATAATTATGCAAAGTGTCACACCACCTTTGCCCTCACAATCTCTTCGAAACTCCAGATCACCGACGATCACTTGTATCTACAGCTGGCACAAAACCAATATGAATAGGTGGGCGTTCACACAATATACCTCCAAGTCCTGCCTAAGCATTCAATACAAAGTTTGACGACTATCGATCCCTGCGATCACTGCCAAACAACAGCACACAACAAAAGAATAAAAAAAAAAAACCTTCATTTACATACAATTGGTATTCAGTAATGAATGAACGAGTGTCGCATGTTTTCGCTCCTACATATGCATGCAAACCTTTTAAAGAATGGCTTTGATTGATTTTTGTTCATATCGTACCTAACCTATGTCTGCGCCTTGTAAAATTATCCCATTCATGCCGCTGAGAACGTTATTGAATGAAAGGACTTCTTTGGTCGCGAATAACCCTTAAGAATTCTGCGCGATCAGTTGTGTCGCACAGTCAGTTCGGCTCAAGTACGTATAGGTACCTACAAAAAAAAGAAGAAAGACGCGAGGTCCGCCCTCGCACAATATGCAAATCTCAATAACTTCTTTTCAATTAAATTCGATGATCGCGTCAGTGACTGGATTGGAGCGACTCTGTGCGTTATAAGAACACAGCGTATACACAACGATGCTGTGACTGCTGTGCTGGCTGCGACTGTGATCCACTATTGAAAAGTCTCTTTGGGATTTATTTTGTCTGCGCTGGGGTCTTTTGCGAATTTCGTTGATTTCCTGTCTTTTATTTCTGAATCGGTTTTTGTTCTTTTGTTTTGGTGAAAGGGAACTTGAGTTGTGTGGGTTGTGGATACTGATTGAGTTTTGGATGTTTTTTTTTTGCTCGTTGGAAAGAAGCCCATCAGCTAAACGGAAACCCATTTCCGCAATTTTTATTAATTTCTGGTGATGATCCAAATGTATTGATTGATTCAAAAGTGATGATCCAGTAAGTCCACAGATGAAATGCGGCAAAAGGTGGGCGCACAAATTAAGCCGTTGGACTTATTTGGTCAGTTGTATCAGTTGGTGTCATTGTTGGCCAAAATTGGGAATGAAATGAAAGGGTTGCAAAATACCTGAAAATTGCAAAATCCACTGCAACACTGAACGGGGATTGTAGGCTTAGACCCGCAACCAAATTCTAATTTGGCCGGAAGCCTTTATAAAAACTTCAAAAATGGTTTCTCCTTCTACCTAATGTTGGGCAATGGACATAATTTGAAATTTGCACCCACTACTGCAAATATTTCCCTGTTGTCCTGCAACTTTGAAAATTCCACAAAATCGGTCGCCTTGGATGATTTCTCGAGCAGTTTACGTGCATCCTATGAGAGCTAGGCTATAGCTTTAGACAGTATACCGTCTCTGGTTTCTGTTTTATCGAAATCTTGGCTGCATAGGTATAAAGGCACGACCCCACATCGACGGCCATCGCCTGTTAATTGTCAAACAATCAAATCACCGACTTACATGCGTCCTCTTAAACCGACTAATTACTCACTTAGTGCAGCAACAATACTGCATTATTCTACACCCACTCGTATAATTGTTGCCCTAAGAGGATTATACAATATTGCGATTGTTTGTTAATTGTTTTTCACAAACACACACTCCAAGGGGATTAAAAATTCACAGGACAGCGCGCGAAAACGGGGTTATCCGCTATCCTGCTGGTGTTGCCGCCGCCAGTGACCTTGAAATTGGGGTATGTTTCCTGCCATCCTACCTACTCCACATGTATATTTTTTTTTTTTTGCAACTCCCCATACGCACCAGAGGTAACAGCCTAGTTACACTCGCCGCCCCAGCAGGATGCAGTGTGCGCGGCGATTTTCGGCAGATGATTTGTCACATTTGTCGAAAAACAACACACAACACTGCGATGAGTAATGGAATACGTGCAAATAACCACCTGTCATGTACAGGATAATTGGCGGTTGTGTGTGCGCGGGGGGGTTAACCTTTGCAGCTGAACATGAAGCCCAACGCACCGCAAGTGCACGAGTTGGCCGCCCGAATCGGGGGCTAAGGGGTGGTTGTTTGTTTGTTTGTCTATGCTGTAGACCGGATGGACAACTGGTGGTGGCAACTGTATCATAGTATCACAGTCCGCGTATCAATTGCAGCCGGGGGTTTGTGATTTTCACGCGAATGCCGAATGGGGTGTGCTATTTGTGGCTGCGTGTAATCCCTTTGCAAGGTCAGTATGTGTAAAGTAGCAGTATAGCGTATAGGTACTGTCATCGGGATGCTCAAGCATGTCACGTCATCTCGCACTCGCATAATTATTGTGTTTAAGGCGAACAAAATTATTCACAATAACAAGAAGGGCTACAATGGATTACACCATTATGGCACAACGGCGTTGACTCGCTTCAAGGAGTCCACTCTTGCGAGTAGAGCGAGTGATTTTCAGATTTTCAGGTGTGCAATGTGATTGAAAAAGTGCTTTTTGACATGCACACCTACTGGGGGCGCTTTCCACTCGTCGTCGCTGCCAAGTAACGTGTAAGACCTCTCCTACATGTAAGGGATGTGCAGCAGAGATGCACCAGAATATGAAATAATTGTCATTATGTTGATGACATCCGTCTTAGGATCTGCTACATAGCGCTACTCGTGTGTGTTCTGATGCTCTAAGGTCTGACAATGAGGCTCCTCCAAAGCGTCACAAGCAGTTCTGCAGCTGTATCTGCAAGTGATGTGCTGCGCCATACAATGGCATCACACAGATGCAAGAAGAAAGGCAAAATAATTCAAGATGGCAATGACTTGTGCGGCAATGGAAATGGATAATGCAAATGGAAATGGAAGCCCCATACCCTCACGCGCGTTGTGTGTAACAAATCGAATGGATGGAGCTGCAAACGGAGGTACCTATACGACTGAAAAAATCAAACTTGCATGCTAATTGGAATCCTTCTCCGGCTCTTATCCTTATTAGGTAAATATCGAAAAACCAACATTGTATCTCTGCAAATATGTAGGTAGGTAGGTACATGGCGTCCTCTCTGCCCGCATAGATGAGCGGAAAGATAAGCTCGTCTCCGCACTCTATTCCGACGTTCGCTCCTTTAATGCATATTTAATTAGGACTAATTAACCCAGCGGATTACGGCAGCACACACGCCGGTTATAGTTCTTCATGCTTATCGATATGTGCGGAGCAATTTGTTATCCACAGTCCTTTTTGAAATATTTAAACAAATAGCATTGGTCCTCCTCTATGCGCATCCTTTTCATAACCCACGGCAGCGTTCGGGTAGCATGCTCTTTTTTTCCTGTGCCCTTTGGAATCGTCAAAATTTTCTAAATAAATAATCATTCACAATTAATGAATGCGAGTGACCGGCAGGTAGGTGGGGGCGGGGGTTGGTTTTTTGCTTTGTACCCTCGAAAAAGGACTCGACATGATTATATGTTTTCGCCGGTATTCTAATGTGTCCACCGGCATAAAAGGGATGAACTTGTTCGACAGATACCCTCCCCACCCACTCCCGGGCAACCCTTTTTGCGGTTGACAAAAGTTTCTATGTATGGCTGCGAAATAATAATAATAACCTTGGGTCCATGGGTATACAACAGCACATCGCAATCACATCAAAAATTAACAATTCGGGATTTTTTTTTTCAGTATGATAATTTTTCAAACACTCACACACATGTGTGCAGAGTGGAGGGGGTGGGCCTCCAACCCACCCACGGAATTAATCAATGAAATTACCATGTCTTGTTGGAAATTGTCTTATCTTGAGAAGGCAACAAGAAAAACTCAAAAAAGGATTCTCTGCAGCATCTCCTTTGCTCGCAGATGACGCGCGTCCTTCCGATGTCGATGTTTGCTTTTGATAACTAATTAGCAATTCATACACGCCAGTGTGTGTGCGTGTATCTTTCAAGTTCCATCCGCACCGAGGGTATGTGCGAGTTTTCGGAATCCTTTTTTTTTTTGGTCCTCAAAAAGGGTGTTTTTCACCGTCTTCTTGTCACCGTCTGTGCTGCGCCGTACGCGTGTATCCCTTATATTGTCATCGTACCGCTTCTTTTTTTTTTTGCACGACTGCTTGATTGGAGGACTCTTTTGTATCTGTACGTATAAGCAATTAATACAGAATGTCGTTATTCTTTCTTCAGCACCCTTTTTCGAATGCCTTGTGTACACACTCGCACACAGCAGCCATACATGTACACACACACACATTCGGAGAAGATAAATAAGCAAACAAATAAATGAACGAACAAACGATTAAAAATCCTTTTCTCTATCTCTTTCGTTCGTTTTTTCCTAATTATTTATTTAAATATTACACACATGTGTGTATAGTATTTCTGTTCGTTACACACCATCAAAAAATGCCACCCATTCCAATAAAGCCGAACACAAAAACACACCCCACCACCCTGCACCCTGTAGAACAAAAATCATCATTTGTATATCAGTTCGACCATTATTCCTTCTTCTTTGGTGCTGGCACTCTCCCCCCACCGCCGCGCCACCATCTAACAACCCATCGCAGAAGACTCATCAGAATCATCACTAGCAGCAGGATGCTTTGCTTTGCTTTGCTTTGCGTATTTTGAAAGGATAAAGTATCAGTACTACAGCATTGAGAGTCTGTCTTATTTTCGAGATATAGGTGGTGTATAGTGTGTTTGTATGCAAATTTATGACTGTGTTATTTTTCAGTTAAAAATATACATTAGCTATCTGTCATGGTGCGGAATTGAAAATAACGATATAAAAGGGGTGAGCGCGCTCATACACACAACATGCCCATATGACAGGATTCGATTTTTAATACGGACGCGGCCGACTGAGGATGAGGAGGAAGCTTGGAAATTATAATTCTCCGTCTTAATTCTGTATTCGTTTTAGGTTTACATATACAATACCTACGTATGAGTGTAGCTAAAACAACGTCAAGTTTGATGTTTGGAATTGATTAGAGACAAACATGAAAGGGGGCGGTTTGCCAATGGGGGTGAGTTTGATCGCACGGGTGTATCTGCCATCCATTATAGGCGATAAGTTCGGATAGAGGACTTCAAAAACACATGCAAAACAATTCACCGAAACGCTGCACTGTCGAGCCAAATCACAATTAGATGATCGACAGGCACCGGTGCGCTGCTGCAGTCTAGCATCGCGCGTACTTTGAAAGTCGGAATATATTTGAATTGGCCGTGTGTACTGAAAAACGCGCCCCATTACAATAAAGTCTCTTTGGCTCGGCATTTGTCATCGGCAGCAGCGTCAGAATCAGCACCAGCATCACAGCTCAGAAGCATTGTCCCCCCAAATGGGTGTTCGTGTGTGTGAAATATGTATATAGGTATAGGTACCCCTCGAACGAATAGTGACAAAATGTAAAAAGTAAAACAAGCATCGTTGCCGCCGCGAAAATCTGAAAATCTTCGAAAACAAAACAATAGATACTTTTGAATTAATTCTGATATAATTTTAGAACGGCATGGGCGTGTGTGTGTGTGTTTGTGTATGCGCTGCTCGGTCTGCGCTCTTAGACATGGTTCGATCTATTTTAAATGAACATTAATTAATCTTATATTATTGCCACAATGGACCCTCTGGCCGTCCCGTCCGGTCGCCGCACCACTGTATACGTACGTACGTACACTAAAGACAATTATTTGAGAATTTCTGATTAATTGGCATTGTGCGGCGTGTTAGTATTGTTTTACAAAGGATTTGACAGTTTTACATTGGCAAATGGTTGAGGAAATTTCAAAAGTGTGTCCCAGATACGGTGCACAGCGACACGGTCTCGATCTCGATATAATTTATAGGATACGCCGAGTTGCCTAAACTTGCATGTCAATCGGTCGGTGTGTGTGCTCTGTGCTCCATTTGATTTTTGGAAGTTGGTATATATACATTCTTACCTACATCTGCTGTAATACATCACTTCGAGCAGACACCCTTTTTACTTGTCAAATCTTGACATGCCAAATTGATGTGACATCCTTTTACATTCGATTTCTAATCGCTTCGTTTGGGGACAATTAACCGCCGAGAGGTGGAATAGAAAGAATGTGCGCGCTCAATCCCCTCCTCCCCAAGGAGTCAGCAGTCTCATTGAGAGCAACAGGACTCGAAACAAATCAGGCAGATAGCACTTTGAGTGATGGATTTGATGAATATCCTCCTCCTCGCCGTCTCCGCAATGTGGAGAGGGGTAAATCAGTGCGCGCAAGGATATTTTCCGTGTGTTTAGCCAGGGAAATGCTATCTAATAAGACGGGATTGTAATTAATTAAATTAATTTGTTTCGGTTTAATATCCGAGACGAAGGGGGTGCGTCTGATTCGAACTGATGTCGGCTCGACGCTGGTTAGTTGCGTCAGACATTGATTTGCAAAATTGACAGCGCACCTTTGATGGGAAGCGTTTGTGTGGCAAGTATGCGTAGGAAATTCATTGGCCATTCGTAGTGATTCCTAGTTCCAAGACAAGTAACGAAATGGGGGATGGTTGACAGGGCAAATGTTGGAGAGGAAATGCCTTTTGTAATCGATTACAAACTATTCCAGTTTGAAAAGGTTTTTGGTAGGTATATGAGTTTTTGAAGTCGTTCAGATTTGTGGCCGAAGCCTAACTCGTTCATGGATATAGAGTGGCGAAGAATATAATACCACAAGTACTTGAGAATGCAAGTGTGTTTCAGCAACATAAAGTAACAAGTGGAATGACCAGCGCACACGTTTGACAAGTACTTTTTGATCCTAAATGAGGCGGAATATCAATATTCAATTATAACCTCACAAATTGAAGAATAGTCACAAACAAAAAATCCACCAACAAACTCGATTCCTAAAGTCATGACAACTCATCTCAAATCAGTGAAACAAAACCACTCGGAGGTAGAAGCAACTTTATACCCGTCGAACAGCGCCATCTGTTAGTCATTTAAAGAACCGATTTGTTAAATTCATATCGAACTGAAGTTCTCATTAAAACCGAGTAATTTTTGATAGAACGTAACCACCGACGCAGATGTACAAATATATCTTTTTTGCCGGTCAATAAACGACATCTGTCAGTCAAGTCATTTATACTGATTTAATTTGTAAAACTGACAGCATTCGGGATAAAACTGTATTTTTACACATTTACGCCCGTATTAATAAAGAAATGTGCACAAAAGTTATTTAGTACCTAGCCGTCAGTTAGCATACAAAAATTGGACGTAACAGCTGAGTAACGAGTTGATAACTTTGACGCAGTGATTATTAATACTGGGATTATTCTTTATTCAAACTGGGAAAATATTTAAAAATACCCTTCCAGTTATGACAGCGTAGGAAGGCGTTTAAACTGGCCATAAGAATAGTGGGTCCCAGAAAACACTTTCCTTCCAACTTGTCAGTCGCGTTTTTAACAGGGACCTACACCAAAATCGCAGAGTTCGTGTTGTTTTCTCTCTAAAAAAAAAGCAACCTTAAACTTGGGACAGAGAAAATGCAGCAGCACTCCCTTCCGTACCTTAATCTGCCGGAATCGATCAGTAATTAAAAGAAAGCCCCTCGGGCTATGTTTCCATACACTCACGTGTACACGTACTGCCGCTGACTGCCGCTGACTGCCGCTGACTGCCGACTAACTGCAACTTCAGACGTTAGGCCCGTGATTAATTTGAATACACACTTCCCAGTTCCCACCACTAGGCACACAAGGGTCGAATAAAATCAAAGGAAAAAGGGTAAAAAACACAGCCTGCGCGGGAGGGCATCTCTATTGAAATACAATTTTATAAATAAAACCGAAACGGACATTGCCGCATACAGGAAAGCAATTCAAAAGGCATTCAATAAGGAGTGTATTTGTTGTTAATCGCAAAAAAAAAAAAAACTGTCACGATACCATAGCAAACACTTGTATACAGCACACAGGCCTTGCAAAACCGCACACAACAAGGATATGACAGAATGACAGCCTGACATTTCAGCATTGATTTTGCCTGCGCTCTATTCATAATTTTGCGAAATGCTTTGAAAAATCGACCGACAAAATAGCCCCAAGCATTTTATTATTCCATCCGTCGTTGCGCTCTTGCTTATTGTGATTCATGATTTTTTTTTTCTAATTAATTTCTCCCGTCGACATGTCTCCGACGACTGCTCTATATCAATTAAAAAACATAAATTCCACATTACTACTGTAAGACAGATATTAATTAAATTGCACACCCCGATTCGAGGCGATGTCTTTGTTACACATCTTCCGCGAAGGGATACAACAAAAAACACCTTTTTTCCTTTGCCTTTATAATGGACCCCCTGAGGTTTGACGCCTACCCAAAGAAACTTACAATAACCGCGTCGAAAACGAAAAAAAAAGAAAAAAATAAAGAAAAATATAGAAAACTCATCCATTTGGCATTCCATTCGCCGACAATTATCCTTGTTTGTTTGGCTTGGTTTTTTGTTTTGTTTTGCATGCTTCCATCTTCTTAATTAAGGGAAAATATTTGACTTGCCGTCCAGACCTCCGAATCGAGTGAATGATAGAACCAATAAAGATTAATAGCATCCTTTTTAAATTGCACCAACAAACAAAAAAAGCCCCAAAAAGAAAGCTATTCATTTTGACTTTCATTTAGGGCAGCGTCCCCCTTTACTGCCAAAAATCACCAGTCAACGGAAGAGCTCCAAAAGAATATTATTCCATAATCTATATGGAAAGCCATTCAAAAATGAGAATTGGAAACGTGTACTCGTACTCGTAGTATGTAAAGTTCTGTTCAAAGACAGGCAGTGGTTGCGGGCGGGCTCACTCGAGGAAGCCAATAATGACAGCGATACTTTTCATGGTGCAGGTTGGGTCGAGTAAACATAACTACCTACCGAAAATGGAAAATACTTGAACAGCGATCATCCTTGAAGGGGATATATGCAACTCCGACGAGGAGTTGCTGCTGGGGTTTGAACATCTTCCTGCACTCACTACACATGTGGTCGTCATATAAAATTTGGCAGTTTTTTGAATATAGTATTTAACGGAAAATAAATGCACGACTACCTATAACTTGTGGGAGAGTAAAAGGTCGGTCGGTTGGTCTGTCCGTCTTTTGTGTTTGAAGTGAAAACCCGCATTTTAGTTAATTAACCTTTTTCCATTTTCGTTAATTGATATCTCCAATGATGGGGCGTATAGAGGATTACCCACTGGCACCACACACACACACACATGCAGAAGTATAGGAAAAAGTATCCTGCTCCAGTTCGCATCTTCCCGCATTTTCGCGTCGAAGACTTTTGTAAAATCAATTCGAATTCGGCAAGGGTTCAGTATCAGACATCAGACATCAAAAATTTCATCCCCCGACCGGCTTTAAGTTTAAAAATCATTAAAATCGTTGCTGTGCAGATGGGGAGGACTCCATGGGGGCGGTGCGGTTGTCAGATGTAATCTGTAATTAAACATTATCGACTTTGGGAATGACAACAAAAGTTGTAGGTCTATACTCTCGTCCTTGTCATCGCGCTCCACCCGCCGAGCACAACATTTTCAATTCGCCAAAAGTTTTTCGATTGCGATAAATCTACTTCTAATAGCTATCTGCCTCGGGGGGCTCGATGCGCGGAAAGGGTTCGGGTAGATTTATGCGGGTTCCATAAATCGATTTCTGCTCGGTAAGGAGCTTAATTTTTGTCTTAACTTATTTTTGCTTTGTTGTCTATCCTTCGCCTGTGTGTCGTTGTTTTTTCGGTAAATATTTAATTTGCTTCGTCCGTCGGACGACATTGATACCACACTACGACTTGTTGAAATTCAATCCTCGTGAGAAACTGTGCACTTGTGCTCTGTCCGTTGGAGTTTCGGCGAAAGAAAACAAATCGACAGAAGACTCCAGCTGCAGCGCCAAGGTAACGAATCATAATTCCTCGCCCAATGGCATTAAAAATGAAGGTGCAATCCTAGACAAAGGGATGACAACGACAAATACACAAGGACATCTCTGTGTACGAGTACACAAAAAGATAAATGTTGCGAGGTAATTCCTTCGATTCTTGAATTCGAACTCGAATTGGCAAGGCGGAAACTTGTCCCTTTGGTTGCCTGTCCTTCGATTCGACTGACTAATTTGCCAAACTTGTTTGGACTCTACCCCAAATTGGCTTATCGATAAATCCACTACTTGCATAGCCCAGCGCCCGAGTGCCGTACTATACAGTGTAACGTATTAATTTGGGTAAATTTAGCCCGTAATGACTTTAAAAGTAAAATTAATGAGGGTGTGTCCGTTTTGCCTGGCAAAAAGGGGTCCGTTGTGAGCTCTGTCGTTTTTTCTTCTTTTTGCCTTGTTATAGGTATCTAGATATATTCTTCAACCCAAACAAGGAAAACTTTTTCCGAACTATTAAAATTCGAGCGGTAAATTTGCTCGTATTTCGTCTTTGCCCACAAACCTGTGGCGGGAGGGTGGTTGCGATTGCGAGACTGTAGTCCAATTCAAATTGAACGGAAATACATTTATGTTGAATTTTTGTCTGTTCCAAAAAAGACGAAGCAAACACACCGAAATTTCGGTTGCTTTTTTGGGGATGTGCACTGTGCGCCGGCACACCATTCCCGCCACCGCCGCCGCTACCGCTTCATATAAAATATTATTCTAAATGGGGGTTAATTGGGCTATAAGTTCTGGCCGATACTATCAGCGCAGACATCAAAATGGGAATACTTTGGCAAACTCGTTCGAATACCGTCTGGATTTTCAATCGTTCTTCTTTTTTCTTGCTGATATACCTATACTGTTTCACTTAAACTGTAACTGTAACTGTAACTGTAATGTAATGTTTTTCTTTTTGTTGTTGTTCCCATTGCAGAGGGCTACTTTGGCTGAAAAGGAAGTTAACACTTTGAAGGAGCAATTGTCAACAGTTTCGACCGCAACCACAACAACTTCAACGTCTTCGACAACAACAACAACAGCGTCTTCGATACATTCGTCGCCACCGTCTCCGTCGTCGGCGAGCACAACACCCATACCAAATATCAAACTATCACCAACGATAAACAACAACAGCAGTTTCAATAACAACAATAACAACAACAACAACAAACTAAACAGTGTTGCCATATCACAGCATTTGCACCAGAACGGAAATTTGCTGGCGGCAACACCGTCGCCGTCCCCACCATTGTCCGAGAACGGCAGCACACTGAACGGTTGCCTCAACTCGGTGGCGGCTAAATTGCTCTTCAATCATAATCAAATAATGGACACAAGCGGATCGGGCACACCGACCGACGTGGTAACGACAACCACTGCGCAGCACAGCGGTCCCGCAACCGACGCTAGCAAGCTCATAACAGCTATGACCGCCGAAATGAATCTCCACCAAGACTCCAGCGAATCGGCAACGCTGGCGAGCAATCAAATATCAAACCGGTCGCACAGCCCCCTCCTCTCGATGGAGGGCAGTGGCCACGAGGCAACGCGAAACAATAATAACAATAATAGCACTAGTAACAATAATAACAATACAAATAGTAATAGCAGTAGTAGTTGTAATAATAATTTAGCTGATGAATTGGCTGCCAAAGAGAAAGAGGTAAGTCCCACAAATCTTTTCGCCTCGTTTATGTACCTTGAACACCCCCATTCCATCTACCTGCCTCTGTGTAAGGAAAACCCTCATTTTGACCCAAAACACTTGAAATTGATTCTTTCTTGACTCGTATTTATCCAATAATGCGTAAAGCATCACTTATCCTTCCATTCTGGACCCTTTGCCAACATTCAGCAGCTTCCCAACATCAACAAGGCATTAACTCGGCAGAACAGAGCAAAAAAAATCGACTAGCAAGTTATAAATATGACATTTACGATGTGCGGGTCGTTCGGGCCCTATCCTTTCCGCCCCATCCCTCCCCCTCGGCACACAAAAAAGAGTGTAAACAATATTCCAAGGCGCAAAAATTGAGATGTCAATACTGAAAATGATACTGCCGCAGCTTTATCCTGGCGCATAGCTTTGTGTCGGGGGTGGGTTCGGTTGGTTGTTTTCGAGGCGAGAAACAACATCTTTAAATCGTCTAAATAGGACAAACAATGAGAAAAAAAAAATAAACGAAGAATCACGGCACAAGAAGTCGGCAAGAAGATGGGCAGCAAAATGGGAAGCAAAAAAAAAATAAAAGAATTTAAAGAGTTTGGCGAGACAGGGATTGTTTTTTTTTTTATTCTTGAGGTTTCGTGGGGGGAAATATATACCTTTGCGTCTCATTGCGCTTTAAAACAGAAACAGTCGGGTTTAACTTTCGGAAGTCGGGGCGATTTATTTAGCTTTCACTCGAGTGGAACTAAGTCGTTCGTTTCTAATTATGCAGGTAATTTGAATAGGTATGACATCCCAGTGGACCTAATAAGTGGCCATTGGGCGGTCGTGGGAAGCCATCAAATTTTCGTCAGAGTCGGCATTACAACGATGCACAAAAAGTTACCTCTACCTCGGGAGGAAGTTGGAGAGATGTAGTCGAAAAGAGGTTCAGGGTCCGAAGAGGGCTATGTTGAAGTATTGGATTCACGAAATCGACGGAAAACATTGTTAAAGTGAGGCAAGGTAGCATTTAAAAAAAAAGGACCGTAACCGAAAGTAATACGATGGTAGGTTTAGATAGTTTCTGACTTAAAGGCGTTGTAGTAGATACTTACGGATCGTGTTTGTGTATGGCCTTCCGGAATCATAGCACAAGCCGTTTGGGCTTTCGTCGTGGAATGTAGCTGATGTTCAATGACAGCAAATGCATTTCGCTTACATCCCTGGTTCTTTTGTCATTGTACGTAGAAAATAGGGTATAGATGTTGCACACAGTATAATTTATTTTTCATTAATATTCATTTAAACAATAAGATTTTTATTAGTTTAGTCCTATTTAATGGTAGAATGGATTTATACATTGATAAGTTTTGTATAAGAAATAAAGTCCTTTTTGTTTTTAACGTAAAATTGAGTTCTATAAAAACGCGGCATCTCTTCCGCAATTACCCGATTTGTCTTGCCAAATTTTGCACACAAATCGTTAAAGCCTTAAGCTTTAGAACCCATCGAAGGGACTTAGAAATATTAAAACGCAAGTGGGGAATCTACAATCCAGGGATGTTATACAAGGCGGGCCAAAAGAAGTCATCCGATGTTGTTTGGCTCTCATTTTTTTTTCTAAATGAAAAACTTCGATTCTGTTTTTTGATTATGTTTACTTGAAACTCTAGAATTTTATTGGTCAAGTCGATAAGATGATATTAGCCAAATGGGCGCCGTCACAATTGATTGCCATACGGGCTCGTTTTAGCAATGGGATGTATGACAACAGTGGACGGTGCGCGCTATAGGGCCATGTTAACCGACTTTTTTCTGTCGCAATTGGACGAACTAGGACTGGAGGACATGTGGTTCCAACAGGACGGAGCTACGGCACACACTGCGTGACAGGTCTCTCGTACAGGTCGACTTATTCTTGGCAAGTTCTTGAAACTTAGGAGTAACCAGTACTGACTGTTATTATACCAAACAGATGTGATACCATCTCCGAGCCGATTGAAAGCATACATATGCAGTTCGATGGAGCGGCTGTCGTTTCTACAAACTTCATGCAATTTCCCCCTCCCACCAAGGTCCTCAACTCTGTACAGCGCTTAGAAATCAAATTCACAGTAAAATTACTCATGGCACAGCCATCCCGTCACCATCTCCAGCCTAAGCGATGGATCCGCACAAATATATGACCTTCTGATTTGTAAAATGTCAAAAATGCCATTGATCTTGAGACGCCGAGAATGCCGAAGATATATACGAGTACGAAACTATTACTATTCCAAGTGCAGCACTCTTCCCATCCTTAATTACATGTTTGATTGTGGCGTCGTCGTACGCGCTTGTGTTTCTTTGGCGTATGCAAGAGATACTGGGCACCCGTACCCGGGGAACGGGGCACGCCTGATGCTGCATGCAACTCATCTCAATAACGCATCAACAGTCGGACGACTTTTTGGCCCTCATTTAGTATTAAAACATTAATCCGGAGAACATGCGCGCTCATTTATTATTTGCAAATGTGCGCCAGCCTCTTCCCTCCGGATCGGGTACGGGATCGGGATCGGGATCGGGATCCTGATGTCTCGCATGGCTCATTGTATATAAATATAAAAGTATCTGCAGAGCACATGTGTTCCATATCTTATCCCTGGGATCTACGAACAATTTGTAGATCAACGTCCGAGTCACAAAGCGAACATCATTACGTTACGATACATGCCAACGGTTTGACTAATGTCAGCAATAAAGCAATTCCTCTTTAACCCTATGCAGTTCGAAGTTCATTCATTCCGAGAAATAATCGGCATGTTATCGCGCACATACTCACACATGTTATAAAGTATATATACATGTACATGCATATGCAAGCAGATATATGCGAAAACAGAACCTCATGCACATCAAATGCGCGAAACTAAAGGATGCCAACACATAATGAAGGCAAGCAAATCAACGCGCGCTCTCCCTAATTAAAATTGAAAATTTTCCCTGTGTTTGACGAGGAATTCCATTTCATTTTGGGGATTTCGTCGCACCGATTTTTCCGTGCACTTTATTTGCGGACGACGAGGTATCGTTCCGATACATTGCAAACGAGACAAATATTTTCTTCATGCCAGATAGAGATGCTCTGCGAAATTAAGTTTCGGATAGTTTGTGCCGTCGACTCTCCTCCTCCTCCACCTCCACCACCACGACTCTACATACTATTCGTTTGCAGGCGTATGTAGGTGATGGAAAATAAATTATACCATCCATCGTAGTCTATATTAAATTATTGGTAAAACTACATCCCATGTAGCATTGTTCGAATCGAGTGATTAAAATACAGAGCATGGTGCGCTGCAGCGCTATATGTGACATCCGGTCTATTTTGAATGGTTTTCCGGTTTTTCATTGTACGAGTAAGCGAGCTCTGGCTCTCCCTCCAGTTGTTATTATTTTAATTATTACTTGTCACATTTTTGGATTATTTTGTTGGCGGTTATAGGAAATATGGTAATTCGATAACGATGTATCGAGAGCTCCGACTGCGATAAACATGCGATACTTTTGGCTGTGTGTATGGCGGTCGGTTCGGTAGCGGTCGTCTTATCAGTCAGTGTTCAAGGAATTCCATTCCGCTCCCTTCAACTCCGACCGAAGACGCTGATTGTGTGGGGTTTTGCCAAAACGGATGCATGCATACATACAACAGCCGGTGATAAGGAGCGAAACCTTCCGCGCTTATCGATATGTTTGGAAGTTTTTTTCCTTCAACTTATCGCCATTGGCCAGATTGTCAATTGGGAATTAAGACGTCGTCCTTCTAAAAATACACCACGTGCTGCTGGTGGGCAAATTCAATTACTAGCCGCCTCGCTGGCTGGCTAACATTTCACTCAATTGGACCAGTGCAATGTGGCCGACATGGCTGAGGAATCACCGTGTCTATGCGGCTCGTAGTGCGGATTTATCTTTCTCGCCGAATTTGCAGACGCCCGTATCGAACGATGCTGCGCTGCAGTTTATTAATTGATTTCCATGTACATAATGCGTTATGAGTGCGAGATTTTATCTTTGCGTTTCGAGTGCGCGCGGCAGCACCCTTCGCCAATTCGAATCCAAACCGCGCAGGTTATTATCTTAAGTGGTTCGTTGCTGGTTGCATTTGTATACACGTATATATTTGTCGTATCCCTATGCCCATTGAAGTGCGCGCAAATAATTCGACAAAAACTCCGACAAATACTCGAAAAAAGTGGAAAAAAAATACGGCAAAAAATTGTTTTCCAATCTATTATCATCCGCGGTGGTTGTGGGAGGAGTTGATGTTTCAAAATGTTGTCATTTTGCTGTGCGCTTCCACCCTCCGATTATGACGACGGGTAAGATGATGATTACACAATGCATTAGGTGGATATTGTGAGTGGGGGGTTGTTTTTTTTTTTGCGCTCTTTTGTGGAAACCATAATACGAAAATGGCTTTTAATGGATTTTGATGCATTTTGCGCCATACATGTCTCATTACGATCCTTCCACCACATATATAGTCAGTCGCTGGCAAAGATGATGGGTTACTTATACGCGTGAAAGGACGCATCCAACCAACAATCTATCGCTGATGCAGCATCAAAGTAAACATGCCGTTTTAGAGGGAAATGAATAGCGGTGTGTGGAAACAGTGCACGCCAGGCGGGGATAGGGTCATGGTGCTTAAAACGCTGATGCATCACTTCGGAGATGTTGGAGGAATTTGTAAATTCCTTCGTACGGATTGAAATGGTCTGATGATAGGTATAATCAGAAATGAGAAGGAGCAAAGCACCTATGTCTGTTTGGAGAGAATTCGAGTGGAACAGTCCAGGCCACTAAGCACCAGCTGCTTTCAAAGAGAAAGGACCAAAGAATAACAAAACCCATTTCCGTCTTCTTTGAGGCTAGGTAAGCATTCTGTGTCTAGCTTCTGGAGCTTCCTAAGTTTAACGAGCACTACTACAGACTGGGTTCGCAACGGATAAAAACCTATTACTGTCCCATTTTAGTAGCACCCACTGTAGCCAGAGTAGGTATACTATGTTCTTCAAGTTGCGATACTTCATACAGACTGCTTTATTTGAAGGGAATGAGATTTTAAAATGAAGCAAACACATACAAATTATGGTACAGGCTAAATTAGAAAGTTAACTTTATGCCCCAACATATAGTCGCCGCCGTGGCCGTCTTCAGTAAAGCGCTATCTGGAAGTCCAACTTTAACTAGTTTTTATAGCAACTTGTTTCGAATATCGAATGTTAAGTGTAGGGCAGCACAAATCAGCTGTCAAATATTTTTTTGCAAACAAGTGTTGCCAATTCCAAAAAAAAAAAAAACTAAAATTGAATTTTTCACATTTCCATAACTCCCCCTCGTTAATACTTAAATAAACAGACCCTAAAATATAAGAAAAACCATTAACATTTCCCCGTCGCCCACTGTAGGTACCGCTTCCCACCTTCACCTGCATCGATTCGCGTCCGCCTGGGCTTGTTGTTTCTGCCGTTCAACCGAAATTAGAGTTTCTCATTCTGGGCACCGAAAAGCAGTGTACGATGCATTATATTTCATCTCAGCAGCATAATAGGCAATCATCCGCATAAAAGGGATCTCATTTATAGTCTGACACTCGGCACATACAGCTACCCCATCGCCGTCGTTGTCGTCCCTCCTTAGATGCACTGAACACATAGGAATGCGAAAGTGGATGCCACTCACTATACCTGCATCTATGCATATTTCTGTGCGATTTTGTTCAGTTTTTCTTTCATGAACATGCATCTTTAGAAATTTCAATTGACTCGCGCATAGAATAAGTTCTTCTTTTTTTTAGCTCATAGATATACAAATACAGCAGACACACATGTGTATATTGCTCGCTGTGTGGGACACAAAATCGATTCGAATGGAAAATCTTACGTGATCGGAAGCAATCAAGTGTCGAAATCTATAATTATTTGTTTCCCCCCGTCGACCACCACCGAAATATACGTAAATTTGAACTCTCGCTTCACCCCGAGACGGAGACAGATCAGAGGCCGACAACGTCGACAGTGATGAAGAGAAACACAAAAAATAATCGAACTAATCGAAAAACTCTATGAACCGTGTTAAAATATTTAAAATTATCATCGCACGCTATTTGGAATTCATTCAAATGTAACCGCAATACAAAAACAGAAACAGAAACGGAATATAGACAAAATTATACACATGTCCGCTCGATTCTAATCAGTCATTCTCTTTTTCGGGGGGAAAAAATCTGTTCAATCAATCCGACGACTTATAGTTGAGAGCCCTTTAAGCCATGCTATACAGTATACATGCGAGAGGTTCGCTGCGGTGCGTTCGACAGATGATCGACAACTAAACACACGATCCAATCCAATCCATTATTTATAATTGATAATTATAATTCGGAGACGGAGAGCCAAAAGCTGGCAATGGAAACCAAATCTTTCGGTCTAATCTTATTAATTCAGTCGCCGGCCAAAGATGGTTGCGAGCCCCGTTTGTGTGCTTATTTTAGAAGGCCGCCTAATTGGGCTCGTCTTTCTATATATGCCAGCATCTAAACGATGATGTAGTGAATCTATCTATCAATTGTTTTTGTTGTGGCCTGATGGTCCTACGCCGAGAATCGATTGATATGCTTGAAATAATTTTTTGATTATGAAAATTGTTTCGATTTCTGTCGTGTGTTTGGGAGATAATAAATTGAATTTCGGGAGAAGACTAAAACTAATCTATTGACAAACTAATGAGTTTAGTATTCGATTAGAGTTTCTTTCGCGTGTTGAGTTCGATCGAAATATGGCGTTCGAGGACCGCAATCAACTGGTAAGAGAGAGAGAGCCGCCTTCTGTGTCGCAACAGCACAATCGAATTAAATAATTCCATTCCAATCAAATTACCCAATCATTTGCTACATTTATTTCGCGTCGTCCCCAAAAGCTGGAGCAACTTTTCCAAACTTAATTACTTTACATTGTCATCGCCACCCTTTGTCGCTCGGGAACAACTGGTGTTTTTGTCGCAATCGCAACCCCCTCGAAAGAGAGAAACTACTCCGGGTCGGTCCGGATTTGGGATTACCCTCCGTTTTAATTACCCACGTTCATCTGCGCGACTGTCTCATCAAACAATTGATTTATGTACCAATCGATTGTGTTTAAAAACTTTCGGAGGGATGGCTGTGCGTTCCCATCAAACAGACTCCACCACTTGACATAACGATGATCACTTGTGTGCTCCTTCCATTCACATTTTTTATTTGTTTGCTCTTAAATAATGACACATGTACGCATTTGTTTATATGCGGGGGAGGAGGGCAGTTTTTCCCATGCAGCAGCTCATGCGGGAGCCACTCCACCATCATCATCATCATCACCATCAGCATATACCGCATTTGCAATAACTATTGCCAAGTCGTTCACTTTGTCAAAGGGTCACATCGGAGCGGCGGCGATGTGCTGCTTCCACAGTTTAGTGTAATCATTCAACTATAACACAGTCGCAAGTCTATTCAACGAAAAAAAAAAAAATTATAATAAAAATAATCAAGTGAGCCAGTGTGTGTGCGTTCTATCCTTTATTTGCTAACAATAATCTGTCGAATGTGTTTAATAGATCCCGGCACTGCACGGCACACCGATGCCACGAACAGATCGACCAAAATAAGGAAGCAATCAATTTAAAAAATCAAAACTCGTGTGTAGTAGTTAGTGCAAACAACAAATACCCCGTACGTAGCTATACAGTAAAAATGAGAAGAAAAAACAACCAAACTAGTATTATAGTCGATCATCGAAGTGGATGATGCTCTGTGTGGCGGATAAATTGGTTCAGAAGCGTAGGTAGTAGATTGATTCGCCACGAAGCGACATTTGAATTGAAATTGAAAGGAAATGGATTGTCGGTCATAAATAAGTTGAATATATATTTTTATTTTGTTGAATTGAATAATTGGCCTTTTGATTTGCGCGCGCTGAGCATGACAAAGAAGCAATGCACTGCCACACAGCCAACTACGTGCACATGTAGGTACACACATTACAATTCTATTAACCATAATTGATTGAGCACATACCTATACCAGTACTAGTCCAGTATAGTTAGTGTATATATATAGCGACAGTAGGGGCGAGATTAATAGACAGGCAATCATAAATCACTCGACAGATTTTGCACGCCTTAAATTCAGTTTACATCTCATCGAAAGGCTGCCGGAAAAGTTGAATTTTCCGAGTTGCTCGCTTCAATTTATGGTAAATTTCCGTTCAGCCTTGTAATTGAGTTCCCAATTCGTGTGCGATGATGTTCAACTTGATTAAGACTCTCTGACTGTGAACGCCGCCTTGAGACGACACGATACGGCCGACTGAAGGTGCTGCGATGGTGATGATTGACTGCAGATTCCAAAGGAAACGATTCCTTGCCGTTTCGACTAATTGCCTTATAAATTAGAAGGGAATCGATTGATAAATCAATCCATCCACACAGAAAGTGAGAAGAGAGAGAGAGCGGATGGGTGGGTTTCCTCCACACACATGTTAGGCATGTCACCGTCGCATGACATAATTCAATTAGGCGACTTTTGATTTAAGTTTTCCCATCGATGCGCATTCATGTGCACGAAATTTGCATGAGATTATGTGATTAATGCTGTGCCAATTATTTTTCAATATATAACTTCCTTCTCCTTCTGCGAGATGTCGTGCCGAGGGATATTTCACCCGCATGAGGGCCGCAGATACTTGTAGTATTTTTTTTCCGCCTCGCAGCTCGTAAGATAAGATGACCACTTCATATTTATTGTTTTTTAAGTAAATGTACCGGAAACAATGACTTGATGAATTCTCCTCTGGTGCACAGGGACACCCGACAGTTGCTCTAGCGCATGATAAATCTGCTAAATTAGTCCGAATGCGGGCTGTGGAAATTGCTGCCTCCACCCATATCACCACACCACACATACACCAGGTGGATACATACAAACACACATGTCTCACTCTGCACCCACTTAATCAGCGAATAAATTAAATTTTTCGTTAGTTTAGAGTCAATAAAAATTAACTTTTCCCAACTTTTGTATATAATTTATGCTGTGTCTTTCTGCAATCACAACGGCTGCCCTGACTCAAGACAGATTTAATAAATATGACACGTATCTAAGAGATAATAAAGCTGCTCGAACGCAATATTTAAACAAAACATTTCAAAAGAATTAACCAACTCAATAAATTTTATCAGCTCACGATACAGGGGTCTGTGTTTGTCTTTTAATTGTAAATTTAGGTTATGACTATAAATCAATGGAATCTCTCTCGTTCACTCTCCCGATGGAGCCCATACACAAATTATTAAGAGCGAAACAAAAAAATAAATAATCACAATATTTACAGTGTGACATGTTTATCGCTGTTCGGGAAGTCATCATCGTCATCAACATCATCGTCGCCATCATCTCGTACTCGTAGATATATATAATCAAGATGAATTAAGAATTATTAAACATTTCTAAATATGGATTATATCTGATATAGCACCAGCACTCAAACTATGCCCAGGTAGAGAAAAACAAAGTGTCATAGTCACAGGTACTCGCATTTCGTGTCGCAGATACTAGCAAATAGCCAATTAATTTACGAGCCCAGGCCTTATGGCTGGGGTACAAATATAAAAAGATACCTTTATGAATTTATTCAGATTAATATGCTATTGGTATCTTCTTTCGTTCTGTTCTATTTTTTTGAATGTTTCATCACATTTTGATTTGCGAACAAACAAGATAATGGGGTGTGCTTTTCGGCTTTATGGCTGCGAATGGTGCGCGATACATTCCAGAATCAAGAAGGATTAACCCAGCCGACTGTCTCTATGGTGCAAATACGGCTCGAACTCATGATCGGGTTGCATGGTAAAGTGGAATGCTACGGAAAATGATATCGAAGTGGAGAAATATTCCTATGAAGGAAATAAATAGAAAGCCCAAAAGAAGGGCTACGGAAAAAAGACAATGTTTAAAAAAATTTGGACCAGGACTTGTGTCAATCTACAAAGTTGAAATATATCTAATTCTACCTAACTTACACTGTTTTTACCACCAACCAAGAAAACATTCATTTTAAAAAATCTGATGACGAATTATTGCTGTAGCTCAAAATAAATAATTCCAACCACACCATTTCCAACCATATTTTTTTTAATTTTTCTCAAAGAACACAACAAAGAAAATTAAGTCGTTTTGGGGCGGATTTTTGATGTGAATCATGGCGATTTGTGTTCCTTTTTACAGTTTATGCCCCACTTAACTTAAATCCTTACAGGTCGTCGTAGGCTCCAAAGCTCTACAACTTAGCCTGCTATCTCCAGAGACGAAACATGTGCCTCGTTTGGGTGCGAACTTCTACCAGCTGTATGCGATCAGGCACTTAGTAGCCGCCAAGTTCATATTTGCCGTATTATAATTATTAATAATTACCTATATTTGATGTAACTCATTAAAAGAGTCTTTATATTATTAATTGAACTGAATAGTTGTAGATGACAACATGATCTGGGAAAACCGATCGCTGCCACTTCGGTATAACCGATAATCTGTTTATTTCGACAAGAAAAGAAAATTATGATTGAAGTTATGGCACTGCAAATATTTGTATTTCACTTCGAGTAGAAAAAAGGATTTCGAGAAAAATTATAACCATTATATTACACTGAGGGTAAAAGTGCACTTTGAAATCAAAAGTTCGCATATTTAAATTAAAAGTGCGCAAATCTAAAGTGTTTTATATAAAAAAACAAATATTTGCGAAAGGAAAAGATTTAATTTTTAAACTTAAAACATTTAACATTTAAAAGTAAGAGAAAATGCTTTTAATTTGTTTTTAAACAGAATAAATTTAAATTTAAATTTAAATTAAAATTTAAATGAGTTCAATTTTAATTTTGCGTTTTCAATCAAAATGTTCATCGTAATTTTAAAGTGAACACTTTGATTTATGATAGAAACACTTTCAATCTCTCATTTCATTTGCGTCGACGTAAAAAAATTAAATTGTTAACCTTTCATTTTTAACCCCCGTATTAATAAACAAATGTGCACAAGTTAGTTAGCTAGTAGACATCAGATAGCATACAAAAATTTGACGTAACTTCTGAATAACGAGTTGATAACTTTTACGCAGCGTTTATTAGTAAAGGGGTAAGTGTTTTGTTCAGGAGTTTAAAGTGTTTTTCCCTCAGTGTACATTCGACAATTTTCTGCCGGTAAACTGAAAAAAATGTCATAAGACAATTAGACAATCCAAAATGTGGAACCTAAGGCTGCAGGTGGTTCCAATTGACTACTTAAGCCGGCATACGGTCTAGTAAATGTCACATGACACACAGAATATCCAAAAAGTTGAACCTACGGTCAAAGGTAGGTCCTATTGGCAACTAAACTTGTCTAGAACGACCGGACAGACAGTGAAAGTAGTGACACTCTTCAAAGAATTTTTAGACACTCATCGAAATTTCACAATTTTGCACTTAGGTACACCCACCTCCCAAGCTCCGCTGTCCCACTGTTAAAATACCATGCATACTTTCAGGCGCACCACAACATAGGCCAAACTGTACTACATTAAAGCTCCATAGCAACTTTCAGGATAAATCCATGTCTTTTGTATTTAGCCACCTCGAGATGCTCCTCCTCTGCGAAGCCATTAAAAACGGTCATTACCGTTAAAATATCCGAATTCCAGCAGCAACATTAGCCCCCAAAAGCAACACAGGTATTCACTCATCTCGTAAATTTATATTTATGTCCTTTTTTGGCCATTGCCATATCATCCGTGCGGTGGTGTTGGTAGGTATACCTATGGAGTCATCATCATTAGGATTATTGAAAAATCATGTATTTTTGTTTGTTTGCGCTATTATCCTTGTTCTTCCTGTTTCCTATACTCCTTTCGTTGTCGCAGTCGACATCGTCGTCATCGTCATCATCATCGTTCTCATCAATTCGCTGAAGATAAAGCATTTGCCCATCACACTCGCGCTGGATTTATTTGCTTTTTCTTAAAACCACCGGCTATATGTCCTGGTGTATGGCTGTAGGTATATCTTCAAATAGAAGCCACTTTAAATATATACACAGAGAAGAGGTTTTTATTTTCGTTTTGCGTGTTCGCTTCAATTCTTCTTTCAGTTCATCGTTGTCGCGTTTTAATTTTTTTGCCTGTCCCAGGGATAATGGTCAGAGTCGTCCCGTCCCGGATCTCTCAATATATCATCACACGAAGCAAATAATAACGATAAGGATGCTGAGCTGCTCTCAAATATTATTGGCCTAGCATAGGTATATGTAGAATGCTCCTTTTCCTTTCAATGGGAAAAAGTGTAACAGTTCAGAAAATTCTATAACGGTTGGATAATTCAAACGAAGAAGCACAGACACACAGCCTGTCTGTTAGATTGCTTTTGTTTTTTGCTACTCGTCCTTTTTGAATGTGACTAAATGTAAAAATGTGGATTCCGCGCGCGCCCTGGAAATCATAAATTCACATTCGATTCCGGTTTTGGCAAAAGATATCCCAGCAAACGGATTACAATCCTTTTGGCTCCTTACCTACGTGGGTTTTGTTTTTGTGTGTGGCCCAATAAACTCGACCAATAGCTAACGAGAAAATGACTTTGATGCCTTTGTTTTGGCTTATATTAGCGAGGGAGTTTGGGGCGGGGGGAAATATGTTTTTTTGTGTTGCGGGTTGCGGGTTGAGCCGAGATCACAATCCAAATATACAGAGAATTTTGATTCCTTGCTTACTCTGTGTATTGTTGACATACACACAAAAGGATACTCGACTGAGAGACTTATCATCCTTCCGAAGGTGGAGGTTTTTTTTTTATTTTGTTTATCAGCGCGCTCAAATAAATTACTGTCTAGACAGACAAAAAGTGAAAGCACTCATACATGGTTGTAATTTAATTGATTAGGATCCAACGTGAATAACGTCAAAAGGGGACTTTCTATGTAAATGCATATAGTTTGGCGAATTAATTTAAAATTAACTCCACTCCAAGTCTGAAACTAAAAGTGTGCCCCAAATTGATAGCAGATTATGATAATTGGATTTTTTTGCCGCCACTGCGCTATTACGATCTCCGAAGGACATATTTCCGGACTGGGAGTAATTCCTTGAGCGGCGCGACTAATTAATTGGTAACAGCGTACTTTGATTGTGTGACGGCCCCTCCGAGTTTATAGGACATCAAATTAATTTGTCATTATTGCGGATATTCCTTTGCGTGTTTTCCAATTTCCTTTCCCATTTTTTTGAGGCAAACTTGAGAGAAAAATTCCAATCTGCTTGGATAAAGTGCGGGGTAGGCAAGTTTCGCCCTATTATCGTCTTTAGCTTCGGTCTATTAAACTTGGTAATGGTAATGATGATGACGAGGACTGCAAAGTAAGGATGCGACGGGCCTCCATCAATATCTCATTTAAAAAGTGATGGCTAAATCGACTTTATGACAGATTAAGATAGGAAAAAACACTCACATCAGTAATTCCCTAATTT
Source organism: Cheilosia impressa (assembly GCA_948293265.1). Classification (NCBI taxonomy): domain Eukaryota; kingdom Metazoa; phylum Arthropoda; class Insecta; order Diptera; family Syrphidae; genus Cheilosia; species Cheilosia impressa. The sequence continues at coordinate 471,359 of OX411882.1, forward strand.
GTCCAACCATCCCGATTGCTAGACGTTTGATTAATTACCCAGTCTGCTGCCTCGAATTCAAATTCCGACAACAAAGAGTCCTGATTTTCAATATTTTGTACATAGTTGTGCACACCAAACTCCTGTGTATACATACCACCCATCTATACGTAGACAAACCTCAATCAAATAAGTTTCTGAGACCAACAACCTTTTGCCAGCGATGGAGGAACACAGGAGATGCGATTGAATGAAAAATTATAGACGAGCAAGGAATCCGTAGCCGTAGCCGTACAATATCCCCCTTCATTATACATGCATAAATATATGAAAATTTATGAATTTTATAAATATTTTTGATCTGTGACGATATTGTGAAGGGGTTGGAAAAGTTTTCCTCAAACTATTTAGCTGTGTGCTTTTTCTGTGTCGTCTGTTGCCCCTTTCCGTTTTTGTTCTGTTTTTTCTGTTGTTGAAGAAGAGATGTGTGTATTTTTGTACAACAAATATTATTGTATTGTGCAGCTCTCCTTCCGACATGAATAAATTGAGACTCTTGCCTCGGGGCAAAGCTTCTTTCATTGTTTACTCGAAAACACACAGACGCACGAGGAAGCGCATACTAGATACGAATATGTGTATGGGAATAATAATGCAATTGAAGTTCAAACAAAACAACATAGGAACGCCAAGCATCCTGAACTGGCACAAGCAGCAGCCGACTATATCTGTACGTTGCGCGCTGGCATTAAGTGTGGTGACATATGCAAGTGCATGCAGGAAAAGGATTTTTTTCTATTCCAAGATTCTTCAATTGAAGCGAAAAACAATCGCATGGCAAATAAAATAATAAGTAGTTGAACAAAAAATAAAAAAAAGGACGAAAGAAGGATTTTTCAATGCAACAATGCATGGGATGGGTGTATGGATACGTATAGTCCCGGTGTAGGGTATGATTGCACTCGAGGGACGAAACACAGTCAGTGTTTGGATTCGGATTCAGATACGGATTGGCTGTGTGATCCCCAGTGGTACCCTTGAAACGTTTAAAGAAACAAAGGTAGCGCTCGAGAGACAAACCCCGAATGGGGAAGGGAAATTGTAAACAGTTGGCGGTATTTTTTCTCGGTGCATTTCGAGGGAGCTCCGGCGAGGATGTCACCACTACGAGAGTGAAATTCTTTCCAAACCAGACTAAAATATGGTTGCCCTCGCAAAACATGTTGCATGTTACAAAGTTACATGTTACACAAAAACATGGTTATACCGAAATTTCATGTGTAATGCAACAAAGTTAGTTGTTCCACAAAAGTAACATGGTCCACAAAAGTAACATGGTCCACAAAAGTTACATGTTACCCAAAAAGTTACATGTGACACAAAGTTACATGTCAAAACCATGCATCTTTACAACAATTTTGGTTATGCTGATCATTTCTCACCTCGCTGGAGCTCTGTTCCACTTTCTGTCAAAATCACAGTCGCCGCTATTTCTTTTTGTACTTTTGGCTAGGCCCTAGTACGCCAGGACGAATCTTTAGACTTCTGGAAACTCTGCTCCGCTTTCTTTTAAAATCCGTGCAATATGACCCACTGTTTCTCGTGATTTGCTGGTCCCTCGGTATTTTATTTCCCCATATATTGCAGTTAATCGTGGACCACTCTGTTCCACTTCGGGTCTTTTAAAAGTAGCCGCCACTCAGGTTTCCACCAACTCCCGCCACAGTCACCATTTACCGTCTACACACAGACCTTGACTTTGCATCTATACCAACAAAGAATACCCACCCAAACAGAGACTCGTGGTTGATTCTCAGCCCATCTTCCTACAGTATTTGGGGGGGAAACCAACAAATACACCCACCCACCCATGCAAATCCTTTCAAGGACCACCTCATTGATTTATTTGAAATATCTGATAAAATTCATATTTTTAATCCCTTCCCCGCTGAAGGCTGAGCATGCAAAAACGAAAGGATTGTGAATTATTGTGTGCTAGGCCGTCTGAGCGTGCCTCTATATACATACGCAGACCCACAGTCAAACGCACTCTCGTTTTGTAATTAACAAAATTGCCAGGCAGCACCAGAAACCAATACAATATAAAAATCAACCCCAAAATATATATTTTTTGCGTTTCTCTTTGACTGTACACCGAAAACACGAAACATCACCATCATATCGTCGTCATCGCCATCATCATCAACAACATCATCATCGTCATCGTTGTCGTTGTCGTTGTCGTCGTCGACGTCGTATAGACTCCTTTTCATATGTCTGTACGCACCCGGACCAACAATCAAAAGACCGAAAGGGGTCTTCTGCTGTTACTCCCGCTGGCTTCTGCCGGAATCTTCTCCCGTCTCTATACACTCGCACACACAATAAGTAGTAATCAGCTAAAGGCGCATTGAAACAAATATCCTTTTTTGCCCCCATTATACCGCACACCGCCCGCCCAATATATCGCCCGCTCCTCGGCTCAACAGGAAGCACCAAGTAAAAGGAATTAAAACCCATTCTAGCGGATATTTTCAAAAGTATATATCTAGCTACAGCGGCGGCGGGATGGTGCGGTGCACGAAACAGCGGCAATGTCATTGATTTTTGATTCCATATCTGTGTATTAACAGAAGGACATTAGCTCTAATCTAATATCCTACGCAGATCCTTTTCTCTGTTGCCCACACCGCACCGCAATTTCCCTTCCATTCAACTGCGGCGACTGGAGCAACAAAAAAAAAAAAGGCTGCCAGATTCATCCTAATAATTAATCAAAAATCCATAACAAAACCGAGAAACAATGCGAGACGGACTTGGACTTGGATTGCGACTGCGACTCCACTCCGACTCTTGTCATTCACTTGACCATCAGCAAGATGGATATCAAGTACAAGAACACCTTGTGCACGGAGGAGTTCTGCTCATAATTAAAAGGAAACCCAGCAGCAAAGCAAGTGCACACTACTGTGGAAACTACCCCTTTTTCGGATTGCCAGCCACCCACTCACCGACAATGATTTATAGCAACAAACGAACTTGTATCTGCGATATATAAATACGTACACAAAATACAAACAATGGAAATCAATGAATTACCTTTCACTGAAATCCGTGTATTTGCTCAATAATTCAAAATTGTGCGCTACATTTCTACAATTTGCATGCGAAGGGGTTGATTTTGCTGTAAATGTGTGTCTTCGATTATAATATGACAGTCCCGGCAGCAGCCGCCCCCGCGCACTCGGTTGGTATGGCATGAAATGAAAATGAAAGGATTCATTGCGAAGACATACATCCGTACAAATACGCTCCGAGTATACATTTTTGTTTATCTGGCTGGCGAGTGGGGGGGGGGGGGGGGGTGCACAAAGCACAAGGTAGTGTGGGAATGATAAAGAAATAACGGCAAATCTGCCATCGTTTTGAAATTTTGATTCGATTCATTAATTAATAGGAGACTCTGCGGTGCAGGGGGAGGCTGTGTTGTATTAGATTGGAATTTTATTTCATTGATGGCGGTCCAATATTAAAGCGATAAATCAAAGGGAATGCCTGGAATCGAATTACACGAAAGGGAATACCGAATGGGTTCCCATTCGTGTTCGTCTTCGCGTTCGATGGAATCATCTGTTTTGCTGTAAAATTTATAATTGACATTCCCCGTGTATAGTTGTCGGTATCTATAGTCGATTGGAACGTTTTTTTTTCCACATCCACACACATATAGAGCTTCTTCGGAGGTATGCCTAGTAACAGGACGAGACGTTAAATTACCTACCCACCGCCACTGTCGTCGGTTGGAACATCAAAATATAACACAACATATTTTTTTAATAAAATTACGCACCCCTATGGTGTAGTAAAGTACTTGTAGGAATGCCAACCCCCCGGCGAAGGTGGATAAACCTCAGTTATAGGTATTGTTTGAAGGGAAGATATGATAATTGGATGATTCGCAGGGATTGCCAGCCGCTTTGGTACATATAGGTATAAAAATAGACGGCCTCCCCCAGGACGAAGACAAGACAAAGTTTTGCTTGTGATTAAGTCCACATGGGTATGGGGGGGGGCTGGTTCCATTTATTGACATTGCCTTCGAACGCAGATCGCTGCTCGCGCCAAGAAGCGAAACATTCCCCTGTCGAGCTGCGCTTGTACTTTTATTTATAATAAAACCCTTCTTGCCATTCTGGAAATTTATTCAATTAATTAAAGTCGATAGAAATTCTGCGCCACACCGCGTGTAGGGGGTGTACGAGTATGCCCTGTATACAGTCTCCTACGTGACACAGTCTATGCCGTCTGACGACGACACACACATGAAGGCAGCAGAACACGATAGCTCAGCTCGTCACTAATGAAATAATGATGAATCCCCTTTGAACGACACAGCGGATATGGGGATGGCTCATTTGTTAAGTATCTAAACAACTTTCGGTACCTATTCCCACAGCGATTTTTTCCCTTCCCCTTCCCCTTCCCCACATACCTATATATCATTGTGATTGGAAATTATTGCCATATGTCGTTGGGCATTGAGTTATGCACACGCAGAATCGTCGAATCGTAAACATATTCGTACACGCACATTTGGGGTCGTCGCTGAGGGTTTGGTTGCAATATAAATTAGCAAATATCGTGTACATCACCACATATCGATGGCGACACTAAAATTATTATTTATTGGCATGACAAGCCCTAAATGATTTTTGTTTTCTTCTTTCTTTCTTTTGCAGATTAAAGCACTTATCGACGAGGTTAACCGACTGCAAGCCCTCCAAGAAACCCACATTGTACAAATACAAAGACTTGAAGATAATCTGGAAGCGAAGCGTCAACACATTCTGAGACTGGAGGATCGCCTGGAGAAGCAGCAGTTCCCCGCAGTGCCGCAGAAACCAAGTCCGGACCTGTACCGGGAGGATGGCGAGCAGCATGCGGCATCAGCTGCTGCGGCCGAGCCGCAACCACCCTTGCCACCGCCGCCACCAACAGCTCTGCCGGACGAGGTGGTCCACATCAAGACGGAAACTCAGTGAGTAAAACAATCGCTCGCAAGCGCAACTGTGCTCAGTTGAAATTTTTTCAAATTTTCCTCCTTTTTCTGTGCAGACCGCCAACAACAACAACAACACCAACAATCGACATCACGGCTGCTGCGAACGACCCCAAGCAGTTCCAGGAACTTTTGCTCGAGCGAACAAAGGCGCTGGCAGCCGCTGCCCAGAGCTCAAACGAGGCGACACTGAAAGCCGAAGGTGAGTAACCCAAAGCAAACCATCCCGCCCATCATTCCCCCCTTCACAAACATCATATGTAGACGTTTTGAAAACAGATCAGGCATTTTATTGCACGTGGCGCGGCATTTCCTAAAGTGGCGCCTGCATTTATGGCAGTCTCGTATAAATCAAAGCTTTGGTTATCGCACCATCGATGATTGTATATAGGTACCTATGCGAATGCCATGGAGTGCCGCGCTATGCTTTGCAGTTGTAAATTCTTGTTATCGCAATTTAAAAGATAAAATTTCCAAAAAGAAATTTGCAATCATTCATTTGGCGTGTCGTCTTGGATATACCACCCTCCACGCTCCACACTATTGGTGTCATCACTCACATGAAAAAATAAAAATCCACTTCCCTCAATTAAGTCCTTCTCTTACATGCATTGAATATCGAAAACAAAACAAAAATTCGTGCGTTTCACAGGAAGTTGCAGTGATTCGATTGCAGGGGAGACCTGTAATGAGCCGCCTGCAGCATGCGTGGTCCTTGATAGCGACCCGAACGAGTCGAATCAGCAGCAGCAGGAGGCGAGACCACCATCGGAAGCGGGGTCGGTCGAGCAAATTGCGTCGTCGAACTTCGCAAGTGTCGATCAGTTTGGTTCGCTGCTGGGCGGTGAGCTGGTGAACTCGTATTGGCGTCGTGGCTTTGATTTGTCTGCGGAACTTAAGTTGCCGCCGCCACCGCATCACCTGCCGTTAGCGCCACCACTTGTGATGCCAACGCAACAGCCATCGCCGGCAGTAGCCGCCGTTTCGATAGCACACCCACCACCGCCGCCGCTACCATCAATAGCTACGACAAATCCAAGCTCTAAAACGCCAACATCGATTTTCCAAAATTTCTCATCAATCCTCTCGTGCCGATCGCCTCCACCACTCTCGATGGCCGCTGCTGGACCATCAACCACCACTCTCTTGAGTCAGCTAGTCAATTCAACCTTCTCATCCAATTCAACTCCTTCTCTTCGAACAGATAACCATCCTTCGTTGTTGTCGTCGTCATCGTCGTCGACCGCAACCACGGGCGCCCACCTGCAGCAGTCTTCACAGCAGCAGCAGCACCACCATCACCACCACCACCTCCATCATCAGCACCCACTTCAGCATCAGCATCCTGCCCTACAACATCAACAGCACCAGGACTACGAGAAGGCAAACAGCCATCACGACTCGTCGTCAACGGCGAGCACGCCCAATTTGCAGGACCAGCGCTCCAACGACGGCCACATAAACGGCGCCAAATCGGCCAAGGCAGCCCTTGAGGACAACAACAACTCGTTGGGCTCGTTGGCACATTTACCGCCAGCATTCCTGCCAGGACTGCCATTCCAATTCCAAGATCGCGGTCATTTCCGTTTCGCCGAGGACATCCAACTGCCGCCCGGCGCCTCGATGGCCGGCCGACTCGGAGAGTCGCTCATACCCAAGGGCGACCCGATGGAGGCCAAGCTCCAGGAGATGCTGCGCTACAACATGGACAAGTACGCCAATCAAAGTCTCGACACACTTCACATATCACGCCGGGTGCGCGAACTCCTCTCCGTGCACAACATCGGACAGAGGCTCTTCGCCAAGTACATCCTCGGACTGTCGCAGGGCACCGTCTCCGAGCTGCTGTCCAAGCCAAAGCCCTGGGATAAATTGACTGAGAAAGGCCGTGACAGCTACCGCAAAATGCACGCCTGGGGATGTGATGATAACGCTGTGATGCTCCTAAAGTCGCTGATACCCAAAAAAGGTAAGTCCAAACGACTTTGTATCTATATGCATAAATATTTACCTGTGAGTGATCCTGTCATCCCGCACGGATTACCAACTCTCCACACACGAAAAGTTTAACACAAACACACTGGCACACAACTTTTCTTACATGCAAAATCAAAGTTGCCTCCACATGGCGTAGCCGTGCTGCAATTATTACAATTGCTACTAAAGTTGACAATTAATTTATAGCGATTACTCATGAAGAAGGGGGCTGCAGCTACACTCGGGAATGCATTAGCTACCCTCGCTCTCTTTCGCGTGGAAACTTTCAAGGCACCATCGCCGCTATACATCGTCGCAGTCAACGACGAAAACGACGACGACGACAAAAGGGTCACGAAGAGTGACAGGGGGGGCATTGCCAGAGTGCAGTGCACAGTTCAAGACAAATATTTATAGATTTCCATTTTCATTTTGGTTCGCATAAAATTAATTGGCGCCAAAATAAATTTAATTCCGCTGGCAATCGACCAAAATCGAGGGTCAACAAATCGCTGATAGAGGGCAATCAAAATATGTCGAGAACATTTGTTTTGGCATATCTTAGGAACGAACAACTTACCCAATCGACTGTTGTACAGTAGCACGCTATACCACCGATTGGAATCTTGTATGTCTAACCTAACCCCGAGGAATGTAAAGCAATCGCGCGATTCGCTCTTTATCAGCGCGCAGTGGCACTGCCGAACTGCAGTGCTGGGGCTTGTTCCACAATTTTTTTTTTTTTTTTTGGGGGAAACTTCTCTGTCAGTAATTAAAAAATTCACCAAAAAAATTGAAACAAACGAATAACCTGCCAATTTATAGTGCAGACAGACACACAAACAAGTGAATTCCTTCTGTCATTTTTATTTGTTGGGCTATTTCTGGTGCCGTTGCACCCCTTCGTGTTGCGAACAAACTTTGCACACAGATGGATTCGGATCCACAAAACGAACAAAGGAAACTTACAGCGACTTTAATTAAATCAATTAAAAATCACGAATCTTTCGAAATGCCTATAGCCGTTGTTCCTGTCACCTGCTGACGTTTTAAAAATAAAAATCAATTCTTTGCCGCCGAATTGAAATCACAAAACGTATCGTGTGCGTATTTGTATGGCGAGGGGAACATAATTAAACAGAAATTATGTTTTCGATGTTTGTTTAGTGAAGAGTTTGAGAATCGTCACTTTGGCTGGCGGCCAAAGATAATATCGTCTGGCCCTCCGCGCGCCACTTAACTGCGTGCGTCTGTCTGCGGTGCACAGTGCGCGCGAGGTGTCGCACTTTCGCTTTCCGAATCGCGTAATTGCTCTATGAAAACAATTCCCAACATGCAGTTGGTGTCGATTTTTGAAAATAGATTCCCGTCCCCAGGGTCATCGCGGTCGCGGGGCAAACAAACAAAAATTGGAGAACAAAACCAAAACCATCGCTCAAAGGACTGCATTTTAGGCCCATACCCAGCCGCAGGGCAACTTTGTTCAAGAACTAGAAGAAAAAGAAACAATTTGTTTTGCCCATTGAAAAATTGATTTCTTTGCGGCGCACACCCGCACACTCGCACGCCCTGCACACACAAGTGCAAAAAGTTACTCCCATTGATTGTTTTACTACAAAGTATATGTACACAAATATAACAATTAACAATTTGCCGAGCGAAAAAAATAACAAAAAACAAAAATAGGAAACACCACGGAGCAAGTTAAGGTCTTCTATATTTGAACCCTTTCGTGTATATACAATTAAAAAAGTTTCTTTGATTTTTCGCTTTTTTGTGCCTGCAGTTGGTGTACGAGTATGTGTGGCCGTAGCTACTCTGCTGCATGGTCGGTGTAATTAATTTAATTTGCAATTTTTCATCACACTCAGAGAGGTGGACTTTAGGGCATTAGCAAACGGAACTGGGACTGGGACCGGGCGCACATGTGTCAAATTTGATTTTAGCAATTATCCCCGAAAAAGAAAAGGAGCGTCAAAAATGCAGCCGCCGCCCGTGGGTTTGGGTTTAAGGTCAAACACCAGGCCTGCTGTCATTATTAGGCGATTAACCCTTGCAAAGTAAATTATTAGTTTCGGACAGCACTCACCTAATATTGAGTTAAAAATTCAGAAAGGACATTCGTTTGGCTTTGCGTTCGATGCAGTGCCAACCCAGCGGCTGTATTTTGGGGCGGCGATTAAAGGGGCCCAAAAAATACGCTTTTAAAACACTTTCCATGGTCCTTCTATTACAAAAATGTGTTCCATTTGGAGAGATCATCTTTTCTACAAGTATTTGTGGTATTTTTTAGAACCCCTTTGTCCAAATTTGGCAGTCCTTTGTTTGCCTATTGAAATCTTAATCTTAATCTTCTAAAAAAATCACCTTGAAGAAGCTCCCACCAGCGGAAAGATGAGCCCTTGAAAAAGGTAGCGTTCAGCGATGATCAGCGAAAAAGTGGTTTGAAATCTTAGGAACGCAGTTCCAGCGTTTGCTTAATTTTCCGCACTTTTTTGTCACGTGGATTTGTGAAACCGCAGCTTAAAGTAGGGGATCATGAAAGGCCCGAGGAATAAAACTTGTCGATGGCGTTTCTAAGAAAATAAAGATTTGCCAGAAGGTTTAGGGGGAGAACGGTAGCCTTTACTTCGAATTTGTTCAACAATTTAGTTTTTACAAGGCTTTGGGGTACTTCATTCTGTCCATCGTTTTCAGGGAAGCATAACATTCAAACAAAGGCCGACTCTCCGCACCCGTGAACGTCACGGAATCATGCCAATTTTACATCATTCGCAATGAAATCGCAAATTAAGCCATATTTATCGCTCTTAGTTGCCTTAAAAAGATTTAAAACCTAAATTTGGCGCCCCAATTCCCTGAAGCAATCACAGCGCCTCTGGCATAAAAGCCAAAGATGTCGCGCATCTCCCACTTGGAGGGGGGCGAGCTTAAAGAATACGCCAGTGGTCAACCCTTTGCAGCCGGCCTTTGATAATGAGCCCCGACAGAAGGGTTAACAAACCTCCCATTCGCAAAACAAGAACCCATCTACAAAGGTGCATACCCCCACATTCGTTTTCAAATCGATTTCCGTATGCGAACTAATTACACTCGCATATGGTAATCCTTACAGAGATAATTGAAATGCCTATCAAAAATCAGAAACTGATATTCGCACACGCTGGGGCTTATTGCTTGTTCAGAGCCCGGGACACACTTTAAACGGATAGAGCAAGGCGCGAATGCGTCACCGCCAACCACCACCCATTTCGAGTTATTATTATTGTTATTAGCAAAAGTGTCAATTTGCTCGATTTATGCTGGAAGAGATCACAAACGATGCGTGCAAATTCCAAACCGGAATGCCTTGCACTGCAACGGCAACTGTGCGTCTTATAACGAGTCGAAACGTCAGAGATAGGATGCGGCGGGGAGGGGTTGCCCTCTTGTTCTTCAACTGCGTGTCAAATGTGTTGCAATTAGACATAGGTAGGTGCACAAACACTCAACGGTTAAGCGATATATGTATAGGCCTAGGCTCGCCGTGAATCAGAATTCGATTTGAGAATTCATTTATTCAATCTGTGTACATGAATACATGGGGGAAGTGAGTGGGTTTTCGTTTTCGTTTTCGGTTGCGCCACGAAGAACCCTTCGCGCGAATGCAATTTTCCAATTAAATACGTTCGCTCCGGCATCTACTTGATACTATGAGAGTACGTATTGTAATTTGCATTCAAACGTAATTGCAAGGACTTTTCTTCTGCGGGAGTGCCTGACTTAATTATCAGCTAATTACCTGGCAAACTTTCGCTGGCAAACTGCAAATGTTGCGCCAAAACACGAAACGCTGCCGAGTGACAAAAGTTTTGCCATTCGTTTCGAGGCAAAAGTAATAACACTGTCATTAGAACCATCGCAATGATTAATTTCTTTTCATTAAGCGCCGGACAATAAGGGACAGGGGCCGGGGATGACACAATGCCATTCGGTCCAGGCAACACAAATTGTCTTTCGATAATCCCCGCCTCACAAAGGACTTCCGTCATAAAAACGATGATTGAAAATAATGGAATCTCCTTTTTAATCCTGTGCGGTGATGGCCTGCCTCTGCTCCACCAAAGGGTCAGATCGCTGACAGTCCAAGTCCACCTTCGCCTTATCTCGTGCGGGCAACAACAATAAAGGCACACACATCGTCTCCTTCCCTTAGAAAAGAAATATAAAGTCCTCGCAAAGAGGGTAGTCCTCGCAACGACAAAGCGACAATGCGACAATGCGACAATGCGACAATGGCGATGTCCGTATCTCAAGTCTATTGCCATTTATTTGTGTGTTGCAATTGTTTATAATTATTGTTGTTGTTGACTAGAGACCCCCACTCGCATAGTCAGTGATGAGAACTGAACAAGTGACCGACTGTGTGTCCTCGGTCCGTATGCGTGTGCACTAGGTTAAGATTCATGATGTGCGAAGTAGACGACGCAACGACGACAAAAGTTTGCACTCCTTTTTGTTGTTTTCCTCCACCGCAGGGATCAATTGGATTCGAATTTGGATTACAATTGGCGTTTTTTGCTGCTGCTGCCGCTGTTGGCCTCGCTTCCGCTTCCTGTCCCTGTGAGAATCATTTCATCGTAAATCCTCTTGCAATCCTTCGATATTCATTCAGGCGTGCGTGGAGCGGGAGAGCCCATTCAGAGCAAGCACCATGATTGCCATTGACGTGAAGAGGAGCAACTCGATGCTCAATGCTCGATGCTCGACGACAATGACGGCGACGACAACGATGATGATGATGATGATGATGAAAGAGTGTTTAGTCCTTTGGGAATCGATTATCCATGCAATTGTAGAGCTATTTGCAGGAATTGTATTTTTTTGCTCCTTGTTTTTTGCTGTCCTTTGTGCTTGTTTCGCCGTTGTGTGCCTGAGTGTGGATTTTTGCATATACGGCCGGCGTGCGGTGTGCTTGCTCCCCATCGCATTTGGGGGAAAGTTCAACCACTTGTGCGAATGCACACACCTATACCCCATTGGAAAAGTGTGCCTCGTATGCATTCCAAGGATCAAACACAATTTCGCCAGTGCGAACGAGAGCCTTCAGTGGGTATCAATCAATTAAATCGGGAACAAAAAAATTCAAATTAATAAAAACCCACTCAGATATGAATGTAAAAATGCGTGCCAACGCAAGCAGAAAATTCAAATCGAATCAGCGCTGAATTTATCCCTTTGATGTATTAATCTTTTTTGTCCTCCAAAAAAAAAGTACACACACGGTTGCACGAATACCGAAGGACCTCGATGGATTTGTTGACGGGCGGCGCAATTATTATTTAAATTTAATTCGCGTCACTCGCGTACTTGGCACGGGCTATTTTTGGGGCAATTTTCGTCGATCGGCGGGCGATTTAATAATTGCCGGTCCGGCTTTACGGCATCCCGCGGCAAAGTCGTTTCAAGAAAATCCCATCGCGGCACAAAGGAGAGTCCAATTTGCTTTCATCCGCGATCCATCACGGCGGTTAATTGCAAGTTTATTACTTAATTTCCGATCAGCCATGAGCAATCGTTACTCAGTCGTATCAATAAATCCGATAGCCAGTCGATTTTTTTGCACCTGACAACAAATGGGTTCGGTGTCATAAAACCAACCGCCGAGGAGCCGTAAAAAGTCCGCGCGCTTTAATCGGCCGCATTTGGAGTAGGTATAGGTATGTGTGCATCGGTGGATGTTGTTTTGGGGGCAGGCATTGATTGCAAGTCGTTAAAATCGCGTTCTTTGCGGCCTGAGTGTGGTTGCTTGTGTTTGTTAATTTGAAATTTACGACCGCGATGATGTGTAATTCACCGAAAACCCGCTCTTTTCTCCCACAGACTCGGGCATGCCGCAGTACGGGCGCAACGAGGACTCCATGTCGGACGATCGCATTGCACACATCTTGAACGAAGCTTCCAGCCTTATGAAGACCCCTCAGGGACCAGGTGCACAGCTGCAGCAGCAGCTGCAGCACGAGGCGCAGCGTCAGCACCAGCAACAGCACTCGTCCTCGCTGGACGACTCGCAGCACAGCAACGAGGACTCCAAGTCGCCGCATGCGTCGTGCACTTCGCCATTCTACAAGGAATCACCAGTGCAGCAGCAGCAGCAACAGCAGCAACAGCAGCAGCAACACCAACAACAGCAGCTGCGACGCGACGAGGCACAGCGGCGGAGCGTGAAGCCCGACGAGATGTCCCAGGACAAGATGGCGCGGATTTATCAAGAGGAGCTGGCAAAACTGATGACGCGCACACCACGCGACACGTTTCCAAGGTAAGTCGCTGAATGAATCTGACATTTGACCGACAGGCATGCTAGAATTAATGTAGTTTTCTGTTTCCACACTTTTTCAGTGCGGCTGGTGGCCTCCCGCCCGCCAACAGCGCGATGCCACCCGACGACAACATTCGCATGGCCTTCGAGGCCTACCACCGCGAGATGGCCAAGCTGCAGCAGAACAACAGCGGCAACATACCCAACTTCCCGAACTTCTCCAGCCTGATGGCCCTGCAGCAACAGGTGCTGAACGGCGCACAGGATCTATCGGTGCCGAAGGAGAACGAAATGAAGTTGAACGGCCAGCGCAACTCCATGGAGAGCTGCGATATGAATCAAACCAAAGAAGCCAACGACGAGGCCGTTCTGCGTCACTCAAGTGCATTTAGCTTAGTTCGGAACAAACCGGACACCACACCAGCACCGAGTTCCAACTCGAACCCCAACACAAACTCAGCCGCTCCCAGTCCACTCAGCAACTCGATTCTGCAGCCGGCTATGACGCCGACTGAGGACTTCTCGACAGCAGCCAGCCCACTGCAGCGAATGGCGTCGATCACCAACTCCCTGATCACGCAGCCGCCGGTGACGCCACACCACACCCAGCCGCAGAGGCCCACGAAGGCCGTGCTGCCGCCCATCACCCAGCAGCAGTTCGACATGTTCAACAACTTGAACACAGAAGACATTGTGCGCCGAGTGAAAGAAGCCCTTTCGCAGTACTCCATCAGCCAGAGGCTGTTCGGAGAGTCAGTTCTGGGGCTGTCGCAGGGATCCGTGTCGGATCTGCTCGCGAGGCCCAAGCCCTGGCACATGTTGACCCAGAAGGGCCGTGAGCCGTTCATTCGCATGAAGATGTTCCTCGAGGACGACAATGCCGTGCACAAGCTGGTGGCCAGCCAGTACAAGATTGCGCCTGAGAAGCTGATGCGCACCGGCAGTTACAGCGGCAGCCCGCAAATACCCCAAGGCCTGGCTAATAAAATGAACAGCATTCCAATGCAGAAGATGATGAACGAGCTGAAGATGCAGGAACCGCAGGCGCAGCATATCATGCAGCAGATGCAGGCTGCGTCCGCGATGGCAGCCGCCGCCGCTGCCGGCCACATGCAAAACGCCCAGCACCAGGGCATGCTGCTTACCACTCCCGGACTTCCGCCACAGCACGCCATAAGCCTGCAGCAAGCCGCCAACGAGAAGAAGCCCATGATGATGCCAATTCACTCGCCGCATCAAGCCAATGTCATGCGGAGCAGCATGCACCAGCACATGTCACCGACGGTCTACGAGATGGCCGCTCTCACGCAAGACCTCGATACGCAGGTGATCACAACCAAGATAAAGGAGGCACTGCTGGCCAACAACATCGGCCAGAAGATCTTCGGCGAGGCGGTGTTGGGCCTATCGCAGGGCTCCGTCTCGGAGCTGCTCTCGAAGCCGAAACCCTGGCACATGCTCAGCATAAAGGGCCGCGAGCCCTTCATCCGCATGCAGCTGTGGCTTTCCGATGCCAACAACGTCGAGCGGTTGCAGGTACTTAAGAACGAACGCCGCGAGGCCAGCAAACGTCGTCGTTCCACGGGCCCCAACCAACAGGACAACAGCTCCGACACCAGCAGCAACGACACCGCCGACTTCTACACCAGCAGTCCCGGACCAGGTTCGGTCGGTTCAGTCGGCGCACCGCCCAACAAAAAGCAACGCGTCCTCTTCTCCGAGGAGCAAAAGGAGGCCCTGCGCCTGGCCTTTGCTCTCGATCCCTACCCCAATGTGGGTACGATTGAGTTTCTGGCCAACGAACTGGGCCTGGTAACGCGCACCATCACCAACTGGTTCCACAACCACCGAATGCGCCTCAAGCAACAGGTGCCGCACGGCCAGCCCACGGAACCGGTGCCCAGTCGAGAGAACACCAACGGAACTCCCTTCGATCCCGTCCAATTCCGTATACTCCTCAATCAAAGACTGATGGAATTGCAGAAAGAGCGCATGGGACTTAGCGGTGCACCGATCCCCTACCCACCGTACTTCGCCGCCAACCCCAACCTCGCGGCACTCATCGGTCGCGGGCTCCTCCCCGGCGGCGGCGAGCCCGATCTGCAGGCCCTCAACAACGCCTTCAAGGAACAAATGAGCGGCCTCGATCTGTCCCTCAAGCGGGAACGCGACGACGACTTCGAGGACGACGGCGAGGGCGACAGCCACCTGTCCGACAACGAGTCCATCAACGGCAGCGACGAAAAGTCCGAAATGAGCGAAACTCCCCGCTCCTCCCTGTCCGGAACCGGCATGCAATCGCGAACATCCAGGCGCAAGCCTGCCGCCCCCCAATGGGTCAACCCCGACTGGCAGGGCGACGGCAAATCCGGCGGACTAATGCCGCCAATGCCCATCGGCGCCACCGACAAAGAGGTCATCATCAACGGCGTCTGCGTCATGCAGCAGCAGGCTGCCGACTACAGTCGCAAATCGACCAACGCAGACGACGACGATGACGACGATGACGCCTCCGATGCCAACGACGACGAACCATCTGCCCATCACCGCACACAGTCATCGGACTGCGACGACCCACCCGCCGACATCGATCAGCGATTCATGGAGCCCGAGGTCCGAATCAAGCAAGAGGAAGACTGCGACAGCAACGACAGCCACCAGGACGATCACGATTCCGACACCAGGAAGCCCCCACACCACCGGGACGACGAGGACGACACCCCCGGCGCTTGGAATTACTAATGAATCCATTCAGCGCCCCGCCCAAATCCCACAACTTGTGCAATCAATAAATCGATAAAATATTATAAAAATAGAAAAGTTATCAACAAAAAAAGAAAAAAAAAAACTAAAATTTAAATTAAAATTAAAATTAAAAATAATGTGATTAAGTTTTATGTTAAACATAAGTCTACACTTTAGTTTGTCGCTGTTAGGAATGGTGTAAATAAAAGTAACGTTATCTTTGTCTCAGATTTAAGGTTTACAAGACTGTCCGCATAAGTTTTAATCTTAATCTTATTCCTGTACATAGTTGTACGTCTTAGTTTCGTTGTGTAAATAATTTTCTTTATTAAATATAGTTAACTTCCTTTGATCTCATCAAAATGAAAGAAATAAATAAAAAACACACACACACACACACACATTGTTTGAACCAAATAAGCAAAATGATACCGACGATAGGTGGCGCGCGCTAGTTGTAGATTGAAACGGGCGCCCTCGTCCTCAGTTTGGACATAAATGTATCTGTATTTAAATCAACAGCTTTCGAGCAAAAAAAGAAAAGAAAACAAAACAAAAAACAGCATCCCGCATATCGATAGATTTATATATACATATATATACTATTCTTCATTGTTATTAGTTGTTAAACTCATTATATGGTGTACATAATTATTATACACACGTAAGTATAAAAACAAACGAAGCGAAATCTATAATATTAAATATTAAATATAATATTTAACTAGGACGATAAAGACGTTTATTTCTAATTCATTTCTGTATTTTTATTTTTATTTTTATTTTTATTTTTGTAATAAGCATTACCATATACATATATATACGTTTTTATTTGCCGAGAAATAAACACACACACACAGATAATCAATTTAATTTGAGTTGTTTTGTTTTGTTATTGGCCTGGTTTTTTTTTCAGTTTTGATTTTCCTCCACACTCTTGCGGAATATTTTATATATACATATAAACATATATATAAATAAAATAAAAGACGACGACGACGACGACGACGACGAAGAAAGGAACCGTTATCCTTGCATTATTAACTTTAAATTCATTAAAGCAAACTAATTAAAATAGAAACTAGACGCGTAGGTTTAATGAAATAAATATTACACTGTAAGTATGTTGCAAAACAAGAGAAAATAGAAATTTAGCATTTTGCTTTTGTTTACAGATTGAAAAGGAAACATAGATTTTGTTAGAAACTTCGTCCAAACAAGTAAATAAACACATATATATATACAGTAGGGTAGACGAGAAAAGGTAAACATTAGCGTAACGGAAACACACTTGATGAATGTTTATTTTGTTAAGAATAAAGGTGCTAAATTAAATAATCACAGTTTAAGCACACACACACATACACAGACATACACAAACACAGAGAGATGCATTTTTGTTGTCGTATGATTTGGGAGAGTTTTAAATATAAATATATATAACAAACAAGAATACGTAAATTCAATTATAAGTCAAATCTATATTATAGTATATGCGAAATCAAAATTTTATCATTACACTAAAAAGTATAGTTGTAAATAAGGTAGCAAACTTCAATATCTCCTTCCATTACTTAAACCTCAAATATAAGTGAAACAAAATACAAAAAAAAAAATATAAAAAAAATCTCTTTTTATACTTCCAGTCTAATTTTAAATTGAAAACACACTTCTGATTTGTGTTTCTCACACTTTGTTGGAGCAAGCGAAACAGAAAGAGAAACAGAAACAAAAACAGTCGTTTCGTTTCGCTTCCTTTTCGTTCGTTATATAGACATTATAGTTAAGTTACATAAATAAAACCGTGATATATTCATACAAAGAAAATATGTGTATATAAAAGAATAATAATAATTAAAACAACTCTATCCATATCAAGATGAACGTAGAATAATTATAGTTTTTGTTTATTATTTTTCTTTCGTACTAGCAGTTTGTTTTTTTGACACAAAGTGAAAGAGGAAACGTTTTTCGATTCAACCACCACCACCACCCAGCAAACGAAGGGCAAATTTTGACTTTTCAAAGAAAATAAAAATCTGTTTTAAACAACAAAAAAAAAAAATAGACAAAATGTAGCAAAACTATAATAAAAAAAAATGAAAAAAAAAAAAATAGATAATAGTAGAGAAGGTACTAAAAAGAACGTTTAATAGAAGGACGCGCAAGGAAAAGAAAAAAATATTTAAAAAAATTTGATAACAAGTAAATAATTTTTATTCTATAAGTCGACGACAGAAAGAAGCCATTAAAAGACAATTTCCAAAAAAAATATTGCAACCCAAAACATTA
The DNA here is from genome assembly GCA_948293265.1 of Cheilosia impressa. Taxonomy (NCBI): domain Eukaryota; kingdom Metazoa; phylum Arthropoda; class Insecta; order Diptera; family Syrphidae; genus Cheilosia; species Cheilosia impressa. The sequence goes on from OX411882.1 coordinate 489,712, forward strand.
TAGTATATAAATAAGTGAAAACAAATAATCATTATTATTATTATTATTATTATTAAATTATTAAATATTCTTCTTTAAGAATTTCTTATTATTATAAAAAAAATAAAAAAAACTCTAAATAAATAATGTAATAATAACTGTATTGAAATACAAAAAAAATGGTTGTATTATTGTTCAGGATTGGAAAGCCACAGGAGGACCAGAGGGTCCACGAAACACCTTCTTCCTGTTGGCATCTTTGGGGGAAGTAAGGGGTTTTTCAATAGGGACGCTACAAAAGTAGAGCGACAGGGACAGCAAACGACGCCGAATTTTTTTGCCGCTCTTTTGACATTTCTCTTCAGTAAGGTTTGCCATTTCATGATGGAAAGATATACGAGCCAACAACGAGTCGAAATTATTAAAATTTACTACCGAAATTCGGAGTCAGTGGCCTCAACGTTAAGAGCGCTACGTCCAATTTATGGTGGTCATAATCGTCCTAGCAGATCAACAATTGAGCGTCTAGTGGAAAAATTTTAATCCACAGGCACAGTACAAAATGTTCCCGTTCCAGTGAGACAAAGAAGTGCCCGTAGTGTCGAGAATATTGCTGCCGCTGAGGCTTCAGTTGAAGAAAGCCCAAATGTGTCCCTCACACGTCGTTCTCAAGCGTTGGGCATCTCTGTGACGTCGTTGTGGCGAATTTTGCGAAAAGATCTTGGCCTACATCCTAACAAGATTAAATTGACGCAAGAACTGAAGCCGCTTGACCACCAGAAGCGTCGTATGTTCGTGAATTGGGCTGAGCAACAACTTGAAAATGATTCGGATTTTCATCGAAAAATCATCTTCAACGATGAGGCTCATTTCTGGCTGAATGGCTTCGTCAATAAACAAAATATGCGGTATTGGTCAGGCAGCAATCCACATGTACTCCATGAGTCATCATTGCATCCCGAAAAAATTACGGTTTGGTGTGGTTTATGGGCCGGCGGCGTCATTGGGCCGTGCTTTTTCCGTGATGATCAAGAGCGGCACGTTACTGCGTGAATGGGAATCGCTATCGTTCAATGATATCCGAATATTTTTGGCCCCAATTGGATGATGTGGACTTGGAGGACATGTGGTTCCAACAGGACGGCGCCACAAGCCACACAGCGAATGTCACAATCAGTTTATTGGAAACCAAGTTTGGAAAACATGTTATCTCACGAAATGGTCCAGTCGCTTGGCCGCCTCGGTCGTGCGATTTGACGCCGTTACACTATTTCCTGTGGGGCTACGTCAAGTCTATGGTCTATGCCAACAAGCCAGCGACGATTGATGAACTTCGTACGAATATCGAACGTGAAATTGCAGCAGTATCCGCCGATTTATGCTTGAAAACTGTCGAAAATTGAGTTCAGCGTCTGGACTTCTGCAAGCGTGCCCGTGGTGCACATGCAAAAGAAATCGAGGAATAAAGAATTTCATTGATATCCAAAACCGTTTTTGTTTTATTTAAAAAAAAAATTGTAGCGCTCTTATTGAAAAACCCTTTAGTTCATATGAAGCGGAAGTGCATCAAGTCTTGGATCGCACATAAATGCGCTTTCTACCTTTTCCTTTTGAAGACTTTAACACCATGAGGCACACAACTGTTCCGAAATCGTCCCGTTTGGGTGAATGGCACAATGAGCAATGATTTCGCACTCGAAAATTATTCAGATGGATGTGAAGTGAGTAGGTCGGGAAACTGAAAAGGTAAGCATACTCACAAAATGAGAGTACCCTACAAGGATTTCTTTAGGTGCTGCAGGGGTAAGAACCTAGAAGAAATTACTCTCAAGCTCTTGTCACTTTGCGTTCAGATACTATAGGGTGATTTTTTAGCTGGTTTGGTTTTGGCAACACTGGTTTTGACAGCTGACGTGTGTTTAGTACCTTGTGTCACTGTCAAACAGCTTCAGTTTGGTTTGCAATTTAACCATGGATCGTCCTACAAATGAACAACGCTTGCAAATTATTGAATTTTACTATCAAAATTCGTGCTCGGTTCGAAATGTTCATCGCGCGCTTTTTTATCGAAAAATTGTGTTCAGCGATGAGGCTCATTTTTGGTTGAATGGGTACGTAAATAAGCAAAATTGCCGCATTTGGAGTGAAGATCAGCCAGAAGCATTGCAACAGCTACCAATGCATCCCGAAAAAGCCACTGTTTGGTGCGGTTTATGGGCCGGCGGCATTATTGGGCCATATTTCTTCAAAGATGATGCGAATCGCAGCGTTACTGTCAATGGTGAACGCTACCGAGCGATGATAACAAACTTTTTTTTGCCCGAAATGGAAGTTCTTGACTTGCATGATATGTGGTTTCAACAAGACGGTGCCACATGCCACACAGCACGCGAAACAATGGCGCAATTGCGAGGCGAGTTTGGTGAACAGTTAATTTCACGTTTCGGGCCGGTCAATGGGCCGCCTAGATCGTGCGATTTGACACCATTAGATTATTTTTTGTGGGGGTATGCCAAGGCTAATGTGTATAGGGACAAGCCCGCTTCGATTGACGCACTGGAAGCCAAAATCCATGCATTCATTCGTGAGATACCGGCCGATATGTGTGAAAGAGTATGCCAAAATTGGACTCAGCAGATGGGCTACCTGAGACGCAGCCGCGGTCAACATTTGCATGAAATTATCTTTAAACATTAAATTGCAAGGTTCAAACTATCGATTCAAATAAATATTTCATTAATTTTTTCGAATTTTTTGTGTTTTTTTTTTTAAAAAAGTTCTAAACCTCTTAAAAATTCACCCTTTAGTAGCTTTAAAGACCTGAGCGAATTGTCTCCCAGTGACGCTGGCTGTATCAGCATATATCAGCAAATTCCCCACAGGAACGAAATGGGTTTATTGAAAACCAACGCGGAGCACCTAAGGGAGGACTTTTTTAGTACAAACTGAATTTTCAGTGTTAAGTCCTCTTTTTGTCAAAAACGATAAGCGGAGGGTGCACTCCGTATTCCATCACGCCTTATCTTCCCAAAAACAGATCTCCACCTGGAAGTACGAACTGTAGGGACTCTCGCATTAATTTAATGAAATAAAAGGGTGACCGCTTCGGGCCACTCAACAACGAGGCTAATAACAATTCTACTCAAAGCTTCTTAGAGAAAGGTTTGCACGCTCCCAATAGTAACAACTCCATTAATAGATACACGGGTTCCTGATCTTTTCTGGGAAGCATTCTTCAGAGGAGCAGCGACTTATAACCGACAGCTATACCTAGACAACAAAGAATGGGTAGGTAGGTAGATGGGTCCTTTTTACATCAGTTGGGTCCAGTGTGGATACCCATTGGAAACAAAATGAAGCCGCTGTCTTTAGCGAACGGAAATCGGTTCTACCTATTTGAAGCACCAGAATTGTGCATGAATCTTAGGAATCTGATAGTTGTTGTGGGTATAATTGGGCAAAATCAGCATCGCCCCCAAAAGAAAAAATCCACGCGTCAAGTACTCTGTGGACTAGTTTAACCGCCAGCACTTGAAACCTTGTTTCACACGGCAAACTGTGTCTATTTTCTGATATTCAACAGTCATTTCATCTACTTTTGTTTATGTGTAATTAAGGGCCGTTTGCTGATACGACTCATAGCAAACTAAGTTCCACATAAACTCTTATGTGACAGTTTATGACCTGAAAAAAGTAGCCCATATGAGTATTTAAGTAGAACTTAAATCGTTGAGAGTCGTATGAGCAAACGGCCCTAAAGGTTGTCCAGTCCATAGAAAAGGATATTTACAAAAAGGCGCAGATATATATTTTTCGAACTAGAAACGCTTTTTGCGTATTACCCTCATTAAATCTAAAGACGAAAACGAAACGGAAACGTACTTTTTATTTGAGTTTAAATTTTCTCTAAATCCAACTCACCACTGTTTACACCACAGCACAGCACCATCTACGAACAGTTGAGAAATTTATGAAAAAACCTCTTTGCTTCGTCAAGACATTAAGTGCTTCTGTTACGGTTTCGTTAATATTTGAACTGAACTGGTTTGCAACTTGGGTGGGAAATGTAAATGAACGCACCTACTCCAAAAACCACAAAATTATTGTTTCCACTTCAAACTATATTACCGACCGCAAGCATAAAAAGCTTTTTTTCCACAATCAATTTATTGAATCTTACAGCCTGTACAACAGCCCATCTACCGGTGACACATTTGACGATTAAACGACGATTTTAGAGAAATTTAATTACGATTTGGAGGATTTGAATTTTGTTTACCGACGCTGTGATGTTTGCTACAGAGACAAATCATATTGGGACCCCCAACTCGCAATCCTCCTGCCGCTGGCACCCTTAATTTTTTTTAAATTCGCCATTTTGTTTTCCTGTCGGTGTTAGTCAATTGAATCCGTGTGACATGCAGAAACATGCAAAAAATTAAAAAAATTATGCTGCCAACAGCGGCAACCGTGGGGAAATGTGATAGAGTTCGCGAATACCACATTTTAGCATTACTGAATGCAATTGGTTATACCAACTCTGTCCAGCAAAAATTGTCAGTACAGGTCTTACGGAGGAGCTCTTTTTCTTCCAATGGTGCCTGTAGATACTCTCACGGCACTCAAACACAAGAATTGCCACTGAAATAAAAACCAAACCACTGACATACCAATGAATTGTTGTTGACATTTTTCTAAAATTTGCATGCAGCCACCACGACCAGTCCAACCGCGGGCAGAATGCGCACAGCGTTACCAAGTCAATGGCGATTGAATATGAATAAACTTTTGTTGCTGGTGTTTCTTAACTTTTTTTCTTTGTTTTTTTTTATCTACTTTGGAGCTGTTTTAAAAAAATTAACAGTTTTTGTGCCCAAGAGGTCAAAATTAGCGCTGACAATTTCAAAAACGCTGCTCAAACGCCAGAATGACTTGGCAACGCTGAATGGGCATGATCGTCTTGTATTCGTTTGACTGAAGCAATTCAGAAGAGTGTTACCATGTTACAATGAAAGCATATCATAAAGGGTTCTTCTATGGATTTTGTTAAAGAACTTCCGGTTTTGGTGCTTTTGAGAACGAATTTGTATGTGGGGTGTTGTCATTCGGTTTTAATTTGTTTGTATTTCTGAAAGATCCTATAATATGCAGTTAAACCATTTTTTGGCATATTTTAGCATTTTTGCTATATTTTTGCATATTTGTCTATTTTATCATCAAATAGTTTATCACACTGAAATGCCAAAATTACGAAGCAGGTAAACCTATACTGTTTATTGTCGGTCGTTGGGTTTTACCACATCGGGTAACTCGTCGCTTGTAAAAATAATACCTTGAAATTATTTTATGATCCTTTTTTGGGTGGTAGCCCCAATAGTATTGCTCCCTGAGTTATGGCGAATTATCATACAAACTACGGTAACCCTGTGAGAGCTTTAAAGAGAGACCGATTTATGTAAGTCGTTGCAACCAGACTGAGAGACAAACATCCTGTCTTCCCTGTACTGACAATTTTTGTTGGACAGAGTATAGTTATTATACATTTTTTTAGAGGGCGAATAATTCGATTTGTTTGGTTAATAAAACTATCTAAAGGAGTTATTTTATATACTAGAAACATGTTATTACAAACATGGTTGTGTATTTTCCACTTTTGGACATCATTAACTTCGATTTGCACATTTTTGTTAAATAATGAAGAAAATTTGTTCAAAATGTTCTTATTTTCCACTCAATAAATCTACATTGCTAGTTTTTCATGAATTTTTTAAGCAAACTTACACTAATTCCTAAAATAAAATATTATTCACACGTAACGAACGATTTCAAATTAAACGGATAAAATTCTATGAACGCTGCAAGCCACTTTGCCCAAAGCGGAAGTGGCACATGCAAGGTGCCAGCGTGTTGGTGAGCCGAAATTTTTCAAGTTACGTGACATTTGTCAATACGAATCTCTATGTAACAATACAAGTGCACTTGGCATTTGCCACCTCCTAAAAATAAAGCTTATAGGCAAGTAACGGGAAATCGACCGAAGTTAGTGGTCTCAGTATTGTCTTTGGTTTATTGTCGCAAATTTAGATCGATTGACATTCGCATTTTATTCTTTCAAGTTGGTTTTTGGCGACATTACGACATTTACGACATTCGCTGAGATGTCAATATTTTTTGACAGGTGCCTACATGTTTGGTTTGGAATTTTACATTAAAAGACGAATATCTTCGGAAGGAACTAATTTCCATTCGCTTTGACCTTTTATTTATTCCTTGACAGCTGTCATGGATGGTTTGGAGTTTTATCTTCTTTTTATACATGAAGAAAAGTCTATTTTAAAGAAGCTTAAAAATAGCAGTGACATAAGTGTCAGAAAAAAAACCCAAGAGTGGTTTGGCTGTCACCTGTCAAGCTGCATCCATGATGAGTGAAAATAAAATAATTTCTTTAACTGATTGGCCTACTGCACGCTGTTCCCTTGTTGCGTCCTTCAGAACAAAAATACACACCCAAATGCACATCTCTTTCTACACATCAAAATCTTTATTCCTTTTAGGATTCCATTTCCAACACTCTACCTAAATTTGTGGTGTTGCCTTCAAACATTTTCCAGAAAAACACGAATAATTCTACCAGGCGTTTAGAATTTTCAGACCACGACTGCGGCGCAAACCAAACGCTTCTTCCAATGACCCCAATCCAACGAATTTGGTCACACAATCGGGCAGAAGACAGGCACACAGCTTCCAAGGAATATACCCAATTATCGGCACTTCTTCTGCCTCTTCATCGTGTTGTTGTAACAAGATATCATCAACGCGTATTCTAGGTATAAATACAAGCCGTGTGCCGCGAGGCAGGCCAGCACGGAAATACCGAATGATTGCGTAATGGCTGGCTGTGTGCGTGGAACGCCGCCCATTTGATAACTCCAACACAAAACCAACCCCTGGATGGTTGTGGTGGATGCAGTTAACACCTTTCAGTGGCATTTCTTTTTTACCCGAAAATTGTGAGTCCTTTCTGCGACTGGCTGTGATCCTGTTACGATTTGATAATCATTTGCATAAATATTTATAATCCTGGTTGGTTTTTGTGACCGAAACGGTCCATCCTAATCCTCAAATATTTTCCCACAATTTATGTGAACAAAAAACGCGTAGGTGTGCGGATGCGGAGATTTCCATGTTCCTTTTTGGGAAAACGAAAGACATTGCCCAATGCCCAAAGGAGGGCGTGTTTGTAACTATGCGAGCTGCTTATCAATCAGCAACAACAAAACGAAGGCAGTCAGTCGTCACCACGTTCAGCGGCCGACAGAACGGCGTTGACAGCGGTCTGACATTCGAATTATTTGGTCGATAACAGGCGCACAGTGCGTTTAGCCAGCACAGCTATTGGAAGTATGCCGAAAGCATGCGATTATCTTACACGTTGGATTGTTGGAATGTGCTCGCACCGGGGTGGCTGACTTTTGACGGTGATTACCAACATGCGACTGTATTTTTTTTTCGTTTGCCATTGTGAAGGAGATCCGTTTGTTTAAATTACTGGGCAGGTTCATATTATGTAAACGAATGAAAGTAATCAGCAAATGTTGGTGTACTTTTTGTTCACAGAGGAGGTGTGTGTTACAAAAGCAATGTATGTGTTTCTTTGACACAACATTCGTGTCATTAGAAGGCGAAATGCTGTCGTGTTACATTTCTGCTTATACGTTCGAGGGAATAAAATATTTGGACTTGGTTCTGTGTGTGTGTACACTTTGTGAATAAATAGCTTATTAGGTAGGTAGCTAAGGGCCAGTTTGCGCGACACTAGAAGTCATAAATATTACCTTTGACATGAGTTGGTAGGTATAGGTAGGTAGATACCTAGGTGTAGGCAAGAAAAATGGCCAATGAGAAAACAAGTGTCATTTATGAAGCTATTCTGTCAATTTAAAATTTTTCAACGATATTTAATTGGCTCGCTAAATACTATAAAAGTGTTGTAATATATAATAGACAGCTGCGTTACATCTTAAAGTTTTTTATTTGAAAATAGTAACAGCATTTGAGCATTTTTTGAAGCGCCATCTCCAACTAAAAAACTTGTCGGAAAGGGGCAAAATAGCAAAAAATTCTGGCAGGTTGTCAAGAACACACGCTGGGCTTAGGATCAATCAATTGACAGATAAAAGTGTTTTCTGTCTCGTTGTCAACAGCGCTATGAATTTTTGCTAGCTAACATTTAAAAGAAAAAAGTTTGTTCAGACTTATCTAATGTGCACAGTTCTAATGTCAAACAAATTTTAAGAGTTGTATTTACAAGTGCGTTCAGACCATTAGTTTTGTAATTTTTGACAGGTCGTAAGAAAAGTTAGGTATACATATTTCTGTCGAATAAAAACAAGCCAATTTGCTGCATCCGTTATTCACATTCATCATTCACAGCAGTTCCGACAAGTTCGACGGGAACATACCTAGGATAGGATAAGTTATTTAAATAGAGCTTCAGAGCAATTTTTGGTAAACATGCTTCTGTGAGGAAAAGTCGTTGTGCTTGTGGGTTGCTGTGGATCATCTAGCAACACAAAAAAGAAATAACGCGCGGTTCTCAAAAATCAATGAAAGGCATTGGAAGCATGAAGCCTTTGACGACGACGTCGGGTAAGGGTGGGTAAAAAAAACCTGTTCAATATAAAATAAAGAAGGGTCAACCAATGCCGCATCCCTGACGAAGACCTTCTCAATTCTCTTTCATTTGTACATGCAGCAACTTTGACTACAATTTTTGGAGCAACGAATACCTATACCGATTGTTGATGAAGATTGCCGAAAATGTGTATTTATCAAACGTCTCTCTTTCACAAAAATGTGGATTTGAGATTTTTTTAAGGCAATTTTTGGATAGTAATGAGAGCAACACCGGGATATTTTTTCTAGAAAGACGTTGAATGAATTTCGTCTCATAGATCTTACATCTTACATGGACCGCGTTTAGAAAACAGCGCCCATAAGTTGCGACTTAGTGAACTGAAACCAGAACGTGTACGCGGATGCGAAAGGTTAAGGGTAGTGAGGTGTGCGTAAGAAATAACCGATGGCAATTGAAACTACCTCACCAAGCGCGGACGCTGTAAATTTAAAAAATTAACTCGAATAGAAAGATTTCATTGAAAAAAAAACAAATTCAGACTCAGCCTTTTGAAAACATATACCAATACCTAATACTCGTGCGATCTTCGACTCAAATATTCTTTTAGGTAACTATCTTGTTATGCATTGGCGTAGCGAGGGGGAGGGGGACACTTTGCTAGGGGCGGCAATTTGGAGCGCTTATAATTTTGAAATATAAAAAAATTAACAAAACGGATTATTTTTTCAGTCTAACGAATTTATTTTCAAAGTTTACATTCCTTGTGTTGCTCAACAACAAAATCCTGCTGCTCCCTAGTATATGCCACTACACATTATCAGAAATTATACAACCCTGCACAGCACACACAATTTATAACACAGTACCTACCTACCTACACAACATCTAATCTGCGTATCTTGACTATAAAGCAGGAAATCATAGAGACCACTGATACAGAAAGAATAATAAGAGATTTTGCCCTGATAAAAAGGAGGAAAACAAAACAAAACAAAATTTTAAAGAAGTTTTCTGCAAATAATTAAAAAAATAACTTTTTAACTTTTTCGATTACGTAGTACGAGAAAGATATTGTATTCGTACAAAATTTCGAACTAGAGATGTTAATCAATTCTGACATTATGATGATAGTGGAACTCAAAAAAGTAGGTCGCAAAATTATGTCCGTCTGTCTGTCTATATGTCCCGAGGCCTATAGCCTAAACGGCTGCCCGGATTTCGTTTAAACTTGGGATTTGTAGTTTGGGGGCTTCTGTTTACATCAGTGATTCCCAAAGTGGTCCAGGTGGACCCCCAGGGGTCCACGGGAGACTCGACGGGGGTCTACGTTGGCATGAAAAAAATGTTTACTAGTTTTAAGTGACGAAAATTTATCTGGTTTCGACAGTAAAGAACAAATTTTTACCACTCCGAATTTAGGGTTGGAACTCATTCGCCTCTCAAGTTTCCATCGTTCTTCACATTTTATGACGAGTTTTCGGAATATGGTAAAGATGTAGCAGCAGGGGGTCCACCGAAACCTGGCTCATTTTGAAGGTGGTCTACGAGAAGAAAAAGTTTGGGAACCTCTGGTTTACATAGTTAGAGTAAAATTGATGCTTTCAAAATTATTGTGTCCCTAACTTTCAATTCGACTCGCACCGAAAACGCAGATTTTAGAAACTGCTGACCAAGGATGTAAGAATTCATCCAGAACAATAACTTTTACTCAGTTTTTAGCTAAATAGCTAAGCAATTGTATTTTTCAAACTTAAAATTGCATTATTTGGTACTGTTTTGTCTGCCAAATCAGTATTCGAAATAAGATCAGAGAAGACAAATTTAACCAAGTTGATATGTGTAGGTTGAAACCGTAGACGATGGTTTTTTTTAATGTGTAAAAAAATTACGAGGGGCGGCATAAATTAGGTCTGTCCCGGGCGGCCCCAACCCACGCTACGCCACTGTAACTATGTGCTTATTCATAGAAGTGAACTGGACGGTTATAGTAAAGCAGAGACGGATGGTTGCATTAGAAAACCTTGAAATGTCAAATCTCCTATTCCGCATGTGTACCTATAGAATACCTAAGTAGACGTACATTCAACGCTAACAAATTTTGTGGAAACATCTGCAAAAGGAACGCCCTGATTATCAATTAAAATTCCCAATTTTCGTGGGAAGTTTGTTGATAAAAACCGCCTCTCGTGCGAAAAAAAAAAAACAAGTAAAGGTGTTATCATCGGCCTGGCCGATGCTTTGATACCATCCACGGTATACAAGTCATGCAAAATATCAGAACTACTTGACCGACATAGCCCATTTTGAATACCAATCTAACGACGATAAAAGAACTCCTTTCACCAAATTTCATTCACCTATGTCAATTACTTTGGGCGCTATAGTGCTTTCAACAGACAGACACACAGACGGACATGGCTAAATCGATTCAGAATGTGATCCTGATTCAGAACATATATACTTTATAAGGTCTCCGGTGACTCCTTCTTGGCGTTACAAATGTATTGGCAAAGTGAATATATCTTCCTCTGGAGGGTATAAAAAAAAACAAAAAATTCAGTTTAGAGATGTGTAGTTATTAGGTACCTACACATATTTAAAAACATTTCTACAAGGTAGGTATACACACTTCATACTTTGATTGCCAGAAGAGTCCATCAAAATTGGACAGAGGTAGGTACCTACTTATCTTTAAATTTTATAAATGTGCAACCAAAAATACAGACCCGTCTAGGGTATAATTTTATAGCGGAACAGAACTCCTTCTCTAAACGTCCAAGCGAAAAAGAATTTCCTGTTTGCCTGCCGTTAAAATATATTGATGAAGATTGCCGGTTTTCCGGTTTTCGACTGTTTGCTTAACTTTGCATTGGGTTTGCCTCAATGGCTTTTGTGGCAAAAATTCTGACCTCTGCGTTCCGGTCTCAAAGGCTTCATTTGACGAAAGATTATAGAGAGGTAGCTAACCAGCTTAGCAAAACTGGCCAACCAATGTTACGAGAAGAAGCAGGTAACATAAAGTTGGACCTAAAAAATTTCTGAAGAACAAACCAAGAAAAGTCTAAAGTACTCTCGGCCCTACCAACGAACTTTTTTAGGTTTGACTTTAAATTTTAGTAGTTCGAAATGGCTATATTTTCCATACAAATTTTTGCAATTGTGAGCTTCCGTAAATTTCAAGTCGAGACTAAAATTTGTTATTAGTACCTAGGTACAGCGCTCTATATATATGTACGGGGTTATGCAAGCAGATAAATTGTCTGAACTGAAGTTTAATAAACATACAAGCAAAAATGTTGCAGTAAAAACATTTCAAAAAATGTTATTAATAAGTCCATGCCGTCGAGACTCTACTGTACACCTTTCCATCCGAAACCTTTCCTCACAGTTGAATAAATTGAAGAGCTTAGTAGGTTTACGGAAGGACAGTCTTTCTCTAGTTAAGACAACACAAACAACGTTTATAATTTTATTTAAATCCGATTTCAGTTCGACAGAAGTGTCAACAAAAATCAATCATACCCTTTCATTCCATTCTATTCCATTGAAGTAGGTTTTACAGCTTAAGTCTGTGCCGAACTCTACCACCACTTAAGCCTAGAAACCATGAGCTAAAGTACGTGGGTGTAACCCTTCAGAGAAAGCTTCTTAATTCCGCCGTTCAGCTTCGAATGTAAATTGTATGTTTCCATTCCATTCGTTCCAAAAATAAATCTAGAACAGCATATGGTTGTCAAATCTTATAGGACCAAAACTGAGCTTACATTCGAATCTATGTCAGGTTCAGATGGCTACATCCAAAGATTTTTCTAAAACTCAATTTCAATTATTAAAATCAGTTAGTAACAAGATTTTTCGGAAATTGTTTTCTCCATTCCACCCTCAGCAACAAAGTTAAGCGACCGCGCGTGATTGCTGCACGAATTAACGTAGCTAAACATAAACTCCACTGGAAACCTGTTTAATTCAATAACACACATGCATGACTGGCAGCAAATTATATAAGGCAGCCGAATAACACCCCACACCGGCGCCCATCGCCCGAAATAAATTGGAGCGCAATACCCCATCCACCTTTGCGCCTTTTCATCCTTCAATTACAACGTAAATAGACCTACCCAAAAGGAATGAATGGATCTACCTCCTGAAATGTAACACAACCACCACCGCTGCAAAACAAATGGTAGGCAAGCAAGAGCCGGCCGACAGGCGGCAATCAGCTTGCCAGCCAGCCAGCCAAGAGAATTAATCCAAAAGTGGGGTGGTTATCATTACCGCTGTGTCGCACAGCTGCAGCTAAAGCAAATAAGAGGTGTGATAGTCACACGGAAAACCTCCTCATCCGCTGATGCGCATACACACACTCTCACTGCAGCAGTACCAAACATTCAAGTGGATGGCAAACGAAATTCAATCCTCAAGAGATACGTCTGCAAATGCTGCTCGCCTGGTGCAAATGATGAATTTGAGGCGTATCTAGGGCGTGGTGGATCCGACCTTGGTGCCGTCATCATCCACACAGTTTATGCCTGTCCGTTTCCAAATTGTTTGGTAGCTGCCCGCTGAACGCTGCTTGGCTATGTGGCTTGGCTGGCTGACTGGCTGGATGAATTGCGAGGCTGAAGGCAGTTTTCGGGAAAGTTTTTGCGAAACACCCCGAGTCCTGCTGCCGATAGAGGTGGGGGGTGCAGACTTTTAAAGCCTATCAAAAGTGAACTTGTGGGTGGGCTCTTTGCTTGTAATGGAGTGGTGGTGGTGTGCTCGGGGTGGTGGGTAGTAAACATCGTTCTCGTTGTCATTAGAGGCTAACAAAAGAACTGCGCCCTTGCGACATGAGAGAGAACACCGCCGCAACGCCTTCCCACTCGCACGTAAAAGTTTGTCAAAGACCCACATGGACATGATCGCTGGTAGTACACCACACCCACCCGCTATAGCTTCCTGCAGACGCAGCCCAGCCACGCGGAGCCGGTTGCAATTATCACAAATCAGGCAGGCTACTAATTGCCAAATAACTCGATCCGCAAACCAGTATGGAGGTCGGTATCCCCCTGCAAGCGAAAAGTCAGTCGCATCCCACGAGATGTCATTCAAAAAGTGCCACATAAACCTCGATTAACGCACGTGATAAATGTCGGTGCATCCCATCCATTCCAAAAGTCACAAGTCACAAGTCACAAGTCGCCGCCGCCGACAACAAAATCCGTGCGACAGTCTGGCCTGGCCTGCATCAAGCATCATGTGTGGCTGTGGTGTGTTGTTTCAACAAATTCGTCGTCGTCGTACATCGTCGTCAGTCGTCTTCAAAGTGTATGCTTGGTATCGGGGACGCAGAGCCAGCAGCAGGCAGCAATTCGAATTCCTAGCTGAGTGCTTGGGATTTTTGAAATTACTCCCAGCAATTACGATGACGACGACGAGGGCAATAACAGCGAACCCAGTGCGTCAGATAGAGACAGAGCACGTCCGCACTCCGCAGAGCAAATTCATTCGTAAATCGTAACTTCCTCTGCCGCTGCCGCACAGTGGTGGGCTGGCTTATCCGAAATCCAACACACATGCACAGCTCAGTGCTTCTCGATGCTCTGCCGTCGCTCTTTTGCCGTTCGTTTCGCTCTCGTGGCAAGCGTTTCATTCGTGCTCGTGCACTCACGTCGCACTTGTAGAAATCGAAATTTTACACACCAGCTGGTTGACGTCGGCACCTGCTGCTTTTCATATTCGCCTGATACAGACAACCGTTTTTCATACAAGGACATTGCCATGATTGTGGTGCTATTGCACTTTCAAGGAAGGCACGCGCTCTTTCAGTCGTTCTCTTTCTTTCCACAGTAAATTGGCGGCTCGTGGCGCCAGCTATTTCCAGTTGCCTATGTTCTCTCGCGAAGCAGAGTGATGTGCCTGCTGAAAATTCAGGGCCCCTGATCAATGGCTAGCCAAAGGTAGGAACAAGAAAACGAAAGTGGTGTTCTTTCTCACTAGCCCCAGCGACAGCGACACACCACACATGTTGGCAACAACACATACGGCCAGCTGTCCGTCGAGGGCCCATAGTGTCATAGTCGAACTCGTAGCGATTGCTGTGCCCCCTCCTTGTCATCTCTTTCATGTGTGTGACAGTACAGACCAGAGACAATACTGAGACCACCAACTTCGACCGATTTCCCGTTACTTAGCCTACAAGCTATATTTCTATGGGGTGGCACATGCTAAGTGCGCTTGTATTGTACATAGAAATTCGTATTGACAAATGTCACGAAACTTCAGAAACAAATACACTCGCACCTTGCATATGCCACTTCCGCTTTGGGCAAAGTGGCTTGCAGCGTTCATAGAATTTTATCCGTTAAATTTGAAATTGTTCGTTACTTGTGAATAATAATTATTTTTAGGAAAAAGTGAACATTTGGTTAAAATATTTACGAAAAATTAAGAATGTAGGTTGGTTGAGGGAAAATAAAAACATTTTGAGCAAATTTTCTTTATTATTTAAGAAAAATTTACACACGAAATCGAAGTTAATTATATCCAAAAGCGGGAAATACACAACCATATTTGTCCCAATATATTTCTAGTATATAAAACATCTCCTTTAGATAGTTTTATTAACCTCACAAATCAAATTATTCACCTTCAAAAAATTTATAATTAATAACCAATGGCATTCAGTTATGCTAAAATGTGGTATTCCCGAACTCTTGCACATTTCCCCACGGTTGCCGAGGTTGGCAGCATTTATTTTTGTATTTTTTGTATGTTTTTGCATGTCACACGGATTCCCAATTGACAGAACACCGATAGGAATACAAAATGGCGAATTTGAAAAAAAACTGAGGGGGCCAGCGGCAAGAGGATTGTGAGTTGGGGGTCTCAGTATGGTTTGTCTATGGTACAGACTGCAGATTACAGAATACAGTGTGTTTCTTGTATTTATGGAATCACATGGAAGCAGTGTTACCATACTGTCACTACGCAATTATTTTTATTTTATTTTAAGGGAGAATTTTTTAACAATCTTAAAACTGAATCGTGAGAAATGTTTATCAAATTATCGGAGTGAACTGACACTTTGGCATTTGACACTTTCAGGTCTTACCTTACTTTCAAGCTGTCGATTCCCAAGTCGTAGATGTCATATGAATTTTACGGATCCATCTATTAGCTGCTACACAGGCAGTTTCATAGCGAAAACGTTATGTCAGTCGCGAATGTCAAAATTACTGATAAGTGACGACTTAGCTCTGCGCTTAAATTGTTGTAAGTTGTGGTCCTCTGGGCGAGTTCCAAATTTTGCTTGGCCTGTCGCAAAAGGAAATAAAAATTGTCAAAATTTCTGCTAGGTTATGTATTTAAGTTGGGCTCCTCGGAAGATCTGTCAGAGTTATAGGTTATAGCTTGCTGTAGTATTGAGATGATAAATCCGAAGGGTGTTACTGTTCCCGGTTTTTCAAATAGGTAGGCATTTTTAAAAACCACTCCCAGTCTGTCAACCTCTGACCAATTTAATTTGTAGCCAGTTCCAATTACAACGAAAACCTCTATGAACCTTACAGATATTCATTTCCAACCCTCGTCTTAAATATTTTTCAGGCCGCAATAGATAATTTTATACCATGTCAAAAAATGCAATTAAATTCAAATCAACCCTGGTAACACTATCTAATCCAAATGCAAACATGAACACCCTGTCCGCACTACGCGAAAGCGAAACACGATATAGCATCCGTGCAATACGTTGTTGGTTGGGTTCAACGATGAGTGAGCAATGAGGTCATTGCAGAGAATCCAGATAACAACAGCTGAGCGCTGTTCAGAGCGCATGTGCTTCAATTTTCAAACACCTACCTTCAAGACAATCGGCCCTTGTCAGCTGCATTACAACTGTCCCACTCAGTCCTACGGCTATCTGCATAGTTTCACCCCTTTTTTTTGGAATCCACACCAGTGGTTGGCAAATGGGTGTTGACACGCATTGAAAAGGTGGTTCTGGCGCAAGTGAATCGCTTCAAATCCAAACCAATACCATTGCCAACCCTTTCTATGACCGTGCTGATGAATCTCTGAATAAATAACCTTGATTTGGCGGCAGCAAGCAGCAAGTTCGTCGCAAAGTAGTTGGCTGCGAATATTGCTGAGCGCTTGGTGGTTTAGTGACTCACATGACGACTTTGGTCGTTGGCGTGGTGAGAAAAACAGTCAATGACAGATGTTGGTGCACTTTCTGTCTCAAACAAGGAGTGGGAATAAAATTATTTATCAACTACAACTACACAGACGGGATTTATTTCTATGCCTGCGCGAATGAAGGCAGCACTCAGCAGAGAGCCATCGCCATCGCCTGCGCGCCTAATACTTTAGTGACTCACATGACGCGATGCTTTCGTAATTCATATTCGCAAATGACTCTTTTTAAATATGAGTCAAGTTAGTCCCCAACCACAAAAACTCTTGTGAGTGTGTTGCCGATTTCGCCCATCAATCGAAGACACTGACTAACTAAAGAGAGAGAGCGCGCGATATTCCATGTCGCACTCTTCCCGCTTTCGAGCGAACCAGTCGACCATGTAGTAACCGGTTGGCGTTTGGCATTCGGTGTGCCTATGGAAACATTTGCTTGCTGCGCGTTTCTGATTTCCTGGTGTATCCGGGTGGATTTTACGCGCGAAACTTGTGTCTGAGAAACCCAATGTTGCCACAACTACTCACGGTTACGAGAGACCGCGTTGTCTTTTCTTATTCTACCACCGGTCCACCACTGGCGCTTTCTATAAGCAGCAGCAGCTGACTGGCTGTCATTTTACGAAACGCCGACCGGCCGGCGCGCGTACAGTCATTCGGATTGGGCAAGTCGCTTCTGCTGTCATCTCGCACTTGAAAAGCAAGTTAAACTAGGTGCTCGTGCTTGTGCTTGTAGGTTGTCGTTGTAGCGATAAATGGGGTTGAAAGTGAGAACGAATACTCGTACGCGGACCGCTCTTAAGCAACAGTATTTCTGTTGTCCCATCCACTTGAGTCTGGTGAAAACTACGTTTTGTAACACGCCTTCTCTGCGAGAGTCGAGTGTCGTCATTAAGTAAGTAAGTTGGTACACAGAACGACAACTTTTGCACCATCTAGGAACCTGCCCTAGACAATGCACTAGGTAACCAGGAAAAGCAGCAGGCGACTGCGACCGAAGGCAACGCCTCTCTTTGTGTACGAGTACGAGTCGAAAAACCAACAGCAACAAGGGAGGCCGATAATTTTATGTACTCGCTCTCGATCTGGCTTTGTCGTCGTCGCTGTGGTTGTTGGAATATGCGGATGGAATGTGCACACAAACACCAGCTGAATTTGTTGGGCTCCTGGTACAGCATCATTCACTGAAGTTCGTCACGCCAGTCCTGTTCTGCCTTCGGAACACCCGATAACCCAACCACATGTGGCTTTCCCACGGCTACATCGCGCATCAGCGCTTTAGCCGCTCATTATACAAATCTGCAAGTTTAATGACGGCGTCAAACATAATAATGAACGGTCGGCGGCAACATTGTATAAACCTGTCAATCGGTTATTGCATGTATGTTTGTTTGGTTAGGTACTTTATTGTTTAAATAACATTTTATGGCAACGGGAAATATGGTTGTTGTACAATAAATGCTCTACTTTCGCCAGGCGCGCATAATTCTTGACAGCACCAGTTTCTCGTTCGAAATTGTGGCGCGTACGTTAAACACACAAAACTCGGCCAGCGAAAGGCAACAACAAATTAAAAGAACATGAAAAGAATACGGAATGAAGTGAAAGAGGACCGACACGACACGGGCAGGTAGCAAGTACGTGTACGGCCGTCAGCAGCAGCTGGCCAGGAGAATTGAACAAAGCAGAGGCAAAGCCGGACAAGCACGAAGGAACAGCAGCAATTTTATGACGTAACGTCAATTACATGCGGTGTATGGACAAGCCAAGTTTTTTACTTTGACCGTTCTATTGAATGATATTGAAATATTGACACACAATACGATGCGATCACCGAAAGATGGACAACCAATGCAGTGTTGCAGATTGACAGTAGACATAGGCAGTTGCAAGTCACTTGATGATTTAAATTTAACACCTACTTGCAAACATATATGATGAGCGCTGTCAAAGCGTTATATGAGCCGACTCGTTATAGTCATAGCCGAGTCGGTGCTATGACTATAAACGATTTGACGGGAATGTGCATCTTAGTCGGAAGCTGCTGTAAGCTGTCAAGATGACTATTGGGAATGCCAATCTATTTGATGTATTTTGAAGGTTAATCATGTTAAGATTACATGGGCTTCAGCTACTTTCAAATATGGACGGAAATTCAGTGACATTTAGGCATATGCTTGAAGTGAGTGACCTATCTAATTACGTAGACGACGCATAAGTGATTGAAACGTAGGCAGGCGTTTGCTTAAGCCAGATTACAGCAGCTAAATTCTGCTATGGTTTCTCACTTTACTCTGCGAAGTTTGCGTTCTTTCTTTAAGCTACTACTACAATTTTTTTTTATAGAATACAAATCGATAGACCAAGTCTTTCAATAATACATGTAACAGTTAAGTGGTTTAAATGCCAAATTTTGACTGTCAAAATATTTGAATGAAGACAAAACAAAATTAAAATCGCCCTGAAAAAACATTGCAAATGAACTGATAAGTCTATATATGTATTGTTTAAACGGATCGCTGACTGGCTTAAGCTGGATTAACTCGAAAATTATGCTGATTTTAACCAACATTTGTAGAGAAATTCAACAAGAACTTATTGCCCGGCTTGTGTTTCATGTTATAGAACTGGAAAGCGCATCTTAATCTGAGAGTCGCGAGCTGGCAAACATTTGAAATGTGACCAAAGGTTTCTAAAAAAAAAAAAAAATTATAATACATCTGGCAATGGGTGACAATTCAAGTGCCTGTCACTTCTTATTCTTACTTTGACTGTCAAAAAGGTCTCTCCACTGATTTTCAGCCGGTGCCAGTCGCCTTAGTCAAGATATACCTTTCGCCTTAAACTAACCTCGAGAGGCCTCATCAAAAGTGAGACCACCTAATGTCAGAGCGGTCCCTTTCCCGTTCACTGCACATCTGACATGACGGCGTTTTCGCACACATCTCTGAAAGTCAAAAAGGGATCTCTCTTCCTCAGCACAAAACAATTTGTATCCCTTTTGCGCTATCATCGGCGAAAATTATCACACTTTCGTAAGGATGGGAGCAAGTCCTCGCCAAAGTGCTTCTCGCTTGAGGCTAGTCCAAGAGTGTTCGTTTCAATTTCAGTGGGGAATCTCTTTTAATAGTATAACAACAATAAAGCCACTTGACATGGTTATGACAAGTGCTGCTCGAGTTTGCGCTAGCCAAAGCGATATAATGCACACTAAGGCTGAAATGAATGAAGAATCGATGAGTCCTTATCGAGTTAATCTTATGACGAACGACGACTAGCGGCGTTTACATCATGCCAGCAAGTCCATTTATAGTTCAAGGTATGCATCCGCATTTGAATAGTCATTTAACAGCAACAAAAAAAAAACAACATAGAAGGACGTATCTGATGTCGCGGTAATAGTCCTCCAGTGGGCAGCAGTTGTGGTTCTCAAGGACGCTCAACTGCAATTGGCATTCGGCAAGGAATCACATTTTCGCACATCGCCCAAACATGCTTCGTCCTTTTTTTTCTGTTGCCTGAAATTGCGCTGATGTGGCAATGATTTAGCACAATGACTGTGCACAACCGCACCGAAGATTCTATCCTTGTTATGTAAGATAAACGAGATAAGTTTCTTATGGCGATAATATCTCTGAAGAAAAACATAACATACTGAGCATGTATCTGTGTGCGGTGGTGGACAATTTTCGATGGACAATTCCTTCGAATTTGTCCTGTTTTGAGGCCTGTTTTTTGGCAGCCCAAATATTTCGAGGGCGATACACAGTGCACAATGTATATTGTTGCCTGTGCCACTTACCAGCATGAAATGAAACAATGTCGGGTTCGGGAGCAATAATCCGAGTTCTGCCTTCATTTTTGCCGCTTATATAAATATGTTTTCATTAATATATAAGTATATATACGCTTTGCAGAAGGCCGTCTTGTTCGGAAGGATCTCCGCTGTGAGTGGCAAGTACAAAAGAATGTGTTATTGATTTTCCTTATTGTGATAAGTGGTGGGATGTAGTAGGCATGTAGTATGGGATGTTTTAAGTGTATCTGGGGGTTGAGCGGATTTCTTTTAAACAACTTTGTTGGACAGCAGCGTCCATTTAAGCTGAAGTGAAATGAGCGAAAAGTTTTTTATGTTGTGTATAGATTTTCTGTTTCGCTTTAGTTGTTCGGTTTGTAAAGTTGCTTGGTGTGGTTCCAAATAATGTTGCGATGAATTGCCAATTTGTTAAGCCACAAAAGACGAATTAGTCGACCAAAGTGTGCAAGTGACATACTGTCAATGACGTGTTTCTATGCATCCCCATGTCATGGTCTAATGGAACCAAAAGAGGGAACGGGGGAGCCACACTTTCCACCATAGTTCCATACATTCATTTGGCAGATTTTATGCCACAGGCAGAAACGCTGTATCGTATCTCCGCATTGTGACGGAAGAATGAAAATTTTGAAAAGAAATTTAAATAATCTGGTAATCACTAATCAGAGTCTGGTCGGTAGTCTCACGGAGCTCGACGCCCGTTTAACTTTTTTTTAAGATAAAATGCCGGCAATCCAGTTATGCACAGTAAGGATTGAGCTAATCGGGAAATAGAGCAAAGAATAGGACACCCCCAAGCCAGCTATAATACAATTTTTTCCATAAGAATGTTGAGAGTTACCAACAAGCTGTTAAGCTCCGGTAGTTCATATAGTTAAAGCCTTCTTCGAAAACCGGTTTTCTCTATTCAATCTTATTAGTGCTATAGCCTTCCCTAAACTTTTTTCTGCGTTGCTATCGCATTCGCGTAACTATAGTTAAAGGTTTGCAAAGCTGCAGAGGAGGATTCGAGTGGATTTTGCCTTTGCTAAGTCAACGTTGAGTCTTTTCCAGGTACTTTAAATTGGAGTTCATGTGTAAGCCCGGTCGTCATAAAACGATGATGAAAAGAATTTGTCAGTTTCATTACAGCTTTGTAGACCCTATTTGAAGTCGAACCTTTTCCACGAGGAAACATTTTTGTCGGCATTAATTTCTGTTCATATACGGCTTCCTATCGTTGCAGGGATAATAAGACCTCAGTTTATACTGACGGTTCCAAAACCAGTGAGGATACGGGGTCAGGCATATACTACAACGAGTTGGACCCACATGTGGCCCTGAGGCTCCCGGACACGTGCAGTGTGTTCCAGGCAGAGATTCTGGCCGTACTCAAAGCTGCAGAGGAACTTGACTTTGAGATGAGATCGATATCCAATAAGAATATCGCCATCTACATTGATAGCCAGGCTGCGCTTAATCTGAACTAGTCAGGAGCTGCCGCACAATGCTTAAGGCATTATGTTTGCAGAACCGAGTCAGATTGTGTTGGGTACCTATGAGCATTGTGATATTGATGGTAACAAAAAAGCTGTCGTTCTGGCTAAGGAAGGAGCGAAGCTCCCATTAAATACAATGATTAAGGATATCAGAACACTTATGGCCGTTGCTAAAAGGGTTATCTTCGTGAGGACCTACAAGTCACGGAAGATATATCCCACTTTCTGTGTGAGTGTCAGGCAATTGCTCGGAGCAGAAGGAAGCACCTAGGCAGGTACTTCTTTAGCAACTTTGAGGAGGTTGGTTCCTCAAACAATATCGGGACAATAATTAAATTCTGTAAGGGAATTGAATGCTTGGGTGATTTGGTTTAGGTCTTTAATGGTTCCCTGGGGATGGCGATGGGCCCGTATTGGTGCCTGGTCTTTTTTGACGATATCACAACCCCATTCAACCTAACCTAACCTAACCTTCCTATCGTTGCCCATATTATAGCTAGCCCTGGCAACAAAGTGAAGTACAATTCAGCTTAATAGGAGTAACGCAAAGGTAACTGCATCTTTCTGGTGAACTATAGCTGAATGGTTGGTACAGGAGAACCATCGCATAAAATGTATAAAAGCTTTTGTGCACGATTTACCGAACCGCGCAAACCTACACAGTTCGTAAAGGCTACGCTCTTTTAGTCAGGAATCTGAACTTCATCGACACACTGCTAAAGGTTGTCTTCAAACATACCGTCTATAAAAGATGAGGCATAGCCGATGATGCCAATGCTGATCTTGTACACAGCTTGGATGATCGAATCTGATACATATTGATTCAAGTAAAAAAGTTAATATGAAGTTGCGCCGGGGAAATGAGCCATCGAGTCTTGGCAACTCAAAGAGTCCCGCGTTCAAATAGGCAAGGTTCTATAAGTTATCGAAGAAACCAGCGACTGTCCTTAACCCTAGAAGGCTAATGTTCGTCGATTCGACGACGTCGCATTCTTAATTTTGCTGTCTCTTTTCAAATGCTGTGTTTTTTAAAAGACTGCTTAATAATAAAAAAATTAAGAATATACTTAGTGAAATCAAGTTTTTTATTCTTAATGTTTCAGAATAAAAAAAAAATAGAACCATATGTATTAAACAAAGCTTAAAAAAACATATTTTACTACAGATCGTCGAATCGACGAATGTTTAGCTTATTTGGGGTAGTCAGCAACATTAGCCTTCTAGGGTTAAGGCATGAATATGGGATCAAGAAATACAAATTTGCTGTTTTTAAGCAGAATTTCCTTCATTTAACCTAATCATTCAATTCTTCTGCTTAGCCCACCTTTTCCAAGTGTTCCCATCTTAACACAACAGAATTTAGCGTAATTTTCACAGCACCAAAGCGACTGGAACCCGCTTACCACCCTTGCCACGCTTTAAGCTATGCCTGACTATGACTAAGACTAGCTCTAAATTGATATTTACAACGATCCGTATTCGTATACAGAACTGAATTAAAGCCTGCTGCCCCTGATCACGCTTTCTATCAAAAACATAAAATTTCACCCATCCCAATGTTACATCCCACCTGTTTAGTATGTGTAGGCGCTAAACAAACAAGTACCCACCTAAATACCGTTGAGTCTGCTTAAAAATTAATTTCATAACACTGATATTGTAAATACGCAACAAGAACAACAGCAAAAATAAATGAAAAAAAAAGAAAAACCTCACGAAATGACTTAAATGCGGATAAATGGGATTTAGACCCCACCGCGCCGCCACTACCAGGACAAAATATTCACAGTCTGGGTATGAGAGCCAACACTTTTCATTCTTTATATTCCAGCGAGAATATGCGCACTGTATACGTTGTTCCAATTTTAGTCCTTGCCTTATACAATTGCAGATGGGCTTCCAGCGAGTCGATGGAAAAATAATTTCACTGCAGCAGTTCCACAAAAGCTCTTTGGAAACGATGGGAAGCCTTTTTTGCCCGAGTACTCGATTACCCCTTACTTTTATGATGATATCCTACAAGAAAAGTTCACAGAATGCCGGTACTGAAAAATCATGATGATGACATAACGTCGATTGAGTAATGGATATGATGAAACCAAATAAATGCAGGAAACCCTCCGTCACAAGTGTATAATTTGACACGAATGTACGAGTACACCTATAATGATTACTTGAACGTTTTGTTGATGAATTACCGCATTAATTGTGCATACAGGTGTCCTGTATTACGCGCACACACATTGGTACACATGATTTTGTAAAAAAAAGAAACTCTCTTTTCAGATGTTGGCTGAAGGACTTTCCCAATTGAATAGAAAATTTTAAAACGCAATTAGAAGTTACAGCTTAACCCAGGAGCACTTTATTTGCATGTACGAGTTATTGAAAGGGACGCGAAAAGGGGTATAGGTACTTACAAGGAATCTTATTAGACCATCACAAAACCATTTCCTTGGGGATATTCCAGACAGTTCATGCGGGCTCTTGAGAGTGGTCCCACACGAATTTGTCTGAATTTGTTTACGAAAGCAGCACAGTGGGATTTTTTAAACTCAATAGATAATCGTTTGCAATTGTCTTTTGTAAGTGCTAGTTTTATTTAAAAAAAAATGAGTTTCACGGGATAATTTTTAGCGTTAACATTTAACGAGAAGGAAATATTATTCCCAGGACATACTTAACCCGGGCACGAGTACGAGAACTCGGTCGGCAAAAATGATAAGCGATTTTTGAAGAGGGCTAAAATACAAACACTTTGTTTACTGAGAAAAGGGGATCCATCTCCCCCTGCTTAGGAAGAAAAAATCAACTGCGACACTAATAATAAAGAGTTTTAGCATTTTTTAAAAACAAATTTGCTTGAATGAAAAGTAAAAATATAGAAAGCCAACTACAACACTTACAACTCAGAGTTGCAGCAGTCTCGAAAGCCTTAAATCTGTTCTTTTACATTTTTTATAATGCGTGTATTAAAGCCCTCTATAAATTATGTTTCACAATTTGTTTGCCGTCCAAGTTATCACACTGTTGTCCAGTGTTATTATGTTGTGGAAATAATTTTGTACCAGCTTTTTGTACTCAATTAAAATATTTACATCGACAGCACCTCCACTTACCAGGTACACACACAAAATTAAGTTAAGTGGATCCAAAATGTTTTGTTCATAAACAAAGTATTAATAGACCGTCAGCTCCAGCGCTTCTACCCAATTACCCCGCAAATTTTGGGAATAAAATTCTCTCTTAGATTTCCCATCTGTGCAGGGCATGATGAATGAAAGAAAATTATTTTCCTGAATCATAATCGTAGTTTGTAAACAACTGCGTAGTTGAAATTTAATGAAGCAAAATTCAACTTTTTCAATTATTGACATTTTAAAAAAGTAATAATGCAAAAATAAGGACCAAGAAAATCTCTTCTTTTTGTTATACCCTCCACAGGAAGGTATATTCACTTGCCATTACATTTGTAACGCCAAAAAGAAGTCACCGGAGACTTCATAAAGTATTATATTCTGAATCAGGATAACATTCTGAATCGATCTAGACATGTCCGTCTGTCCGTCTGTCCGTCTGTCTGTCTGTCTGTCTGTTGAAAGCACTATAGCGCCCAAAGTAATTGACGTAGGTGAATGAAATTCGGTGAAAGGACTTCTTTTTATCGTCGTCAGGTTGGTATTGAAAATGGGCTATGTCGGTCGAGTAGTTCTACCATACAAAGTCAATATTAGACCCACTGCCACGTGTCTCTCTGTCTGTTGAAAACACGATAGCGTCCAAAGGAATCAACCTAGACGGATGAAGTTTGATGAAAGGACTTATTTTTATCGTCGCTTGGTTGGTATTAAAAATGGGCTATTTTGGTCAAGTAGTTCTGGTACCTACCATACAAAACCAATTTTGCATGATTTGTATGCAGTGGAGGGTATCAAAGCATCGGCCAGGCCGATGATAACCCTTTAACTTGTTTGACATTTCATTTGTTAAGATTGGTTGAGCGCGTAAACTGCAAGAGGTAAATATGCTACTACAGAAACTACAGAAATAATATAGAGTGGATTTTTCAAAAGATGTCGACGAGAAAAAGGATACAAAAATGCATAGAGAGGTACTTAGGACAATTTGCATTGAATACCTCAAACATTCAAGAAATATATAGTAGACAGGTTTGACAAAGCTGCTTTTTGTCGAAGTAGCTAAAAAAAAAATAAAAAAAACAGAGAACGTCTAGTACAAATTTGTGGATCTTAAGTAGAAATTCAGGTGAATGTATCTGTTTCGTTTTGATTCATCAAACTTTCCACAAAATTATACTCCGTATCTACAACTATTTTCCACTATGAAAAGGTTAATTTCCCAACGCCTTCGACACTGAGCCAAACCCTTGAGAACTAGTTTATGGTCAAAACGAGCAGAACGAAAGTAAACATTTTTAAAACAAAATTGTTTAAGAGACATCAAAGTGGTGTGTTCAAAAAAATGTTTGGATATTCAAAATTCGAGATACCAGGTGGGTCAAAAGAAGTCATCCGATGTTGTTTGGCTCTCATTTTGTTTCTAAATGAAAAACTTCGATTCTGTTTATTTGAACCTTTAGAATTTTATTGGTCAAGTCGAGAAGATGATAACGACCAAATGGGCACTGTCACAATTGATTGCCATACGGGCTCGTTTTATGGCATTTTTCATCAATTCGGCGAGAACTTCGGATTGGTATATGGACAGATTCTCGCACTCGTGTCGAATGTTGTCCTTGATGGCTTCTAGGGTCTCGGGCTTGTTCACGTAAACACGGGACAAATCGCGAATCGCCAAAAGGAGAGATGAGGCGACCCGGGAACGCCGCCTTCAGAATATCGGTTGTGGCTCGCGCAGTGTGTGTGACGTAGCCCCGTCCTGGCCCGATGACTCCTCCAGCGTGAACAGCGCACCATGCAGTAACTTTGAGCGGATGTAATGGCTCCTCGTGCATTACTCGTGGATTTTCGGTGCCCCAGAAGCGATAGTTTTGCTTCACGTACCCGCTGAGGTGGAAATGAACCTCATCGCTCATAATGATTTTGGTCGAAAAATCGTCCACTTCGTCCTCGAGATTGAGGATAGCTTGAGCGTAGGTTACACGCGTTTGGCGGTCGACAGGCAGCAGCTGATGCACGGACTGGACTTTGTACGGGAACATGCGCACAAGTCTTTGACCAAAATTCGCCTTAGGGACGACCGGCTGATGGCTAATTGCGAGGCACGGCATCTGGTCGATGTTTCCGACGACATCCTCGTCAACAGCGGCGATATTCCCGCCACAACGGGCGCTCCGGGGCCGGCCACTCTTGGCAACGTCTCGTGTGGTCCCATACTCTTCAAGGTTGGTGGCCAAACGGCGAAAAGTGTTGTTGCGCAAAGTTTTGGTCTATTGTCAGTACAACAAAATGCAACAGAACGCCAATGATCATAACCGACTTGAAAGCAATTAAATATTAATTAAGTTGTCCAATTGAATGACAGAAAAATTGGCTACAACGTTAAAAACATGCAGATTTCAAAACCAATTTCATCTAAAAATCAGAATGAATTCAATGACAGGACCGAAAAAAAAAAACGATTGCAATGTTTTACAGCTCCCATTGGAACTCGTTTCCCCCAATTCAAATCAAACGAAAAATATTGAAACATTTAAATATCCAATAAGTGCAAAGAAACGTAAAGATGCAGAGAAATTTCGAAAATAGAGTATGTAAACCGTGAGTACAAATTGAATGGGAAATAATTTGGTAGCCTCTATGACGGCGCACAAGATTTGAAAATGACATGATAAGTATACATATTTAATGACTCGTAAAAAAACCTTACCCTGTTGTCGTGTACATGAAAAGAAAAAGAAACAAAATACGTTAGTAAAATATAGATGTAGACAAATAAATATAAATAGAAACTTATTTTTATTTAGAAGCACAACTCAAACTTTAGTTCTCGCTGTCACATGTAATTTATGTTAACTACCCAAGTGCTTACTCACTGGCGCATTATTTTAAACTTTTCCAAAGGAGGCAATCGACTCGAAAGCGGAACACTTTCACGCAGGACTTTTTCGCTTCTATACCGCACTCCTCCCAACGAAGAATAGAACACACACAATGGGCCCACAAATCCCATGGAAAATTATGATTATTACCTACCCACCCCATAGCACTCGTACCTACAGTGCAACTGAAATTCTGGGTGGATAATAATGGGTTTTTGCTCTTTTTTAGTGCGGCCAAACCCCCTTCGCCGTTTGAGCAAAGTGAAAAGTTGAAAGGTTGCAAAGGACTCTACGAGTGCGACCAAAACAAGCACAAGACTCAGTGTCTCCTTGCTCGCTCCACGACCGATTTGCCATTGCATGCGCTTAAACTGCAGACTGTTTGTTGAAAAAAGCGATTGCGACCGGCAATCTCTGCCCGCCTCCTGCCACCCCGACGAGACAGACTGCCGGCAGGCATAGCTCCAGAACAGCATGTTTATTCGCAAAAAAAAAGCGATTCTGATTGGGGATGTCGCCAGGAGGATTCCAAAGTTTGACTCCTTCACTGCTTTAAATGCGAGCCCCGCAGTCGTTTGTGCGACCCAGTTCTCATTGGATTTTCTGACCACTTTTTGTGTGCTTTTCCCTCTTAATTGACTCTGTATCTGTATGGCTTTAGAGGGTAATGCCACCTTATTGCACGTCAGAGAGAAGAGACTTTTTTATCGATGAACGTAACTACTTGGAGACATCTGCGTGGGGGCGCAGTTAGAGGTTTCCGGTTGAACCCTTGGAAATAAAACAGCGAACATAATATGTACATAGTTCAATGAGTTGTTTTCCTTTTGGCTTTCTCTGGACTTGAAATGCATGACTTTACGTGTACCGAGGTCTGGTGTCAACTAACAATGAGACGATATTTGTCGCATGTACCTATGCTGAGAACAAAATATCTGAAACGACACAAGAAGGTCCGCAAGATCTGCAAAACCTCCAGAATTGCCTTCGGCATATCGACCCGTTTGCCTCTTGGCCTAATGACAATAGTTAAGAAAAGGGGCGTCTTATGGGATCATACTTTACCAATCAAAAACACTCAAAGCTTCGTGGACTAGTCCTGCGTCTTGAGTTCTCCTAATGGAACAAATGTGTTCAATCATATTCTCAGGATACTTTCTAACTTCTAGAAAGCTAAGTTTTGACAGCCGCGAAGGCACTGAACGTGTCAGCAGGCGGTGTAGATCCCTCTTCTATGGCGAATGGTGTACGACGAAGCTTCCAGCAAGAGCAACGATTATATATATAAGCCTTTAGGCTTTAAGGACGACATTGCCATCGTATATTTGTGGCAAAGCGATATTCGTAATCAAAGCTTAGCTGGAGTCTGCTCGCCTTAATTTGGCAGAACAAAAAACTGAAGCATTTATAGTTACAAGCCGGAAAGTAGAGTAGTACATACAAGTATGGGAGACCAAGCTATTTAATTTAAATCAGGGCTTCCATACCTACAGATGTAATGATCTCCAATAGGCTTACAACTTCGCGTCGGTAAGCGAGCATCGATTACAGCTTAACATAGGGCAACAGCAGAGTAGGCATTTCTGTCAACAGTGCGAGCCGGCGCATAATGGCTACCAACGGATGCAGGAGGAAGCTATCGCGAGTTTTTCGATTTAAAGATTTTAGGACGATCTTTTAGAACTGTAGGGACTTATCTCTTAGAAATGTAGATCGTCCTTAAATCTTTAAATCGAAAAATACACAAAAAGAAAGTAACCACAGTTCAAATGTAGCTGTAGACTCATCCCTGGGTAAAAAAAAATTCTACGAACCTTGGCAACAATTATTTATTTATTTGATATCATCTACTAGCTAAGCTATACAGATTACAATAAAAGTATAACAATTATATAAAAACAATGTACTTAATACTAAGATAATGCTGCCAAATTAAGAATAACACTTTTGAAGCGATCGCGTGAATAATATAGATCTACAAAAATATAAACATCATTGAATGAAACAATAGCTCTGGACATGGGCTCATTATGGCCATAATTAGTTCTATGAACAGGTCGAAGAAGGTTTCTTTCCCTTAAAGGTCTGGTTGGGGCATAGATAAGGCTAAAAGAGATGAACATTTAATGTGATAGGGCTTTTCTTCTAGAACATAAAGTTGATATGCCCAACAATTGACATCGAGTCCGGTAAGAAATTTCAAAATCCCAGCTCATTTTCCTGAAAATGTATTTTGTGAAACGCCTCTGGATTTTTTCAAGACGATCTGAGTGAATTTTATAGAATGGGGTCCATATAACATCAGCATATTCAAGCAGAGATCTAACCAACGCAATAAAAAGCGAAATAAGGGTATGAGGATCCGAAAATTCGATGCCATTACGTTTTATAAAACCACAAAGCTTATTTGCTTTGGCAATAACGTGGTCAACATGAGATGCAAAGGTGAACCTGGAATCAATTATAATGCCAAGATCTTTCACCTCATCGACTCGAATCCAATAGTGTCGATTTCGTACTGAAACTCTAAATGATAAGAACTTCTGTGGAACGATATTATACAGCATTTTTTAATATTTAAGTGTAGACGATTTTTGATTTTAAAAACTCGCAGTCAAGTGGAGTTTTGATTTTAAGAAACAACTTTAAGTCATCTGCATACATCAAGCAATGGCAATATTTTAATACACACGATATGTCATTTATAAAAATTATAAACAGGAGCGGACCCAAATGACTACCTTGTGGTACTCCCGAGCTGAACTCAAACGATCGAGAAAAGTAATTATCAATTTTGACTCTTTGAATCCTGCCAATCAAATAAGATCTAATCCAATCAAGCATAGCTGAGGGAAATCCAAAACTTTCAAGTTTTCTAAGCAAAATTAGATGATTGACGGAGTCAAATGCTTTACTGAAGTCAGTGTAAACACAGTCGACTTGATAACCATCTTCGATAGCATTGATGGTATAATGAGACAAGCAAGCTAAATTAGTGGTAGTGGACCTGCCAGTGACGAAGCCATGCTGTGTATTACAAAGAAATTCCTTAACTGAAAATTCAATTTTTGATTTAACCATACCTTCGAAAAGCTTAGGCAAAGCAAATAATTTGCAAATTCCTCTGTAATTTTCAATATCGTTCTTGCATCCAGATTTAAAAATTTTAATAAATTAAAGTTCTTTTAAATGTCCATGATTGAGTTGTTCTGCATAGGTATATAAGGTATCTATAAAAAATTGGCATGGACTGGCTGAGATGACCCCATAAAAAAAGTTTATCAATCAAGGAGAACTTTGTACCTGGGTTCTGGATTACGAAACTTTTATTACCTATCTTTGCATTTCGCTTTGATTTTGTATTGAAATGTCGGCTAAAATTTCCACCTAACCTAACGTAAATATTTTAGTGGCAGAAGGTATCTACGAAGTTAAATTTTCCAACTGCAGTGACATCGCCCACTACGGACAGTTTCCTTAAGCTGACAGACTTCTATTTTGGGTACATTTTTAAAAGCAGGGGTCGAATCGCGTGATCCGTTAACGAGCATTACGTGACGGAATTTGTTTTTGT
This sequence comes from Cheilosia impressa, assembly GCA_948293265.1. Classification (NCBI taxonomy): domain Eukaryota; kingdom Metazoa; phylum Arthropoda; class Insecta; order Diptera; family Syrphidae; genus Cheilosia; species Cheilosia impressa. The sequence goes on from OX411882.1 coordinate 521,398, forward strand.
TTCACATGCAAAATCGACATAATTCCGTGAACGCATAGCTCGTTCACGGACGACGCGATTCGACCCCTGGCTTTTATCTGATTTCATACATTTCAGAAATTATTTTCTATTCATCTCCCTAATTCTACTTTTCCACCGGACACAAGTCCCGAGAATAAGTGCAAGAGGTTTAAAATTAATCTTGAAGTATTTCAACTGAATAAAAGAACATTCAGCTAATGTATTCGTAGGCGCAGTGGCTTAGTGGTTAGTGTATTAGACTACTAAGCGAGGGGTCTCAGGTTCGAATCCCGAGAAAACCCAAATTCCAAGGTTTTTTTCCACTGCGCCACATCTCGCGAACGTCTGACAAACTTCCGAGAGTATAACTGTCATGAAAGAGCTTCTCATTTAGCCGTTTGGACTCGGCATAAAATTGTAGATCCCTTCCATTCGTCCCAAAGAATGAAAACTCACACAAAACGAATGGTTGTGACAAGGTGGGTCCACAGGGTCCCTACGGACCTGGTGCGCCAACTATTTATTTTATTTTTTTTAAGTTAATGTATTTTCCCACTTATTCGTTTCGAGAGAGAGAGAATGATGTTTCACGGGAGAGAGATTAATTTTTCTTTTCCATTTCTATTGAATGCAGCTCTGTTTGTTTTACATTTGTGACATCTCGACTGTGGAGTGTGTTCACAAACCGGACTCTACATCCAAACCTGGTTCGTTTCAGAAATTAGGATTAAATCTCATATTTGAGACCTAAATTTGTATGATAAATTTCGAGATTTTTATGTGAGATTAGGGAAAATTAATCCTAATCTCCGTTGGAAAAGTGGCATAAAACTTACAATTTCCTGTCCTGAACTGAAAATTTCAAACATGGTGCTGTTGATGAGGCAAAGAGTCTGACTCGGATATGCAGTAATAAGATCAAAAGCTGCCAGTGGAATCGATTGCTGCACAAATCGACAGGTATACATCGCACCGATATATACTTATTAAAAATAACCCCACCACTAAAAGTTCCGCTCGCACTCTGTTACACAATACCCAGGAACAATTCAAGTTCACTTTGAATGCAATATGCCTTCTGCGGAGAGAGCTCTAGATTTTGCCAAACCCATTGAAAGTTATTGTCGCACCTGCATAGCGCCGCTTGTCGCCATGGCAGCCAACCTCTTCCCACCCACCCCCGGTTCACTACAATTCCACATCCGTCCATTCTTCCATAATCATGATGTACACAACATAAATTTATTTTATGAGCAACCAGATAGTATAGTCCCACCTGCATCGTATTTCGTATACCTTTGCCTCACGTATAGTGCCTCAAAATGTGATCATATATTTATCCGTTTTTGTCCCCCGCTCTCCGCGCGCCCCCGGCACCCTTTTTGCATTATTCCTTTTGCTGCACTTTTATTTTTCACAACCATGCTCAGAAGGGAAAAAAGAAAACGTCCTTTGAATAGGCCTCGGTGTACCTGCGATGCAATGGCTCTTGCACAATTATTAGAAGCCACCATTTGCCTTCGTTCCAGGCGCATATAAAGAAAAAAAAAACAACCCCAAAACATAAATATAAATAAATAAATAAAATAGGAAGGAGCATTAAATTAAATCAACCCCACAGCATGCAATATGTGGAGAAATGGAATAAAAAGGAAAAAAAAAGCAAAGTAGCTGCCAAAGAAATGCTGCTTAAAATTGAGGCCATTTCATATCATGTCCTGGGTGTGTGTGCCGGCATATAATGTATACGAATGCCGCAGGAGAGCCAAGGGAGCAGAGGCTGCTGCATGCACAACAACTGGAAAGAAATCTTGGCACAGGGCCCTACTCCATTAGAAGCATATAAACGCAAGCGGAATGGCGAACATTTTATACCGCATGCAGATGCACTGTGGTGCTGGGCTTTCCGAATTTTCGACGACAGCCAAATTACATGGTTGATGGAGATTGCGAGATAAACTAAGTGAATCATCACGTATGTCAATTATGACACTTGATATCTCCGAAAGAGGCTGCAGCTACCTACATCATGAGGATAAGTCGCTCATTGCCAATGAATGCCTAAACGAATGTGTATAGTATTACCGAGGCAAATCCACGGAGGGGTTGCCTTTCGACGTCAACCTTGATCTTTTCGAAAAGAAAGGCACAACTGTAACAGCTCTTTTGTGCGACGTTAATGGTGTTTGGCACTACACCCTATTGTATTGTGAATTCGCCACTCAAACTCGAAAAGTACAAGCGCACACGTAAGTGCCTTTGAATGTTTGTGTCCAAATCGGATGTGAATCCGGCTCTATGGCAAAACCTCTAACACTTAAAAATAGTTCATAAATAAAATTGAAAGAAAAAGTAACTAATCGATTGTTTTGTTGTTTCGGCGAGTGGCGCCTTCGCCTTGTTCCGTGTCGCTTCCTTTTTGCAAAATGTAGCAATAGACACCTAAGATCTATCACTGGAAACATGTCGCAGGGTAACATTTTTGTACTCGTACATGTTCACATGTGATTTAAGTACATAAACAGGATGTCATTATATGGGACAGCAGTACCCTCACTGCAGTCATTCACGAACTCCATCGCCATCGCCCTCTATAGCTCAATAGGGGCTGCGAACAAATCGATAACTGTGGTATGTCGTGTGGCTTTCATTACGTATGCCACAACAAAAACGTGAAAAAGGACCTCTCTCAAAGGATGTATATACATTTGTGTGTGCGGACGTCACTCACCATCAGCATACGCCGCCGATGGGTCCGCCAGACAACGAGGCGGTGTGGTGTACCGCACACACTAACATATGAGACGACTGAGCAGAGGACTGAGCCAGCCAAGGGACAACTCCTTTCATTGACATGTGTATTGTGTGTATGCTGGGTTTTGTCGTTTTTCCCTTTTTTACAGTTATTGTGTTACATACATACGTACCTCCTTTTGGTTTAGTTTTCTTTATTTCTCTCTCCGCCATTTTCCATTTAACAAAAGTCCCTTGTTGGAATACAAATTCGTTCTGGCGAGGCGAACGCGCAAGGTTCAGCGTGGAGTACGATCAGATTACATCACCTGTGCCACATCCGGCTGAAAGACATTTTCCCAAGGCAATAATATATAAAACCTTCTTTTATTTAAAGTCGCCAAAAAGAAAGCCATAACTTATATCCACTTTAAATGCCACCCATAGTGTAGGGCCCACGCCCAGCCCTGGCGGAATTTATTATTGCGACGAAGTACAAGTTACTTCTGTCTTTGCGCCCATCCAATCCATGTTGCGAAAGCCCAAACAGGTACGAGTAATAATTCAATTAGAGGGTAGGTAGTGTGTTCAACTATTTATAGACGAACGTGTTTTAGCCATTCAATTAATTAGTTTGTTAAGTAAACAGAAATCCAAAAGACAGAGACTACCAGTGCTTTGGGACGTAAGCCTCAAATATTTACAAAGGTATCTAACCCTCTCATTAGATAATTATGGCCCAGAAGCGGAAAGCTCTTTGCATTGTGGGACTTTGCAGTGCTTAGACCCTTTGGGTGGTGGCTAATTCATATCATTGTGCCGTAAAACTCGTACAGAATATGGGCTACATTTAAATAAAAAGGTCCCCTCTGGTCATTAATAACATCGTTTTCATTGTACGTTTCTGTTTCGTGTTACTTTTGCACGACCCGCTGAGGTGGGTATTTAATACAATAGGGGAAAGCGGAGCGTCAACCATTTATCAAAAGTTGTCACAGGACTTTATTTGCTCTACGCTCTTGCTCCTTAAAAAGAACAGGGCACAACCTACACAGCCTGTTTGGTTACCAGGCATTTTATTTTATTTTTAAATGCATTTAGTTGATTTGAGAAAAAAAAGTAACGAGTAGCAAATGCTTCTTTTTCAATTAAGGTTTTCTAAATTCGAGCAATTATAGTAGGCATGTGCTCAGTTTGCTTTTAAACGTCAGAGAACTCAATTAGCGAACTGTCAAAAATGTGTTAGAAAAAGTTTATTTTAGGAGGTCTTTAAAGCGCCATTAAGCCCTGCAAAATTGAAGCCATCATGTAAAAGAAAATGGGCCTTACTAATAATCATTTTTAACCTTCACACTAAATATTTTGTAGGTCACAATATGCAATTTTGTATGAAATTTCGCTACTGTGACTTCGAGAAGTTTAGCCTGGACACTAAAAATGATTATTAATATGGCGTGTCTGTATCATAAATTCATAACCATGATTAGCGAGTTTGCAGAGTGTTATCTGTCAAGTGGCAGTAAATTCACTAACCCTTATCTGTCATAAGTTGACTAATCGCGAATTCAAATAGCCCATGAGTAGTAAATTTAGAATTGATAAAGATGTGAAAACTCGTTCAAACTTACGTTCCTCTTTGAAATTGAAAATGCAAATGTAGCAAAAGTAACGAGTTGCTTCCCCTAGTAAAAATTAAATCTAAAGGTTGTTTTTTTTTAGAGGTATACAACTTCGAATTGAAATAAAACACAAGAAAATCGTTTTAATGTCCATCAGTTTGGCTTTATTGGAAGGATAATTTTATGCCATTAATGTTTAAATATGATTTCGGGCTGGTTCGAATAAAGCCAAGTCTAGAGGTCCAATTTTCAACCACTTTTTCGAGCATTTCGGGCTGTATGTCGGCAATAACGCCACGAATGTTTGCTTCCAGGTCCCCTAACGTTTCTGGTTTGTTGGCGTAGGCGAGCGACTTTACATATCCCCAAATTAAATAACCCAATGGTGTCAAATCACACGATCTTGGTGGCCAATTGACAGGTCCATTCCGCAAAATTATGCGTTCATCGAATGTTTCCTTCAATAAATCCATTCTGACGGCGCTGTGTGGCATGTAGCGCCGTCTTGTTGGAACCACATCCCATCCACATTCATGCCATCCAATTCGGGAACAAAATAGTCGGTTATCATGGCCAATTGCTGTGCACGGTGGCGAATCGATTCATTCGGGTGCTCTTCAACACTTTGCTCTACTGCGGCAATTGTTTCTTCGGTGCGCACTGTTCAACGTCTCTGCGGATGCGTATTATCACATAGAGTAAACGTAGTGCGAAAACGATCCATGGTTAACCGAACTAATTGCTCTGATGGACGATTATGTCGACCATAAAATGAACGGAGCTTGCGGTAGGCTTCGCGAACTGAACCATTATTTTCGAAATAAATTTTGCACGATTTGCAAGCGTTTTTCATTTGTCAACCTGTTCATGATGAAATGGCAAACCAAACTGAACATATATGACATTAGAGTTGCCAGATTTGACCACAAAATGTCAGTTTTATTTATATTCGAAAAACCAACCTCTAAAAAAAACACCCTTTATAAGCACTATGCAGCCAGAAAAATTAAAAAAAAATAAAACAAATATCAACAACTGTTAAAAATTGAAGGAGTAGAGAATTCTCATTTTATTTGAGGTTTAAATACGGTGCTAAAAAATGTTGCGAATGGGTATGCATAAACTCTAGTCGATATTGAAATTTGTATCTACATACCTAATTGAAATTGTAAATAACTAGTAGAAAGGAAAAGTAACGAGTAGTCTCTATAAATCTAAATGAAAAATAGGTAAAGCGAATGTAAACTATAATAAACAACCGAGTTGTAAGTTAGTACCTAATCATAAAAACAAGCTCGAAGAATTACGAATCATGGAGCCCAGAGAAAAAAAAAACTCAGTTTATGAAGAACCTCAGCACCTCCCTGGTTAAAGGAAACTATTATTAATTTTAAATGTCACTCAATACTATTTCTCTCAATTGAAAACGTCTTAATGCAAAATAAGTATGGAAAAAGTTATCTAAACGTGTAGTTTTAGTTTCCGATTCCAAAGTTGTAGTTAAAAATGCCATACCAAGGCAAAGAGGAGTACCTACCTCCTTCTCCCACACGGGCCAACTTTTGAGCAGAAATTATTGCTCGTTAAAGTTGTCGTTTGTTGTCGCTGGAAAATATAATTTTAGAACTATGACGTTGCATCAAATGCCAGTGTTCACTGCTACGGACTCCAATAAGTAAATAAGAGGACATCTGATCGAACCCCCCTCAATTAAAATTCATGTAGCTGAACAGTGCATACAAAAATTAAAAATCCACTACAGCACCTCGATTCGCATGTCGCGTTAAGTGAATTAGTTTTTTTTTTTAATAGATTGGCACGTCTGCGTTTCTGCAATTTTACCACCAGTGGAATGGATCCTCGAACCATGTGTTCGCAAAATCCACTCCCCACGTTGACTAAAGTAACGAAAAAGCTCCCGTTTGAGCACGCGCATGCGTTCACAGAACCACCACCACCATATAGTATCCTTTTGCAGGGCAAAATCCTAACCTACAAACTCTGTCTTCCACCTCATCTCAGCTGTCATTTTCCATCCAATGTTAGGGGAAGAGACCCGCCGGCCGCACACCCGACAACAGTGGAAACCATCGTATACCATCCCTCCAACTGTGGACGCATGCCAAATGTTTTCGTCGTGATTTTAGACTCCGGACGATTCGAAGAGAAAATCTTCATCAACTGCACCTAGTACCAACCAAACTGCTACCTATTTAAGAAGCAAAGTAAGAAGCCGGTTGACGCAACTCCAGTTTTTTTGTGTGAAAACATACATATATATATATATAAAAGAATTTTCCAAGAGAAAATTCTACACTTTTCCTCAACTAAAGAACACAAAAAATGTGAAATCTGAAATTAAACTTTAAAATTGCGTGTGCACCAAAATCCGTCTAAAGTTTATTTCGGTTTCAAAGTGGATAACTAAGATTACAACTATATATCATCGTCCCACTCTCCCGCAAGCAAAAAGAAAAAAAAAAGTTACACAAAAAAAATAATTAGTCGTTTGCTTTTTCCAATAAAATAAATAAATAAATTATAAACCTTTTCCAAACTCTACTTAAGTGCTTAATTAAGACTGCTGATTTTCAGTGTTGATTCACAAATAATATACACAACCAGTTAATAGATATATATATTTATTCAAAAGCTAAATAGAAAAAAAATCGCTTCTTCGCTTAAAAGTCCATTTATTCACCTAGTTCTTAAGGATATATGTAAAATTTAAAGGAAAAAAAAAAACAAATTCAGTGAAAATAATCCACTCTACGTATTGTGGGCGAAAATTTTCAACAATTTTAGCTTTTTCTGTCCATATTAAGCATATTACGGTGCAAAAGGTGAGCTGAAAATGTATGTACAATTTTCTTGTAGTTTTCTTTTTAGATGTTCGAGTGTCGAGTATGTGCCCTAGTGAGAGGAGTTAAAAAAATCGAACAGTGCAGCCCACTTTTAAAAATTAAACATCCAACTGGCTTCACACGCACAAGCACATTCCTTCCGTTCCAGCCCCTGGTGCTGCGAGAGTAGTTGTGTGTGCAACAACAACTAGGGCCCACTGTATACCGTGGGGAAGTTCACACTAGGCGGCCAGCTGTTTTCACTTGAAAATCAATATTGAATCAGATGGTTCGGCGACGGTTCCTCGTGAACTTTCCAAGTGCACATGTGATGTCTTAATTTCTGTTGTTGTTGTTGTTGTTCTCACTCTCTCTCTCTCTCTTGTTCTCTGTGTGGTTTCGTTTGGGACTAATCCAGGCGGGAGTGCGCTTGTGCGGTGTTATGGGTGCTTTTCTGCCGGTTCTTGAACGATGTATCCATCACCTTTCTAAGAACGAACTTAAAATATTTACAGGCCAATCAATATGGCGACCGATATTACTGGTAAACTATACACCTATTGGACGGCCGTGCACCCGATCCGGTGGAAACGAAATGAAAACTCCAGTTGTGCAGACCGGAAATTTAAATAGGACCGTGCCACGAGTTTTACTCAAAAGCTTTGAGTTGAGGTTCAGTTCCATCTGTGAAATGGTCGTAAATCATTTTCGACTGCAATTCCACTTCCACTCAAATAGTAGTGGCAGTCCACTCGATTATTGTTGGGACCCTTCCAAAAATCTGCGACATCGTCTGTGTACAAAAAGGACCGGTTCCCCGAATGCAATCATCAGTCCAGCCGCAACTAACATCGCGAGCTTGTGTATTTCGAAAAAGACCGTCTCCGGAGTAAGCACTGTTTCTTAGTGTAAATAAAAATCAATTTTTAAGCCGTTTCGTGTTAATCACCATACAATACGAGTACGTTGCGGCGAACACCTGGCACGGCTCCAACTTTCAACCCCGATTGAAGTTCTGACCACAGTAACAGGACTGGTAATAGGCTGCACTTTCCACAACACACTGGAAGTGGGAAAACGGAAAACTTCCATCAGCCCCTCTGTGGGCTTCCAAGCAAAACCACCCCCTTTCCAGTGGATAGTGGATATCCTCTTCGATTCGAAGTCACTGCAACGATGCATAGTCATCGCCAGTCTTTGTTGAGCTTTCGCTTCGACCAGAAGTAACCAAAAACCAATCCAGTTCAGTTTGGAACAACCAACCGCGACGGTATTGTACCAACCGTTATTAATAAGCACTTGGCTTTGTTCAAGAACATAACCGAGCCGAGGCGCCACATATTGCACCGCCTCGTGACAAATAAATCAATAATACAAAAAAGAAAAACCCCCACGCAGATATACTAATACCTACCACTAACCGTTACCGCAGACACGAGACACGACGACTATCCCCGAAAAGGATTTTCTTTTCATTTTTTTCCTTCTTCGGATTTCCTTCCAATACGCAGTGTTTTCGAGCTATAGAAAGCAGAAAGTCACAGTTCAGTTTTGTACTTGGACGGGTGCGGTTCTTCTTCCTCCTTCTCACTAGGGACACATATATACACTCCCGTAGGATAGCAATTTTGTGTGGCTCTATTTAAAAACCGAAAAACAAGTGAAACGGGTGAAGCGAATATCGAAAAATCTCTCTATTGCTATTGCCAATAATAAAATTGTCGTCGTTACCGCTGCTGTTGAAGTTGGATTTATTTTTGGAAGACGCATGCAGTTCACCATAACCATCGCTTTAGCTGGAACATATACTATACAGAGGGATAGTGCCACGAAAATAAATTCAAATACCTTCTGCAGTGTTCTTTTGCGTTTAGTTTGGTGAACGTGAACTTTGGAGTTTCTCTTTCGCCCTGCTAATTGGATACAAAAAGCCATCGCAATATTGAAACATAATTGAACACTTGGTCCTTTTTCCTTTTGGAATTCTGGTGATTTTAGCCTCTTTTTTTATTTTTCCTTCGAGGGTGTTATAGATACTTTCAAGCGTCGCAACACTTCCTCGTTTGCTCTTCGAGGCATTGTCCTCATCGATCGATTTATTCGTGCCAGCCCAACTCCCAAAACATGAGTCATTCATCCAGACAGAGATATACGTACTTTATTGCTGATGGAAACTGGTGCGGCGACACATTAACACGAAATTTTCCCTATTCGCTTCATCCCTTTGCGGTGTTTTATTGTACGATTTAAAATTTATTTTTACTTCTCTTACACGCACAGCATTACAGATACAGAGTTCAGACTTCAGAGTGAATAACAAGAAAAAACAAACCAACCAGCAGCAACAATAAAAAAAATACAAAAAAAAAACTTAAACTATCAGTGCAAAAGCCTGCTTGCTATAAGCCAGCAGCAGCGCAAAGTGATTTAGACTTTCAGTGCATAAAAGTGTAAAATAAAAGTATCTACTCTTGTGCTCTGCTTTTGCGTGCGTATAGTTTGACAAGCAAAACTCAAAGGCAAGTGGATATACACATAAATTAATTAAGCAATTCCAATCGATAGATTTTTTTTGTCGAACCGATTGTCATAAATAAAAGAGGAAAGGGAATAATCTGTGATGGGGGATCAAGCGACTGTTGGTCCCAACGCTGGAGCAGCGGCCCCAACTGCCGCTGATCAGAATCGAAACGGGATAGGGGCGGTTGCTGCGGGAGATCCTGCGGCACTGGCTGCCAGTAATGGTGGCAGCAATGGAAATGGCAACGGCGGTGGCGACGGAGCAACTGAAGCAGGTATTGGCGGAGGACGTGCAGAGAACGGCGGCGGTCATCCGGTTCCTGATAATTTGAATATTATCGCCAATGGAATGACTCAAGCTAACGGCGGCGCCGGCAGAGGTGGTACCAACGGTGATAATGGGGAAGGTGATAATCTAGCTGGCGACGTCGGCACCACCGACGAGGAAGGTGGTCGTGCCCCGATTGATACTGCTTGCTCCGATGGAGGACCGTCAAGTTTGGTTGGTATGGTTGGACCCCCGAGTCCATTGACTGGCTGTTATTTATTGATTATAATGGGCGAGCCGCATTCGGACGAACATAAGGATCACATTCTGCAGAATCTTCTCAAGGGTGAGTTTTGTTATCTTCACGCATGCATGCTGATGCGACTTTCATAAGCTATTATCTGACTTATGTGCCGCATCAGCAATTGCATTCATTTTTATCATTTGAAAATCATTTACGTTCGCAAAGAATTAATTACAACTCGATCTCGACGACCGTGAGATACAAATTCGATGCCAGTTGATTGGTTTTGCCATTCCCATCGCTGCCAAAGTTCATCCCTTTACCTCAGTTGAACGGGAAACGAAATCATTTTAGAGTAGGTACAGAATTTGCAATCGAGGGCGAGTGCAGTTGAGGAATGTAATAATTAAATTCTTGATCTGTAATTGAACTAATACGGATCCCAGCAGAGGGAATTCTTAAACGGATTAAACGGTAACGAGATTGAACTCATTTTTAAATGAGCTTCTAACTCAAACATGAGTAGAAGATTTTTACTTTTCAGTTTTGCTACTGTCTATATATTAAAAGGCAATAGGCGTTCTCGTTCATAGGAGAACACTGAACAGAGTTAGAGTACGTCAAGACATTAAAAGGCATTTGATCAGTTGCTGTCAGATGGCTATAAAAATACGCCATGTGAACAGAATTTTCTCAGACGGATAGAGTATTTGGTGATCTTTACTACACTTTCGTGATAAATTGTTTACTTTTCTATAAAACTTCCGATCAGCAAACATTGAGTTAGCTGCCAAAATAAGCTCTGACCAGATTTGTACTTGTGGTTAGCTGTCAAAACCGTGTTCAGATTTTAACTCAAACTGCTCAGTCAATTTATTTTAAGCTTAAGCTCTGAACGAAAAAAAACGCGAATTTAAAACGTTTTTGATCTAAAAAAGAAAGCCTACCATCTTTTGTGACAGGTCTGGCTCTACTCAGAAATAAACAATAAATGGGGACGTTCGGATTTGCAGTTTATCTGCAGCACTGCAGCATTTGTCTGCATTTAAATGTAGAGCAATATTTCAATTAATGTCGACGCTGAAAAATCCAGGCTAGAAAATGTTCCGTGAATATCTACGAACTTAACTCTTTACTGACGTTCTCAGCTATATAGCATTAAACTAGTTAAAGCAATTGCGGCAACGAGGTCTAATTGACTATGTTTCATTAATGTTGTAAGAATAATCCATAAAAACAGCTGCAATATCGTTAACTTTTTGGAAAAGTGTGACTTAATATATCAAAAATAAGTGACAAGTGAATCTAGTTAGAATTTAAAGTCCCGAACAGATTGACATAGAAAGAGAAACCCCAACCTGCTTAATAGAAGTTAGTTCTTTATTTTAATAATTTAAACTATTGGTCTCTTGTGAAAGTTCTTGTGAAAGCTCCACAAAAACTGCGCCTTGTGGTACAGATTATGTATATGAACGTCCATTAGTCGACCCAAAGTGTTCCTTAATTTTGCAAAACATGCTGGTACCTCGGAGCACATTGAAAATTAAGACAGAAAAGAAGTCTTTCAGGTAGAACAATTCTGGGTGTTAACTTGGACCGATTTTTAAAGAATTTCGCCTTTTAAAGCCCGTTTTGTTATATTCAAGTAATTTATAAGGAAGTGGGACAAAAATATATCGATAAGTAATAGGACTTCTTTAACAATTCCGGTCTTTTGTACGAGCACGTCTTTTAACCTTCTGATAACAAAATGTCTCTATATATAAGGGGTTTTTTTAAGTTCCGTGCTTACGTGAACAAGCCCGAGACCCTAGAAGCCCTCAAGGACAACATTCGAGACACGAGTGCGAGAATCTGTCGCCCGAAGTTCTCGCCGAAGTGATGAAAAATGCCATAAAACGAGCCCGTATGACAATCAATTGTGACTGCGCCCATTTGGGCGATTTCATCTTCTCGACTTGACCGATAAAATTTTAATAAAAAAAAAAATTGAGCCAAACAACATCGGATGTCTTCTTTTGGCCCACCCTGTATATTTATAAAACAGAGTTGCAAAAGCGTTGTGACTTTATAACTCACGAACGGTCAAACCGAATTCAATCAAATTTTTAGAGTTTGTTTGTATGGTCGTGTAGTTGGTTTATCTAAAGTTTCAACTAAATTGGTCAACGCGTCCGTGAGTTATGCCAACATCTGATTTGGTCCATATAAAAAAAAACGTAGGCGCCTATGAGTGTGTGCTGTATGTTTACTGTGTGCTGATGTCACACACACGGCAAATACACGTTGCAGCGCATTCGAAATGGCCCGTTTCGACTCACTGATGGACAATGTGATTCAAGCGACGATCATCAAGGGCAAATTCAAAGGAGATTAAGTCCTTATCCCACGAATACCGATTATTCCAACTGATCTTTCATTCCTATTCAAGCGGATCCAGTTCCCCGTTCGATTGGCTTTTGCGATGGGAATCAATAAATCGCAAGGCCAACCGTTGGAAGTCTGTGGGATTAATCTCGCATTTCCCTGTTTTTCGTACGTTGCCTGTTCGCGTGTTGGCAAACCGCCTTCGTTGTTTGTTTTTGCGCCGGAAAATAAATCGAAAAAAAATATGGCTACTGATTTCGATTGCATTTAAATGCATTCAAATAAATCACATTGAAATTTAAACTATCTGTGTTTTATTATCACTCTGGAGTTTATCTGAATGCTTTAAATTGGGTCGGGACGAAGTTCGCGTGGTCCGCTAGGTGATTTCTAAAATTAAATTTGATGGGGAACTCAACTTTTTGAACTTTTGGTACAACAAAAGTACAAATCCGTGTACAAAAAATTTAAGTTTTCTGGCAAAACAAACGTTATACCAAATCGTCTGTAAGTTACAGTTTTTAATATTTTAACGTCTGTTATAAGCTATTTTCAGGAAGACTTTTCTTTCGATTATCTACAGATTTTGGTATATTTGTGGAGGATAAGGTAAACGACGCTCCTAAACACTCAACTTTAGCACAGAGTTGCTAGTTTTTAAGGACTGTCGTTGCTTACAAAAATCTGTTAATGTTACATAAGAAACAGCAGCTTTTTCCTGCTGGGACGATGTATTTCATTTCCAAACAGAAACAATTATTTTAACTTTCCGCCACTTAGACCTCGTTCCCATAAGCGATAAAGCTAATTTTAATTCACGTTCTTATTTCCGGGAAATACAGGTCATAACAATGAAAGCCGCACCCAAATCCGTTCAGTGGTTACCGACATTAGCACAGTCATTCAGCACAATCATAGCGGAATACTGACGGCTGACTGTAAAACAACAGCGCCTATACTATTCAAAGCTCCCTCCAAACACTGCTTACATTAATAAGAACAAACTGATAAATTTTCAGCGAAATCGGTTGAGTCTATATGTAAGAAACATACGAAGAAAAAGGCACAGCAAACGTTTGTCAATAAAAACTGAAGCACATCAATTCAGCCGAACTGTCAGATTTGCCTCGATATAATATTGCGCTTCCCCCAATTACAGTCATTACAAAAACACTGTTCAAACAGCTATTTGAGTGTCAACCGTTTCCACAACCAGTGAAAATAGTTGTCTTCAATGCGTCTGTAACTTGAAACAATGCGCTGAACACCCCCTTGACTAACATTTTGCCACAAAGTAAAATTTAGACATACACCACTCCAAGTACGATAAGCAAAAGTAACTTTGTTTTAACCAAAGTTTGTAAATTGTCCCCCTCCCTAAAAAATAAACATTCTTTTAAAAAAAAAACAAATAAAATGAAATGCGAACTCGTCAGGAATTTCCCGACAGAAATTGGTTGGGGCCGCTCCCTCATTTAGGCAAGAGACGTTCTTACTCATCACTATCCCCCTTATACATCTCTTTTGAGTTTAGAGTAGCTCCTGGGCGGGGTTATTTATAGCTCAAATCAATCAGAGACGAACTGACTACACAACAGTTTGTTTTTAGAATCTGATACGCTGTTATTGAAAAATGCCAGTGTAATTACCGAAATTTAATTGCATTACCTACTTAAGTCTGCGGTGGATTGGGCCTCCAAGTTTCCCCGTCCTGTCGCAGACGTGTCTTAGACCTGTCTTAGACAACTGATTCACACTTTTCTGATGAGGTCGATGTCGCTGTACAGCTCATAGAGTCCGCTGTTAAATCCCGTCAATGTAAACGGGACTGAAAGTTGTTTTTTATCTGCGTTATCCGTCCTCAAAATACAAAAATCTGGCCGGAGAATATAAAGGGTTTTCCAATAAGAGGTGTTATTTTGGTATTCAAAGAAAAATGTAATTTTTTGAGATAAATGATCGGATGTTTATTTCATAATAAGGAGGAAGGTATGCCGTTAATAATGAAAAACAACATCAGCCAAATGACCACCACGAGCACGCATACAGGACCATATCCTTTTCATGAAATTTTCCATAACCAAATCGCAAAGTGGCTGCCCTCACGAATTTTATCATTGAGGTCTTTAATCGACGCTGGGCTGTTGGCGTAGACCTTATCTTTCGCGTGGCCCCTCAACAATAACTCTTGGGTTTTCCGAGGCCCAGATGCGACAATTTTGCTTGTTGACTTCCCCACCGAGGTGAAAATGGGCCTCATCAGTCAAGATGATTTTTCAATGGAATTCCGGATCATTTTCATGCATTTCAAGGACCCAATCAGCAAAGACACGACGTCGTTGATGATCGGCCGGTTTGAGTTCTTTTGTTAACTGAACGTTATAAGCCTTAAGACCCAAGTCTTTATGCAAAATACGGTGTAATGACGTTTGTGGAATGCCCAATTCCAAAGAACGATGAGGAGTGGACAAACCTGGGTTTTCGTCAACACTTTGGGCTACAGCAGCAATATTCTCAGTTGTTCTTGAGCGACGTGAACGGGTTTTATTCCAAAGCCATGAACCATCGTTATATTCATCAGGCAAGTTTAACGCATTTGAGAATTGTTATTTCCAGTTTTGGCAGCATTCTTTACCCAAAACTGGGCTTTGGTCACTCTGATAACCTCTGCACAAACTTAAGCCTCCCTTGTTTGCATAATTCAAATGTAAAGTCATTACAAATACACACAACCAAATAAGCCTTCATAACTGTTTCGATTATGTGTCAACTTCGATAGTTTATACAACTCGTGTTTAAACACAGTGCGAATAATTATGCAAAACTATCAAATAGGGCTTCGGTGGGCTCACCGCAAACGTTCCAATCATGTACTCGTACCCAAACGACCTCACCGACGTTGCTATGCGAAAAGTTTGCATAACATCAATCAGTCAGAGCTGCATAATCGGAAAGATAGTTCAAATATTTACTCCACGAAAAGTTCCATCTTATTCCGGTTTCGCGATTTTCGAATGCACTTTCGCGGGTGATTGGAAATTACGTAATTGGACAAACAAAAGGAAATGGAATGCTCAAAAGTTTTCAAGGCACTGTACATCGAATGTTCTTCTTCTGGTACTTTTACGTTATTTGAACAGGCAGTTCAAATAATAAGAAGCGAAACAAACTTTTGGAATGATGGAGTGGGATTGAGTGAGGGATTGAAAGTTGTGGCGACTGTCATTACTGGCAAAGTCAAACAAAAACGCATAGGTACGATTACACAATAGGGACATCCTTATTGAGCACTCCCGTGCTTAATGGCTTTGCTTACAAATTAAAACGGATCAAGGGCAGTTTTTACAAAAAAACCTTTTTCGCACATCTCACGACAACCCAAAATCGAAGTCAACACATCCTTTTAATGAAGACCGGGACGGTGGTCTAACTCAACTTAATTGAGGCTTTCCGGCTCTGAAATACACATAAATTAGCTTCAAATGCCACAGATAAATTACTCCAATAAAAGCCAATTTTGTGCGCCTATATACCTAGCCATAAAAACGCAATTAATTGAATAAGCTACCAAACTGCCAATACACAGGCTGGCATTTTCATCAGCTGTCGCAACTGCGTGCGTGCAAAATATAAACGTCCATAAATGTGTCCCTCCCCGTAAAATAATTAGAATAAGATAAATGCGATTCATTTTTGGCTCCGCTGAATATTCAGTCTTTTCCATTACGGGGATTGGTGGGTAGCTTAAATTAATTGACATGGCAAAATGATTTCACATCCGCAATGAGTTAGAAATCCTGCTCATATGAGAGAGAACAAGTGAAAGCATTATGAGGAATAATCTGACATTTGTATAAGAAAAAGGTGCGTTCAGGAGCAATAATCACAATTGTACTATTGCAATCGTAACTTTGGCACGATGTCACGACAAACTGTCAGAGTCTGACTTTTTAAACATGTTCCATAAACAAAGGACATTCATTTGAAAAATCCACAACAGTCTTGATTTGTGAACGCACTCATTACTATTTGGAAATACGCTGTCAGATAACTAGCAAGAGCTACTCAAAAATAAATACCATTCAGTAGAAAAGTCCACGACAGTTTAAATAATTAACAGCAACTTTACAGCTCGTAAATTTGCAATTACAATACTGTATCAAAACGTCAAAAGTTACCTTATCCTAACATAAGAATTTGTGAAGACAGACCCTATATATAAACCCAGTCATTTATTTAGCTAAGTGACTATTACATTGCAAATGGTGAGCGGAAATGTTTTTCAATATGACTAGTTAATGGAATTTGGCATAAAATTGTCATTTTGACAGTGGCCGCATTCAAGAATCTTGTTATCTCAAGTCGACTAGATTGGTCTGGATGAGATGTAACCTGAACGCAACAACTAAATTGGTCGGGAACGTCACTTTTTCTGCGTCAGCCACATATGAGAACTGTCAACTAAGCACAATGGGCCGATTAACGGCCTAAGTGTTTCTCTCACCGAGAGCCACTTTAACAAGCACTCAGTCACGAATTTCTTAACTAGATTCGTCGGCTACCCCTCCATAAACGTCAACCGAAACAGCCTGCTCATTTGACCGATTTTCCCCAATCAAAACCGAGGTACACTTAGTGAGAGAGCTGTCAGACTTGCTAAACTGGATACTTGAACGTCCCCAATGTAATGTTGCATAAAACTGTCATTTGACAGTCTTGGGTTCGTCTATTTGAGTGATCATTGGAGAATTGGTTAATCGCATTCTCACTGCTATATTGAACCTCAAACGAACTACAAATGACGTAGGAAATTTATGATAAAATTGAAAGAGAAAATAAAATGGCGGACAAAAATTGGGACGACAAGAGTAAAAAAGACGGCCATTTGCGCAGTTAGATGATGAGTCTCGACTGATTGTACTTCACTCGATCCATTTACGAAAATAGTCGAATTGGTGATATTTTGACACTAAATTGACAGATCATAGCCTTTTCTGTTTTCACTGTTCACACCACACACATTTTCATTTCCAAATCCCCATAAATATCAACAAAAGTCTGAAATCTTTGTGTTTGTATGCGAACGGCACGGAGACGGTCGCTGGACTAAACTGTAACTGAAACTGACCTCGCCAACATAAAGTCTAGTCCTTGCGAATAGTACTGCATCAGTTCACTTAAATGTGGTGCCTCGTTTTATGTGCGCTGCCCCATTTCCAGCTGGCTCAATACCTACTCAACATAATGCAGCAGCAATTGAGCCAACAACTTTAGTACAACTTGACTTGTGTGCAGCGCATCCTTTCGGTCAAGTTTTTCATTATGCTTGCAACTATTTTTAGCCACAGTCTATTGAGTGAATAATAAATTTCAGTCAAAACTGCTGCATTGCAGATAATTTAAGGCAGCACACACGGCACGGCTTGCCCACTTGCACACACGATAAAGTATAAGAAAGGGGGTGGCCGGGCTCTTGTTTTATAGAATCCATTCGGTTGTCAGTCTCCTCAATTCGTGCATGTATTTTACAACCGGTTAGCTCGTTAGGTTGTTACATTTTGAAGACCTGCTAGTGCAGCGCAATGTTGTTGTTACCGCTCCTTGACTGTCTTCGCTCAGCTCTATACACCGGCTGTGCCGTAAACCACCCGGAGGAAGAAACTACCCACTTCCTTTTCAAACGGGAAGCAATGCCAATTATTCCGCATACAATTTGTTGAATATACCAACAGTGGCAGCATATGGGCGGCCGATAGGCTTAGAAAACACTTTCGGTACCCTCTGCAGAAATGGTTGCCATAAATCTTTGTGGAATTCTCTTTTTCGCTTAACGCTGGCAACCTTTAAGGTATGGATTGTCTTTTGGCAAATCCGTAAAGGTCATGACTCCTTGAATAGGACGCTTCCATTTTTAAAGGCTACCAAGATGGCTGTGTAATCGTTTCCTTTTTAAATGGCGACTGTATCTTCCCCGCTGATGCAGCAGAGAGAAGAACCAGCAATTATTGGCGAATTCAATTACATTTTCAATTTCATGCCCGAATTGGTAAAATGTCACTGGTTCAGGGTCGATTCAATTTCGGCCGATGTGTCACTAGGCATTAAATTACGTATACAAGCAACTTAAGTTTTGACAGTTTGCCTTTGCACCGCGCCGTGCACAGGGATAATTACTTTTCCTAATTCGTTAGCTTGAAGCCAGGGTGTTACGCAATAAAGCAGTGTCTATGTGAAAGGGAAATAAAAATAGAAACGAAGAAAAGAATCCGAAGGACGAACCAACCCTTTGTGTGTCACACACTGGTGGCTGGGCTGTATATGTCCTTTTCCAATGCCGAACTCAAAATTAAAATATCACCAAAAAGCGAAAAAGTGAGCCACATTGAAAGTATACAACAAAAGCCACAAATACCACATGAGCGAAGAGAAAGGACAAATCCGTTTCCAAGTGAGCAAGTGGTTGAGTTATAAAGGTCTGTCGTCGTCAGTGATATGTGCGATGCGACTGTATTTTTATGAATGTCCTCAAGATATGTTTGTATATACGTGTATGTTGTATAGCTGGCGGACAATGGTAATGATGTAGATATTTTGTAATAAAATGTATACCGAAAATGTATAAATGCTAAGCGAAGAGCATATTGATTATTTGTCGGCGCTGTACTGAATTTTAATGCACGAGTCCTTCGCGGACAGTTTGTGTTTTAATTTATAACACAGCTCAGTAATTAAGCGCAATGTTTGGCGAATTTTCAGCCATCATTTAGTGGTCCGAATTGTTTGAAGGTGGCCGGGTGTTAACACAGACAGAACAGAAAAGCACATTTCAATTTAATCTGTCAGGAGTCGGAACAGAAAATAGACGGAATGAGTTAAAATATATTTTTCTTCGTCAGTTGTTAAAGTGCAGTAACGCTTGAATTTTTTAATGAGAAAATAAATTCAATTGGGGTTGGAAAAGGAAGCACTATGTAAGTCTGACAGCTGACGCGATTTGTCTAAATACGATTACTATACTTCTGACAGCGGTCGTCCAAATTTGTATCGGGAACGTTCGGATTTCTAGTTCAGTAAGTTTGATAGCAGTTTGAGAGCAATTGCCTCCCTTTTGGTTGATGTTAACGGAGGGGCAGCCGACAATCTAGTCAAGTAAATTCTAAATGGGCTCCGCCGTTCCAAGTTCTCGTTGTTATAACAAACGAAATTTTTTAGAATTTGACAGTTGAAACAGGGAAACATTGCACTACCTAACAACGAATTTTTACTAATTCTTACGAATATTTACTCAAAGCCGTTCCTTTACTCGAAAAATTCATAAGAGAGAGCGTCAACGAGAGAGAAAGACCCCTCCACTGAGAATCTTACGAATTTTTACTCGACAAATTTCTTGGTGTGCGAATTGAAAAAGCTGTCAGTCACCTTTCAATTAACAGCTGATTGGAAATTTGTTGTCCTATTTGACATACGAGTGCATTTTGTGCCATTTTGACAGTCTTTTCCATTCTTACTATAAAAGTAAAGGAACAGACCTCGTATTTATAACCGCAATAGCAGTTTTTCCAGTCGACAAAAGTCAAATAAAGTCACGAACTTCTTCTCTGAGCGGTAAGTTGACATTCCGACTATATAAGTGTCACCAATAGCAAAAGTGACGTTATCGACCAATCTAGTTTTTATGTTTAATGGAAATTTAGTCCAGACAAATCGAATGGGCCCAGTTATACAACTTTTAACTAACTTGTGCGCTCTGTCCGAAATAGTCTTTATTGAATATTTAATTTTTTGACAGCGCTACTCTACACAGCGAAAGTGACATCAGTCTGGGTTCACACTTCAAACGGCTATGATTGTTCTGTGCCAAACATTTTGTCTGAGGAAGTAGGTACTTTTCAAAAAATTGCCCGTGCGATGAATAGCTATGCGCTAAATAAATGAACGATGACATATTTTTGACGCAACAGCAAAGGCGATGGGTTGCCTCTATTGGGGTCCAAAATGAATATATAACATTTTACCAACCAAAAAGGACTGAAAAAATGGGTGATGGGTGCACATAGTTAGCACTGTATGTCATTTTCTCTGTACCTATACATTGTGATTAACAGCGACAAAGAAAAAACGCAAATGACTAAGGAAAAGATACCCGGACGTGTGGTGTTATGAATGAAATTTGAGTGCAAGTCTTTCCCCAGAGTTTTGAAAGAAACACTGAACTTTGTGTCAGCAAAAACAGCTTTCATCAAGTTTAACGATAGCCTCATACTCACTCGAAACTTAATAGTTTTCTCCATTTTGATGTTGCTCCTTGGTGAGTCTATCCTTTTAGAAAAACACAGTCCTTCTCAGGGGAGTCTACTCGAAATGTCCTTCTTCACACCGCCACCACGATTTTTCATTTATCAAGGAAAGGATCCAATGAGTGGTTTACTTTTGTGTTGCGAAGTGCAGGTCATGGAGTGAATGCCTTTTTCACAGCGGATCCTTACCGTTTTATCTCTTTCATCTGGAGTTACTGAGCTGCATATCGTGAGTTTTATGCCACAAACAAAGTTGCGCACACAGATCGAACAATTTAAATGCAGAACTGAAACCCACAAGCATTTCAGATACGGATTTCATATAATAGGTTAAAGGGAAAAAATCTAAATCCATCTCCCTCAACTACACCCCGTTTAAGAAATAAAATATAAAAGCCCAATCCTTTTCGTGTTTAAAGCCTATTTTAGTTGGGTTGCTGACGAGAAATTAAATCGCAACCTTGTATACCCTTTAAACTTACAGAAGACAATTAATTCGAGTAGTCCCACACACATCCTTGACGAATGCTCGTCACGTGTCTTTCTATTTCAGTGTGTCAACGACGGTCCTGTTTAATATGCATTATGAATTGTAACAACTTCTCCCAATTGAAGTACGTGATCCAGGGGTCACAACACAATTAACCAACAACACCTGTCGGTTCCTTGAGACAATTGAATTCTATTCGCAGCTACTTCGCCGTTGTTATCATGTCATCTATCCTTCTTAGCAGCCAGATATAGTCTTTAATAAATATTTTATGGGTATATTTTCGTGACACAACGTTATTGTCGCATTTAGTTGTCATGTTAACCGCTCCAACAAACTGGCGTCTTTTCCGTTTTTATTACAAATCGATAGCACAATATTTGGGGTGTAACTATGGCTACAGTGTGTGATGTCATCCGTCATCCTTTTCGGTCATTAAATTATTTTTATTTGTTTGTAGGTATATATTATGCTGTCAACAAATCAAAACAAGAATCGAGTGTAAACTTTCGAATGGTTTAAATTTGCATTATTTGTTTAGCCGGCGGCGGTCCGGGGATCCTACTTCAAGTCCTCACTTGACCTGAATGCAGAGCAAGGATTGATCAATTCTATACTGATTTGTATCGTAAAAATCTATAATGGGGACCTTCGGATGAGCGGATGTGGGAACTTATTCTTATAGTACTGGAGTAGTTTGTTGAGAAGTGAAAAACATCCAAAGCGATTCTACACTTAAACACGTATAAATCTGATGGAAATCAACCGAAGGTGCAAAGTTGTCGGTTCTGACACTTGTGCCTCACTCAAACAGATGGGTGGTTGGACAAGGACTCGCTGCAGTGTGACAAATCAACGTCAATTCATGTTCCCTGCGCCATATAATTAAAAACGGGCTCGTCCTAATTTCACTGGCTGTGATTTTGATGGAAGTGAATCCGCCTAATTGAATTTAATTACGCGAACAAAGTCAAATCCGTCCGTCATTCAAACAATTCTTTTTTTGTTTGTTTCAAACTGATGATTCATTAAATTTCCGTTCGCAACATTGTTTATTTATGTGATTTACTTGCGATTGTGTCTTAAAGCCCATGTAGGTATAGTTTCTGCAGGCACAATCTGCCGCACTTTTTATTGCAGCGGATTACGGGTATATGGGGAGCCTCCCGGTCCTAAGGTGTTATCAAATTGTATGGCCCAACCCCTGCTCGTCCGTATGCATAACGGAGTGTGTTTATATGAGCTTTCTTGGCAAACGCTACGGCGAAGCCGGTGAACACATCCACGGAGACTTATGCTCCTCTCATCCATAGCACTGAATTATTAAGTTATTTTTCCCTCTGCACCTTCAGGTGGAAAAAAAGGCAGAAGAAGAAAAAATAATAAGAACTAAATCGCACGGATACGGAAGGCGACTCCTCCTTTTTCCTGTGCAAACACATTCTCTGGTACGTTTAGCTTTCTTATTGCGTACTTAGTTCCAGGCAAACAGGCATATTTGCTTTTAAGGATATATGAAGATATTATTTTATACTGTTCGTAAGTAAAGGTTATAAGTGGAAATTAAGGCCAACAAAAAGGACGAGTAAATCCGCAAATATTGATTCGAAGAGAACTTCAGACGATTGATACCATAAACACGTTTTAATTGTACGCACAGAAAACTTTTAATTCCACGAGTAGGCAATTAGGGGGCGCAATCCTTTTGTGTGAAAACTACAATCTGCACTAATGAAAAATGCGCGAATAGGGTGTGGCAAGCAGCATTAGCTTCACAGAGATGGTGGTTAGATTTTCAAATTGAAAGGGAGAGAGATTCGTGAGCTGGAAAGGCCCTCTTAAGGGGAGCAATTTTTTCAAGCTTCATTGGTTCATGTGCCATTTCCTTACCTCAAAAAGGGGACATTGTTATAAAACAAACAATCAATGCTTGTCGCAGTTTTACGGCTGACGCCTTTTATAATGGATATTCTTCGGTCGCTCTGAACTCAGTTTAAGTTGTTAATTCAAAATATAAAAATAAACAAATGAGTCGCTCACCCAATGTATAACATCTTCCAACTCTAGATATGCTTGAACACTTGAAGATGTTATTGCTGAGCTGCCAATAGGGCGGTGGATACATACGACAGCTTTTCGAACTTTCTTGAGTTCACTTTTTCACATTGAGGCCTTTTTTAGATTCCGAACTGCATTTCATGGGCTTTAAGCAGTTTTTTAAGCCCTGAACCACACTTACCGATTCGATGGCTTTTCGATTCCCAAACCGTACAAACCGAATCGATGGATTGACGCTATTTTATCAATCTCTAAACCGCACTCCGGGGCCTTTCTTTGATTTCGATTCGCGGATCGCACTTCTCTAAACGATGGCTTTAAGGCCCTTTTTCTGATTCCGATCCGCACTTCTTGGCCTTTATGCAATTTTCAACCCTGAAGCGCACTTACCAAATCGATGGCTTGACGCCTTTTTTCAATTCTCGGACCGCACTAACCGAATCGATGGCTTGACGCCTTTTTTCAATTCCCGGACCGCACTAACCGAATCGATGGCTTGACGCCTTTTTTCAATTCCCGGACCGCACTGTATCCGTATCCATTTTTCGCACTGAATCCGCCAAAAAGCTTTGTCTTGAATGCTCCTCTAGTTTGAGTTTGCCTTGTGGTTTTATAGCCACACCAATCGCTATTATCTGTAATGGTAAATGTGAAAAAGAAGTCATTTACTTTTGGCTATAACCAACCAGATTCAAATCTCTGTGTGGAATATTTATTAAAAAAGTGTTTGACACACGCATTGGCTTTGTACGTATTTTATAAGCCCATTTCGTTCTAGAGCTCCAGCATCCCGAGATCGTTCGCAGCGATCTGATTTATTTATGAAACAAATTTCAGGCTAGCTATGAAATGACAGCAGGTCACGTTGACAGTGGTGATGTTCAAGTATCTAGTTTAGTAAATCTGACAGCTCTCTCACTAAGTGCTTCTCGGTTTTGATTGGGGGAAATCGATCAAATGAGCAGCTATTTCAGTTGACGTTTATGGAGGGGTAGCCGACGAATCTAGTCAAGAAATTCGTGACTGAGTACTAAGTTGACAGTTCTTATTATGTGGCTGACGCAGAAAAACTGACGTTCCCGACCAATCAAGTTTTTGCGTTCAGGTTACGTCTCATCCAGATCAATCTAGTCGACTTTGGATAACTAGATTCTTGAATGCGGCCGTTTATTTGGTTTTATTTGATCTACTACGTCTCATATTTACAATCGGCGATACTTTTCTGTAAGCAAAAGAAATGCGCAATAAAAATGCTGCAGTGGAAAATGGTCTACTTTTTTGGGCATCTCGACTTTTGGTTTGATTCAACTGCTCTTTAATTCCACTCGCTGGAATCAAAGTCATGAACACATCACTAGAAGGGTTTTAAAAAAAGCTGCTGCTGTCAAGCAATTTCTACTTTGAATAAAAAAGGCTCATATAATCCTCGAGAGTGTCAAGTGGAGCGTAATTTTTATTTTTAAATTGCGTGCTAGCGATTCAACTTTACTTTACTTGGCTGATTGCTAAAGCTTAGTACGCTGCTCGAGCTAAATTTTCGCTCCCATTCAGAATTCTCTCCAAAATTTAGCAAAATTGAAGCGAACCCATTTAGTTGAGTGGTACGCAGTTTGAGCTAAATAACCAAACTTTTGTTTAAGAATGTATCTACTTCCTGCGTCTGCCAAAATTTAGCGTGCCCATTTAATGGGTCGGCACATTTTCTCAACCTTAATTGTGACAGATCGTTGTGCATTTGTTGTTCTGATGCGGAAAAGTATGCAAGGATGAGCTTTTTGAGTAATTACATGGACAAGAAGTACCTAGAATCAGAAATAGTTGAAATAAGAGAGAGTTAAATTTTTGAAAGACATTTTTCCAAAGAACACCTGTTTTCAGTGACTCTTATGCACGGCGTACTCTATGTCAAAATTTCACTAGGACTTTAGCTGATGTTTGGAGAGAAAAGTTGGAGACCAGCTAAAATTAAGTTTAGCTCGAGCAGCGTACTACGATTGATATATAAATGTCCAATAAAACACGCCCATGGTTTGCTGTCAAAATATGATATGTTTAGATTTTCATTGCGATTGCTCAGACATAGATAGTGCGCTCTGACTTGAGCGGAAATTCAAACATAAATTCATTTATGTGTTGTGTGAGATAAAAAAGGAACGCGAACATATTTTTGACAGTTCAGGCTCTGCTCCGAAATAAAAAAAAGAAAAAAACGACCAACTTCTCTCTTGGGTGACAGCGTTTGTTTAAAATTTGATACTCCGATTGATGGAATGTTTTAAAAGCATATGGAGAGAATAGAAAACACGTAAAAAAATATCAACAGCAAGTAGGAGAAATTGGAATAAACCAAGGTCAAGAACAGAATTCCGCACCCCACTGTCTTTAAGGCCTGATGAAACAAAAGTTGTATTTAAAATAATTGCGTGAACGGTTGGAAATGGAACTGTTCCCTATTCTCCCACATAGATTACAGACAAACTGAGGTATTTCACCACATGACGCTGCGCTGAAAGAAAGCCCCCCTGCAGAAAATCGACCGTAACATTATTAGAAAGCTTCCGCTTTATGGCGTGCATAAAAAAAACACTCACTACATCAGTCAGATGATTACATAAAACAGTGTGTTTGAAAACAAATCTATAAAACGGGAGACACACTGCATGTTTATGTATACCCACATTAAAAGAAGCCACATTCGATTCTAATCCATGCATATAATAATAGCAAACGGGTACAAGGGTGCGTGTACGCACTATTCTGTGTGCGCTTTTATGACACAGTCACTTGTGCAAACAGTCTACTTATCAAATTAGATTAACCCGCTGTTCAACGGCACGTAATGGACTGAACCTATGTAAAAAGCTTGCAACAAAGGATCGCCATCAAAAATCATACCCTTCTCCGAGTCCAGTCCATCATGACGGCCAAGTTTTAATTTAAATCAAAAAAAAAAAATTAAAAATCAACTGCAAAAAGATGAAACATTTTAATTAGCAATCAGGACACGTCTGCTTAAACAAACAGAGCTATATTGTTCACACCAGTGTACTGTACAATGTACATATACCCGTTGTGTATCTCGGGTCGTGTAGATTGTTTAGTTTTAATTTTCTCCATCTCTCACCCGTTCTTTTGTTTTGCATTTCGTGGCGTAGTATAGCAAAATGGTTAAATGGAAAAATAAAAAATAAAAAATCTATTTATTTGCTTTTCAGGATTTCTCTCGTGGGACGTATCCGATTGTCATGTCGACCTAGAGGATGAACTCAATACAATTACACAACATGCCCCCGAGGGAGAGGAAGCTCGACACGGTAAGTGAAAAATGAAATAACACAACATTTTGGTTGTCGCAGATATGTAACTACCTACCAGCAGCAAGGACGAATATAGCAATACGAATACGTGTACAAGTAGCATATTGAACAATGCTGGGGTAATGACAGCGGCCCACTTCCACCCCAAACAATAATCTTCTATATACATATATGCTATGCATGCATGGCTCCAAATCCTTGGTGATATGACAACCCATGTCGGATTGTGTTCAAGGCATCAGTAACTGTTGCCAGCACTGAAATGACACTGAATAAAAGGACATGCCGCATCATCTCTGATACACCATTGTTGTCGGTTCGCAAATAGCTATTTCATCCCTATACCTGTCTCCGAGTCATGTCTCATCTGTGTGACATGTTGTTGAAGTCGCTCCAAGGCGCTGTCGTCGCCGCCGAGATCAATGACAGCCGATAAATACTGCACACATATTTATATACAAAACAATCGTGAACGTGGCGTGGGAGATTTGCGCAAGCAGCACAATATTTTCATGTATGACAACGGTTAATTAATTTGCATTGTGCAGACGCACAGAGATGACATGCTGGCGCGCTCGTTTCATTTTGAAATTACATTTCCGCTTGCTGATGAAGAGTTCTCGCAAACTTGGCATCGCATGCAAAGCGATGGCAATTTCATTAGTGCTTTTGTACCTTTTATGTGAATGCATTTCGCGTTAAATATGTGAAGGCACTCTCTGCCGCAATGGTTCACAGAGTGCACTTGATTTTAATTTCACTGAGATTCAAACAAGCAGCATACCAGCTCTGTGAGGTTTCCTGTAAATGGTTATATTCCGGTGGAGCGCTCTTAAAAACGCAGTCAAGCGTGCCGCAATTTCGGTTCAGCTCAGCACAGACAGAGGGTGGACGATTAGAAGAAAAAAATGTTAGGTACCTTGTTTTTGAAATAATGAATATGAATGGACTTTGAGGGGGCTTTAGTTTTAGCTGCGCTTTGCAACCTTCAAAGTTCACAAAGTCGCGTATTATACTCATACCCATATACATGTGGGCGATGTGTCCCGTCTTTATGCTATGCCCATCTTCTGAAGGAGCGTTCTTATCGTTGAAAACCCTCAAGTGAATTAGCCACCCCCAATTGTCAATACAAACAAAAAAAGAAAAAGAAAAATATATATGACGACACTGCCTTACAATGATAATCCCTACCCTCAAAAAAGGCTTTAAAACATCCAACAAATGGTATAAATATAGGGTTAGAGTGTACTTGGTGCAGAGATCCAGTGGAATCACATTAGTTGGCAAATGTTTGCACAGCGAAGCCTCCTCGAAAGGATAAACCCCCGGGACATGAACGAGCCTAGGCGCTGCAATTCCATTTTTATTATTTCCCCCCCGCCTTGCCTCACCCCTCGACTGTGCAGTAATACAATGGCAATTCGATTCGGTATTGTGCGACAAGCCATGCTCTTCGTATTGTTGCGGCGTGTTGAAGGGCCACGAGATTTGCACAGGAATTCAATGATAATTCGCTTTCATCGATAGGCTGATGGCATTTTACTGTACACATCCGGGGTCGTAATTGTCGGGGATAATTGACAAGTTTGCTTACTTTTTTTTTAAGTAAACATATGTAAGTAGCATGCATTCAGTGTTCTTCATCCGGAAAGGACGTCTTCTTCAGAATGCATGCATACGCAAAAGAAAACAATGCAACAACAGCAATCAAACACACACAAGGGCCAGTTCTGCATATTCACGGCGAACAATGGCCTTCTGCTGGGTGATTCTTCTCCGAGCTTGTTTACGTTTGAAAAGCATGCACTCTAGATTGTGCAGAAGATTGTATAGCCTAATCGGTGCGAAGGCGAACAGCAGCAGTCCCATAGAAGCTATTTCAAGGTTGACAATGCATCCGAACAGAGAAGAGTTGGTGTAAGGCAATTGTGTCGGTTATAAAACTGCGAAATTTAGTCACTTATACGTCCTTTTATCCCTTCTCATGAAAAATTAAGAAACCAGGCCGTTAAATAGAATCATTTGCCTAGTTGATCAACACATCAATTGTTGGTTAACCACACGAATTGTTGATTAAATTTGTACACTTTGTTGATCGGCGCACATCAATTGTTGATTAACCTCGACGTGCACGGGTTTTATTCTTCACACCACTAACTTGTTCCAACAGCTCGAATTTTTCCACCAATTTCTGTATTGCGGTCCGACAAGGTGCTTCACGACGACCATTTTGCGAACTGTGACTGCAAGATTTTCACCATTTCTGTAGTGAATTTTAATAATTTCAATGCGTTGTTGAGCGTGTATCGTTCCATTTTTAGTAATGGCGTAGTTTCTACTTGTCAAATGTTAAAGAATAAAAGCCCCAAAAGTGACAGCTACCGAAATAGCGGGTCATTCACAATAACACCTCTCATTGGAAAAGAGTTTAGAAACCAAAATGGGGCATCAACCACACACGACTGAAAGACTAGGCGCTTTAACGAATAACACAGGGACGAGTGCGAGATTTTGTGCAATATATCGCTGCAACAATGTTAAGGAGCAGGATCTGTCTTCTATCTTACACCGGTGGACTCTTTTTCGACACCTAAAGTGGCCGCCCTACCAAACCTAAAAAAGCTTTATCTCCTCATCCAAATAATTTGGTTAGTTGCATGTCCTACCATGATAAGGCAGCTCACAATTGCGCACACGTTGCACACAACCCCCGGGTAATTACAAATAAATTGCATCCTTCGAGTACGTAATCACGAAAACCATTCGTCGGACTACGCCGTTTACTACCTACTTACGAAATCCCTTTGGAAAATTCCGTAAAATTCATTTGGAACTGTTCAAATTTACTGCAAGCACAAGACGACTTTACGAGCTTCTTACGTGCCAAATCGCAATTTCTTACCCCGTACTACCATCAGGGTTGATAAGAAGGACAACAGAACCTGAAGTTCAGCAAAAAGGATACGTGTTCTGTTCGAAATCCAAAGTTAGTGCTCCATTAGTCAATATACTTTATGGCTTGTTTCTCGAAATTAAATTAGGTCACGGTTGTTGTTCCTGCTGTTGTTGGCCCAATGCATTGCATCATTTGCCTATTTTAAGTTCCATATCAAAATTAGTAAGTGTACTAGTGTGATCGGAGCTTAATGAGACCCAAACTCAGCTGTATACAGGTGGCGCTCGCACCTACAGTGGGTGATCAAATTATTACGGCCACTTAAAAAAAAAAGATTTTTTGAAAAGTAACAGTTCACAAGTTAAATGTTTACTACCTTCAAATATTTTTTTTTTATATATTGAGAACGTCTTTTAAACTTATAAAAGACATATTTTTATTAAAAAAGCGCAATGAAACAATTAAAAAAAACATATTTTGTTACCCCTCCTATTGCTTATTAAGCCGCCTTGATGACTCTCTTGGTCACACTTTTAATGGATTTCCTACAATACGCATTGTTAATATTTTCGCTTCTGTGCGCCATACTTCAATTAATTTTTTTTAAATTGTAGCTTATTTGTTAATTTTTCTTTGCATATTTTTTTTTTAATAAGCTCCCCAAGATTTTCTATGGGTTTGAGATCTGGGGACCTTCCGGCCTTTCAAGGACTTTTTTCAACAAAAAAAAACTTACTCCGTTTACCTTAAGACAGCGTGCGGAGTCCTGCATAAACAAATAATTGCCGTTTGAAAACCATTCCTCCACTTGTGGCAATATCTTCGTCGCATTAAATCCTGAAAACAAGTATTTTTCTTAGGCGGCCGTAATAATTTGATCACCCACTGTAATTACAATCATCAATCATTTATCCAAAGCAGCCAGAGGGGACTATCGCCCCAACCATACACAACAATCCCGTATGCTAGAAACTAATTAGACCGCTTTCGTTTGCGTGTGAGCGTATTTGCTATACAAAACAGGACAACACAGAACACAGCCCTCTTTCAGCACGTAGCGCGATGAGTCTGACACCATCAACTCAACAAAAAAAAATGTATGTAGGTATATTCTTGTCAGCTGGCAAAAGTGATATTCATATCCTCTTCTGCTCCTTTATCTGTCTCGCTGTACAACAATCACAAACAAAATGACAAACCTGCTCATGCAATGCAATTCCTTTGATTATATTTCGCTTTTTGTGTGACGAGCAGCAAAGGCGACGTTCAATTTTTAATGAGGTGCACAAATAAAATCAACTGAATGAATATATTTCTTTTTTTCCTGAATTGCGAAATCAACAGTGCGAACTTTCCATTGAAGAAGATTTGAATGTCGAGGATAGTGCACACTGTGTTGCATGTTGCTTTAATTATTATCATTGAAGTAAGGCTGCTGGGGGAGTGGAGTAGAAAAAAAATCAACCATCGCTTTCTTAGCATTGAACTTTTATATGGCACAGCTCATTATTTTCTGCAGCACAGAAGAATGGACACCAAGTCAATAATGGAGGAGAAATAGCTCAACAATGGACGACTGCACGTGGCTTTGTCTTTGAGTTGCATGATTAAAGTGGGTGGCGTTCTGTAGCAATTAGGCCGAGAGTGCATTGTTTTGATAAGCGAGCGTCTTGTTCCGTTGGCATTGAACTGGGGCCGGATTACCTAAATGGTATATTGACAAATGGTTAAGGCATCATTACTTGAGCTTTGTTGAGTGAGTAGATTGCCGTTGTGCTTGCCAACAAATTAGGGTTATGAGTTGCCATTAGCAATTGTCGGCAGAAGCGCACGAACGAATCAATCGCAAGGGGGACTTGGCAAGGACAATCCTATAATGGGTCTTTGGCGTACGGCAGCGGTCGTTTTGAGGTTGACTTTTTATCATCTGTCATCCATAGAGGCAGATAGTTTTTGCCATACTTTCAGATGGTGCTTACTGTCGGAAGGTTAGGTTAGGTTAGGTTGGGAGGGCAGTTTTGAATCAGATGCAAATTTTCACCCGGAAGCCGTGCAGGCCCATTGTGAATACCCTGTTCATACATGTAAGGACATGTGGCTAACAAAACCACTTCGATCTGTTGAGGAATAGTTTTATGTCTGATAGAGGTACCCCAGCCAAGTCGTCCAAACTTTCGAAGAACCTTGCTCCCATACAGGATGAGCGGCGTTCTTGTAAAGCTGGGCAGTGGCATAGAAGATGTTCCACGGACTCAATTTCCTCTTCGTCTCTGCAGCTTCTGCAGAAGTCATTTGTAAGAACTCCCAGCCTTTTAGCCATGTTTCCTATGGTGCAGTGTCCAGTTAGAACCCCGACGAGCATCCGGATTTGGCTTCTGTTAAAAGAGACTAGGAGCTTTGATCTTTTGGTGTCAACCACAGGCCACAGACTGCGGGTTACGACGCAACCGATGGTGTTGCCCCATTGTTCCTTAGCCAGTTGCGTGGTGACGCTGTCAATAAAAGTCTTAGCAGTATTGAAAGGCGGTAGTACCTCTCCGTCCGAAAGTTGAGGGTTCAAATCAGAGCCGTATCTGGCCAATTCATCCGCTTTTTCGTTCCCTTCCACCCCAACGTGTCCAGGAACCCAGCAGAGTAGAACTGAGTGATGGCGTATAGCCCTAAGTGCCAAAAGGCAATCTGTAACACTACTGTCGGGAAAGGACCGAGGTCTTTACAAAGCTCTTCACCAAGCTCCATCGATGCTAAATGGGCCGAATATAACCAGAAGAAGCTGTCTCTCAAAAGGGATCATGTGATTTTAATCCGTTTTAAACACAGGTCTTGCTGGAGTCTTGTCTCCTTGGTTCTATGAGCGAGGGCTTTACTTCTAACCCCGAAGAAACAACGAACGGCAAGAGCGGAAGAGTTGCCGCTGTAATTTTCCACAAGAACGATCATACAGCTCTCTTTTCATGAGACAAACTTTCGTGTAAGAGCACCCTTGGTGGGTTTTTGCCTGCTTGAGCACGCAAGACTATCAAGACTCTCCTCCTAATTTTCCCGCTCTCACTTGATTGTCTCAAGCTTTTTAATTTTCCTTTCCGTCTTTGAGTAGCCTCTTTCTGCTTGCTCTGCACATTCAGCATCAAACCAGGAAATTGTAGCCCAGCTCATCGGTCGTAACAGGTTGACAGGGCTTCTTCAGATTTTTTACAAAAATCGGTCGGCAATGAAGCACTCAGAATAGAGTTTCTTAAAAATGGTGGCTATGGGGCCATCGTTCTATACATCTGTCTATACAAGACATTTCTTTGTAGGTGGCGCTACAAACCGACACTGGACCTTTTACCGTAGCGAGCACGCCTCTCCACTTAGCGCGGTCTTTGGCCAACAGTCTCCAGTTATGGTTAAAGGTTCCCTCCATTTCCATTATTGAGTTGCCTCTCTGTCCTTCGCTGCGACATCCAGCCCCCGATTGTTGCCTCCATTTATAAATATTATAATTTGATTCGAATTACTCTAAACACGCACCCAAATTTCGAACGCAAATGACGGCCTCATCAAAATGTACGTAGGCACATCCCAATGATGGCACTCACGCCCCAGTTAATTAGGTGTGTATCTTGGGAGTGATACCACACTTTTCTCACACATGTTCCGCTAATTCAAGTTCCCATTTATATGCCCAATTGAGTGGGGAAAGAAAGCCCATTTCAATCGAAAAATTACCCGGACCACACAACTCGTGTTTTGCATGCCAATTGAGCTGCCAATGTCGGCAACCAATTCCGGGATTACCCCAAACGATTGTACCAGCAACTGTTGAGGATTTATCTTAAGCGACAAGTGTAGGGAAACCTTAATCTAATTACGGTTCCCTATATCCTTTTGGGGGTCACTAGAACGAGGCGTAATCCCAATGATGTGATTATTTTTATGCGTTTTCAGCCAGTGCGCAACATGGCCGCCCTCCTCGGAATTGCTGATTGAAGAAAAAATAAAAAAACAATTGCAAGCAAGTTATCCTTCGTGGCCACTCCATTAGGCAAATCAAAAATGCGACCGGGCACGTTTCGGTTAATAATCAATAAAACACGTTTTACGTCGTAAAATGGCGACGATTTTCACGATTTCGGTCGTACAACTGTGATAGAATTTGGTGGCACACTTTGCAGGGGCATTTTGCGTGCGCATTTATAGCTCAATCAATACATAATTCCTTTGGTTATTTTCAGGCGAAAGACTCATTCAGTATGCTAGTGAAAATCTAGTCACTGAAGTGCTCATTCACCCTCAGTACAACACTCTGATACAATGCATGAGAAATTTATTGAGCAGTTTTACAAGGCACAGACACGTGATACATGCCGGCTACACATTCACCGGCAATGGTTCCTGGATACTACAGGTAGGGCGACGAGACGCATCCAACGAAATGCATCGCTGATATGGGAAATTTATTTTGCAGGACGGAACCTTTTCGGTGGCCGACTTCTCAGAGGCATTTCAAGAGCACGACGTACAGAGGGTTCTGCGAGCCTACCCGGACACAATCACGATGAACATTCACTGTGCCGACAACGGACTATGGAACACCCTGCCCGATAAATCCTTTGCAAGGCTGTGTAAGATTCGAATAAACCCAAATGACGTTTTGGACACGAGCAATGAGAGCATTAATGCATTTATTGGTAAGGACCATTACGCCAAGGAGTTGATTTCGTGAATTCATATTTTTGTTTATCCCGCAGATTACCTGGCGCCAATGCTTGCTCCTGCATCTCTTAAGGAGTTACTAGAAACATCCGATGTAGTGGGTAACATTCGCTTTACTCATCCAACACTGTATGTCTTCCCCGGGGGTCAAGGCGACGCCGCACTCTTTGGCATCAACGGATTCAACATGTTAGGTATAGCAAGTTGTTGTCCTTCTGGTAGATGGGAGTCGTAAACTTTTAACTTTCTTTGCAGTCGATGGAGGTTTCAATAGGAAGGCTTGTTTTTGGGATTTCGCACGCCATCTGGACCGTTTGGACGCTGTGCTACTGACACGCATAAACAACAGCAACATCAACGGCATGGCAGCGGTTGTAGAGCGCAAGCGCGAATCACATGTCTATCCGCACATTGGTCACTTCTTTTGTAATATTCCCGACCGCAGGAGCTTGCCAAGTCCTGACGGTGATAAAGACAAGGATCCCCTGCTGGTGGACTTGTTCGAACGTGGCCATAGCCTGGT
This sequence comes from Cheilosia impressa, assembly GCA_948293265.1. Taxonomy (NCBI): domain Eukaryota; kingdom Metazoa; phylum Arthropoda; class Insecta; order Diptera; family Syrphidae; genus Cheilosia; species Cheilosia impressa. The sequence continues at coordinate 556,274 of OX411882.1, forward strand.
CAGCGATTTGAAGGCACTGGATCTGAAGCCTCAGACCTGCTACCGCAACTCCGAACCAATTAACCTGTACCACAAAGTGGGACACGGTACATTGGACATGTATGTGATAAGTCCTTCCAGGGACTCTAAAGAAGTTAAGGAATTTTTACAAAAGTGGAACTCAGGAGATCAGAGACTGTTCGCGGCCAAAGATACTAGAGAATTCAGTTTTCCCGTTCAGAATTTGGTGTCCATTTGCGCCCTGCTGGTCTGGCAGCCCGCAGACCCCGACGACACAATCACCCGAATTATGTTCCCGGGCAGCACACCCGACAGCAAGATCCAAGAGGGTTTGGAGAAGCTGAAGCATTTGGAATTTATGAAATACTCAACATGCACTGCCAAATCAATTGCTCCTGTCATACAAACTGTTACTACTCGTAGAGTATTCAAATCCGGGCCAATAGAAAAGGAACCAGTTCCTCCGTCCAAAGTCGGAAAAGCATTACAATCAGAGCGCGACGCCAATGTGATTGAGACCCGCATGAAGACGACCGTCCAACAACAGCAGGACAATAAAATCAAAGAGACCACTGTCGAGACAGTCGAAAAGAAAATCGAAAAAATCATGGGCAAAGGTGAGGAGGTTTCTGCCGCAGAGACAATCGAGAAGGTAGCCAAGGAGTCTGAACAGCAGCCAGAGAACAAAGACGACGAGAAAAAGGATGAAGAAGATAACAAAGAAGTGACTGAGAAGAAAGTCGAAGTAATGATTGTAAAACCGCAGCAACAACAAACCGAGCCACCATCAAAAGAGGATACTCCGGAAATCATCAAGGCCAAGCCGAAGGCAAAGGCAGAGAAACCCCGCGCCGAGGTGAAGCCTGTCATTCGGTCACGAATTGATACCAAGCCTCCGAAATCAATGGAGAAAAAGGCGATCAAAAAGGAAGAGAGGAAGAGCTCTCCGACCGCTGCTTCCCGGAAACAAGAGATGCCAGCCAAGCCGCAACCAGTCAAGGAGAGAGACATCAAGCCCAGGGTTATATCGAGGGTAGCTAAGTCCAGTCCCAGCAGTACTCCGGCGAAGAGCGCCAAAGATGCCAACAACCGCAAGGTCTTGGAATCCAAGGTAACAACCTCCAGGCGCGAGGTGACACGCACCAGCACAACAACAGAGAAGAAGGAAGCCAAAAAGACCGAGCGTAAGCCAATTTCCAGACGTCCCCGTGGAACTTCACCATCTAAGCGTGCACCGGGCAGCCCGGTCAAGGTTCCGAAGCCAAGGACAGAATTGAAAAAATCCCGCTTGGACAAGGGAGGTACCACAGACTCCAGCCTGGTGTCGACCCCCAGCGCAGATGAAGTGCCCAAAAAAATACAAGACATGGTCCTGTCGCAAGAATTGGACGCCGCCAAACAACGCGAGCTTGACGATCTGAAAGAGGAACAGGAAGTGGTACGCGAAATTGAGGCTGTTTTTAGCCGGGACGAAAAGAAGCGACAGGGCGGACTCAAAACGGATCACCGCGAAATCCGCAAGCAAGATAGCACAACCGAGGCGGAGGAAGATGAAGAGTATCTGATCATCGAAAAGGAGGAAATTGAGCAGTACACCGAAGACTCCATTATTGAGCAAGAGAGCAGTATTACCAAGGAAGAGGAGATCCAAAAACACCAAAGGGACTCGCAAGAATCGGAGAAGAAGCGCAAGAAAAGCGCCGAAGAGGAAATAGAAGCAGAGATCGCCAAAGCTGAAGCAGAAGAACGAAGAAACAGGCAACAAAGTGAGGACGAGGACGCTGATGAAGATGGCGAAGATGCTGACATTCAGCCGGATTCGATTGAAGAAAAGGCCGAGTTGACAACTCCAGAAAAGACCGAACTCAAGGCGGAGGTGCAAGAGATTATAACATCGGCAAAGGAAATTGCCAAGGCCAGAACTGAAGAGACCGCTGTTAAGACAGAAGAGCTGTCCTCTCCATCGCCTGAAGAAAAGATGAGCAGTGCCAAGAAGACCTCTGACACTAAAGACGAACCCATTGAAGTACAAGACGCGGGAAAGGATATCAACTTGCAAGAAAGTCTTCCAGAAGAGAAATTCTCCGCAACTATTGAATCGGGTGCGACCACAGCCCCCACTTTGCCGGAAGATGAGCGAATTCCACTCGACGAAATCAAGGAGGACCTTGTTATTGAAGAGAAGCACGTAAAAGAGGAAACAAAGGAAACCGAAGCGGCTCCACTCCAGCCAAAGCCTACAAAAGCACTAGACGGCCCGGCAACGGCCGCAGATCGTGTTCTTCCACTGAAGATGACTTTTGAAACCCAGCAAAACCTGATGCGAGATGTCGTAAAAACCCCAGACGAGGTCGCCGACTTGCCGGTGCACGAAGAGGTCGATTTCGGGGTGTATGACGATAAGGAGACCCAAGACACCAGCAAACCACTGTCGCTGAAAGAAGAAATCGCAAAAGAGGAAAAAGAAGTTGAAGAGAAACAGGACATCTCAAAAGAAGTCAAGGAAACCGAAAAAGAGACAACCGAAGACGACGAACCACAAGAAGCGAAAGATGGTTTGGTTGAAGACAGTTCTCAGCCACAAATGGATGAAGAAGAAGAAGACAGTGACCATAAGGAAAAATCGGGGGAAGAAAAACTACCCGCAGAAGCTGTCACCATAGATAAAGAAATTAAGGACGCTCTTGTGAGAAAGCAGATCCAAACCACAGAGGTAGTAGCTGCTGCAGTCGCTAAAGTAACAGAGACTGTCAAAGCAGAGGTAGAAGAAGCAGCGAAATTTGTGCAAAAGAAATCCATAACAAGTCCAGATGAAAAGGAGTTGAGCGAAATGACATCTGAAGACGAACTTCCAGAGCAATTGCCTGCTATCAGGGGTAAGGTTACTGACCACCTTAAAGATAAGGAAGACACAACATCGCTCGAAAGCCCAGCGACAATTGAGGAAGCCATAGAAGTCGAAATTCAAAAATCCAGAAAGGGATCGGAAGGTGAAGGGCTACAGGAGGTGCACGTAGGCAAAAGCTTGTTGGAAGAACTACAAATCGAATCTAAAAAGCAGGAAGTTGAGTCAGAGGCATTGCGACTGGAGGTAGATGCTAAGGCGAAGGAATCAAAAGTATTGAGCCCAGAAAGTAGGGCAATCGAAAAAGCATCCCCAGTCGTGAGCGAAAAGGAAGACAAATCAGCTCCACCTTCCAAAGAAGCATCGCGACCAGAGTCCGTGGTCAGCGCAAAGGACAGTGAAAAAGACGAAAAGTCGGCTCCACCATCAGAGGAAGCATCTAGGCGAGAATCTGTAGCCAGCCATGTTCATGAAAAGGAAGACAAAACACTCGACAAAGCTGAATCAAAGCCAGAGCCAGTGGTTAGCGAAAAGATGTCCCCAGCTGCCAGTCAAAAGGACGAAAAATCTGTTCCACCATCGAAGGAAGCATCCAGGCCAGAATCTGTAGCAAGCCACGTCGATGAAAAGGATGACAAACCACTCGACAAAGGTGAATCAAAGCCAGAGTCAGTGGTTAGCGAAAAGGTGTCCCCAGCTGCCAGTCAAAAGGACGAAAAATCTGTTCCACCATCAAAGGAAGCATCTAGGCGAGAATCTGTAGCCAGTCACGTCGATGAAAAGGATGATAAACCCCTCGACAAAGATGAATCAAAGCCAGAGTCAGTGGTTAGCGAAAAGGTGTCCCCAGCTGCCAGTCAAAAGGACGATAAATCTGCTCCACCATCAATGGAAGCATCTAGGCCCGAGTCTGTGGTCAGCCACGTTGATGATAAGGACGAATCGCGCCGAGAGTCAGTTGTAGAGGACAAACCACTCGACAAAGATGATTCAAAGCCAGAGTCAGTGGCTAGCGAAAAGGTGTCTCCAGCTGCCAGTCAAAAGGACGACAAATCTGCTCCACCATCGAAGGAAGCATCCAGGCCAGAATCTGTAGCCAGCCACGTCGATGAAAAGGATGATAAAGCCCCCAACAAAGCTGAATCAAAGCCAGAGTCAGTGGCTAGCGAAAAGGTGTCCCCAGCTGCCAGTCAAAAGGACGAAAAATCTGCTCCACAGTCTAAGGAAGCATCTAGGCGAGAATCTGTAGCCAGTCACGTCGATGAAAAGGATGATAAAGCCCTCGACAAAGATGAATCAAAGCCAGAGTCAGTGGTTAGCGAAAAGGTGTCTCCAGCTGCCAGTCAAAAGGACGAAAAATCAGCTCCACCATCAAAGGACGCATCCAGGCCCGAGTCTGTAGCCAGTCACGTCGATGAAAAGGACGAATCGCGCCGAGAGTCAGTTGTAGAGGACAAACTACTCGACAAAGATGAATCAAAGCCAGAGTCAGTGGTTAGCGAAAAGGTGTCCCCAGCTGCCAGTCAAAAGGACGAAAAATCTGCTCCACCTTCCAAAGAAGCATCGCGACCAGAGTCCGTGGTCAGCGCAAAGGACAGTGAAAAAGACGAAAAGTCGGCTCCACCATCAGAGGAAGCATCTAGGCGAGAATCTGTAGCCAGTCACGTCGATGAAAAAGATTACAAACCACTCGACAAAGGTGAATCAAAGCCAGAGTCAGTGGTTAGCGAAAAGGTGTCCGCAGCTGCCAGTCAAAAGGACGAAAAATCTGTTCCACCATCAAAGGAAGCATCTAGGCGAGAATCTGTAGCCAGTCACGTCGATGAAAAGGATGATAAACTACTCGACAAAGCTGAATCAAAGCCAGAGCCAGTGGTTAGCGAAAAGGTGTCCCCAGCTGCCAGTCAAAAGGACGAAAAATCTGCTCCACCTTCCAAAGAAGCATCGCGACCAGAGTCCGTGGTCAGCGCAAAGGACAGTGAAAAAGACGAAAAGTCGGCTCCACCATCAGAGGAAGCATCTAGGCGAGAATCTGTAGCCAGTCACGTCGATGAAAAAGATTACAAACCACTCGACAAAGCTGAATCAAAGCCAGAGTCAGTGACTAGCGAAAAGGTGTCTCCAGCTGCCAGTCAAAAGGACGATAAATCTGCTCCACCATCAAAGGAAGCATCCAGGCCAGAATCTGTAGCCAGTCACGTCGATGAAAAAGATGACAAACCACTCGACAAAGCTGAATCAAAGCCAGAGTCAGTGGCTAGCGAAAAGGTGTCCCCAGCTGCCAGTCAAAAGGACGAAAAATCTGCTCCACCATCAAAGGAAGCATCCAGGCCAGAATCTGTAGCCAGTCACGTCGATGAAAAAGATGACAAACCACTCGACAAAGATGAATCAAAGCCAGAGTCAGTGGCTAGCGAAAAGGTGTCCCCAGCTGCCAGTCAAAAGGACGAAAAATCTGCTCCACCATCAAAGGAAGCATCCAGGCCAGAATCTGTAGCCAGTCACGTCGATGAAAAAGATGACAAACCACTCGACAAAGCTGAATCAAAGCCAGAGTCAGTGGCTAGCGAAAAGGTGTCCCCAGCTTCCAGTCAAAAGGACGACAAATCTGCTCCACCATCGAAGGAAGCATCCAGGCCAGAATCTGTAGCCAGCCACGTTGATGAAAAGGATGATAAACCCCTCGACAAAGATGAATCAAAGCCAGAGTCAGTGGCTAGCGAAAAGGTGTCCCCAGCTTCCAGTCAAAAGGACGACAAATCTGCTCCACCATCGAAGGAAGCATCCAGGCCAGAATCTGTAGCCAGCCACGTCGATGAAAAGGATGATAAACCCCTAGACCAAGATCAATCAAAGCCGGAGTCAGTGGCTAGCGAAAAGGTGTCGCCAGCTGCCAGTCAAAAGGACGACAAATCTGCTCCACAGTCTAAGGAAGCATCTAGGCCAGAATCTGTAGCCAGCCACGTTGATGAAAAGGATGATAAACCCCTCGACAAAGATGAATCAAAGCCAGAGTCAGTGGTTAGCGAAAAGGTGTCCCCAGCTGCCAGTCAAAAGGACGAAAAATCTGCCCCACAGTCTAAGGACGCATCTAGGCGAGAATCTATAGCCAGTCACGTCGATGAAAAGGATGATAAACCCCTAGACCAAGATCAATCAAAGCCGGAGTCAGTGGCTAGCGAAAAGGTGTCGCCAGCTGCCAGTCAAAAGGACGACAAATCTGCTCCACAGTCTAAGGAAGCATCTAGGCCAGAATCTGTAGCCAGCCACGTTGATGAAAAGGATGATAAACCCCTCGACAAAGATGAATCAAAGCCAGAGTCAGTGGTTAGCGAAAAGGTGTCCCCAGCTGCCAGTCAAAAGGACGAAAAATCTGCCCCACAGTCTAAGGACGCATCTAGGCGAGAATCTGTAGCCAGTCACGTCGATGAAAAAGATGACAAACCACTCGACAAAGCTGAATCAAAGCCAGAGTCAGTGGCTAGCGAAAAGGTGTCCCCAGCTGCCAGTCAAAAGGACGAAAAATCTGCCCCACAGTCTAAGGACGCATCTAGGCGAGAATCTATAGCCAGTCACGTCGATGAAAAAGATGACAAACCACTCGACAAAGCTGAATCAAAGCCAGAGTCATTGGCTAGCGAAAAGTTGTCCCCAGCTTCCAGTCAAAAGGACGAAAAATCTGCTCCACAATCTAAGGAAGCATCTAGGCGAGAATCTGTAGCCAGTCACGTCGATGAAAAGGATGATAAACCCCTCGACAAAGATGAATCAAAGCCAGAGTCAGTGGTTAGCGAAAAGGTGTCCCCAGCTGCCAGTCAAAAGGACGAAAAATCTGCTCCACAGTCTAAGGAAGCATCTAGGCGAGAATCTGTAGCCAGTCACGTCGATGATAAGAACGAATCGCGCCGAGAGTCAGTTGTAGAGGACAAACCACTCGACAAAGATGATTCAAAGCCAGAGTCAGTGGCTAGCGAAAAGGTGTCTCCAGCTGCCAGTCAAAAGGACGACAAATCTGCTCCACCATCGAAGGAAGCATCCAGGCCAGAATCTGTAGCCAGCCACGTCGATGAAAAGGATGATAAAGCCCCCAACAAAGCTGAATCAAAGCCAGAGTCAGTGGCTAGCGAAAAGGTGTCCCCAGCTGCCAGTCAAAAGGACGAAAAATCTGCTCCACAGTCTAAGGAAGCATCTAGGCGAGAATCTGTAGCCAGTCACGTCGATGAAAAGGATGATAAAGCCCTCGACAAAGATGAATCAAAGCCAGAGTCAGTGGTTAGCGAAAAGGTGTCTCCAGCTGCCAGTCAAAAGGACGAAAAATCAGCTCCACCATCAAAGGACGCATCCAGGCCCGAGTCTGTAGCCAGTCACGTCGATGAAAAGGACGAATCGCGCCGAGAGTCAGTTGTAGAGGACAAACTACTCGACAAAGATGAATCAAAGCCAGAGTCAGTGGTTAGCGAAAAGGTGTCCCCAGCTGCCAGTCAAAAGGACGAAAAATCAGCTCCACCATCAAAGGACGCATCCAGGCCCGAGTCTGTAGCCAGTCACGTCGATGAAAAGGATGATAAACCCCTCGACAAAGATGAATCAAAGCCAGAGTCAGTGGCTAGCGAAAAGGTGTCCCCAGCTGCCAGTCAAAAGGACGAAAAATCTGCTCCACAGTCTAAGGAAGCATCTAGGCGAGAATCTGTAGCCAGTCACGTCGATGAAAAAGGTGACAAACCACTCGACAAAGCTGAATCAAAGCCAGAGTCAGTGGCTAGCGAAAAGGTGTCCCCAGTTGCCAGTCAAAAGGACGAAAAATCAGCTCCACCATCAAAGGACGCATCCAGGCCCGAGTCTGTAGCCAGTCACGTCGATGAAAAGGATGATAAACCCCTCGACAAAGATGAATCAAAGCCAGAGTCAGTGGCTAGCGAAAAGGTGTCCCCAGCTGCCAGTCAAAAGGACGAAAAATCTGCTCCACAGTCTAAGGAAGCATCTAGGCGAGAATCTGTAGCCAGTCACGTCGATGAAAAAGGTGACAAACCACTCGACAAAGCTGAATCAAAGCCAGAGTCAGTGGCTAGCGAAAAGGTGTCTCCAGCTGCCAGTCAAAAGGACGAAAAATCAGCTCCACCATCAAAGGACGCATCCAGGCCCGAGTCTGTAGCCAGTCACGTCGATGAAAAGGATGATAAACCCCTCGACAAAGATGAATCAAAGCCAGAGTCAGTGGCTAGCGAAAAGGTGTCCCCAGCTGCCAGTCAAAAGGACGAAAAATCTGCTCCACAGTCTAAGGAAGCATCTAGGAGAGAATCTGTAGCCAGTCACGTCGATGAAAAAGGTGACAAACCACTCGACAAAGCTGAATCAAAGCCAGAGTCAGTGGCTAGCGAAAAGGTGTCCCCAGTTGCCAGTCAGAAGGACGAAAAATCCGCTCCACCATCAAAGGAAGCATCCAGGCCAGAATCTGTAGCCAGTCACATCGATGATAAGGACGAATCGCGCCGAGAGTCAGTTGTAGAGGACAAACCACTCGACAAAGGTGAATCAAAGCCAGAGTCAGTGGCTAGCGAAAAGGTGTCCCCAGTTGCCAGTCAAAAGGACGTGACATCTGCTCCTCCATCGAAGGACGCATCCAGGCCAGAGTCTGTAGCCAGTCACGTCGATGATAAGAACGAATCGCGCCGAGAGTCAGTTGTAGAGGACAAACCACTCGACAAAGATGATTCAAAGCCAGAGTCAGTGGCTAGCGAAAAGGTGTCTCCAGCTGCCAGTCAAAAGGACGACAAATCTGCTCCACCATCAAAGGAAGCATCAAGGCCAGAATCTGTAGCCAGTCACGTCGATGAGAAGGATGATAAACCCCTCGACAAAGGTGAATCAAAGCCAGAGTCAGTGGCTAGCGAAAAAGTGTCCCCAGCTGCCAGTCAAAAGGACGACAAATCTGCTCCACCATCGCAGGAAGCATCCAGGCCAGAATCTGTAGCCAGCCACGTCGATGAGAAGAAGAACGCATCCAGGCCAGAGTCTGTAGCCAGTCACGTCGATGATAAGAACGAATCGCGCCGAGAGTCAGTTGTAGAGGACAAACCACTCGACAAAGATGATTCAAAGCCAGAGTCAGTGGTTAGCGAAAAGGTGTCTCCAGCTGCCAGTCAAAAGGACGACAAATCTGCTCCACCATCAAAGGAAGCATCTAGGCCAGAGTCTGTAGCCAGTCACGTCGATGATAAGAACGAATCGCGCCGAGAGTCAGTTGTAGAGGACAAACCACTCGACAAAGATGATTCAAAGCCAGAGTCAGTGGCTAGCGAAAAGGTGTCTCCAGCTGCCAGTCAAAAGGACGTGACATCCGCTCCTCCATCGAAGGACGCATCCAGGCCAGAATCTGTAGTCAGCCACGTTGCTGATAAGGACGAATCGCGCCGAGAGTCAATTGTAGAGGACAAACCACTCGACAAAGATGAATCCAAGAAAGAGTCAGTGGCTAGCGAAAAGGTGTCCCCAGTTGCCAGTCAAAAGGACGTGACATCTGCTCCTCCATCGAAGGACGCATCCAGGCCAGAGTCTGTAGCCAGTCACGTCGATGATAAGAACGAATCGCGCCGAGAGTCAGTTGTAGAGGACAAACCACACGACAAAGCTGAATCAAAGCCAGAGTCAGTGGCTAGCGAAAAGGTGTCCCCAGCTGCCAGTCAAAAGGACGACAAATCTGCTCCACCATCGCAGGAAGCATCCAGGCCAGAATCTGTAGCCAGCCACGTCGATGAGAAGGATGATAAACCCCTCGACAAAGATGAATCAAAGCCAGAGTCAGTGGTTAGCGAAAAGGTGTCTCCAGCTGCCAGTCAAAAGGACGTGACATCTGCTCCTCCATCGAAGGACGCATCCAGGCCAGAGTCTGTAGCCAGTCACGTTGCTGATAAGGACGAATCGCGCCGAGAGTCAATTGTAGAGGACAAACCACTCGACAATGGTGAATCAAAGCCAGAGACAGTGGTTAGCGAAAAGGTGTCTCCAGCTGCCAGTCAAAAGGACGTGACATCTGCTCCTCCATCGAAGGACGCATCCAGGCCAGATTCTGTAGTCAGTCACGTCGATGATAAGAACGAATCGCGCCGAGAGTCAGTTGTAGAGGACAAACCACTCGACAGAGATGAATCCAAGCCAGAGTCAGTGGCTAGCGAAAAGGTGTCCCCAGTTACCAGTCAAAAGGACGTGACATCTGCTCCTCCATCGAAGGACGCATCTAGGCCAGAATCTGTAGCCAGTCACGTCGATGAGAAGGATGATAAACCACTCGACAAAGGTGAATCAAAGCCAGAGTCAGTGGCTAGCGAAAAGGTGTCTCCAGCTGCCAGTCAAAAGGACGACAAATCTGCTCCACCATCAAAGGAAGCATCAAGGCCAGAATCTGTAGCCAGTCACGTCGATGAGAAGGATGATAAACCCCTCGACAAAGATGAATCAAAGCCAGAGTCAGTGGCTAGCGAAAAGGTGTCCCCAGTTGCCAGTCAAAAGGACGTGACATCCGCTCCTCCATCGAAGGACGCATCCAGGCCAGATTCTGTAGTCAGCCACGTTGATGATAAGGACGAATCGCGCCGAGAGTCAGTTGTAGAGGACAAACCACTCGACAGAGATGAATCCAAGCCAGAGTCAGTGGCTAGCGAAAAGGTGTCCCCAGTTACCAGTCAAAAGGACGTGACATCTGCTCCTCCATCGAAGGACGCATCTAGGCCAGAATCTGTAGCCAGTCACGTCGATGAGAAGGATGATAAACCACTCGACAAAGGTGAATCAAAGCCAGAGTCAGTGGCTAGCGAAAAGGTGTCTCCAGCTGCCAGTCAAAAGGACGACAAATCTGCTCCACCATCAAAGGAAGCATCAAGGCCAGAATCTGTAGCCAGTCACGTCGATGAGAAGGATGATAAACCCCTCGACAAAGATGAATCAAAGCCAGAGTCAGTGGCTAGCGAAAAAGTGTCCCCAGTTGCCAGTCAAAAGGACGTGACATCTGCTCCTCCATCGAAGGACGCATCTAGGCCCGAATCTGTAGCCAGTCACGTCGATGAGAAGGATGATAAACCACTCGACAAAGGTGAATCAAAGCCAAAGTCAGTGGCTAGCGAAAAGGTGTCTCCAGCTGCCAGTCAAAAGGACGTGACATCTGCTCCTCCATCGAAGGACGCATCCAGGCCAGAGTCTGTAGCCAGTCACGTTGCTGATAAGGACGAATCGCGCCGAGAGTCAATTGTAGAGGACAAACCACTCGACAATGGTGAATCAAAGCCAGAGTCAGTGGTTAGCGAAAAGGTGTCTCCAGCTGCCAGTCAAAAGGACGACAAATCTGCTCCACCATCAAAGGAAGCATCAAGGCCAGAATCTGTAGCCAGTCACGTCGATGAGAAGGATGATAAACCACTCGACAAAGGTGAATCAAAGCCAGAGTCAGTGGCTAGCGAAAAGGTGTCCCCAGTTGCCAGTCAAAAGGACGTGACATCCGCTCCTCCATCGAAGGACGCATCCAGGCCAGAATCTGTAGTCAGCCACGTTGATGATAAGAACGAATCGCGCCGAGAGTCAGTTGTAGAGGACAAACCACTCGACAAAGATGATTCAAAGCCAGAGTCAGTGGCTAGCGAAAAGGTGTCCCCAGTTGCCAGTCAAAAGGACGTGACATCTGCTCCTCCATCGAAGGACGCATCTAGGCCCGAATCTGTAGCCAGTCACGTCGATGAGAAGGATGATAAACCACTCGACAAAGGTGAATCAAAGCCAGAGTCAGTGGCTAGCGAAAAGGTGTCTCCAGCTGCCAGTCAAAAGGACGACAAATCTGCTCCACCATCAAAGGAAGCATCAAGGCCAGAATCTGTAGCCAGTCACGTCGATGAGAAGGATGATAAACCACTCGACAAAGGTGAATCAAAGCCAGAGTCAGTGGCTAGCGAAAAAGTGTCCCCAGTTGCTAGTCAAAAGGACGTGACATCCGCTCCTCCATCGAAGGACGCATCCAGGCCAGAATCTGTAGTCAGCCACGTTGATGATAAGAACGAATCGCGCCGAGAGTCAGTTGTAGAGGACAAACCACTCGACAAAGATGAATCCAAGCCAGAGTCAGTGGCTAGCGAAAAGGTGTCCCCAGTTGCCAGTCAAAAGGACGTGACATCTGCTCCTCCATCGAAGGACGCATCCAGGCCAGAGTCTGTAGCCAGTCACGTCGATGATAAGAACGAATCGCGCCGAGAGTCAGTTGTAGAGGACAAACCACTCGACAAAGATGAATCCAAGCCAGAGTCAGTGGCTAGCGAAAAGGTGTCCCCAGTTGCCAGTCAAAAGGACGTGACATCCGCTCCTCCATCGAAGGACGCATCCAGGCCAGAATCTGTAGTCAGCCACGTTGATGATAAGGACGAATCGCGCCGAGAGTCAGTTGTAGAGGACAAACCACTCGACAGAGATGAATCCAAGCCAGAGTCAGTGGCTAGCGAAAAGGTGTCCCCAGTTGCCAGTCAAAAGGACGTGACATCTGCTCCTCCATCGAAGGACGCATCTAGGCCAGAATCTGTAGCCAGTCACGTCGATGAGAAGGATGATAAACCACTCGACAAAGGTGAATCAAAGCCAGAGTCAGTGGCTAGCGAAAAGGTGTCTCCAGCTGCCAGTCAAAAGGACGACAAATCTGCTCCACCATCAAAGGAAGCATCAAGGCCAGAATCTGTAGCCAGTCACGTCGATGAGAAGGATGATAAACCCCTCGACAAAGATGAATCAAAGCCAGAGTCAATGGCTAGCGAAAAAGTGTCCCCAGTTGCCAGTCAAAAGGACGTGACATCTGCTCCTCCATCGAAGGACGCATCTAGGCCCGAATCTGTAGCCAGTCACGTCGATGAGAAGGATGATAAACCACTCGACAAAGGTGAATCAAAGCCAGAGTCAGTTGCTAGCGAAAAGGTGTCTCCAGCTGCCAGTCAAAAGGACGACAAATCTGCTCCACCATCGAAGGAAGCGTCCAGGCCAGAATCTGTAGCCAGTCACGTCGATGAGAAGGATGATAAACCACTCGACAAAGGTGAATCAAAGCCAGAGTCAGTGGCTAGCGAAAAGGTGTCTCCAGCTGCCAGTCAAAAGGACGAAAAATCTGCTCCACCATCAATGGAAGCATCTAGGCCCGAGTCTGTAGTCAGCCACGTTGATGATAAGGACGAATCGCGCCGAGAGTCAGTTGTAGAGGACAAACCACTCGACAAAGATGATTCAAAGCCAGAGTCAGTGGCTAGCGAAAAGGTGTCTCCAGCTGCCAGTCAAAAGGACGACAAATCTGCTCCACCATCAAAGGAAGCATCAAGGCCAGAATCTGTAGCCAGTCACGTCGATGAGAAGGATGATAAACCACTCGACAAAGGTGAATCAAAGCCAGAGTCAGTGGCTAGCGAAAAGGTGTCCCCAGTTGCCAGTCAAAAGGACGATAAATCTGCTCCTCCATCGAAGGACGCATCCAGGCCAGAGTCTGTAGCCAGTCACGTCGATGATAAGAACGAATCGCGCCGAGAGTCAGTTGTAGAGGACAAACCACTCGACAAAGGTGAATCCAAGCCAGAGTCAGTGGCTAGCGAAAAGGTGTCTCCAGCTGCCAGTCAAAAGGACGAAAAATCAGCTCCACAGTCTAAGGAAGCATCTAGGCCCGAATCTGTAGCCAGTCACGTCGATGAAAAGGATGACAAACCACTCGACAAAGGTGAATCAAAGCCAGAGTCAGTGGCTAGCGAAAAGGTGTCTCCTGTCGTCAGTCAAAAGGATGATAAATCTGCTCCTCCATCGAAGGACGCATCTAGGCCAGAATCTGTTGCCAGTCAAGTAGAGTCAGTAGCTAAAGTTGATGGTAAATCACCAGAAAAGGATGAAGGCGCCATAAAAGTAGACTGGCAGATCGGTAGCGAAAACGCATCTCCAGTTGAACCTTTGAAGCCTTTGGAATCATCAACAGTAAGGGATGAAAGGATGACAAGTGGTCACACTGTTTCATCTCCCATCGATAAAGCTCCGCCAACTTTAACTGATGCAGAATTCCAACACATATCCAAGCCTTGCAAGGACAGTTTCAAGCTTGACTTACAGCATCAAGCAAAGCCTGATGAGCCAACAGTTGACACTACTTCAAGTCCAGTCGACGTAGCTCAATCTGAATTTGTTGGTTCCCTTTCGCAAACAACAGCCAAGAGTTCGGAAAAAACGAAGAGCTCTGTTGTGGATACTGTATCGACTTGCGGTGAACATGCCAAAGTGTCGAAAGAAACCGTCTCGTCGCCCATCGACGAGGTTGCGTCTCCAGTCGACCAACATTTGGCCACCGGTGACACCATGGAAGAGGTGGTAGAAAGTCTCAAGTCCGTCCTTTCTCAGGAAACTGGCAAGGCTGTCGAAGTTACATCCTCGATTTGTGACGAAAATAAACAAACGGCTCTTAAAGTCGAAACGCTAGCGGAAGACTCGTCGACAACTATCAAGAAAGAAGTACTTCCATTGGCGGAAAAGGTATCCGTTCTTACAGAAGAGATCGAGAAAACTCTCGTTTCCGAAACAACCGAAACCGTTAAAGTGTCTTATGATCTGAAGAGTTTCCACACTGAGCTCCGTGAAACACATATCACTACCGTCGACTCGCCTGCACGCGAAGAAGTAATTTTGCCCGACATCAAAGAAGAAGACGAAGAGCACAGATTCTCGCCACCCAGAGAAACAGCTGCTGGCAAAACTTCTATAACCGCTACCCCCCAACCGCAGCGGCCCATTTCGCCACGAGAGGAGGAAGTTGCCAAAATCGTTGCAAATGTCGCTGAAGTTCTCAAGTCAGAGAAGGATATAACTGAGATTATTCCCGATTTTGATGAAAAGGAACTGGAGGAAAAGCTTCTAAAAACAAAAGACGAGGACGCTGCCACCGTTCAGCGGATGTTAGTAACTGCAAGCAGTGAGGATGGCGGGGAAGAAATCGAAATCTGTCCCAAAGGCAGCATTGTCTTCACCCCCAGTTCGACACCTGATGTACTTTCTGGCAGGGTTTCCCCAGACGGTTCGAAGGACTTAGAGAGCGACCTAAAATCTGAAACAAAGTTCTCGAAATCTCAGCCAGAATCTGAAAAGTCCTCGCCCGACCTCAAATCTGGACCCATCTCTCTCGAAGAGAAAGATAAAATCGAGATCTCCGAGAAGGCGCAGATTGGCAAGGCCATGCAAGCAACTACAGACCGAAAAGAATCTACATGCAGTTTGGCCGAATATCAGGCTGAACTGCGCCGAGAATCGGCTGTAAGCACATTAAGCGAAAAGGACTTAACTAGAGATGAAAGCACCTACGACGAGCGCCCCGATTCTGCTGCCAGCCACGACTTTGGCCAACTCTCCCTCGAACCTTCCGATCAGGCGCATGAAGTCATCCACGAGACCATTCAACACAAAACAACAACAGAAGCAGATGTCCACAAGGAGGACAAGGAGTGCTCGAAGATCTCATCATCAATTACCAGCAAAATTGAAAGCGCAAAGCTTGATGAAAAATCGTCTCAGGCAGATATTTCCAAAACAGTGGTAACTTCAACTACCGTGACATCAAGTGGTAAAGACGCCAAAGATGGATCCTCGCCCTTAAAATCGCCAGCAGAGATCCAAAAAGACTCGGGCGAATCCTTGATCTCTTCTTCAGTAGTAACAACTGTTACAGGCGAAGTTAAGTCAGCGTCCCAGGAGGAAAAGATTGATGAAGCGTCCTCAAAGACAGGTACTTTTGAATCTGTGGTTGTGACTACCAAAACTGTGACCTCAAGCCTGGGTGGCAAAGATGAACCGAAAGAAAAATCACCCGCCGACAGCCCGAAAGACATTGGAGAATCCTTGAAGTCCACCACAGAAGTCACATCAATACAGTCAGCATCCTTTGAGGAAAAAGGCGTCGAAACCTTATCGACTACAACTGGCACATCTGAAACAGTTGTTGTAACTACCAAAACAGTGGAAAGTAAGGAACCCCTAAAGCCTACATCGCCATCATCACCTTCTGCTCCAGATCAGCTTTCAGGCGAAGAGGATGAGGGAGTATCTTCACAACCCGACTCCCGAGAGTCCTACATGTCCACATCCGTGGTCACAGAAACCGAGTCAGCAGCCTTTGACGAAAAAATTGATGAATCCTCATCGAAAAAGGGCGTCTTCGAGGCAATGGTCGTTACAACGAAAACAGTGACCTCGAGCTTGTTGAAGGATGCCCAAGCAGCCCTGGAATCAATCACACAGCAGTCGGGTGTTGAGAAAAAGATGTCCCGAACTGAGTCGGTAGTGGAGAGCGTAAAGGTTGACGAGAAAGTATCGGGCACATCTACAACCGCAAAGGCAGAAGTCGCTTCGTCCACATCCGACAAGCAAACAACCAGCCAAATTTCGGAGAGTGTCACCGTAACTGAGAAGGAGTCCGCCACTCAAGTGAATGGCGCTGAGAAGTCCTCTTCAGTTTCCAGCATGAAAGAGGACTTATCAGAAATCTCCTCTTGCGAATCGAAATCCTCTCGCACCGAGGAAATATCAACCGAAAAAGAGTCATCCGCTTCGAAAGTGAAGGAGTCAAAATCATCAATCACCCAAATGGACGTCCTGATCCGAGACTCTGCTGTCAGCTCAACCATCTCCACAGAGAAGGCAATAGTGACCGTTAAAAGCGAACAGACCAAAGAATCTCAGGAAAAACTCATTTCTTCCGAGTCCCAGAAAACTTCCACAACGATCCTTAGGTCCGATTCAACTTCCAAGTCCCAGATAAGTGAAAAGGAGGAATTATCTAGCTGCAGTGTCACCTCGAAGAAAATCGATTCATCGGAGACTAAGGAGAAGGTGCAGGTAACAGAGAAACATTTGGTGTCGGACCTGATTTCGGAAATGTCCGCATACAGCAAGGACACCTCCCGCAGGGAGTCAACTCTCAGCCAGAGTAGCGACGGCCGCCATACACTGAGCGACCACGAGGATGACGAAGACGATGACGCCGATATTCTCAAAATCAAGGAGGCACGTTCAAAATCCATCGCAACCATAATGATGACAAGCATTTACAAGCCCTCGGAGGAAAGCCAATCATTCAGTGCCCTCGAAGAGGAAGAATCATCTGAGATGATCCGCGGGGAATCATCCAACCTTATCAAGTCTTCACAATGCTTCGAAACTGTCCAAAGAACAACAGCCCAAGAGTCGACCAGTAGCGATCGCACGCACATTGACACCATCTTTACCAGCGCTCTGATACAGGAAAAATCTCCCGAGGAACACAGAAAAACGCCACCTACTGCCCCAGTGAGTCCTGGTATCAAATCCACATACGCATCAGAGCAGGGAGAATCTATACAACAGACCACCCTAACTACCATGCAATATGGCGAAAGTTGCGGTACATCTGTGCCATCATCGCCAAAAGACGTCTCCGGAAAATCAAGCCCAGGTGCCTTAACATCAGAGAGCCGTTCCATACCTACTCCGGCAGGTCGTGAATCGCCCACAGAGACCCCCGAATCCTCACCAAAGCCGACATCGCCCTTCCCCAGAGTGACAAAAGAAGACATTCATACCACAACCACCTTTGGTGCGACGGAAGTAGCTCAAACCTCTACACCGGAACTATCTGAAATTAAAGCCCTAGAAAAGACAGCTTTAAGCGGAAGCACCGAAAAAATAATCACAACCACAATCACCACAGTTACCAAAGTTATTTCCAGTGATGGAAAGGCAATCGTAACCGAAGAAAAGACTATCACGACAACCGACACCAGTGAACCGGCTGGTGAAAAGGTGACCGTTACTACCACAAGAACAACCAGCGAGAGTGATAAAGTCCCGCTGCAGCCAAAGGAGCTGGCTATGCTCCGATCGGAGTTCCGTAGTTCAACACCTGGCAGCGACGACGAGCGACCATTTAGTGATGACGAAATTCCGCCATCGCCAAGAAGCATCGCGTCTTCCCAAGCGGCCAGCTACGACCTACAACGTTCAAGTTCGGGAATCAGTAAACGATCAGATCTGGACATAGATGACAGCCAAGATGATATTCCACCGCAGTACGGCAGCGAAGAACATTCATCGGCTCTTTCGATATCGGTAGCACGCAGAGTAGTCGACCCTATGAGCACATCCTTCTATGGCGCTCTTCCCGACTCATTCGGACCAATTACGTCGTCGGCCGAAAAATCAGAGCCAATTCCAATCAGGACGACACGAACAATCGTGAGTAGAACCTTCACAGATTCACCAACGAGTCAGTCGTCGGAAAGCGAGGGAGCCAGCCAAACCTGGGCTTCACGGCACAGCGGCGATCACAAATTCCTAGACGAAGCCGACCTTGATTTTGAAAAGGCTCTCGAAGAGCACCGTCAAGTTCGCGGAGCCGAGGTCATGTCCAGTGTCACAGCGAAATACTCATACTCGCCATCGAAATCCACAATCGAAGAAACAATTGCAAAACCGAAATTCCCTCTTGGCGATATTCAAAAGGCGAAGCCCACTGAGGGTGCTTCCACCTCTTCCACAGACGATGAGAGAAAAGACCAACCCGAAACCAAGGCGAAGGATCCCCTCAAGGAATGGGGCAAGCCACTAGGACTGCCATCACCCGCACCGATTCCAATTGAAAATGACGTCCGAACCACCCCGAAGAAGGAGCGTCGCATGGTCGCTGCGAAAACAAAACTCAACAACGAGAAGAATCTCAGGAAACGTTCCGAATCGCCGAGCAAAACCAAAAAATCCAGTCCCGTGTATGTGGACCTGACCTATGTTCCTCACAATGGAAATTCATACTACTCACATCTGGAGTTCTTCAAGAGGGTGCGTGCGCGCTACTACGTCTTCTCGGGAACCGAACCCAGCCGAGAGGTGTACAACGCTCTACTCGAGGCCAAACAAACATGGGAGGATAAAGATTTAGGTAAGTCTCACTTGCATTTCCATACATATAACAGTCCAGCATTCAATTATATGTCCCCCCAGAGGTAACCATCATTCCCACTTACGATACAGACGTCCTCGGCTACTGGGTAGCGGAAAATGAAGAACTCCTAGCCAAGTATCACATCGATTTATCTCCGTCTGCATCAAGATGCACAATCAACCTGCAGGATCACGAGACGTCGTGCTCCGCCTATCGCTTAGAGTTCTAGGCCACGGGGATGTTCATTGCATTCTCCCAAAGGATCGACTCACAAGAATTTACCAATTAATTACTTTAGTTGTTACCACACAGAAATGTACTTAAATACACCCAAACAAGACGAAACTAACGTGCAACTATATACCCAAATGGACACCCTCAAAGGAAAGGAAGCGACAGCAAAAGCAGGAAACGGAAGAGCCGGGCGTGATGCATCAACAGCGGATGGTGTGATTATCTGCTTTTTTTTTATTAAATACACCGCCGCAATTGTGCTCATCTCACCGCCTCTTCCATCAGCCAGACGAACCAGCTATCAGAGAAACAAAAACTAGCTTTTCAAACCAAAGAAGAAATTATTTTACGAAAATCAAACAAATGTTACCTTATGCCCTAGTCCCTTATATATGATATAAATGTAGAAGATACCCTATGTATTTAAAAAAAAAAAAAAAGAGAACTAACTATTATATTGCATAGAATACGTTATAAAACAATGTGCCTCTGTGAACAAATTTAATGAAAGTCCCAAGGAGTTCAAATCTAATTTTGTTCCTTAAACTTTATTATATGCGTTATAAAAGAGAAAACTATTTAATTTCATTTTAAATGTATACCCAGCATTAAACTGTCAAATGTACGTTAGATTTCCATTTCCTGCTGTGCTAATATTTATACCAGCTACCAATATAAAAGTGTTTGAAAACTTGACTGACTTGAAAGTCGTAATGAATTTTATCGCATTAAACGTTTATTAAAATCAACAAATTCCACTTACGTTTTTGTTAATGGTCAGCGAAAACAGAGCTGGTCCACTTGGGGAACCGCATTTCACATACCACGTCGTTCTGTTCACGATCGCCATTACGGCTTGCAGGTAATTCGCCGCAATGATTGTCTGAAAGAAATGTTGATTGTATCAAATGTTAACCCTTAGTGGACGGAAACTGAGTGACTGATGTATAATATTTATGGACTGCTAGCGAAATGTCAGTTTCATAAAAAGTATAAGTTACTTTGGGAAACAACTGATTGACGTTAGTGTTCTGATCGAGAACACAGCGTCATCAATTGCGGAAATCCCGAAACAGCAGGAAACTTACATGGTTGCATGTTTTCGTCAACAGATGTCGCCGTTTAATTCCATAAAAAATTACATATTAATCGCAATCAATCATGGTTGGCTTGAATTTGTGTGTGCATAACTACTACTTTCGAGTGTCATTGCATGACATTAAAGTGTTTCTTATTTTCAACACATGCTACAATTTATCGCGGGAGTTTGTTTTGCTAGCAGTCCATACAACAATGCAACAAAAATTATATTAAACGCAGATATTTATTAAAATTGACAAGATTAAATTACTTTTAATAAAATGAAGCTTATTCGCATTTTGAAACCACATATGGAAATGATTTGCTGATTTCAGCTGAAATAAAAAATATAACATCTATGACATTTTGATTTTAAAATCAGTTAAGAGAAAGTATAAATAAATATAATGAAACTAAATTTAGACTAAATGAATGTGTTAATTGAAAGTTGCAAACGGGGATGGAGACAGAGTCCCACGTAAACAATTGAAAACTACCCATAATTATGTTTCTTTTTATCCTATTTGAAAACAGCAAAGGAGATGGCACTGGATATGATAGGTCTGTTTATTGGAGGGTGAGATTAGTAACTGCATATAAATGCACGGTTTATCTGTCAGATATGAGCAACATATCAGTGATGGCATGTCTAGTTAATGGTCAGTTCTCCTTATTCCTAAAATATATGTCAAATGTAAAAATAATAAACATCTTTACTATACAAAGACCGATGAAAATGTATCAAAAATGACAGAAACGCCATCGAAACATTTAAGTAAAATGCATATATCATTCGTGACTATAAATGTTCGAATTATATGGGTACTCTCAGAACTGTCGCAAATAAAACAGTCAAACAGTCAAATGTTATAGTAACTGCTCAAATTTTGGTGATTCGAATTCTCTTAGAAAATAAAAACTGTCAAAAGTGGCCATTAACCATTTGACACGCAGTCCGTTCAACCGTTCATATTTTGAGCAATAGTGAGACTAATTCTCTCAGAAGGTACACAAATCACGAAAAGCGTTTTTCTATTAAACTGCATGACAGACGTGTCAAAATGCAAAATGAAAGTAATTGTCAATCGAACATATTTTATTTCAAAAGGAATTAAGGAAAAATATAGCAAACAAGATGCTTGGAAAAACATTTATAAGCATTTTTATGACAGAAAAGGTAGCTGCATCCTATCAACTTTTGTGAACGGGAACGGTGTTTGATAATAAAGAGTGAAGAAGTGAAAAAGTTAAACCATAGAGGAGCAAACCATACCGAAGACTATGGGCTCTACTTAATCATCTTTAAACTCAATAACACTAAATATTCTGTCGGTCACAATAGACAATTTCATTCGGAAAAATCCGCCATATTGAGTTTGTTACATTTAACCCAAAAATTGTTATAAGTTAATTGAATTGAAATTAAATGTCTTTACCGTAACAAGATTATTTGCAATTGACTAAAATTAAAAGGATTTTTGTGCGCTTGCTTATGCCAACATAATCGGCAAAAATACTCGAGCGCGTTTTCGAACCCGAACAGACCTATCAAACAGAGCTACAAACAGACGGTTCAGCATCACCAAAATAAAAGTTTTAAACAAATGAATTGTCGCACCTCATTGAAATGATCGGGACTTTCACATAAATGTCCCTAGCATGGCCAGGGTAAAATCCCTTTTCCAATGGTGTATTTACAATGGAAATTGTCGATCAAATATGTTCATTATTAATGATCAAATTTATTTAGAACTAGTTTGAGCTTATTCATAAAACGATCAAAACACATATAATAGAAGGAAATGTAATGTTTATGGAGTAGTTAAATGTTGAAATTGAAAAATGTTACTCTGCAACATTCAATATTAAACAAACAAATTGTTTAATTAAATATATCTGTACCTATGTGTAATGTATGTTGTGTATTGTTGAACAAAACACAGAAATATTTGAAAACTAAAAAACATTATAGAATCAAATGTAAATGTAATCTTATTACACAAACAATTAGAAATTATACGTGTATATGTGTAATTTTGATGTTAGAAATTATACTCCCCCCATGCTTACAGTTAATGGAACGACAGATGGGTTCTGCAAAAGGCATTTATTTTATTTATTCGCCGGATTTTTGGTTACACTATTGTTTCATGAGAAAATAACAAGAAACATGATTAAGCAACAGTCCGCCATCTGGTATTTACATAAGGAAAATATCAGCAATAGAACTAATCTAAGACAATTAATTTTAAGGAAAAAAGTATATTTAAAAAAAAATTACATCTCTTCATAGAAACTATAGGGATAATGACATTTTTTGCAAACATACTCTCTTGAAATCTATATGGAAAATAAGTATTCACAAAATGTACTTGTATTATTGTGCACCGTCCACAATTGAATATATAGTTGTTTATTTAGTTTTGAATTTGTATGGTGCAACTGCGTTTTTACGCGTTACCGCTGTGTGGCATGCATAGGGCTAAAGTGTTATTTTTTCTTCTCTTTAGGTTTTGTTCTCATGACTGTGAATCGATCGCTGTGTTACGATCGCAATAGTACTTTTTAATTTTTCTTTTTTCTTCTTAATTATGGTTTCGAATTTTACAAAACAAAATAATAAAACATGTGATAAATGATAAGTATTTCACTAAATTGTTCAGGAACAAATGGAAAATGGCAAAGACAGGGATAATAAGTACACTATACGTTACGAACATGCTACTATATTATACTATTTTAATTCGTCGAGAACTTACAAATTTATTTGTGATATGTTTGAGTTGTTAGCATTTTACAGAACGTACACACACACACGCGTGCCCCAATCAAGTGTGAGGTGTTTCAAATTTTCAACAAAAGCAATCTCTTCGGAGCGGGACATCTATTTAACAAATTTTCTTTTATAAACAAAACAAAAAACAACAAAAAAAAATTAAAACATGAAAACTATTTTATACCGAATTATTTTATACATTTTTTGCAATAAGAAAACGAACAAAAATACATAAACATAGTAGATAGTTTTTGATTGACAATTATTTAAATAAAATATATATATACACATTAACATTATTATAGTGATTTAACTATACTACAATGCTTTAGCAGGTATTTGGAAAAATGGTCAATATGACACGATGAAATGCGAATGAGACGAAATACACAATAATTGTAATAGGAATACGAATTAAAAGTGCTTATAATAATTTTATTTAACATGATTTTGTTCGGTTTGTTAAGGATTTTTGATAGCGCGAAGCGAAGCGGAATCGATTAGGATTTTATGTGAATTAGTAAAATACTCGAGGGACTTATTGGAAACACAACACTTTACGGCAAACAGGATATAATAATAAAAAATAAACAACAATTTTTTCAAATTCAATTTATAACGCACCCTAAGGAATTTCCCTCTCAAAGTAAAATGTTTATTTATAAAACGAAACAAAGTATAAAAGAGATACAAAGAAGTAAAACAGAAACTAATTATTACTGTATTAGCGGTTATTTATACATAAAAAAATATATATACATATATGATTATGTTAAAGCAAAAAAGAAAGAGAAATCCTAAATATTAGTTATAAATATATACCACATTCTAAATGGAAAAACAAAGAAGATATATATACATTATATTGATAAATATCTGTGAAACAAAAGATCTAACAATGATTTTATAATTATTATTCAAGTCTCTTACTTCTGACGCCTTTTTACCGTAGTACCAATGTTTGTTTGTTTAAGAAAGAAAATTTGAAAACACAAATTACGAATTATTCAGCATTTGCCTTTGATTCAATTACCTAGTGCCCAAAGAACGTAAATATGTTTACAGTCTTAGTTTTTTCGTTGCAATTAAATATTTAAAGTTTATTGATGAAATTGTTACTTTCACGTCTTATTGCAATTACTAACTATAAGTATTCTACGTATTTATATTGAGTATTATGATGCAAAACCGAAGTCAGATGAAGAAACATTTTTAAATAATAATTATTATTAAAAACAAAGCTTATCTCCAAATAAAGAATATATATACGAAAAATGTAAAATTGTGATTATTATTTTCTGGGGCGTATACGCAATATTTTTCAGCTCGTTTCACAGTTATTTGGTTGCAGTTGGGACTTCATGTATACGGTTGCGGCCCACAAGTGTTATCTGATGAGAAAGGCGCCTATCTGATGAAAGTGCCTAATAGAAATGGCGATGCACCGAACGCTCCCTCGGCACAAGTCAATTTTATACTGTTTCAAAAAGGCGGGAACCCATTGCTGTAGTCTTCCATAAACATCGATAGTCTATCAATACTTTCGATAATTTTATTTCGAAACTATCGATACTATCAAAATGTTAAACTATCGCAGCCGTATTTATTAGTTTCTCTTACGACGCTTCTACGCAGCCTCTACGTGGCTTTCCTGAAATTGTGATTAATAAACATTTTTCCGAGGTAACTTTACTAATCGAGGTTTGTGTCTAAATAGGTAAGAATTTAGATAAACTATTACAGAAAACACTGAAATCTATTACTTTTTGCAACTGAAACTGATCTTAGCTGTGGTTGACAGATTAGCTTCGTAAGAAAATCATACATAATACAAACAAAAAGCCAAATTATCTGGGACGATTCCGAAATTTCTTTGGAGGGACT
This sequence comes from Cheilosia impressa, assembly GCA_948293265.1. Classification (NCBI taxonomy): domain Eukaryota; kingdom Metazoa; phylum Arthropoda; class Insecta; order Diptera; family Syrphidae; genus Cheilosia; species Cheilosia impressa. Next base: position 581,042 of record OX411882.1, read on the forward strand.
GCTGAAATATCTACCTGCAATCACATGTCGTTTTCCATTGGGCAAAAAGAAGCGTCCGGAATCGAAAAAATCACTTCTGAAACCATTCCATTGGCACAAAAAATACTCTTCTGGTGATTCTGAGAAGAGAATTTCGCTTCTCGATTTGAAGTCAGAATCCACTCAAGAAGCAGTCACACAAGTGTAATATATGTTTTTTATACAAGTCAGTTGACAGCAGCCGTATAGATTATTTTTTGGCGTTTCATCAATACTTTTGTAGATTCTTTCAGAAGCAGTTTACTTGTTCCATTGGATTTCAGAATGAGTGGATCCCCGAGTGAAACCAATGGAAAACTACAATAATCTATCAACCACCACCAAATCTGAAATTCTATGTTATAATTGCATTTGCAGACGAAATTCGTTTGGTGCAAATTTACACCACATTCGAAATGATTGCACAAACAAAAATTAGTTTCACTTTTTGAAATTGTTTCCAATTCGACCACTACCAAAAATGACATTAGCTGCAAAAACATATTTACGTAGGCTCTACGCAGGCTCTAAACGCAAATTTTCGCGTTTAAATTACGCAGCAATAAAGCATCGTTGCTTAAGTTCGAAAAATCTTTATAAATCGCATTTCCCTGCGTAAGGGCATTTTAGAGTTGGTGTAAAGTTAAGCAGACTCTACGGTGGGTTTATAAATAAGGCTGTCGATGTTTAAGGAACACTACATTGCTGGCTGCTTTCATCAGCGGAACTTGAAAACCATTTTTCAGATTGTTGTGTTTACTTGTCAACAGGGAAATATCGTCAACACATACCTATCTTGGTCAAAGGAATTGTAAATAGGCTGGTCAGAGGTCAGACTAATTAGTCGTACGGGAACCTCATCTTATCCCCGCAACAGCAACACGAACTCTTCGCTTACACTGTGTCCAGTGTTTTTCTTTTTTTAACCGGACTATCCATAAACGATGCCCAATGACATTTTGCAAATCGAATAAACAATCGCGGACATTATAAATTCACTTCAATAATTTCCGGTTCCACCACATAAAGGAAATCTGGGGTCGAATCGTCTCTTCCGTGAACGAGCGAAATTTGTTTTTGTTTCGTGTGTAAGACCCGACATAATTCCTCGTTCAGGGATGTGGCGATTCGACCCCTGGTGCCGAAATTCATCAGACAATGGCCGCGTTCCACTGCCCGCTAGATGACTAGCGGCATGTCAAACTCCAATTAAAAAAAATGGACATTTCACCATTTACGCTAGACATCTAACAATTTTTGTGAAATATCCCTTTCAGGGAAATTTCTTAATCTAGCGCAAAATTACCCGCTGTATTGGGAGAAAAAACAAAAAAAAAAACGACCTGTCAAAGGATATCGTTCAAACGTTTGCAAAATAAAATTAAATACGAAACCGAGCAATTGGAATTGTGATAAAATTGTTAATAACGTAAGTAAAATAACAATTCAGATATCGTTTGTATAATATATTGTATCATTTCTTTGATTATAGTTGGAAATAATTAGTGTTAATTGTCACTTTGCCGCTGGCGCTAGGGTTCTAGCGCGGACGTTCCTTCCTCTGGGATATTTTGTGCTAGACATCTATCGGGCAGTGGATCGCGGCCAATTTAATTTCAGTTAATACAACCGTTACACATATGACATATCCAAACTCAAACTACCAACGAGTTTAAACACATCCGAAAACTAATAAATACGTACAATTTTATCAATCAACAAATTTATCAAAATAAAGGTATGTGACTACAATCGACGCCATTTCGGCCGAATTAACGTTTTAGAACATCCGTTCAAACTCAAATTGGACACATTTGGGAATGGCTGATGCAATTCGCACGACGTTAGGGGCACGGCTTAGGTCGAGGCTACGGTTAAACGCGGAAAATAGCGGTAATGTGGCTCGTTTCGCTCGCTTAAAGGGATCTAAACTCCAGTATTTCATTTTCGGGCACGATCCTGTACGTTTTAAGGCTCAAATTATTTCTTAAAATACTATTTTAAATTATTAGGTTTCGTCAAATACGTAGCCGTCGACCTAAGCCGTGTCCCTAACGACTCGTCGTGCGAATAGCCACTTTGTTTGGGAATTGTTGAAACTACGGTTGCAATTGCAGGCAAACTTCTCGTGTTATGGAGATCAAGCACGCTTCTAATAATAATAATTTGGAATGAAAGCCCCAGTGCTTCGATTTCAATAATTTACAAATGCAAAAGAATTTGCTTACCAAATATAAAACTTCCATTGATGATCATTGATTAACAGATATTTCAATTTTAACTTTCCACTGATGCATGATCACGAAGATCTGTTGCCATAAATCTGTTACATTAGCAGATATATTCTGATTCTGATTTCCAAAGGTTTATTAACTTGTTTTGATTCCATCGACTGCATTTTTAGTCTACACAATTTTCTTTCTGAAATAATTTCGTTCGTTAAGTCAATGGCCAGTGCTTCGATTTCAATAATTTACATGCAATGCATTTTTTAGGTTAATTTACAAATGCAAAAGAAACTGCTTACCAAATATATAACTTCCATTGATGCTCATTGATTAACAGATATCTCTATTTTAACTTTTCACTGATGCATGATCACGAAGAGCTGTTGCATTTGCAGATATATTCTGATTTCCAAAGGTTTATTCTTGTTTTGATTCCATCGCCTTCATTTTTTGTCTACACAATTTTCTTTCTGAAATAATTTCGTTTTGTCCTGTCAGTGGAGAATTCTACAAATTATTTGAAATGAATAGTTACTCGATTTTTGAAAATCAGGTGTTGGTACAGTGTTTTTATTTTGAACTGTGTATTTTCGAAACGATTTTAATTTGAAAATCTCCCGATTCAATCATATTTTTTGCAACAAATGGTGTGTCGACGAATAAGGTCTGTTCCTTTACTTTTGTAGTAAAATGGAAGAGACTGTCAAAATGGCAGTGATGCCTGATAGGGATAAATTCTCTCACGGAGAGAGCTTGCGAAAAAGTTAAGAGAACGCTTTTGTAGTAAACTACGAATAATGACAGATACAAAATTCAAATAACGGCTACGAAAAGTCGTTAAAATTTCCTATATACTCGAAGAATTTGCTAATTTACTGACAAAATAAGTTGATTCATCTCCCTAGAGATGAAAGCGATTCGAAATTATTCGAACTTCTTCTTCATGTACCTATCTGGATAAGTTTGTACTGTAAACTACAAGCATTAGAGAAGAGGAAAAGCGACAGGGCATTTACAAATTTCTTGGAGGCGATTGTCTTTTCGTTCTCTTTAGAGCAAAGTAGAATTTCGTCGCGATTTTCAAATGGAATCGAAGGAGAACATTCAATTTCATTCTGCCGCCTTTTGATACCATAATAATAGCAATAAATAAAAACAAATGCACTCATGTGTCAAATAGGACAACAAATTTCAAACCAGCTGTTCATTGAAAGGTGACTGACAGCTTTTTCAATTCTACACCAAGAAATTTGTTGAGTAAAAATTCGTAAGATTCTCTAGCTTGCTATCTCGATGATGCTCTCTTTTACGAATTTTTCGAGTTAAGGAACGGCATTGAGTAAAATTCGTAAGAAATAGTACAAACTCGTAGGATTTAAAAGCAAGGGAACAGAAATATAATGTTTATTAGCTTTGCTGATGACAGCACTTTTTAACAGTACGCCTTAAAATGCAACCACATCGGATAGAGATGCGAGCAAATTACTTATCTACTCTAATGTGGTATTCGATTGGGCTTCTTCAGATTTGCCCTCAGATTTCAGATTTCGTGTGGCTAATCGAACACAAAAACGTCACTTGCTCTTTTTTTTGTTGAAATTTGTGCGACTGCAATATGTGTAGCCTTCGACACTTTTCTAAGAGCTTTCTATTCACTGGTTAAATTTTATATGAAAACATTCAAAATGCTCGCCCAAATTGATTTCTAAACATTTGTACATAAATAATTAACAAAACTATATCCGCCCGATGCAATGCATTTCTTTGCAGTTGAAAAATTTCACTAAAATGTAAACAAACTCCACTAGTTGTCAAACTCAAACGCACGTGTATTGGTAAATCTGAAGCAAATCTGAGAAAATATCCAGATTCGCAAAAGTGCTCTGAAATCTGAAAAAGATTGCTTTTTTTTGTACCAAACGAACATAAAAACTGCTCTGAGAGCAAAAAAAGTGCTCTGAGAGCGCCCAATCGAATACCACATAAGTAAAGATCCAGGACAAAAGCTTGAAGGAGGCAGTGGACACAGCTCACAGCCAGAAATAACGTCTGAATTCCAAGTACGCAGAACTTCTGCATTACTGCTTAATCAAGCGTTCCAAAATGCAAACGGATTATGTACTATGATGCAATGCATACTTTTCTGAAACGCATTGTGAACGCATAAACTGCGCAAACAAGCATCGGTAATGATTATGATGCAAATGACATTTGACATCTCAGTTTGAACAGCCAAATTAAATTGATTGATGGCCTGAGTCGTAAGTAAAATAATATATATTGTAATATGTAATTTGCTAATTTTACTTTGGTTGTAAAAATGCATAACAAATGCAAAGCAGCTCAAAAGCCGCTGAATTCCAAAACGTCAACAAAATGCGCATTGTGAATGCCAGTTTGATGGCTCTTGCGATGCAAATCAACACAAAAAAGAGCAAGTGACGTTTTTATGTTCGATTAGACATACGAAAACGAAAAATAGTTGATAAAAGTGTTCGCAATATATATGACGAGTTTAAAAATTAAATGACATCAAGCGAAATGACAGCAAAACTCAGCACTGAATTCTTGCCCCCACAAATTAACTGGGCTCAGTTCAGGGCACAACTAGGGTGCCCTAGAAGCCATGTCAAACACAGGTTTTCAGTACCAGGGGTACCACTGCGAGTTCAGTGCTATATTGAACGCATTAGGGTTAACCTAACCCAGTGCGCACTAGGGCCCAGGTCAAACAAACCTATTGAGAGCAAAGACCGCTTCAGTCAGGGTTCCTACGTTGCTCTCATACGTGAAACCCTGAAACACATTCTTACGAACCAATAAAACACAGACTGGCTTGTTTTAAAACGTTTTATACTTTTTTATATTGAACACCTTCGCTAAAATTATACATCGTATACGTGTGGAGATACAAACCATCCTTTCGCACACGCACACAATTTCATGAGACTTTAATATTTTTCTTCTAAAAGATCATACAACTAATGTAACGCTTTGCATAACAAAAATAAAAAGAAAAAAAAGTGAAAACGGATCAAACGCGACTTAAGTGTCTATGCTCTTAGTGCAGTAAATTGATGGAACACATCTAGGATATGCGTGTCCAGGTCCGAGGTGAACAAAAGCGTTTCCAAAGTACTGCTGTATTTCTGAACTTGCTCGTGGTGCTGAAGGAAAAAAGAAACAAAACATACAGCGACCGTCAGATAAATTGTATCGGCTTCTCGTTACCATCAGAAACACTTGTTGCAGCCGTCCAATTGTCCAACGATACCAATCTGTGTCCGGGTCGCGCCCATCTGTGTCGGATCGCACCAAGTGCTCCGACAGTATCATGATGAAGCGTTGAAATACGATCAGGAACAAGCGCTTTTGGTCAACATTGGCTGCTTCCAGTTTCTCCTCCATTCGCTCGACCATCTGGGCAAACAAAGAAAAGACAAAACCCAATCAAATCAGACCTGACATTGAATATGTGCAATAAATCATCGCGCAAATGGTTAAAGAATTAATTGCGCAACTGCGCATAATTGGATTACCCAACAATAGGCAGCGATGCATAGCGCAACCTAGCCTAGAAGTTCAAACACGAACTGTGTTCCACTCACCTCCTCCGACGGTTTGTCTGCATTGTTTTGCGGCTTTTTACGCTTCTGAGCACCGCCTTCCTCTTCCGATTCGCTTGAAGACGAGTCCGCTTTTGCTAGTTTCTCTTTCGCATCGCCCAATTCCGAGCCTAGAAAGTTAATGGCATCGCATTAGCTCTGATTCGATGACAGTCACTCCGTTCATACTTACTTAGCTTGATCACGTGTTTGTTCATCTTCTTTATTGTTAGGTGAAGAATCTCCCAGAGGTACATCTTCGTGAATTCGCTGGTCATTTCTTTGGAAAAGATCCAAGTGGCTACGGCTGAGCACTCGACGACCTGCGTCTTCAACAATTTATCGATTATCACCACCATCATCTGCTGGTGGTTCTTCCACAGCTCGAACACGTTGTGGAGAATGCATATTTGCGCTTCTTCCGACTCAGCGAGCGCCTGTGGATTACAAATCAGCATGCAGCACTCAGCGTGAATTAGCGAAACTCACCTTGAACACCAAGTGGAACTTTGATATTGCAGCGAAGCTGTGCGAGAACGACTTGGATCCCAAGTTCAAAAGTGTCTGCACGAACACATCGATCTTCAGCGGATTGAATGAGCTCTCCGACATCTCGTTGTCACCGTTTTCACCGGAATTCGGCAGCTCCTTCAGCACGTTGACGACCTCTTCGGGGGTGCACTTCTGTCGTATAGCCACGACAAGTTGATGTGCAGTTGTCGTGCCTGGCAGTGCAGCTGTGGAAAAACACAGCATAAGCAGTGTGACAATTATAACCGGCTACTGGTTTCGCCAAATTAGCAACAGATAGCATAACATGGCACTTCTCACTCTAGTGGAACACGATGAAGTGGCTTGCCCAACGATGCGAAAACGCGGTAACTTAAGAAGGCCCTTCCTACTTTCTGTTCGGATGGAGACACGAATTACATAATTAATTGCCACTGGTGTTTCTATTGCTGCTGATAATGAAATCAGCCCGGGGCGGGGTGTTATTGACGTTACGCTCGGCCTAACCGAAGAAGTTCTATCGATCTATCGAAGCCTCCCCTTCGAAACGACTCATGAACTTCACCGAAGCCCAACGAAGCCGAAAGTGCTCGAAGACACACTCGCTGGAAACACTATCAATTGAAGCACAGCACCCACCATGCAAAGTAGCTGAAAGGGAGACGATTACTTGCGAAATTTTAACGCAACAATGTGGAAAACTTTGCAAGTTATTCAGTCGTCTCGTGTGCGTTGTGGAATACACTTAACCAGGCGGAATGTATCACAAAAAGTTTCTATTTGCTGTTGCATTGGTAAAAAAAAAGAAAAAAACACTGATGCAAATTTATTTACCACTCTCATTGCAGCTGCAGCTTTGCCAAGCCGCAATCGAAAGAGACCTGCTGCTCACGCCGAAGGAGGGTGTGCGCGTCTTTGGGAGGACTCTGTTCTACAATCCCCGCACTAATGTGTCGACTGGACTGGTACCATGGGAGCAAACACTCAAGCACGTCACGTTTTTGACCCTCTTCGCGGATGGTGGAAGGAGCTCAAATTTGAGGTAAGTCCCTCCCATGCGTCCATCAAACACATCGCTAATAAGAAATACTTCCACCATAAAGTGACATCAAGGAATACACAAAGTTTATGCAGTCCAAGTATGTTCCCATGCACGAGGAGTATCCCAGGTTCGGGGACATAATCACCATGGCACGGGGTCGGCTAGAGAAACATAACGGCTACCGCTTCGTTGAAGGCATCTGTGAGCAGCGATGTGGGGACGACGTTTCGGCGCTGTGGAGGGTGCAGAAAATACGTCATCGGGATGCGGAAAGGGGTTTTCGGTACGAAATGAAGTTCAGCGTGACACCTCTGGACAGTGGCGGTGTGATACAACACAAGCACACGCACAACGAGCAATATTTCAAGTCGTTCATTATGAAAGACGACGACTATCCGGACAGCTTCAACGCACTGACGCGGCGATCGGACAGCATTGAGAACTTTTCGAACGAAAGACAGGCCAGGATCATTAATGAAAATCCGCAAAGGGACAATGCTCTTTTGTCCCACTTACCCGCACTGAACATTGGTGAGTACTTTAAGGAGGTGCCGAAGGCTTCATCCAAAGTTGGATACCTTTCCAACACGCGGCCTGTCTTTCCAACGACCTATAGGCCCAACTTTCGTGTGAAATTTACAAAGCCCGAGGTTTTCGAGGCCCCGGAGGAGCCTAAGACCGTCGTCACGCACCACTTTCATCACCATTACTTTATGAAAGACGCGGAAACGTCTCAGCACATATACCCGAACGCTATTCAGGTCGTAGAGGGACCAAACGCCGAGCAGTTGTTGCCCCAATTCACGATAAAGGTACTCCCCACATCTCAGACGACTACTACGACCGAGCCGCCGCCGCCCGCGCTCTTCTACATGCAACAGATCCCATTGTACATACAGTCGTTCCCCAGAGAGGAGAGCAGCATCCAACAGGTGGACAACAAGCCCTTTAAACAAAGCGAACAGCAGTTCGATGAGATACGGTACTCGGAACCAGATCCACTGTACGACAATGTGGACACGGACACTCCCAGGAGTTATTCAGAGCCCGCTGCGGAAGAGGTACATCCACAAGTCGAACGGCCTCGTTCGCAAACGGCGGAGAAGCCAGACTCCATTAGCGCGCAGCTACCTCCACCGGAGGAGCACGAGGACACGCAAGTTCCATACGTTGATGAAGAAACAGAGAAAACCACGCGGCAGCCAACACAAACCCCGTCATATTCCTTGACGCGAAAGACTCTCCTACCCAAGAGTAAATACTTCATCTCCACGTCAACGTCTGAGAGTCCTCTCAAGCAAGCAGGTAAACTTTCGCTGCACAAGAGTCGCAACAATCCGCGCACTACATCCGAGCAGCCGGTGTTGAAATGGAAGCCCAGGCGAAAGCCCAAGCAACAGACCTCCAGCGAACGCCCGACAGATATAGAGGAGAAAGTGATCACGGTTACTCCGAGCAAAGCGGATGTGGCTGACTTCGAGGTCCTCACACAGAAGTCCGTGAGCAAGTCGATTAGCGTGAAGGTAGGAAATTACTCTGAAGAAATTCCCCTGGCGATAGAAACCGCAACGACGGTCTCTGGCGAAATGCAAGGTTCTGCCGAGGAACCCAACAAAGCATCGTAGGCATAAGTTCCATTTGTTATCAATGTAGCTTCAAATAAAATGATAAAATAAACGGCCTCCTTTGTACTTACCAGCTCCTTCGGTGGAATACTTATAGCTTGGCTGCGGGGCGATGGGTATCAGCTGGGCATATGCCTCCGGCATCATTTCTGTAATTCTCTGGTGATAGGACAACCTGTGGGATAGACACAAACGTCAACCGGTATTCGTTTAGATTGCTTTCGAACTCACCTCAAGCATTTCTGTAGCACCTCCTGTATGAATTTGGGCCTGGGGTGTTCCGGATCCAACAACAAACAGCTGTCCCACTCATCCCACGACCAGGTAAACTTAAAGTTGCTCAAATGGTAGGAGAACCAGTTGACAAACCGGTCGAAACAAGAAGTGTTCATGGAGTCGATTCGCATGAAAAGAATTTCTGTAGCCTGAGCCAACACCTGGGGCAGGGTGGCTGGTTGCAGCTTGCACAGCTCAATCAGAATGGACCCGTAGACAATGTCCAAATACCTTGGAGTCGGCATGTGGAAGAGCTCGGCGAAAATGACTTCCACGATGCAATATTCGAGGGGTATTTTGTTTTTGTATGGGAACGCCAGCAGTTGAGCTGCACAATCCTTGCGCTCGAGCTTGTGCGTCTCGATAATATGATGCAGATGCTCTTCGATGAGGAAGCGCTCAATCGAGTGGGCGCCTGGCAAATTGGGTCCGTCTGGACAATCTGTGTAGTCAAACATGCGGTACACTACCCACGGCATGGGGTAGACAAACGACTCGTGGTGTTGTGGCGGCACGATTTGCGGCAGGTTGTGCTGCAATGCCTCACAGAGCACCGAATCAAATGCCAGATAAGGCCTCGGAATGTGCTTCTCGGCCCAGTTGTCTTGACGGAGTTTCCGAATCTGTGCCCAAAGGCAGTCGAGGTATTCCTCTTGGGGATGTGGCGCATCCACAGACCACACACGCAACGCATTGTGGTGCTTCTTGGTGCGTTTGTTGAGAAAAACCTCAATTCTCAGCAACAGACTTTCGAGAGAAGATTCTTTCTTCTCGTACAAATCTCTGCCAACCCATGGGAGGGTAGAGAGCACTGCAAAGACATACCAATCTCGGCGAACCTGCGGCACACTGTCTTCGTTTGACACATCGATCATTATGTCCAGAAGTTGCAGCAAACTTGAAGCCGAAATGACGTGGCAATTTACCAAATCTGCCAGAAACCTCAGCGAATATCGCGCTGCATCCCACCGGCAGGCTTTCAAACTGTCCTTAAACGTCTTGACCATATGGTCGACGAACTCGCCGCCGAACTTGTAGTTCTTTGCGTTCAGCAGGCCTACAAGCGTTGTGTAAATGGTACACTTCTCTGGCATTTTGACTGCACATTCTGAGAGAATGCGAAGGATCTTCAAGCGGAAGGTACCCAAATCAGCTTCCAATACGGAAACCAGTCCTTCGAGATTTGATTCCACTGAAGAGGTACTTCGTTCGCCTACGCGCAAAATAAGCGACTCGAGACGATCTTCAATCTCCTGGTTCTCCGAGACACGACGGCGTTTTCTATTACGATGATCTAAAACAGAAGAAAGTCTCAGTCGTTTTTCCGGAAAAGAAGTTTTTAGAACAATTTCCCTTTTTTTTGTAGGTTAGTTGTGTTTTGAGGGGAAATTCAATTCAAAATTGGTTGCTTACCATAGCTATCATCGTCATCGTGAGCTCGTCGTCTGTTCATTTTATTGTTGAGATAATAAATATCTGGGAAATTATCTATTAGTTTAATGCGGTTCCGTGAAAATTGTTAAAACAAAATTAATCGACGAAATAAACGACGATGCAAAGACGCGTCGCTGATTAAACGTCAAATTGAAATTTGACATTTCCAGTGGAACGTCGGAATGAAAGTTTCCCTTTCCAAATGTCTTACGAGGATGCACTCAAAATGGCGTATGTTATGCTTAAGGGTGAGTACGCAATTGATTTTCGGAGTTCCTGCTTTGGCAGCCAATTATTGTGTTCAAAAGTTCGCCCATCTATTTATCTGCGAATCGCAGGCTATACAAATACATACCTAGTAGATATTCTTATGAAATGTAATATAACCTACCTTTTTTCACATTTCTTACATTTCTTAAAATTATTATACTTGGTGTCGCGCTCTTTTCGAAGATGTAAGAGAGTAAGATAAGAATAATTATGCATCAATATTAATATATTTACGCCTCATTGATGTTTATTGGAAAATGTGAAAAGCTTGGGAATACAGTAACACAGTGAAACGTTTTAGACAAATCAAAAGTTGGGCAGAAAGAGCTGCACTTAAGAATAGACTTCCCCAGCATAAAAGCACTGCAAATTTTAGTCCATGAAACTTCTTTGGACTTAAATATTTCAAATGCTAATGTAACTGACGCGAATTAACTCTTCACTCAATTTTGAATGTAATGTGTACGATAATATTGATTTAAGGTAATAAACGTGCTTTTTGACACTTTTTATTGGATGTACATATATGATTTAGCATTTTTTACTTATGAAGACTTCTTTCAAAAGTCACAATAATATGTCAGAATATTTTATGATAAATAGGATAGCACTATGCTCGGTTGGAGTAACTCTGCAGAATTGTTTTAAAATCATTTGCTTGGGCAACAATTCCGGGTAGAATTGATGGTTGCAACCGCTCTCTTGTTTGCCTAAATGCTTATCATAACTACCTTTAAAAAGCCCGATAGTTCAAGGTGCCACCGCTAAAATTTAGCTGCTGTAATAAATTAAATCTTTTCTCGTGTGCAAATTAACGAAAAAGACGGCGAACAAGCAGTTTTTTCGGTGGTACTTTAAGTCCCTGTTGATGCAAAGCAAACTGAACCTTTTTAGCGCTCAATGGAGTCTTGGCATTTTTTGTATAAGTTCTCGCAAAAGTTGTCAGCTACAAAAAAAAATAAAAAATACCTATACAGTTTCAACATGGAAAATGTTTTAAAAATTGTTTTCTTATGAATTTTACTGAGAAAAATACTGAAACAGACCTATTACTTAATTGGTGTGGCTTTCGTTAACAGGAATCTTCTAACTTATATCAGATCACCAAGATCTTCGCACGAAGAATCTTCCCCAGTGATTTCATAAAAGCGAAATGGAACTGTTGAACAAAGCTGTAGGATCTGGACATTATTATGGACTGCACGTCTTTTAGACAGAAGTCATTTGCATAATGGTTCCATAGGGTAAGGCTTGTTTATCAAACTTTGGATCTCGCTTCGACGAATTACAAGAGAACTATACCCAACATACAGAACAAACATCTCGGATAAGGCCTCTTCCGAGAGCCATATTACTTTTTATGCAAAAAGATTTCTTTCCTTCAGTTCTACGAGCACTTCTTCCTACGGAAAAATTAAACACCAATTCAATTTATCAACTTCAACAATAACACACAAAATATGTCCACAAATCTGTTAATGCGATTATGTCATACTAAATTGAAAATAAACCAAGCATACCAACGGACTCGTTGCTTGGCTTAAAAAAAAATGATTTTCGAATTTAAGCTGTTCTGAGCCGGTGGTGAACATTTACCAATCATCAGATATAGTCTCCGGACAATAACAACAACCCCAACGTTCTGCACCCACCCTTATGGCTGGCGAACAATAAAAGTATTATGCTAATACCGCCACCCACAAATAGAGACATTCCTCCTGCAACCATGCACACTTCATCAAGGACCAACTCTCGGAGGAAAACCGCGCATCAGATTCAGAGTATCGTACATGTGACACATCGTTGCACGATGATGCGACAGGAAAACAATATAAAGCAGATTTCATCGCAAACTCTCTCGGCACCGGTATACTGAAAGATTCCATAAACTCCGGCAACAGTCGGAAGACACTTACCCCGCACATGGTAGCTATGATACCATGGATGGAAGAAGGAAATAAAAGCATGCAAAACGCTCTGGAGTGACACTAAAAACCATCCCCCACCCCTCCGCAGTTGTATTACCAATTGTTGTCACTGTAGCCATCAGGGGGACGTGCACTTGAAATTTTAATAATATACTCGCACGAACACGTGAATTGGATAACAAATTACGAGTCCTGTGCCTACCTCCTTATAGTGCAATCGGCACTGAAACCCATGTGCAAAATAATTCAATTTGCAACCAAATTCAATTCAAATCTGTATTCTAATTTACTCGTGTTTATCTCTCCCAGGATCACATGTGAGATGTGAGTGACAGACGCCATGATAAATCAAAGGACTCGCGTACGTAAGTATATCACACTTAAAATGTTGACACACAACGAAGTGCTTGAGTATTCACTTTAGTGAAGCGAAATTCCCGCAACGGGCGCTCTTTGTTCTTGCTCGTTGCTTAGTTGATTGCGGGACTGCACGATTTTATCCCACTCCCCCGATATAGGCAGACGCACGCATGGATATCATCGTCTCATCTCAAAATCCTCAAAAAAAAAAATCTGGAACGGGGCGCAGACTATACGAGAGTAAATAAAAAAAAAAACACGACAAAAGCTTTAACGAAAGAAAGCATTAGTGAAACGAGTATACCAGCAAAGTCATCCAATACGCCCGCCCCCTGGGCAACTCAAATCTCGGTGTGAACTGATGGGGATGTGCATACATTCAGGAAAAAAGTATTTAACAATGCCTGAAAAGCATCCGTCTCTGAAATCATTCGGGGAATGGAAAAAATTGGAACACCACGAAGTGGTATTTATTACAATCCGAAGAATATTCTATGCTGTGCACAGGGACGGTTGCTGCTCCTACTTACTCGCCTTAAGGGCGAAATCCTATGCTCGAATACGGGGAGCATATTCGCAGCCAGCTTCCAAACACTAGCTGTTAGGTTTGATTAGCTTAATTGCAAATATTTAGATTTTCTGTTTCCCATATCGCAAATACTGTTAGGCGCAGCGAACGCGCCCTTCATCGCACCAGCCTTCCCTGCGCCTCGCATAGCAAACAATTGAAAAATTAAAAAACAAGAGGAAAAAATACTATATACCGCTATAGCTCTGTGGTATAATAGCTGCGAACAATTGCTGTCGGTTTACCAACACTTTTTTTTCCTTCTTTCCTATTCGTCCTTTTATCCCTCCATCTGCAGCCCCCACACCCGAATATAAGAATCTGCATGAGGACGTTCAACAGTAGTAAAACACAGATTGATGCAATGTTGTCTGTTGCGTTGCTCGGTGATTTCTATATGTTGCCTTGCCTCAGATTTGCTCCTGATGGTGATGGCGATGATGATGGTGATGCTCCTGATGGTTGATGGCTGCTCTACCTATATGATTTACTTCCTTTTTTGAAACACGCGCCAATACAACAAAAAGCACCGACTACTCGACCCTTCTTCATGGGGAGAGGGTGGAATTTAAAATGTGTTCTCGGGTTTAGATATAAAACTCACAATGGTTGCTTGGCGGTTGACGGTGTCGGTTTTGTGCCATTCGGTTCGGATTCATTTGAATTTAAACCACTACCCGAGAAGGTGGTACTTGTAATTACGGACAAAATAAGTTCCGTTCGTGGCATAACGTATATCGAATATTCGCTCAAAACGGTTTAGTGCTTGCGGATTAATTGTTCTACCAATTAATAAAGTGACTTTACGAACAAAATATTTAAACTGGTGTCGATTGTAAGTTAAAAATGTGTAACAAAAAGTTTATGAAATAATTTTATAAAGTCGTCCTTTTGCCGACGGGATGTACGCGAGCGCTCGTCGCAATACTTCATCAAACTCCCATTGTCCGATTAAATGAAAATAATGTTAGGGCCCAACTGAATTAAACCCAAGTTAAGTGATTGGATTCATCCCTTCTTCTGCAACCACGGAACGCAAATTTAAATTTATGTACCACTTGTGGATGTGAATTACTTCGTCAAAACACAACCCTCGGTCTCGGTGATATGCATCGAACTTACCGCATATATAGGTATACGCGTGACAAGGATACAGCTCAATATACATGTGCGTACGTAGGTGTAGACGCGTTTACAGGCCAACCGAAACACACGTGATGAATGGCCATATTGAGCCTTTGCTTAAATCGTAATGTGTTTTCGACTGTGTTACGAATTGCTGCCGATTAGCACTGCAACCCTTGCCATCGAATGTGTAAAAGGGGATGGCGAGGTTGAATGTTTGCTATTTACACCGTGTCGATGTGGTCACGACTTTTGTTACACAAGTCGGAATATGGTAAACTCCATTATCGCAAGTATGTCGGCAGATTCAAAAGTGAAAAGTGAGAGTCAATTAGTATAGGTCTGGAATAAATTATTCTACAGAAAGATCCCAATAGCAGCATACTTCTGAGAGTAGGCGAATCGAACCTGGAACTCGTTGGAACTACTGAAAGATTTAAATGTGCAAGACTTGTTTCGTGCAAATCGATGACCGACGGAGGTCAATTTTCAATCCGCCATACTAATAATCATTTTTAGTGCCCAGGCTAAACATTTCGAAATAACAGTAGCGAAATTTTCCATACGAAATTGCATATTCTGACCTATAAAATATTTAGTGTGAAGGTTAAAAATGGTTATTAGTAAGGCCCAATGTCTCTAACAAATTCCTACAAAATGATTAGACTTGGCGGCCTGTATTCAATACATTCATCTTCTTTGTCAACCAAGTTTTCGGGCACTTGGTCATTTTAAGTCGAATAAATCTGTAGCCACAAGCAATAACCGCTTAAGTCGACTTAAGACGTTATTGAAATTTTTATGCTATTAGATTCAGTGTGCTCAAATTTATTTTTAAATTATTTTAGTTGTATTTCTTTAAAAAATTAACCACAATTTCCAAAAAAACATAACAACTTAAGTAAGTCACTAGAGTTAATAGAGTTATTTGTATTTTCACGCGTTTGTCAAAAACTTTAAGCTGCTCTCGTGAAAAATGAGTAAAACAGACTTAAGCTTTTTTTGCTTGTGGTCACACAAAATTCGAATTTGTCTGCAATAGATGAACCCTCAAAAACAATATTAGTCTTTGACGTCACTTTTACGATGTCAGACACACGAAATTCTTGACTAAAGTTGTCGTTGGCTACCCCTTTTTAATTAACGCCAACTGAGAAAACTGGGCCAAAAAATACTAAAGCAATCAAAGTCAACTAGCTGTCATACTTACTAAACTTGAGCTTTAAACATTTTTACATATGCAATTTATTGCACGGTTTTAGAGAGAGAAATGGCTCTTTCCGCAGTAAGTGCTTAAAAAAGATTCAAAATCATTAGGTACCTTAATATGTCAGACAAGTTTTAGGTAAAGATTCGAAAATAAAAGTAACTCGTAACTCGGCACTCTTCGTCTTACTGTTCGTCTGCCTAAAGTAGGTTACATAGCTCAACAAGTCTTAAGTAGAATGAAACATATTCTTCGCCTGTCGCTTATTAATTGGCATCTTTCGACATTTATTGCCTTATTCAAAGCCTTGGTACAGAGCTCGAGGATCTGGCGAAAGGGTCTTGTGCAGCGAGAAGAATAGCTGCTACAAAAGACAAGGGTAAAATAAGAACACTTTCAAAAATTTTCATAGAATTTTGCTAGGACATTTCAATTTAAACTGTTTCCCTATCTATAGGCGTGTTTTTTTGAGCTTCGATCTCAGCAAAGCAAAGTAAAGTAGGATTTTCAGCACACATATTACAACAACTACTGCGAGTCTCGAAGTGTCAAGTAGAGCGTATTTGTTGTAATTGCGTGCTGAAAATCCTACTTTACTTTGCTTTGCTAAGATCGAAGCTCAAAAAAATAGGACTATTATTAAAAAAATGCCGACGAAATAAGATATTATTATCATAAACATAACCATGGTCCTGAAGGCGTTGCCGGGCTCTTGCATTGTTAGAACCATAGTACTTTTGTGAATCGTTTAAATGCGATCATCTTCCCAACAAACAGAAAAAGTCGCTTGGAAATGTGACATGTGGAACATGTAGAATGTGCGATTCTAGTGCAATTCAGTCCAGAATAGTAGACGTAGACGCCTCCAAAATTTAGAGTTCGAATCTCTTAACATGGTATAATCAAAAGGACCTGAACATTTTTTTTATATTGTATGGAAAAAAATCATAAAAAAATAGTATCGCTTCCTTCTTTCAATATTCTGTTGCTCAGCGCGTTAGCATAGTATAGTCGTTCTAATCCAACTGCAATTGGTCATTCACAATCAGGGCGAGGAAATAAACAAGTGAATTTTACTGGAATTGCTAACAAAGAAGTTTTTTTTTTCATACCCTCCACAGGAAGGTATATTCACTTTGTCATTACATTTGTAACGCCAAGAAGGAGTCACCGGATACCTCACAAAGAATATAATTCTGAATCAGGATCACAATCTGAATCGATTTAGCCATGTCCGTTTGTCTGTCTGTCTGTTGAAAGCACGATAGCGCCCAAAGGAATTGACATAGGCGAATGAAATTTTGTGAAAGGTCTTCTTTTTATCGTCGTTAGGTTGGTATTAAAAATGTCCGTCAAGTAGTTCTGGTACCTTCCATACAAAATCAATATTAGGCCCATGTGTCTCTCTGTCTGTTGGAAACAGGATAGCGGCGAAATAAATCGACCTAGGCAAGTGAAATTTTGTGAAAAGACTTACTTTTATCGTCGTCAGGTTGGTATGAAAAATGGGCTATGTCGGTCAAGTAGTTCTGGTAGTACCTCCCACACAAAACCAATCTCGCATGACTTGTATGCAGTGGATGGTATCAAGCCAGGCCGATGATAACACTTTTACTTGTTTTTAATTCGAATAATAACTAATAGGAGACATAATGCGCAAGTGACTCATTTCAAAAATGTGCTAGAACGAAAAGTAAATGAGTTGCTGATTTAAAAAGGAGTGATAGTTCTGAATCGCATATTCATAATTTATAAATAATTCAAATCACCGTTCCGTTCTCCTAAAACCTTGATAAATGTATTACAAATGTTATTTCGCTTCTTTTAAAAATACCAAGAGATAAAATTCTGATAAATGTATTTTTTTATCAGCCTTTATCGTGCTCTCGTTCTTAAGCTTCCAAATCGAGAAAGTCATGAAAAGTGCATACGCTCTCTCACGCTCAGTGGTCCCAGACTGTGAAAACTGTCTTCCCATTTTTTGATCAGCAAAGGCAATAATTTTCCCCTAAATTTGATAAAAGTTCCCCTTTTTTTCCCCTAAGTGAAATTTGCCTTTATTTTTACAAGAAATGTGAATTTGAAATGCATTCAGAAATTCAGATACACAAAAAGTCTTACGTAGACATTCGATGGGCTGTTTTCTTTCATATTAAGTGTGAACATTTCATTCTTAGTGAACTTTGAAGTTTATTTGTAATGGAAATGCGTTTTAATTTTACTTCTAAGTAATTTAAGTTTTAAGAGAATTTTGATGATTTCCCCATTTTTCCCCCCTTTTCATCCTTTTTCATTGAAAAAGCCCCAAAATGGGAGCTTTTCTCCTCAATCTGGTACCACTGCTTGGACTTGGACTGGACTTGATATAAAGGCAGTGCTTTTGAGCGGAAAAAAAAGATCGGTACTACAAACAGTGTTCTCTTATAGTGATTATATCTTGTATACGCATTTTTTTTTTGTTCGATAAACTCGGGATTCTTACATGAACTCTCAATCAGATGAACTCGCCGGTGCGGGAAGGGAAATCTTCTCTAGGGAAATAGAAGCGAACGAAAAATTGCAAATTGCCTGATTTGCAGGGATGTGAGGCTGAGGATATGAACAAATCAGTTTAAAGTTCGTCTGGCTTTAATTTTCTCAGTGATAAGTGTGGAGACTGGAGATATTGATAAACCATTGTAACTGATATTTTTTTCTTAACCTAAAAAGTTAAGACAGGCAACTGTCAGTCAGTTGGCCACTAAAATAGCGAAATTCGAATCGGATATGAGCGTTATAAAAAGGCATCATTCCATTCCCAACCATCAATGGAGCAATAAAACAACTTGCCACTCGCTTCATATAGCTTTAATACGTACCTACTCTTCAAGGAAACATTGGGCCTTACCAATAAACATTTTTAGTTTCGACACTAAATTTTAGTAGTTCACAGTGACTATATTTTCCATACAAATTTCGCAATTGTGAGCTTGCGTAAATTTAAAGTAGAGAATAAAATTGGTTATTAGTATGGCGCAATGACCACGCCAACTGAGTCTCTTTTGTACCCCTTCGGGTAGGGGAAAGAATATACCCGAGGTAGGCATGCCTGTCGTAAGAGTCGACTAAAATCCAACCCCGCCTTGTTACGAAAGTAGCATGCCGGTCCAAAGCCCGGGTAAAGGAGGATGGTTTGAGGTAACAGCTTTTTAGCCTATCCTCAGTAAAGATCAAACTGTTAGTGTATTCTAACCCACAGGAGCCAGTGGATAACACTCAACAACGCTATGAATGGAGAAACAAAAGGAATTGTCTACTCCAGGTGGTAATGGCAATAGCCAAAATCCACCCGTAGTCTTCTCGACTACGGCCGGGGCACGGATTCTGGAGGCCTCAACATTCATACCCGAACCCACAAGCGACTCTTGCGGCTCTATGTCCGATTTCCTCGGCAAATTGAGCATGAGACAAGCTGCTGCCCACTGCACTGCCACTGACGGCCTGACTCGGGAAACCTCTATGGTTGAACGGGCTCCTGAAGAGGCGGGCTCTGAGCGGCGCTCGTCTAAGGGACAGCGGAAGAGGGAAAGGAAGAAGCTGTCGGATCTGCGGCGCAAAGATGCTTTACCGGCTGAAGGCGCGAGCTCTTCTCTCAGCTCTTCGGCGGTGCCTTTGAAAAGGAATAGGTCAGTGGAGGTCTCACCAACTGAAGCTAACCAACCCCTTGGATTGGGCTCCGCCTCCTCTTCTGCCGAACCGAAAAGTAAGAAGAAGCGACCCAAGCTCGTAAAGAGAACAAAACCCGCTCAAGTCTGTGAGTCCGCCCGTGCACGGTCTCCAAATGAAACCGGTGCTGCTACCAGAAATGGAGGCAGTACTGGTGAACGGAAACCGGATGTTGCGATCGCACCTACGGACTTGAGCTCAAAACCCGCATGCGACCCTTGTGGCTCTACGCCCGATTCACTCGGCAATTTGAGCATGGGACTAGCTGCTGCCCACTTCACTGCCACTGACGGTCAGACTCGGGATACCTCTATGGTTGAACGGGCTCCTGAAGAGGCGGTCTCTGAGCGGCGCCTGTCTAAGGGACAGCGGAAAAGGAAAAGGAAGAAGCTGTTAGATCTGCGGCGCAAAGAAGCTTTACCGGCTGAAGGCGCAAGCTCTTCTATCAGCTCTTCGGCGGTGCCTTTGAAAAGGAACAGGTCGGTGGAGGTTTCACAAACTGAAGCAGACCAACCCCTTGGACTGGGCGCTACCTCCTCTTCTGCCGAACCACAAAGCAAGAAGTTGCGTGCCTCCTTTGAACGCAGAACAGCTAAGGAACGAGATAGTAGGCTGTCCTATAAGGATGCTGCAGTTTCTTCTTTAGCAGTTCGTATAGGGAAAGCAGGCAATGACAATAGCATGAGCGATGCAGAGTGCAAACACTGCAAAGCCCATCTTTTGGAGCTTGTCGCGGCAACAAGTGCTTGTATCCAGGTAGAGGGCTGTGAGTTCAAGGACGGAACCTTCGTGGTGAAGACCTCCTCGCAGCAAACCTCTAAATGGGTCAGCAGTATGGTGCCGAAGATCCCTCCCCTTGGGACCACAATTTTTGAGGTCTACAAGCCACCCAAGCTTACGCGTGCCGTCTGTTGGATCCCTGGGAAACTGGAGAAATCGGCGGATGTGCTCAAGCGTTTGAATGCCCAGAACCCTGGTCTCGACACAAAAGCCTGGATTGTCCGTTCTCACAGGCAGAGCAGAAACCGTCACGATGAAGATGGTAGCTCTCTGGTTGTGAGCATAGACATGGTTTCTGCCGAGATCATTAAGTCTAGGTATAATATGCGTCCCTATCTGCATCTTGGTAGGATTCATTTCCATTTCAATGCCAAATAGTGCAAATAGAGGACGTAACCCAGAGTCTACATCCATTTTGTTTACTCAGATTAACCTACAACACTGCAAGGCTGCTACTGCTCTCTTAAGTAGTAGGCTTGCGGTATGTAGAACAAAGAACTGCATAACATCCATCCAAGAACCGTGGGTGTGGAAAAATCGCATCTGTGGCCTTGGTGGGTTAAGCGGTTCGCACAACGTTCTTTACGATAAGCTGTCCGAGAGACCTAGGACATGTCTTGTTGTATCGAAATCCCTCACGGCAGTTACAATCAAACGGTTCTGTTGCCAGGATCTGGTTGCTGCAACTATTACTTACCATGCAAACGGCAATTGGGAAACCTTTGTCATTGCATCGGCCTACTTTCCCTACGACTCTTTAACTCCTCCACCACCAAAGGCTGTTGTTGAGCTCGTAGAGTACTGCGAGTCCAAAAAGATAGGTCTTATCTTATGTTGCGATGCTAATGCTCAAAACACTGTTTGGGGTAGCAGCAAGTGTAATATACGGGGAGATCGTCTTCTGGACTTCATCCTATCGTCTGACATCACCATCAACAATGTAGGTTGTCGACCTACATTTGTTACAGCCATGAGACAGCAAGTAATTGATGTTACCCTGTCCAACAGGCATTGCAAGACTATCATAAATTGGAGAGTATCGCCAGATAGCACTTTGTCAGATCACAGATACATCGAATTTCAAATCTGCTGTGAAGTTTCACCTTCGCTGGAGAGGAGAAATCCGAGGAAAACAAATTGGGCTCGGTTTGAGGAGGAGCTTGGCAATTCTGTTAAAGCACCACTCAAGCTGAGATCAATACAGGGGGTGGAGAAGTCTGCTCAGTATCTGAGCAGCGTCATTACCCGTTGTTTTGAACTAGCGTGTCCAGTTTCAAAAAACTCCTGTAGAAAACCGGTACCTTGGTGGAATACCGAACTGCAGTGTATTCGCAGAGAAACCAGGAAGCTCCTAAATAGGTCTTTAAAAACCAACTTAGAAGAAGACTGGAATCTGTATCGATCGAAACAAAAAGAATTTAAGAGACTAATTCGTAAATCGAAAAGTGACTCTTATAGGAAATTTTGTGAGGAGGTCGCTTCACTAAGTGCAACCAGTAGGCTTGTTAAAGTCCTCAAAAGGGACAGACCAAGTAAACTGGAATCGCTCCAAAAATCTGATGGTACCTACACTGAGACAAAGGCGGAGACTTTTAGTCTCCTGCTGGAGACTCACTTCCCGGGAAATCAGGTCACTACGTGCTCTTCAGTGGTACCGCCTATGGTGGCCACTTCTGAACTATCCAACACCACGCGGCGTAGTTGGTATGTTGCATCCAGAGTGGTGACGGACGAAGCTATCAAATATGCAATTGCATCTTTTGAGAGTTTCAAGTCACCGGGTCCGGATGGAATTTATCCGGCTATGCTGAAACAAGGTTTTAGTCAGCTGATGCCGACGCTGAAAAGAATTTTCACCGCTAGCTTGGCCTTAGCCTACATACCTTCCCCTTGGCGTATGGTTAAAGTCGTGTTTATACCAAAGATAGGTAAGACCGACTACACTCTCGCCAAAAGTTTCAGACCCATAAGTCTGTCTTCCTTCCTGCTGAAAAGCTTGGAGAGACTGGTTGAACTGCACGTGCGCAATGTTGCTCTTCGATCGCATCCTCTTTCTTTGATGCAACATGCCTATCAGCGTGGAAAATCCTGTGAAACCGCGCTTCAAAACCTTGTTGGTAGGATTGAAAGTGCTCTTGATCGGAAGGAGTACGCGCTGGGTATTTTCGTCGATATCGAGGGTGCTTTTGATAATGCGACGTTTGATAGCATGTGCAATGCAGCCAGACATCATGGTGTAGATGAAACATTGGTTTTGTGGATTAAAGCAATGCTAATGTACAGGACGTTGGTTGCCGAGGCGGATTGTGGCAAATGCGTCATGACTGGGGTAAACAGGGGCTGCCCTCAAGGTGGTGTTCTGTCTCCCCTTTTATGGTGTATGGTAGTGGACTCTCTGCTAACGGCTCTCGATCTTCCTGGAACCTACACACAAGCCTATGCGGATGATGTCGCCGTTCTGTCTGTCGGTTCAGACCTAAAGACCGTCTGCTCTCGGGCGCAGAGATCTTTGGGCCTAATCGATGATTGGTGCACAAGAAATGGGCTTTCAGTGAATCCTCTTAAAACTACGGTTGTTCTCTTCACGAGAAGGAGGAAGATCACTGGTCTGACTCAGCTTGTGCTAAAAGGCGTCACTATACCGATATCCGATGAAGTCAAATATCTGGGAGTAATCCTCGATAGAAAGCTTCTTTGGTCCAAGCATGTCGAATCAAAAACCGATAAGGCGCTGTCAACTTTCTGGCAGTGCAAAGGCGCTTTTGGCAAGACATGGGGTTTATCTCCTAAAAGGGTCCTTTGGATCTATACGGCAATGATAAGACCACTTCTTTCATACGCATCGGTTGTATGGTGGAACAGGCTTTCGCGGAAACGTGTTACTGCCTCTCTTGCCAGACTTCAAAGAACGGTTTGTCTTGGATGCACAGGGGCCTTCCCTAGCACTCCGGGCTCTGCTCTAGATGCTATGATGAACCTCCCCCCTCTTGATATTTTTATCATGGGGTGTACGCTGAAAACCATTTCTCGGTTAAAGAGAGGTGGCTTTTGGTACCACGCGCATTGGAATTTTGAGGAACTTGTGCGAGAATTGTCCTTTGACCCCTGTCTTATGGACATGCCGTCTGACGCAATGACCCCAGAAATCCTACTGCGACAAAACTACCATGTCAACTTTCCTCAGGAAACGGAATGGCTTCGGTCAGACTCTGAGCCTGGGAAAGAATGCCATCGTGTATTCACGGATGGCTCCAAAACCGGACAAGGGTCTGGTTCTGGTGTCTTTGTGGAAAGCGAGAACATTAGACTACACTACCCCTTAGGTAACCATGCGTCTGTCTTCCAAGCGGAGATTTTCGCTATCCTTATGGCTATGCGCTATATTGTGACAAACAGGTGGAGGGCTAGAAGCATATGCGTTTGCAGTGATAGCCAAGCTGCTTTAAAAGCGCTGCTTAACCCTCTTACCTCGTCCAAGTTAGTGATCGAACTCAAGCTTTCTCTGAACTTAGTCGGAAGGCTCAACACCGTGAATCTTGTTTGGGTCCCAGGTCACACTGGTATCCAGGGAAATGAGATTGCTGATGAGCTTGCCAGACGGGGTTCAGAAGAGGCTTTCTCAGGACCTGAACCTGCGTTGGGTCTGCCTGCTTCTATGGTTAGGTCATCCATTGATACTTGGGTTTCTCGTGAACATGAGCGTCGGTGGCGTGACTGTGCTGGGTGTAGGCAGGCCAAACGACTGCGTCCGGACATTTGCAAAAGGTCCGCGTCTTTCCTTCTATCTCTTAGGAGAATCGACTGCAGACTGCTTGTGGGCGTCCTTTCGGGCCACCAAGCTTTTGCCAAACACTTAAATGTGTTGGGCTTGAGCAACACCACTATCTGTCCTGCTTGTGGAGAGGACGATGATACAGCGGAACACTTCCTCTGTAGCTGTCCCGCCTTTGCTCGCATCAGGTGGCGGATCTTTGGGGCTGATGTGGTGAGTGCCGAACATCTAAGCTCTTCATCACTGAAGCTCCTTCTCATCTTTCTTCGAAAGACGGGAAAACTAAGTACAGTAATGTAAGGTGTCTGTTTTGGCAGTACAATGGACCTGTAGTTTGTGTCTGAGTGCTCCATCGGATAGTAACAACCTCCGACAAAAAAAAAAAAAAAAAAAAAAAAGAGTCTCTTTTGGCCTTTTTTAAGGCGATTATAATAGCAATAAAAGAACTCCTATCCTAGGTGAAATAAAACATGACTTTAGCTAAAGATATCAAAGTCGTTTTTGACAGCCGTGCTTGCACCAAAGAGCCTCTGTAAGCTCTATAGTAGCTCTAGACTGCCGCACATTTGTCAGAGTGATGCTGGATCAGTCCAATGTTCACCTTTGTTGGGTGTCGGGATTTTCTAGGAAGGCTGATGAACTAGCTGAACTTAGAACTAAACAACCTTTTACCATATAAGGGTAACTTGAGATGGATGCTTGCAAACTCAAGATAAAGCTGAATGCTGTTAAAAAAAACCTAACCTTAGCCAAAGCTGGATCTGAAACGTTCTAAGAGTTTGATTGCTCTCGACAGACTTTATCTCAGTGCTACAATATATAGAGGTTTCATCACTGGACACACTTTTTCTTTTAAGCAACCATTCAACAAGGCTTGGCATTTTTTTGTTGAGGCTGTATGGAACTATTGCCCCACTTACTCAGAGCTCTACTACAGCCATTTAACCGATATAATAAACACGACTTCGAGTTTTTCATAAGGAGCTAAAAGTGTTTCAACGAGTGACGGGAAACCAACTTCCTACACGCAAGTGGTCTTAGAACATCGGCTTTCAGTCGATAACCTATCCCAACCATCTACAAGACTCAAATAAAGCTCGGACTCTATAAAAACTAATCACCCAAAATTAGAACAGCTTAACGCCACGTGTAAGAAAGTCCGTGATAGACGTTGGAATTGTATTTCGTCCCTAGTAGGGATTTATATTCCTCGATTGGTCCATTTTGGCATAAAAGCCAAAATATCCTGTTTCACCTGATATAGATAGAGAAAGGTATATAAAATAGTTTTAAAAATTCTGGTTTTCTTATTTGATAACCCTTTTTTACATTTTTATTCTAGAACCCTGTTGGGGCTAAGATTTAGCTAAGTTTTATACAAGTTTTATCTCCGAAAGGTTGCCTTACGACTGCATAATTAAAATGTAGACAACTGTTTTATTCCGGTTAAATTTTAAATATTCACATCAACTGTTAAAGGAAACCATAATTTAATACATTTTTCTTGATCTGTCAAAATTATGTCAAATAATTCGTGCGATTGGAATTCACTGGGTAAACTTTTATAAACATTAGAAGTTTGCGCCGAAATTGATTTCTAAACATAAATGTATTCATAAATAATCACGTTTGAATTAATAATTAATATAATGGCGTTTTCTATTGAAGAAAAGAATTGCCTTTTCTATGAAAAGATCAAGTCTAGAAGTGAACTTTCTATGTATTCTATGTTTCATTGAAAAAAAGTGCACTTCCAGGTCAATTCTTAACACGACAGAAGTTTACAATGAAATCACCAACACACACTAGCAAAATGTCAGATTGAAATTAGAAACAAATTTTTTGCTTGTGTTCCGAACAATTACGTGAACAAAATGTTAACTGAAATTGAAATATATATTGATTTGGCTTATTAAACATTTATATTTACTGTAGAAAACAAAAGAACAAGTAGCAACAGAAAATCTAATCACACATACCACTGCAAAAGTGCAATTTCATTGAAAAGGGCAATTCTAAACTTCTGGGCAATTCTCTCGGATCTTCAATGAAAAACGCCATAAGATCCACCCGGTGCAATGCGTTTCTTTGCAGTTCAAGAAATTCACGAAAACGTAAACAAACTCCACTAGTTGTCAAGTATTTGTCAAGTATATTGCACAAGTATTGGTAAATCAGAGAAAAAATCTAGATTCGCAAAAGTGGTCTGAAATCTTAAAAAGATTGTTTTTTTGTACCAAACGAACATAAAAAGTGCTCTGAGAGCGCCCAATCGAAAACCAAATTAGATATACTTAAGGTGGACATACAGTCCGGGGTGGACCTGGGCCTCAACCAAGAAGCGTCTCCAGCCAGCACGATCTTTAGCCAGCTGTCTCCAGTTTCGCACGCTAAGTTGGTAAGGTCCCCTTCCACTTGCGTGCGCCACCTGAGTCGCGGTCTTCCTCTACTGCGCCGTCCCTCCGGTGTGGATTCGAAGATTTTCCGGGCCGGAGCATTCGTGTCCATTCTTTCAACATGACCCGGCCACCTCAGTCGTTGGACCTTTATTCTTCTGACTAGGTCGATGTCGCTGTACAGCCCGTACAGTTCGTCGTTGTATCTCCTCCTTCATTCACCGTCTATGCAGACGGGACCAAAAATCACTCGAAGAATTTTCCTCTCGAAACAACCAAGAGTAACCTCA
This sequence comes from Cheilosia impressa, assembly GCA_948293265.1. NCBI lineage: Eukaryota > Metazoa > Arthropoda > Insecta > Diptera > Syrphidae > Cheilosia > Cheilosia impressa. The sequence goes on from OX411882.1 coordinate 608,181, forward strand.
TCGGCTTTTAAGAGGGTCCATGCCACTGCCCCATAGAGCAGGAGTGCGATTATTAAGGTCTTATAAAGGGTCACTTTTTGTTCGAGAGAGGGCTTTGCTACTCAATTGCCTTCTTAGCCCAAAGAAACAGCGATTGGCAAGAGTTATTCTTCGTTTAATCTCAGCACTGGTGTCATTGTCTGAGCTCATAGCGGAGCCTAGGTAGACAAAGTCCCTAACCACCTCAAAGTTACAATTATTTGTAACAAGTTTTTTTTATTTATTTCCTAAGGCCTTTGTTTTTTTTTACTTTTGACATTTGTGAACTGCCGGTCGTTGCACATCAACCTTCGCCAAAAGATTCAAATTTATAATAAAACTACACAGAGATGTCGATACATAAAGTGACGTTCGAATCATTTTCAAATACTGTTACAGCTATTCCCGACTTTAAGGAAGCCCCCTCCATCTTTTCTGCATTTAAATTTCAAGTGAAACCAATTGGTATACCGTATATACCGCTAAAGTAAACTGCTCACTTCGTGGAGTAATTAAAACAAACATTCTTCGTCTGAAATGGCTTTCTTCTACTTCTACTTGTTTGTTACAACTTACAATTGTGTTTTTTTTTTTTCCTACCCTTGCTTTATCCTCCAGATTTCGCAAGAAGCATCTTATATGCAAACACACAAATTGAAAAGTAAGAAGCTGCACTTAATTGCCTCACCAGGCAAGGGAAACTCTTCTAAAAAAAGAAAAAAAAACTGCAAAGCACATTTTTACAGGAAAACTTCTGCCTCCAAGTTGAATATTTGTCTGTCAACAACTTAAAAAGTCGTTGATTTTCTGGATTAAGCCAGCTTATTTATTCCCCATAAAGCATAAGTACAAACGTAGGAGTTTTTATTGTCGTCGCAATCTGCGACAGAATGTCTCGCGTCACTATCACAACCGCACAATGCAAATTTTAATTAACAAACGCCGCTGCTAAAAAATGTTATTGTTCCGTAATAAATTCAATTTTGAAACTTTTCTCCATTACCACCTCTCGCCTGCGAGTTAGAGTGGCTGTCCATAAATTATGTATGGCTCCAACGGTGGATATACCTACCTTGGACGATATCTTAATTAACATAATCTAATTTAAATGAAGCGCTTCTTATTCTAACAATGTCATTGAAACAGCGGCTAACAACATAAGGACGCGGCTGCACAGATGGGAAAGGGCGGTCATCAGGGACTGGGCTATTCCTGTTCTAATGAGAAAACTAAATGAATTAAATATCCGAGCAAATTTGGACAAAAAAACGAGCGTCTGCAACACACACAAAAAATGTGACAACTCTTGTTCCGAATATCACATACAGGACGTCGACAGATGGAGGAACATTTTTTGGTAGACTGCACAACTCATCCGGAAAATTTGAGCAAATATGCGACGAAAAAAGTGTCATGTTTGAGTTGAGCTGGTTGGCCAATGGCACCCTTGGAGGTGTGATGTCTTAATCGTCACGTTAAATCCCTTGAATGTGGTTTTGTTCATGCAAAGATCTGTGCATAACTCTAGGTGGGGAATGTCCTTTTGCAAATGAAAAAAAGAATATGAATGTACGTCTCGTGTATCAAAGCTAGGCAGGTTTAAAGCACTCCATTAAAACAATCCTTTGACGATTTAAAATAAAAACAGGAGATCCTTTAATTAATAAAAATGCGCACTGGCTGTAACAGATATGCCAGAGAAACCCACTGCAAGGCAACCCTACTGCTGTGCTGAATAAATGTTTTATATGGATAACAATGGGAATGATGTGGTAGTTGATGTTTGCATTGTCCTTACGGATGTATGCAAATATCATTGCTGCTCTTGATTCACTTTTCATTAGGAGATTACAGGGATTTCCTCAAGTATAAATCTTTTGTCTTGTTAACAAATCAGAAACAGCTTACGACTAAATGTCTTGGCTTTCCATTTGTTTATAAGAAATTTGGGTTTTCAGAGTAGGAAAGGGGAGGCCAACAGCTTCATCAAGAAGCCCCATGTTGACTTAAGTTTATTCAGTGCGTTCGTGTTTTGAAGAATAGGAGATGAAATATCTTTCAAGAAGTAAGGGCATCTAAGTATCAGCAAAACACTTTAATGAATGAAAGAGATGTTGAGACAATGCCAATTTTTTAACAAGTCCCAACGTTTCCCTGTCTTTGCAGATTTCCTCGATATGGCAGAGGACCAACAGCGTCATCAAGAAGCCCCATGCTCTCCACAAAACCAACAGAAGTCCCCGCCGAAGGAACGCAAGAGCATACATGAACTCCGAAACCAGGACTATGTGAGCCGGCTGCTGGCCGCAACGCCACCTTATCTATACTCGGCTCCAGTGGGGCCGAACAACTTCTTCTTCAGCGACATGCTGCGATCGCTCGTCCAAGCAAGGAACAACGAAAACGCTCGCAATTTGCAGATACAGCAGGCCGCAGTTCTGGCTAGAAGGCCACGCAAACGCTCTTGGAGTCAACACAGACCGTATTTTGAACACCTAAGAGATCGCAAAGGGCCTGAGGAAAAACCACCAGCTTCAGAGAAACCACTAGAACTAACAAACAAGCAGTTTCTGCCGATGGCTGCCGCGAAATACCCCAAACCTGAGCCTGCTGCGAAAGATTCGCTCAGTGGCAAGGCACCGAACGACTCTAATCAGACGGAAAGTCAGAATACCCTGCAGGAGAGTCCAGCGGCAGCGTCTCTTCCGCCGCAGGACTTGGTACTGCCCCCGCCACCACCAGTCTGGTACCCACCAATATATCCTCCCTACGGGATAGACCCGCTGCACTTTTTCATCGACCTCCGGGTGTCGGGGCACATATACGACCGCAAAAAGGAGAACGTCTCGCCTCTGGCAAATGCAGAAAACAACACAATCGCATCGACTGAAACCGATGCGCCAGGCAAATATCGCCATGGATCCGCGTTTACAGTACCTGTTCCGCGAAGCGAGGCCAAGAGCTCTACAGCCATCAACCTGTCGTCTTCATCTTCTTCTTCAGCAGAAGCAACAAACAAGCTAGAGAACTACGCCAAATACTACGATTTGGGTGAGTCCAAAGAGAACCACCCCACTGCGAAGAGCAGTTCAAACTACGTGCTCCAAAACCTACCGCGACTATACAGCCAATTCAACGCCACTAAGGATCTGGCGGAGGAGAACTTGTTCGACACTGACAATAAGTCAGATCAGGAGGACTCCATCGAAGAGCACAGCTGTGAGGTTTACAGAGAGAACTCGGCTCACATTGACGTGGAAATGATAGAGTCCACAAAGTTCCGCAACGATGACGGCAGTAGTCGATGCGCCAGTCCTGACGACTGCAATATTACGCAGCAAGATGATTAAGGTTTCAATTGTAGGTATCTAGTCGAGCAATTAAAATAAATCTGACTTCATTTAAATTCAAAAAAAAATATTGTTTGCTACTACAATTGCTTTAAAAGGACGTTGTGTCCACAGGAATAGGACTGAGTTTGAATTTTCCTATTCAAGCGCTAAAAGAAAAGCTGTGTGCCTGTCAAAATTTAGACCGAATCCGCCCGAGGGATGGAAATCACTCTCACCAGTCGTTGACGCTTTAATCGGCGCTTCTTGTCAGGTGTTGATGATGAACCACCCGTGATTCGTCACCGCTCCAAGGGGGTGAATAATTTCTACGCTTTTTTCCCTCAGCGCATAATTGACGATGAAGATCTAAAAGCAATTTCATAAATCATTTACTGACGTCGTTGCCGAGTGCTTGTAGGTATTTCGTCGGCAAAAAAAAATAGGAACGCGCGGAATTTTTTCGCATTGTACTTTATTTTCAGGATATTAATTTTCTCCCCACCGCCTGTACATATATCCGTATCTTCCGTTCTTTTATCAATCAGTTAGTAGGCGGCAGCGGCTCGTGATTGCGATTCAGCGAAAAATCCAATTCACTGCCTCCAACCAGGGTGAGCACTGAGCAATTGAAGCCACATCGAGATGTCGATAATTGTTGCCACTCGATTGAATGCAAGTAGACATGAGCACAGAGCACTCTCCAGTCCGGACAAAAAATTGGACATTTTTTTTAAGCCCATTGAAAATGGAATCACCGCGAAACCGGCATTCGCATTCGGGCGTCTGTTCACCCCCTTTTTAAATTAGTTTAAAAGCCAATTTTACATTTATTACAAGGGAGAAGGGGTTGAAATTGAAACGCAAACCCGTGCAGGGTGGGGGCGTGTTTTCTAAAATGTGTTCCGAAAACTTCAAAGCCAATTCATAAATCTTCCACCGGCCGGTAATAACTCATCTTATGGTTTCTTTTTTTGTGTTCTGTCTTCATCCCACCCTATAATTGTAATAAGGAGTAAGAATGACAGTGATACCATGACAAGAATTTTTCACAAGATGTATTATTGCGTAAAAGGACACGCTATAAGTATTTGCGGCGATAAATATCCTTTCTTAGGGGTAAAGCAGATTGTTATAAACAGGAGTGGAGAAGGAGAGCACAGCAAAAAAATCACTTCCCATTCGTATTTTAATATTCATCATTCTTTGCAAAGCTGTTGTCAGTGCATACAAGATACAACTACTACCAGACACCGAATTGGGGTGGTATTGTTGATTTTTAAGACTTATATTTTTTTCTGTGAATAATCCCCTGCTGAAATGGGAAGGGTTGGTTTTATTGTGAAGTCAATTGTCTTCGCAATCAAAAGGATTCAAATACTTTATTAAATTGAAAAGCAAATGTGTTACATGGTCGGAAATAAACAATTAAACAAGGACTACCTATGCAGTTATGTGTGAGGAAAGGCTCCTCCCCATTTGGTTGCAGTTATTCGTTTTTCTTTTCTTTTTTATGCGGCTGTATGCCAACCGGCGACAAGCTTTCTTTTTCAACGATACCCCGCATGCCTTAGCATTCCTTGAAAGTGTATTGGAATGTATTGTGCATGCAGATGTGCGAGATATCCATGTTGACGCCTTCTTTAGATTGCACCGCCTATTAGATGTGTGTGGGAGTTGTGAAAGGTAAAACTATGTTCAGACGATTGCGAGAACTGACAATAGGTAATGTCAGGAAAGTCTTCGATTCCAAGCCGGAGGGACAATCCAGCGGATCAAGATTTCGCCTTAAGTAACACAAGCATGTAGAAGAGAATGTCAGCCTTCTTTGGAGTTTGGAGTAGTGCGCAACTGATTACCGTAAGTACATGAAAATTCGTACTTGCTGGGTTTTTGGAGAAGTTACAAGCTCAGATCAGCATTTTAGCACGTCCAAGTAAGTGGAAGGAATTTCCTAACGTTTAAACAAAAGAACGCGATGTCCCGTATGGTAGTCGTTACAGAAGAACACAACTCTTGAGCTATGTACATATCTGCAAAAATTAAAATGGCAGCCATCTCCACTGCCCTTCACTCAGTTTAAAACCACCTAACGATTGCCCGTCGATTACCATTAACACTTTTGTTATCTGTCGTACGTGCGTTATTTGACTTTTTATAAAATAGGTAGGTACCTTCGACGACCAATTTAAGATCCATCGTTGTTGAGGTGCTAAACTATATATGGAGCGGATGAAGTCCAGACCAATAATCTGAACAAACTCTACTGTGCATTCCTTTCGCAGAAGTTTCTAGTAAGCTCATTAGCAGGAATATGTTTTTGGTAAAGATCTAGCGGAGTCGAAGAAAATAAATCATGCTTCGAAAAAAACAATTGTTTAGCACCACAACTGGCGCTAATTAAGCACATGATGTGGTTTCTCGCGGTGAACAATATGTGGAACTATATAAAAGAATTGAGTGGGCGCAAGTTTAAGCCAATGGGCGAATGGTTGGAATATAAACTGAAGTTTCTACTTTAATGAGATAGAAATGTTCAATAAAACACGCCTATTGAGACGTAGTTATTTCTTTTGGTGTGTTTTTAGCTTCATTCTCTGCAAAGCAAATTAAAGTAGGAGTTTCGGCACGCAATTACAACAACTAGGGTAGAGTTGCCTTATTCCGGCCGTCTCCAATATTCAGCCACATGCGTGCAACTGTTGTCGTACTTCTCTGGCTCGAATCTTAAAAGGATCTGTTAGGACCCTCTCTTTTTGGTGGCCAAGGTGGCCGAATATAGGAAAATATGTGTTTTTTTCATTAAAACGAAGAAAAACATTGTTTTACATTGAAATATTAATGTTTTTAATGCGTGCTAAAAATCATACTTTACTTTGCTTTGCTGACATCGAATCCCAAAAACAGGAAATATTGCCGCGTGTCTGTAAAAGGTGTACGATTAAATACATACCAGAGACAATACTGAGACCACCAACTTCGGCCGATTTCCCGTTACTTAGCCTACAAGCTATATTTCTATGGGGTGGCAAATGCTAAGTGCGCTTGTATTGTTACATATAAATTCGTATTGACAAATGTCACGTAACTTCAGAAACAAATACACTCGCACCTTGCATATGCCACTTCCGCTTTGGGCAAAGTGGCTTGCAGCGTTCATAGAATTTTATCCGTTAAATTTGAAATTGTTCGTTACGTGTGAATAATATTTTATTTTTAGGAAAAAGTGTACATTTGCTTAAAATATTTGCGAAAAATTAAGAATGTAGGTTGGTTGAGGGAAAATAAGAACATTTTGATCAAATTTTCTTTATCATTTAAGAAAAAATTACACACGGAACCGAAGTTAATTATATCCAAAAGCGGGAAATACACAACCATATTTGTCCCAATATATTTCTAGTATATAAAACATCTCCTTTAGATAGCTTTGTTAACCACACAAATAAAATTATTCACCTTTAAAAAATTTATAATAACTAACCAATGGCATTCAGTTATTCTAAAATGTGGTATTCCCGAACTCTTTCACATTTCCACACGGCTGCCGAGGTTGGCAGCATTTATTTTTGTATTTTTTGTATGTTTTTGCATGTCATTCGGATTCATTCGGATTCCGAATTGACATAACACCGATAGGAATACAAAATGGCGAATTTGAAAAAAAAACTGAGGGGGCCAGCGGCAAGAGGATTGTGAGTTGGGGGTCTCAGTATGGTTTGTCTATGTACATACTGGCGAATTTTTTAACAGCAGCCAATGTCATGCATATGTTTTTCGCTTTAAAGAAAAGTGAACGAGAAAAAATCAAGCGACTGTGTGATTTTAAATTTCATATTTTCATGGGCACGATTTATAGTAATTTGTGGATAATGCCGAAAACAGAGGAAACAGGGATTGGATTTATTATAGGAGTTCGACATTTTTTTGACTTTTCACTAGACATCTAGTGGGCAATACGTTTTGGAAATGTCACTCACAACAGGGCTACAACCACCTGTTAAAATAAAATGAAAAATCTGTTAATTATACAAAAGTTTATCGAAATGTCAGGACATACATGATACCGAAGATACTACTATCTATATTATTATAGCAAAAGGAGTAAAAATATCAAGTTGTAGGGGTCATTTGGACGTCTATTTGATGAAGCATTAAGGAGCGGGAATCCATTCCAATAGACAAACTCTTAAACGAACAAATAACAGAGGACTATGTAAATGGAACATAGATCAAGAAACTCCAACTATTATAGTCGCCTCATCAAGTTAGGTACCTATATCACTTTTATAGACTCAAACCAAATCAAGTACTAAACAAAATTCATATAACATCCCTGTCCCACTGCACGTGACAGGGTATTACCTACGGCTCAATCATATCTATCTTCAGATTGCACTCGTGAAAAAAACACCTCGCAAGTTACCCGAAAATCTATTGCTGGCCGGAGTGTTTCGTAAAACTCGATCGAATCTTTTTCTTATAAATTCGCAATAAAACATTCGGTTTAACAACACTCTATAAATAATGGCAGCCCGTTTAATTCAGAAAATTGTAAGAACCGTGTGCATTTAAGAATATTTTCTCTAAAAAAATGGATCTTCCCCATACCTCTCACCGTGCCGTGTGTGACAATTCCAAAGCAAATTTCTAATTGCTGGTTATTAATCGAAATTTTTAACTAACATCAATTGTTTGCTTAATTCTTGTTTTTTTTTTTATTTACGTATTTGTAGTTGAAAAGCTTAGGACTTAATTCCATTGGAGGGGAGAACGTGGCCCCAAAGGTGGTCAGTATTTTGTATTTGTTTTTACATAACGAATAAAGTAGCCAACGCAGCCAATAGATTCTATAACAACAGCAACTGAATGATTTATATCGCACCTACTTATCAAATTGCTTTAGGAAAATGTGTGTTAAAGTGAAATTGAGTATCCTTTGCGCGAGAAGTACGTTGTAGCAAAAATTTTCTTAACCTCCATTCTTCGTCTTTGTGGCATTATGTAACCTCATCGGAAATCTCTCTAGGATATTTTTTTGTCTGTGAAGATACTGCTTGCAATTAGAAATTCAATTGGTTCAAATATGTACTCTTGACATTTTAGGCCACTGCCCCAACTACAGGTCGAGCATTTTCCTCCGCCGGCAAGAGGGTAACACTGATACCTGGTGATGGTATTGGTCCCGAAATCTCTGCCGCAGTACAAAAGATATTCGCTGCTGCTAATGTACCAATTGAATGGGAATCCGTTGATGTCACTCCAGTCAGAGTAATTATAGCTAGAAATAAATTTGACTACACTCTTGCTTAACAGAACTGTTGTAGGGACCAGATGGAAAATTCGGTATCCCGCAAGCTGCCATCGACTCTGTGAACAAAAACAAAATCGGCCTGAAGGGACCGCTCATGACTCCCGTCGGCAAGGGACATCGGTCCTTGAACTTGGCTCTCCGTAAGGAGTTCAACCTGTACGCGAACGTGCGTCCATGCCGCAGTCTCGAAGGTTACAAAACCCTGTACGATGATGTCGATGTTGTGACCATCCGCGAGAACACAGAGGGTGAATACTCTGGTATCGAGCACGAGATTGTCGACGGTGTTGTGCAGAGTATCAAGCTCATCACTGAAGAAGCTTCCAAGCGTGTAGCCGAATTCGCTTTCCAGTATGCCAAGGACAACAACAGGAAGAAGGTCACAGTAGTGCACAAAGCCAACATCATGTGAGACCAACAAACGATTCCCATCTTATGCTAACTAATACGTATTCTTGTTTAATTAAGGCGAATGTCTGACGGTCTCTTCTTGAGATGCGTTCGCGATATGGCTGAGAAGTACCCTGAAGTCAAATTTGAAGAGCGCTACTTGGACACAGTCTGCCTAAACATGGTGCAAGATCCAAAGAAATACGATGTTCTGGTAAGAAAAATGTTGTTCTAACCTTGTTGTCACTAAACACCTGTCCGCTTTAGGTCATGCCTAACTTGTACGGTGACATCTTGTCCGATATGTGTGCGGGTCTGGTGGGAGGACTTGGCTTGACACCATCTGGCAATATTGGTTTGAATGGTGCCCTCTTCGAATCGGTAAATCATACCGCAAATTCATAAGGGATAAATGTACAGCTAAATCTTCTTATAGGTCCATGGAACTGCCCCAGACATTGCTGGCAAGGACTTGGCCAACCCCACCGCTTTGTTGTTGTCTGCAGTTATGATGTTGCGACACATGGAGCTCAATGACCATGCTGCCAAAATCGAACGTGCCTGCTTCGAAGTCATCAAGGAGGGTAAATATTTGACTGGAGATCTTGGAGGCAAAGCCAAATGTTCCGAATTCACCAACGAAATCTGCACCAAACTCAACTAAATGAAAAATGAACACCTTGCGATTCATTGTGTCAGAATGCCAGTTCCCATTGTTCTTCGAATAACAACAAAAGCACACACACACATAAAACCCCCAAACAAACAGAAGTGGTTACGATTCCATAAACCCACTGCATGGAACTCTAGTTGTCATTTATATATACATACACATTTATGTATATATCCTTCTTTTACTTTAATTATTATTGTATTATTTTATTTATGTATATTTTTGAAACTTGATCTTTTTAGTTCGAATCCATCCTAATACATAGTACTCAAGCAAGCACCAAGCAAAGATTATTTGAATATTTTGTTGTTACGGTATTATTTTATTTTTTTGTTTTCTCTCATGAAGACGTGGTACCACACCACTAAATTTATTATTATTTATTGTTACCCCAATTGGCGGACCATTAAGAAACAAAACGCAAAAATATGCAGAAATATAGTTCCAACATGTGTTACCCGAAGTAATGTATAATTCTTGAACTGTAAACAACAACTACAACAGTGTTTACGTCAATTAACTACGCAATGCCATTGAATAAAGTATAAAATAGGTAACAAGGTTGTTTGTTTCATTGTAATGTTGTCTACCAATACGGAAAGGATACCCCAGCCCACTGTAAATGATTGCAGGCTTTGATCACTACCTCCGTGGAGTTTTCTTTCAGCTGAGCAAGGAATTAAAATGCTTTTCTTGAAACCAATGGTTTTAGAAGGATGAACTTATAAAAGATGAGATGGGTACAAATTGTGAAATGGTTTTCGAATGATTCAACTTGAAGAAACGTGTGAAAGATGTCGCCTACATAAGATCCTATCCATTCTGAGTGTCCAATTTGAAAAAGTTAAACGCTACAAGTTAGTTATCCTTATCGGGTAAGTCTCGGCTCGATTTACGAGTAGAAAAGAAAATAGCCGAAAACAATAATTGACTAAACGTTACATGGTAATTGTCCAAATGAAGGAATAAATCGTTTTATGTATATTTCCTCTGCAATGGGTTGATGTATGTAGTTGCATATATAAAAACCGGAAAACGATCTGAGTTGAGGTATTTGGACAAGAATTTTTAACATTCTCGATTGATTAACAGCAAATGTCTATGTTAAGGGTGCTATATGAGACTTCCTAACCTAAAAAAAATTGATAATTTTGTATGCACTTACCGAAATGAAGAATTTTACAATAGGCCTGTTTTTTTAGCCACGATCTCAGCAAAGCAAAGTAAAGTAGGATTTTCAGCACGCAATTACAACACTACGCTCTACTTGACACTTCGAGACTCGCAGTAGTTGTAATATGTGCGCTGAAAATCCTACTTTACTTTGCTTTGCTGAGATCGAAGCTCAAGAAAACACGCCTAATCATACACAACACAAATAATTATGCACAACACAATTGTAAAGAGCTGTCGACAAACGAATTACCGGTGCCAACTGCAGGTCTTTTTGTGTACGTGCTTTCGTTGGATAGTTTATGCAATAATTTACAAAAATGGTGCTCGTTAAAGATATACGACATCCAAAGTTTCCATTTATAAAATGGACACAAAAATCATATCTCCTCTAGTCTACCCAGTAGAAAGGAAGTTGTTTTATGAAATCTTTGAGCTAAGTGCATAGTCTGTTGTAACTTTTGATAGATTGACTTTACTTGAAATCGTATGAATCGATGGGTTCCAACACAGAGTCATAAGCCGCGTTATAAAAATTAACCTTAAATAAATCACAAGTCACGATATTAGACGAAACTTCAGATGGGCTATTCCCAAATGCACGGCGGATCGCTTTTGATGGCGGATTTGAATTTTTGTATAAGCGAAAACACTTTCCAACGTCATTTTACGATTGAATTGAAAGCGATAGGTGTTTAGTTTACGGATTGCTGGAGGATTGTTTGTGGTAGAATGGAAGTACAAAAATTTAAATCCGCCATCAAAAGCGACCCGCAGCGCATTTGGGAATAACCCCCCAGGGGTCGAATCGTCTCTTCCGTGAACGGGCAATAGGTAAGTGACGGAATTTGTGTTTGTTTCATGTGTAAAGCGTGCATAATTCCGTGAACGTATTGCTCATTCAGGATTTATGATTCATTGAATGAAAATTCCCCCACTTTAACAGCGATTGCAGCTTCGGGAGACGAATTCGCAGCAAAATGTTGTGAATTTTGACATCAAGACGATTTGTTTTATTTTATCGCAAATTTACTTAAAATCCTTCAGAATGTCTGTCTTTCACGGAATAAACGTAAAATTCCTGCGAATTCAAGGGTTCCCAAGGATTTAAATTGATATTGAATGCGGTATGTTGGTTCTGCATCTAAGGGCCGTTTGCTGATACGACTCCTAGCGAATTTAAGTGCCACGTAACCTCTAATGTGACAGTTTATGCCCTAAAAAGAGTAGCCCATAAGTATTTAAGTACAACTTACACAATATATGCCCCACTGTCTCGTCGACGGACCTGTTAGCGAGCAGTACCACACGGGTGTGCTATTTTCCGTACAACAATAAACATCAAATTGTATGTTATATATTTCGCTCATATATATAGATGCATATAGTTTTCTTAGAGTCTACGCAATAAAAATATTTATATTTGCTTAATAATAGTATTTGCTTACTTCTTACTTAGTAAATAAGTTCGTTTTAAATCCTTTTGGATGCCGAAGGGAATAAATTTCTTTTTTTCATTTGAGTGGCGTTAGGAAAGAGACGGCTACTTTTAGCTTTAATAATAAAATATGCGGCTTTTAGAATGGGTAACACTTTCAATAACTTAGCTACACTAAGGTCTAACTTCTGTTTATACATATGTGGGTGTGTGGTATGTGAGTAAAAAACGAAAAAGGAAAAGAAAATATTGCAGTTTAAATTTGTAGTGGGAGACTGTGCTTTTCAAAACTAATGCTGTATGTACCTATATAATATTTATATTCGGTCGACGAATTTGAAATGTTTCTCTCGACTGCAGAAACTACGGGTGGTAATTCTTCGAAAGAACGCGCTCCGAACCTATTGAAGGGTGCTCCAGCGCGAGGTCTCCTACTCGAAGAACATGAGCGGATATTATCTGGCGGGATCGTCGAAGCTGGTGCCGCTGGAAACGACTGTGTATTCACCCATGTCGGGGATCACCGACTCCTCGTTGGCATGAACTTTGTCGTTATGCGTGCTCGTGCTGGAGGTGAAGAAATCGTAGTTCAACTCCTGTTCGTTGGTACCCATTGAAGGTAAAGAACTTATGTCCGGATGATGGCAAAGACCGGTGGGAATGATCTCATTCATAGCGATGGCGCCAGGGGTTGGAGTTCGGGTCTTTGCAACTATGGCGGGATTTGTCACAGATGCAGGCAACTCAAGCGACGTAGGCACGGCAGGTGGAACTCCAATTGCACTAAGGCAATCCTCCAACGTAGCTGTGGTAGAGGGGTGCGTCTCAAATGTTGGCTTACTCTTGTCCGAGGGAATTTCCTCTATGGACATTTTGGGAGCTTGGTTGAGAAGGACGTTTGTTTCACTGGTTTTCGCTTGTATTTGAGTGGACATGGACTGGAAAATGATGCCATCATTTCTAGTTGCAGTGCCAATATAGCGCAGCCCATCAGGCGTTTCGATTTGAAGCAGTTCCTCCGAATTGATAAACTGTTCTTCTGAATACAGACCCGAATCATCTAGTGCTACGGTTAGAATATTCGAGGACGCGTCTCCGCTGTGCAACATGTTTCCATGCATGACGATTTCCTGCTGCTCACAAATTTCCACGTTGTACTCGCCCCCCGCCGTGATGGCGTTTGTCGGATTGCAAGTGTTTACCAATTCTTGTATAGCCTCTGGTGTCAAGGTATAGGAATTTCTACTGGCACTTCTCTGTCCAATTAAGTTCAAGAAGGAGTTTTCGTCCAAAATCAACTGCTGTTCTCCGATGTTCAGTATTACCTGCTGTGTTGGGTCGATTGCCTCCTCCTCCATCACAACACTATCGGCATCCAAATGTTGTATTAGATTGTCTTGTACCTCTTCCGTTTCGATGGTGGCTACTTGTAGGAAACCGTCATCCCCATCAATTTGATGCTGCTGCTGTATGAACTGCTCCTGCGCAAGTTGTTCTTGCACGATTTGCTGCTGCAGACACAACAGAGCTGAGGCTTGTTCATCCACAGAAAGTTGTTCGGCGTCCTGCATTTGAATATCATTCGACTTCACGTCGTCCTCCATGGTGGCATGTTGTTGAAGTTGCTGTTCATGGTGCATCTGCACAACGCGTGGCTGCAGAACATGTGGCGCCCCGCTAGAAACCACTTGCAATACATCCGGATTGGGTTCTCGTTGACAATCTGTCAACGTCCTATGTGCCTCTGTTAGAAATTCATCTGGCACCTCGACGAATCGAGTACGATCTGCAGACAAGTAAAGCGGTTTCGAAGAAACCTCCCTATACTTTTTGTCGATCAGTTCGCACAGCAAGAACGTCTGTGGATAGCCGGGCACCGGCAGCGAAGGTACTGCATATCCTACGCCTGGTTCCTGGAAAGAGAAAATTATAACAAAAGGGGATGTGATTCAAGTGTGAAACCTAGACGGCTGAGGGCTCTTACATCAGATCGCTCAGTTGGGATGCATGACATCACATGTGGCATTATTTGCGGACTTAGGCTTGAAGGTTGCATCTCGAACTGCATACTACTAGTGCACATAACTGGCGACGCAGTAGACCGAATAGTCTGCTGGGTGGTCATGAAGGAGACCGACTGAGATTGCTGATGCGTTGTGGAATATATTGGCGGTGGTACAAAATCACTTCCCACCGACTGTTGGATTTCAGAGTATGGCATCAATTTATTGTTCTTATTTGCTGCCGTAGATCGCGTTGAACGCTGACGAACTGGTTCGCAGATGCTTCCACTCGAGCGTTTGCCATTACTCTTCACAGCTTTGGGAGCGGGGTCCTTTGTTGGCGGAATAACTTCTGGTTTGGGTTTGGGCGGTCGTCCTCGGCCCTTTTTAACTGGCGGCATTGGTGGCAAAGCAGGCGGCGGTGGCTGTGTTTCGTTTGTGAATGTTTCAATAATCTGCCCGGGATTGTGATGCATTCGTTCGTGGGGAAGTGATAGTTGGACAGGGAGTGGTGGAGTTTGTGGCAACGGTGAGTGCACGGGCAATGGTGATATGTGAGGAAGTGGCGATTTGACTAATGTTTTTTTACCAGTACCAGCTGTTTGCCTTGGTTTGCGTTGTTTGGTTGTATTGAAAGGTTCAGCAGTTAGATGTTGCTGTGGTGGACGTTGAGCCACTTTGCCGGGCTCTGGGTTGTTTCCCATGACCACGGTGTTTGGGGGAGCCTTTATTATAACGTACTTGTTGCCACGAGTGTCTACACCCATTTGCTTTTCGGTCGAAATCGATTGATTCACTTTTTCAGACGAAATTTGCTGTTGCTGTTGTTGTTGCATCTGAAACTGCTGTTGCTGTTGTATCTGCAACTGTTGCTGTAGCAGCATCTGTTGTTGTTGTTGATGCTGTTGCATAAGAAAGTGCTGTTCTTCTTGCAGTTGCTGCTGCATTTGGTTTTGATGATGCAGTTGGAACTGCTGTTGAAAGTGTTGTTGTTGTTGAAACTGCTGCTGCTGTTGCACCAAATGCCCTTGTTGCTGTTGCCTTTGTTGCTGTTGGGCTGGGTGCTGCGACTGATGCATAGGTTGCTGTTGCTGCTGCTGCTGCTGCTGCAGTTGAAGATTTTGCTGCTGAATTTGATGCGGTTGCTGTTGCTGCAATTGCTGCTGACCCACTTGATGCTGCTGATGGTACTGCTGTTGTAGACTCAGTTGCGGAACGGTTTGTTGCTGCGAATACTGTTGTTGATTTAATTGCTCTTGGCTTTGCATTTGTCGGTTCTGTTGCTGTTGTTGTTGTTCTTGCAGTTGTTGCCTGGAAGGGGTGCGCTTCGTTCTTACATTGGACATCCTACGCATCGGTATCCCAGGATGAGGGGTGTTCCCCGTTGTAGAACTACACGCTTCTCCCGATGTATTACTTGAAAGCAAGTGCTGTTGACTCTGAAACTGCTTAATTACTTGCGGGTTCGTTGTCGGCGTGATGACCAAATGCAGCTTATCATTCATAATAGTTTCATTTGACAGGACTATTGGCATAGTAGTGATGTCGAAAACGCCCTCTTCCGGCGCATTTGTCTTCTGGGTAACTGTGATTATTGGTTGGGTAATTCCCGCACGCAAAATCTGTTGATTAAGTATCTGCGGCTTCACCGGCTGCGAGAGAAGCATTGCGTTCTGCTCGTCTTTTGACATCTTCCGAGTTATCTCAACGTGCGGGCAAAGCGTCTGTATTTGCGCAATTGTTTCTCTGTCGGCCGCTTCGGCCTCTGCGACAGTTTTCGGACTGGGCCTTTTGATGATGAACGAGGGTATGTCATCTTCCAAAGTTTGTTTTCGCTTCCTTGCGCCGCCAAGTTTGGAGTCTTCTTCAACGACGCTTCGATTAGTTCCCAGAATGCTAGCAATTTGTGATGACAACGGATTTGAAATGTCTACGGTAATATGCACTTTCTCCGGTGTTTGCTTTTCAATTGCAGCGGGAGATTTGGCCGAGTCCGGGGTCGCGCTATTAATCGATCCAACCGAGTCGACCTCCTCCATTGACTGCTCCTTCATGTACTTCAGGACAAAGTTTTCTTCATACTGCTCTGCAAATGTTTTCCTACGAGCAATTGGCAACTTTGGCTCTTGCGAAAGTTTCGGTATTTTAGCATGAGGCAACTCTGCTTCCGGTTTCTGCACATCGGCGATATGTTTGCGCGGTGTTACTTTCATGTGGGAGCGCCGCTTTCTTCGCACAATCTCCTTCGGTATTTCGGCAACTGGGTCAGTTTCTATTATTTCGTCCTTTATCTGATCCATGGTTAAGAGATCTGTTTTTTCATCCGCAGCAGGTGAACCATCGGGCACCAACGATGGCGGCTGGGGCGACTCGTGCGAATCAAAGACGTTGCTTGGTTGGTTGGGAATAAGTAACAGCGCTTCAGCGGCACTCAATTCTTCACCGTCTATTTCGGGTTTGTTGCCGTGAACCAGAGCCGCGCTCTCACCTTTGCTGAACTTGTTTAGTCTTATAATCGTATCAGACTTTTGTGTGATGGTGTAAAATGAACTCTTGCTCGTTTGATTGGTTGTTTCTTTGTCCTCGGAGCTGTATGACGCTGATGTTTGGCTTTCCGGTTCATGATTGCCTGCCATGTTGGAAATCTGATCCCCTAATATGGCTGGACTCTGATTGCTTGTGCTATTTTCAACATCTGAGTTGGTTGGCGGTTGTGTTTTTACCTCGCTTTCATTTCGAGTTTCGGCATCTTCTCCACATCGATTGGCGCCTTTGCCAGCACTTGCAGAGTCACCTGGTCCGCTGTCTGTAGTTGAACAAGGTTCAAACGCTTCACTGTCCCTACTCTCGTCTTGAAGCGATTCTATTGGAGGCGAACTTATCTCCTCTTCGTCTGACTCGGATTCTGTAGCCGAGTCTAGTGTATCTTGTTTGTTGCTCGCTGGATCGCCCACTCCGTCGGGTGCGCCTACTTCTGATTCAGATGGCTGTTTTTCAGTTGTAAATACGCCCGTTTTTGAAAACCTCCTTTCGGACATTTCGTCCTCTTTGTCATGCTCTCTTTCGCTAGCACAGCTTTGCTCTACATCATTCGATGCGCTCTCTTGTGTGTCGTATTGAAGCGACTGGAGAAACAACCTTCTGTCCCTCCTGCAGCCTAGCACTTGGCTTCGCGTCCAGCGCGGAGTTTTCTTAAGTACGTTTTCCTTTGTTGGCTTGCTTTTTGGATTATTGCTAATAAATTCCATGTTCGTCACCGGTGTCATACTTTCCGATCTGCATCTGCTTAGCATGCGCTCCTCTTCCAGCATAGATGTAGGCGAACCAAACTCAGCTTCTGCGTCTGAAATCACCGTCTCGTCACTGGAAGTTTCAGCCGGTATACTACCTTCTGCAGCGGGTATACTCTCATCTTCCAAAGCTTCAACGCGAACATCTTTCTCGTGAACCGAACTTTTGGACTGATTTTCCGTTGGCAATTGGGAGTTCGACTCCGTAGGGCCTTCATTATCCGTTCCCGCTGTTGCCACAATAAAGTATTGACAATTGTTATCCACACCATCTGGCGTAGTGGAAACTTGTAGCTCCCCTCCATTGGCATCTGTAGTTGATAACGGCTGTTGATCATTATTAGCCTGAGCTATTTCTTTGAAGTAATGTCCGTCATCACTGCTGCGTACCACCACTTCAGAAACTTCTGGTACAGATCCTGATTTGAAATTTTCCAGTGTGCTCTCCCCGGACACGTTCCCTTCTTCGTCGTTGCTGATACGATCCACAATGCTTCTCACTTCAGTGGTTATGAGCTCATATTCGGTGTTGCTTTCGTCGTAATTGTTTTCGCTAGGCTTACTACTTCCCTCCGCATCGTACACTTCTACCTCATACACCGGCTCACTTTCCTCTACTACGAAAAATTCGTTCAGCTGATCGTCTTCTGGTTGTGGAAACTCCTGTGATTCAATGTCGTTTTCTGTCTCTAGAGGGGCAGCGGCCCCTTCATCAACATTGGAATTATCCGCAGACTGTGCTTCATGTTCTGGTTCCTTTAAATAGGTTCCGCTTTGCGACTCCTCTTGAAGAAGCACATCCTTATCAACGCTGCTCTCGATCTGATATTCTGGCTGATTTCCTTCTTCCATGACGCAGGTGCCCAACACATGCTGTGTTGTTTGTCCTTCTACGATGGCATCTTCTAAATAGTGATCTACCTGTACCGGCTGTTCCGATTCAGATAGGGAAACTGTATATTCTGGGTGGCTGCCGCTGATTAAATCTCCGATTTCAACTAATTGTTCGACTCGCTGTTCCCCCGGTTCTTTGTCAAGGATGTTTTCAGTCTCTGGTTGGCGGAGAGCGTATTCTTCGTAGTCACCAGAGTCCTCACGAGGTGCTTGACTTTCCGCCACTACAGTGCTGCAGTTTTCCAAATGATTTCCTTCTTCCGCCTCCTGCTCATCGCCAACTTTGTTTAAATGATTTTCTATAACTTTCTCCTGTTGCACATGGGACAAAGAAAATATATGAGTCACAGACCCCGTTTGATCTTCCACCATTGCGACGCCGCTTCCTTCCAAATCATGCTCACGTTGTACCTCCTGTTGAAGAGGCATCTCCTCATCAACCGCCCGAGCAAATGTATAATCTGCCTGTTGAGATTGACTCTCTGCCACTACAACAAAATTGTCATCAGATGACTTACTGTGATTGGCATAGCCACCTTCATCGATCACGTCTGTGCGAACGACGATACTGCTTGAGGAAACATGACTTTCCCTATGGTCTGGAGACTGACTGGACTCAGCCAATGGCGCATACACTTCTGATGGTGAAAACACGATTCTGCCTACAATCTCCTCTTCGGAATTGGTTACTTTGTCATCCATTGCTTCATCGCTTACTTGGTTTTGCGAACACAGTTCTGTGACAATATCCATTTTATCCGCTCCGGGCGAGTGCTCAGCGTTGTTGCAGCTTGCGGGTAAACTAGACTCTGTTATATTACAGTCTGTACTACTGCTCTGCGTCGCCACCTTCACCGTTGAAGTAGTTGACACTGAGGAGCAGCTATCAACTCTATTTCGATTTCTGGATTTGAAAAACCGTTTGCCGCGCTCTTTAATGGGCAACGTGCGAACTTCGTGCAACGCGGACCGTTGTTTCACATGCGAAGGTGTTGCCAGTTCGACTGTCAGTTGTGTTGTACTCAGCAAAGATTCAATTTCGGCGGACAACTGATTGTCTTTGAGTTCCATTTCCAGTTTTTGAGCGTCCGGTGTCTTTGGTCGGCTATCCCTGCCAAAATCGTAGCTTTTCTCAGGGGAAATGTATTTTTTCTTAAACTTTGCTATGGACGTTAATATATCGTCTGCTTCATCTTCCTCCTGAAAGTCGAAACATGAAAGAGAGCTTTTACTAACAGAATTTAAGGATTTCTCGTCTCCGTGTTTTTCCTCTAAGGTGTCCGGCACGTTTGTCGACTCAACAACGGGTTGTTCAGCAGCCTGTGGTTTGCTATTACATGGATCCATGGTGTCTCCTTCTTCGTCGGGTGGTTCCGCCTCGAAAACTTGTTCAGTAGATGTTTCAACTGCGGGTGCCTCCTCCTCTGCAGACAGTTCTTCACACGTGTCTTTGGTAGACGGTTCTACAGCTGACATCTCTTCAACAGGCTGCTGTTCTTCTGAATTTGAGGGAACGTCAGCATTTTCCACTGCAGATTTTTGCATTTCAGCTGGTTCACTGGATAGTTCCATTGTATATTCGTTTTCCAAAGATGTTTCCTCTGCTTCTTGTACAGGCATATTTGTGTAGGATTCTTCTGCGGGTGGTGCTTCAGGAGATTCTTCGACGGCCAAGGGTATGTCGCTGACCTCGCTCATATCAGGCATTAAAGACCCCTCATCGAATGGTTCCACAGTAGATTCTTGAACGGCAGACTCTTCTACCTGCGGTGTTTCATTGTTTGCAGGTGCTTCTGGAGAATGTAGCTCTTTGCTGCTACACGGCTCCATTTCTGATTGTTCATTTGATAATATAGGAGATTCGACTCTTGGTGATTTTATGGTTACTTTTTTGCACCATGGGCTCGCAGGTCTTACTGTCCGTTTGACTCTTGATATTCGTTTAGTTGATTTCCGTTTCCTAGACGTTTTCACAGTAGGTGTTCTTTTTGCAGGCGGCTCTTCCTCTTTGTCCACTGTGGAAGATACCACAGTCAGTTCTGCTTCTACATTAGATGGTGGTGATTCAACTGCACATGAAAATTCCACAGTTTCGGGTGATTTATCGTCAGATGGTGTCACTGTGGTTAGCTCCTCAGGTTGTTCTACAGTTTCTGATTCTGTCGTGATTGGATCCTCTTTAGCGGCTTCCTCTTCAACAGCGTCCTCTTCGACAGCTTTCTCTTCAACAGCCTCCTCTTCGAATAAGTTTTTCATGGACAGTTCTGTGTCCAATGATTCTTGGATGGGCGAGTTCTCCGCAACCTCTTCGGACACTTGATCTTCCGTCGAAAATGATTCTACTGTCTGTGGCAAGCACTCTCCCTCATCTACATCTAATGGTTCTTTGGCAGACAGCGATGAGTCGTCTTCGTAAGAATGTGTGGCATATGGTGTAGCCGGTCTGGCTGCAGATGATCCTACTGCAGGTGGTGATTCTGCTACTATACTCGCTCCACTACTGTGTGGTTCGACGCATGTCGTCGCCTGTGAGTTTCCTATTGCCGGCGATAGACTTTCCCTCAAGGACTTCTCCAGCTGTCGAGCGTCCTCGCCGGACTGCTGAGATGATGCATCAAAATTAATGATTTCATCGCGGCTGTTAAAGTCCGTAAAAACTATATTTCGTCTGTCCTTTTTGGGTATATTTCTGATTTTGGGCGACGGTTTTTGCATGCTCAGCTCTTCCGCAATTGATACCGGCGCATTGAGGCTCACTTGTGGCAGTTCTTCAGCCACATTCGTATACTGTTCTACCTTGTCCTGGTGACTTTCATCCTCCTCGTCATCTTTGTCCTCGTCGAACCAGTCGGCGAGGAGACTTTTTTGAATTTCTTCCGATTTGCGAGCGTTTTCCATACAAATCGTTTCTGTTGAAACAATTTCGATCGCTTGAGCCGGGCAACTATTCTGCTCTGTGGCGGAAATGTGCTGTTGCTGTCTTGTTTCTAATTCTGCTGAGACATCATATTGATTTTGGTCATCAGAACTGCTCTCGGAGTCGTCCACAGCGTCAACGATGGTATCGTTTAAAGGCGCAATGGTTATTTTCCTACTGACCGGCGTTTGGCAATTTATGGTGTTTAGTAGCGGCGAAGATGTCCCTACAGCAACTGTTCGACTCGAAGAGCTGCTGTGGCGCGCCTCATTCTCTGTCGACGAAGTCATAGTCGCACTGTTTATCAGCGAATTTCTTCTCGATACTGTAGCCGTGCCTGTGTGACTCTTTCTGTGGAGAACCATAACGTTTTGCCGTGTGCTTTGAAAATCACACATACTGCACTTGTAGGTAGGCGGCGAGCTAGATGCCGGGCTTGCTACGAAGCTTTGATTGGGAGTGATGTTTATTATTTTTGTTACGTTATCCTGCAATACACAATAGAGAAATTTCTATAAAAGTGATCTCGTCTGTTTGATTGATTGACTAACACAGCGTTTTCCATTTTGGTTGCGATCGCCTTGTTGCGGTGATTCTCCAAGTATCGCCTTAACAATGCTATCGGGCCTGCTGTTGAAGAACAGCGAAGACCTGGTTACCGATCGCGTTAAGCGTTCGGCTGTTGACACATCAGAGGGAAACTTCTCCATGAACTTCTTTTTTGCCTTAAAGAGTTCTATAAAACAAACAAGATGACATGTGCTATGTGGGTGTACTTATGCAATTTTAGTATCAACTTACCATGTCCCTTGCGGATAAATTCATCTTTCTTGCTACAATTAAAGGGCAATATGTGCTTGGAGGTCTTCACACACTCGCTGAAAGCAGGTTTATATTCTATTACTCGGTTAATGGAGGATTAGGACGAAACTTACAAGGAGTCTTCTTGAAAAAATTTCACAACACAATACGGCTTGCGTTTTGCTTGCTGAAGAAAGCCTTCCGGTTGTCTTTGGAGGCCACACACTTCTCCTGGCCACCAGCTGCTGCCCAGTTTAACCCACACAATATCCGCGTCTTGGTAGACATTATCGCCGGACATGTTGTAGTCGTTCAAAGTCGAGTATTAAATAAGCCGGCCGCACTATTTAATCAAGAAAACCTCAAACGATGTTCATTTAGAATGCCAACTCTAAAAAGCAAAGAAATAAAGGCGAATAAGACTCTGTTGCTACACACGTCATCGCAGTTTATTAGATATAAATATGCATGCGAGCAGATTTTCATTTGTTTACCATTCCCGGTAATCCATGGCGATTGTTTGTTCTTTCGTTCCGTCGGTTGGTTTGCCGAAAAACCATTCGCTATCTAATCTTCTCTCAACGAATGTAACTGACCAATTAATATTTTAGCCTCCCTACTGATAAGCGGCAAAATTCGTCGATCATAGTACAAGGCGATAAACAATTTGTGAAACGAACATGAAACAACAAACAACAAACAAGTGGTGGATCCAATCGAGGCAAAGAAATAAAAACAACATACCACATCTTTTTTTTAGAGTGTACAACAAATAAGTGTTTATTTATTTATTTCTAATTTCTATACAACATAACCTCTTAATTGTTCACATCCTCTATTATGCAAGCGTATTCTTCCAGTTAGATTTATTTGAAATTCAATTGATTTATTAAAAGGAGTAGAAGAATGAATTGCTAGACTTTAAAATGCAATCGAAATATCGGTAAGCCTTCGATAAAAGTATAAGATTGGTTCGTTCCCGCGCTTGGTTTAACCAGTGAAGAATCAGCAACGCAGACAGTCAGGCTCTCAAAGTAGGCCAGTCTTGCCAACTTCGCCGGCTGTTGTTGGCTTTGGTCGGTGTGTGTTCACTGCTTCGATCGGCAATTTAATATGTTCTACTTTGCAACCGTAGGCCACCGGGGTCAATTTGATAATGGTGTGCAGTGGAACATACAAATAGGGCAATTCATCAGCAGACTTGTCCAAGAAATACGCAAAAAGGCACCGCAACACTGCCTGATGCGATACAACCAGCACGTTTCCCTGCCGTTCCAGTTCCATAATGACTGGCTCGAGCCGAGCCACTAAATCCTCGTAACTTTCGCCTCGCGGATACCTGTAGGCGAATTTATTTTGGTCGCGCGCCTTGAATTCCTCGGGGAATTTTTGCCGTATCTCTTCGTAGCTCATTTCCTCGCAATTGCCGGCATCGATTTCGTTTAGTGCCTTCCATCGCTCCTGGGGGGCCTCGACGTCGGCTACCGTTTGAACGGATCGCTTCATCCATGATGTCCACACGCGAAGGCCGCTTATGCTTTGCTGATCGATATAGGCGGCCAGCGCAGCGGCGTAGTGATAACCACGCTCGCTCAAGTTCGAATCGCCACCAATAAGGCCCTTGATATTGTGTTCGCTTTCGCCGTGGCGCGTTAGGTAAATAGTGCGTGGCGTTATATGGATGTTCATTAAGTAGTACACAATTCGCGATTGCACATGTCCCTCGTTATTGTAGACCACGACCTTCGTGCCGGTGTTGTAGATTTTCATGAACGACAAGTGCGACTCTCTGTCTTCGTCCAGTGGCTGGTACTTCTCTTCATAGTGCTCTATCCTTTGTAGGAAGTCACGTACCACCAAGTCTGTGTTCATATTCACATAATCCGGACTGCTAACCTTTACCTCCTTGATGTTCTGCTCTATGATGCGGGGGTCATCGCATATCGATTCGACAAAAAACAGCTTAAATTTGTTTTCTTTAACAACAATGTCATAGATAAGCCTTCTGCGGTCAAAGGTTGAATTTGTGGCGTCAAACACAGCCACACTACCCTGCCCGCTGTGCAGCCATCGACAGACGTCCGCCAGCGCTTGGGTAGCACAGCGATTGCGAATTTTCATTGCTTCCTCATTGTCTGGTCGAAAGAACTCATGACTCTTGTATGCGGATGTTGCATGGCGCCTGTATTCGCCCAAATTGAATACCCGCGTGCCGATGCCAATCCAATTGAGGTAACGCGTCAGCTTCTTCGAAATGAAGGTCTTGCCGCGAGCTGGCAGTCCAACCATTGCTATAACGTGTGGCGCTGACACGTCCGTAATGGCTCGCTCACCACGAATGGGAAACGGCTTTGTCATAACGGTTTCCGAAGTGGGCGGCAGCATCTTCCTGGTATCCTCCGACATTACGCTCGGACAGAGATGCAGCTCATTCTCGATAGCGATGTCTGTGCACCGCTTCAATTGGTTCAGTGACTTTGTACGAACGCGCAGTGACGGTGAAGTACTGTAGCGAGGCGGATCCATGCCACTAAGTTATGGAATTCTTAGAAGTTCTTGGTAACAATCAGCAGTGGAAAAGGAAACAAATGCGAAACCGCATTACGCGTTACCCGACTAAATGCAAAATAAAATTGCAATTGTTGCTGTTGCTAGCTACGACGAGTTGCTTCCTCTTTTTAATCTCGCGCCGAAAGTTATACAAGTTTTTTTTTTTTACTTTTTTTTTTTTTTATTTACTGTGGGATTAGTGGAGAAATTTTGTTCGAAAATTGCGCAGCGTTCCTCTATTACTACAGTTTACTATATCATGCGCCGTTGGTCTGCAATAAAACATAAATAAAAAAGAAACATATGTTTAAAAACAAAAGGCAACAACTTTGTATTATTATGTTTGTTTGTTATCAATGTAATGCACTGATATTTAGTCTTTACTTGTGTTTACAGATTAAGAAGAATGGAGTTATGAATTAAGCACAAAACGTACAGCAGCAGCAGCAGCAGCAGCGGCAGTATCAGCGAAGCGACTACTTTCAAATTTGACAGAGAAATTGTTAAATAATATAGCTAATAATTCGCAATCGGGAATATTTAGCTTTTTAAGGTCACACACAGAACAGAGTATGTTCTCGTTGACGTTTTTTTTCTTTTTTTCTATAGATTAACACACAATTTTGTCGAGATAATGGTGTTTAGGAGCGATAGAGAGCGCGAGTGCACAAGCCTTGAGGGTGGGGTGTGAGATAAGCCACAAAAACAACTCAAACATTTGAGCAAAAACCTTATGTGCTCTCAGTCAAAAAACAACTAATAATAATTTATTAATTAAGTATATAGATAATGTAGGCAAAATCGAACATCATCGACCTCATGTAAATGAGGTTTATTACTATTTTTACAAAAAGCGGCAGCGGCGGCGGTAATAGTAGAAAAGCGAAAATGTGTATCAACATGTGTCTGTTTTTTTTTTTTTTTTTTTTTTTTTATCAACAATTTTGTTTGCGTGCTTGGAAAACACTTTATTTGGCTGCTTCCGAGATAGTATTGGTGCTGCTGCTGCTACCCCAAGTAATAATAATTTGGATACAGGTGAGGAAGTTTGTTTTGCATGGGTTGTACTTTTGCCCAAGCGCGCTTTTAGCAATCAAGAAAGAAAAATATATAAACCGATCAGTGCATTTCATTTTGTTGTTGACTTTAATACAAAAGTCTGCCTTTAGTTTTTGTCTTCTTTTTTTATATATATAAATGTTTTACTTCTTTCCAAATGGTTTCATGTTGTACCTTTTGTTAAACAAAAAAAAAAACATCACTTACGTTGCAATTTCCGTTTTTAATACCAAACCACACACTCGCGTTCGCGTTTTTTGTACATACAAGTAGTTAAATTTAAAATGTAAAATATGTAATACTAAATATATAATTAAAGCTAGGGGATGAGTTAAATAACAAAAGCGTGGAAGCAAATACAAATTGTTAGCCCAAACATGAATGAGTTGGGTACGCAATTTGTACCTCTTTTGAGCCCGATTTCATTCATACAATCCAATGATTTGGATGATCTAGAAGAAGGTGACAGTTGCGCAGGATGCTTCCTTTATAGTTAGCTAAAGATGAACGCAACAGATGTGCAACTTTAAAGGACATGTAAGAAATTGGACGAAATATGGGTCTAGCCAGAATGAATTCTGTCGGTAAAGAGGAAGAAAACAAATCATGTTGGCCAAATGCGTACGTGATGTGTATAACAGGAAGCTCGTTGAAAAGAGGTTACTTTGGCAATACTACGTCGCCACATTAGGAAAGGAACAACGGCTAGTTGACTTTTTTGGGGCAAAACATCGTAGTACACATCTCTACATGCCCGAGGAAACATGGATCTCCCCTTGTCAAAACAAAATTGATAACAGATTGATAGCATGGCGATTACAGACCAAATTCAACTCTGACTACTCGCACTGTCCTGCAAACAAAGGCTGCTGTCAAGCAAGAGACTGCCTGACACCTTGCCGACCGCGATTTCCTTAATCACTCAAGAAGCCATCAGAAGTGCCGCCTACTAAAAGATAAGTTTCAACCACCAAGAAGAGACCCACGCTTTGATGGCGAATGCTGACGATCTTATGCAGCTGAGAAACGTCTCTATTTCAATAGTGCAATCGACTTTCTCATTAAAACAAACTTAATCTTGAGCTATAAAGACCGTTCACCGCTCAACAGATTATCTAAGAAGTTTGATCAACGTCAAAAATATCCCAATGAAGTCAAAAATTACTGACAAACTGGACGTGACAGTCATTCAGTTAGTACCGGTGCAATGTCGCGCTTAAAATGACTTGGACATGAAAACCTACGTATTGGCTTGAAGCGCAGGAGTATAAAAAGTATAAACAAAAGAAAGTTTCTTTGTAGCGCAAATAGTAGCTCGAGTCCAGAAGAAACACATAGGACCGAAGGAAAAATCAAACACAAACCACCAAAGAAATAGATACGTGTCAAGGAAACTAGGATTTTTTTCTATGTGTAAAATAAAAAAGGACATACCTAAGTAAATTAACCGAGTGAAAGCTCGCGGAACTATAAAATATATGCATTCCGTTGAAGAAGGTACTTGTGAGTCGTAAGCCGGACTATAAATGCAAACTAGTGTTCTTTTTCGGTGGGAATGTATAGTTCCAGGTTGAGTTTCAACTCACAAGTTATGGGTACTCCAGTTAAATAATGCAGTCATTTCTTCGACGAAAAAGTTTTCATAATTTAATGGCAAATGACAAAGAGGCACACGACGACTTTTCCTTCTTCTAAATTTTATTTTATTTTCCATGTGTTCACTGCCATTTTAAATCATTTGTCCCATCTGGATAGGTGCCTATGTTTCAAGTTTCAATACGTGATAAATGATTTGTTCTATAGCTTTATAGTAAAAATATGGTGAAACCTTTTGAAAACCTACATTTCAGAATATGTATGCAGATTAAAAACCGACGAACCGAAAAAGGTCAGCCTTTAAATAAGATTTGTTGTCTGATTGTTTTTCACCAAAAATAGACTTAAAAGCACCAGGAAAACAGGATGGATAATGCAATGATCACGACTTCGATAGCCTTACATAGCTAAACCCAAGCAAGCGACTACCTCGACAATAGCTACAGAACTCATAAGCATAACTGCGGCAGCAGCCTTCTTAAATAGAACCGGCAGTATATTTTTCGATCAAGCAATTTATCCGTCTTCGGGCGATTTGCGCCCAATATATATACGAATATGTATATTTTTATAAATGTGTATATACTGCCTCGTTCAAAGGCGTTTTCTATCGTCTCTTTTTCCACTGCAAGACAAAGAATAAAGCTGCAAGTTGTAAGGCTCTTTGGGTAAATAGTGTTTATAAAACTTGTCCAAAAGAAGTTTCTTTCTATAAGAGGGGCGCGACAGATTGGTAGTACAACTTTTTTTTTAGTTTTAATTACTTTTCACAAATTAATTCTCGACAACTCGATAATAATGGTTATCTAGCCAATTATCTACATTGTAAAGTAACCTTCCCAAAACACACATGTAATTTTAGCTTCAATTAAATTTTGTAGTGCAAGAAAATTTTCAATTTGAATACTTTTGTCGTATAAGGAAATGGCGATTGTTTCCAAGGTGCGAATGCAGAAAAACAGCGAGATGTACATAATAATGATGGCTAACACAGCTAGGAAAAATGAGACATCATAAGGAAAAAGAAAATTACAAAAATTCACCTTTAAATCTAATCAATTTCAATTGAATTTCATTTTCACTGAGTAGATAAATGTTTCGCGAAGCGTTACAGATTATGTTCAGATCAATTAGTTATGAATTTCGATAGCAATATTTGTTTTAAGTCTTTTGTATTGATGAAAATGTATCTCGGACATATGTATCAGCGGACATATTTTTTTTCAGAATTCCTTCATGCAAGTATATGCATCTCGCTTTATGGGCCATATCAAGATAGAAAATACGCAAGAGTGAGCGCGACGGTGTGTTATTGCAAAATTGCGCATCTCCTCGTATAGTTGAGTGCGTTCAGCTCGAAAATACTAAATTTTGTTGAAACCATCACTAAATAAAATTTTAAGACAAAAAATTTGTCGGAAAGCTCAAAATATATCCAAGTGCAAAATGTTCAATATTTATTTATAAGAAATGTTATAATTAAGGCTTAAATATATTTTATACATTGGAACTATGTCCAAAAGAGCAGCGACAGCGCCATAATTACACAGGACACAGCAACGTACGGCGACTTCCTTTCGCCTATTCGTGCCAACTTCCAAAACACACCAAGTAACCTTTAATTGAATTAAACGCATAAATACGTGCAGTTAGGAAAAAATATTTCATAATTAGTAGGTAGGCAGCTTGTTTCTTACCCCGTCTTATTTCTGTCCATTATGCTGGGGAACAGTGAGCGCAAATAGGCACAAGTGCATATCAACAAAAGTATTACCGACAGCAGACTTTGGAAATTGAACAAAGCACTCTGTGAAATTAAAAAAGTAAAAGCCATATAAATAACTCATTGTGGTTGTTGGATTACTCGTTTAATTACCATTGTAATTAGAAATAAAATAAAATCGGAACTTTAAAAACAAATTCGCGAAGACTGAGGTGACGTTTTACTGCCAGCATGTTTGACAACATGTGTCAAGTTGATGGTCAATTCACAAAAGGGATTACACCACCGTTAGAGTGTCGTTTAATGTAGACCAGAAGTCACAATTAACGCATTGTTTTAGGACACTCATAAAACGATAAAAGAAAACCCGGTTTAAACAAAATATACCAGTTGAATTTCTCAGCATTAAAACATCTTTCTCTACAGTTTTAAATAGCAGCGGACTCTATTGAGAAAATGAAGAAGGCTTTTTCCCAATATATCTATCCCTTTGCATAAATGCGTTGTTTATTCATTCATACCAAAAAGACAAGAAACATCAATTACATTTTAGTAATGTACACCTTTAACCTTAAACTATTCTGATAAAGAAAGGTTAAAGTTTTAAGCCTACTCCCATGAGGGAGTGTCATTCTGTTTCGGGATCTAGACACTAAGTTCTCAGTGTGGCTACTTTTGCAAGACATCTTGTACTTCTGGTTTCCTAAAGTGCAAGTGAAACAAGACACTTGCATTGAAACTGATAAAATTAAATGAAAAGTTATTGTTGATTTTCCAGAGCTATAAATTACTGCAGAGCAAATTACTAGTCATTAGTAAAAAAAATTATCACGGTGTTAAAACAGCAAACAATTATTGTGAACTGGCCTTTTGCAACCAACACGTGCAGTTCAAGGAATATGTCAACAGTTCTGTTTTTGTTTTAGTGCTTTCCATATTTTATTACCGAAGTAGACAAAATGACAAATTTCAAGCCTTTAAATACAAAAAAGTATCAGAAAAGCCTTCAAGAAGTAACTCCAGATAAAATATATTGGAAAAAACTTGGCGTACGTATAGAGGAAAATATCTCTTAAAATCTACCAGTGTATGAACTAACCTCCTTCTGTTCTAGGTACCGACACTGGTGAAGGAATTCGGAGCTATTGACTACATCGACTTCAGTCCAGTGCAACCGCATTACTTTGCAGTAACATGCTCCGTGCGAGTACAAATTTACAATCCAATCACAAAACTCGTCGCTAAAAATTTGTCTAGATTTCAAGAAAACGCTTATGGCGGCAGTTTTCGTCAAGACGGTCGCCTCTTGGTAGCCGGCGACGAACAGGGTTCTGTGAAACTCTTCGATACCACGAGTAAAAACGTGCTTCGGCTTTTTAAAGGTCATAAAGCACCCACCCATAGAACATTCTTCACTCCCGATTTGCTGCACATAACCAGTTTCAGCGATGATAAAACGGTCAAACTCTGGGACATTGCAACGGAAAAGGCGATACACACATACGAAGAGCACACCGACTACATTCGAGCGGGTTGCGTGAACCCCGTTTCAGAAAACATCGTTGTTTCTGGGGGCTATGACAAGGTAATTAACTTCTACGACACTCGTACACAGAAAGTATCGTTTAGCGTAAACCACGGAAGTGCTGTCGAATCATTGCTGTTTCTACCGACTGGTGGTATATTCATCAGTGCTGGAGGAACCGAGGTCTGTGTTTGGGATGCATTCGCCGGCGGAAAACTATTGACAAAGCTTTCGCAGCATCACAAGACAGTTACTTGCTTGAGGCTGGCTACCAATGGCAAGCGAATAATGTCGGGTGGTCTAGACAGACACGTAAAGATTTATGATGTTGCTTCCTACCAAACTGTACACACCTTGTCCTTCCCCAACTCTGTGTTGAGTCTTGCTGTGGCGCCGAATGACCAATCTGTTGTCGCTGGTATGGTTGATGGACTTGTTTCGATTCAGAACATGGAGGAAGCTACTGACGGCAAGAACGACGCTCGGCTTCCATCCAACCATATCAAAAGACGCAATCAAACGTCTGTGGAAGTAGATCACGAAGTTCGAGAAGTTAGACGACAGGCAGAGAACTTCTACGATACCCATCTACGAAAATATGAATACGCAAAATGTCTTGATGCTGTAATAAAACCGTATGTTATGTATAAGACACCAGAAGTGACTGTAAGCGTAATGCAGGAATTAATGCATCGCAAAGGCTTACATCGAGCACTATCGGGAAGGACTCACAGTTCGCTTTCAAAAATAGTCAATTTTCTCAATCGGTTCATCGGCGAACATCGTTTTATGCGCGTTCTGATCGATGTCGGCATGACCCTGCTGAACGTATACGAAGACACGTTTCACGAGTTCACTGGCCATCTTGGCAAGATGTTTATTCAACTGGCCAATACTTTGCAGAAGGAGATTGATCTTACCTACGATTTACTGGAACTGGAGGGCGCCTTGGAGTTGCTCGTTGCTGCTACGAACGTCGCAGAGGACAGTGGGCAGCCGATTAATTTCTTGCAAAACGAGCGTCGTCCTGACATAAAGCAATCCGCAATGGCGAAGGAGTCATCTATTCTGACTGTGTAAATGTAAAATCAAATATATACGTTCCGTTCGGAAGAGTTGCTCGTTGATTTATTTTGGTTCGTGTCCTTGCCCGCAAATTCAGCAGAGAATCGCATTTGTTTTACAAATGAATAAATGAAACTCCCTGCTAGGTATGCCCACTTTGAGTGGAGACTTCGCTCTTATATTCTATTCATGCATCAAAAAATGATTGACGGAAACACATTTGAGTTGGCATTATGTGAACAACATTAGAAGGATCAACAAAATCTTAAGAAAACATAAAGGTACTTGTGTTTAACTAGTGTGTGGACGGTAGAGGTACATATAGTTTGAAAAACGATCTATACTAACACTAAATAGATAGAAAGGGGATCAGCCAACATCCTAGGGCATTTCCGCATCTTCGCTCGCATCTAGTTGGTGGAGCCTTAGATGTGATGTCAGGGTGGACACATGGGCGAATCCCCGGTCGCAGTATTTGCACATCCTTAGCTTTCCACTGTGGACCTCTTGGTGCCGCGCTAGATGTCTCTTCGTTTTGAAACGCAGGTTACAGCCCGAACACGGAAATGGTCTTTCCCAAGTGTGCACGCTTTGGTGATTAGACAGTTCGCTTGTTGTGTGAAATCGTTTGTCACACTTGTCGCACTTATAGTTCTTTATTCCCAAATGCCACTCCATGTGGTAACGTAGAACGGTGTACAACTTGAAGGTTTTACCACACTTTTCGCACACATACGGTTTGTAACCCGTGTGTACACCATGGTGGAGGTTGCGCTGCGTGGTTGAAGGAAATGTCTTATCACAGAACTTGCATTTGTACGGTTTCTCGCCCGTGTGATTTCTACGCACGTGGAGAATCATACCGTCTTTAGTTGTCGTCACCTTCCCGCATGTGGGACATGACCATTTCGTCTGGCTGGAGTGCCTCCACTTGTGTCGCACCAGGTTCTTCTCACTTGCGAACTTCTTTCCACACATGTCGCATATATGCTCCGCCAGCACTGTACTATTTTTACACTGTTTAGGTGGCTCTTCATTCTGAAAGCATTCCTTTTTGAAACTCGCTTTAGTTTGTATGCTTTTATTGCACGGCTCCGACTGCAAGACTGTTGACTGCGGACTATCAATGGACCGCTGTGCAAAGTCAACTCCTATGGAGGTGGTATCACACTGACTAGCGCTGGCATCCTCTTCCTTATATGCTTCGACTTTGATTTCTTCTTCCCTATATTCTATGAGGTCCTTGGTCTCTTCTATTATTAGCTCCTACATAAAAAACATTGTATCGCTTCCAATAACCAGGCAAAATGAAAACCCACCAATTCCTCACTTTTCGAGCGTTCGTCCACCACATTCGAAATACATACGAGCCTCTTTGCTTGGCTGCTTTGGAAGACATCCTGAAAGTCGTGATCGACTCCAATGTGTTCTATGAATTCATCAAAAAACTCAAAATCCTGGTCGCATGCAACGCACACGAATAGACATCGGCAATCGGTCGTAAAGAATATCTCACCGAATTTGGAATATAATCTATTGTTTTCCACAAAATATTGGTTTGCGGGAGTAGTCGAGATTCCTTCTTCACTCATTGCTATTTTTAAGCAATAGCGCAAAATGTGTACAAGTGTACATAACACCTTTCGTAGAATCAGCTGAGCGAGTAGTGTCACTTAACTGACAGCAAATTGTCACAAATCAGGGCCGCGTTGCCAAGTCAGTGCAAAAATTGTCGGTTTCGGCATTACAACTGACCATGGACCTAGTTGCTTTTTATTGGACTTTAGTTGGACTCATCAAGGAAGGAAAGTAAATTGATCATCAGAGTTCGCTATCACATAATTAATAACGAGGAAAAAAATAAAGTTCTTATTTTTCTCAGAGAAAACAAAGTTTTTCCCGCACACAGAAACTTGACGGCAAGTTTAACAAAATTGTGTGCGTCACCGTACTTTTTGGTTATTTTATGTATTTTAACGCATCTTTTATGCATTTTGTCAAATGGACGACCTCTACTGACATAATGAGTGTTCCGCAGATGAATTTTTGGTCCTGTGTGCGAGGAGGGCGAATGGAGGAGAAGATACAACCGCGATGTGGATGTAGTCCAAAAGGCCAAAATACGTCGACTACATTATCTCGGCCACATCGAGCGAATGGACAATAATGCTCCAGCTAAGAGGATCTTCGAATCCCAGCCGCCAGGTTCGAGACGACAAGGAAGACCGAACTTCCGTTTCAAAGACCAAGCCATCGCGCTTGGTCTGGATAACTGGAAGCAGCGTGCCCGGGATCGCAGAGGATGGAAGGCTGCAGTGTCTCAGGCAGAGACTCTCCACGGGTCGGGAGCCCGTTAAGTAAGTAAGCAGATAAAAAAAATATATAAAGTTTACACCGAGTTGGGCACAGTCTTTTATTCCACAGTTCTGAAAGGAAAGAAAAGTTGTAGGTACAAAAAGAAAACTGACATTCGTGTTACCATTTATTCGATTCGCTCTAGATAAAGAAATTAAAACAGCTCGACTGTTTGAATAAATAACGTTTGCCTATAAAATAAAGATACAAAAAAACAAAAGGAGACGAGCATTTTATTGTAGCACAGCCGCATTTGCCACCACACTCGGATTATTTACAATTTCGCCCAGACTATCCAACACTTCTTTGCGGTAATCATCGAAATCTCCATCGATTTCGTTAATGGTTTGCTCCTCGATGACATACAACGTGCATCCGGTTTCTCGAATCAAACGCTCGTCGTGAGAAACGATTATCACACCACCTTCATACTCGTTGATAGCTTCGCCCAGTGCATCGATAGACTCGATATCCAAGTTATTTGTTGGTTCATCGAGGATTAGAACATCAGGTCCGCTGAGGCAGAGTTCGGCCAAAGCTACACGTGCCTTCTGACCGCCGGAAAGATCCTTCATTTTAATTATGTGTGCATGGCTAACAAGTCCAAAGGATCCAAGAGCTTTGCGAGCCTTCTCATGAGGCAAGTTGAATAGCCGTTGCAAGTACTCAGCGGCTGTTTCCTCGGCAGTTAAATGCTCTCCAGAGTGCTGGTCAAATCGTCCGATACGAAGGCGATGGTTCTTTCGCTGCTCCCCTTCCAAAGGTTCCAGATCTCCAACTAAGAGTTTCAAGAACGTGGACTTACCCACTCCGTTCGGGCCGACGATTGCCACACGACTGGTGAGGTCAATGCCAAAGTCAGCTTTTTTGAACAGCGGCTTCTGGTTAGGAAAACTGAAAGTCACGTTGTGTATTCCGAGAATGGGCGGCTGCAATTGTGATGGTTCGGGGAAACGGAATTTCACGATGTACTCCTTTGGCCGAGCTAATAACTCTTGAGGGCCTTCGTCTTCCTCGGCGTTTTTCTGGCGGCCCTTGTTCTTTTCCTGCTTGCGGGTCAGAACCTCCTTCTGTTTCTTTTCGGCTGACTTCTTTGACTGTCCGTGGGCCTTGAGCTCTTTAATGCGTTTCTCCTGCTTCTCATACTCCTTAATCATTTCTCGGCGTTTCTGCACGTACATTTTCTTGAACATGGAGTAGTTACCCTTGTAGTAGTGCAGTTTCTTCTGGTCCAAGTGGACGATCTCATTGCACACGTTGTCCAAAAAGCTCTGGTCGTGAGAAACTATCAAAAGGGTTTTCTTCCATCCCTGCAAATAGTTGTCCAGCCAAATGACTGCATTCAAATCCAAATGATTTGTCGGTTCGTCAAGCATTAGGAGCGTCGGCTCCAGGTAGAGTGCTCGGGCGAGTGAAACCCGCATCCGCCAGCCACCGGAAAAGTTGTTTGTGGCACGGTTCTGCATTTCTTCGCTAAATCCCAAGCCAGCAAGTATGCGTCGAGCTCTCGCCTCGGCAGAGTATGCCCCAATCGCTTTCAACTCAGCGTACACGTCATTCAGCTCTTCCTGGACACTCATATCGCCGGCTTCGATTTTATCCTCAAGATCTTTGCACTTTTTGAGCAGGCTATTTCGTTTTACGTCGGCGTCGAGGATAGTGTTAATGGCAGTCCGCTCGTCTGCCACAACTTCTTGTTCGCAGAGCAGCACATCTATATTCGGGGGTATGGCAAAGGCACGTGTCGCTATGTGACGGAGTAGTGTGGTTTTTCCATGGCCGTTGGGCCCCACCAAGCCGTAACGCCGTCCATGAGCAATTAAGAGGTTGGCATTAACAAACAAGTCGTTACCTAAAAATGGAAAATTTATTTTTTGGTCAGAGCGTATTGGCGGATGAAATGCACTCACCTTTGGCCGAAATAGTAAAGTTTTCGATCTTAATGTCAACGGCAAACTCCAGCTGCGCCATTTGGCCGGCAGTTTTCTGCACTTGCGACATTGTAAAGTTGCTGTCTAAGTCAGAGTGGCCTTGGCCACCCTTGCGAGTCATTAACTCCATTTGGCGTTCATACTCCTGCTGTTTCTTTTGCTTTTTCTTCTCTTTGTGAGTCAGTTTTTTCTCCTTGTTTTCTTCTATTCTAAGATCATCCATATCCTCTTTGATCTCATCAAGAACGGTTGCTGCTTCTTCTTCCTTAACATCTTCGATGATTTCCGCGGGCTGTTCTACCGGGGTTTCTTCGACGGGGATAGTGTTAGTAGCTGGTAAATCTGTATCATTCTCCTGGACATGTGTCACGGGTTCGGGAACCTCTTCAATCACTTCTTCGTCGTCTTCAACTTCGTCAGCTTCTATGTCATCTATGTCGTCAATGTCATCCTTGGGAATATTCCGTTTTCCCTTGTTCTTTTTCGCCGATTTTTTCGCAGCTGGCTTATCAGGGACTATGAAATCATCCAACTCTTCGTCACTCGGAAGACCGCTTATACTCTTACCCAGTGAATCATCATCACTAAAATTATCCTTTTTTCCTTTCTTTCCCTTTTTGGCATTCTTCTTGGGCGCTGGCTTCGCGACAGGTATAACCTCTTCATCGCTTGATATCCCAGCAAGGATATCCTTTCCACCATCGTCATCATCATCGCTAAAGTCATCTTTTTTAGCTTTCTTGTCTTTTTTGGCTGCCTTTTTAACTGGTTTAGGTGGCACCACATCTTGCTGCTTCTCATCGGAGTCATCGCCACCTTTTCGTTCTTTTTTACTGGCAGTTTTTTTCTGCGACTTTTTTGAACCAGTCTTTCCGTTGTCGTCATCATTTTCAATGACCTTGCTGCCAGGAACAGATTCTTCATCGCTGGAGTCGCCACCTCGCCGTCCCTTCTTCCCTTTCTTCACAGATTTCTTCGCAGCTGTAGTCACCACCTCGACTTCATCTTCGTCATCAAAACGATCCTTTTTCTTTGATTTTTTGGATGACATTTTCCTAGTTAATAATTAAAGAAATTAATAAGTATATACAAAGAAAGTATTTCCTTTCGTTATTCACGTGGAAACGTATGCAGTTTTTTACTGAAAGAAATCTCGTTCCTGTCAGTTGTCAGTTGTCACACAAATCAAGAGTGACACAAATGAAATGCAACTACCAAGGTACCTATGGGATACATTTGATTGGAAGCACAATTGTTGAGAAATGAGAAATAACTTTGGACTTAAGAATTTATTATTCAATTACCTGATGTAATTTAATCTTTACTCTTGGTTTAAATGTCTGCCTTTGAGAGTTACATAGAACAGATAATTTGTATAGAAATAGTTCAGTAAAAATATATTTCCTCTATTTCAACAGTCGTCACACAAATTCTTTCACAATTTGTGAAATCATGTTTACTGTGAACTGATCTTGGGCTCTGTTTGTTGGCACGTTTAGTGCAAAACATTAAAAATATTGAAATCTGACTCGGCTCTCTTTGCAGACGATTTTTATTTTTCTCTTGTGATCTATAGAGTTCGTTAATATTTATTGTTGGCTGATGCTATTCGCACGACGTTAGGGGCACGGCTTAGGTCGACGGCTACGGTTAAACGCGGCAAATAGGTTTAATATGGCCCGCTTCGCTCGCTTAAAGGGATTTAAACTCCAGTATTTCATTTTCGGGCACGAGTCTGTATGTTTTAAAGCCCAACTTATTTCTTAAAATACTATTTTTAATTATCAGGTTACGTCAAATACGTAGCCGTCACTTTGTTTATTGTTTGCAACGTTGGGTTATCGTACTATTGTTTGACACCATTGATCTAAGTATATGGATCATCTACATTTACATGATCACCCAAGCAAAAATGTAATATCTCTGTTTTCAATTGTAATTCCGTTACCTGGTCCTTTCAACACCCACATTTTATATATTTCAATCAAAAGAAATCCTGAATGAATATTTAGAGCAAATGAAATATGGCACAACAACCGCTGCAAATCATAAATAGGACAGCTGCTTCTGAACACGACCAGCAGCATCAGCTCCGCTGTACAACAGAAGCTTTTTTAAAACTGTCAAGCATTTATAAAGAACGCGCCATGTTTTGTCTTGTGGATATTTAGCGAATTTATTTTTGTTTAATATTAAAAAAAACAATTCAGCATCTCACACTATCGAGTAACGTGGGTGAATTAAATATCACTATATCACTTTCCTATGTGAAAATACCAGGAAATAGCTATATAACACATTGAATTTCTAAATCGTGAAAGTGAGCACATTTCCCCCCGAGGACTTGATTTTAAAACCACGCAAACACCATTTCGTACATCAACATGGTACCAATTGGCGCCGTGCACGGGCACCCAGGAGTCCACCCACCCCAACAAATTCAAAGCACCCCATCAGGACCAAATCAGTTGCAGTCGTCGTCGAACAGCCAGTCGAATAAATCTTCCAATGCCGTGGTTTGTTGCAAGTAACCAAGCAAATGCATTTCCATT
Organism: Cheilosia impressa; assembly: GCA_948293265.1. Taxonomy (NCBI): domain Eukaryota; kingdom Metazoa; phylum Arthropoda; class Insecta; order Diptera; family Syrphidae; genus Cheilosia; species Cheilosia impressa. Next base: position 646,777 of record OX411882.1, read on the forward strand.
AATCAATTACCTTCTCCAGAAACCAAACTACACACTTAAATTCACTCTTGCCGGACACACGAAAGCCGTTTCGGCTGTTAAATTCAGTCCCAATGGCGAGTGGCTGGCTAGTTCATGTGGGTGTACACTTAAATGAAAAAAAAATGCATTTCTTTTATCTTCTCTTTATTCAACAGCCGCTGATAAACTAATAAAGATCTGGGGCGCGTACGATGGCAAATTCGAGAAAACAATCGCTGGCCACAAGTTGGGCATTAGCGATGTGGCGTGGTCATCGGACAGTCGCCTGCTTGTGAGCGGCAGCGATGACAAAACCCTCAAAATTTGGGAGCTCAGCTCGGGCAAATGCCTAAAGACTCTTAAGGGTCATAGTAATTACGTATTTTGCTGCAACTTCAACCCACAGAGCAATTTAATTGTCTCTGGCAGCTTCGACGAGAGTGTTCGCATATGGGATGTACGCACCGGCAAGTGCTTAAAGACTTTGCCCGCCCACTCGGACCCAGTTTCTGCGGTACATTTCAATCGCGATGGGTCGCTGATTGTCAGTTCAAGTTACGATGGACTGTGTCGTATTTGGGACACAGCCAGTGGACAGTGCTTGAAGACGTTAATCGATGACGATAACCCGCCGGTGAGCTTCGTCAAGTTCTCGCCCAACGGAAAGTACATTCTAGCTGCTACGCTCGATAATACTTTGAAGCTATGGGACTACTCCAAGGGTAAATGCTTGAAAACGTACACTGGACACAAGAACGAGAAATACTGCATCTTCGCCAACTTCTCAGTGACCGGCGGAAAGGTAATTGCTTGGTCTTTTTTTTTTTACTACATCCTATATGGACCTGTTGCGGCGAATAATTTATTTTATTTTGGCATCCATGTAAAGTATTGTCTTCTTTTGTTTTAGTGGATTGTATCAGGGAGCGAGGACAACATGGTCTACATATGGAACTTACAGAGCAAGGAAGTCGTTCAAAAACTACAAGGACACACGGACACGGTTCTGTGTACCGCCTGTCATCCCACGGAAAATATAATCGCATCTGCGGCACTGGAGAATGACAAAACCATAAAGCTTTGGAAAAGTGACACATAAACCTACGCAGCTTGGAAACAATTATCAGGGGTCGAATCGCGTCGTCCGTTAACGAGCATTACGTGACGGAATTTGTTTTTGTTTCACATGAAAAATCGACATAATTCCGGGAACGTATAGCTCGTTCACGGACGACGCGATTCGACCCCTGAACTTTAGTAGGAATAATTAGAATGTAAATAACTTAACACTATTGTCGCGTTTTATTTGTATTTGATTCCTTCTTGTGTTTGACCGAATATGCGGCAATTTGGGCTTATGTTCCGCCGACGTTTTACTTGCGATTGTTTTTCGGGCAATGGAGAATGCCATATGCTTGACTGAGGATTATAACCCATCCATTTGTAATGATATACAGCCATTTTTCAGATGAAAAATAACTGCGGGTGTTGCAAATTTTAGACTTATAAATCTCACGGAAAATAGGTGAGGAAATAATAACCTTACGAAAGGATTCAGTTTTCATGCTTTAACTAACTGCAACAGTTAAAAGTTTCAAATGCTGCTGCCTAATAGTTCTGTTTAGTGACTGAGTTGCAGTGAAAAGGAGGAATGTGTCTGTGTTTCATTAATAAAATGCTGTCTGAAACGGTTCTGCTGTTTAGTACACGTATTTTGTACACCTACTTTTGAGCTAGGGAAGACTTGTGGAAAGTGAAAAAAGTCAGCAGCTTTTTGCTGCGATATGAATTGAATAGTTTTGAAATATTTGCGGTCAACTCTAAGCAAGATATCCGCTAATGCAAACCTAATTAGTGTTATTATAAATTAAAGTACATTGGCAGTACTATTATCATATAAATAAAATTGGTGTAGTTCTGTTCGACTAATTGATTTGAATTTGACTGCATTAAAAGCAAAAATCTTAGAAACCGCTGAATATATGATGGGGAAATCTCCACTTTATTTCAACTCTATATCTCTAAAAATTCCGGAAAAAATTGGACAAGAGTAATTTATTTTTTTCGTTTCGTTTCGCTTTTTTCTTTGCCACGCTTTCCGTTCGAAAATACTGGGAGCATTTAAAAAAGTTAACACCAGTACATCATAGGATATTCATTAACTCGCTATCTTTAAAGGTTTTTAAATAAATAGATAAAATTTGTAACATTTCTACGATTTGGGCCTGCGTGAGTGGATATTCACTCTATTCTCAAATCAAACATACCGCGGAATATGTTGACATCTTTTTTAACCTTATTTTACTCCTTTGACGGAGAGGGAGACAGACAGAGGAAGTATGCCGTTTGTTTGTTAAAAAAGGAAATAAAAACAATAAAAGAAATGTCAAATATTATTATTTATGAGAGAAATGTCAAATAGGTACAGGTATCAGTGGTACCAGATCGTGGGTAATTACCCATTTCACGGGTATTTTGCCTTTCAGAAAAATCTTAAAGAGCGATCAAGATGAGGCAGTAAATTAAAGCATTAAAGCCCATGACCTTCCTGCTCATACAATTGAATTAAAAGTTGGAGATCCCATTAGGTCTATTCGCCTACTCGGTTGAAGTCGAACGCAATCGATCGCAATCGCAATTTGAATCCCCCCAAGCTTTGTAATGGAACCAGATTGAGAGTGATATCGTTACAGAAAAGTTTTATTGAAGCGTTAATTTTAACTGGGTGTGGTAAAGCAAAGAGATAAGGTGTTTATAACAAGAATTTAAAGAATTTCCAGTAATTATCCATTTTAGTTTAAACGGATTCAATTTCCTATTAATGCTTGTTTTCTCATGACAATCACTTATTGATTGTCAAACTATAAGAAAGTGGGCGTTGATTTAAGCAATGTTTCACGCACGGGCAGTTATATGTTGCGTGCTTCCAGGGTAAGTAATGCAGCAAATATTACTATCATAGACAAACCATACTGAGACCCCCAACTCACAATCCTCTTGCCGCTGGCCCCCTCAGTTTTTTTTCAAATTCGCCATTTTGTATTCCTATCGGTGTTATGTCAAATATGAATCCGTGTGACATGCAAAAACGTGCAAAAAATACAAAAATAAATGCTGCCAACCTCGGCAACCGTGGGGAAATGTGAAAGAGTTCGGGAATACCACATTTTAGCATAACTGAATGCCATTGGTTAGTAATTATAAATTTTTTGAAGGTGAATAATTTGATTTGTGTGGTTAATAAAACTATCTAAAGGAGATGTTTTATATACTAGAAATATATTGGGACAAATATGGTTGTGTATTTCCCGCTTTTGGATATAATTAACTTCGATTTCTTGCGTAAATGTTTCTTAAATAATAAAGAAAATTTGCTCAAAATGTTTTTATTTTCACTCAACCAACCTACATTCTCAATTTTTCGTAAATATTTTAAGCAAATGTACACTTTTCCCTAAAAAAAAATATTATTCACACGTAACGAACAATTTCAAATTTAACGAATAAAATTCTATGAACGCTGCAAGCCACTTTGTCCAAAGCGGAAGTGGCATATGCAAGGTGCGAGTGTATTTGTTTCTGAAGTTACGTGACATTTGTCAATACGTATTTCTATGTAACAATACAAGCGCACTTAGCATTTGCCACCCCATAGAAATATACAAGTGTTAGAAATTTTTTTGAATAAAATAGCTAGGAGAACCCTAAATTGGATGAATTTTTTTTAATTCTGTGTCCAAAATGCAAAACATCTTATGTCAATTTTGTACACTTTTCAGGAGAGTGACTTTAAAGTTATGCAAGGCACTACAGCTAATGTAAAATCTATTTTACAAACAGTTATAACTTCCACATTATTTGAGATTTTTTCTCCTCGTTTGGCTTAAGAGAGAGAGCAAGGAAAGCACAATTCAAATAACGTTAAATAGCTAAAACAACTTAAGTCGACTTAAGATGTTTTACCTTTCAGGCACAGAATTTTTTGTAGCTTCCAAACCATCTGCTGGGGGGTTCGTGCCCAGTCTTATTTGCGCTATAGCTCCAGCGCCACCTTTCGCTTTCTTGTAAAAATTTACCAAATATTCGCACTTATTTAGACATCAACCGGTAGTACATATTAAAGTACCCACATAAAAACAACAAGGTACCTATCAGGAAAGCTACCTACATTAGCCACACTAAAATTTTTAAATTTGAGAAGAAAGAAAAAAAAAAGAGCGCACTATGCGATGAAGCAGTCATTCGATTTTTATTCACTTATTTGTACTTTGCTTCACTTTTGTTTCGATGTAGTTCAGGCTTTAGGGGGCTGCGTGATTTGAGCGACGCGGCGTTCGACTAAACAACGTCGAAGAAAAATCTAATAATTTCAAATACACAGCTCACTATGGAAGCAATAAGGTCAACGTCGAAGCTAGGCCCAGGTCATTCGGGCGACTTCAAAAGTTTGATTAGTTGCAAAAGGGAGTAACAGAAAAAAATCTAACTGTACGTCACTCAGTCGACTTCGTTACTTGCACACACAAAAATTTCCATTGGTAAGCTTCATGAAGCTTTTGGCTCGGCCGTGCTGTGCAAATACCGAGCCTACCTAACCTACCGCCGCCTGCTTGTTCTTGCTCGAAGATATCCGCATCCGCAATTTTTTCTTTTTTTTGCTGTTTGCGCGCCTTTGCCAACGCTTTCTTGGCTTGTCGTTAACGTTGACTTTTTTTTTTATTGGCAATTGGCATCATTCGCACCTACACAGACTTCGTGCGAGACGCAGGATGCGTTTAGTGTGTGATTTGAATTTAAAAGTGTTGTTGTAATAAAGTCAGTCCTTAGTTTTATTTCCTGTTTTCCAAGTGATGATTATTAATCTAAGCGAACGTGTAAGTTTACCTTTTGTACCTATATATTTAATTTTGAATTGCATTATACATCTATGTAGGTATGAATATATTTAAAACGATGAAAGCTTTTTACTTTGAGGATAATATACGCGTGAATATGGAAAATTGTATAAGAAAATTTTTATTTTTTTGAATGCCCAGAGTGCTTATTCATCGACCTAGTAAAAGTAATACCAATAAAAATAAGGGAAATTGTGGGTGATAGGATAGCCGCATGTAAGGCCCTACATTTCGATTTGTTTTCCCAGTTCCAGTTCGTTTTGTCACAAAGCTATACGTATGTCTGAAGCTAGGGTACAGTTAATTCGCCATTTTAGGCAGATATTTGAGAGTAACGGATTTACTCTGTTTGACTTTCTCTATAAATGCTCATGCTAAACTTTTTACCAAATGTTGCAAAGCCCAGTATTCACCTCGCGCCTAATTTAAACCCCAAAAAAGTAGGAGTTTGAAAAGCAAAGCAGTACTTTGTGAATCACACGACTTCAACGCCGAACTAGAAAGTTGCAAGCAAAAGCAAAGTATATTTAATGAGACAGTCAACAGCAGTTTGGTATAAGCTAAGCACTAGTCTTATCGGGGCTAAAGCGATTACATATGCCAATTTTCATGTCAAATTTTGACATGCCGACGTCATTATGACGTAAAGAATTGTCCTAAATTTGTCACTACGTAGGTCTGTTCCTTTACTTTTTAAATCTTACGAATTTTTACCAATTCTTACGAATTTTAACTAATTTTTACTCAATGCCGTTCCTTAACTCGAAAAATTCGTAAAAGAGAGCGTCATCGAGAGAACAAGATATGTATTAGGTTCGTTCGCGTACGCGGTTCGGATCGCAATCGCACAAGTCTATACACGTATTTATAAAAAATGACAGAAAAAGAGAAAATTAGTAAAATAACGAGTAACGAGTAGCTCCTCTCTTGGCTCGAAACAGCTCTTGAAAAGCGCACAATTGCGATTACTTTAACTTCTCAGTTCTTACCAAATACGTTTGATAAACATCATTTTTTGATTCAACAATGTTTTTATCTTGTTTTTTACACTTTTCTGTAATTTTTTAACATAATTAGACTACATCCATACAAAATCCGTTTTGTTTTCCTACAAGTTTTTTAGCTGTCACTTGGATTTTTCTTCTTCTCATTTGACACTGACGTTGTCGCGAACTACCCTATTGCACAGAATAATAAAATAGATGTACAAGATGAAAGTGACTCAAAGTAGCTCGAAGTCTATTTACGCACTTTTGCGTATATTTTCAGCTCTCTGAGAGAGTTTTGCTTAATTTTTTGAGTTTGACAGATTTGTAGTGTTTGGCTCGGGAAAGTACCTACGCGAATAGACTTATTACCCCTCCACTGAGAATCTTATGAATTTTTACTCAACAAATTTCTTGGTGTAAGAATTGAAAAAGCTGTCAGTCACCTTTTTGACATATGAGTGCATTTTTTTTTATTGCTTTATAAAATGGTATCAAAAGCCGGAAAAATGAAATTGAATGTTCTCCTTACATTCTTTTCGAAAATAGCGACGAAATTCCTCCTTGCTGTAAAGAGTAAGAAAGGACAATCGCCTCCAAGAAATTTGTAAATGCCCTTTTGCTTTTTCCTCTTCTCTAATGCTTGTAGTTGAATCAGTACAAACGAGTCCAGATACATGAAGAAGAAGTTCGATTAATCGCGAATCACTTTCATTGCTAGGTAGACGAATCAACTAATTTTGTTAAGCCCGTATGCGTAGTGCACTAGTGCGCACTGGGTTAACCCTAATGCGTTCGATATAGCACTGAATTCGCCCTGGTACTGAAAACCTGTGTTTGACATGGATTCTAGGGCACCCTAATTGTGCCCTAAACTGATACCAGTTAATTTTTGGGGGCAAGAATTCAGTGCTGAGTTTTGCTGTCATTTCGCTTGCTGTCATTTCATTTTCAAACTCATCATATATATTGCGAACACTTTTATCAACTATTTGCAATATACAAACCCAAATTCAGAATCTAGTTCACTCATTTTTAACTATAAACGGGAAAAAGTGTTACCAAAAGATAAATATTTGTCAATATCAACAGCTGACAGACTTCAGGGCACTAGTGCTAGCCACGTCAAACAAACCTACTGTCATTTTGACAGTCCTTTCCATTCTCACTACAAAAGTAACGGAACAGACCTCGTGTGATCGTTTGTCAAGCGTCTGGTCACGAGGGCTGTTGCAGCGCACTCTCATGGCACAATTTTTGTGACATCAACATGTCAAAATTTGCCACGAAAAATTACACGTGTAATCGGAGCTTAAGGCATTAGTCCCAATAATTATCCGGGCCTCCTCCTCATATGGCATTACATCGTTGTATGGAATACTGTCGGAATGTCCATTCGAAATAGCAGAAAAACACCACTAGTGTTATACGTACTCTGTGAACTTTTGTTATAATAACCTACTTGGTCGCAAGCTCATGATAAGTCTCCGCAACTTTATCTCGCAAAATAATAATTGTCCTGTGCTATCAAATCGGATAAAATTTTAGGAAGCGTGTGTTTCCTTTACTAGCAATAGCAACCCTTGTTGCTTTTGTAACTTTATTTATTTATTTATTTATTTATTTATTTATTTCATCTTATAAGTATAACTTATTTTAGATTACTTGCAATAATTAAACAAAATGCGATCATTGTTACAGATTATAAATTACTTAAAACTATAGATTTACAATGTTTCCTACTCATATTGAAATCAATTAGGTTTTTGTATTTATTATAGTTTACGCAAGCCATAGTGATAGGATCATTCAGACCATAATTTGTTCTGTGTCTAGGTGGCATAAAGAAAAAATTTTCCCTAGGTCGAAGAACACGAGAAGGAGCATATACATTAAATAAAGACAGCAAAAACGAACAATCAATGTGACCAGTTAAGACGTCATTAGCAAACATTGCGGAATAATATATCCTTCTTTTAGAAAGAGGTATCAAATTTATTAAGGAACATCTATCGTCGTAGGCTGGAAGATTATTATTCCAGTCGAACTTTCTTAGAGCATACCTGGTAAACCTTCTTTGAATTTTCTCTATTCGAGATTCAGCATTGCGGTAAAAAGGATTCCAAACAACACAGCAGTATTCTAATATCGAACGAGTCAAGGTATTATAGAGCGTTTTAAGTGTGTATGGATCATTAAAATCCTTAGAATTTCGAAAAATGAAACCGAGCATTTGATTAGCTCTGCCAACTATGTAGTCAATGTGTAATGAAAAGTTTAGTTCAGTGTCAAAAATGACCCCCAAGTCTTTTTGGTCTGAAACTCTACTCAATGTTGAATTTTGTATTTTATAATTAAAAAATATAGGGAACTTTTTTCTACTAAAAGTAAGAACCGAACATTTCTGTATATTAAAATAAAGGCCATTAAGAACACACCAGTCATTTAAACGGTTTAAATCATTTTGTAACGCTAAGACATCTGACATACAGGTTATTGTCTTGTAGATTTTTAGATCATCTGCGTACAAAAGACAATTTGAGCTTGGTACGAAAGAGGGTAAGTCATTGATAAAAAGCAGAAATAGAAGAGGACCAATATGACTTCCTTGGGGAACACCTGAAAAATTTTGAATTTCATTCGAAAACGCTGATCCAATTTTAACAAATTGTTTGCGATTGGTCAAATAATTGCCAATCCATTTTAAAATATTAGAATGAATTCCAAAAAGTTTAAGCTTATTTAAAAGAACATTGTGCTGAACACGATCAAAGGCTTTTGAAAAATCAGTATATACGCAATCTACTTGAAGACGTTTTTCAATATTTTCAAGACAGTATTTGGTAAAAATAACCAAGTTTGTAGCGGTTGATCTACCACTTACAAACCCATGCTGGAGTTCAGAAATATGGTTGCGAACAACTGAGTACAACCTTTTTTTAACAGCTGCCTCGAATACTTTAGGGAACAGTTGCAGCTTTGCTATAGGTCTATAATTCTCGATACATCTCCTAGAACCCGATTTGAAAATTGGAGTTATAAGCGAATATTTCCAACAGTCAAGAAACTCGCCAGTAGATAACGATAAATTAAATATAATCCTTAATGGATCAACCAGGCTATATTTGCAATTTTTAAATAGCAATGGTGGATAATTATCCGGTGCTACACTGAAACTCGAATCAAGTAATGACAATTCAGAGAGGATTTCATCATTTGTTAAGGAAATAAAACCAAGGTCAGTTATAAGCTCAGATTGACCCGAGAAACTGCAATTGATTTGCTCACTAACAAAATTCGACTGGAAAAATTTTGCAAACATGTTACAAATTTCGTTTACATTACTACAAGAAATTCCGTTCATTGACATACAAGAAGGTATTCCTAAAGATTTCCTTTTTGTATTAAGAAACGACCAGAAAGCTTTAGAATCACGTTTTATATTAGTTTCAATTGATGAAACATAGTTCTTGTAGACGAACTTCTTCAAAAAATCGTATTCTTTTTTCAAGCGCAAAAATTCATGACGCAGAGATGGATCGTTTTTACTTTGTTGCTTTTGTAACTTTAACTTAAAACCGACCATTTACATAATTTAATAATTTATTTAGTGTAACTCACTACCGCGATACTAATAATCATTTTTATTGTCCAATTTTTCGAACTCACAATGGTATAATTTTCCATATAAAATTGCATATTGTGACCTTGAAAATATTTAGTGTGAAGTTTCAAAATGATTATTAGTAAGGCCCAACATTTGACACGCAGGCATTGCTTGATCTCACTAAAAGCAATCAAATTCAAATGGGCGCCACAGGCTAGAGAATGAGGTACTCTTGGTTTGTTTGTTATAAGTATTTTTGTTTCTGAAATATGGATATGTATCCGAAATCTTATTTTTCGAACAGCAGTTTTTTTTTATTATCCTCTTTTCTATCGCAAAATGTATTTGTAGCTGATGTCTCTAAAAGACTTTCCTAAAGACCTCTTCCCACGAGAGCATTTGTTTTGTTGCTATATTCTCCTTAGTCAAGTGGTGAAGTCCATACGTGTTGGTGGCAGTGCTGCCACAAGGGAAAAAATTTGCGTAGCAAATTTGCGTAGCAAAACTTAATTTGCGTAGCAAAACTCAAAAGTCCAAAATATAATTTTTTTTTCGAAAATAAACAAAAAACACTTAATTCTTTATTCAAAGTAAATATTTTTTTAAGGACTAGTACAAGTATAGTTGGTAAACTATATATTTTACAAAACTATAATCAAACAAAAAAAAAAAAAAAAAACATTAAAAACTTCACTTAAAAGGCGCTTTGCCTTAAAAAAAACACATCCAAAGAAATGGGTACTTGTTGGGTATGGTAGAACTAGAATATAAGTTAGTGTGGGGAAGTGAGTAAAGTTTGAGTTATTTTCGTTTGTTTTTTCCAGAAAAATTACAAGATTTTTGTTCTCATTTCGTGCTTAAAAAAAAAGTAGCAAAATAGGCGTTTTTAGGGAGAGTGCGTAGCAGCGTAGCAAACGGGCAATTGCGTAGCAGTTTTGCTACGATCGCAAAGTGGCAGCGCTGGTTGGTGGTCTCTTTTGTCATATCTCAAGTACCACAGGCAGGCGTGTGTCTACGGAGATTAGGGATATCTTAAGTGGGTTTTTTTGATAAATATGGGTGTTATTTGAGTAGTTGTGGTCTCTTCCTGTATACAACGTTTCGAGTTACGAGTGGCGACCGATCGCACAAAATCGAGTTAGATAAAATAAACAAATGTAAGGTTTTTGTCAACTAGAAGTGCTCTTAGATGGTCCTTACATCGACTATAATGTAAATTTATGTTCTTTGTTGCTGCTTGTGTGCGACATATGATTCCCTTCGTTCCAACATAGTTGCTGTCACACGATGAGCTGCATTTTGAGCACTTGTCGTAATATTTTATGAATGATGTCGAGAAATTGTAGTAGAATTGGTAATAGGAGAATCAAATCACCAGCAACAACTCACAACGGTTGCAGTTCTGATGAATGAGGGAAAACTTGGATTAACTATGTTTTTCGCTTGAATTGGAGAGCAACCCCTGACAAGGCAAATGCACATCTTAACGAAAACTGTGTATTTGGAATATATAAACCACTTATACAAATAAATTTATAATGTTAACTCTCCCCATCAATTTCGTCGACAGATGACATATCATTATTAATGTAAAATGTGATTTCTCAGTGTGTTCCAATTTTGAACTGTCATTAGGTTCGTTCGTGTACTTTCAGCATAGATAAATGAAAAACGTCAAATATCAAAAATCGAGAGAGAAATTTCTCAATTTCAAAAGAAGTACCTGACCGGTTTTCTTACAAATAGGTTAAAAAATGTCATTTTGACATTATCGTAAAATGCAGCAACTTCAAAATAAGTTGGAATTGAATTTTTTATAAGCTTAATACCTACCAATTAAACTAACAATTTTGAATGCGCTGATAATGTTCTAGGAGAATATTCGATTACAACTTCTTCCCCCGACTTCGTTGAAGGCGAAAATAAATAGAGTTTTACTTGTCAAACTTTTGAGCTGTTGTTGTCAATTTTCATTTTTCATGAGTCGAAAGAAAGAAAATTATAAAAAAAAATTAAAAGAGTGGAAATGGATTACCAAATTTGTAATAATTTTACCTTCGTTTGCAAAAGTACCCGAACAAAACCTATTAATTACCTACCCATGTAATGCAAATTAAAAATGTCTGCACTCATGCAACGGAAATATAGAATTATTATTCAGTGCGATCGCCCACCTAAAAGTATGCAATCGAGACGTCCATGAAATTCCTGCAGAGCTGGATCTGAAATCTGAGAGCATAATATGAAAATCCAAGTGGAAAACGACATATCAACTTCTTGCAGATCGATTGCTAACGCAACGAACTTCGACTGTAGAGCAAACATCGGTGAATAGTAATTTTTAGTACACCCGACGTTTTCATGCCTACATAAATGTTTATTGGACTAGCAAATGCATAGAATCAATGCAAAAACTAGATTGGTCGGGGACGTCACTTTTTCTGCGACAGCCACATATCAGAACTGTCAACTTAGTACTCAGTCACGAATTTCTTGACTAGATTCGTCGGCTACCCCCTCCATAAACGTCAATTGAAACAGCTGCTCATTTGACCGATTTCCCCCAATCAAAACCGAGATACACTTAGTGAGAGATCTGTCAGACTAACTAAACTAGATAACTACTTGAACGTCCCCATTCTTGGTAGCACTTGTTCACTTTATTATTAACACTTTAGCTTAATATCCAATTAGCGTATTATTAAACGCTATGTAGAAGTTATCAACTGGATAAACTGTAGTTACGTAAAATGTTTGTATGCTAAATGACGTCCAACATAACTATATTTTGGGGGCACATTTGTTTATTAACTATTGACGAAATTGTAACCAGATACGTCAAATCTGTCATTGTCAGTGTTTAGGGTTCAGTCATTGCCTGTGTTCCGTTGACTTCTAGATGACTGAGGAACAAGCAGTCAAACTTATGTAAAGCTACTGCTTTGTATTTAATGAAAAACTGATTTACTGTGGTTGCTGCCTCCCCGCGTCAATCTACTGCAGTTTTCAAAAAAGGAGTAAATTATTTTTTTTGTAGATAAAAAGGTGCTTTATCCTTTATGTTTAATTTCCAGTCCGCATCTATATTCAATACGAAATAAATAAAGTCTGGTATCACTTAAATGCACAGTTGATGGAATGCAGTAGCAGACAGCTGGCATTCAAGAAATGATTCCCCTACTTGGGGATAAAAGAACTTCCCCTCTCAGTAGTCAGTTCGATATGTCTGAATGAATAGACATAAGGATGTGCTACATGTGATTTATAAAACATAAAAGCAAATTGCAAAGAAAATGCAAAAGCAACAAAATCTACTGCATAAAATATTTCCCCAGGTCCGAACACTGCAATGTGTTGTACAGTGTTGTTGCTATTGCATATTATCGATAGCGATATTCCCTAGCACTCACTCTGAAGTGTCTGCTCTGAACTGAACTCCTGACTAATAAAATATAAACCTGATAAATAACTGCCACATGGCGATGTTATGTACGCACAACTTTCTGTTGTATGGAATGTATATATATCACACGAATGGTGTTTCTTTGGTGGCGGTCTTGCGCAAATTCATGCTCTAGCACGGCTCAGTGTTATTTGTATTGGTTCTGTTTTTCCCTACGTATTTTTAAAATTCCCATAATTTTCCGAGAACTGATCAACAGCATTTTCAAAGAAGAATGGTCCGTTGATGCCTAAGGCTTCAGCCCAAAATCCCAACAATCACTCGTTGATTTTATAAGTCTCAAATTCGACAGTTTTGACGATTAAATATTATAGCCATGGGTTAAAAATGCTGTGGTACAAAATTTCCGGACTGGATCCTTCATTATAATCAAAATATTACTTAATAATAAAGAATCCTTATTTCGTGTACGGCTTCATTTTTATTAACTCTCAACTGTCAGCTGTCACGTGGTTTTTATTTGTCTTTACATCACTCTACCGGGCAAATGGCTCAAAATTTAAATTTAAATGCCAATTTTCTATAGGTTACTTGTACTTTTATCTGTCGAATTTTTTTTTGTTAATTCTATTAATTCACAACCAATTACAGTTTACGGAAGACGTAAGAAACAAATGTTTTTAGTTTCGACTCGTAGTTCACGATGGCTATATTCTCCATACAAATTTCGACATTGTGAGCTTATGCCATGTTCCAACCGCGAGGCTTCGTAGAATTCTTCCAAACCTCCGTGGTTTCGCCATACATTTTTGAGGTATCGAAACATTGGGATTTCATCGAAACTTATTTGAAATCCCTCTGAGTTCATCCGTCCGTGAGAGGTTATCAAACTAAACAAGCCTACAGCGTGAACTTTTTTTTTTTTGTGCTCATTTATGGAAGTCAAAATATTAAACGCCAAAACAATTGTGACAATCAAAAAAATAATAAAAGAATCTGAATCAAAATAAAGAGGTAAATAATATTTTTGAGGGGAAATATTTATAAATGCTGCAATTATTTCCTTAATTTGTTGAGAATTAATTTTTAGTAATTCCTCTTTTCAGCACAATTACTTTACGTCAGCAAACAGCTGCTTTGCTAGCCACTTCAAAATTGACTTTTGAAATCACTTTAACTCGGTGGGAACGACTTCCGAGGTTTCGGTAAAAGTTCATCGAGACCTTGCGATTTCAGTTTGGTGGGAACATTTCATTATCCGTAGGTACATTTAAAGTCGGGTCTTTAACTTATTATTATTTAAAAGAACAACTCTTATAGATTTTTTTTTTATATTGGACGTGGACTTTATATTGGGCCTTACTAATAATCATTTTTAACCTTCACACTTAATATTTTCAAGGTCACAATATGCAATTTTGTATGGAAAATTTCGCTACTGTGACTTCGAGAAGTTTAGCCTGGACACTAAAAATGATTACATATTAGTATAGCGGATTATCATTTATAAAGATTGGGGACCTCACTTCATCATATAGATACACATTCCTTTTTCTTCTAGTTCTATCAAAATGCACTGCAAATCATTTTCGTCCCCTTTTTTCAATTAGACTTTATTTCCATCGAATATCCCACGGAAATGTAAATTTCCACAAACAAAACACTGGCACCACTAGCAATGAGTGAATGGCTTGGTTAGGTATTCTCTCATTTTCTGTCTCAAAATTCCATACCAACAATACCCTGTGTTCGGCCATTAAGTTCAAGAAATTGAGTTCTCCTTTGTCCTCCATAATTTCAAGGTGAGATGGTGACAATAGCACTTTTAGAGCATCTCGAACAACGAACCGGTTCATTTATCTTCTTTAGCCCTGTTTTTTTGAGTTTCGATCTCAGCAAAGCAAAGTGAAGTTGGATTTTCAGCACGCAATTACAACAACTACGCTCTACTTGACACTTCCAGACTCGCAGTAGTTGTTGTGATAAGTGTGCTGAAAATTCTACTTTACTTTGCTTTGCTGAGATCGAAGCTCGAAAAAACACGCCTTTTGTGACTTTGTAACTTGTTTGGATATTGTATTTGTACAGTATCAGTCGGTTTGAATTGAATCTCTGTTTATCGCTTACATAATACATTGGTATTACATTTTTCTTGTTTTCATATTTTGCTTCTTCGGCTCTGGCACTCTGGCACTCAGACTCATGTGTCATGCATCGAAAACGAAATCGCAGATCGCACTGAAGTACAGGCAGTACAGTTCGTACATATACCTATGTGTAGAAATATTCCTACGAGTCATATGTCATATCTACAAAACACTACACCATAGCGAGAAAGTAAATAGCACTCGCGATTGTGTTGTGTATATTTCGTTGCTCGCACACACGTTCAGCTTCTCTACGCGACGCTGACCACACCAGCCGACCCAGGTATATGGAATTCTTATCTGTATCTATATACCTTGGCGCTCGGCTTCACCGCCATTCACTATCCATAAACAAAGTACACACATGGAAGTATGCTTTGTCGCCTATGCCATTGCTATTGCTATTCCCCGACGAAAGACACCGACTTGACGACACGAGGCGAGGTGACGGGAAACAGGATTCGGCTTCGATCTACTTCTTTGTGTTGGTTGTTGGTTGAGTGTGAATCTTGAAACTTGAATTAGTATTCGATTGACTGTGCGACAGGAATGTCGTTCATTCAATTTTAGTGCGCCTTGATTTTTTCGGCTGAAGTGTTCATTTATTGTGATTGCGAATTTTAGTGCTTTAATTTTTAAATTAAAATGGACAGCAACGAAGTTGTTGACCTTTCAAGTGATGATGATGATACTGCGGTGGGTCTTACAGTTTGGTTTTCATTGATATTAGTTTGTTGTAAGTTATTTTTAGGAAAAGCACATGTCGCGTGAATAACAGTAAAATTAATTTTCTGTTCGACTAGTAGTGAAAGGGGGGGTTCATAGATTTAACACATAATTTACGGACAGTGCTACAGGAATCGGAATGAGGGACAGAAATTAATTTTTTTTTCGTTTTTGGAAAAAAAATAATTAATGTTTTATGTGTCAAAATGTGTTCCGAATTTTCGGAGAATGGGCTTGTTCGCAAGATTTTATTCCGAAAGCGGTTTCTGGAAAGTGGAACACATAATGGTTTGTGCATAGGATTTTAGTATTTAAACTGTCCACTCGAGGTGGCAAATTGACGGCCAAATGAGGAACTACACAGTATCAGGTGATCAGTCAGTGTTTGAAAAATTGGAAGTCGCTTCGGAAAATAAACAAAAGAAGTGAACAAAAATTTCCATTAAAGAAAAATAAGTTTGGGAAAAAAAATAATTCTACCAAATAACAACAATTTTGAAGAAAAATTATTTTTTTTGTCAAAAAAAGTAATTGGCGCAAGAGGTCCGTAAGGTATAGATTCTCACAACTATTCGTTTTGTGGGTTTTTTTTAAATTTTTGGGACGAATGGAAGAAATCTACAATTTAATGCCGAGTCCAAACTGCTAATTGAGAAGCTTTTTCATGCCAGTTATACTCTCGGATGTTTGACAGACTTTCGCGAGAGGTGGAAAACACCTTAAGATGTAAATTGTGTTTTTCCGGTGGGACCTCTCGCTCAGTAGTCCAACACACTGACCACTAAACCACTGCGGCCTTAGCTAAAAAGAAAAAGAAAACATGCTTTTTGAACAATCCAGCAGCTTGGGATAACGTTTGGTTCGCGGAGCATTTTAAAATGTCTGAATTCAGTAAGTTTGTCAAATCGAACAAACCTATTCACAAATTTCTCACGTCTTTTAATGACTTTTCACCGCCCTGGTTGACAGTTTGTGTGACGTATGAGGAATATGGACCGTAAAATCAAAGAAAACTCCGTTTTTCTCCAAAGCAATACACCGGGTGGTCCAAATACATGTCTATTTCTTAGAATAAAATAACATGAAAAAAAAATCAATTATTTTCGTCATGTATGGATTAATTTCAAACCGCAAACTTTCCCTTTATTTATGGAATCGATATCATTCATGTCACTCTGTCCGGCTAAGGTTGGATCGCGTTAACCGTGAACGAGTAATAAGTACCAGTTTTTTTTTATTTGCATGTAAAAAAATTAATTCCGTGAATTTATTGCTCGTTCACGGAAGTGGCGATTCGGACCCTGCATTTGGACCAATCTTTAATTGCGCAGCCATCACTTTTCACTTACAGTGATGTCTTTATTTGCGCATTCCAATTATTTAAAAAAAAAGAAGCGAATAATACCAAGAGAGATTTGTGAGATTTTTTCAATTTGTGCTGTCAGATTCTCTATATATCCGTTTACATACACATTTTCCCACCAGATGGAGTTTTTATGCTTGTCTCAAAGTCAGTAGAAAACACAACTCCAACAAATAGGCTTATACAGCTGTCTGAAAAGAAATGCACTGTCTCTTCAACAAAACGGTAAATTGTGGGTAAACATTTTCTGCAGAAAACAAAACAATAAAAGTCTCATAAAATAGGTAGTTGTAGTAATCGAATTTAAAGCAAAATTGAAGTAAATTGTCACATGAAAAATTCATAATTGATACAGGGTGTCCGCCGGGAAGGTATACTACTTCGTTTTGCCGCCATTTTGGTAAACATTAGTCTTTACAGTTCATATTTGGCAGTCGTGAAGTAGACACGTGGCAAATTTATTATGGAAAAATATTCGATAAACCAACATGTTTTAATCATTAAAACATTTTATCAAAATCAATCATCGATTACTGTGAGAAAGTTACGTGAAATTTTTCGGAGAAACAACGTACCAACAAAACGCACTATTTATCGTGTTGTGAATGATTTCGAAGAAAGAGGGTCTGTAGGTGATAGGCCCAAGCATGGACCACAACGTACTGCAAGATCGGCTTAAAAAGATTACTGCTCAAGGAAGTGTTAAAAACGTGAAATGGGGAGCGATATCGTGATATGATTGAAAACTAATTAACGCCACAAGTTCATGCTTTGGACTTGATTAACATGTGGTATTAACAAGACGGTGCCACATCGCATACAGACAGGATTACAATGGAATTACTGCGAGTCCTCTTTCCACAACAAGTTATTTCAAGAAATGGTGATGTTGATTGGCCTCCACGGTCGCCTGATTTGACTGCTCCGGACTTCTTTTTGTGGGGATATTTGGAAAGCAAAGTTTATGCAAACAAACCAGAAACGCTTGAGCAACTCAAACAAAATATTCGTGATGAAATTAATGAAATACCGCGTGAAATGTGTGAGAATGTAATGAAAAATATGCTCAAAAGGGCTCGCATTTGTGAGACTAACAGAGGCGGATATTTACCTGATATTGTATTCCATACATAATTGCCGACATTAAGTAAAACATTTATCAATATAAGATCAATTCTCTTTCATTAAATCAAAAATTATAAACAAACAAAGTAGTATACGTTCCCGGCGGACACCCTGTAGTTTACTTGTCGATCGTCTTTGATATCGATAGCCAAGACTGTGAAGGGATAACACCAGCGATCGGTTACATCTACAAACGTTTTTATTTTTATCGAGCTTTGATAATTGAGATCCGCGAGTACGGTGTGAGGTCATTAGGGCTCAACTTTTGAAGGCCGGAAACGCCATTAAATTGAAATTTTGTGAGTATAAACCGAAGTTACTCGACTCGCTCTATTATATAGCGTTGATCGCTTATAGAGCTAAACGACAGCGTAAAAGCTAACGTTTTGAGTGGAAGTATTAAGAACGAGAACAACATCATCAATTTCCTTTGTTTGGCTTTTGAAAGTCCAGCCTTTGTAGGGCGGTTTCAGGGTTTTGACAGAACTTCAAATGGATTTCTGCTCATTGCTAACACAGAATTAATCCCAAAATACATATCAATCCATTAGGTACGTGTAATCCCAAGGCCTCTGGTGCTCTGCCTCGATGTGGAAGATTGTAAGGTGTTGGAGATGCAAGATAATTAAACAAATTATGTTTTAGAAGTAGGTTCAGTTACTTAGTGGTTATTATGTTGAACTAGGTACTAAGCAAGGGGTTCCAGGTCCGATCCTCGGAAAAACACAAGTTTCATCTAAAGTCTTTTTTTTTCCCACTGGGCACCTCCCGCGAACGTCTAATAAACATCCGGGAGCATATCTGTCATGAAAGAGCTTCTCAATTATCCCACCTCTGGCGCTCCACCTCGATGTGAAAGATTGTTTATTTTTTACGAGTTAGGAAAGGGAACTTCCATGCTGTAAATGACCCGAAGGTACGAACAGGGCTATCAAAAAATTTAGCACAGTGTCCTCGAAACAAGTTATATCAAGATCAGGTTGACATTTCTATGGCGGATGTGATCCACACTTTGCGGACATCCAATTTTCTGCTTCCTTAGGCATTTGTGGCTTCGCAGCAACTTTTGACATCTGTTTTGATTGAAAATATTTTTTTATAAATTGTATGCAGACTGCTTCCTTAAAGGTTCTTAGAAAAAAACTGCCAAAACAATGCGGACCACACTTTTATAAAATAGTTCACCCACAATTTGTGCCTTCTTCTTAATTTTTTCAATTTCCCAACAATTGTAAAAAGGAAACTGCTGCTACGTGTTTTGGAATGAAATGTCATTAAGAAATTCGCAGAGAAAAAAAATTGGCAAACGTCTCAATGGTTCGAATCTTATCAGGTCTGACTTAGGGGCGTAATATGGTTATTTCGTAATTGAAAATTAATTGGTGCTCTCTGTGCTTTGGTTAAAGCCGATTCTTGTTGATTCAAATTGTTTATTAATTTTTGTTAATTATTTTTGTTTAGAAAATATAATTCGCGGTTGGTAGCCTAAATTTTGAACCTCTTGTCTCCGCCAACGCAAGCTGTTCCAAAATATTAAAATCTTACCGTCTAAAAGTAGAATTAGACTCTTATTTCGCAAGGTCCCTTCCAAAAGCACCAAAAATGTGGATTGGGTTTCCCAAATCGTCGAAAAAAACCTTAGATTGGCAACCCCGATCGCTTCTTTTTCCGCTGAAATTCTTCGCCAAATTAAGAAGCATTTAAAAAAGCATGCAAAGTAATTTTTAATATATGTATTTGTTGCACTAAAACTATTTTTTATTATATAATGTGTCATTATATTTGTTGATTAATTTTAAGAATGATTATTTATAACAATTTATGTGTATATTTGATTAGAGTCTATTTAGCAAACGTCAGAGGTCTGGATTGTGGTAAAAGACGCGATGATTTTCTACAGAGCTATAACTATGTGATTAACCGAACTGAATAAATTGTCTACATTGAATATGGACACAAAACATCACTTGGACAATATTCTTAGTAAAATTGTGTAATAGCTCCGCCATATTTGATTATATTTCATTGGACGAATACGGATGCAAAACATCAATTTAAAATTTATTTGGTAAAATTATATATTTGTGTAGGACTGAAATTGTTTCTTTAATTAACGCAGTTTTTACAAACAATTTTACAAACGCATTCATTTTCTCTATAGCTACATGATTGATATTTTTTCGTTGTTTAAAATTTGAATCAGATAAATGGAATGTTCTTTTTATTTATTTCAATAAGACTGTAAAATTTACAGAATCCACCTTATGCCCAAAACACATGTGCAGAAAGGAAACAGCGCTGCATGCAGTTGTGCAAGTAAAACAGATGTGCAGAAAATTGTATGACATGCATTGCATCGGCTAATATGTCTACTGTCATTCGCTGACAAATGGGCTGATGCATTTGATGTCTTTTTGGAAATTTGTTGTCTCTTAAAATCGTTAAAAATGGAAATTGAGAAATTCAATAAAATTCTCAAAATTGTACTGCTTTTATCGGCTTACCAGTCATACTGCAAGTTTTTGTACCTGTGCCAATTAATTCAAACGAAGAAAAGAACTCGCGTATGGACTCGGTTCATTTATTCTGAAAATGAAAGACAACTTCACGGATTCTTCAATAAACTCTTTCTAGTTATTAAAGATAATTATTCTGATAAATTCAGAAAAAATCGAGTTTGCCTTGCGAGGCCTTTGAAAAAATGCTGAGCCATCGTTTTTTTAGGCTCATGTTCATGAAATGCGTCTTTTGCCAAAAGAACCATTTCCGACATTTCCTTTTTGACTTCTTTCAGCAATTCCTCGATTGTGTTGGTTTTTTTCTTTACTTCCGAGGAGATGCTTTGCCGTTGTCTTTAAAAAAACATCATCCAACCCAAGGTCACCGTATGGAAAAAAGAAAAAAAAGTATCGGAAAACGACGAAGTGGATGGACCTTCCAAATATGTAGATTGTAGATGCAGCAATATTTTCCGAATTTTCCGAAAGATTTCTCGGGAAATTTCTAGAAGTGCTGCAAATACAAATTATTTGAATGTTCATTTGAATTTTCACATCAAATCAATTATTAATACTTACTTGTCGTTAGTAAAATCTACTTATTTAAGGAACATGTGATGGTCCATCCACTTCCATTTCTTCCTAGGAGAGGTTGCCCCACTTCCGGAAGGATATTTATTAGTTTTTATTTCACTAAGAACTTATCCTTCAGCGTTCTCCATCTCCATCTGTCCTCGAGTTTCTTGGCTGAAATGAAGACAAATACTTGCATCATCAATTATCAATTTATTGTTTACTTAAGCGCAGTACGCTGCTCGAGCTAAACTAAATTTTATCAGGGGTCGAATCGCGTCGTCCGTGAACGAGCATTACGTGACGGAATTTGTTTTTGTTTCACATGCAAAATCGACATAATTCCGTGAACGTATAGCTCGTTCACGGACGACGCGATTCGACCCCTGATCTCCAACTTTTCTCTCCAAACATCAGCTAAAGTCCAAGCTAAATTTTGACATAGAGTACGCCGTGTATAATTGTCAGAGAAAACAGCTGTTCTTTGAAAAAATGTCTTTCAAAAATTTAACTCTCTCTTATTTCAACTATTTCCGATTCTAGGTACTTCTCGTCCATGTAATAATTAAAAAAGCTCGTGCTGGCATACTTTTCCGCAACAGAACAACAAGTACACAACGATCTGTCACAATTTAATTTGAGAAAATGTGCCGACCCATTAAAAAGCCACGCTAAATTTTGACAGACACATGAAGTACATTCTGAAACAAAAGTTTGATTATTTAGCTCGAGCTGCGTACCACTCAGCTAAATGGGTGCTCTTACATTTAGCTCAGCTAAATTTTGGAAAGAATTTTGTATGGGAGTGAAAATTAAGCTCGAGCAGCGTACTAAGCTTTAATGTGTACTTACCTGTAAAGTGAATTTTTGTTGACAGTCAATCAATTTTTTTATCACGCAGGTACACATATTTGTAGTGACGGCTTCTTTTATCATAGAGAAATTTATTTTCCCGAACAAATTCAGTCAGTTTTTCTTCCATCTTTTCAACCAAAACAAAAACAAACACGATCAGCAAATGTCAAAAGCCGATGATGCCAAATCCTTGAAATTGCAATTTATTTTCTTTTGTGTTGTGGTACGTTTGAATTTTGCAGCAAATCTAGAAATAGAGACATGTTGCAGTGCTGCGGTGAGTGCAGAATTTTCCGTGTGCCTATATTAGCGTTTCCAGGTCATCTCTTTTTTGTCAGCGATCTATTTTACACTTTCCTTTTTTGCTTGGCTCTTTTTTTGTCCTCTTTAGGGGTAGAGGTAAAGAATGTCCTCTTTTTTCGTCTGAGGTATATGGACACTCTAGCCTATATCCTTTTAAACACGTGTATTCTAATCCTGCTGCGCAGTGAACTCTGCACATGTGTTTTGGGCATTAACAGCTTCAATTTTACAAATACTTAAGGCGTTTGTATGTTTTTAATAGAAGTACATAATCGAACTAACACAGTCCCTGAATTTTAATTAAATTACCATTCGTATAACTTATTCAACTATGTCCAAGGCATATATTTGGGAAACCTAGCTTACTTACTTTACTTAACGGGCTCTCGACCTGTAAATAGTCTCTGCCTGAGACACTGTAGCCTTCCATCCTCTTTGGGAAACCTAGCACTGTTAATTAATTATTATTGACCATGCCAGCATTAATGCCATCGACATACTCACGCTTTGCGTTGACAAACGCATTCAGTTTAGCCATAGAAAAAAAAAAAAAAGACTATAACAACGTTTTGCGCTGTGTTTCAACTTCAAGGTGGCAATTCTAAAAGAAGAACGTACAGTTTTGTCAGCATTTCAAGTCATTGATCTTGTAATATATGAATACTGAGGAGTTTATTTTCAAAAAAGGTATGCAAATATTTCCAAGAGGTACGACGTCTGAAAGAAAATCCGTAAAGTGTTGGAGATGCAAGATAATTAAACAAATTATGTTTTAGAAGTTGGTTCAGTTGCTTATTGGTTTTTGTTTTGAACTACTAAGCGAAAGGTTCCAGGTCCGATCCTCGGAAAAACACAAATTTCATCTAAAGTCGTTTCTTTTTGCACTGGGCCACTTCCGGTGAATGTCTGATAAACATCCGGGAGCATATCTGTCATAAAAGAGCTTCTCAATAAGCCCCTTGGACTCGGCATAAAATTGTAGATTTCTCCCATTCGTCTCCAAAAGGAAAAACTCACAGAAAGCTAATGGTCGTGAGAAGCTAGGCATAGGGTCCTTACGGACCTATTGCTCCAACTATTTATTGCTGTATATCGCAGTTACCTTTTTAATCGTGAATTGCAATTATTGCTGGAGAATCTTTTAAGGTTCCTTCGTTTATGAAAACGGGGTAAACATCTTCCACTCTGTAATGGAGGTAGATTTAGCGAATATGCTTACATAATGTTGTCTTGCATAACAGCTAAACCGTATCACCGAATTTAAAATGAATAATTATTCGATTTTCATTGATATGCTGTTTAGATCTCATTTTAGACAATTTGTTCCTTAAATTGAAGCCGTATGGAGCATTACTCTCTGTCATTCGTCATACCCCTTTTTAATCTAACGAAACCTTCTTCAGTTGAAGGATTAACACATGTAAAATGCATTTTTGTTCTCTTTTTTAACTAAAAAGGACATTTTGTTATTTACTTTAAGAAGTTATTAAAAACAAAAACTATCTCAAAAATGTTTTGAAAAAAATATGCCTAACAAAAAAAAAATTCATCGTTATGTCTGTAGAAAATGGTTGCGTTTATTGCTTATAGTTATCATAACGTTGCTTGCCAACGTTAGTACGAATAGTGCTGCCAACAAACGGCATTTGTTGCAAGAGACACTAGAGAATATTATGTGATCTTTATTTTTGTATCAATCAATTGTCAATACATTCTTCATTTAAGTGTAAACATTTAATAATAAATTAAATTAAGATAATTGAATTGCATTTGTTTAAAAAATTACCTTAAATTTTAGGTTATAAATAACCTTTTCTAGATTTGCTTTTCTGCCTTTTAACTATAATTTATTTAGTATTACAAAAGTTACACCTCGAGCAGATAAATGTTATCAATTATTAATGCATTTGTCACGCCTGGATCAGAAATTTACAAGCAAAAGCATTCATTTTTTAATCAGACATTGTATTGCTGACATAACGTAGCAAAAAACTGAGTTCTTTCATCAATCAGATGTTCTTAGTGCCTCTTCTGTTAATTTATTTGTCCGAGTTTGGTACCTAAGATAACATTGTTTTAACTTTCATATACGAGGTGAGCCAAAAGAGATCAGCCTATTGGAAGATGCTCTTATGTTTGCAAATGGCCGCCAATGTCAAATCTGTTTTTTGACATTTGTGGACTAGACAGATGTAGAATACAAGTGAACAAGCCATGGAGCGATACACTCCCCAAAAATGCGGATTAATTGTGTCTATTTGTTTGCGTAACAATTCGTCTGTAGTGTTGGAGCAGCGCGAATTCCGTCGCCGATTCCACGGCCGTCCGACACCGACAGCGCAAACACTGCGCCTTTTGGCCACCAACCTTGAAGAGTATGGGACCACAGGAGACGTTGCCAAGAGTGGCCGGCCCGGAGCGCCCGTTGTGCCGAGAATATCGCCGCTGACGAGGATGTCAAGCTGTCGCCGGAAACATCGACCAGACGCCGTGCCTCGCAATTAGCCATCAGCCGGTCGTCCCTAATGCGAAATTTGGCCAAAGACTTGCGCATGTTCCCGTACAAAGTCCAGTCCGTGCATCAGCTGCTGCCTGTCGACCGCCAAACGCGTGTAACCTACGCCCAAGCCGTCCTCAATCTCGAGGACGAAGAGGACGATTTTTCGACCAAAATCATAATGAGCTCATTTCCACCTCAGCGGGTACTAAAACAAGCAAAATTATCGCTTCTGGGGTACCGAAAATCCACGAGTAATGCACGAGGAGCCATTACAGCCGCTCAAAGTTACTGCATGGTGCGCTGTTCACGCTGGAGGAGTCATCGGGACCAAACGACAACAGTGCACGGTGCGCGCTATTGGGCCATGTTAACCGAGTCTATTCTACCGCAATTGGACAAAAACCGGGAGAAACGAAAAAACGAGAGATGACAGATAAGGCGATCCGGGAACGCCGCCTTCAGAATATCCGTTGTGGCTCTCGCAGTGTGTGCCGTAGCTCCGTCCTGTTGGAACCACAACCGATATTCTGAAGGCGGTGTTCCCGGGTCGCCTCATCTGTCATCTCTCGTTTTGGCGTTTTTTCGTTTCTCTCGGTTTTTGAAGTCTCGTGTTTACGTGAACAAGCCCAAGACCCTAGAAGCCCTCAAAGACAACATTCGACACGAGTGCGAGTTTCTGTCACCCGAAGTTCTCGCCGAAGTGATAAAAAATGCCATAAAACGAGCCCATATGGCAATCAATTGTGACGGCGCCCATTTGGCCGATATCATCTTCTCGACTTCACCAATAAAATTCTAAAGGTTCAAATAAACAGAATCGAAGTTTTTCATTTAGAAAAAAAAATGAGAGCCAACAACATCGGATGACTTCGTTTGGCCCACCTTGTACATACATTAGTAACATTTCAGGGCAAAATGATGTTCCCCATAAAATTTCAGTAGCTGTTTTCTGTTTACGCCTAGTATCCTGCTAGCGCTAAACTTAAGCGTCCCTTGTCTCCACTTCGTTTCTCCACACCAAAGATAAATGCTCGCTAAATTATAATTAAACATCATATAGATGGGACAAAAACCATTTGTTCTTGACAGTAATCAGTAAACGTTATTTTTCCAATTTTCGAATTTCAAACTTTAAAGATGTCGCAGTATTTGAACCGTTCCAAAACAATGGGTATAAGAAAAATTGAAGGAGATTTATATAATCATTGCTGCAGCAGCTCAAATTATTTCTGTAATAGAAGCAGAAGAAGACACATTTCTTCGTGTCCCATAAATTCCTATTTACAAACTGCTGATTTGCAAAAGACGTACGATTATTTGAAGCTTAAAAAAACTATTTTTCCATTAACATAAAAGGGTTTTCTTTGGCTTTGCGTTTTGTTTTCTTTTTCGATCAAATGTTTCTGTGGTTTCCTGCGAAAAAATATCCATAGTAAACGCAACACAAAGTTCTTCTTCGATTTAATGTACCGGACATTTATTTCTCGAGCTAAATGAGTGGAGACTTTTCATCGGCCCATCTACATGAAATTAAGAATTTAGCGTGCGAACAGGATACTGCTTTGCTAAACTGCCTCGCTATATTTTATCTTTAGCCGTATTTTATTATCAGCGTGATCTGATCCGGATCAGATCACGATAATAAAACAATACGGATCATTGAAAAGTTTAATTTCTGAATTGTGGCGACAGTTGCTTTCAAAAACAAAGCAGATAATGAGGGGTATTACAAACTTCATATTGCTGCCAGCCATATTGCAAATATTCTGCTCAACGTGACGTCACACAAGGCACTTGACATTTCACTTGAAATATCGGGGGTGTTACCATATTTAATGGAATTTGGATAATTTATCTTTTCCAAATTTTTTTTAATAACAAATTTATTTCATATATTATCTACAATTATGCAACACATGAACAATATTTTGCAGCTAGCACTTGAGTTTATTTTGGCATATTAAGGTGTGTCCAGACCAGCCAAACATTTCAGAAGTGTTTATGAAGCAAATCGGACACATTTCAAAAACATTTGTAAAAGATTTCTGAAATTCATTTATTAATCCCCGTATTAATAAACAAATGTGCACAAGTTAGTTAGCTAGTAGACATCAGATAGCATACAAAAATTTTACGTAACTTCTGAATAAAGAGTTGATAACTTTTACGCAGCGTTTATTAATAAGAGGGTAAATATTTATGAAATATTTAAATTTCATCCTTTTTTGGATAAGAAAAAAAAATATGTGGTAGGATTATAATTACCAGCGAGTAAAGTTTTTCTTATTGTAATTTTGGTCTCGGGAATCACGCGGCACGCAATTTAATTCAAATAATTGTTCATTCATCACTTTCTCATTATGTAGGTATCCCAAGCTTTTCTTGACATTTGTATTTTATTTACAAAAAAAAAATAATCGAAAAACAGCACTCATTTTCTGCTGGGTAACTTGCAAAACAAAAATGATTTCCCATCACGTTTGGGAAACTGTGAAACATTTCATAAATGTTTTCAAACCAGCAACACATTTCATAAAAATTGTTTTGTTTAATAAATGTTTAAGAAATATTTATGAAATATGTAGGTCTTTAATTGTTTATCAAGTGTTTGGCTGGTCTGAATATACCTTTAAAGAACGAAAAAAAATAACTCGGAACTCGAATGCGAAAAAATCAATTGATTTTTTTTCCACTTTTTAGTCTGGCAACGTGATTGTGTGGCTATCGTTTGTAGGCACACCAACACTTAAAAATGAAACAAGCCATCTAGTGGGAAATAGTGGAAATAATTTTCAGATCATGTTTCATGATCTCGATGAGAAGCAGGATCATGTGCTGTTGTAATTGCATGTAAATCGATGATCTATATGGATCATGGCTGATAATAAAAAACAGCTTTTGTAGACATTTTTGTATGGGAAATGAAATGAAATGTTTGATGCAGTCAGAATATAATTTTGGCACATAGCATAGGTACACAATATGAATGACATATCATAACATCACAAAATTTATGGTATACAGACACAATAATAGAATTACATAAATATCAATAAGGCATTCTTCCCAATTTGTGTATATATAGGGTTTGCGTCAAAAACAATTCCTACATTGTGTTGCGCCACTTCCGAAACAAAAAAGGAACAAAGGAACAGTTACTTCGTTGTTTCGAAACATGAGTTCCTAAATGGGATCACGAATTGACACCAGAACGTCGCCATGCCTAAAATGTGTATTCGAATGCTACTTGGGAAGTGCTACAGGATGATCCCTATTTCTAAAAATGTTTAATTCTTTCGTTCATTAAACATTGTAAAATATTATTATGAATTTTGTATTAAAACATTTTAAGAAAATAATAGTAAAAAATAAAAGATCTTCTTCATAATAGTTTAATTTTAAGCCGTTGGCGGTAGACGCCTCGTCCATTTATGCATCCTGGAGAATAAAAAGGACATTTTAAAATAAATGACTATGTTTAGTATTTTAGTAAGCGGGTTCATATTTTTGGAATAAATAAGAGTGATGATAGTTTTGATTATGTGCCGTACCCGAGCGGCTGAAATGAGAAGCTTTTTTCCGGTCAAATCTAATTTGGAATGCTTGGCTAACATTGCCAAAGGGAGAGAAGACTGGCTCTTGTCTATATTTGTTAGGGGTTAAACGAAACACTCGCTCAGTAGTTCACCACCATACTTGACTTAAAATTGCCACCCTAAACAATCCGACTGGGTGCGAAGTTTAAGATAAAACAAGTAAAAGTGTTATCATCCTGGCCTGGCCTGGCCGATGCTTTGATACCCTCCAATGCATAAAAGTCATGCAAAATTGGTTTTGCATGGGAGGTACCAGAACTACTTGACCGACATAGCTCATTTTCACTACCAACCTGACGCCAATAAAAATAGTTCCTTTCACAAAGTTTCGTTCACCTGCGTCAATTACTTTGAGCGCTATCGTGCTTTCAACAGACAGACAGACAGACGGAGATGGCTAAATCGATTCAGAATGTGATCCTGATTCAGAATTATGAGGTCTCCGGTGACTCCTTCTTGGCGTTACAAATGTATTGGCAAAGTGAATATACCTTCCTCTGGAGGGTATAAAAATATGAGCAAAAGTTCTATACGTATCTGTATCCAAGATAACTCACACACTGTACAACCACGTTTTAGTGTCGATATTAAATAATTTACTTATTTTCAATTTCAGTTGACCAGAAAAGAAACGGACCGCCAAAAATGGAACGAGCTGAAGAAGTATATTCCATTTTTGGAATACATATCAAAGGAGGAACCAGAAAAAAATGCAACATACACCAAATTACTTCATTGGCTTAAGATACGAGCAGTGTAAGTAAATTTTTAGTAACAAGTATTCAATTTCGAGTATATTTTAGTATTGTGTATATAAAAGGTAAGGCTTATCTCTGGCTATTCTTACAATTTCATTTTTTTATGCCTGAGGTCGTCTGCAAGATACTACTTTGCTTCACTTTAGTAGCGATAACTCGCTAGAGGAAGTTAGATAAGGAAACTATTTTCAGCAAAATACAAACTTGTCAAAGCAGCCCTTATAATATATATCTACATACGAGTATGTGTTTCTAATTAACATGAACTCCATATTAAAATTTTCTAAATATTGTATTCAGTTTTAACCTCCACCTTTAATTTATTTTAGGTTACAATAAGTAACTTTGTAGGGAACATGGTATTGGGACAAGGGAAAAACTAAAAATGATTATTAATACTGCTCATTATCTGGCTACTAAACATTAAGCCTTCGTTAGGTATACAGAGGCGTGGGCGCAGTGGCTAAGGGGTCAGTGGGGTGGACTGAGCATATGGGACTCAGTTTCAAACTTAAAACAAAAGAAATCACAAATCACATCGCTCCCGCGAACTTCTGACAAACACCCGAGATTAGAAGAGCTTCTCAATTCAGCCTTTCGGTGTTGCCAAGCTAGTTTGAGCCAACTATTTATTAAGGAACTATTCACATGAAATCAAATTGCGAATAGGTGAATTGCGAACAAATCAATTAACCTGTATTATTGAATTGAAAATGCTACTTGTTTTACCACAAAACAATAAATTTAACTAATCGCGATTCAAAAACCCACGAATGAAAAATTCGTTCGAACTTAACCTTTAAGGAGTAGGTATTCATAAGAGAGCGAATTGCGAACTGCGAACAAGCGAATATTCGTAGTTTTTGACATTTTATTCACATGAAAACTTTTTTAGTCGCAGATACCCGATTCAGTGCAATTTTTTGAAGGTAAAGTTTAAAAGAATTTTTATTCGTGGGCTTGTGGATCGCGACTGTATTATGTGGATTGTGAGTAAAATGGGACAGTTCACGGGAAGATTTTTCAATTCGCGGAAAAATTTCTGTAATTGTAAATTTCGTTATTTACACGGTCACACGTTCCTAACACGGAAAATTAAAGGGATGCTAAATACTAAATAGCCGTGTGACTGAAAGGGACGGCATTACCTTACTTACTTACTTAGATGGCGCTACAGTCCGGGGTGGACCTGGGCCTCAACCAATACGCCTCTCCAGTTAGCGCGATCTTTGACTAACTACTTCCAGTTGCGCACTCCAAGTTGGTTGAGGTCCCCTTCCACTTGCGCGCCACCTAAGGCGAGGTCTTCCTCTACTGCGTTGTCCCTCCGGGTTGGAATCGAAGACTCTTCGGGCCGGAGCGTTGGTGTCCATTCTCTTTACATGATACGTACTTTCCTGACTAGGTCGATGTCGCTGTAGAGTTCGCTGTTAAATCTCCTCCTCCAGAGCCCGTCAACGCAAACGGGACCAAAAATCACACGAAGAATTTTGCGTTCGAAACGACCAAGGAGCTCTTCATCCGACTTTGATAGGGTCCATGCTTCTGCACCATAAAGCAGGACTGGGATGATGAGGGTCTTATATAGAGTCTCCTTAGTATTTCTCGACAGGGCCTTTCTAATCAATTGCCTTCTTAGACCAAAGTAACAGCGGTTGGCAAGTGTGATTCTTCGCTTGATTTCTGAGGTGATGTCATTTTCAGAGTTAATAGCGGAGCCGAGGTAGACAAAGTCCCGAACTACCTCAAAGTTAAAGCTGTCTATCGTGACGTTCTGTCCGATTCGTCGATGTTGTGTGTCCCTTCTTGTTGACAGCATATATTTTGTTTTGCCCTAATTCACCACTAAACCCATTTTTGCCGCTTCTGTGCTAATACTTCCAAACGCATTAGTGACAGCTTGCTGTGTTCTGCCAATGATGCCGATGTCGTCGGCGTAAGCAAGTAGTTGCACAGACTTCTGGAAAATTGTGCCTCTGGTGTTGGCTTGTGAGTTTCGCACAATTTTCTCAAGAATTATATTGAAAAAGTTACATGACAGCGCGTCACCTTGTCTAAGTCCTTTACCTAACACGCAAAAAAACCTGACACGATTTTTCGTCGGCCATCTTGTTTACGTGGTAGGAATTATGGGAAAGCTATATGTATGTCGATATTTTTTAAGCGACGGCTCACGAAATTTCGTTTTCCCATAAATCAAAATGGCTTCCGGAAGTGATGAACGGACAATTATTTAATTATTTCGTATAACTGATTAATGAATTTTTGGTTTAAATTACTGAAACTTAAAACCGTTCTCATTTCACATGTTTTAAATTAGAAATAGAAATAAGTTCCAAGTGATTACAGAAATAATTGTCGCCGGAACTTGTGTTTGTTCCGTTTTACGTTTCTATAATTATGGGCAGGGGCAGCACATCCATGACACTTTAGGCGTCTGATTTGTGATCTCATTCTTACTCCTTTGCTAGCATTGACTGCGGTAAAACGGATCTCTCTGTCACGTCTCGTGCAAAAATGCGTGTGCGAGATGGTGTAAATGCAGTATAAATTAAATTATATTGCTTCTTAGGTAGAACAAATAGCAATTTTTAATTATTAAGTTGAATTGTTCGCAATTCGCACTCATGTGTGTCTGTATAGTCCTATAAATGGCTCGTTGGGCAGAATTCCGAACTCTGATAAACGAAAAAGCATCAGGGGCCTGTTTCATAGATCATACAACACATACGCATACAACAAACATTAAAATTTTGTTGATACATAAAATTTTCTGTTTCATAGGCAGTATTGTATGAAATATTATTTTGTTGTATGTGATGTATTATTTTGACATTTCATATTAAAGATTTTTCATTCGCATTAAAGTGAGTTAATTTTTAATGTAGGTATGATCTATGAAACAGGCCCCAGGATACAGGTGCAGGGTAGTGCACGTTGTTAGGTACCTCTTGCGGAATGAGACATGGGGAAGTAAGGAAAAGGTGACAGACTCGGAATAGGTAAAAAAAAGAGAATGGGGACGTTATCTAATATCTAGTTAAGTCTAGTATCTAGTTTAGTAAGTCTGACAGCTGTCTGACTAGATGTATCTAGGTTTTAATTGGTCGAAATCGGTTATGAGAGCAGCTGTTTCAGTTGACGTTTATGGAGGGTTAGCTGACGAATATAGTCAAGAAATTCGTGACAGTTCGCATATGTGGCTGACGCAGAAAAAGTGATGTTCGTAAGTCTGACTTTATGTGTCTCTCATGTCGTTTTCCATTGGTTTCACTCGGGGATCCACTCATTCTGAAATCCAATGGAACAGCAAAACTGCTTCTGACAGAATCCACTAAAGTATTGGTGAAATGCCAAAAAATAATCTATGGCTGCTGTCATCTGACTTGTAATAAATACATAAAATTGCACTTGTGTGAGTGCTTCTTGAGTGGATTCTGACTTGAAATCGAGAAGCGAAATTCTCTTCTCAGAATCACCAGAAGAGTATTTTTGTGCCAATGGAACAGCATTTTTTTGATTCCGGACTCTCCCGGACGCTTCTTTTTGTCCAATGGAAAACGACATCAGAGCACCTTTCTTTTGCTCTAGGTCACTTTTTATTATCGTTTGGTACAAAAAAAGCAATCTTTCCCGATTTCAGAGCACTTTTTTCGAATCTGGAGTTTTTCTCAGAGTTGCTTCCGATTTACCAATGCAATCGCGTTTGAGTTTGAAAGCTGGTAGAGTTACGTTTTTCCTGAAATTTTCCAACTGCAAAGAACATTGCATCGGGTGGATCTATTTTTGTTAATTTATATACAAAATCAATCCGAGCACAAATTTAGAATGTTTTAATATAAAATCTAACCAGTGAATGCAAGTGTACAATCGCACGATTATCAGCAAAAAAAAGAGCAAGGGACGTTTTTATGTTCGATTAGACTTGCCGAATACTGGACTGAATCCAAAGGACAGAGGCAGGCAAAAAGATTCATAAGCCCAGCACGAAGTAAAACAACAAAGTTACTTGAGCAAAGCAAAGAAAATCTAAGAATCCTAACGGTTTATCATTCTGGTCACTGGCCACTAAGAAACCATCTCAAAAAAATGGGACTTTCCGACGATGACTCCTGTCGACTCTGCGGAGAAGAAGAGGAGACAACGGAACACATACTCTGCGAATACAATCTTCATTTTAACTATTTTTGTAAATTTTATAAAGATCCACTTTAGTTTTCTAGGTGGTTGAATTTTCTTTTTAATTTAATACCTGGGCTCTAATCGCGTAAGCACAAAACGATAGAACGATATCGTCTCGACGATGCTTCTCCTTCGTGTAGCAACCAAAAACGATAATCGTTGAAACGATTGGACGAGCATCGTTTTTTGTTGCTTCACGTTACTAATTTAAACGTCAAGTACTCTCGTCGAAACGATTCGATTGAACGATGGCTATTTTGCTATCGTTTCATCGTTTTTGCTGCATTTTTCACTTTAAATTAGTTCTGAGAGAAGTATAAAAATATTAAAGGAAAACACACACATTCTATTCTCTTTGGAGGCGACTTGCACTTATCCGAACTGTAAAAAAAATGCATTCTTTGCCAAAAAAAAAAATGGTTATTGCACTTATTGGGAATATCAAATGAATTTCAGCCACTTGTTTTTTTAATTTATGCATTTTTAATGCAATCAGAAAAAAATGCAATCATAAAATTGCATTCATTGATTTCTTTTTACAATTCGCCCTTTAAAAATAAAAATTCTACTACCTAGCTATCTATTTTTGCATAAAATACCCAATTCCATGACAACGAAGAAAAATAAACAAATTTATTCAAGAAAAGAAAAAAAAAGAAAATTCCATCATTTTTTTCAGTTCTTTAGGTGTCAAAGTTTGTTTACAGTCATGCTCAAACTGTTGAAAACGAGGACGTTGAACGATTCGATTGAACGATGCGACGATGATGTTATGTGAAGCAAACTAAAAACGATATCGTTGTGTTCAATCGTTTCGACGACAATCGTTTTATAAATTACGCGATTAGAGCCCTGGCTTATACTACGTTTCCACCTTTAGATAATCCGACCCGAAAGTCTTCAAATCGAACGATTTCAGGCCAAACAAAGTGGGCTATCACGGTTTGTTGAAGAACTGGTACTCGATTATCCACTGACCCACTTTCTTTATGATTTTCACAGATGAATGAAACGTCCCTCAAACAAATTTTGGATTTTTTGTGCCATTATGCCTATTTTGCGAGAAAGTTTTTCACGAATATTATCGGAAATTAGACTGCTTTCTACTCGATTTCTTTCTATAAGAAACTGTTTCCGTTCCAAAAACCAACCACCTTTGATGCTTGCTTAAGGACGACATTCGAAATTAAATTGTTTAAATAACACCAAAAGTGCCTAAAAGAGCTCCCCTTTGCGCCGCCCCAGACTCGCCCGATTAAGAGGCTGATGCAGGGATCCCAAATTAAAAGAAAAATATCCCCCCTTTTTTAACACCAAAACGATATTTTTTCCCCCTTTTCAAAAATTAAAAATCCTTTTTTTCCCCCAAAACAAAAAAACGCTTATTTATGTTTTATTCTAACATTTCATGTTTTATTTAAATATCTTATGCCCGGTTTGTTCAATCTTGGTTATCTTTAATCATCGGTTATTCCAGCTGATAACCATTGAATGTGTTTGTTCAGCAGAATATTAACCAGAGAATCTACGGTTTGGTCAGTTAACCCAAGAAATCGATAACCAGCCAATTTTACGTGGTTAACGAGATTTAAGCAATGATTTTCTAGAATTTGGTTTGTTCAAGATTTTGTAAGGACTTCGTAGGTATTAGTTGTGACGTATCTACTTTACAACAACTTTTTGTAGAGTATTGCGAGCAAACTTGTGCGAAAAAAAATACAAATAATAAAATAAATAAATTTATTATAACGCAAGTAAAGTAACGTTTTCAACTGACAGATGTATAGAATACAATGCACGCCATTCTATGGAAGGTGAGGGTAGAGACAGGTTCCCAACTTCAGCTGGATGAATTTAGATCTATTTCAACATTTTTGTCCTTTGACAGTTCTCATAAAATAGAAAATATTGAGAGAATGAGAAAATTATTGCGACGTTCGTGGACGAAATTGAGATGAGTCCCAATAATGGATTAACAATTTTTATTGGTTGTTGTATTTATTCAGGTTTATTCTCAATTATCTACAAAAATATATTATTCCTCTGTTTTTTAAAAAATGTCTGTTTCATTTGATTTTGATATTTATCTACCTACTCAACAGTGAAAATATGTTCATTAATAAATTACCTAGACAAAAACACAAGGAGTCAGAAATAAATAAAATTTAACCATAGATTCGGATAATCACTGAATTGACAAATGAACTGGAAAAATGGAACGATTTCTCGCAAACCTATGGTTTGGTGACCAAACTGAAAAAACGGTGAACAAACACTTATTGGTTATCACAGATTTGTAGTCATCGGTTAAACTAAATCGATGGTAACCTAACCAAGGATTTGACCAGCTGTGAACAGACTGGCCCTTAGAATAAAGCAAATAAAAAAATAATAGGAACGCATTAAATTCAGTCAGTATTATGAAATACTAATAAAAAACAAAAGATATCGATATGACATAATGAAACGCCAAACGCCAAATAATGAATGCATTCTACATGAAACAAAGTTGTATGTAAGATGTTACATTAAAGATTACTAGTATCGCTTGTGGTCGAAAATCGACCATACCTTTTATTTTAAGTACGTCGAAAAAATACATAAAAGAGCTGCTCCATCGGAAACAGGTTCTAATCTAAGATTATTTATATTTATTTGAATACATTGCTATGGTAATATGGCGGCGAAAAAATTGAATGTCACCAAAATCCTTTCAATTACCTGTTTTGTATGGGGAATTCATAACTTAATTTTAACAGCCTTAATGGCAACATAATATATCCACGATTTTTTGTTTGTGCACATCTATGGCACAGTACCTTTCAAATAACATAAGTTTCATTCTCCTCATTTCATAATAAATACTTAAAAAGTGTACCGAAACTTTAGATGTTCACGTATTAATATAATGATGATAATAAAAAACTGGGTTTATGTTCGGGTTTAACGACTGAATATTTTGGACTTGGGTTTAATTTTTGGTTTAAACTCACCTAAACCCGGGCGTAACCTTTAAACCGGATTAAAGGGAGTGAATTATATGGTCGTAAATGAATTTCAGAAAGTCTTTCGAAGACTTTATTTGAATAAAATTTTAAATCACCCCTAGCGGGAATAAAATTCCCCCGGGAATGTGCCCAATTCAGCAATCTGATTTACATTTCTGACAAGGGAAACATTTCCGTCGGAATTTATTCCCGATAACCCTAAATGTTTTTTCCCCTTTTTAGATTGTTTCCCCCCAAAAAATCCATTCATCCTTTTTTCCCCTTTTGTTAGAAAGAATCGACAAAATTGCCGACTTCCCCGCACCAATCTGGGATCACTGGGCTGATGCACTAAGTAGGAGTTGCGCACTCCATATTCTGGTGTTCCTTATACGATCTCTTCGAGTTCCGGCAACTATAGAGGTTCGAATCTCATTTCGACAGTTTGTATTTGTATCCCCAGCCTCAACGACCATTCATATAAAAGAAACAGGAATACAAATCGGATTACAATCGACTGACAGAATTGAATGATATCAACAAAAGTTAGTCATCGTTTTCAGGCTTTTATTTCAAACCAACAGCCAACAACAAAAAAGCAAAGCTCCACAAAAAATTATCGGCAAGTAGGTAGTGTTTGAACACACAAGGCGTTGCAGCTGCAAATGCAGTTTCTTATCTCCTTCAACACCATCGGTGTGCTCCCCCGCCTGCAGAAGGGTCGCCTTCGTGTGTATACAAAAATGGCATTCGATTTGCAGTGGCTTGCACGTTATCCGTAGGTTCGTCGATATGCTACTCCTACATACGACACGAGCTATAGCGACGTAAACTATACAATCTCAAATTTGAGTGTCATGTTCATCTTCAGTCCCAACCTCCCAACGAATTCCTGAGGTTTTTTTTCAATTTTTCATTTATGACCTGCTGCGCCTGCAAATTTATTTGGGCCGACATATTAAGGCTTTGCATAGTTGATTAACTTGATTAAGGGCCGTTTGCTCATACGACTCTTAACGATTTAAGCTCTACTTAAATACTTATGGGCTACTTTTTTCAGGTCATAAACTGTCACATAAGAGCTTATGTGGAACTTAGTTCGCTATGAGTCGTATCAGCAAACGGCCCTAAATGAGTAACTATGTTAGGTAGGGGATAGCTGTTTGATGTAATATTTAAGGAAGTGCTCCCTCCCTTAAATATTCTTCTTTTTTTGGATTGACTAGGAATTTGTTAAGTAATAGCAAAGACAGTTAAGTCAGAAAAAATGCATTTGGAGATCGAAAAAGACTTCGTAGCAATTATTGGCAGAGTCTTTTCTTCTTCACTTTAGGTTAGGTTAGGTAAACGGGTGGGCAGAGCAGGGAGAACCCTGCGCTGCCCCACTTAGGTCCTCGTGGACCCTTTGTGATGCCCTTGTTGGGGTTAACCGTTGGTGTTGCATCGGTGTTCTTCATCCCCTCTCCAAGTGGTTAATAGACGCTGTCTATCCATCCCGATGTCCTCAAAAACCTGTAAAGATCAGACAGTGAGATATCAGAGAGTTCTTGTAAGTCATGGAAGAAATAACTTCCAAGTGTTCTGTTCCTCAAGTGACATAGACTCGGGCAATGATAGAGGAAGGGAGGTGTGTCCTCATTCATGGACCTCCTCGTCTCCGCAGCCTCTACATTTATCGTCATCTTTGAGATTTAGCTTCATTGCGTGGTTTCTTAGGAAGTTATGACCAGTTAGAGCCCCTACTAACTTAGATAGCGATGACCTGTCAAACTGTAGTAGTCTGTTGGTCCGGCTTCTATTATATTCTGGCCAAAGCTTCCGTGATATTTCACAGGTAGTGAGTTCTTTCCACCTGTTGTTGGTTTTCATTCGAATTTTGTTCTCCACTCGCTCTCTGAGATTGCAAAGTGGTGGCTTGGTCGATTGAAGTGCTCTGTCAGGATCCATTACGGACCCCTTTCTCGCCAGTTCATCCGCCCTCTCATTACCGGTTTGGTCTCTGTGTCCAGGGACTCAGCAGAGATTTGTGGTATGCTGCGACCGAAGAACCTTAAGCTCTTCGCGGCAGCGTTGAACTAGTTTGGATTTTATTTCATTAGCAGATGAAACTGCTTTTATAGCCGCCTGACTGTCAATGAATATGGTAATATCGCTACGGGTACTGCCAATATTAACGCCTTACGGGCCGCTTCAGCGATAACCAAAACCTCCGCCTGGAAGACACTACTGCTATCAGGTAGTCTGATGAAGCTATGTATATTTAATTCCTCAGGGAATTTGCCGGCACCGGTTCCACAGTCCGCCTTTGAGCCATCTGTTTAGATGGATATTGATTTTCTTTTTGTGGGTTCATTTGTATTCCATTCTTCCCTACTCGGGACAGAGCAGGTGAATGGTCTGTCAAAGTCCAGATGGGGAGACATTAGTCAGAAGTGTTTAGTGCCTTGAATCCCTACCGAACTTTTTAGAGGACGCCGTCCCTGATTACGTATATAGCTTATAACGATGGTGTTGTAATTACGATCGACAGTAAGAGGTGGCTGATGGTATAAGCATTTAAGACTCAAAGATAGTCCCTTGTTCTAATTGCAATGATACTCCTCAAGAGGAGGCAGTCCAGCTTCCAACATATTTTTTTATAGGGCTTGTAGCGAACGCTTTGCTACTTTGCATCAGAAACTGTGGTTTTTTGGTTGGTTGGTGGGAGTAAGCTTTTGGGTCTTCACTGAGGCCTTCCATAAGTTTGCTAGGAAATAATAATATCGGTTGGTGTATGTGTCGTATCGAAAGAGCAATAAGCGGAGAGCGTTTATTATTAGGAAAAGTCGCAAAAGGCTTTGGAAACAGACCGAACTCCATTTGTAACCGGTTAATAGGAGGTTCATCTTACTTGCTGCAGATTTTTGCAATAAAGTGAGCTCTGTATGTATTTATGGAGGAAATCGTTCGCCAGTATTTCCCAGAAGCTATAAAACCATGGGACATCCGGGACTTAAAACCTCCCAACGAGGCATTAGTCATAGTTTTTCAAACGTAGCTTGTAGCGTCTACGCAGTAGCAAGTTTCTTATTAGGTTAGGTAAGATTTATGGGTGGGTACGGCAGAGCGAGCACTCTGCGGTACTGTTATTAGAATGCTCTCTGGAGATTCTAGCCACCGTCCCTCACGTCCGTTAATGTGGTTCGCAGAGCACCTAGAACTCTGCTCGAAGTTTGTCTTTCCAGCCACCTAAACTTGCATATAAGAAGCAATGCCAGCCTGGAGCCCTTTTATAGTTTGCTACATTGTAGGCATGGATATAAAAAAGAAACGGTGGTTGGAGGACTCCACAATTAAATGAATTTGTTCCCCGTCTGTTCCAACAGTTGATTTTAAAATGAAAACTCTCAGTAACACATAAAAATATTCATCCATAAAATAACTTAAAGCGGTTGCAAAGGAATTCGAAAATGAAACGGCCAGACGATCGTCGTCGCATCTGGTTATGTTTTCCCCTTTTGTTCGCCATAGGAACACCAAATGCTAATCGTCTATAGCTCAAGGTTCTCTATGAGATAAGGAGTTCGTTTAGAATTACATAGTGTTCGGTACGTTTGCATTTCCTTCTTTGTAAAGACTCACTTGCAACTTTATTGTTTCTGTTGTAGGTATACCCGCAATAAATTTCAACAAACATTTGCTTTGTTTTCAAGTGGAAAACCATTCATTTTATGACAACCATATTTCTTTTATTGTTTCCAGGTACCCAGCTCGAGTGGCATACATGTGTGAAACAAGGATACGCAAGCGATATGAAAAACTGAAGTTAAGCATGGTAAGCATGCCAATTCGGTGTGTGCGATGGTCTTCTTTATGATTTAATATTTTTAGGATTTCCCGCCGCATGTTGTTTCTGCGTTCAAAAAGTTAGATGCCATTGTCATTTCCGATGAAGATGAGGCACAGGATGTAGAAGAAGAGACAGCTAGCGAAGAGTCCACAAAAGTCTCTAGTTCTCAAGGAAAGGCCAAATGTGGAGTCAGGGATAATGCCGGTTTATTTGAGACAAACACTTCCCCGTCGAAGGCTCGAAATCGTAAAGCTAAAGACACCAACATTGATGAATCAGTAACTGATCAATCGGTTGCATCGTCTTCCAAAAATTCTGATAAAAGTAAGCAGAAAAATGTCGCAAATATGCGCAGCTGTCCAATACAGATTCTCGAAGATGGAGAACTTTTATCGGACACTGAGGGTGGGAAGCAGAGCAAATCTGATGATGCTTCTCGTACGAAGGGTGTAGCAAAGCCCAAAACAACGGAGACCGCAGATGACATACTTAATAATGAATTATTCCAACGAATCGATAGTTTAACGGAAGATGGAGATGGTTTGAGCAGGAATGGAGGTGTATCATCTAAGGCACTTCAAAGCGCAGTGGAAGTCCAGGCGCAGAAGAGTCCCGTTTTGCAGCAAAATAATTTGGAACGAGAACTGCCGCGCCGCAGATCACCTATGCCCCCTTTGCGGTTGTTGCTATCTCCGGTGAGTGATGAGTATGATTCGAGCAGAACGGACTCCCACAGGAAAAAGAAGAAGAAGAAGAAGAAGAAAAAGAGCAAAAATAAGTCACACCGTACATCCGATTGGTACATATCCGAA
The DNA here is from genome assembly GCA_948293265.1 of Cheilosia impressa. NCBI lineage: Eukaryota > Metazoa > Arthropoda > Insecta > Diptera > Syrphidae > Cheilosia > Cheilosia impressa. The sequence continues at coordinate 687,922 of OX411882.1, forward strand.
GCAGAAAATGCTGATAGTGATAGAGCTTTAAAGCAAAAGATCTCTCGCCGCGATTGCTTCTCAACGGGCGATGACGATAAAACAGTCAAGCGAAATAAATGCGATAAAACGCAAAAGGAGAAAACCAAACCGCTTTACATTATATCCGACGACGATGACGACGACGCCGATGAGGAGGAAACAGCAAAGAAATCTCCTAATGCAACCGTGCCAGAGTCCCAGCTTTTCCAGAGAAGGGATCCTGATCGTGATACTGTGGTATTGTTAGATTCCGACGAAGATGACCAACCCCAAGCTACAGTGACCACTCAACCACCGTCCCCAGAAACAGCGTTGCCAACATCAGCAGTCCCGAAAGCGGATGTAACTCCTAGCAGTGAGAATAAATCGGTTTCGAACCCAAGCAACATAAGAGACCTGAATAATATGGACTTGGAAGAATTGAGCGATGTTTATTCAAAACTATGCCAAACAACAGGCATACAGCTCGAGGAACTGCTAAGTGACCTAGTAACCAAGTCAACTAATGTGGAGGAACAAGCTCCAGTGGTTTGTGGAGACCAATTTGACCAAATGGACATTTGTTCGGACAATTCAAACAACAACAACAATAACAATGTGATGTGCATTGAGGACGATTTTGAGCAACAACATAATCAAAAACTAGAACAACAAAACCATCATTTACAACAACAGCAACACGAACTTCTTCTGCGCCAACAGCAGCACCACCAGCAGCAAATGCAACAGGCCGATCAGATGCTCTGCAATGTACCACAACCACAACCGTACACGTACCAAAACAGCTTTCTGCTCGGACTAAACCTGAAGGATCCTCGCATTGTGCAGAAGCTTAAGCAAATTCAAGATTCGCCCATTTACAACTTGGGAACTCGTGAATCGGCCAAAATTCTGGTGAATCTGCACTCGCAATGTCCACAAAGAAGACCGAATCCCATTGCCAAGGTCACTGCGAAGACAGCCACAACATACGGAGAGCATAAACGCTTAAGAGAACTGGAAAAACAAAAGCAGCTAGAGCGTAGTAACGCCGACAAACGTACTGTGGCGATGAGGGATCAAATAGAAGCCCCACCCGTGGCATCAGATCAAGCCAGCCCGAGTACAAAACGCTCTGCCGAGTCTGGCAGTGGTAAAGAAACGCCCAACGAACGAAAGCGCGCGATCTCGTCCGGGTCCGAAAGCGGACGAAAGACACCGGAGTCTGGTGAAAAAGACGCCCGCAAGCGAACAAACTCGAGTGGATCGGAAGGGGGACGGAAGACGCCCAAGTCTAATGAAAAACAAGAACTTAAACGGAAAAATTCTGCAGCGTCCGAAGAAGGCCGAACGACGCCCAAATCTAGTGAAAATGCAAAACCTATGCGAAAACATTCTTCTGGATCGGAAAGTGGAAAAAACACTCGTAAGCCCACTCAAAGCGAAACGGAAATGGACAATGAAGACATCAGACGAAGAAGTTTCTCCCTAAATCGCAGTAAGACATTACGGATTGAATCCGACGATTCTTCGGACGAGGACGCATCGTTGCCGAGAACAAGTGCCGTGAGTCCATTGAAAATGGAAAAGGTTGTAGACATCGTTCTTTCCGCTATGAACAAAACAAAGAAAAACGCCGAAAAAACTCTGAGAGCTCTATCACGGACAAACTCCAGGATAGAGTCCACACATTCAAATGAGTCTAACCAACAGCCTACAGCTGCAGTTTCGACAGTCTGTGCAAATGAGAGAACTCGAACGCCAACTGCTGAAGAAGGACATAGTTCTGGCGGAAAACGAGGACGTCGAAAAAGCATCGATCCGTCAGCAAGCATGGCAAAGACAAACAATGCACCAAAAAGAGGTTGCCGCGAGCTCAATAATCTCAACTGCACTTTTAAAGACTATAGAGAGATGTTCGAGAAAAACTGGCTCCCAACACTTGACGGCAAACGACGTTGTATTGCTCAAACAGGTTCCATGGTGGAGCCCGTATTGAACCAATCAGAGGAGAATCTGTTCCTCGCTAGCGACAAAAGCAACGACATTTTTGAACCTCGACCAAAGGTAACAGCGGCTCCAATCAAACGGCGAAGACAAACCTGTAGCGCCCTGCAGAGGCCATCATCGCCGGAAAAGATTCAATTGCCACCTTTAAAAGTTGTGATACGGCGCCTATCTGCCTCCGGGACGTTTAGTGTCGAAGAATCGCCGGGAATTTCTAACGCTTCTGATGATACGGATGAATTTGATGTAGAAGAACACCGGAAGCCCACAGCATCAAAGAGCACAAATCCGATAGTGAGGTTAAGAAAGCTTTCGCAAAATGACATTGAGGAGCTGAAATCGGCGGAAAAGAAGAAGAATCGGAAGAACAGCTTCGACTTCGATTCGATGAAGCAAAGCGAATCGAGTAGAAATCCAAAAGCAGTTGAACTTAATCGCCTAAGTGTGTCTTCTTCGGAATCAACACTGTTTGCTGAAAGCAATCCAGCGGAAATGCCGATTCTTGTGCCATATACTTCAAAGCTGGTCGACATTCCTACGAAAGCGGCACCAAAGCCTCGAAAGTATTCGAACGTAGATATCGGGATGACACTGTCCGCAACGAAGACGTGCACGCTTTGCAACAAGCGACCATTAGACCTGACCAATCACTATGTCGTTCAACACAAATCAGAGTCTTACGTGTCCCGTCTGAGTTCGGCCGAAATCGAGGATCTTGAGGCGAACATCACACTCGCGGTTCCCTATCGCAAGCGGTACAAAGTTGTGTGCGTCTTTTGTCAAGACGAGCTGGAGGATCAGTTTGTTTCTTTCCACGACCACTATTCCTACCATACCGGCGAATATGCATACAAGTGCGATGTGTGTGAACTCGTGAAGCCATATCGACCGGACGTACGTTCGCATCAACTACGAACAAGCAGATGCAGAAATGGTAAAATTCGTATAGACTACCGGTACAAACAGGAACTGACGGTCATATACTTGTATGTGTGCAAGCTGTGCAACTTCGTTCAGTTGAATGAGGCAAATATACACAAACACCACCGCGACCATCATGGCTTTCGATTCGATGAACCTCAGCACGTGAAAAAGTGTATAATTGCCGCTGTGGACAGTACAGAAGTGGCCAACGAAGTGATGCCAACAAATTCGCAGGAAGACAATTTTGCTGAGGAGAGCGAGAGCATTCCAGCAGCGGACAGTGAGTCAAGGCAAGCCCAAGAGTTTGTTCATGAGCACCCGCTGGACATCAAAGACGTTTTGTTAACTAAAGATGGCCAGACCGGCGAAAACCATACGATAAAGCTAGAAAGATACGAAGTATCGCCTAACCTGTCTTTGTTTGAGAGTTTACTCGAAGATTTGCACAGGGATAACGAGAACGACACTTTAGAATCGGAACCTGTTGCATCTCCTGAAGTGCTCTTAGAGCAGCTTCATTGCAGTCAGATTCCAAGCGGCGTAATGACCGTGGTTCATTCCGATACTACTCCAATACCGTTCAAAGATAACCACAAACCTTATGTAGACCCAGTGGATGTCAAACCCTTTATTAAGGACATTGAAATAGAGGCATCAGCCGTGGAGACCCCATCGGCTAAAGTGAAACCAACTCAAAACAGACCGCGGATTTACCGACACACTACTTCAGAGTCCGGCTACTTTGGCATGTACAAGTGCATGTTTCAAGACTGTTGGTTTTCGACAAACATGGATACGAGGTTTATCCAACATACTAGTTCGCATGCCAGCAATTTAAGCTTTAGGTGTGCTTATTGCGGATCAAAGAACTCATCTGCAGAGAAACTCGTACGGCATGTTCGTAGTCGACACAGTATGAGTCGATACCAGTGTTCCGACTGTACATACCGCAGCATAATACCCGGAAACGTGAGCATACATCGGGGCTTATGCCACAGTGACAGTGCCAAGGCTAAGGGCATATACGAATGCGTTTTTCGCTTGAAAACAAAGGAGGAGCGGGTTCTTGCGCTACAAAATAAGTTGATAAATAATATCTCCAGTTTGAAGTGTCCAGGTAGGTTCCACTGTCAAATCTTAAACGATAGCTTTCGCTTTTACTTACCTACTTTGTAACTTCTTCTAGATTGCCCATCAACTTATTATGCGGTATCTTCGATGAAATTGCACATTCAGACAGAGCATCCGCAGTCCTTCGACACGTTGCATATGTCCATGTTTAACGAGTTTGCCTGTCTGCACTGTAAGACCGAGTCGAATTCTAAGGAAAGTATGCAAATTCATCTGGCGACAGTGCATCCAGACGAAATGGGCTACGTGGCAGAGAGGAAGCTAAAAAGTTACGCTTCTCAGGTGAGTTCGAAGCCGAATTGTAAAAAGTTCTCAAATAAATTATTGCGATTATTTCCAAAACAGGATTCCGTCGAAAACATCAGCATGGTTAACATAAGTAAGCCTATTATGCCTGTTGATATACATCTGGCTGAGTTTGTGGAGCCAGATCCAGAGCCAGAGCCAAAAGGTGCTGCAATTAACGACCAAACGTTATTAGAAGACAATCCGCCCCAATTCAATGGTCCAATTTCAATTCCTTCAGAAGAAGAACAGCCAGAGAACATTGAAATCGAGCCACCAGCAGCAAGTACAGCCATCTGCCAGGCTGCGGTTGACACAGCCACCAAGGAAGAGGACCTTTTACGCGAACGCATGAAGCTCTTGCTAGATCTGCTTACAGAAAACACTGGCATTAATCAGTCGGTACTCTACCGTTGCACTCAATGTACTGCATCGTTTTTCAAATACGAATTTTGGCTTACACACATGACCAATCGGCACAGTATCACTGACGTAATATCCTGCCCGTACTGCAGCCAACACTTGCCGCTAGATTCAGTGGTCCCGCATTTCGAAAGCCACAGCCGCCATCAGTACTTTTGCTTGCATTGCATAAAAACTTTCTGTTCACACGACCAAGTCCAAGAACACTTCACTAGATTCCACAAAGACTGTCCGAGATTTTCTGAGAAGAAACTAAAGACTGGCCTTCGATCGTATTTTATTGTTCAGCAACAAGACGTTGCTATTGTTGAGTGGCTTCCCGTCTATAAAGTCATGAGCGATGAAATACGTGCCAATTTAATTGCACGCCTGCAGGAGAACACACGGTTTGAGTGGTGGGAAGGGTTGGACCTAGCATGCCTTGAGGAAATTCAAATTCCACAGTTCATAAAGTTCGGGCAACACCGTTACAAATGCCTCGTAAAATCATGTCCATTCGTCGGGTTGGACGAGAACCAGTTGGATGCACATCTTATCACCCACACTGTTCCCCGGCAATACAAGTGCTCCCATTGCGCCTTAAAGCTGACATCGCCTAGCTGGGAGGATATGAAGAACCATAAAATGCTTCACAAGGATGACGTGTACATTTGCTGCGTTTGTAGATACGTTCACCACAACCGCTTCGGGATGACAAATCACATTGAAAGCCTACACAATAGTCGAGATGTTCCAGTGATCACCATGTGGAGGGACGAACGGAACTACAAAACGTCTTTGTCGATTGTGTTAACGAGCGGAAGGACCGGCTTCACAACAACAGTAGCATGCTTCTGCTGTGAAAAACCCATGAAGAACAATCCAGAACTGTTGCTGCATTTAAAGACGCAACACAAAATAAAAATGTGTCCCAAATGTGCACATTGCGACAAAATATTACTAATACAAGCAGACGCTGAAGAACACAGCAGGGAGCACGGACCACAGATTTTCAAATTGAGGTACGACATCTTGACAACTACCTTACACAATGTGAATGTGAAATCCATGGCCCCGTTCTCGATTGAAATAAAGCCCATAGAAGGAAAGCGCCCTAGCGAAGAGGACGAGGAATTCTCTTTGAAAAAGGTCAAACTGGAAGACCAGCAGCCACCCATTAACGAAGAAAACGAAATTATAATTAAAACCGAACCGGATGATGCAGACAACCCACAAAGGCCAGAAGGTGCAATCAAGTGTGTGAATATCAACAACCTTGTTCAGAATGTGAATTCGTCAACTTCACAGGAAGTGAACCGTCGACCGGAAGTGGGTCGGATTGTTGTCAGGCCAACAGCAGCACTTCAAATGCCAGCACAGTATCCAGGATGCTCTCCAGCGAGCCATCAACCTGCGCAAGTATTCGCCAGAACGACGTTCTCAGGAATGTACCAAAGTAGGCCTGAACAAGTGGTTGCGAATATTCAGTTACCTAACCACAGGGGGACGGCGGTCGTGTCAACGCCTGCATTGGCTGCCTATCCAGTGGCAGGGCCGTCTTTACCAGTTTCTGATCTTTGGATTGCCAATTATTCGCAACAGATGAATTTGCCAATACCAAATTTAGACAAAACGCTAGATGGACCACATGATGCCAGAACTTGCAACTGCCCTACTCTACCAGAAATCGCCGTAACCTGTAAGCATTGCATGAAGGAGTGCACCGACTTTTGTCAATTAAGGACCCATTTCGACGCTGTACATGCCCCTAAAAAACAACGATTTTTATTCCGCATTGCCCGGAAAGTCGAATGCATGCATTGTCCGCATCGTTGCAGTTTGCGAGCACTCGTGGTGCATCATGTCACGTTTCACCCTAACTTAGCTCGCATGTGTCGCAGCGTAGTAGATCGAACTCGTTGTGGTTTTTGCCATATGGTGTTTGATTTTCTGCCTACATCCAATAGATCCATATGTGCTTGTCCCATGCAACAACGACTGCTGACGGATTGCCTGGACTTACAAACATTTAAAGCCTTGCAAAATTACGGAGTGAAGGCCTACAAATTGACACAAGCAAATAACGGCGACACTCTACGAAATCTAGAGCTTATTAGAACCATTTCTTATCTGTGCAACATGTGCGACCGAATGGAAACCAGCCTGCAGCAAATTATTGAACATTACCGCAACAGTCACATAAATTCAAGGGAGCCGTTTGCAAGCCGTTTAAGCCACTATAAGAAAATCGGAATTATCTATCCGCGGGGTCTTATATTGGCCATCGGTGACAGTGACCCGCAAATGTTCAATTACGATTTCTTCAAACAGGATATTGCCCGAATTGAAGCGCAAATGCAGCCGACCTCCAAATGATATTAAATTGGTTAACGCGTGTTGGGTTGTGATAGTTAAACGCAATACTCATTTGCATAAGTTAGTTTTTTGATGATAGATGTGTCGAGGAACACTTGGTGTCCTGTTATTTACCTAGCATTAGTATTTTGTACTTTCGTTTTTATTGAATTCGCAAAAACATTTATGCAGAATTTAGTTTTATTATATTTTATTTTATTTATTATTTCTTTAATTGTTTTTCCTAAAAATGGATAGGTACTGCTAAAATGAAAGCTGTCAATGTTCAAAGCTGGTCGACATTGGACAACATCATTTACTTGTCCGAAAGAATTTCCATTGAATTTGTTATGCTATACACTCAGCTGTACCAAAGTTAAGTTTTCTTTTTTATATGTATCGTACTTAGTATATAATGCGCCGTACTAATAACAAATTTTGGTGCCGACTTTAAATATACGGAAGCTCACAATTGCAAAATTTTTATGCCATTTTGAACTACTAAAATTGAAAGTCGAAGCTAAAAATGTTTATTGGTAAGGCTGAATGCCATGGCAGAATAAAATTTATATTTACTTGAATTCTCAATCACTTTATTTTTACTACTTTGCTGGCGCACTGAAAGATACACTGATTGGTAAAATTAACCAAACAGCAATGGCACTCCTTTGATTTGTACAGACACGAATACTTCGGAAATCCTATGCAGGACTGGCAGCTTGTAGGCAAATGTACCGTTGCTGCTCTCAGTTGACCGTCTAGTTTGGTTAGTCTATGCTCCCGGGGCCAAAGAACCTCGGCATCTGTCCTATGTATGCGCCTTCTACAAATCTCTCTACCACCAACCCTTACTTATCACACTTCCCTAAAATTTCAATTAAACGTGCATAATAATCGGCAAAAGCCAGGGGTCACATATTCTGAAAGGCGAAACAATCAAACGTTTTCGTGTGCACGAATGATTTGCCCTTCGTAACACAAGCAAAGTTCTTCGTGTACACGAAAAGGTTTGAACGTTTCGCGTTACAGAATGCCGACCCTGGGTCTTCCTCGTTCATGTATGGCTTCAAGGAACTCCCCACTTCCTTTTATTTGAGCTACATAAAAACCAGAGACAATACTGAGACCACCAACTTCGGCCGATTTCCCGTTACTTAGCCTACAAGCTATATTTTTCGGAGTGGTCACGATTTACTGCGCTAGTATTGATACATAGAAATTCGTATTGACAAATGTCACGTAACTTCAAAAGTTCTGAGTCACTAATACACTCCCAAAAAATATGAGCCACTTCCGCTTTGGGCAAAGTGGCTTGCAGCGTTCATAGAATTTTATCCGTTAAATTTGAAATTGTTCGTTACGTGTGAATAATATTTTTTTTAGGAAAAAGTGTACATTTGCTTAAAATATATGCGAAAAATTAAGAATGTAGGTTGGTTGAGGGAAAAACAAAACATTTTGACCAAATTTTCTTTATTATTTAAGAAAAAATTACACACGAAACCGAAGTTAATTTTATCCAAAAGCGGGAAATACACAACCATTTGTCCCAATATATTTCTAGTATATAAAACATCTCCTTTAGATAGTTTTATTAACCACACAAATCAAATTATTTACCTTCAAAAAATTTATAATTACTAACCAATGGCATTCAGTTATGGTAAAATGTGGTATTCCCGAACTCTTTCACATTTCTCCACGGCTGCCGAGGTTGGCAGCATTTATTTTTGTATTTTTTGTATGTTTTCGCATGTCATTCGGATTCATTCGGATTCCGAATTGATATAACACCGATAGGAATACAAAATGGCGAATTTGAAAAAAAACTGAGGGGCCCAGCGGCAAGAGGATTGTGAGTTGGGGGTCTCAGTATGGTTTGTCTATGATAAAAACTGCAGACCAGAGACAATACTGAGACCACCAACTTCGGCCGATTTCCCGTTACTTATGGCGTTTTCGATTTAAGAAAAGTAGTGACCTTTCTATGAAAAGATCAAATCTAGAAGTGCTCTTTCTATGTTTTCTATGTTTCATTCCAAAAAAAAGTGCACTTCCAGGTCAATTCTTAACACGAAAGAAGTGTCCGGAATATTTTGAGAGAATTGCCCTGAACTCACGTTCACATACTAGCAAAATGTCAGATTGAAACGTTTGTTGTTTTATTACAAACAAATTTTTCGCTTGTGATCCGAAAATATACAATTACGCGCGCAAAATTTAAACTGAAATTGAAATATATTAATTTGGGCTATTAAAACTTTCATATTTACTGTGGAAAATAAAAAAAAAACAAGTAGCAACAGAAAGTCTACCACTGTTGCAAAAGTGCTCCAACGAATTTTATTGAAAAGAGCAATTCTGAACTTCGGGGCACTTCTCTCGGATCTTCAATGAAAAACGCCATTAGCCTACAAGCTATATTTCTATGGGGTGGCACATGCTAAGTGCGCTTGTATTGATACATAGAAATTCGTATTGACAAATGTCACGAAACTTCAGAACCAAATACATTCGCACCTTGCATATGCCACTTCCGCTTTGGGCAAAATGCCTTGCAGCGTTCATAGAATTTTATCCGTTGAATTTGAAATTGTTCGTTACGTGTGAATAATAATTTGTTTTAGGAATAAGTGTACATTTACTTAAAATATCTACGAAAAATTAAGAATGTAGGTTGGTTGAGGGAAAATAAAAACATTTTGAGCAAATTTTCTTCATTATTTAAGAAAAATTTACACACGAAATCGAAGTTAATTATATCCAAAAGCGGAAAATACACAACCATTTTTGTCCTAATATATTTCTAGTATATAAAACATCTCCTTTAGATAGTTTTATTAACCACACAAATCAAATTATTCACCTTCAAAAAATTTATAATTACTAACCAATGGCATTCAGTTATGCTAAAATGTGGTATTCCCGAACTCTTTCACATTTCCCCACGGTTGCCGAGGTTGGCAGCATTTATTTTTGTAGTTTTTGTATGTTTTTGCATGTCACACGGATTCATATTTGACATAACACCGATAGGAATACAAAATGGCGAATTTGAAAAAAAACTGAGGGGACCAGCGGCAAGAGGATTGTGAGTTGGGGGTCTCAGTATGGTTTGTCTATGCTGCAGACTGCGAACATGTTCAGTAAGCATTTGTCGACGTAAACATCCTATCAGGCTTTGGTTGTGTTGAACAAGAAATCCAACCACCCAAAATATACAATCAACATTTACTAAACGCTACCCTTGATTTACCTAATTTGCGAAGCCGAACTTTGGTTCTCGCTAACTAGCTAACGAATCTAGCGATAAGTCCTACTAAAATGCGAACCCGACCACGGTGCAATGTAGTAAACTTCTTCTGAGCTTTCAGTAGGTACAAGGTCTGTCAAAAGAAGTCATACGATGTCGTTTGGCTCTCAACTTGGTTAACATGGCCCTATAGCGCGCACCGTCCACTGTTACATTCCATTGCTAAAACGAGCCCGTATGGCAATCAATTGTGACGGCGCCCATTTGGCCGATATCATCTTCTCGACTTGACCAATAAAATTAAATAAACTAAAAGTTCAAATAAACATAATAAAAAAACGGAAGTTTTTCATTTAGAAAAAAAATAAGAGCCAAACAATATCGTATGACTTCTTTTGACCCACCCTGTACGTCGACTTTGAAGGTCTGCCATAAAATGAATGCAACGCGCGCAAACTTTGCACATTTTCATAGTAAAGTTTAATAATTTGGACGTTCTACTCACATCTGTAACTAGCCGTGGTGATTTGGCATTAGCGACTGAATAATAAACACCAGATTAGACGGATGCCAGTAAAACAATATGGCCGCCACGGGCTGCCAACCCGCCCAATTGTATACTCCTCAACGAAATCACGAAACGGAGCCCTGGTATAGTGATTGGTGGTTAAGCTGTGAAGAATTGCAAGGTTAAATTCAAATGAAATACAAGAACTGTCCCACTTCAAGGAGTGAAATATTGAGAGCGAAATAAATTCTAGTGAAGGTAGGTTTTATATTATATGATGCATGCCTACCATCATTAGCATTTACATCTTAATCTAAATAGAGGCCTAAACGATTTCCATGAAATCACAAATAAAATGGTTCAGTATAATGAACGCCGATATAACGTACACTTTTTGCAAATTCATTGGTGTCTCTATTAACGTATGCAAAATGGGTTGACATTCGATATAGCAAATGTTTAGAAATATGTATGTAGAAACATACAGGGTGCGGCAAGAAAATTTGCTGATTTTCAAAGGAAATAAAACCAAAAGTAGTGGACATACCCTTACACAACTTGTTTATTCTTGTTACACACGATCTGAATTTTTCATTGCATGGTTTTAAAGATGATATCGGACAAGTGATGGCCTCCGTTTTCGATACACTGAGATACCCGATTTTCGAAGCTCCTCTGAACTCTTTGAAGCATATCGATGGGTATGCGTTCACTATTGCTTCACGAATGTTGTCCTTCAGATGATTTAACGTTCGAGGCCGATCGGTGTAAACGATAGATTTAAGGTAACCGATCGGAGAAATGTTCCCTCAAAAGATCCATAGATGATCGTGCTGTGTGGGCCGTGGCTCCATCTTGTTGAAACCACACATCACCAAGGTCCAGTTCATAGAGTTTTTGGGATGAAAAATTCTTCAATCATCTCTCTGTAGCGAGCTGCATTCACCGTAACAGTGCGTTCGTTTTCTTCGAAAAAGTACGGACCAATTATCCCTACTCGCGAAAAAGCACACCATACGGTGACAATGCAGTGGCGTCTGATGAATTTCAGGCGTGATCACTCCAATATCGCCTGCAGGATGGATCAGAGACAGTATGGTTTGTCTATGGGATGGATGTTGAAGCGAGTACGGAAAGCACGTTGAGTGGAAATCATGGAACGACCGTTGGAAAAGTAAGCTCGCAGGCAATTGCGCGTTGCTCTTTCGTCCAATATAATACTTCAGGAAGTCCCCTAAAAAATGAGACACTCTCCACCCACATCCGACCACTCCCCCCCGCTTGGCGCCAAAAACAAATCAGCAAGTTTTCCGCACCCTGTATGTAGGCAGGGTGGGTGTGACTGTGAATGCATGTATGCATGTGAATGGGCCTGTTGTACAACTGTTAGCTACCATGTACCTATAACTTTTTGTATTGTGCATTACTGCTATGTATTTGCATTCACAATGCTTTCGGTTTGCAATTTTATTCTTGTTTGTTTCCCTGGGACTGGGGCACATTTACATTTGGTATCCACACTTATGCATCTTTGTATCGAGTAAGAAGTAAGGACGAGTGGCGTATATTCATTTAGTTGGCGCGCCTTTCAAAAGAAAACAACGTTTTTGATGTTGACAATGATAAAGATGCTAGCTCCTCAGAAACGGGTCTAAAGTCTGTTCCGAAAGTAAAACATACCGATGCGGTTGAGAATTTCAACACGTGTATTAAATTGGTCGAAGAAAACAACGTTGAACATTCCAAAATATTTGTAATAAGAAGTTTCCAGGAAAAAGCTGCAAATTTTTGCGTTAAAAGTTCACGAAAACAAACATATATTGGTGATTTCTTTTCAAAAATGAATGATAGTAGCTATTCAGACTTTTTTACTTTTAACTTTGAAAAGTTTTGTTTATTTTTATGAATAAATGAAATAAAACGAATGAATAGAAACAATATTATTATACATTTTATCTAACGCTTCGTACAAGTAAAATGTGCTCTATATTACGAATTTTTCGATTTAACGAATACACCTGGACATTATCCCCCGTGTTAATAAACACTGCGTAAAAGTTATCAACTCGTTATTCAGCAGTTACGTAAAATTTTTGTATGCTATCTGACGTCTACTAGCTACCTTACTTGTGCAAATTTGTTTATTATTACGGGGGTATGTCATTTGTTAAACTGGACCATCACTGTACTTCAGAACCTATTGAAACTTTTAGAAGATGGTTACAGTCTTATGGATAAGATGTTAACTGAGGTATCATTTTGATTTTGAACTAAACTAATGTGCCCTGCTCTCCGCAACTGTTGCGACTTACTTTGTTAGTGAGTTTGTGCGGTATAATTTTGAAGTTTTAAGTAATACACGTTCCATCACATCGCCTTCTTTAGTGAACAACATGCTTAAAAAAGGCAAAACAATTGAAAGAGTGGGTATGTAATTGGTGTTTGGACAACTTTCGCATGAGAAATGCCCTTGCCGGTTGCATTATGCGGCATTTACACAACCACACAATCCTAAAACGGGAGATTAAAGGTATGCTAAATACTAAATAGCCGTGTGACAGAAAGGGACGGTATTAGCTAACCATCTTGTTTACGTGGTAGGAATTATGGAAAAACTATGCATGTTGATATTTTTAAAGCGGTGGCTTACGAAATCTAGCTTTCTCATAAAACAAAATGCCTTCCGGAAGTGATGAACGGACAATTATTTATTTATTTATTTCGTTTAACTGATTGATGAATTTTTGGTTTAAATTACTGAAACTTAAAACCGTTCTCATTTCACATGTTTTAAATTAGAAATAGAAATATTTCCAAGTGATTACAGAAATGATTGTCGCCGGAACTTGTGTTTGTTCCGTTTTACGTATCTGTAATTATGAGCAGCACATCCATGACACTTTAGGCGTCTGATTTGCGGTCTCATTCTTACTCCTGTAATAGCATTGACTACGGAAAACCGGATTTCCCTGTTCCGGCTCGCGAACAAATGCGCTTGCGTTAAAGTGTAAATGCAGTATTAATCAAATCAAAATGGGTCGATCACCAGATTGTAATAGAATAGAACCCTAGTGTAGGTAGGTAACATCTAAAAACGTTATTCCTCTGTAAGACCTTGTAAGTGCGCAAGGGGGGGGGACTAGGAGAACCCAGAATTAGACATAAAATCTATGAAAATTCATAAATTTCGACCTCATTTCGAGTGTCAGTACCTGAAACTATTGGAAAATAATCATTCTTACAATTTGTTTGTTCCATGACTACAAATTGGCGTTGATGATGGTTTTGATTCGGCTGAAAAATCATAGAATTCACTTCCATTCTTGTCGTTATTAGTGTGTTCAAACTCTCGTGATTTAGCGAGACTTTGTCTACAGGACTTCTATTAACGTTCCAAGATGTCCATTGTTTGGGAACTAAGTTAGCCCGTGTTGCCCGATTTTTGGTTTTAGGACTCTGTTAGAGCATCCGTTCTCAGCCCCAACTTGACAAGCGCGGCGCTGTTGTTAGGCGACAGTGATAAAAGAGATCTCAAAGGCAGACTACAACATCGCTACGGACATTACATAATAAGAACAAGCATTCGTTGGTTGAATTTTCCTGCAAACTATTTTGGTAGAAGCTGCATGAAAGAGAAGGAGGAGACTATGCACCTGCACAGGAGACCAATCTAGGGGAAAAGATCTCAGCAAATATAAGCTTTAGCGGCATTCGGGTTTTTTTTTTTAGTTGTTGTTCATTCGATAGGTAGGGTATACTCTGTCACTGCATTTGCATTAGGTTTGTTTGACGTGGCTAGCACTAGTGCCCCTGCCCACAAGTGCGCACTGAGATGTGTCAGCTAATTTTCACGCCTGTCAAAAACCCTGCATAACCCTGAAAAACGCAAAATGTTGCCCTGAAGTCTGTCAGCTGTTGATATTGACAAATATTTATCTTTTGGTAGCACTTTTTCCCATTTATTTTTAAAAATGAGTGAACTTAATTCTGAATTTGGGTTTTCCATAATGCAAATATGTAGTTGATAAAAGTGTTCGCATTGTAGATGACGAGTTTGAAAATGAATAACAGCAAGCGCAATGACAGCAAAACTCAGAACTGCATTGACTTATTATATGGACTGCTAGTAGCCAACTTCACGCGTGTTCCAAGAATACAGAGCGCTACAGTTTTACAGCGGAAAACAAAATAAACTTGAAACGACCAAGTTTACTTTTATTACAAATTTGCGTGTAGTATGCCTATTAGTTGAGAGGGTGAGAAATAATGTAGGATTTGTGTGTTTTTTTAATTCATTATTTACCAATTATGTATGTTTCTATATCTTACTTGGTTGTAGTACCTACTTAGTTCCGTAATTTATATTTTAATACTGCAAACTCAATTTAATCAAACCCTTAACACAAGCCAAGCGAATTCAATACGAAACACAAAACAAGTGAGCAGCTACCGATATTTTCATAAAAGCAAGAGGATTGGTGGGCGGCCATTAGCAACATGCTTTTTTTAGTTAGGCCTGGGTTACCTACATTAATCAGTTGCGCTAAATATTTATTTATTTATTTATGTATAATATTTCTTTAGTTAGCTGTTCACACTTTTTTTGTTCGAATAAAAAATTGCTTGGATCATGGTCCTTAAGTGACGGATGGATTCACTAAAAAGTCATTGGATGCATTAGATGTTAAAACTACATCCTTAGAAAAAAAATTAAGAAAAAAGTCGTATATCTCATGATGGATAAAATGGTTGGCAAATTTAGTGGGATGAATTAAAAAATAAATACGTCGACTGACTACGGCACTAATTTCAATTTCACCCAAGATTTACCTCCCGAGATATAAATATTAAGGGATTGAACGCTACATGGAAGATATCTGTAGGTTTTTTTATTTTAGTTTGTGAGTCAAAAAGTAAAGAAATTGTTATTTCGTTTTCTTTTTCAAAATAATAAAATGTTACAAAATTAATTTCAAATCACTCTTTGTAGCTTTGCTTCTTTTCAATAGATGACGCTCTTTTGTTTACACGTTACTATGGAAATGAATCGCTTTCGACAAGATGTCGCTCTTTGGTTTACATGTTTCTATGGATTTTTTTGAAAAAAAAATCGCTTTTTTGTTTACGTTGCTATGGCAATTTAGACTTGACGGCGGCATGTGCTTCTTTGCCAATCCGCTGTAAAACTGTGGCGCCTGTGTTTTTTGGAACATATTTTCTCGTAGAAGTATATGAAAATGACATTTCACTAGCAGTCCATATATAGTATGTCTATGCAGCACTGAATTCTTGCCCCCACAGATTAACTGGGGTCAGTACAGAGCACAACTGGGGTGCCCTAGAACCCATGTCAAACACAGATTTTTAGTAAAAGGGCGAGTTCAGTGCTACATCGAACGCATTAGGGTTAGCCCAGTGCGCACTAGGGCCCACGTCAAACAAACCTATTGTCTGCCTTCGGTGGTGGAAGCAGACGATACGAATTCTTTGGAAGTTTCTCCCGACGAACATTAAAAACGACTCTGATTATTTAAACATTTTAGTTTTATTAGGGAATTTCTTAAAATATAGTTATTTCTTACTTTCTTTTAATAGATAATTTATCATTTTCAATTTTCAATAATCTATACACTTTTCCAACTATTACAAAAATGTTATCTATTTCGTTTATATAATTATTATGATCAAATCAACTAAACTTAGGTATATATACTAAAGACAAACCAATGCGAAAACGAGTTGAAAGCGAATGCAGCTAAAAAATGCTGTTCACACAGTAGGTAGTTATGGCCAAGACAATAGGAATTCGTAATATGCCGGAGCTTACTGCAGTTGAAATTGATAATTAATATGGATTCGGAGTGGTAGAAACAAATTGAAATAAAAAGCACAGAACAGCTGCCGCATAAAGGTAGACCGTGCCACAAACAGCAAAATGTGTTCGTTTACACACGCTTTTAATTCGTCCGATCAAAGTTTGTCATAATTCTGACAGTTGGCATTTCGCGAAACCCGAAATAGGTTCCACTTCTGGATAACTCCACTGCGACTGCGTTCGAAATAATCTTAAAAAACGCTCAGCTCCTGTTTTCTACGAACTTTACCGATAAATGACTGACAAAGCGTGGGTTATTAACGGCTCTTTTGACTCCTGTCACTTGCAGTACGGTATTCGTGCATGGGCTGGATATCACTATCCCATCAACCAACAGCCACTTGCAGACTTTCAAAAAACACAACCAGAATGAATCCGAACTTGGTAATAGCAGTTCGATTGCCTTGGTCACACAGCAGCTTTTTATTGCATGAACGCATATTCTTAAAGAATAAAACATAAAATAATGAAAATAACTGATTGATTTGGGAGCCAAAATCAATAGTTGATACAAACTCTTAAAAAACAAGTTGAAGTCCTAGCCTAACTGAGGAGAAAAGGAGGAAAAACAAAAGGAATCGAGAATTATTTGTTATCTACAGTATTTTGTGTGTCGGCATTTGTCAGGAGTTCTCCAGTCTCGGCGGAAATATTCGTTTGCACGTCTAACATGCCGCATATCATAAACGACAAGTCATCATTGTCGGTGAAGTCGTTTTGCATCATCAAGGAAGTCTCATCGAAGGCGTCGCCGTTGATGCCATTTTCTTCGTCGTCAGAGTGCTGCAGTAGGGACAATTGCGCCGCATCATTGGCAATCTCGTCTTGGTCGCGGAACGGCCCAGACACCTGAAGCAGCACAACTTTGATAATGTGATTTTCTGCAATGGTGTCCAGCCCATGCTGGGTCCGAAGATGGCGTAATACGTTCTTTCGGTTCAGCTGAGTGTAATTGCATAGCGTGCAAACATTGGCCTCGATTTGATTGGACTTTGTGTCGAAGAAGTGCAGTTTCACTGCCTTTCCCTTCTTCGGGCAACCAGCACCAGATTGTAGGTGATTGGTGAGCAGACTTCTCGTTGGCTTTCGGATATGACAACCGCTGCATTTGAAGCTGTACTCGCCTGTGTGCATAGTGAAGTGTTCGAACCAATACGGATACAGGAACTTCACTTCCTTGTCGCAGAAAATGCAGTGAGCTGCATACTGCTGCTGGTTGCCTTTGTAGAGATGCACGAAGCCCACGTTGCTCGTGGTTAATAGGCGACGTATGTCTCTGGTGCGAAGACGCGCGGTGAACACCTCCGACGAACGATGCTCGTTTACGTAGTGGTGCACCGTACGGGACACTCTCCTCAGGCAATGTACACAAAAGTCGAAGCTTTGGTTCTGTGCGTGCAGAGAGCGATCTGTGTTTTTCAGCGATTTATTCGTATTGACGTCAAATGCCGAGGGGTAGGAATCGCTGTTGTCCGAGTCTTCAGGTACGGTCGTAACTGGATACAGTTCAACAACGTTATTGTCCTCATCGGATACATGTGATTCCGGCGATTGAGGCTCGTCGGCGAAATCTAATAAGCTGTCAGCTTCGCCATCATCCCCATCGGCTTCTACCCACGTGGGCGTCAGCAGATCGTCGTCTGCATTGCCCAGCATTTCTGTGTCGGCTAGTCGAAGTTTTTTACGCGAAGGCCCTTTCGCTGGGTCTAGTGGAGGTTCACTAGTCAAGGGTCTATTGATATGCCGAAAATTAGGAAACTTACCAACACTATTTCCCTGACGCTTGGAAGTCGTCTTTTTCGCTACAGTCTTTTTCGTTTTCCGCTCCCATTCACGTTCCCTTTCGAGTTCTCGCTCCTCTGCCAGCCGCAGTTCTTCTCTCTTCTTATCTTCGAGCTTCTTGGCAAGTGCTTCGAACTCCTCGTCATCGTGATCTTCGCTGTATGTGAATCCAGCTTCCTTTCGCTTTGTACGATTCGTGCGCAACGATTTCTTACGCTCGGTCACGATTTCTTCCTCGGGGACTATGTCGCCTATGTTCGGAGTGTAATCGTTGTCATCGTCATCGGCCACAAGAGTGCCGTTACTAAGCTTGCGAAATTTGCTTTTCCGTTTCGGGGTGTAAGAAACGGCTGGTACGACATTTGACGGGCTCGCGTTGGCAGAAGTTACTGTGGCGATTGTCTGAGTTTGACGTTGCTGTGGCGAGACTTCCACGGCAGCTGTTGGCCTTCCCATAATGCTGGGCTTGGTAGTTTTCTGAGTCGCGACAACAGTTTCTGCCTTGGAACCTATTCTAGTGCGACAAGTTACTTTGCCAGTTCTCGAATCTGTTGTCAGTGCGACAGGCTTGCCGAATGCCTCATTGGTGGCGAATCGACAAAATCTTCGGCCGGCGTCGGTCAGATTGTCATTCTCTATGAACACACTCCGCAGGTCCAATAGCATTTGGATGTCCATAGTTTCAGCAACAGAGTTTTTTGCCAGGGTGTTCAGGTTGACTCTAGTTTCCTTGAGGCGCTGGAAAAAGCGATATTTCAAGACACGTTGAAGCAGAACAAAGCAAGCATGAGAAGCGATTTGCAAGGGGCTGGCAAAGTTCGTAAGAAAATTCTCGAGCCACTCTTTCAGAAACTTATCGTTAGCCTGGCGAATGCCTGCGGTCGCGAAAGCACCAGAAATGCGCTGCACCGAGTCGTTTGAAGATGACTCGTCTACGCTTGCCGACACCACTGACGACGAAGGGGCCTTTAGGTTGTATGTTGGATTTCCGTAAAATGCATTTGGAATAATGACCTTCTTGTTAGAGAGCTGCGCTGAGAATGAAGCCGGGTTTGAGCTAGACTTAGGTGCCGGCTGAAGGTTAACAGCATTTAAGAAGTTGGTCTGGGCCGATGGCTTTCCTGTCAGTTTGTTTACCAACTTTATGGGTATCCTAGTTATCTGTTTAGTCGATGGGACTAGTGAAGTCTTCTTTAGAGGAGCTATCTTGCCTTTTGTCGAACTGACAATGATCACATCATCGTCGTTTGACTTGGAGCCTTTGGCTCTTTTTGGGGTTTCATCGTCCGAATCTGAGTCCAGCAGACTAATTGTTTCCATCAAAGCTTTCGGGTCCTTTTTGAGAAGGAAGCCAGTGTCACGAACTGGTTTTTGTTTGCTAGCAGGTGAAACTTTTCTTATTGAAACATTGTGCCGCTTAATGATATGACGAAGAGTATCCATAACAACTGAGGTCGACTTGCGAGCGCTGGGTTTCTGTTGTTTTTGCTGTGATTTTGGTGCGGCCACAATGGGCTTTGATGGCATAAAAGGAAGGGAACGATGTAGTTTCAAGCATTCTTCGTCCTCAGGGTCGGAGTCAATGAAAATAGGGGACGAGCGCGTCTCTATTAGAAGAACATCATCATCATCACCGTCGTCCTTCTCATCGGTTTTCGACTGATCTAAGCTGGCTGGGCCATTTTCTGTAAGTCCAAGTGCAGGCGGAGTTTTAGTTTCAGTGGTTTTCAACAGTTCGTCTGGCGGATTAAGCTTTGTGTCCAGTGGATCCAGATCTTCGTCATTCTTATCTCCCTCCTCTTGGGCAGCGACAGTTAATTCCGTTTCTGCATTGCTAGGCATGGTTTCTGGTTCCTTGCTTTCACCACCGACATCGGCTTCACTCAGTGACTGCACTGATTGTATAGCTAAACTTTCGGCTGAAATGATCTTAAATGGTAAGAGGTCTGTCTGATTTTGTCTAATAACATCGCTTTGTTGCTCTTCGAGTGCATTTTCTGTGCCCGCTGAGGATACGATATTCTCCGCCTGACTGTCGGCAGTTTGCGGGCCGGCAATGTTAACTTCTTCGACAGCAGGTTTTGGGGACTCGCCATCATCCGGAAGAATAAAAGTATCACTTTCATCCACTTCATGGCCTAACTCTTCTGCTTGGGTTTCCTCATTCGCTGTGTCGTTAATCGCCACCAGAAGACTGTTTTCTTCAGGGGGGTCGTCGTTTGGCTCATCATTTGCTGGCTTTTCACTGCCTTCTCCTTCACGGTTCGGATCATCACCTACTGCAGATAGTTTCTCTTCTGAACTACACTCAGTGTTCTTCTCTTTTATATCGCAGATCTTTTCGTCGGCACTGTTTTCGACGCGTTCTTCAACATTTTGGGTAGTCTCCGATTTGTCTTGTTCAACTTCAGTGCCATTTGCTACATCAGGATCAGCTTCCGGTACGTCTTGCACAGACTGTGTGTTTATAGGAACATCTTCAACTTTTGCAAGATTTCCTTCAGTGCTTTCGGCTTCTAAGTGCGAAGGGGATTCTGTTTCGGCACTGGTTCTTTCCTCCGAACATCCATTCACCTAGAAAAAAGAAAACGCATGTGAGCTGATTTAATGTACTGACTTCCGGTACTTACGTTTTCGCATACTTCTGTGACGTTTCCTTCCGTCTCCTGCACAGCACTCAACTCCTCAACTTTTTGCAAGACTTCATTTTTTACTAAACAGTCAGGCACATTTGGAATGTTTCCTTCTTTTTTATCTTTGATTTCGGCCTCATCCTTTTATTAAGTATGCAAATAACTAAGTGTAACAACAAACTGACAAAAAATATCACTTACATGTTTTTCTTCGCCACTTCCAAAGACACGGCTCAGAACTTCTTCGCACTTTTCCAGTGTTTCAAGTTGTACACTAAAACGATTACAACAAAAACGAAACATAATTACCGTCGCAGATATTCATGGAAGTTTTTACCTATTGTCCGGCTTGTTTAATAAGTCATACAGCAATTGCATTTGCGCCAACTTGCCCTCCTTTTCACTATCGTTGGCCAATAGCTCAATTATATTGGCTAAGAACGGAACATACTTTTGCAAATAGTTTATTTTTTCCTCACATATCGGATCCATTTTATTGAATTAATACTGTTTGTGCTTCTAACAAAGTTTTAGTACATAACAAGCATAATTTTGCACTTAATTTTGATGAAAAATCGCGTTTTTCATCGACCTATTTTGTTCACAGTTCAATGAACTAGATGTCGTATAATCCTCATTAATAGTACACAAACAACTGATTTTATAAAACTCTGTTCAATTTTGTATATTCCATGTGCTGAAGCTGGATTTTAGGGAAAATTAATAAAATTTTGCAAGAGGCTTTGGCTGGTCATAAACACGGGAAAGGTAAGTTGGATTTTTGAGGGGTGGGTATTATGTTTTGACATCTCCTAGCTTCTGTACGCGTTGCTATCCGTAGCGAAACACACTTCGATGACTGGCTAGTGTCAGCTATCACTGTTGTCAAAAATGCGACGGGTGATAGGATTCTATTACATTCGCAATTGTAAATGTAACAGTGCGGTTCAGTTTGAGTTCGGGTTTGTGACTTGCGATTGTGAGTGAATACAGATAAATAAATGTCGCTTTATCATAGATAAATAAATATAAATAGCCATGTTGAAGAGACTTGTTGTGAAGATGCGTTCATGTAAGTTTGTTACCTTGTTTTTATCTGTGCAGGGTGTCGTTTCAACCAGAGGCAATACTAAGACCACCAACTTCGGCCGTTACTAAATAGTATATAAAACATAATCCTTTAGATAGTTTTATTAACCAAACAAATCAAATTATTGGCCGTTAAAAAAATTATAATAACTAACCAATGGCATTCAGTAATGGAAAAATGCGGTGTTCCCGAACTCTACCACATTTCCCTACAGTTGCCGAGGTTGGCAGCATTTTTTTTTTTGTTATTTTTTGTATGTTTTTGCATGTCACACGGATTCTTAATTCATAACACCGATAGGAAAACAAAATGGCGAATCTAAAAAAAATTAAGGGTCCAGCGTCCAGGGGCAAGAGGATTGCGAATTAGGGTTCTCGGTATGGTTTATGTCTCTGGTTTGAACACAATTCATTTTCTCAAAATGGGCTCGTTCCCCTTACAAATAATGTTATCGAAAGTTTATCGATTTGACTGAAAATATTTTGTTTCACCAAATTTGCGGTTTTGTTTAGGGAAATTTTGCAAATTATTAAAATTCTTCTGTGTTATTTGTAAACGTGGACAGATTTGTTGGTAGTGTACTTGAGAAGCGTTGGCATTCGACTTCTGTTCAAGTTCAAACGGAACTTTGATTAGTGTGACCATTTGCGAAGAATATTCCGCAACTGGTATATAAAAAACAAAACAATTTGGCTAACCAAAAAAGACCTTTAAAATTTGGTCCCATTTGTTCGAACCGTATTTGGAAGATGCGATTTAATAACGAACTATGCGAACTGAAGTGTTTATCCTTAACGGGCTCAACGCATCAACCTGGTGGTATATAACTGAAGCTGTTGCTAGATAGGACTTATTGAGCGAATTGACTAAAGAAGAAACCTCATCTCAGGCTTGGAAAATATACCTCAAAAACTCCTTCACCGCCACAGCCTATAAACTGCTTCTACCGTCAGTGAAATTTTCACCATGTGGTAGATACCGAAGAGTTTCATTCCCCTGGCCTCAAATTGACCTTTAATCCTTCCGCATGAGCTGATTTCATTGAAGGCCATTGTTTTCTTATAGCAATACTCATAACCTGCGATCTATCTAGAATTGAGATCTTTTGCGGCTTTTTACTTCAATCTTAAGCGAGCAAGGCGGAGGGAACATCGATTTCTAGATAGCCCTTGTCCTGGTAATTCACCCGCTTTCGCATTGCTTGAAATGCCTTCGTATTCAGTGGCCCAAAAGAGCAATATCTTGCGATGTATTCCAAGAACCTTCAGCTGGAGCTCTTCGCGGCAGCTCCAACTTCCATTCAGGTGCAGTTATTGCTTTTATAGCTGGCTGTCGCTAAAGAAGGTAATAACTCGCCCGTGTAAATGTTGGTAAACAAAAACACAAATAAATAAAAGTTTTCCGGCACATAAAACAAACTTGACATATTACTTAACTCATTCCGGCGCAACTATAACGCAATCTACACACACATGTGTCTTTTTATGGCAAAATAAAGGCTTACGAATGTAAACCGACGTTTTGCGCTAATTATTGCTACGACGGGGTATACCTACAACGTTCATTCGCCATTGAAGTTCTTCGCACGTTATCTGTTGACCATATAATCAAAACTAATCCATATCGACTACCGTTGAAAAAAAAATTAAAAATCCCAATCGAAGATATCAAGCAAATACCATCCGTATCTCAAGTAGGGAAGTCCAAGCCGCTAGCCTATATCTTCTCGGCCAGTGCCAGTATTTTGCTCAGTAACCATCAAAACATTAACAAACGCGTTTCGGATTAATCGGCGACACGATGCACGTCACTACAAGCATTTCACTGAGTTTGGCCTTCGTTTCGGCGTTTATCGCGGCATTTATTCTGCTACTCCGCAAGAAATCAAAGCTCATCTTCGGCGTCTATCCAAAGAAGGGAATTCTTTATTACCTCAAGTACCAACTAGCCCTGCAGTTCCTGCGCTACTGGCGGAGGAAGATTTTCTACGAACGAGAGGATGAGCTGAACTCAACAAAATATCTGCAATCGGTGGATAGAGCCCAAGTCTTAAGCAGTAACCCAAAGTCCTATGATGTTGTGTCATTTTTCGGGGCCAATGAGGAGGGGTATAAATTTATGATCACCGTTGAGCGCCGGCGCAGGGGCATAGTCAAGGCCGGCATGTATTTGTGGATTCCCGGCCGGGGACTGTTTTCGTCGCCCAATCTGCCCGACATGGTGCACTTTGCCACAGCTGATGGAAGTGAGAGCGAAGGATTCATAGCTGAAGGCTTTAACATATATCCCCTGGAGAGTATGCGACGATGGAAGGTTGTCTACAGCGGCGAAGTCAAGCAGGGCACAAGTGAGTTTGCCTTTCAGTTCGACGGTGAGTTTCACTCCGAAATCGAACACTTTGACTACAACAAGAACCTGAGCTCTTCGGTTATTGCGGACTCTGTAGCTCGCGAGGCTTGGGACGACCAGTTCTTTCACATGGTTCGCAATGTGGACACAATCTTAGGAAAACGAACTCACTACGAGCAGTCGGGGAAACTAGACGGAAGCTTTCAGCTGGGAGACGAGCCCAAAGTCGCTCTAAATCTCAGGTCATTCCGAGATCACAGCTTCGGCACTGAACGCTGTCTCTCGTCTATCTACAGATACGTGTACTTCGCTCTCTTCCTCGACGACG
The DNA here is from genome assembly GCA_948293265.1 of Cheilosia impressa. NCBI lineage: Eukaryota > Metazoa > Arthropoda > Insecta > Diptera > Syrphidae > Cheilosia > Cheilosia impressa. The sequence goes on from OX411882.1 coordinate 712,844, forward strand.
GCACGAATTTAGTGGTGGGAATTCTCAGTCAACCGTCCTTCTTCCTTTCGTCTCTAAAGGTGGGGTATGTTTGTGCGCCCACAGGGGGATACGCACCCATCACCAGCTGCAACTTCGAGCTGTACTCGTATGGGGAGAAGGGAGTGCCGCCGATTCATGAGAATTTCATCGTGGAAACCCTAGAGCGCAAGTTCTTCGTCCAAATCAAATCGGAGGAGTGTGCTATTCGCTATGTGGGCGGTGATTGGGAGTCAAAAGTTTACGAGCAGTTTGTTTCGTGCACAGTGGACGGCGTACAGGGACACGGCATCGCAGAGTACCTGTATCGAAACACAACTGGGCGCTCAGAGCTGGCATCGAAAAATGACCCAGAATGGTACCGGAGAATCAGGTCCTTCGAGAGAAGCCTGAGCAGCGGAGAGTTCGTCGATGACTGGGGAGGTGATTTGTGAACGTAAACAATGAATATCAGGCTTAGGTTAGGTAGTATTAGTACGTTTCTCTTCAAAGTATCCTAAGTTGTGTGCGTAGTACATACATGTGCAAATATGAAAAGACTTGATAAGTGTTAAGGTAAAAACTGTTGTACATATATTTTTAAATCAATAAATACATGAATGAAAATATTTCCCTATCAAAATCAAAATCCACTCAAAATATCAGATCAAATGTGCGAGATAGATATCTGAATCACGCCCAATAAGGTTCGCTATCTTATCGTCGCAATAGATTGGTGTTAATAATAATCGGCGATGAATTTTCAAGTTTGAAAACAAATCGCCATAGAAGGACCAAGCGATATCCGCGAACGATATGCTTGGAGGAGATTAAAAATTCGTCTCCATCAACGACAAAGTACGAGAAAAGGAAAAAAGGATTTAAAAAATCACACCCCAACTCCGGATGGTTTTCTTATCGCAGTGAGCGCACGGACGGAACCCCATCCCTTGTTGGCTTTGGTGCTATTTGTCGCGAGACACGTGCAAATTGTGCTTAAAATTAATTTGAAGGATTTTCGGTTGGCCGAACACGATTGTTGCTGGTGGGACTGGTATCGGTGCGGGTGCGTGTGCATCTCGTGGTTAGGTGTTAATGCGATTATAAGAATGGCAATCCACTACAGTCCAGCTCACCCCTTGTTGCAGAGATTTTCTTCAGCCAATTGGGGTAATGTTTCCTCTCTCAACAAGATTTCACATGCTGCGACCTTTGGTTGAAGATACTAAAATGGACTATTGATGGATTTCCTTCTAGGGAACTTTCTAAATAATTTCAAATTGAAAAGCGGATCCAAATCCCAGGAGCAAAATTTAGTGTGTATGCAAATAAGACGGCGGGCTACTTAACACCGTCAACAAACGGTGCGTCATATAAATCACACGAGGGTAATCTATAAGCCAGATAGCACAGTGCGATTTGCTGTCGCATAGCCCTAATACTTTTAATTTAGAATTGATTATAAAAATCGGTATCTTATCAAAAATACCTACTGAGGTTAATACTTGTTAGCAAAAATACCAGTACGGTTGACATGTGACGGTGGGGTTTATTTAGAGCTGAGAGGGAAAGGTAACGCAAAGACCCAACTCCTTTTTTAAACCCTATATAATTAAAGCTATTTAAAGGGTTTTCCAATATGAGGTGTTATTGTGAATGACCGGCTATTTCGGTAGCTGTCACTTTTGAAGCTTTTATTCTTTGACATTTGACAAGTAGAAACTACGCCATTACTAGAAATGGAACGATACACGCTTCAACAACGCATTGAAATTATTAAAATTCACTACAAAAATGGTGAAAATCTTGCAGTCACAGTTCGCAAAACTAAAGCATTTTTGGTCGTCGTGAAACACCTTTTCGGACCGCAATACAGAGATTGGTGGAAAAATTCAAGCTTTAGTGTAGTTAGTGATGTGAAGAATAAAACCCGTGCACGCTGCACGTCGCTCAAGAACAACTGAGAATATTGCTGCTGTAGCCCAAAGTGTTGAAGATAACCCAGGTTTGTCCATTCCTTGTCGTTCTTTGGAATTGGGCATTCTACAAACGTTTTTTATGGTCGGAGTTGGATGGTATTGATCTGGACAACGTTTACTTTCAACAAGACGGCGCTACGTGCCACACAAGCAACGAAACCATTGATCTTTTACGGGAAAAGTTTTCGGACCGTGTTATCTCTCGAAGAGGTGATCACAATTGGCCACCGAGATCCTGTGATTTACTGTGATTTAACACCTTGCGACTTCTTTCTTTGGGGCCACGTGAAAGATAAGGTCTACGCCAACAGCCCAGCGTCGATTCAAGACCTCAAAGGCAAAGCAGCCACTTTGCGATTTGGTTATGGAAAATTTCATGAAAAGGCTATAGTCCTGTATGCGTGCTCGTGGTGGCCATTTGGCTGATGTTGTTTTTCATTATTAAAGGCAGACCTTCCTCCTTATTATGAAATAAACATCCGATCATTTATCTCAAAAAATTACATTTCTCTTTGAATACCAAAAATAACACCTCTTATTGGAAAACCCTTTAGATAGGGTTGTAGTCAGGGCCGCCTATAAATCTCACACGACAGATGATTTCTTTTTTTAAATAAATAAGGTCCCTAGGGACCCTATACCTAGCTTCTGACAACCATTAGTTTTATGTAAGTTTTTCATTTTTGGGTCGAATGGAAGGAGTCTACAATTTTATGCCGATTCCAAACGGCTAATAAAGAAGCTCTTTCATGACAGTTATACTCTCGGATGTTTGGCAGACGTTCGCGAGAGATGGCGCAGTGGAAAAAACCATGAGTTGGAATTTGGGTTTTTTTTGGAACCCCTCGCTTAGTATTCCAACACACTAACCACTAAGTCACTGCGCCTACGTCTTTTTCGACTTTTCTTGCTTCCATCTGAATGGCAAAACAAATCGAAATGTCGGTAAATTTTGCTGTGTTTTTCTACTTTACTGCTTTATTTTGTATACTCTTATGCAATCTGGGTGGAGAAGGGTCTTAACTAACAAGCTTCTCCAGTCAGTTCGGCCTCTAGCTACAAAGTTTGTTGAGATCGCCTTTTAATTGTGTGCCCGTCTATGGTGAGTTTCTTCTCTGTTTTGTTGTTTCTTTAGAGGAGGACTCTAACCTCTAAGGATATTCCGACTTGTTACCTAGCCACCTTAGCAGTTATTTCATCGCCTGCTGTCAGAGCCGTTGAGAGCTCTTCACACTCAACCAAGATGTGATCGAAAGGTTCCAACTACATTTTGTACAATATTTCCTTGGTTCTATGAAAGACTAAGCCATCGCGGATGCCAGAGTGCTTGGTCTGGATAACTGGAAGCAGCGTGCCCGGGATCGCAGAGGATGGAAGGCTACAGTGTCTCAGGCAGAGACTCTTCACGGGTCGGGAGCCCGTCAAGGAAGTTAAGTATAAAAGAGTACTTCACTTCCTAGATGCCTTCTAAGTCTAAAGAAACCACGATTAACATAAGAGTAGGTAATCCTGGTACTGATTCTATCTTTGCAAGCCTCAGCCAAATCGTTCGAATATTTGACAAACGAAGCTCCATTTTATGTTCAAGGCCGGCGTAGAGAGAAAATGTCCACAGCAGTCAATCTACACATGGCGTTAATAATAATATATTCAGCTTTAGTCTAGCAACTAACGCAAAGACTCTACACTTTCCAAAATGGCTGTACCATCAGAACGTAAATTAAATTGCCAGAAAATTGCTAACTCTGGGGTTGGTATCTTTTCTTTTCCTATGTTGCAACCAGCTGCTGAACAAACCAGTCATACTTTAGGAACAAACTGAGATTTAAAATTTATATAGAATATTCATAACCCCTTGAGCACTGCTTCGTACGCATCGATGCCAGCCTCCATACCGGCTTCAGTTGGCTTCAAAACTCACTTACCTACTTACTTAGGCGACTCTACACTTCGGGGTGAACCGAAGTCTCAACTAGCAGGCTTAACCAGTTAGCCCTGTGTTTTCCTAACATCCAGTTGCGCACTTCAGTCCTTTTCCACTTGTGCGCGCCACTATACTGCGTTGTATATCTACCATCTACCAGTAGGAGTTAATGACTCTACGATCCAGAGCATGTCCTATCCATCTTAGACGACTGATGCTGAATTTGTTCACTAGGTCGATGTCGTTGTACAGCTCGTATAGTTTGTCGGTGAACCTTCTTATTTCCCAAAGATAGTCAACGCACAAACGCGACCGAACATTTTACCAAGGCTCTTTCTCTCCAAGTGAGCGAGGATTATCTTCATCTGTCTCAGATAGCATCCCAGCTTTGGCGTAACATAAAGCAGAGGGCCGGGATCATTAAGGTCTCTTATAAATATTTTATATGGCAATAGGGCTCTGCTTCGCCTTCTAAGAAAACAGCGATTGGCTTTCATTTCTACTGAGATGGTGTTATTAAAATAGACCCGAAGTAAACAAGGCCCCTTACTATTTACCTCAAAGTATAGCTCTCTATTGCGATGCTCCTTTCTTCCTTCTTCCTTCTTGTTGACAGCATACACCTGATTTTGCACTTGTTAAATACTGAGTCTAAATTTCAGTCGCTTCCAACTCAGTCTCCATAGGTGGTATGTATATTGAACAGACTTTTAAAGGATTGTGCGGCCTGTGCGTTTCACACTATTTTTTGAAGTATGATATTAAAAAAGTCGGATGACGGCGCGTCGCCTTGTCTAAATGAGGTCTGTCAGTTTTAATTGGCCCAGATTGGCCTAGTTAATAGTTTTTTTTTACAGTTGACGTTTATGGGCAATCCTGCATTCATACCCAGTTGACATTTCAAAGTGTGAAAATTTAAAATAAACCGTGAGAATACAAAACAATTTCAGGTGACTAGTCAACGCATTTGTAATAACTCGTTTGTAAAGACAGATCTGACAGAAGAAAACGAAGGGAAGCTAATGCCAAAAATTGATGTAAGTTTTCTTCAGTGGCAATGGGGACGTTCGAGTATCTAGTTTAGTAAGTCTGACAGCTCTCTGACTAGATGTATCTCGGATTTGATTGGGGGAAATCGGTCAAATGAGGAGCTGTTTCAATTGACGTTTATGGAGCGGGTAGCCGAAGAATCTAGTCAAGAAATTCGTGACTGAGAACTAAGTTGACAGTTCTCATATGTGGCTGCCGCAGAAAAAGTGACGTTCCCGACCAATCTAGTTTTTGCGTTCAGGTTACATCTCATCCAGACCAATCTAAGATAACTCGATTCTTGAGTGCGGCCAATTGCTTTAGTCGGCGTATGCTAACGGAAGCGGATCTCCCAGTGGGTTTGCCTGTTTTGAGACACTTGATTGTAGAACAACGCGTTTCGCGTACAATATAGTGCGAATGAGATGCTTTTTGTAAATGACGGAAAACTGAACGAAACTCTTGGGCCACGAGACTATTAATAAGTATTAGATAATGCAGATCTGTCAATTACTTGTTCGGCGTGGAAATCCGTCTTCAATCCAATTTCATTTAAAAACTTAAGCTGGCTACAGTGGCGTTACAGCTGACTCTCGTTAATTCGAAATTCGAGGAACTCTTAAAATATTACGAATTATCGAGTGTTTGATATATTAAATACCAACGAAAGAGTGACAGTAACTGAAACATAACTAAACAAATTAATTTGTCCGGAAGTGTGTGTCAAACTAATCGTAACAAAAACAAAGGCTCGTGTACGATGATACAAGTTTGAACTTGTCTCAAAATGTACTTACAATCTTTCTGTGGGTTTCTCTTTGCGACTTTGAATTGTCGATTGTTTGACGCCGATGAGTTAGAATTAACGCGTAGTTTTGTTACGTAGCAATGATTTCTTCGTTCGAATTGCCAAGTGCATAATCAGCCCTATCGAGGTATCCGTTCGGAAAAATTTCCGATCGGAAAGTTAAATCTGATCGGAACTCAAATTGCGTTCGAAGTATCCGTTTCGGAACAAAATAAATGAAGCGCATAAACGCGTTAATTTCACATTAAAATATTCCGCAGCAATTAGTTTTCGGAGAGCTTCGGAAAAAATTTACTGTGTAGCTGTCAAAAGTTAGTCGTATAACGGATACCTCGATAGGGATGATTTTCTAGGGAACTCGTGATAACTTTGGATTATAGAGAGGTTTGAATTATCGCAGTTTTGAATTAACGAGAGTCGACTGTATTTAAAACAATTAGTATTTTCCCAAATATGTCAGTCTTCTGTTGGTAAATGCCCAATAAGATCGGAGAAAATGTTCTCGGATTTTAAAAAACTTATCGAATTTACAGAGACCAGTTTCAAATAAACATAGTTCCCATAGGTCCTTAAGTCTATATATCGAAGATTAGGACAGGAAGGTTATTTTCGCTGATGTATGCTCGGAATCTTGTTCGGCTATGTTGTCGCCGAAGTTTTGTTTTAGGTTCCAGCCCTGTTTTGTTTATAGTTTTTGAATTTGATTCTTCTTTGAGAATGTGCACTCATTTGGTTCAGGAGAGGACCTTTGAAAGTAGCTTTTACACTATTTCCAACCACTCAAATTTAGACTCAGTGATCTATAGAATTCTTCAAGTGATTTTTGGTCCCGTCTGCATAGACGGTGATTGGATGAGGAGATACAACGACGAATTGTACAGGCTGTACAGCGACATCGACCTAGTCAGGAGAATAAAGGTCCAACGACTGAGGTGGCCGGGTCATGTTGAAAGAATGGACACGGATGCTCCGGCCTGGAAAATCTTCGAATCAACGCACAAGTGACGGCGCAGTAGAGGAAGACCGCAACTCAGGTGGCGCACGCAAGTGGAAGGGGACCTTAACCAACTTAGCGTGCGAAACTGGAGACAGCTGGCTAAAGATCGTGCTGGCTGGAGACGCTTGTTGGTTGAGGCTCAGGTCCATCCCGGACTGTAGCGCCACCTTAAGTAAGTAAGTAAGATCTATAGAATTCAAGGCTCTGTTTCTATCAAAGTTCATTCGGACACACTATGGCACAGATTTCGTCATCAAAGATTCAAATTTGAGGTTAAAACTGGTTATTTAGCCCCTGTTTGTCATAGTTTTTCTATGAGACAGTCTAAAAAACACCCTTCCAACGTTTCTACTGCATGTTCGTGATAAAGGCCAGCCGATTGCTCTTATTTTTATTTTATATCGATTGCCTTTTGAGAGAAAACACTAAATTGCATCCCAAACAAAGAAATATGGCTGCGAAAAAATTAGTCACGTGTCACATTTAAACGCCACACGACTGCAATGACACCTCTAATCACAATGAATAACAAACAATCCTCTTAAATAGATATCAACATCATCGTTCTCAACCGCGGTGGTTTTTTACTCATAATCGCAGGAAAAGATTCACGCAGTTATTACTTCGCCTTCGCCATATGAAGGGTTGGCATCTCACAGACTTAAGTTATTAATAATTTTTATTAGGTAAAATACTACGGGTAGGAGCTGCTCTCACAGTGAGCACTGAGCACGAGGGGTTGTTGATGGAAACTCCGCCCTTTACAGGGCGTGTCCTATCCCTGTCCTTTTGGAAGTAGACAGTACACAGACATCGCACAAGAAAACTACTCGTCATTAGTCCATTTGAAGTCGCGTTAGAAGGTTTCTTGGGATCGTAAACAATTTAAAAATTTATTAAGATAAAACATTACACATACAAGGGAGAAATTGCTTAGAGCGTTTTGCGCCTTCTGTTTCGCATGAGAAATAAATTTGAATCATTTCGTACGTCCAAATTGATTGCATTCCTTTCCGTGTGGTTTTTTTGTTTCTTTCGCTGATGCTGTTATCACATTTAAGCCCGTGCCCCAGTGTCCATGTGCTGAGATATGAATAATTAGTTCATTTTTTTTTTTTTGTAAAAGTTGCATACCATTCCGTCAGTTCGATTTGTTACTCACAAGTGAGAGTAACAAAGAGTTGACAAGTGAAGTGGATACAGTCTGACATTTGGAGTGTGCATACAATATATGTAAATACCCAATCCTATATCTATATTTGAAAGTGAGTGCTAACTTGGAAAACTGTTATCTTCTTAAACATTTAAATTTTTATTACAAGTGTTTTTTTTTTGTTGATGAAAAAGTTACCTAAACTTCACGAAGTCAGAAGGCAGTGAGTTGGTTTTCGCCTCTGCATTTTTGTATTCTCTGGGCGAATATTTTAAGATCAAGATCAAGATTTAAAAAAATGCGCAAATTGTTGAACTGTTATTGATGTCAGCGGTCGCGTTCCCTTTACCGCGGCCTCTGCTGTAGCAGAAATTGTTTTCCTTCAAACAATTTTATCACTAAAAGATTTATTAAGGAAAAGGGAGAGTTAAAACAAACTGTCAATGCAATTCGATTTAAAGGAAAAAATTAACAAAAGTGAAGTACCTACTTCGATAAAATAGGAATACAGTGAGTTAAAGGGTCGAAGTGTCAATTGAGAAATATCTTTACGGAGTGCAAATAAACCTTAACTAAACTAACTGTCCCTCGATCTGTGATATTATGTTCTCGACGTCCAGCGGTGAATGCAACGCGGGCAGTGACTCACACTGCGGAGTAACATATCAATGGAACGTGTCACACTGTTACCTTCTGTTCGATGACAGCTGGACACTATATCCATTTTGATTGTTGATTATTACAATAGACGTTTTATTGAGCTTCGATGTAGGCAAAGCAAGTGGGAACGTTCAAGTATCTAGTTTAGTAAGTCTGACAGCTCTCTAACTAAGTGAATTTCGGTTTCGATTGGTCGAAATCGGTCATGAGAGCAGCTGTTTCAGTTGACGTTTATGGAGGGGTAGCCGACGAATCTAGTCAAGAAATTCGTAACTGAGTACTAAGTTGACAGTTCTTATATGTAGCTGACGCAGAAAAAGTGACGTTCCCAACCAATCTAGTTTTTGCGTTCAGGTTGCATCTTATCCAGACCAATCTAGTCGACTTAAGATAACTAGATTCTTGAATGCGGCCAATTAAAGTAGAATTTTCAGCACGCAATTACAACAACTACTCTCTACTTGACACTTCGATGACTCAGTTAGTTATTGTAATTGCGTGCTGAAAATCCTACTTTACTTTGCTTTGCTGAGATGGACTCCCAAAAAAACACACCTAATATTGTAGCTTTGAAGAAAACAGGCGTGTGAAAGTTCAATTGGATCCGGCTAGTTTCCTGGGTTCATGCCATTCGTTCATCTATCATTGAGGTGCCACCCCTGGACCGAACAAACAATTCATATAGGTAGTAGTGATCCTCGGGCTACGGAAGCTGAACCAAGACACCTACTGATGGTACCACGGGGATGGGCACTGCCCTGTGCCTGTGCACCCCGGGGCTGTGGTTTATCCTAAATCACGGGCAAGTGGTCTTCATAAGAACACAGAGGTGTCTGATAGGCATTGCTCTTGAACAAGCAGTCTCGATGATAACTTTTGTAAGTTGTCAGGGTATAGTACTTGTAATGTACTGCGTTTGTAAACTTATTTTCCATGACACTTAATTTGTGTAAGCCGGTCAAGACTAAAGTATCTGTCAACCCATTATTAAGTTGCATTTTCCAAAAATTAAGTAGGTACCTGTCATGTGCTTCTATGAGGTCTGCTCCCTAAAGATATATTAGGGACGTTCAATCATCTGGTCAAGTTAGTCTGACTTGATGCATTTCGGTTTTTGATTGGCTTAGATCGGTCATATGAACAGCTGTTTTTGTTGACGTTTATTGAGGGGTATCCGACGAATCTAGTAAAGAAATTCGTGACTGAGTACTGAGTTGACAGTTCGCATATGTGGCTGACGTGGAAAAAGTAACGTTGCCGACATCTAGTCCAGACCAATCTAGTCGACTTAAGATAACCAAATTTTTTAATGTGCCCTAAACCCAATTTAGCTGACCGACTTGATGTGTTTCAGTTTTTATTGGCCTAGAGTGGTCACGTGAATAGATTTTTCAGTTGATGTTTATGGACAAATCTAGTTAAAAAAAACCTGTCTGCATACTCAGTTGACATTTCGAGGTGTCAAAATTGAAAATAAACAGCGAGAGTACAAAAACAATTCAAGTTGTCTAGTTTATGTGTTCCTCTTCGTATAGGTATCTAGTCCAGATAAATCTAGTTGACGTTTTATATAAACTATGTTATGTATCCAAAATTCCCCATTGAACTCGAACACATTATTCAAACCTCGTTCCTTTTTGCAAAAATTGGGTATAGAAGGGAGCAAAGTGTGACCAGGCCGACCATTTTTTTCGAGGCTGATAACCCGCGTTTTGTCATGGGGGCATGGGGCCGAAGAAAAGCTGCCTTGGAAAAAAAATTCTATATATGCGTCGGTCATAAAATTTTTTCGAGTCGATGTTTGTTATGTTTGCGATTAAGTTTATCTGCTAATTGATCTCAATTTAGATCAAAAACTACGATCTGGACTTTTCCCTACTTTACGCAAAAGATTCGCACGACGGGGCATAGTACTCCCTTTTGTTTGACATGTAGTTTTCAATTGGGACCACCAAAAATTTTTCACAGATCTCAGATTTAACGTGGCTCATGGAACATGGACCGAAATGGATCTGCTTTTGTAAATGGATAAGTGCGTTATTTGTAAGCAATATCAGCTTACTATCAACTATGGTTTTCGACTTGAAAAATGTTGCCACTTTTGTCGATACAATTGGAGTGGTTTTGGGGATTCGTAGTTTCCAGATGATGAGGAAGACGATTAAGATAATAATTCCTTCAGGGCCGTTTGCTCATACGACTCTTAACGATTTTAGTTCTACTTAAATACTTATGGGCTACTTTTTTCAGGTCATAAACTGTCACATAAGAGTTTATGTGGAACTTAGTTCGCTATGAGTCGTATCAGCAAACTGCCCTCAAAGTCATATCCATTGCTATTTACGCATTTCTTTATTTTGGTTTTCACGAAACTTTGCGCATTTGTTTTAAAAAGCAATTTTCTTAAAATGACGTAAAACAGCTGTGTAAAGTATGTTGGTTATTGTGGCAGTACGTGTGTCTGAAAAAATACCGAGATCTGCAAAAAGTGATCCAAATAAAAAAAAGATTGATTTGTTTGCCCAATGGAACATGAAAAGTGGTAAAAAAGGTAAAAAAAAATTGATTTTTTGTCCCAATGGAAAATCACATAATTTTAACAAATAAAATCAGTTTTGGAAACAGTCCAAACTCAACGTTTGAAAGTTGTTGCTGGATTATTCCACAGAGATCGGCGTTTCACAGTTTACACCAATGAATGTGTTTTATCTTTTTTTTTTTAAAACTGTCAACAGAAGTGTAAACCTACACCGTATCCGTCGCATCCGCCATAGGCATTGCTTCAGTTTCAATCTAGCGAACGCTTACACAGTCGGTAGGACAAATAAACGTGTGTTACGCAACTCTGACTTGCACAGCCAAGAACAGAAAACCACAAGTTCTTGCCTTCCATGAGTGGAAATGCTGTCTAAAACTGTTCTACTGTACTATCTGACATACGATTTTCTGCATCTACTTTTCAGGTAGTGAACAGTGAAAAGTCCAACAATCAGATGTTTTTCACTGCAAATTCTGTCTGCCGTTTCGAATTTGTAACCGCCATTTTGTATTTAATATGCATAAGCCATAGGTATATTTTGTTAAAGGTTAAAATACTTTTTGTGCCAATTGGCAGAGCTGTTTTCTGCCCAATCGAATACCACAATCAATTGGGCGAATCTCTTAATGTTATAGTAACAATACAAACAAACAAAATGTCTACGCTCGGAAACTGAATTCTACCCATCACCATATTCAAGCGTGAGTTCGCCGGATAGAAAAGTCAATTAGGGATATAAAGTAGCTATATCCGGTTCCAGTGTTCCAGTTCGCCGCCGCCATATTGCTTTGTACCGGAAACTAGTTTTTACAGCTTTTGGCTGCTCTTCTAATAATAAAATAATGTACGCTTTCTTTGGCCTTGCGTAAACTGTTTTAAATATGGGTGAAGAAGGCGATTTGTCTTGTACAAATATTAACCGTTTGTATACGTCGCTTCCGTAATTCACGTACATTGACCTAAAACACTTTGAGTTGTTTCGTACATTTTTTATTCCCTTTTGATGGGGTGGCCATTTTTATTTTATACCTTTTCCATTTCAGAATGGATTGGCAACCAGAAAACGACGATCGCAGCTCCACATCCTCAATCAATAGCAGCACTGATCTACATTCGACTACGAACAGCAATGGTCCCATTAGTTATCGGTCTCATACCGTACGACTAACATGTTCCCCGAGAGAACATCTATCCAATGGCAAGTCGTCGCTCAATGGTTTTGCAAGCCATTCAAAAACCGATTCCATATCCGACGGCGAGTTGTCCGATTTTTCGCTCAACGATAGTGACGATGAGGAGGTCCGTCACCACAATGACGGTGAGTAAAGTTAGCTGTGAATTAAATTTCATTCATCTGAATATAAATGTTCCCTTAGGTCTTGGACTGTCTCCTCGCAACAACATCCTACAGCCGCATATTCAGAGCACATCTCCCGGCGGACATGTGATGAAGAATGGCCAGGTCGTTGTGAGAAAAGTATTCACCAATACGAGAGAACGGTGGCGCCAGCAAAATGTTTCCGGCGCATTTGCCGAGCTCCGCAAATTGGTGCCCACGCATCCGCCCGACAAGAAGCTCTCGAAAAATGAGATACTTCGAATGGCCATTAAATACATCAAGCTCTTAAGCAGTGTCCTGGAATGGCAGAAGCAAGAGGAGCTAAAGTACGCCGAAGAGAACGAGCCCAATAACAATGACAAGTCCACCATCAATGGCATGAGGGAATTTCACGTGAAATGTGAGCGATCTATAGTGCAGTTAGATAACGTCCAGCGAACCACCAACAACCTGCTTATGATAGCGCCACAGCTGCACTCCAAAGCTATTAAAGTAGAAGCTCCCGACGAGTTGGCCCCGAGCTCGTCCTTTGCCTTCCATCGCGATATGCAGAACCAACCCGCTAGTACTCAATTTCCGCCGAAGCTGGATAGAGCTAAGAAAAGGACGCAGCACCACCCGAAGACCGACTCGGATTCAAAGAGAAGAAAAGAACATCCAGCCACTCAAAATAACAGAATATAATTTATTGTTTTTCCAATTGTTATTTATAAACCTAAGACCTTTTTGCTGTACTCGGCGACGTGTATAACGCCGTACTTGGCGGACGCTATATGCAGATTTTCCCCACACACCATCTGAGAGTTGATGTGTGGATTGTGGATTTCAGTGATGAGGGTGCTGCAAGCAGTTGACGAGTCTCCAGTGGACTTAAGCATTTTCTACCAAGAAAATAAATTAGGTTAAGTAAGCAAGTCATTTCGAAAGACAAAAAGATTTGATTAGGTACCATCCAAAATTCATTGCCAGGCAAAGCGTTTCCATCCCAGGCATAAGACACAATTAGGAGCGTGTTTTCGTGCGCCGGACGTGGCTGTTGATAAAAGCATAAAAAAGTCGTTTTAAATAAATAGAGACATGTTTTCTGTCGAGATTTAAATGTGTCCAACAAAATAATTCGGTTTAGTCAACTACCGGTTCATGGAAGAACCAAGCTGTGACAGGCAGACATGGAGACCTTTTTTGTTGTCTTTCCTCTTAAACTCGTAACATATTATCTATCGAGACTTACCAACTTATCGGCGGGATTTCTGTTTGACAAAAACGTTCGTATGCCCCCGTCTGGGTGCGCTTCGGATTTGATCAGCCCACCATCCTTCAGCTCGCCACATTCTTTCGTGTGAAACCATGAGAAATGGACATATCCCACATGACTGAGCTGCGGCATGAGCGCCTTTAGTCTCTCTGTGAAAGTTAGCAGAAATATTTCCTCCTGCTGGGGAGCGGTCTTCCACACGCCGAGTCCAATGCCCACAACATGAATAAAAGCGCTCTGTCCAGCGGCTGCAGCCCTAGCCTCGCTCTCCAACAGCAGAGTGTCAAACGAGATGGCGTACCGCTTTTTCATGACCAAATTGTCAAAGACATCATCTTTGTTTCTCGATACTCCAAAGCGCTTTCCGTCTTTGGTCACTTTATCGAACAGGAAATCATTTTCTTCGTAAAAATCGTTCCACACCTGACGGTAACTACTTTGCCTCGTCGCGCTGTCATCTGACTTTGGCCCGTAACCGTTTGCAGCTGTGTTTTGAGATTTAGATATCACAATGTCTTGAAATTCCATAACATCTCGACGAGAGAGGCGGGCCCCAATCAGACCAATAACAACTCCGTCACGCTCGATCTTCGACTTGTCCTTTTCTATCACTCCAACGTTCTGTCGATTGCCATCATTGAGAAACTCCGTGTGAGAAGAAACTGACAGCAGAGCAGACAGCTAAAAAAATTCCTTTTTAAGGTTTTGCACTTCACTTTCCCTTCGACCTACCTTAATTTCGTCATAGCTCAGCACATCCTTTAACAGTAATGGCGGTTTTTCCGCTTCCGTCCCAATTGTCATAAATCCGCTGCAACCCTGTTCCCTTGACAAAAGCATATATTTGTCGTTTCTCCCAAAGAAACTGACACATCGCTTTGTCAAAAGACGGTGCACAAAATCGGTGAGCGAAAGCTTCGGAAATATGTCTTTTTCCCATTTGTTGGCTGCAAAGGAAAATCGGTAAGCAAATATGGAAAAACAAACCACAGGCACGCACCATGCTCGCACTTGTGCTCTAAGAACTTCAAATACAACGACAGTACTCTCTCGTGAATCACAGGATAGGCGGAAGCAACTTGCTGCTGAATAATTGGATATCGATCTTTCGGCTGGCCATATATCCGGCAAGTATTTGTGCCGAACTAAAACAATACGTTCAATAAAGGGCCACAGACCGCAAAGTGCACTAGCAAACAAACCTCAATGGGGAAATTGGATGAAAGTCGAGTGAATTGCTTCAAGTCGATTGTGCTTCCGTCAGCTTTTTTCGTTGTTGCACTTTTCACTAGTAGTTGTCGGGCAAAGTCACTAAATTCAGGTTGAGTGTCGTTGGGTGGCCAAATTTTGCGGAATTCCTTGCCAAAATTGCCCATTTCAACGATTTTTCTTTATTGACTACCAGGTACGACAGACAGATAATAAAAGTTGCATAGAGCTGTGAGCTTTTATATCTCAGCTGCAAGTGTTTTTAATGTGAGCCTACATTGAGTACACTGATGAAATAGCTACTCTGCTCGGTTGTCGACAATAATTATTTACATCGCCGGCAAATCCAGAAAAGCTTTGTGTTAGGTGCTTTCGCAAATCAAGTGACTCACGGATCGATAATTTTATGTACAAAATTCCCGTGGTTGTTTACATTACCCCCATACGCCACACCGGCATTTTGTGAAATTCAGCAAAGTAATGCTATCGAAGGTAAAGTACGAGTTTGACCTACCATATTGACACTTGTGCTCCAAGAACTGTATGTACAGATATAAAACTCGTTCATGAACGACCGGATATGCAGAAGCCAACTGATTTCTTATCAAGTCATGGCGTATCTCTGGCTGATTTTCAATTCGGCAAGTGTTTGTACCGAACTGTGGTAAATAACGAAATGTTTGTGTTTTTGACGTGTTTAGTTGCATGATTACATCTGTACCCTACCTCTATTGGGAAATTGGACGACGTATTTATGATGTCAGCTATGGTAGTGTTGTTTAAACTTCCCTTTTCTACTTTAACACATTCACCGAGCAATTTCTTGCCAAATTCCGTGAGCCTTTGCGTGTTTTCTTCTGGCCATACTTTTGCGAATTGTTCCCCAAATTTGAGCATATCTTTATTCCACTGATTTCACAAAAGCAATCTGATAAAAAAAACTGTGTTAGGCCAAGTAAATGCGAAACTCAAACTGTGCAAAAATGAAGCGGCATAGCAAGTAGTCAAATTGTGTTGTTTTTGACAGCCGCATTGAACATAAGTGCATCTACTTATAGATAGATGGCAATGCGCACCACTTGTCGTTGTCACAGATAACAAAATCTGCATAGCTACAGTAGAGGCGTTTGATAAGTACACTTATGAAGGATTCTCAGCACACATTTTACAACAAGCACTGCGAGTCTCGAAGCGTCAAGTAGAGCGTATTTGTTGTAATTGCGTGCTGAAAATCTTACTTTACTTTGCTTTGCTCAGATCAAAGCTAAAAAAACAGGCCTTGTGACTTTTTCCTATTTAAATCAAAAACGAATCGACAAAATTTGGTAAATCCTTGCTTTAATGATACAGAACGATAGTCCCCATAATCTAGTGGTCGAAAGTTGTGGATATCTATAATCAGAGCTGTAAAATTCAACGTCAAATCTCAAAACTAATCAATGTTAGGGTAGTTTACGGTACTGTATTACAATATCTACGGCTACTGTTCTGTGCGCCAGTGGCACGACTTTTCGGATTGAATTGCCCATGACGATTATCAAAAGTACCCAAAAATGCCCTTTATGCCCATGCTCGCGCTAAATTTAGGTAGGTAATAATAAAGTTTAGCGAGGCAGTTTAAGCCTAGTATGCTGTTCCAGGAAAGCTAAAATTAAGCGCCTCTCCAATGTTTCTCTCGCTGATTGACTTGCTCTGGATTAAGTTGCTTGGTAGTTGGTAGATGTTTTCCTTAAAAATATTAAAAAAAATAAATTGTACCTATTTACAAGGACGGTCTTTAATTAGGACCGCCTAAAAAATGTTTTTCTTCAAAGGTAAAAATGAGTTTCTTGGTATTATCTTTTTTTCGTTTCTTTATTTGTACTTCTTCAGCTCCCTCCTCCAAAACCTTTTCCAGGTACTCCTCGTTAAAATATTCAATTTCTAAAAGATATTTAATTAAAAACAACCAGTGCCGTAGCCAGGATTTTGTTTCCTAGGGGGGCTTGCTTCCAAATCTTACGAGGAACTCCTTAAACAAAAAAAACTGTATATATTCCAACTCTTGGATTTTTATTAGTTTTTAAATAGTCGATATATACATGATTAAATTATTTCTTCAGCATCAGCCCCTCAAACCCCCAACCTGGCTACGTGCCTGGCAACAACGAATTTCTTTGTGTTGAACTAACCTTTCTCCATAAGTATTTTTAATTTGCTTTCGGTGCAATTTTGTTGCGAATACCGATATTTTCTCTGATCTGTCAAAATTTAGCTGTGGAAAAATGTATTTTGCATTAAACGCTTACTTCAATTCTGTCGAGATTTTTCGTACAGTGGCTAACAAATTTAGCTTGAACTGCGTACTGCTTGGCTTAACCGCTTTGCTTAATTTTATCTTTGGAGACATTTTTGTATGGGGGCGTAATTTAAGCGCGAGCAGCATACTCCGCTTCAAAGAGGTATCCTGTTCGCACGATAAAATCTTAACTTCATGTAGATGGGCCGATGAAAGGTCTTTACTCATTTAAGCTTAGTACGCTGCTCGAGCTAAATTTTCGCTCCCATACAAAATTCTCTCCAAAATTTACTTACTTACTTACTTAAGGTGGCGCTACAGTCCGGGGTGGACCTGGGCCTCAACCAACAAGCGTCTCCAGCTAGCGCGATCTTTAGCTAGCTGTCTCCAGTTTCGCACGCTAAATTGGTTAAGGTCCCCTTCCACTTGCGTGCGCCACCTGAGTCGCGGTCTTCCTCTACTGCGCCTTCCCTCGGGTATGGATTCGAAGATCTTCCGGGCCGGAGCATTCGTGTCCATTCGCTCTACATGACCCAGCCACCTCTCCAAAATTTAGCTGAGCTAAATCTAAGCGAACCCATTTAGCTGAGTGGTACGCAGCTCGAGCTAAATAATCAAACTTTTGTTTCGGAATGTACTTTATGTGTCTGTCAAAATTAAGCGCGCTCATTTAATGGGTCGGCACATTTTCTCAAGCTAAATTGTGACAGATTTGTTGTTCTGTTGCGGAAAAGTATGCAAGGACGAGCTTTTTTATTTATTACATGGACGAGAAGTACATAGAATCAGAAATAGTTGAAATAAGAGATAATTAACTTTTTGAAGGAATTTTTTTCAAAGAACAACTGTTTTCTGTGACACTTATCCACGGCGTACTCTATGTCAAAATTTAGCTAGGACTTTAGCTGATGTTTGGAGAGAAAAGTTGGAGACCAGATAAAATTTAGTTTAGCTCGAGCAGCGTACTACGCTTAATGCTTCAAATAATCTAACGTCTTTTGCAAATCAGCAGTTTGATTGCTTTTTTTTGCAAATAGGAATTTATGGGACACGAAGAAAAGTGTCTTCTTCTGCTTGCTATTACAGAAATAATTTGAGCTGCTGCAGCAATGATTATATAAATCTCCTTCAATTTTTCTTATACCTTTGAAGTTTGAAATTCGAAAATTAGAAAAATAACGTTTACTGATTACTGTCATGAACAAATGGTTTTTGTCCCACCTATATGATGTTTAATTATAATTTAGCGAGCATTTATCTTTGGTGTGGAGAAACGAAGTGGAGACCAGGGACGCTAAAATTTAGCGGGAGCAGGATACTAAGCTTGAGAGATAAAAAATGCCCTTATAGTGTATTTTGAAAGGCAAAATGCCCACGAAATGGTAATTACCACGATCTGGTATCACTGCTGTGCACCTGGTACTTGGTGTGCGATGTTATGTAGCATGAATGGAATGAAATGTTTGAGCGCGATGTCGCGTGAATTTAAAAAAAGTTCTTTATTTCTTGAATGGTAGCTGAATACCTACCGAACTGATCATGCTTCGTTGAATATAATTGGAGGGATACTCAGTATACAAAGATGATATTGACATTGGCTAGGACGTAGGTACACTGGGTCTGCTCCAGCAAAAACTTCGAACCAGAAGCGCCGGCGCACTGTTAGATCTACTTGCACCCCATGAAAGAATGTTGCCTCTATGACTAGGTTAGGTAGTATTCCTACGAGCATGCTTGGGGTACGTCCTAGTTTCTTGTTCACATACAGATCTCTGCGGTTAAACATATCTTTATCACGTGCTTGTCGATTTTTTTGTTTTTGCACGTTTTGCACGCAGGCACTTACCTGTTAAATAAACAAAATAAAACTACGTAGCCACAAAATCTTTGCGACCATCAATAAAGTTCTTATATCTTTATGGACAGGTTGGGTATATAAGACGATGCTGCGCTGCTTGATGTAGTGAAAGACGAGCGGAATAATGACGAATCACCTCAGAGTACTTCTTGTGCTCGCTGTCATCGCCACTTTGTGGAGTACAGGAGGTACGTACCCAAAAGTTTAGTTCTGAGAAGTTGTTCAAAACTGTAATCTCACTAGAATCATGCACTGCTGGGGCTTCTACTGCCGATCCTGAAGCTTGTAATCGGTACTACCTGTGTGTCAAGTCTGGGGCGTAAGTATATAAAACTGTTTGCTTGCGGTGATCACAATATAGTTTATCCCTCAGCGCCACAATACAAATTCCACAACAATGTCCAGCTGGCCAGAATTTCGACCCAAGCCATGGGTACTGCACTGCGAACGTTGACTGCCTGATTTGCGACTAATAAAACAATAAAAACCAATGCTCTGTATATATATGTTTATTATTTTGAATAATTCTTTGGGATGTCTTAAACTTTGCAATTCTTAGTACTCGACCTATTGATGTTTGTTGTTCGGATTCTATACACTTTTTGTTTTTGTTTTTATTTTAATTGATTATGAGTAGTAACGTCCTTTCCTCTACTACACCTTTTCGTTTATTTTTTTGTTCAACTGTCATTACCAATATACTTAAGTATGATTAATTAACTTGAATAAACCTAAACAAATTGTTGGAGAATAAAAGTATAATCTTAGCTAAACTCTATTAAAATGTTGATTATATTCCTATATGATTTTATTCGCGTTGAGATTGTTGTGGAATCTCTTCGTCACTGTTTGAATTTCCGAAAATAATAGATAATTTGAGATTTGCAAACAACACTCGGCCTTACCAATAAACAACTTTAGTCTGGCAGTTTATGCAAAGACCCCACACTTTCCAAAATCCCTTTACCAATAAACAAATATAGTTGCCAGAATTCCGCTAACTGTAGGTTTAAATGTTAATGTTCAGAAACCCATGTTTATCTCGGGCATTAGCTAAATAAATCCTCCCGAAATGTCATTTTGCAGAGGAGTGTTGCCCAACCCTCCTAAATGATGGTATGGAATTTCGTAATAGGAGCAAATATACATACGCTGTTGTTCAGCCTGTACGTTTATAATTATAAACAAATTTTAGTAAATTGTAAATGTTTTCTGATTTTATTCGTTGGAATACAACAATGCAAGTGGTTTTTAAGTCTAGCAAACACAAATTTGTACAAATGTATGCACAAAATTGAAAAATAATGCATTTTTGTTTTATTTCTAAACACTTACCCCCGTATTTATAAACAAAAATGTGCACAAGTAAGTAAGCTAGTAGGCATCTGATATCATACAAAAATTGTACGTAACTGCTGAATAACGAGTTGATAACTTTTACGCAGCGTTTATTAATATTTGCGTTAAAATATGTACATACTTCGAATATTTTGATTAAAAGAAATGGTTAGTGCTTTTCTCTGCTTTATCTTGTTTAACCGCTAGTGCTTGCTCTATGATTGATTTTCATTTTAGTTTGTAACGAATGCATGCTAAGTAAAAAATAAATTTGATATAAGTTTGGGATCTTTCCAAGAATTTCTTGAGAGTAGTCGCTAAGAGAATAAAATATCTGTTCATTTAATATTGGACAGCTCATACCTGAATACTTTTTTTTTACAATTCTCAGTACCTTAGGCGGCAGGTAGATTTTGGATGAAGATCTCAAATATTGGTGTGGAAATGGTTGTTGTGAAAAGGTTGACTTCGCGGAAAATATAGATAGAAGAATTGTCAGCATCCAGCAAAATCCATGCGAAATAATAAATTTGGGAACTGCTGGAGGAATATCAGGTAGTATGTGCGAATTTAAGATATACAAAGTTCTGTATTACTTGGTGCGAATTCATCTAGGAGAAAACATGACAGTTTATGTACATATATGTAGAAGAATGTCCAAGGCTTTATATTTTTTACCGAATTAAGTAATAAAGCCATGCAATTTTTAAAAGATCAAATTGTATTTATTTTCACACCTCCATATACTTTTGCAAGTACTGTTTTGCAAACGGAAATGAATAAGCAGGTTAATATTTCTTTCGAAAATATTCACTTGCTAACGATCTAAATGTGATCTTTACACTAGCAATAAGTTTTGATTTGCATTATCAGCCAACGAATAAATCAAAGCATTCTAATGAACTGTGTTCCGTTTATTGTATAACTTAAAAGAGACCTTATTACGACACAAATTCACTCATAAATCAATCGTGAAGTATTAGAAAACAAAGGAAAGCGTAGGTACTATAAAAAGTACCGAAAATTGTGTGCGATCGAACAATAAGGCATTACTGATTTGCATACGATATTTGACAGATCAGCGGATATTTTGTGCATTTCCTATTTTCTGTTTTGTTTTTTGCTTATAATAAGCTTCAAAAAGCCTTTAAAGGAAATCTGTTGGGCAAATTAATTTGCAATTTAAAAATTCTTTTTTTAGAATAAAATCCTCGTTGTGAAATAAACCATTCACCTTGTGTTTTCACGAAAACAAATTATGAAATTTGAATTCTGCGATGACAAAAATGTAATAGTTTCTAAGAAAGTTGTCGCACTAGCAAATGTAGAGGTCTAATTGTTTATTGGTACCGTTTCACTAATGCTGTACATTTTTACTAAAGCTGGCAACCAGCTAATCGTCGACATTTGTGATTGATTATTAGTAAGGCCGACTGCCAATAAAGAAGTGTACAATAAAAACGAATGGTTTTCTTTTTACAGTCCTGAAGAGATAAAGTTGGAGAGCCACGAAGGTGATTATGACTAGAGAAGATCTAGGACTGGATTCAGTTAGTTGGAGTAACTTGTGTAAGGCATCTGCGTGAAAGTTCGCATCACCGAAACGAAGTGAAGCAATACAAATGTGTGTGTAAACAATTGGAATTTGTATCTTGCTATATGATATGTTCACTTCTTGAATGAATGGAATTTATGGGAACTAAATTGCCAAGATGTATGTAGTTTGTTTGGTGAGGGGTGCAACTTGTTTACTCGTAATATAAATGTAAAGGAAAATTCGTGTCTATGCGTAGTTATAAGGAATTGAATTTTAAATTTACACCAACATACTTGTTCCAGAAATCGGCCCTTTTGTTCAAACCCCCCGGAACGCACTAGCTGCTGGGGGCTCGTACTACGATCTACCATCTATAAATTAAAAAAACACGATTCTTAACAATAGAAATAGTTGGTCCGCCTTCCACGATTTGGATCACATCGATACCTACTCTGTTTGCATTTGATTGGCTTCGCCCTTAAGAACTGATAGCTTTAGGGGTTGATATGGCAACATCGGCAGCGACGTTAAGTGGAATCATAAGCCGGTTTTTATTTTACCCACATGATCCATATAGATCATTGATTTCCATGGTTTACAACAACAGTTGGATCTCGTATTGTTGAAAACCATGGAAATCAATAATCTTTATAGATCATGTGGGCAAAATAAAAAACGCGTATAGTAGAATTCAACTGTGCCATGATGGTTTTTACAGTGTTTCAAACCCGTTTCCTCTTTTCAACGCATGGGAGGGGCCAGGCTTATTTTACTACTGCTTTTTAATAAATTTTTATTTATTTTAGTACCTAGCCTATGAAATCTGCATCTAGCACAAAAAAGCCGCCATCTGGCAAGGCAGAAACCAGCAGCAGAGGAAATGAGCCGCTGTATCGTAACAAAAGCAGGGTTGGCATTCGTTTGAACCATAAACTACCTACCTTAATATTAAATATTCCATCAATTCCCGCTTATCTATCCCTATTCCCATTGCAAATGTTGAAAATAAAATTCTCTGTTAAATTTCCTTTCTGTGAATACATGTGAAGCAGCAAAATAATCTTTATTGCGGGAGGCGTAATAAAAGAAAAAATTTAACGAACTCTCGGGCTACTATGTGCAAGTGTAGGTATGCGTGCGGCTAGTTTACTTCAATATGGCACACGTTTCCCACATACTAACACGGGAAACATCTTGTAGGCAAATTCCCTTAAGTTGCTGACGGTGACGGTCTATTTAAAAGGTACATAGTTTATGGTTTGAACAACATCACAATAATTTCCTCTCGCTGCGTAGTTAATTGGAATTATCTTTGCAAACAGAGATTAGACATTATATAGCACACAATAAAGCCATAGAATTAAATAAAACGCAAATAGAACGAGTGCTAGTGTTTCTTTTTCTAACAATTCAAGAACAATAACTACTACGATATACATTTTTGGGAACAATTCCTGGAGCAAGTATGTGTAACAAATGATAATTTGCAATCGATTTTTAATCGTCGTTCGATACACAGCGCAATCAGTTCATTCACAATATTAACAAGTAGGTTTTTGTTTCAATAAAATGCAATCGCATCAACAAGGATCTAGTATGCCTCGTGTCTGCGCTGAACAGTGTGTTTTTTAGTTTTCTTTTTACTTCTAATTTAATATTTAAAAATAAAATTCTTCTTCGTCGTCCTCATAGATAAATTTCTTTCTAATTGATTCAATATTCACATTTAGTTCTAAGTTTGTATATATATATACTGTGTTCTTTATATTCTAAAAACTAGAACATCTATATCACTTTTTTATTTTCATAAAGTAAAGTTTAACTTTATCTTGTTAGGTTTTTTTTTTTTGTTTTTTCCTTTGAAATACATATAATGTTTTGGAATATACGTGTTTGTTAGTTTTTGTTTTAAAGTTTAATTCCTTTTTTGCAAAAAGAGAGTTTAAATCATTAAGAAAGTATAAAATTATAAACCGTATTCTGGAATTTGTATACAAGTTTATCTGGCATTTAGTGTAAGTACAAAATGTGAATTGTTTTAGTTTTTAGTATTTTGTTTTTGTTTTATTTTTACATTCAAAGACAAACCTGCTGACTCGTTTTGTTTGTAAATTATAAATAGTCTCTAAAGTCAATTTATGTGTAAATGTTGCTGGAGAATTCAATTTAAAGTCCAAAACCGAAATCAGAAGTAATAATTATTATGGCAACTGTTTTAAAACCGTTATAGTTACATTTAATTGCTCTACTTATCAATTAATCGGTGTATTTTCTTCTTCTGTTATTTATCTTAGATATTTTTTCTCTGTTGACTATAGTTTTTCCTAAATAAATATATACTATATACGTTAAAATTGTTTTCAAGCATTTACTGCATTTCACATTTAAATAAATAATTGATGAATATATTTTTTTGTTTACACTTAAAACACTAGGTATAATAAATTAAAATAATAATAATTCGATTGCACAGAATTTAGTTCTTTATTGCGGTATGTGTTCGTCTTAAAGATTTGCTCATTTTTAAGCGAAAAATTCCGACTTTCCTTGAATTTTGTATGCCTCTTCCTCCATTTTGTACATATCAAGTAGCTGCATCGATAAGTTTGTAAAGTTTTTTTGTTTTGTTTTTTGTTTTTTCGTTTGAACACAACAACAACAACAAAAAAGAAGAGAAAACAACAATGTATATAATGTCCAATTAGTAGATACAGTAAGTATGCTAAGTAAATATTATTTTTATAGGAGTTAGTCAATTTTCTCTAAGAAAACAAGCGAACTATGAACAAAACTGCAGACAGACCGCGAGCGATTTTCATTCAAAACTAAAGTATGTAGAGGATCATTGAGCTTATACACATGCGGGGAATTGTGTTGGTTTTTCCTCTTGCCAATTGTTATGTCCGTGGGACATACAACATAATAATTTTACACAATTACAAATTACTCTATTAAAAGAGTTAAAAAGTTATACCTTTAGAAAGAAGATGTTGAGCATTAAGGCAGAAACAGAAGTGAGTATGCGAGAGACAAAATGTCAGTTAACGCATGTGCAGGGGTGGCAGTAGTGAGGACATCTGGTTGTCGATTCACTAATGCTGATAGTTTTTTTACTCCAACACTAATAATGAACATAATAGATTTCGCTACCATTCGCACATATCGGGAAATTTTACGCCGTGCTTATAAATAGGTTTAGCACCCATATTAAAGCAGACCAAATCATAATAGCAAGAAAAATGATATTGTAGCCTGGAATATATTTAAGGTTAAGATTTAAACTGATTTGAAAAAGAAGGAAACTGCAGTTTCCGCTTTCGTATAGATGTAGGAGCTCTGTCCAGCACTGATGTTAAACAATGGAAAGGACTGGATTATTTAGAAATTTACACCTACTGGAGACTTGGGATACAATTTTGGAAACAAATTCCCTTCTTCATAACTCCATTTACATTTAAGTTTATGATCTGTTTGATTTCGAAATATCTTTCTCACAGGATCAATCGCCTAGTAAAATTTAATTATAAACTTAAGGAATGCACTCCAGCAGGCAGTGGCGTAGCGAGGTCCCGGGCGGCACTTTGCTAGGGGCGGCAATTTGAAGCGTTTATAATTTTAAAATATACAAAATTTACAAAATGTATTCTTTTTCCAGCCTAACGAATTTATTTTCAAAGTTTACATTCCTTGTGCTGCTCAACAACAAAATACTGCTGCTCCCTAGTATGCAACTACACTTTATCAGAAATGACAACCCTGCACAGCACATACAAATTATAACACAGTACACAACATCTGCATTCGAAAATACTCGTACAAAATTTCGAACTAGAGATGTTAATCAATTCTGGCATTACGATGAAAAACGACCAAGAACTCAAAAAAGGAGGTCGCAAAATTCTGTCCGTCTGTCTGTCTGTCTCTATGTCCGGAGGCCTACAACCTAAACGGCTGCCCGGATTTCGTTCAAACTTGGGATTTGTAGTTTGGGGGCTTAAGTTTACATACTTTGAGTAAAATTGATATTTTCAAAATTATTGTGCCCCTAACTTTCAATTCGAATCACCGAAAACGCTGATTTTAGAAACTGCTCGTATCTCGAAAACCCTAATTTCGATTTCAAATAAAACTTTAAAGACCGACCCCCTTATTAATAAACGCTGCGTAAAAGTTATCAACTCGTTATTCAGAAGTTACGTCAAATTTTTGTATGCTATCTGATGTCTACTAGCTAACTAACTTGTGCACATTTGTTTATTAATACGGGGGCGAGGATGTAACAATTCATCGAGAATAATAACTAATACTCAGTTTTTAACTAAAAAGTTAAGCAATAGTATTTTTCAAACTAATTACATTATTTGGTACTGTTTTGTCTGCCAAATTTTACAAAAACCGCTGCAACGATTTTGTTGAAAAATATATATTAAAGATAAAATCAGTATTCGAAATTAGATCAGAGAAGACAAAAATTTTTACCAAGTTTGTATGTGTAGGTATAACTGGTTAAAACCGTAGACGATGGTTTTTTTAGTGTGTAAAAAAATTACGAGGGGCTGCATAAATTAGATCTGCCCCGGCCCCAACCCACGCTACGCCACTGCCACTAGAAGAGCGTCGCGTCGGCGTCGATTTGAGCGACGGGTCAATAAGAAAACCTCGATTATTCCCCCCTCCTTTGTGTATAAACCCAATGGCATGATGCAGTTACAAACAAAGGACATGCTGATTTATGGTTAAGTACAACGAAACAAGCAATGTTTTGAATTGAACAAAAGAAAACGAGCTGTACTCTTGATAAATGGAAACGACTTAGAAACGAAAAAAAAAACAAAAAACAATAAGAACGGTTCTAAACAGAAAACAACTTAAAACACTATGTTAAAAAAAATCATCTACTGAGTATCTAGCCTGCTACGATGTATGATTCTATTTAGCCTAAAGTACAGTCTCAATACTGGTAACTGTAGTTGAATGCTGCATGGTTTCATCAAGTACCTTTTGAACGTCAGTACTAAAATCTTCCACCTGCTTTGTGTGGGCACTTTTTAGTTTTTCCTTCTCTCGGCCCTGTTTGGAACCGATTTGCTAAGGGGGGTGAAATAAAAAATCGAATGCAATTATTCAACCAATTGCTATTAGGCCACTTTGACTTTTACCTTTTTCTCCTCCATGAATCGCTTGATGTTGTTCTGCTTCTTCTCACGAAGACGACGATCCTTTTCATTTTTCGTTTTCAAAGTCTTATCATTTTGTACCTCTTTTGCGGTTTCTACTGAAGCCTTCGCCTGCTTTGCATTCAAGTCCTTAATATCTCTGCAAGGATGGAAATTAGAGCAATGTCTATATAAACTTTGGAATGGGTGTTGGTTTACCTCTCGTGCCTTGCTTCGAGCTGTTTAATCTGTCCCGCCTGTACAACAAGCATCAGCGCTTTCATAGCCTCCTGTGAATCCTGGACGTGGGTGCGCAACATGTCCCATTCCTCCTTCTTGTGGCGCGCAATCATCTCAGTCCATTGGTTAGTTTGTTCTGTGATTGCGTTCTTTATGGCCGAATCGTTGCGTATCTCGTCCTTGCTGTGAGAAAGAAACAATATAAACTAAGAGTTCGACAAGGGGTCATGCAACTCATTCCAACCAAATCGAACTGGGAACTTGGATAAGAGGAAAACAAAAAACACAGTCGTTCCAACGGCTATCAAAACCCCAATCAATAAACAGAGAAATTGAAGCAACTGCTGGGCATGACAGATCAATGGTTGAAACAAGTCACTGCCCAGCAACAGCTGTACCCCATTCAGTTTTCAGCGCATCTCACAACTCACACTGCGGCTATGCGTTCCCAGATTCCCGACCTAATTACAAAATGTAAGTCCCTACAACAAACCTCTTTCCTTTGATCAATTTGTCGATTGCAGCATTCTGAGTCTTCTGCATGGCCATTCGCTCCTTAGTGTGTTTCTTCTTTAGCGTCTCCAGTTCCTTTTGTTGTTTTTTGGCAACCTTCTGGAAGCCTTTCTCGCTGCGCAACGACTCCAGTGTGACCGGTTCGAAGACCAATGGCGGCTCTTTCTTCTCCTCTTCTTTCTTATCCTTCGCACCGTCTCGGGCAGCGCCACCACTGGTTTCTTCAATTCCGAGTGCCTTCATCTGTTCGTTTTGTTTCGCGGCAGCTCCAGCGAAACCTCTAGGATCGGATAACATCGCCATGAAGTCCTCGAAGCCATCAGGTACGTAAATTTTCAATTCGATGTTACAGAATAACATGGGCAAGGACATTGGAAAGTTGGCTTCTGTACGCAGCGAGATGTGCCGATAGCCAGCCTGTAAGCCCTCCAAGGGCAGGATACGTTGGCCAATCATTTTGCCATTCTCTTCGTATACACCGAATCGCAGCACAGCCAGATCGGGCAGGACGACTTTTCGGAACAGGAAGGCCTCTTCATTGTATACCGGGTTGAGACCGTTGTTTGGCACTAAACGGGTTCGGAATTCCTTTTTGACGGTATCGGAAGGCAAACCGTACATATCGACTTCGACATATGTTCCGACCTTCTTGTCTGACAAGAATTGACCGGCAATAACTTGAACACCGCACTGGGCGGCAATCACACCGTCTACGGGGGCGTCGGCGAACGGATCGAAGTCCTTGTCACTTCGACGCATGAAATCCGGCTTCAAGAGATAACCACAGCCGCCGTTATACTCAAATTTGCCCTGATTCAGTTGCATGGGCAGATCTGAGGTTTGGAAGTTTAGCGAGACCATTTGGCAACCGGCGTTCCAGAATACTTGAGGCATGTAGTTCGAGGAATCGGCTCTTGTACCCTTCGGGTAGATTCGAGACATTTGCCGCTTGTTGTAATTGACGAAATCAATGGATTGCTGTTTGAGGTAATTCATGCCGGCCGTCTCAGCGAATGATGACATGTTGTGGGCGATATTTTTCTCTAAAGTAAACGTTATTCTCATCTCTATTGGCGGTAGGTTTGAAGACACTTACCAATGGCAACATCGAATCCCTGGAACTTGATAGGCTGTGCATAGTTAATCATCGACGACAGCCAGGGATGCACATTAGTAGTCGATCCACTGTAGTTGGCCGCTGCTTCGCCACCTTCGCCTGGCGGTGCTCCATCTGGGCCGGGTGGGGCACCCTCGGCTGGAGGCGCATCTGGTGGAGGTTCTTTCGGTGGGGGTTTCGCGGCGCTGGCATCTTCGCTGGGCTCATCGCTTATTGTCAACTCACCCTTGAGGAAGAGCTCAAGTTCGATTTTCTCGACATCGGGCTTCATTCGCTTGTTCTTAATCAGGATCTTACGCTTAAGAGCAGACGGCGGTGGGAGTGGTCTTCCGGGCTCAAGCTACACACACAACAAGAATCGAACTCTTATTCCCCGAAATTTAAGTAACACTTTCTACTTACAGGATAGTCTGGTAGTGGCTCCTTAAGTAATAGTTCGCCAAAAATATCATCACAGTACTTTGCTAATTTATATTGCTGGGCTCGATTGCAGTGATTCTCAAACGACAAGATTACAGGACAATCCGACGCCACAAACGCACAATCACGGATGGCATGGATACAATCCTACAAAAGGAAAACATCGTAAAGCTCTGAATGAGAAGGCTGTTTGAAAAGTTTATACTTTGAACAGAATTTCAGTACACATGGCCATGCCGTGAGTGATTATTGGCTCCTCGTCCTCCCCCTTACCGTTCCAGCAATCCAGTTCGACGCATCTACATGCAGAAGCAGATTGTTAACTTATGTGAACATTGGCTTAGTTGTTTTGGTACTGACCTGCATCCGGCTAACATGGTTTGACGATACATCTCGACCGAACTTTTACCGCCAAATTGTCGACCAGACAAGTACGTATTATGCGAGGAGTTTATATAATAATGAGCTAACGGCTGATCCATGTCCATATAGACTTCCAGGCGATCCAAGAACACGGGAGCGTTTTCATCGGACATTAGGTACCGCTTTAGGCCGTCAAGTGACAACTGAGCTGTAAGCACGTCAAAATTAATTTTACTCCAGAGGCTTTGGTGAGCGACTTACAGTTCTTCTTCCTTTCTTCATCTAGTTCGTAGTCGGAAATGATTTCATTGGCACGTTTTTCATCGTAAAGCGGGTATAAAATTTCATTCATCCTCGGATCTCTCTGCTTCTCATTGAGGAACTGAACGAGCTGCTCCAGCCCAATCACGTCAGACTTTCCTTTTGTGCTGCAAAACAAAATGGTTTCAGTTTCGAAATATTGACACACTCGGACTAGGGTTTTCAACTTACATATTCGCGAACAGCTCCTCGATATCGTTTCGGGGACAGACCTTGTGATACAGCGCGTAGAACTTGTCGAACGTGAATTCATCTTTGGTCATCGTGGCGCTTTTCTCGCCCGGCAAACCCACATCCGCTATACACTGATAGACAAGCTTCTCTGTTTTGCCAGACGCGAACGTCTTCGCTATAACTTTCACTGGTATGCGACCCTTCGTGTCGACTGAGAAGCACAATCGCATCCAACTGGATAGGGGAATAAACAAATCGTTTACAAATACATTTTCATAGGGACAAATTCTTTCTACACAGAGGCTAATTGAAACGTTGACAAGAGCTAGTTAGTGAGTTGTAAAAGCGTACACAAGCGGTTAAATGAAAGACTTACCATTATCCTTGTGATGATTAATTTGTGCACAATACTGAGAGCAAGCGTTAAGGATAATAAAACAACAATTGAGGGCATACCCGTTGCTGCGTTGCTGTGGTTTGCCATCACAGTCAGAAATACACGAAGTGGAAGAATAACACGTATTGACGGCATACAAAAGTGGTTCGATTACCTACAGAGAACGGAATTAAATATGCCTGTGTTTTACCGCACACGCCCTTTGAGTGCTGGTCCTTATTTCCTTCTCCTAAAGACGTGAATCTTTAATATGCCTGACAAAACGTGCGCATACGACTGTTGCTGTTCTCTAGATGAATTATTCAACTAGAGCGAATATAAGAATGTACTTATTTGAAGTAGGAGCGTAATGGGCCGTACATATCCTTTTTCAAATCATTTGGGTACGGAATATTGCCTATGAAATGTGAAAAATACGTTTTTGGTTTTGGGTTTATTGTCTCTAATGACTACGAACTGGAAATTTCCCTTCTAGGGCCACGATTGGGACAGATCTACGCGGAAGAACAAAATGCGAACATCTCGGGGAAGTTTATGCGAACGCAATAGGAAAATGTTGTCCGAACCTGTGAACCCAACCTCACAATAATTATAAAATAAGTTCAGTAGCTCTGTAAACGACTCCCATTTTATATTTGCTCAAGACATAGCTGGCTTTTATTTATTTAATTTTTGTTTAAAAACCTTCCTGAAATAACTTAAAAATTGCACTAAAAAACCACAAAATATTCTCGTAGCACATTTCCAAACCGTAGGACCAGTATTAAAACCGCAAAAATCAAAAATAATACACCCTCTGTAGAAAAGCAACGGAGAATAAGCGCACTCCTTCAAAACCACTTCAGTTCGTTTTAATTCGGATGAGTGCTATCTATTTAACTACCATCCACTTATGCACCCGCATAAAAATCGTATAAAAAAAGCTTCTCTGGATTGTTTCTGTTTTGTATACGAAGAATACAAAAAAAAAATGTAAATTCCACACAAGTGTTTTATAAATTGTTTAAATCTACAAGGAATTAGCACGTATCATGTCCTTACCGCCCTAGGAAAAATACCCACTTGCCTGTCCCAACAAGCACTCAAAGAGTACCTCTGAAAGTAATTACCTGTGCGTAACGAGCCACGACCTACCCCATAAATCCAAAAGCTCCTTATGAATAAATGTTTTTCATTGTTAATATTATTTAAGCATACACACAATGGAAAAACTTTGACTTTGGTATTGGAATGGAATGTGTAAGTCGGTGGGTGTATACTAAGTCAAGAATGGGACATTCATTTGTCACTCGTTCAATCTTGACAATGGGGATGCGGGTGTTTAATAATTTAAAGCGAAAGGGTGATGGTTCGTGCCGAATACTAAGGTAGGAAGACTATTTGGTCCAACAGCACTCAATTGGAGTGTGAGTCCCTTGTCTAATTGTGGGGTCAGTGGTTAGTGTTTTGACCGCTGTCCCAAATGTCGCTTACGTCTGTTGTAAGTAAGCTTCTTGGCTTCGCCATTTGGGGCATAAAGGCTCCAACAGGTAGAATCGGACGTGTCCGTTGTGGCAGCATATTTAACTGACAGATGCAGATATTACCTATTTTACATACCTGCAAGCGTATGTACCGAATACGACGGATAAAGTGGGCTAACTTTCTACTTTTATGTCCGCTGAATCCGTTGACAGTTTTAACAAATGGATTTTTAAGGGACTATTCCTCGACTAGATTGATCTGCACTAGGTGTACCCTGAATGCAAAAACTAGATTGGTCCGTTACTTCACTTTTTCTACCTCAGCCATTACTCGTACGAACTGTCAGCTTAGTCACGAAATTCTTGACTGGATTCGTCGGCTTCCCCTCCATAAACGTCAACCGAAAAAACTGTTCTTGTTCCCGATCTAGGCCAATCGAACCCGAGACACATCAAGTCAGTCATTTGTCAGATTTGCTAACCTGCATTTTTGAACGTCAAGACTAAGTAAAAGTCCGAACAGAGCATATTTTGACAGCTAGCTAAATGATTGCTGATTTAAAATGCGGAAGCTGTTACAGATAAAAGGTGATTGTAAAAAAAACGGAAGCACATTTAAGAAATACAACAAATAAATCAGATCGCTCTGTTCAGACACGAATGGTTGCGGTTTCTCAACCTAATGTCATTATGAACCTATTCCGATCAACAACCATTTGACATATGCAATGGATGTTGCTACATTTTCTGTTTGAATCCTTTTCCGCCTGTTGACTTTGGATTGCAACGAAAGCCATTCGAAAAGCTTTATTCTCAGATGGCAACGAACGACATACATTTTGGTCTGACGTTTTTGTCCTTCAGCCTCAAACGAGATCATACTATGTGATAACATTTAAACTGGGCTTAAGCTTAAGCTAAGCATAAACCAAAAATGAGATTCGATACCCGTCCCCCAGCCCACGCGCCACACACGCTGTGCCTTTTTAATATCCTGCATGAATGAACGACGACGACATCTTTGCATTATACACGAGTACTTGTAGGTGCATCTGCAACAGGAGTGCCGTTGCAGGGTTTCTTCCTGAATATGCTTACCATTCCATCATGGTTATGTAATGTTAAATGGAAATGGTAAGAGGGGTATCTAACAATTGCCGCAAAAGGTGGTATGGTAGATGGCACATAACCAGAGCCACACACTGGGATAAAGGATATCAGTGTCATAATGATTTATGCTCTTTTCGATTCATCCAGTGCAAGAGTGTGGGTGCTTGCTACAGCCGAGCGATTTGTTGAAATGGTAGCATATTTGCGAGTGGATGAGCTTTTGCATTTGCATGTGCAATTGCCGCTGTTACTCTCTTGTTGTTGTGTTCTTTCTCTTTACGATTGTCACGAGTGTTATTATTCAGAGACTGCTGCTAAGGACATGATATGGCTACGTGTACTTGAAACAAAGGCACATGGTTATGGATTTATTTTCCATATACGAAAGTGAAAGAAAGGAAACAGGGAAAGTAGTCAAAATAGTTGCCTCTACGATTAAGGGACTGTTCTACTGTCTTAGTGATTACAAAATCAGTTCTACAAGTCACTGAGAGTTGAAAGATTAAAGTGTTTTGCAACTTATCAGACCCTTCAAGTGGCTATTAAGGATTTATAAAGCGGATGAGAAATTTGTGTGTGCTGACATAAGACTGATTGATCTTTCGGAATAAGTTTCAACCCGTGAAGTCATTTCTGACAGTTTTCTGATGTTTTAGTACTGTTTCTACTTAGTCGATTAAATTTGCCTGGACTAGATTTCTCCTAAACGCAAAATATGTACTGAAGAGTAATGTAACCACATTTTCTACGTCAGTTATACAATCGAAATCAACTCAATTCACAGTCGATTAATTCGTTACTTGATTTATCGGTTACTCGTCTATGCGAATAAAAATGCAGACAAACGACAGCTGGCCAGCTGTTTAAACTAGAGTTTGGAACGTTCCTACTGTGATTCCACAAGTGCGTTTTTGCGGCATTCCACTTCAGATATTTTGGCTGTCACACGAGAAGTCTATGGGACTAAACTGAACTAACAGCGAGTAAAAGCGAGTAGGGTTGGTTCCCTCGTACATAGTTTTCTAAGCATAGAATTCGTAAAAGATCAAATTTGGATCGGTATAAAAAAGACATTCCCCCGTATTAATAAACGCTGCGTTAAAGTTATCAACTCGTTATTCAGCAGTTACGTCAAATTTGTGTATGCTATCTGATGTTTACTAGCTAACTAACTTGTTCACATTTGTTTATTAATACGGGGGATGTATGACAATTAAAGCGGAGCTCGAACATCTGTCAGTACAGGTACAGGTTTTTGCATTTGACAGATGGATTGAAACATTCAATAGATTTTTGGGTGTAGCACTCAGTTTCGAATACCGGTCAGAAACTTTCCTAAATATTAAATACTCAATTTAAATAAAGATAATGTACCTTTCCATTCCAAATTTTTAATCTTCACCTTATATATATGCAGAGACTGCAACGATGAAGAGATCAATGGAGAAATAGCTCACTTTCATTCATATGTCATTGTTAAAGTGACAGTTGAATAGAACATTTGAAAGCCACTACTACCAATACCAAGGCCTCGCAACAAGGTTTCGATGCGTCGCTATCCAACATTTTCAGACAGGTTTGACAGGAGACAATGATGGTCCCCAGTGAATGGCATTATGACGTATGCAATTTCTTTACGTATACACGTATGAATATACAGCGCACCTGCCATGGAAAATTATTGCTTCATCTGTCAAAAAACGTTTGGAAAGAGTCCACCCACCTGTGTCATGGTGGATCATTGTGATCTGTCTCTATCTCTCTGTCTTTTTTGACAGCTACGACAGAATGAAACAAAAATAAGTGTTCCGATTATAATCTGTTCCCTCTTTTGCGTGGTTGTAAGAAATTTCTGATATTATTCGCTAAAACCTTCAAACCAACGTCAAAACCTTACAAATTTTCTTTTCTTAAATGAATTTCGCCTACGGGAAGATGGTTTAGTATAATTTCCCAAAGCCCAACAGCATACAATGGCCTACTTCCGTTTCGTCTACCAAGCTTCTACGATGACATTTGGGCTACGCAACGACTTGAACGTAGAATCGATAAATGTTTCCACACCCCTTATTGCGCTCTAAACTAATTACTTACCTTCTCGCCCGGACACGGCCTTATTATACAATATCGTACTCACTGTTTCATTAGGTTGGTAGTTGGACACACGTTGGTCGCTTTGTTATTATGAGTGATGTGTCGCAATCCATCCTGCCATCGCTATACGATTTTTAAACATTCATTCGTTTTCGTTCAAAAGATTAGAAAGCAATTATGTAGAAATGTTTAGTGCACATGCAAGAAATAGTTAGTAAAAGAACAACAAAAAGTGAGTGGAATATCAATCACAAAAGAGAATTATCCAAAAAAGACACAAACAGACACAAACAGACACAATAAAAGGACAAGTGCAGTTGGCATGCAGCAGAAATTGAACGTGATTGCTTAAAATTCATGAACGCGTTCTGCTATCAAAACTTACTGTTTTTTGAGACACATCATGGGACATATGTTGTTCGCTTTAACGTTATGAGTGATTTTTCGCAGACCATGTAACCAAATCTAAAATTGGAAGGAGAGACGACTTGTACGAGGGCAGATATAGGGTTTCGCTTTGGCATAAATAATTAATACGTAAATTAATAAATAAGAGCTATAGTTTTACTCGGTGTGAAGCCATCTACAGCAGCAGAAGGAAAGCAGCATCTGGTTTCAAGGATACACTCATCCAATATGTAAAGAAATGGCAGTATCTCAATAATTTATCATCAAATAAAAATTCCTTAACACTTTCACATAACTCAACTATTCTGTTGCTTGTTCGTGTGAGCGGAAGTGGAGGAGTAAAAAAAGAATCAAACTAGATGGATGGCAAGTTATGAAACACGAGGCAGCCAAACAAAATGAGAAAACTTCCGATGACGAGCGAAAAGGAGAAAACTTTTCCCACATAAATCCGCTGCCCTACCCAAGTGTGTTGCTGTAATCATTTTTTTTTTTCGTTTTAATAATATTTTGACTTTCATTCAGAAAAATATGTCATGCTGTCACAGTTGGTCCCTATCCCAGTTGGTATCCTTGGACAAGGCTGCCATGTTCAGTTTACCCATAGGTGTGCGTATTTTTACGACTAACACACGGATAAAGGGGTCGACTTGGGTTGCAAATGTGTCACCCAGAGCGATGTAATCGGTGGTGTCCTTGAAGATTTTGAAGAGTTCCTTGCAGAAGATGTAAAAAAATAGACTTTGAAGGTTGTTCGCCCCCCCCCCTTTTTTTTCTTTTTGTTTGGCAATGTACTTTTTCATTGTCGGATCGACATTTCACACTGGGAACGTGCCTCGGCCACGTTCCAGCAATTTACCCGAACATTGTATTAGCGGAAATGTTATTTGTTGTCATTACGGCGAAATCTCATATTCTATTCAACGAGGCAAAACAAAAAATAAAACAACACAAGCCAATTTAAGAAAGTTGGGTGGCGCTTCCATAAGCAAATGGAAATAAAGTCGACGGGGGACTTGGTGGAAAATCTGTTTGTAATACGTTG
This sequence comes from Cheilosia impressa, assembly GCA_948293265.1. Taxonomy (NCBI): domain Eukaryota; kingdom Metazoa; phylum Arthropoda; class Insecta; order Diptera; family Syrphidae; genus Cheilosia; species Cheilosia impressa. Next base: position 749,565 of record OX411882.1, read on the forward strand.
TGACAAGTAACAAGTGGGAGAGTCTGCATCTGGATGTGGATATAGATCTGGATCGGGATCAGTTAAAGCTAATGTAGGTCAATTAGATGAGTTTTATGTTTACAGGTCTGTATCCATTCAATTACTTTACACGCGCTTTTGCGTTGTTCTTATTATGCGGCTGCTGGAATTGAATGGAGATGTAGGCGATTGGCATTTGAAATGTGACAGCAGGTGCGAAGCCAATAATATACAGATCCATGGGCAATAGTGTTTCCATCAGGGACTTCTCCTAGTTGGCTGTGGTAATTTTACACAAATATTTCCATGAGATGTACAATAACAGATTCATTTGGTTGTTTTTATTCAAGCGATTCAAGCCTTGTTCTCTGGCTAAAAGACGGGCAAAAAGATCTGCCCTGTTAAGACCGTAATTGTCTACTTTCTGTGTCGCGGAAATGCACGCAATTTGGCAATATTTACGAACCAAACAAAAATCATCATGGCCAATGAATTGTCAAGAAGTTGCTGTAAAGTTTCGTCTTAAGTTGATTAGATTGGTCTGGACTAGAAGGGGCGCAAACTTAACACTTGCTTCGTCAAAGGCGCAATCGAAATGTCAATTAAGTACTTAGTCGAGAAGTTCTTGAATAGGGCTACAGTTCCTCCATTGTTAACAAAATGAACTAAGTCGTTGACAGATGTGATACAGTAAAACCCGGATAAGTACTTCAAGCTTAAGCGCCCACAAATCTCAAATCTATACATTTTTTATACATTTATTTTTTCGTTTAACTACCTCACCCGCTTAGGTACCCAAAGAAAGCAGAAATTTTGAAGAGGTAGTTATCCGGGTTTTACTGTAGTAAAAAATAAGGAAATGTAACAGGCGAAAGTGTGGTTAGTCAACTACCGTCAACGCATAACCTGTATGACAATTTTGAAGCCCTCACAAGCTGTTGCTGTTGCCGTTGACGAGTTTTCTACTCTGAAATTAGTAAATAAAAACAGTACCCGCTTTCAAAAAGTAACTAAATAAAAAATTGTTGTTCCTCTGAAATGCAGCCTTGATTTGTTTACTTTACTTAGCTTCGGTAATAATTTGTTCAATAGAACAATTCTTTTGTTGAAAGCCGTTTGAGTGAGGATAAAATATTAATCAACAGCTGACTGTCGCAATATTGGTTGAGGCCGTTGTCCACCCCGGACTGTAAGTGCCTCCAAACTGGTGTGAAATAAGAAGTTTGCCAATGGATGTGTTCGCGCGTCCTAACTATTTAGGATTTTTCAATATTTTGTCAGCCTCTTTTACTTAACATTATGGGCTTTCCAACTGACGTTTTTTGATTAATTAAGCTTCATGGTCCATAAAAAAAATAAGCTCTGGCTTCTCATCTGACAGTCTATTATTATATTGTGCCAAATTGACAAACGTTGTCAAAAGCATCAACAAATTCATGGCAAGCATGGGCGATTTTATAACTTCTGACTGTTTGTGAACGCACCCACTGCACTTACCAAATTTCTTTAAAATGCGAGTTTGTCAGAAAAATGTTTGTGACACTGTTTTTGGACAGCAAAAAAGGGCCTAGGTCATCGTAATACAAAATAAATTAGGATACTAAAAGCCGAATAAAAAGAGAAAGTCACTGGACGGCGAATGGATTGAAGAGCGACAACGAGAATACGCAGGTGACGTACACAGCTGCACACATCTGTTTTGTTGCCAAATTTGCAAAAGTCCAGCATATATACTTTCCAGCGCATATCTATAACCTAGAATTGGCTTTTTCAAAATAAGGCAGTAATGCCAGTGCTGCTATGTCGCTTTTAAAAAGAAAGTTCTTCAGGACAAAGAAGCAGGTTACCGGAAACCATAAGCAGAACCAAAATGAGTCGGACATGATTCGAAAATGAGAGAAACGTAAACAGAGGGCCAGATGGCCAGGGACCCTATTAAGACCCCGGCACGACTGGAAAACAAGGTCAAAATGTGTCGTCCAAAAGTCACTCAGAATATAAAGGGGGTGGACAAAATTTACGCAAAATCTAACCGATTAGTTCAAACTTCCCAATGAGGTTATGAACTTTCGAATTTGAGTTCCAGTTTAACTAGTAGCCATCGGAATTCAATTATACCAGAAAACCCTTTCAATATCAATTTCTTTTCACGTATACTTTTAGGCGGATGCGTGTAAATAATTAAAAAAGGACAAAAATCTACATTTTCCAGGCAAAATTAAATTTATTCCACACAGAATAACTTGTACGACTTCTCATGTATTACATCCTGGTGCCCATACAACTTGAATTGAATTTCAAATAAGGGTGTATAGGTGGCATACGTTTATGCAGATTTCCGCAGGTCAGGTGCTCCAACAAAAAAACTAAACAAACAATATCTACATTTGGGCCAAACAAAAATATGTAAGTGAAACACATTTTTACATATATCCGCGTATAAATAACCACCCAAGTGCCAAGCACAAAACTGTGCGCTAAAGTTTTTCGCGCCACCCAACTCTGCTCCTGCTAATATCAAGAGTTGTTTACTGACATCAAAACTTTTTACTACTTTGCCCAGCAGTATAGATGATTAGGTGGCACACTGCTTAACTTCCACGGCGATAAGTTTACTCATTCCGACTTCAATCACAACAGTACAGAGTACACGTAAGGATACAACTTTCCAGCTTAATTAAATATAGAAAATTACAAACTTTCATCCTTTATGGATTGAGACGGGGTAGGAGTGTTAATACCTAACACCCCTTCCTTTGAAGGAACTTCTAATAATAAACTTAAATTAAGAAGGAAAACGAAAATGTGAATGGCGCTGACGTAGTTCACCTACTGCTATTTTTATGGCCCGGGAAACACTATCTCTTACCTTGGCACATGCGGCATCTGGACAAATTATATGATGATACGTGATGTTGATGTAGTCCGTATTCGAGCATATTGTCAGCGATCTTTCGTCCAGGGCGTTCAAGTCGTTGCCGTGCTTTTTGATGACCTTGTCTAGTAACTTCGGGTCCTGCAATAACACACACATAATTTTAGAAATGTTGCCGTTTCGTTTCTCAAATCACTGCTTGCACAGATGTACACATCGCCGGCAGGCACAAACATATACGTCTACCAAGGGGGTAAGTAAGCAAATAATAAAATGTTCAAGCGATTTAAATTCAAAAATGAAAGGAAGGAGTCTTCTTTATGTTTTCGCTGCGGACGTGAATTAAGTACCTATTTACCTTACAAGTCAGCATCTGGAAATAGAAAAAGCATCCGTTTTATAAAGATATATGGCATCTTACACAAAAATTTGAGTTCTTTGAGTATCATTTTGCTGCCTTGAATTGACTTGAAGACACTGATGGGAAATTAGACAGCCGTAATTATACCTCTACCATGACATAACGACTGTTTAATCCGAGTCCTCCAGTCTCATCTAACGGGATACGTCGCATACTTTGAATTACTTTCTGGTATGTGTGCGCATATTTATGGCTAGAAAGTTAAACTGTGGGCCACTCGTAGCTACTTTTAAGAGGGTATTTCTAATCACATACAAACGGCACATTTGGGTATATTTTTGCATATAAAATTCCCAGCATACATTACTTTGAACCGGAATGGTTTATTTTTCGTTTCAGTCATACACTGCGGTCCATTAAATTAGAAGCAGGCAATAGTAATGTTTCGCTAGATGACATGCTCGATTTACGTCAGATTTAAAAACAATTTGGGGGCGTTCACAGCTCTAGAACAATTAAACTCTTATTAAGATGAACTCAAACACTTTGATTAGCCGCAGACTGTTTAATGAAATGACAGCTGAAATGAAACTTATTGACACGTGAGTTTAAACAGCTGAAATGCCAACTTATGGGAGCTGTCTATTAATTCAATCAATTGCTTCAAACTTTGCGTTTACATATCAGCCAAACTGAATGCTTAACTGATAGCTCAACTGAAATGATACGGCTTTAATATGGCAGCAGGCGACCATTTAGTGTCTTTTAATGGCCCAGATTGACCACGTAAACAGTTTTTGCAGTTGACGTTTATGGACGGGTTGCTGACAAATATAGTCACAATTTTCCGACTGAGCGGTGAGCACTCATTTTGACATATTGATTGCTAGGGTAGTAAAAGTGACGTTTTTACATTCAGTGGAAATCAACTGCAGCTTTGAAGGTGATATTAGATACCGACTTTTTACATAGACTTTGACATTTTTTTGACGCATTGTTAATCACCCAGCGGTCGATCGACTTGCATTTTGTGAATCCTGAAAATGTCTGCACGGGTTAAAGAGAAAAAATTTCATTTTTAAGCATTAAGACGAAAATACCGAGATGGGATAAATGAAGAATACTTGCTGATAATTGAACATAATAATTTAAAATAGGTATACATTCACAAGTTAACTGGGTGACGTGCGTAATTGAATGACTGAGTTTAGATTGGCGTGTTTTATTGGACACCTAACTCAGCAGAGTAAAGCTTAAAAAAACGCGCCTATCGATTAGTTTTTCCAGCACTCATTTAACACTTCATTTGATTGATTGATTTGAGTATTGACAGAGAGCTCAGTTTAAGAGAGCTCACTTCGTGTTTACGTAAAGAAAATGACAGCTGTTCTACCCGACTGGACTTTTGAACGTGCGCAATTTTTTTTAACAGTTTGGTCAAAATTTAATTTGTTATTTGTTCATAAGTAAACAATACAACTTTCTGTAAACAATACAACAATACAATTTTTTACTGGAGAAAATATAAAATTCGGCTTCGCAAAATCACCTGCTTCTAATTAAGTGAACCGCAGTGTACCTACCTACATTATGTTATGCGCATTGATTCGTTTCATTCTTCTGTGAGAGACAAGTAGAAAAGTTTACCAACAAAGATGCTTTGATTTATTTACGATGCTAAAATTTGCAGACGAGATGAAACAAGTTTTAAGGAAAATTAACGGGCTCCAGCAGCTTGCGATGGACATTAAATCAGGACAGAGGCTATTTGTGGAGCAAATATTTGCACAAGCACTGAACCTTTGTTCGGATAGTCTACGGGAATGTAAATCTTCCATAAGTGTGTGAGAAAAAGAATAGGTCAATCTTTATCATGCAGAAAGGGGTCCCTTGTTGACAAAAAGTGTCTCACTTGAGTTTGTGTTTGTAGCGTAATTTGTTTGATTCATCTGGGCAAGAAAATCTAATGAAAAGATGGTCGCCCCAAAAATAGGAGAGGTTGTCCCTTTTCTGGCAAAATTTATCAACCATCACCGACCTAATACATAAATATTAAAGTGTTACCCTAATTTCCACATGATGAATTTTGAATTCTTAAAAACACTGTAGGAGGTAGGATTTAAGAGCAAAAACAAATTATTAAGAAGTTTCCTTCAGCATGGCAAACGAAACCGAATAAATTGAGAATTTTCAATTTACACACTTTTGCTTCTATACCATGTTTTTTTTTTTTAAGAAAAGGACGTTGAAGATGGATGGATGATGCTTTCATGCAGAGCAGTATGCCGCCGAGGTAGGAAAACATTATTTTCTCATAAATTAAAAGCAAACATGAGTGTCTTTGCGTGTACACGATAAAGCACCAAGAATAACATAATTGTTGCAAATGACATGCAAGACGGAGACTCAATCAAGTGTCGAACTTAAAGCTTCAACAAAAGAAGGGGAAATTAATGTTCAGTGTTCGGCTGAGATTGGGGGTTTCGGTTTGGGTTTGACACATCAAATTGAAGTGTCTTTAGGTACATAGGAAATGCAGCAGCACTTCTACTCCTACATTTCATTTATAACAAGAGTTACTTAAGTGCAATTTAACAAATACATTCGAAAGTCAGCTTTTCTATACTTGTCAAATGTTTGACATCGATTAGAGGTCAAATAAATTAGAGCTGTGCTTCGCATTTATGGAACCTCCAGCAAAATAAATGCTCAAATGTCAAAATGACAATAAATGGCATCTGTCAATAAGCCACTGGCCTTCCAAAGATTTAACAAGTTGTTTTGACAGAACTTTTCCAGTTTCAAGTTACTACCCAGTAACTAGTTTAAGTTCTGAATAAGAAAAGCGAACGAAAAGTCGGTCAGTCAGCTTGGGCATAAAAGTTGTGTAGAAACTGCGTGTTTTCTCTTCTTTCTTGTCGTTAAGGTGACACTTTTCTAAAGCGGCACAATAGTCTCAGAAAAACTTAGCAGCGTCAAAAAATGTTTGAGATTTGCAATAAATAGGATTATCTCGTCTAAGTGCGAAGTTAGCTGCAGTTTGTCTGACGATTTACTGACGATTGCATTACGTGATTATGATTGGAATTTGCAATAAATAGGAAATCTCGTCTAAGTGCGAAGTTAGCTGCAGTTTGACTGACGATTTACTGACGTTTGCATTGCGTGATTATGATTGAAATTTGCAATAAATATGAAATCTCATCTAAGTGCGAAGTTAGCTGTAGTTTGACTGCAGATGTACTGACGTTTGCATTGCGTGATTATGATTGGAATTTGCAATAAATAGGAAATCTCGTCTAAGTGCGAAGTTAGCTGCAGTTTGACTGAAGATTTACTGACGTTTGCTACTTAATCATGAAAAATAGGTATCCGCTTTAAATTTTTTACCGAACTTCGCCATTATAGCGATAAAACTTATTTCTCGCTTCCAAAAATTGTTCTGCAAGTAATAAAACGGACATGGGTGACTTGACTGTGAATGAGTTGCCAACTTCCAACAACATTATCTTGAGTAAAGAAGTTAATTGTTTTCGAAAAAATGCTTCCCCTCTTCGCGTCCTTTCGAACTCATTAAAGTGGTAACTAAATATCCAATTAACATGTTCCAAACCAAATATCACTGGAATCTTTATAAAGAAGTCTGCTTAACTCCGAGGGTGATTCCACAAGAACTGAAATTGGAATAAAATCCAACCTCTCGCCCTGACTGGTCTCATCTCAAGTATCGATTTTCATCACAAAAACCACAACAGAAAAAAAAAACGGATGGTGGCAAATTGCAGGGGTCTACGACTAATTGTTACAGCATGATTGGGGAAAAGAGGGATATCTGGTTGCAAAAGAAAAATAATGCTCTTCTGCAAGGGCATTAATTACGAGTTCGTCTCTAAATGAACCTTAAATGAAAAGCAAGGTGCAGATGTTTCAACTATAGCACTCGTTTCTAACCTACAATTCAAAGAGCGTATACTCTATCGACATCAAAACTATCCCAAATTTTATACTCGTACTTATGTTTACTCAAACTATTACGGAATTCAGCTGGAAGTGTACTCACCTTCGGCGTCCCGCCCGCTCGTATATCACTTACTTGGCACAGCTCTATTACGTCACCTTCCTACGTAAGAAACAAAACAATTTAATTGAACTGAACCCAAACCCCACGACAGCGTGTTTTGTTTACCTTTGATTCACTTTTCCAGTACAGGAAAAATCCATATTCGTCCACTTTGAAGAGAGCATCCTTTTCAAAGTCGGTCGAGTCCTTGTCCTCGAACCACCGGTCGAATACCAAGCCAGTGGTCAGTTCCTCGGGAACTGGAATAATCCAATCGAATTCGTACTTCTTCGTCATGTTGTTATTGACCTAAGTTCTCCCCTGGATATCCTGAAGGCTATTTTGACGTTAGGATGCGAATGGAATTCACGCAGTCCCTCGCAACGAGGTCGACCGATGAATTGCTATATACGGAAACTATATTTGGCAAGTATTTTGGCGTTGTTCACGATACACAAACGACGGAAATTTACACAATGCTTCTTCTTCTTCTTCGCTCTTCTTCTAGGTACTGTTTAAATTGCTTAGCTATGGAATGCATCAAATACTGAATGTTGAGGTTGGTTTCTGGAAAGGAGAAAGAAACATCTTCAGGCAAATTGACATAAAAAGGGAGACAATAGAATTGTGTGGTGACACTTGTTGTAGGGGATCCAATTTTGGACAACACCACCACTCAAATCTAACACGTCTATTCAAATGCTGATAAACCGCTGAATTGGCCGACAATAGGAATAAATAAATTTTTCGTATGTAGATTTCACTCGATTATTGGCCGTAATTTGTGGCGTTTTCCTGCGAACGCGCCGACACTATTGTAACGTAAACAGAAATAAATTGTCTCGATCGTTATCTCTTTATAAATATTAGTGGGAGATATGACTTTCGGATTGCTGGTAGGGAGACAAAAATTGCATGCAAATGCAAACATGGAATCTAATCGCGGCGGTTCTATGCTGATAATACGAGTATTATGTTTTCGTTGCTTAGAAAGAGCTGTGTTTGTAGAAAGATCCAAGAAAGTTCCGCCTTTGGCCCATGTACTTGAGAAGACAAAAGAGTTGCACAACGTGTCTCTCTGCCTCAATATACAGCTCTTATATTTTAAACGGTTATTGCATGCAGTTTAAGAAGTCTGGACAGACGTTTTAAGTGTGACCTTTCTCGTCGAATTTAACCTTAAAATTTGTAATTGAACAGCACACTTATTGCTTAAAATAGACAAACAGTGCCAATTTCATAGAAGAGACCCCTTAAAGGTCCAGCTTTGCTGTATTCTCGTCTTTCGCCTACCTGAAGCGTTTTCCGGAAAAAAGTTCTGGCATTCAGGAAGCGCAATCCAATAGCTTTCCTTGTCAAACAGTCAACAGCCAGGGCGCGATTAAGACCATCGATTCGACAAGATCTACGCCCAAGCTTGTTGTCGACTGGAAGAAGACACTGCCCAGAGCATTTCATCGGTTTGAAATTACTATCGTCTGGGGTTTCTGGTCATGGAACAAAGATGGGAATGGGAGAGCCATAAATCGACCTTATTGTTTCGTTATAAGTTGTTGAAAGAGGTATATACGGATGATGCTGACCAATTTAAACGAACTGAAGCTACAATCCGCAACATTCGAGATCTGTCCTAACCTCGCTTTAAAGAGCGAGGGGAGCTGCTTTAAGTTGATGTACATCTTAGCTCCAAATAGGTAAGAGGACGCTAGCACCTATTATATGCATACGGATGATGCTGGCCAATTTAAACGAACTGAAGCTACAATCTGCAATATTCGAGGTCTGTCCTAACCTAGCTTTAAAGAGCAAGAAAAGCTGCTTCGCATTGACGGACCTCGCACTTTTCTCTGTAAGAGCGGTGAGCTGTTCAATAAATACGACCCCATTTAAGGAACACTTTGGTGACAGACACTTGTAAAGTAAGTCCTCAGTTCGTTTAAATAGGTTCCGCTTGGAGGTTTGCTGTGGAACTTTTTCCCACACATACGAACCATTTAAAATTAATAATATTGAAAAAACCAATGAAACCCCAAAGCAAATTAAATTACCGATGAAATACAAAGTACATTAAGTAGGAGAAAATTCACCAGCAGACTTCCACTAAAGCTTGACAAGGCAACTTCCCGACCAGGAAATAATAACTTTCGCAGCGAAACCTATATCGACCTTGTTAATGAAAACCACTCTGCACCCGTGAGCTGGTGGCCATAGCTGACACCGACCTAATTGATTTTGCTAACAATTAATTTATAATTGGTCCGAACACTTTGCCGGCCGTACCCTTAAGGAATTTCCAAATTGCGACTGCCCTATACATAAAAGTCAATTGTGGAAACATCAAGTAAGACATAAAATCTTTTACGAGCCACATCGTCATATACAATTTGCGAGTATTTAAATTGTACTCCTTGAGAAGACAGAATTATTAACACAAGACACGCAATGTGTCGCGCTAACTCAATTTGACGATGAGTTCGGTATTCGGTTTATATTTTTCCGATTTATGTGCAGGGCATGTTCCAAAGGCGAGCATAAATTCGATAAAGTACTAAAAGCGACTTTACCCATAGAAATTACGGGGATTTCCGTCAGAAGTTCCTTCTATCCAAGGGGAACGAAGTCATTAAAATCAGACGCGAAAACAAATTGATGGTATAAACAAATGGATATAGGTAGCAAACTACACTTGCACAAAGAATCTCGAAAAGAAACTTTCGCATGATGAAAAACGCCCTGCGCTGTGAGACAAATTACCGCAGCGAATACACCGCCAGATAGACAATTTATTTTCAGTGCTCATCACATCGTATATCCTTCATCATTTATTTACTTTATTCGTACTCCGGGTGTTGGCGTGTTCAAGGACTTGTGTCATGCTGATTGAATTTGTCTGACTTAGCGAATAGACGTATTGGCAAACTCACACAAGTGTCGCTTACAACCTGAGACTGAAATCTGAGATCTGAGATACGTTACCCAGTTCTTATGAGTTGCATGGCATTAATTACGGCCAATTACACGCATCTTAGTCTGTCAAGAGAGAGATTCGGCAAGCTCATCGAAAGCATTTTCAAGAATTTGGGGGTGGTCGGAGAAAAGCTCACGTGGTGGTCGGAGGGGGGCAACAAAAATGTTGTCTACTTGCTGGTGCTCCACACAAAACGACTTGAAAACATTTCTAAAGGTCTTAGCCTCTCTATCCGAACCGTTGCAAGTCATAGTCGTACACCTTGACAAAGACATACCCTACTCAACAGAGACAAGTGCTATATAGGTAGTGTTCTCGTTCTAAGTGCGCATTCACTGTGTGCGCGGGGAGGATGCCTTTGTACGAAATTTTTGCTTTGCAGTTTGCACATTAGTTTTGCTTGGGTGCATCCATTTGGAATGCACAAGTTTAAGTGTGTCGTCGTTCCAAAAGCGCCGCTGCTGCAGCTGCAGCTCCACTTTCGTTTTTCCCTTAACAAGGTTCTCAAATGTGTGAAGTCGTAATGCAAGGTTGCCGTAAAAATTGATGTTTCGTTAGATGACTACGATGCCAATACCGCATGATTGCATGCGAGGCTTTCGGATGCGATTTTATTTTCGCAGCAATTAAATTTCTCACCAAGTGATTGCTTTCGAAGGGGTTTGGTGTTGGCATTTCCCAGTGGAAGCGCGCTGAACTTGTTGGATTCGTTTGACGCACGTAAAAATGACACAATGCGAGATAAATTTTGACAAAAAGGTGTCCTTCCCGTCGTTAGAGTTGTCTTTCAAGTGAAATGAAGTGAGATTTACCTACTCTTTGGGATGGATCTGAAAATGTCATTTTTAAATGTGCGAGAAACGCAATTCTTAATTGGACAATTTCTGTTAAGAGTTGGACACTTTGTCAAGCGAATACTCTGTTAAGTGGACAACCTGCTAAGTGGACAATCTCTTAGTGGGCAGTCCACTGAGGCCGTGTTAGGCGAACACTGTTAAGTAACATTCCCTGTCAAGTGATAATTTGTTGGACACTTCGTCAAGCGAATACTCTGTTAAGCGGACACCCTGATAAGTCGACATTTTGTTAAGCAGTCACCCTGTTAAATGAATTTTTCTGTTAAGCTGACACCCTATTAAGTGGACACTCTCTTAGTGGGCAGTCCACTGTTAAGCGGAGGACGTTTTAGACGAACACTGTTAAGTAACATCCCTGTTAAGTAACATTCACTGTCAAGTGAACATTCTGTTAAGCGGAGTTTATGTTGAGGAAATACACTGTAAAGTGGACACTGTTAAGCGGGCACCGTATTGAGTGAGCACTCCGTTCACAGGGTACTCTGTAAAGCGGACACTTTGCTAAGCAGACACTGTTAGGCGAAGTAGACCCTCTGTTAAGTGGACACGTCGCATTTGCTGTCAGAACAAATTTAATCGGGTTCGGTGGTACCTACACTACTCTTATATTTAGCTCATTCAATTTAAATAAAATGTGTAAATATAATTTACCACAGCAAACCATTCCTGGTTCGCAGTTTGTTCGCTTAAAGTTCGTCCGCGAGTTTAGCTAAGAATCTCTTTCGATCTACATGTTTCGTATTAAGAGTCGCTGTGAATATCGATGAATAAATTGGCTTCGATTCGTGAAAACCGCACGCGGAAGAACCAAATTCATTATGCGAATGCATAAAAGAAGAAGCAAATATATTCAAATGGACGTTGGGTAGATATGCGAACTCACAAGATTTGTGAATTTTCACAATTTTTAATCACTCGATTTGGAAACACGCGTCAATCTTTGGAATTGTAATGCGCACTAAAATTATGAAGTTACCTTCGTCACTTTTAAATCAATAAATAAATAGTAGACACACTCATAAAAACTAATTGGGAACTATTATTAGCTTTAAAATGTCAAAATCAGAGACCTTCGTCAAACTGACAGCCAGCCGTCAAAAAGAAGACTGTGATCTGGAAATCAATCAGATGTATTAATACCTCTTTGCTTTTATTGTTTCTCATGTAAACTTTGTTGACGTCAGTGAAAATGTGCTGGAAAGGTTGGCTAATCTACCTGAGTGAAACAACAATCAGAAATGCGAAAGTCTTTTAGTGACTTTGGATAGAAATGCAATAACCTTAACATGTTTTGTTAGTTTGGAGAAGGCCGAGTCTCTCTCCCATTAAGCCAAAAATGATGCCTTTCATAAAAGTCAAGCAGTCATCTATAAGCGTCAGTCAATTCATGATCGTAAATGTCAAAAAGCCAACGCAGTATGACAGCTCGTTTGTCAAATAACTCTTTTGAAGTTCCATTAAGGCAAACCAAGGGCTTACACAGTATTCCACTGAATTCAAATAACAAATAGCACATGCACTTAAACTTTCTATAGCCAAAAACAAATTTGCATATATTGAAAACATTTTACACCATTTTTTATTTTGGTGTAAAATTCCCTTCATGAGCGTGGTCCACAAAACCGTATATAAATTAAGTGTACGCAATAAAAGGCAGAAAGATTCATTGATGTCATTTTTACGTCATGACGTGGCTCCTGGTTTTTAATTTCGGGCTGCTACGCTTAAATTGTGTCAAATGTTGGCACTACCTAGAGCGGATAAGCATGAGAGGTTGAACTATACTTTTGTTCCACCTTGATTGATCTGGTGGAGGTGTGCGTCAAGAGGTCGATAATTGAGTGGTTGATGATATTTCTCTGTTTACAAATAATATTAAGGCTGAAAGTAATGGGTATGGGAGTGGATATATTTATAAAATAATTTTTTTGGGGTAGAAATTTCAATTCAGAATGTCACCCAAGTGGAATGAAGTTGATGGGTTAACTGTGGCGGAAACCTACTCAATTAGAGACAATCCGAAAGGGGTTGCTTCCTAGGGTCATGTGTTCGTTCTCAATGGGAAATTAAATGAAATCATCAGGTGAAATTTTCATTACATTACCGTTGTGACACCGAATATCTTTTAATCGATTAGGAAGTCATTTACAGTGTATGAAAATGACAAGAAGATTTTACGCACATAAGTTAAGTAGATAAGTCGAGAAAACGGTTTTGTAATTACCCATAAGACCGTTCCTGAATAAAATAGACGCCAAAAAGGCAGGCGATTCTCAATTCGTTAGCTTCGAGTTCGCCGGCGAGTTTATATAGCAAATATTTAGGAAGTTCTCCGTTAACCTGTAATGCACAGACATGACAAGCGCTTTTTCATTTCTAAGCCACTGAACGAAGCCATTCGTCGGCACGTTTTTCTGGCAAAGATTTAGGAAGTTCTCCGTTAACCTGTAATGCACAGACATGACAAGCGCTTTTTCATTTCTAAGCCACTGAACGAAGCCATTCATCGGCACGTTTTTCTAGCAAAGATTTAAAAAGTTCTCAGTTAACCTGTAATGCACAGACATGACAAGCCATTCGCAGTTCGTTCGCTCCGACGTCGTCGGCACGTTTTTCTGGCAGAAGTTTGAGAAGCTCTTTATTCAAAGTCCAGCCAAATGCATTGTTTTTATTTTTTTAAGGCCTTTGAACTGAACGCTGCCCATCATACTGCAACCAGTCTTATTTCCACGGTAGTTTTTTCTTTTTTAAATGTTGTCAAATGGCCGTTAGTTGTGCATGTTGCCAGTTGCAGTCCCCTGCAAATATATGTCTACAGGAAGCGAGTTTCAAACTTAACTTTTTCTGGCCAAAGGAATTTCCCAAAAAAGATGTCCTCAAGGTGGTCAAATTTACTAATAGATGATGTCAAGTTCGTTACTTGTCTGCCTAGAGACAGAGAGCTCATATGTCGTATTTCAAGGAATAATGTGGAGAAGTTCTTCCAAAGATCTGTCATGTTAAACGGGCATAGGTCAGCGGCTAATCTTTTGCGCGTCAGCAGCTGTAGATTTGGCCTTAGTGTAGGATCTATAAGTCAAGTCGAACTCGTCTTTGTTTGCTGTCATGCTGTCAAGTACCTAAAGGTTAAGTGAATGTTTTGAGGCCGAATGAATTATGCTGGGTTTAAGACAGTGGCACGGTTGCCATACGGCAAACAAACAAATTTATTTTTCTAAAAAAACTTATGAAAAAGTACTCACATAAATCGATTGGCGGCAAATCAACTGACTAATATCGGTGACGTCAAACTATTATGTGTACAAGTGATCGGAGAGTGGGACTCACACTGCTTTACACAGATTAAAATAGGACTTTGTCAACAGGGACAACTTCAGTAACTATAGTCGTATGAAATAGTTTGATATGTTCGGCAGAACTTCACCAAGCTGGGACAACAAATTTCGCGATCAGTTGACACAGTAACATCTTTGAGTTTGAAGGTTGGGAGAACTGAAAGCTCTAGCACAGAAGCATCGAATTTATGATAGGGTGCGTATGTCGATGTTGGAGTTGCTGTGCAAATGTGTTTCACACCATTAGAAGCCGAAGGCTCTTAAAAGTTGACTGCTGTCAAAACTGGTTTTGCTTACTTTCTGTTAATCTCTTTCTTGCGATCTAAAAATGCATGTTTCGAAGTTAAAAGGTAGGATACAAAAGACCGAAATGGTATTCACTTGGAGCGCGAGTTAAGTATCCATAGCAAAACATATTGAGAAAAAAGATAACATTATTTGTATTCAATGATATCTTTAGTCTCTAGTACAGTCTTGCACACAACGCTACAATGATAACATATGTAAAAGAGATAATATCGTTTGTATACAATGTTGGAATATTATCTCTTCTTCATTATCAAGCAAGACGATTGTACGCTTGGGTCTCCTTGTAGATAGATAAGAAAAGTATATAAATACGACTGTATGATGAATTTATCAACAGTCTTATTGTAACTACATAGTAGCCTTAAGCTCCTTTTAGAATTAGTAAAAAGTATTTCAATAATAAAGGACATAGTTCCAAATAAATATTGTTTAATTTTAAAAGTAAGAAACAAGTGTTTTAATTGGCGATCCTGCCAGGAGGTTAAATATACTTTTTAACTTCAATCGAGCGGACCTCGGGAACAAGTAGTGAAATCTAGTATAAACAGAACACTCGCGTTACCGGTTACAAGAATTACCTAGCATAGCAGGTACAAATATAGCTTCTTCGTACGAAGCAGCAAAGCAATTCAGTGAAAGTGTATATGTGGAGAAAAAAAACACACAAATTCGACGACAACAGACACGAGTTCAAAATGGAACAACTCGCAGTATTAATGGCAAGATTAGAAGCTTTAGAAACCAGGAGCAACACAGTAACACAAACCCTAGAGCACACACGCACAGAGAATGCAAGGTTAGCAGCAATAATAACTAACCAAAATCAAATAAACACTAATTTAGAAACAAAACTAAATGAAGTAAAATCTGGATTAGGCATAGTACCAAACATACCTGTGCTAGAGGAAATAAGAACCACATATACAGATGGTAGTGAAATACAGTTAGACGCATTTAAAAGCCTACCTATTTTCAACGGCGATCAATCAAATTATCGGTCGTGGCGCGAAGAAGCATCCAGATTAATGGACAGCATTAAAAACTTCAAAACACACAGTAAGTACGCAGCAGCATTGACTATAGTGAAAAGTAAAATACAGGGTGCAGCCGCGAATGTGTTAACTAATTATAACACAATTTTTAATTTTGAGGCGATACGTAACAGATTAGATTATACGTACTCTAATCAAGAACCTCTATACGTGCTACAAGACATGATGAAAGCCATCACGCAAAAAAGAAGCACACTGTCTGAATACCACGACGAGATAAATAAAAATCTCAATTTAATAATATCAAAAATCACTATGTCAGGTGATCCGCCGAATATAATCGACAGACTAATTAAAAATGCTAACGACGACGCAGTTCGTATATTCATTGATGGTATGAGTGACAACTTTACAAGAGGATCATTATATTCAGCTACAATAAATGATCTAGAACACGCATTCGCAATTGCTCGCAGAATAGAACATGATAATGTGCACAGGCATTTACATCTCACTCAGGATAAGCACCACAAAAATATGCCACATGAACGCAGAAACGAAAGAAGACCAAATTATTCGAGCCAAACAACGAATTATCAACCCCAGAAGCAATACGATAATATGCAGCAACACAATCAAGGACCACAGCCGATGGAGATAAACTCGAGACAAATTGTACATGCACAGCGACAAAATTGGAATCAATACAAACCCGATGTATATAATCCACCAGCGAAACGTGAACACAGCGGGAGTTTCAACACACACAACAGACCGCAACGATCTTATCAGCAGAACTTCAAGCAGCAGAGAGTAAATAACTCCCGACAACAACGCAGAGACGATGTCAGCAGTACATATGCAGAAGCAGATGAAACGGAATGTATGGTAAATAATAACATAAGAATAGATCATTTAAACTAGTAGACGGGTTGCCCTGCTTAAATTTAACTAGTACTATTTCTAAGAAAATTTATAAAATTCTTATTGATACTGGTGCAACCCATAATTACATTAATAGAAAATGCGATTCTAGCAAAAAAATTAAAATTAAACCTATAAAAATAAAAACAATGCATGGTTATTCTATGGTAGATACAAAGAAAGTAGTTAGGATATTAAAGAAAAATATAACATTTTTTGAATTAGAGGATATTCAGTCTTTTGATATGATATTAGGATATGAAGGACTTAAAGTTCTAAACGCGGAAATAAATTTCAGTAATATGACTCTAACTACCATAAGCAGTGTCGAATCTATTCAGAAAATTAATTACATAATTGGGGAAAATAATATTTATAAAGCAGACATAGATAGACTGATGAAGATTAATAACAGCATAGGACCGTTACCCTTTACAGATACTATAGAAGCAAGCATTAGGACGACCAATGATAATCCGGTTTATGTTAAACAATATCCATATCCCATAGCAGATAACGAATTCGTAAACAAAGAAATACAGAAACTCTTACATGACGATATAATAGAAAAAAGCCATAGTCCTTATAACAGTCCCATATGGACAGTACCTAAAAAAGGTTTGGACGAAAAAGGAAAACCAAAACGGCGCATGGTTGTTGATTTCCAAAAACTTAACGCTCACACTGTAACAGACAGATACCCCATTCCGGATGTCAACATGACAATTCAAAATTTAGGTAAAGCCAAGTACTTTACAACATTAGATTTGGAGTCAGGTTTCCACCAAATTAAAATCAAAACAGATGACAAAGAAAAAACAGCTTTTGCTATAAATGGCGCAAAATATCATTTTAAACGAATGCCTTTCGGGCTCAAAAATGCACCAAGCATATTTCAGAGATGCGTGGACGACATTTTGAGAGACTTTGTAGGTAAATTCGTACACGTTTACATTGATGACGTATTGATATATTCTTCATCTGAGGAAGAACATATACAGCACATAAGTCAAGTATTCGACGTACTCAATAAAGCCACATTAAAAATATCTGATGAGAAAAGTAAGTTTTTTCAAGAAGAAGTAGAATACTTAGGTCACATAATCAGACATGGTAGAATCACTACGAACCCTGAGAAAATAGCAGCTATAGAAAATTTTCCAGTCCCACAAACGGTAAAGGATTTGAGAGGATTTTTAGGTCTTACAGGTTACTATCGTAAGTTTATAAAAGGATACGCAAGCATAGCCAAGCCCCTGACATTATATTTACGAGGAGATAACGGTAAAGTAAACAAAAAACAAAGTAAAAATATTAAGTTAAATCTGAATGATTCAGCATTAGAAGCGATTAGAATTTTAAAAAATTATTTGAAAGAACAAGTCGAACTTTTTCAACCGGTTTATAGTAAACCATTCGAGCTTACTACTGATGCATCCAACATAGCTATTGGAGCCGTACTAAGTCAGAATAAGCAACCTATACACTTCTTGTCAAGAACACTGAGTAAGACAGAAGAGAACTATAGCACAAACGAGAAAGAGCTATTAGCGATCATATGGTCCTTACAAAAACTCAGAAACTACATATATGGTATAGCAGACTTAACCATATATACCGATCACCAGAGCCTTATATATTCTGTATCAGGAAAAAATCCCAACACAAAGCTGAAACGTTGGAAGGGAATCATTGAAGACTTTGGATTGTATAAAGTAACACCTTTAAATTCAAAACATGGAAAAATCATTACAGATAAAACAATTGCCTTATGTAACCAAACTTATTTAAGAACAAGAAATTGTCAAAATCATCTAAGTAAAAACATTTGTGAAATTAACTTTGAAGAAGAAAATTGTCTTATTCCACTTTTAAAGAATATAACTTCAAAATGCAACATTAAACAAGAATACGATTACGACTTAGAAATTGAATCCGGTGTTATGTTATTAAGCGGTAAGCATAAGTTAAATAATCAAACAATTAATGGTATAAACTTAGTTACTTATGAAAATACTATAAATCTAGACGATAAAATATACAAAAACATGCATAAGCAAATTAAAGAAGTTATATTAAGAAATCATAATTCAGAGTCTTACATCGACCAAATAATTAAAGAAGATACAATGTACAAATTCGATAACATAGATACTTTAAAAAAACTAATTATTCCTTTTGAAGAAAAACCGATATTATCAACTATATACACAATTGTAACACTGATTGTTATTCTAGCATTTACGTACGTAATGATAAAAACTATACAATGTATAACAGATCGTCAAAAACAAAAAAAGATTGACGCATATAACAAAACTTATGAAAGAGAAATGTTAAAAATAGCGTCGAAAAATCGGGACGATTTCGTTTAACAAGGGGGGGAGTTAAGTATCCATAGCAAAACATATTGAGAAAAAAGATAACATTATTTGTATTCAATGATATCTTTAGTCTCTAGTACAGTCTTGCACACAACGCTACAATGATAACATATGTAAAAGAGATAATATCGTTTGTATACAATGTTGGAATATTATCTCTTCTTCATTATCAAGCAAGACGATTGTACGCTTGGGTCTCCTTGTAGATAGATAAGAAAAGTATATAAATACGACTGTATGATGAATTTATCAACAGTCTTATTGTAACTACATAGTAGCCTTAAGCTCCTTTTAGAATTAGTAAAAAGTATTTCAATAATAAAGGACATAGTTCCAAATAAATATTGTTTAATTTTAAAAGTAAGAAACAAGTGTTTTAATTCGCGCGGTTTTCTACGCTCGCGGCAAAGAACCCTTGTATGTATTTATATCACTTTCGGACTTCATGCTGTACGATTGGAACCCAACTTACGTGTTAAAAAAAAATGTTTGCAAACGGCAAAACGCAGTTAGCTGTAAGGTCATTTACTATACTTGAAAAACACTTCAATCTAAGTGGTTCGTTTGGACCCAGTTAGCAACACAGAGCTGCCTGCGGTTGTATGGATAGCCATCTTTGAGTTGCCGGTATATAAAGCTGTAACTTCCTCTCCTGCGACTGTTTTGTTGACTGATTTTAAATTTTTGGAATAGGTAGGTCGCCGAAAAATGTCCCATCAGTGGAAACCACAACCAAGCCAGTTGCAGCTCCGACCACGCAATCTAAAGAAAAGAACAAAATTGGGCGGTTTGAATGAAGAGACTCCTCCAATTTCATCTTCTTAAGCAGTCAATTCAAAAGTATAACTCATCTTTTGCTGCCGGGACTTAAACTCGGGCACATACTTTTAACATTGACAGTAGCATAGAAAAACAAATTGGTTAATCATCGCGCAGCACAAATGTCAAATTTTCGCAAGCAAATAATGTCCCGGACAATAATCGTGTGCGAAAAGAGAGTGGAGAGTTGTACCCAGCAATCTACTACAACTACCCACTTTTCCGCCATAATTTCGCAGCAGCTGCGTACTGCAAAACGAAAAGGAGAGCGAAATTTTTCGTTCATGATTTCGCTGTGTCATTTTTGTGTGGGATTTTTCGTTCCGGAACAGCTGCGAAATATTTAAAACAAAAACAGAACAAAGCGAAGTACTTTCGAAGAAAGAAATCTTTAAAATTTGATAGACAAGAATATATCCAAGCAAAACAATGGGCACGATCATAGCCGAGCGGTCTTCCCCTCTATAGCTTAGCCCTCGGCCATTTTTTCAATATCAACAAACTTGACCTTCTCTACAGCACCCCACCAAGCCACACTTTACTATTACTCAAAAGTACTTATACTCTCATCTGCCAATTATTTGACGTTTCTTTTTGCGATAAATGCATAAAAACAATTTCGTTCACGGCCCATAGAAAGCGCACGTAAAAAAGTCAACGTCTAATTGAAATTATAATTTCTTCCGCCTACCTGCAATTATTTTTGAATTGAAAAGTAAATTGCAATGCGGCTCCCACTTGGGGATATATTTACATTATTTCAAAGCAGATCTTAGTCACCTTTTGCTGCAACAAACACGCGCAACACACTCTCACACATCTTTATCAAAGCGAATTCGATTCAGCGGTCTCAAGCGGTTTTTATTTTTTTTTTTCGAATGCATTTGTTTCACGCGAACTAATCTTCGAGTGTTTATTCCATTTGCGCTTGAAATAAGTTTGTTTAGGACTTTCCTATTCGCATAAGTAGCTGAGAATTGACTGCCAAACGATTTACGTTAACAAACAAGCCCCCCAGCCCGTATGCGTCTTGCCAATTTCGGATGGAATTCCTTGCTCCCAGCATTATTTATGAGTTCTATAACTCCATTTGCGAGATGATTAACTTGTCGCTATAGGTTGTATTTTTCTGCGTTCTGTGAGCGGTTTTTCCATATCAGGTAGTTTGACTTTTCCTTTCTTCGCAAAAAGCTTATTTAATTAACACGCGTGTCCAGAAAGTACGTATGATGTATGAGTATGGAATTCCGAGCGTAAAATGCCCAAGTTAACAAATCAAAAAATCGTTAGCAAGTTTGTCTGTCAACTATAAAGTTTAATGAGTTCATGAACGCGAAATGTGCGCCATTAAAAAGTGCTGGGCAAAAGGTACGCGCCAACAACAATTGCATTGGTTAATGAAACGTACAAACAAAAAAGGCAAAAGTAATAAAGAAGGTAATCAGCGAATGAAAAATTACGATTGGCATCAAATGGCAAGAAGCCAATTCGAGTACGAGTGTAATTAAAAACCGACCGTTGCTGAAACATTCAATGAAACTCTTTCGAAGAAAGAAACAGAACAAAAACAAAAATATTTGGCCAGATTTTGACAAATTTAGCGGCAATTTAAGCCTTTCAAACTGGCTAATGGGATTGAGAGCAGATGGCGGTCTATTCGTTCAGGTGATTCGTCGATACACCAGCAGCGAGTATAATACATAATATCATAAACACTTACAGCGTGGGGCCAGCGCTTAACCGAGTGGTAGGGTAATAGCTGAATTTCTATTTTGAGAGGCATGAATGAACATTTTCTGATCAATTTCGGTTACTTACGTATACGCATAAATACGTATTCTTTATTTAGCGCGAATAAACATTAAACACACCCTAAATGAACAGTAATTGGGGTTCTATTTCAATTAGATTATAAGCGAATACATCTAAACAGGTTTTTGTGTTTTGGTAATAGAACTAGCTATACACGAGGCAGAATCGTTGCAAGAATAGGACTATTCCAAATCATAGGTAGACAAGCTTTGTTTTCGAACCCAAATTATGGTTGAGTTCAATAAACAAGCCGGGTAACAGAATTCTCCCCTGTGTTTTTGCCAAGCAAATGGAATTAGCTTTCAATAAATTCCGATAGATGCTTAAACGGATTTAGTGGACAAAGTGACAGTTTAAATTTTGCAATGGGTATAAATGGAGTTCTACTTTTAAATTTGAATATAACAAATAAAGGTCAGCGAAAAAACCCAGCGATAAGTTTGTTTCTAATCATTCAATGAGTTTTTGTTCCCCTAAGCCTAGTATGCTGGTCGCGCTTAAATTAAGCCCCCATATGTCTATATAAAAATGTCTCCAAAGATAAAATTAAACAAGCAGTATACGCAGTTTAAGCTAAATTTGTTGGCCACTGTACGAAAAATCTCTACAGAATTTAAGTAAGCGTTTAATGCAAAATACATTTTTCCACAGCTAAATTTTGACAGATCAGAGAAAATATCGGTATTCGCAACAAAATTTCAAACGAAAGCAAATTAACAGTAGCAAGTCCATCAACTTTACCAACACAGTTCTTGTTTTTTAACCGGACTTACACCGTCAAAATTAGTCGAACATTAAGCGAAGTGGTGTAGAGAAACATTGGAGAGGCGCTTAATTCTAGCTTTCCTGGAATAGCATACTAGGCTTTATAATGAAAATTAACAACCCCAGTAACGCTGAGGCTGACATAGAGAAATATGTTCTGAAATTATAGGCGATCTGTGGGTATTATAGGACGCCACCTGTGGAGAAAAAAAAATACCCAAAGCAGTGGCAGTTGCAATACCTGATTGAAAACAATAAGTCTTACTTTTCCACGAACTAAAATTACAGTTCCACATTAAAAAGGAATTTTTAGAACTAAATAATAAACGTCAATTAATGTCATTCCCAGGCCAGTGTCCCAAGAAAACCTTAAACAAAGTTTTTAGTACGATTTTGGAAGTTTTGTGTGGTGAACATTATTTTAGTTTGTTAATAAATAGAATCTTGAAAAGCGGCGGTCCGAAATGCCATTTGCATGACAATCTATAGGTACGATTCATTTGCAACTAACATGGAACAGGTTGTCACAATGGGAACGTTCAAGTATCTAGTTTAATAAGTCTGACAGCTCTCTGACTAGATCTATCTCGGTTTTGATTGGGGGAAATCGGTCATATGAGAACCCCTTTTCATTTGACGTTTATGAAGGGGTAGCCGACGAATCTAGTTAAGAAATTCATGACTGAGTACTAATTTGACAGTTCTAATATGTGGCTGACGTAGAAAAAGTGACGTTCCCGACCAATCTAGTTTTTGCGTTCAGGTTGCATCTCATCCAAACCAATTTAGTCGACTTGAGATAACTGGATTCTTGAATGTGCTCAATTTTAGTGCAATTGGTTGCAAAGCGTAATTGTCAAACTAGTGTCAAATGTGTGTTGGAAAATAAATTGCTCTAAAAAATAAAAAACAATGAATATGGATACAAAAATTAACTTTGAGAGGCAAAAAACTCTTACGCGGTACTAATTACAGTTTTTAGTCTTCTTTTTCCTTTAGTAAAAGGCTTGTTCTTTTCATAAAGTGCTGCCGAGCATTAATTTTCACATCTTTTCCACTATTCAGGTAAACTCTCGATTCTATTCACGCTCGAACAACTCCGTAAACGAAAACACAAACGTATATGCCGCTGTAACGACTTCGTATAATGTTTTTAAAAAGAGATGTTATAACACAGTTTAATTTGACAGTAAAATCTGACATTAATAATATTACGAATTGCAATCGACAACAAATGATGTTATACTTGGTATAATGGGAACAATGGCCTTTACTCTGACACAAATATATTTGTTATTCGTACAAGTAGATGATAGTTGGCTGTTGCTAGCGGACCAACATTTTCTGAGTGACAAAACAAAACAGCCGGCAGCTGACGTTTGGTATTTTTACGAGCCTGCTCCACCTCAGAGGTACAGCTACAGAATACAGCTTTATGAAGCACGAACTAGAGCGGTTTCGAGCAGAATTTTTCTCATGGAACGCCAAAAGCAAGTCAAAGTCACTTAACAAACCAAACGTCACTCGATAAGCATTTTGAGATGGAAATGCCTCTCAAAACCGAATGATTATCAGAACAATTAAACTGACGTTTCTGTCAAATCGTCGAACAAATCCTGAACAATATGAGTGGAAAAGTACAGTTGATAGGTTTGCGTGTCTGATACCGAGGACCATGGCAAAGTACCCAATTAAAGCAACGCAATTTGGAAGTTATTAACAAAAGTACAGTAAAAATCAAAATCGGGTGAACCGATTCACCAGCGTGGGAGTGTAAATCGCCGTATGACTTGCTAAACCCACCGGCCAGGGACAGAAAACATTTTCTAATACATTTTACATATGACGCCGACGACGATGATGATGATGATGATGTATGCATGAGAGCGCGGCAGTTGATATTGAAAATATATATTCACTGCACGTTCGCTGATACGAAGTTGAATAATAAACTGACATACATACGTCTGCGCATATATAGAAACAGAGTGCTTAACGTTTGAAACAGTCCGATTTCGAAAATGGGACCAGTACAGAGGTGTCTAACAAACTCGGTTTCATTTGCCAAACACAGAAGCAGTACATCGCTAATGCATTCAATTCGAATTCGATTAAACATCTAAAGCCTTCATTACAATCGAGATACAAGTGTGTGCATCGAACTCTGTAACGAATACAAATGTAACTGGTAATTTAATTGTATTTGACGACTTCGACTGTAAAACTGTTTAACGATTGCGGCTATGAAAGCGAAACTGATGAGCAATTGTCTCGACTCCGCAACATATTGAACGTTTAATTGGCATTTGGATTTTAATATTTCATTTCCGCACACAGATGTCCGTCTAATACTGTTCCGAAATTAGTCGGACATCAGTGTCGGTGTGTAAACTGATTACCACGTAAATGCGCCCTTTAACAAAAATAACTCCACACCGCAGTGGTGAAGAAACGCTTTTGTATCTGGGTGGCAAGATAAAGTTAATAACAACATTATTGGTATTACGACTCCTGCTGGGAGTGACGCGGCGGGTGGCACATTTTCACAGAAGGGTTGCTGTCGAACGATGGCGCGCTACACTCGTACATCAAAGTCAAACGATAAAAGGCAAAGCCTCACCTCCATTTATTGTACATCAGTGGAGCTGAACCAACACGGTGAAAGAAGCTCCTGGAGAAACGCAGTATCTTTTATTTTTATGTGGAACCGATGAGATCCGATGGATCTAATACATGCATTACTAAAAATAAACTCCTCTGGCGTATTCGTGGGTTTATTTGGAAAAGCGACTCCCGCGAGATGTTACATTCGATTCAGTTTATAAATTTAGACTCGGGGAATTTGCTCTTTCCGAAAGTCAAGTCCAATAATCACGCGGGAATTGTGGGTGTCTGTCTGTTTCAAGTTCGACAGCAAGGAATCACATTCTCGATCAAAGTCAAAATAGGTGGCACGGATTCAAATTGACAAATCACCTTCGCAGGGGATTCGTCTTTGTGCCAGATGATTGGACTGTGCGGTACGCCTCAGAAGTCGCATCCAATCAAGTTGAAGCAGAAAATAGCCTCTTCGTCAAAAGATGACCCCCATAGGCAACGTTTTCTTACCCAACGAACCGGCAAATCAAACACAACATAATATCCTCTTATGGTGTCAGCGACAGGATGGCTGCCGCACAGAAATCATTCGATTAGTAAACCCTCGCCTCGCGCAGCAAATGCCAAAATAGAGACGAATGTGTTCGTCCCTGTTGGGTCAACCTATCCCATCAATTCGATCCAAAATAAACAGGAAGTATTAAAATCTATTACACAGAGCCAACAACAATGGAACGAACACGACGACGAGACATACAGACACGGGGAATGCGGCGGTAGGTTGTGCTGTCACTTCTAAGTGCAGTAGGGTACCGAATCGATATTGGCTTTCAGAGTGGAAGAGCTCTCATCCTCGTACACAGAAGGCTATAAATACCGTCTAACGAATATCAACCACAAAAGGACTGTAAAATTTTTAAGCTCTAGCTTCATGGAGGTATAGTGTTACCGGTGAATGATGGTGTTCGAGTATACAGTGTATTGTGTTGCCTGCCTTTATAGTTCAAAATTTAATGAATGCATTGTAATGAGTGTCTTCTGTTTCGGAGACGACATTTTCCAATAGAGAGGTTACCGAGAAATTACGTACAAACTCCTATTAAAGCAATGATGAAAGTTTCTTTTTTTTTTTGGAACTTTAACGAAAAGGAAACCAACAGAGACTGAGGTAGGTCAACCTGTGATACCCTGGTGATGGATCTACTTTACAATAATCTGCCATTTAAGATACGAGCAACAAAGAATGCCGATGATGATACTGTTGACAAATAGTTATAAAGAGGGGAGACCTTCGGAAATGCTCCACAAACCGCAACGATTTTCGACTTGCAAAATAGTTGCTGGTAAATGAGGCGAACATCTTGCTGTCAAACGAATGAGGTCCCAACGCATTCAACTGACAGATGGAAAGAATACACGACAACTTATGAAAGGTGACTCAAAAACAACGCATAAAGTAGGTTTACTTTCTACTTCTATGACCGTTGAATCCGTTGACAGTTCTTACAAAATTGAGGTTAAGCACGACTGGTTGGTGGGAACTTTGATATGTTCAATAAAAATGTAAATGTCTGTGGAATTATTGCGCAAAAAATAAATTCATGCGACAGATTTTATGGGCCTGTTCATTCTGTTACATAAATGTTACAAAAATGGGAGGGAGACGTCAAATTTTATGGGCTGAGCAACGGATGGCACCATCCCCTTCAAACAGCGAATCCAACAAGTATCTTGAGCTCAAACTGAAGGAAAAAGAATTAGAAAGGCAAACCTTAAGGCCTGACATATGCTGCGGTCCTCTGACTGTATACAGTGGCGGTCACATAAAGCGACCATGCCGAAAACGTCGAGGTGAACTCAGTAGCTATGTATTTTTACAGATTTTGCTGCTGGGTTTGAGTATTTAACAACTTGGGAGACGAAAAAGTGCTCTCCAGCACAACCAAAAAGAAGAGAGAGTCTGGACAACAAACCACCCCCGTGCATCATCCAGGGCACTTTTAGGAACAGAAATAATAAAGAAAGCCGACCTTAGGTGGTAGAATCTGCCGGACATATCTATCTAAGAAACCTTGACACACTTCGATTACAAGAGATCTGTAGGGAAATTCTTTAACTCGGCGGGGAACACCTGTCTGAGCTCTGGTCTTCTGAAAAACGATGCCAAGAGGCTCACAATAGAAAACAATAGGCACCTGCATATTCTCCAATGACCTGCAACCCGAGTAAATCATGGCACACGTGCGAACTATGCGAATGGGAAATATTATCTCGCATTCAAGGAAACTTCTTCCAACAACTGCAAAGGACTACCTACCCTCTGCAGGGAAATGGGATGTATTTACATGATTTCTTCCGTGTAAGTAAGTTTGATTGGGGCCTCAATCAAGCGCCTATTCTCTCATAACCCTTTTCAACCTAACCTAACCTTAAAGTGAAAAAATCGCTCGACGACACTTCCTACCGATGTTTTCCTGTTTTTTTAATTCATTTATCTGTTACCCATTATAAAATCAATTGACGTAAGTCAAAAGCCGAGGTTACACGTCCCAACTGTCAAACCGGTGATGTAAGTGGACTTTATTTTCGCCACAAACCTGCTCCCGAATTCTTCTTCTTCGAAATGTCATTCCTATCTGACATCCAATTTGTCGAAATTGGATCCGCGAATTAATAACGCACTCACACATTTACGGCACACGTTCAAAAAACGACTTTAATTAGAGTCATCAATTTGACTATCCTCGGGTCATATGTCAAATTGTATTTCTTTATCTACATCAAACACTGCTGCTTGTCAAACAGAATATATAACTTTTCCCATGTTGGGAAAACACCAAAAGGGTTGGCATGTATGTGCACTGTGCATACTCCAGTGAACATGATAAACAGAAAATATGTGTGCCCTATCTACCGGCGAGCAAACTGTTTCAGTTTCAGCGCTTTATCTTTTTTTCGCCTTTGGACACAAACTCTCCGAAGAGGGAGAAACACAAGAACATCTGGATGGGAAAAGATAAAACTAGTTCTGTACAAAGAAAATTGGTTTCGCACCATCGTTCACAAACAAACAGTCCTGCTCCTGCATAAGGAGAACAATTACCGCACAAAGCCAGATATCAATTTACTGCACTCACTCGTAGGCACTCGTATGTATGCACGCGCTTCCGAAGGCCAAAATAACAACTAAAATTAGTGTTTATTTGTAAACATTTACAGGACGGCTCCGTTTCCGTTCGCCTTGGCAAAAGTTCCGAAAAGAGAACCAGCGTATACGTAACTTGTGGACTTGAAAATCGCAATCATCTCCGACTCCGTATACCTAAGAGAAATCCTGCGCACTGATTGTTGACATGATATCCTAGTTCCTCCCAAAAATAAAAAAAGTGTTACGGCGCTTACGGAAATGCATTTATTATTCAAAAAGTTTCCAACAAAAATTTCGTAACATGCCCGCAGAGCTCCCATTTTGGCCGACCGTTTTCCATGGGTGCGAATTAGGGTAGGCAGGTGAAGCGCAAGGTGTGAAAACAAGATACCTATAGCATTTGGCCCAGGGAAACGATTACCATTTGACTTCTGTTTAATTACACACTGGGTACGTTCCGAAAACACGAAACCCACACCCACGCTCTCTACATCGCACTGTACACACCTTGATATTTATTTTGCACGCTGCTGGCGAGTACGCGTTTTCATCACTGCGTTCACTTCTGTATGGCACTGGCACACTCTTGTATTTTACATATTTTCGATAAAATTTGCCTCGAACCTTTTTTGCTTTTTTGTTGTTTTCGCACACGATATGTCAACTTCGCGACGACGACGACGAAATTTCGACTGACGTCTAGCTGTAGATTAGGAAAACCTTTTGGAGAATGTGCTCTTTTTTTTTTTTTGTCCCCAAAACTAGTATCACAATCCGTACGGCGGTTTTTCTGCTGGTTCTTGCTCGAAATTATTTTCTTTTTGATAAAATTTGATTCTACAGAAAGAAAGGGGGGAACAAAAAAACAAACGCACAACTGAGGCAGAGGTGGTGGATAATGCCAACCGACCTCAGCTCTTGGGTAGTATTCCGCTAGAACTTGCGCTGCGTACGAACGACGGTGATAAACTAAACAAATCGCAAAAGCACAGAGGCAGAGTGACTGTGGGGCAACCGTGAACGACGGTTGGATGTGGTGTGGTCTGGTGAGCTGGGAGCCGTTTGTGCTGACGACGAGCCACGGTAAGGTTTCAATTCAAATGCGCGCGAGGGGGCTGTAATCGCGTTTACATCACCACCCTCTCTCTGCGGCCAATGGAGGTTAGTAGTGTGGAGGCAGTTGTATCTTGTGTCATGTGTACCAGGCGTCCATTGATTTTCTGTTACAAATGCAATATTATGGGATCTTTGGTACTTTCGTTTTTGTATTTTTTTGTTGGTACTTTTTTTTTTTTGATTTTTTATTCAGATTGCGGGAGCTTTTTGGGCTGAGCGTTTTTTTTTTTTTTGAGAGATCATAAACACTTTGCTCCAGTTTCTCAGAGAGTCCTGAAGTTCTCTCTTAAGAACAGAGTGCAGCGATTTCGATTTCGATGCTGGATAGAGAGAGGACCTAACCCAACCTACAGCCACAGCTACAGTCTGTGGAAGTGGGCATCGGCATCAGTGGTGCTAAAATCGCTTTGGGGTGAATCGTCCGAAAATCGTAAAATGCCCAATTTTCTCGGAGAACGATTAAGGCAACTGGACACTTTAAGTGTTCTTTAGGGTTTTCCAATAAGAAGTGTTATTTTGGTATTCAAAGAAAAATGTCATTTTTGGAGATAAATGATCGGATGTTTATTTCATAATAAAGAGGAAGGTATGCCGTTAATAATGAAAAACAACATCAGCCAAATGGCCACCACGATCACGCATACAGGACCTTTTCATGAAATTTTCCATAACCAAATCGCAAAGTGGCTGCCCTATGTCCTCGATAGCCTCACGTTGAGTTTTCCGTGCCTCAGATGCGACAATTTTGCTTGTTGACGTAGCAACCGAGGTGGAAATGGGCCTCATCAGTCGAGATGATTTTTCGATGGAATTCCGGATCATTTTCATGCATTTCAAGGGCCCAATCAGCAAAGACACAAAGTTTTTTCACCATTTTTGTAGTGAATTTTAATAATTTCAATGCGTTGTTGAAGCGTGTATCGTTCCATTTTTAGTAATGGCGTAGTTTCTCCTTATCAAATGTCAAAGAACAAAAGCTTCAAAAGTGGCAGCTACCGAAACAGCGGGTCATTCACAATAACACCTCTTTTTGGAAAACTCTTTATTACGCTTCAGAAAGTGTCCCAGGACTGGATGGTTAAATAGAACTAGAAATATAGCTTCTGATACACGTTACGATTTATTTGCTGAAGAGCTAAGCCTGTGTTTTAGCAAGGGCAATCTTTTCTGAGCCGCGGATGACTGGATTCCTAGTTCTACTGACCCCAAGTGAACCTTCTAAGTCGCAATAACAAGTTCTGCGCCTTGAAAGTGGAAAACGCGTTTGATTTCATAAATTGAGTACGTAATTGAAGCGAATTAGAACTGGAGGACATGTGGTTCCAACAGGACGGAGCTACTGCGCGAGCCACAACCGATATTCTGAAGGCGGCGTTCCCGGGTCGCCTCATCGTTTGGCGATTTGCACTGGCCCGCAAGATCGTCCGATTTAACCGTTCCAGACTTTTTTGTGGGGTTTTTTAAAGTCCCGTGTTTACGTGAACAAGCCCGATACCCTAGAAGCCCTCAAGGACAACATTCGAAACGAGTGCGAGAATCTGTCACCCGAAGTTCTCGCCGAAAATGCCACAAATCGAGCCCGAATGGCAATCAATTGTGACGGCGCCCATTTCGCCGATATCATCTTCTTGACTTGACCAATAAAATTCTAAAGGTTCAAATAAACATAATCAAAAAACAGAATTGAAGTTTATCATTTACGAAAAAAATGAGAGCCAAACAATATCGGATGACTTCTTTTGGCCAACTCTGTAGAAACGAAATCGCGAGCTTTCCCTGTAAAATGACTTCGAGCTGCTCTGTGGAAACAGAGTCCTCCTCAATGACCCTAATGAAGTTATATAACTCCGTACCTACGAAGGAAGTAGCGTTACGCACTACTAAATGCCTACCAGCTCTGAGAGAGACGCGCATTTTTTGAATCACATCGCATGATGCTTGTTTCAAAATGTTCTACAAAGGGCAAACTTCGTTTAACCGAGTAACTTGCAATCAAACGTTCAATAAATTGAATCAGCTCTTGTTACTTTGTTCGAGACAAGTTTGAGTTTAAAGCCGGAGGGCACGAGGTCGATTTAAGGTAAACATTTCCCCCCGTATTAATAAACAACTGTGCACAAGTGAGTAAGCTAGTAGACATCAGATAGCATACACAAATTGTACATAACTGCTGAATAACGAGTTGATAACTTTTACGCAGCATTCATTAATACGGGGGTTTGACTCTGTTCAGAGAATACGCATACAAAAGAGCCTTCCATAACTCAAAGTAGACCGTTCAAATATCCATTCTTCGATAGTTTACTCTTAGGTTTGGTCAAATCCTACCAACCCTTATCGAGCCACTAAGTTTCGAACGATGATTTCCTGGAAGAATCTTCTCGTGAGCATATTCAGTTGCTCACAAACTGAGGGAATTTTTCCGATATTCCGAGGTTATACAAATTCGAATCAAAGTATTTTTCAATCATCATCATCCCCCCATTTTAAAGTCCTCAATATCACCCCCAAAAATCGTGGCGTCGTACATTTGCTTCCCGGAATCGTACTTCTTTGACAACGCTGGCGGCCATTGAAACGCTGCGACTATTTGTTTACTTGTTGGGATATCAATAAACTGCATGAGGTATTTTGTTGAACAGTCATGTGAAAATACTGTTCATTCTCCGATCACTCTGACGTCTGATCATCGGAAGTCCAATCGAGAGAGATGTTTACGTAAGATTAAAAATTAGTGCGCTCATAATTAGAAACGTTTCAATCTCTGTCTGCCTGGTTAAAGGTCAGTTCACAATTCAGACAGTGTGACAGCGATTTATCATGAATCTTTCAACGTTATCAGTCGAGAGTTCAACTTTTGACACAGTACTGCCGAGCCTTTTATGGTTTTGCGTGTAATAGTGACTTCGAAATAACGCAAATCAATTTAATTGGATTGTGTGTTAACGACTTTGAACATTGTCATCGTTGGAAAAATTCCAGGTGAAGAAAAGGCCACCGTAGGAAATGCACATTTAGAGGGCTTCGTTTC
This sequence comes from Cheilosia impressa, assembly GCA_948293265.1. Classification (NCBI taxonomy): domain Eukaryota; kingdom Metazoa; phylum Arthropoda; class Insecta; order Diptera; family Syrphidae; genus Cheilosia; species Cheilosia impressa. Next base: position 781,919 of record OX411882.1, read on the forward strand.
ACGTTGTCTGTCACCCGCACAATACACAAATTAGTAACGGCCTTTCTAATAGGATTATTGTTCGTTATTTACAAAAGGACCAATCAGTCATTGAGAGGTGCATTCTCGTCGTATTTAGTCTTTTTTTTCTGGCAAATCTAATCTAGATTAGCTACGCATAGTATCGACTGTCATAAATAACAGAAACCACGTAGGCACCAATAATTTGAAAATCAATAAGGGGTAAGGAATAGGGATAAGGAATTTCCAAATAGGACCCAGCCCTCACAGCCATTCGTTGGAGTGGGTATTATTTTCGGAGTAAGTATTTAGAAGGGACCCAACATTTTATAGCGAGTCTTCTTCTTCTTTGGTGACGCTACAGCTTCGGGTGAGCCTGGGCCGCCACTAACAAGCACAGCCTCCAGGACCATTCGAAAAGTGGACAATTATACTTCCGGTGGTTTGAAAAAAACCTTAAGCTGATCATTTGGGTTTTGGTACAGTGTACAGCACAATAATCACTGAGTGACTGCGCACATTGATGAGTCGAAAACCAGTGAAGGAACTAGTGCAGAAGTGTCTATAAGAGTAAGTCGTGGAGAAGCACACGGTTGAATGTACAATTTTACTCAGGTTTAATCAATTTTACGGGCTTTGCCGAACCACCCAGGCCTTACTAACACCATTTCTGTTCTTTTAAGGTTAGAAATCAAGTTATCACAAGTGGAGGCAACGTTTTGAGTTTAAGTTTGCGTGGGACAGCCTAAAAAATATAAAAAAAATTTACAAATCTGTAAAGGTCTCTGTCAGATTCCGCAAACCCTGCCGAAACTCCAGATCGCATTCAATGTTCCACAAGAAATTTGGAAAAATACCCAAAAACTAGATAAGTGTACCCATTCGGGAATTCGCAACAGAAACTGGACTGGACGAAGTGCTTCATGGTGGATATATTTAATGCAACCGGGAAACAAAGCTCTACAACCTGTAAGCACAAGAGCAACCAATGAGCCTGCTGTAGAGGCAACCTGGAACTTACTACCTTCTTAATCGACAGCCCGGCAAATAACGACAAAAACTGCACGAAAACTATAATCGAAGCGTGTGAAATGCTGTCGGAAACAGCTCAAAATGTTGATCTTCTAGGTCACTGAATATGAAGGCAATCGAAGCAATGAAAAGGCCGTCAAATTAGCAGGACGAAAGTTTAAACAAGTTGATCCCTTTGTAAATAACTCGCAGCTTAAAGCAGGGGAGGAAAAAATAATACGAACGCCAGATGAATTATGAATAGAATTTGATATTGTTATGGGAAGCAGTCAGAAAAGTTGTAAAGTGAAAACTTTTCCTATAGCGTGGGCGTATACGTAATATTTTTCCTTGTTAATATTTGAATACCCCCGCCACAACTCATAATGGTCATCTGTTTTTTAAGTAATACAGTTGTTGAGTTTGGTGATTTACTTTTTATTATAAATATAGTCGGTTTTTGTTTGGTGACAATCTGGAATGTTTTAAATATGCGTGAAAATAACTATCATGACCACTTAGAGAGGGTTTTCTTATCCTCTTATTAATAAACGCTGCGTAAAAGTTATCAACTCGTTATTCAGAAGTTACGTCAAATTTTTATATGCTGTCTGATGTATACTAGCTAACTAACTTGTGCACATTTGTTTATAAATCTTCTTTGAACGTAATGAGTTCTTCCGTATCGTCAGCAGCAATTTTTTGCTCTTCACGACGAAGGTTGGGTAAACTGTTGTGACCCTAGGTTTTTTTTTAAGAAAATGAGAATACTTTATGCAAAGACGAGTCTAGCAAGATTTGTACAAACTTTTAAAGGGGTAGAGTATGCTTTTAGACACAGAACAAATAGCAAGACGCTTAACAAAACTGCCGATTTTTACGGAATTGTCGCTGTACCTACTGTGCAAAGTCTACATGCATTAAATTGTGATTGATTCTGAGCTACTACAATACGATTTTCATATTGCTCTGCTATCTACGAGAGTCAAAATGCAAGACCATCATCGAAGGCTACTATGATTACAGATGATGTACGAGATACAGACAGTTTGTAACTACCTTTGCAGCTTACCAGCAAGTCAGTCGATGTTTGTTTAGATAACAACTCTCCCCAACAATTTTTGCCTGGCTTTGTACTCGACACTCTTCATCTCAGTGGTGGATTTTGGCACACTCAGTTGCTTAATATGATTTTCGTTCGCGTTTGCTTTGATATTCAGAAGAACTAGGTCCATTACGTTAGTAGGATAAGGTATATGGACAGAATGGAAACCAACCAACAAGAACCAACTAAAATCAGCGAAAAAGAGGAAGCATCAGCGAGCTCTGCATTCAAAACTGCTGCAACTCTCTAAGGATAAGTGTGGTTTGGCGATTTATGTGCAGCGTTGAATCGTAATCGCCAGAGGACATGAATATGATGCAATTTTAACCTCAAAAGTGAGTTTTTAACTACACAACCAACCGTTTAAAGTCAATTATCACCCCACTCCATAAGAAACTCTGGATTTTTCATGTACAAAGTGGCCATTTGCATAGGGACACGGCTTAGGTCTTTTAAGAAATAAGTTTGGCCTTAAAACGTACAGGCTCGTGCCCGACAATGAAATACTGGAGCTAAGATCCCTTTAATCGAGCGAAGCGAGCCACATTACCCCTTTTTGCAGTGTTTAACCGTAGCCGTCGACCTAAGCCGTGCCCCAAACGTCGTGCAAATAGCATCAGCCAATATTGAAGGGATCACCAAGTGAATATCTATGAACAGGTACACCTACCATCCTAGGACAAAGATTAAACGTATTTTGCAATCTAAACTCAGACTGACTCCAAATGCAATTTATAAACGCTTTCCTTCAAATAAAATAGACAAATGCAACCTTTTTTTCTTAAATAAAACGTGCGTTTTGATTTTGTATTTTCTACATAATTTATTTCGTAACATCCAAGATAGCTAGTCAAGTCGCCTAAGCGCTTCGGATCTTTCTGCGTTCTCTGTAAACGGAATCCTTTTGAACTGGATAGGACAATGAATTGTTTTTAATAAATATCATATTAATATGGAAATAATTATACTTACTATACGGATCGAAGCGAATAATTTCAATTTTATCAGCTAAACGTTCCCGAACAATGTTAAACTGGTGGCCACTTACAACACTCTCCATGAGAACCATGAGCTTTCTACGGCAGATAAAATAAAAACGTGGTATTAATGGATTTATTATCGCTTAATGGTTGGGATTGTCAACTCACTTGCTCTTTACTCTTTTCAGCAAAACATTTGTGATAAACATTTTAAATTTGAGAAAATAAACACAAATCCACGACTTCTACAGAAATGTTGTGTTATGACACCGGTCCGTGGGTAGATGTCAAATGGGAAATAAAAAAAATCATATAATGGGTGCGTTCAACTCGCAAGTAGGTTAGGTAGGGAAATTTACATTTTGGTAGCGGAAATTTCCGATTATGGCAGTTGTGAATGAATGAAAAGGAATTTTAGAATATTTCCAATTTAAATTCGGAATTTGACAAAACCAAAGCCGGCAAAACATGAAAATCTCAACACAGCTTATTGAAGTTCTCTTGAAAAGTGAATTCGAGGGTGGATTGTGCGAGATCACGGAAGGACTGCGCAACCATCACTCTAAGAATTTTATTATAAAAGAAACCAAATTAACTATCTTTTGGTGTTTCCTATGGCCAAAGTGATTTTCATACGAGATTGTCCGCTCCTGGGAAAGTAAAACAACCAAAAACAAATTCCGTTTGCAAATCGCATTTAATAAACAATCTTAAGAAATAAAGTTAACAACTGAAGGGTCTGTCAAACATCAGCAAGCCCCTTTCCCACAAAGTTTGCACAATTGAGATCTTTCGGTCCTCATCGTCCTCAAGGGGCAGTTCATTCACAGCCACATACTCTGGGTATGACTTGATCAACACCTCAATACTGGTTGCGTCTTCGGGTTCGATCTCTATGAAGTTCGGCTCGTACTCACAGTATTCCTTGGAGTTGTCGACGTAGTAGTATATGCGGATCTTGTCCTCTTCCTCAACCAGTCGCATGATGTTAGCGCGCAACAATCGAACCTTAGTCATCGAGTCTATTTCGTAGTCAGCAACACATTGCCCCTCGGAGTTGGCCGTATTTTTACTGCCAAAAACAGTGCGGGCTTTTTCTTCAGAGGTGACAACTGGCGGAAGTGCCTCATGTTGATACTTCTTGGCTAATTGGTCGACAGCTTGATCGACTGGAATTTCCAGCAAGGCCTTTGCAATGAGGTCGCGACACTTGCGGAGGAAGTCTTTGCGTTCTCGTGAATCAACGTCAGAGTACACGATGCCAGCATTGTGCCAAACATTCAATGGGAGACCACGGCGCAAGTCCACGTTCTCGGTGATGGCACGTTCAAGAATCAGGGGGAACATCTTCTCCATGAGGTCGGCATACGACTGCTTCTGGTATACACTCAATGTTATGTGTAACGAATGGAATCCGGGCTCCGTGAATGCCTGGTGAATAGTTCCACGGGGGAAGTAGAGAATGTCACCCGGCATGAGAACCTTTTCCAGTATTGGTTGGCCAATTTCGCTCTGCGAAAAGTTTTTCGACGAAAAGCGTGGCAGTTCCTCCTTCTTGGACCTTGGATTGTACAGCTTCCAACGTTTTCGCCCCTCGATTTGTAGCACGAACGCCTCGATGTCGTCGTAATGGGGAGCGAATCCCTGGCTATTGGGAGGCGTGAGGTACGAGTTCGATCCCACCATGCAGTGGAAAAATTCCTGCAGCGTCGTGTTCATTGCGAATATCGCAGGCAGATATGTCTGCGGATTCAGCAGGCGAATACTGCAGCCATTTGAATAGTGATCCCAAACCACTGGCGGCATGGCGCGTCCTTCCGGGTTCAGAGTTTCACGTTCACCTGCGAAATACATATTGAACTAGGTTTCCAAATGACTGCTTAAAGCGAGCTTACCGTTCTTGTAGGAGGTGATGTCGATGTTCTTGGTGAACTCAATGTGATTGCCTATCAGCATCTGATCAATCATCTCAAATGAGATCAGCTTACTGAAGTAGGTGGGGTCATTGCGTTCCACTAGGCATGGTGCCTTCTCCCAGAATTTTTCGAAAAACTGATCAACTCCTATTGGCGCCAGAAGCCATTTTAAAAGCTTTGATCCGTCCTTAGTACTGTTATTTCGTAGTGGTAGATATGCCGACGGCGATGGTAGCTCACTCTTGATCACTTCCTCAGCGTTGTCCTTGGGCGTGGATGTTTTAAAACTTTCCCCTGTCTCCTTAGATTGGTTGCTCTTTTTCTTGGCCGATTTCTCCACAGGCTTCGCTATTTTCTCATCAGATTTTCGTTTTCGGTTAGCATTTGTGGGTTTTGTCACAATTTCTGCATTTGGCGTCGCTTTTTTTGCCTTTGTTGCTACTGAAGGTATTTCAGACGATCCCTGTGTGTTGCTTTTCTGTTTTCCTTTACGAATTACTTTTATTGGGGTTTCGCCATTGAGTTGTGCACCGGCATTTAAACACTCGCCATTCAAAGCAGCATCCACCAAAATTTTTGTTTGTGACTTGTTTTGTACTTTCTTGGATCTTGGCGCTTTTTGTTTCTTTGGTGATTTCTTACCTGCACCTTTCTTGTAAATTGCAAATGCTGAAACTTCTTCCATTGTGTAGTTTATTTGTTAAAATCACCTTTTCTTATGGTGCTGTGTGAATAGTTGAACGAATTACAATTGAAAATTGCTGCTGAAGAATTGTCAAAACAAAAGCACGTGTCAGATTTTTTCTAGTACAGTAATGCTCAAGTTATACTTCTTTAAGTCGCACACACAATGCGCTTTAAAATGTGTGCGATTATAATTTTAGTACCTACAGCTAGGTACATAGTTTAATTTAAGCGACATTTTACTCAAAGTTATAACTTCTGTTATATAGCTTTGTTTGTACGGAAAGATTTAGTACATATTTGTTCAAAGGTATGAACTGAGGATATTCCTTACTTCCGAAATGGTTGCGGATGGGATCTTTTTGGACTTTTAATTAAATTTTTAGAAGTAAGGCTACTGATGGAATTATGTGAACGCGAAAGTTCAAAAAGGTATGACTGGTATGTCAAAAGGTGGTAGGTAGCTATATTGAGTTTTGTGCAAAACTCTACTGCCGTTTCCATGGGGCATTGGCTATCTTATTTTTCGGCCAGAGTCCAACCTTACATGAAAGAGCTGTAGGTACACCGAATTAAAGATCGACAAATTAACCCTGACAACTATATCGGTTCTCCTGCTAACCTAGCTGTCTTCCATCTGTAACAATACCTAGTTTTGTAAATAAAAAGTGATTGCGGCCGCAAATCGTTCCGTCGAAACAAGCAAAAATGTCCCGCTCCAGGATACTTCAACAAACAGACCTACACAGCTGAGTAGTGATTGACATTTGTGTGTATTTTGTTTTGGCTACAAATTGCCGTTTCTATTTTGCAATTGTTTTTAAATAAACATTTAAAATGGAGCAAGAAAAGGAAGATCCACCTCCACCAAAGCAATCCGACGAAGATGCCGATTTGGCCAATTTACTCACGGCCGAGGAATACCTGGCAAGGAAAAACATCGTCCTGCTAGAGTACGAGAGACAAATGTTCCTGGATATGGTGCAATCCGATGGACTGGTTGTTTGCGCCAAGTTTGTTACCCAAAATAATTTTACAAAAAAAACTTTTATTCAACTCGCAATTGCAGGGGTCTTTCATATGACCGCGTGATAACAAACATCATAAAGGCATACAGTGATGCCGGGAATCTTATCCTGGTAGTCAATGCTTCTGATTGGGAGGAGGAGTACTACAAGTCGAAGCTGGACAAGAAATACGTGCATGAAGTAGCCAACACGGCTGCTGAGAGGTTAAGGCAAAACGTATTCATGAGGAATTATTGACGTTGTATTGTTTTTCTCGTCACGCAGGGAACGGACCTACCTTGAAGGCGGTATTCAGTTCATATCCACCCGAATTCTCGTTGTCGATTTACTGAAAAACCGCATTCCCATTGAGCTGATCACTGGTGTTATTGTAATGCGGGCGCATACCATTGTGGAGTCTTGTCAGGAGGCGTTCGCACTCCGCCTGTACAGACAGAAAAATAAAACCGGCTTTATCAAGGCGTTCTCCAGTAGTCCGGAAGCGTTCACGGTCGGGTACTCGCAAATCGAACGAACGATGCGAAACCTCTTTGTCAAAGTGCTCTACATCTGGCCAAGGTTTCATGCCACAGTGCGAGCTTCTCTGAAAAAATTTGAAGCCCAGACCGTGGAACTTCATGTACCCATGTCTGGCAAAATGGTTAACATTCAGAGTCACATCCTGGACGTTATGAATTACCTCGTAAAGGAAATCAAACGCATCAATCGCAATGTGGATCTGGAGGAGATCACAGTCGAGAACTGTGTCACCAAGAAGTTCCACAAAATCCTACAGGTTCAGCTGGACTGCATTTGGCATCAGCTGAACTCACAGACAAAGTTAATTGTCGCTGATTTGAAGATCTTGCGCAATCTAATGATGTTAGTAGTAGGATTTTCTTTGCGATTGTGTTAGCAACACTAATTTTCTTGTGTTCTCGTTTAGCTCGACCATCTACAGCGACTCTGTGAGTGCGTATGCTTTGATGAAACGTTACAGAACAACTGAGTACGCGCTGAGTAATTCCGGGTGGGTCTTGTTAGACTCCGCCGAACAAATGTTCATGTCCGCTAAGGACCGGGTATTCAATTCCGCAGGAGGTTGTTTATAAACTGTCAAAATGAGCTGTAGCAACTTACAGGACTTTTATTTCAGAGTTTCAACCGGAACCGTGCCCTAAGTGGAAAATGCTGGCAGAGATTCTTAAAGTCGAGATCCCTGCCGACATGAAAACTACCAAAAATCATGCAGGAGCGCCACCAAAAGTCCTTGTTCTCTGCCAAGACTCGCGCACTTGCTACCAATTGCGGCAATTCCTTACGCAAGGCGGTGAACGGTTTCTCCTATACACAGCCATGAAGCACGGCATTCCCGTTGGTAAACTCTCGCAGGTGTACGAGAAGGTTAACAAGTCCAAGATGCCCGAAGGCGGCACTTCGACCAAGAAGAAACCAACGGAATCCCAAGCAATCGATCCTGATGCAGAAGCAAAACCACAAGACGAACTTGCGCAGCTACTTTCAAAGGACGACCAGATGGAGGAAGACCTCTTCCAAGAAAGTTACATGCTCACTATGACCCAGCCGGACATCAAGGAATGTGACCTATCCGAAGACGAGGATGGTGCGGAGGATGAAGAAGTCCCAATCGATGTATCTGTTTTCGAGCCCTTTCCAGAAGTAAGACTGTATTTCCTCTGGAGTTGTTTGTGCTAATGTTCTCGTTCAAGATGGAAAACCTCGATATCACTGCCACAATAGCTACAAAGAAGCAACCTCTCATTTGCATCCAAACGTTCAAGACCGAGCGCGAAGGCGCCATGGCACTGGACAGAATATTGGCCGACATCGAACCGCAGTACGTAGTAATGTACCACTGCAATGTGGCAGCCATAAGGCAACTGGAAGTGTATGAAGCCCGACTGAGGCGGCCCGTGGATCAGCGCATCAAGGTGTTCTTTTTAATTCACGCGCAAACCGTCGAAGAACAGTCCTACCTAACGAGCTTGCGGAGGGAAAAGCAGGCTTTCGAGTTAATCATCGACACTAAGAGCGTAAGTCTTACATTTATGCAATTCCATAGCAAATATTCATTTGGGTTGGTTGCAGAAAATGGTGATTCCCGAATATCAAGACGGTAAATCCGATGAAGCCTTCATCTTGCTCAAACACTACAAACACATCGAGGAAGATACCAATGCGAACACCCGCAAGGCTGGCGGACAACTGGCCGAGACGGTGGCCCAGTCTCCCAAGGTCATCGTTGACATGCGGGAATTCCGCTCCGACTTGCCGTGTTTGATTCACAAGCGCGGAATCGAAGTGATCCCAGTTACAATTACCGTAAGAAACAGCCCATTCACCCAACCTCCCACTTATAGTTGCTTTGTGGCTTTCAGATCGGCGATTACATTCTAACGCCCGAGATCTGTGTCGAACGCAAGTCCATCTCGGATCTGATTGGGTCTCTCAACTCTGGTCGGTTGTACAACCAGTGCATTCAGATGCAACGCCACTACACCAAACCGATTCTGTTGATCGAGTTCGATCAAAACAAACCCTTCCACCTGCAGGGCAAGTACATGCTCTCGACCAACACCACCACCACGAATGCAGACATTGTCCAGAAACTGCAACTGTTGACGATACACTTCCCGAAACTCCGTCTCATCTGGTCTCCCAGCCCGTACGCAACGGCTCAGTTGTTTGAGGAGCTGAAAACGGGCAAACCCGAACCAGATCCAAAGACAGCGGCGGCCATTGGCTCAGAAGAGTCGGCCGGCGGCATAGACACTCTGGACAAGTTCAACACGAATGTCTTCGATTTTATGCTTCGGCTGCCGGGTATTAATTCGAAAAACATTCACAAAGTCATGCGCCAGGGCGGAAGTTTGAAAGAACTCCTAGCGAAGACACAGGTAAACAGTTATGACCGTTGAATGAGTGCTGAGAGTCGAAACTACTGCTTTGTTCTAGGCCCAGTTGGCGGAACTCTTGGACTCGCAGGCTAATGCAAAAATGCTTTGGGATATCTTGCATGTTGCGCACTTACCTCAGAAAGATGAGCTTCCCACGACATCCGCGGCATCCAAAGCGTTTCAGTCGAAATACAGAAGAGGAGGGCGTGGCGGTGCCGCCAGTTGGCGGCGACTCTAGAGTGGTTGTCTTCGGTGGTGGTTTCTGTAATAAAAGAAAAATGAATTTGCTAAAAGAACCGCATTATTTATTGGGGGAGGGGCGGCACATTTCGACAGTATTAGTTCGAGTTGGAATGGTAGATTGAAAAGGACTGACGGATGTACCGGTAGAATATAAGGGAAGAAAATCGGCTTCTCAAGAGAGGGACTACTCCAGAAGCAGGGTTCGATAGTTTTACCAAAAGGCGTAGAGAATAAAAAATAAATAAATAGTTGCCGCAACAGGTCCGTAAGGCCGGACGCTAGGCCTAGCTTCGCACAACCATTCGTTTTGTGTGAGTTTTTCATTTGTTGGACCCAATGATGTCCCAAGATCCTCATTCTTCTGCCAGCCAACGCCGGACGACATTGACGCAGTATATGTGCCGCTGTGTCAGGTTCCTTCATGCATAGTTTACAGGTATCACCCACAGACAAAGTCACCTCCCATTTCAATGTTTCTCGACTCATGCTTAGAACCCTTCTTTGAGTGGAGCAGGTCGGCCACTTAATTGCCATTTTAGCTTGTCTACATTGTTCCACGGTTGACCACCTTTTCAGGGGTTCTGCCGTGATCCATTTGTAAATCAGCTGTTCTACCTTTCCTCTGCCAATTGAAGAGCATAATTCTGGTCCCAGCAACTTTTCAATTGGCCCCTGTTTTGGAAGAGAGTCCGCCTTTTCGTTGCCTTCGATCCCTATGTGTCCTCGTACCCAGGTCAGTGTTACTTCATTTTTAAATGAACACTTCTTAAGCTTAAGTACACATTCCAGTGCCAATGATGTTGTGATGTTTGTTTGTTCCATGCGTCTGATCACCGCCTGATTGTCCAGTGCTATAAGGATATTTCTTCCATCCACCTGACTCTAAAGCAAGTGGTCCAACGCATGAAGCAAAGCAATCATCTCAGCCTGGTATACTGAAGTGTATTTCCCGAGGCTAATGTGACGGCCAAGTTCCAGCTCTTCTGAATAGATACCGGCCCCCGCTCCGCCATCCATCAAGCATCCATCCGCGAAAATCACTATTTCACAGTTTCCCTTTTCTGAAAGTAATCCGTTTTCAAAACTAGTTCTTTTTGAGTTCTTTTTTGTTCTTTTTAGCTCCCTAATCTCGTTTTTGACAAGTTCCAGAATCTTCCTATGTCCATAGATGGTATCACGATTGCGCCATTTCGCAAGTGCCGTTTAGACTGCTGGTTTCTTAATAAATAAGTCTAGCGGTAAGATCCCCATGATGACTTCCAAAGCGCATTTTGGGGTTGTACGTATTGCACCTGTAATTCCTATACATGCTAAGCGTTGAACCCTATCCAGGTGCTTCCTCACAGTTTTCTGAGAGGCTTTCGCCCACCATACAACCGAGGCGTAGGTGATAATGGGTCTAGTTATCATCGTATACATCCAATATACTGACCCCACCTATGTCCACATACAAGTTGGCACGGATGTAGTACCGTTTTTGCCTTCCGGACCTTCTCCTCAACATGGTAATTCCTAGTAAGTCCAGTTTGTAGATCTAGATAGACTCCCAGATACTTAACCTTCTTGGTCATTGTTAGTTCCGCTCCGAAAAGTGTTAAGGGCCGAAATTCCAGATTTTTCCTCTTCCTAGTGAATACTATTAGACCTGTTTTCCCCGCATTATTGGAGAGCCCTTGTTCCAGACACCACCGCTCAACCACTCTGAATGCGTTCCTCATCATATCTGCGGTGACGTCCATGAATTTGCCTCTGGCCATTATTGCTATGCCGTCGGCATATCCCACCGTGTGAATGCCAGTCGCCTCAAGTCTGTCGAGAAGAGAGTCCACAGTGATATTTCACAGTGTAGGTGAGAGAACACCTCCTTGTGGGCAACCTCTGCTAACCCTTCCTCTGAGTTTTGAGGCTCCCGTCTGAATATTTATCGCCCTTGTATTCAACATATTGTCCAACCATCTTACCACCAGTGGGTTAACCCTACGTTTTTCCAAGGCTTGTTTCAGACTTTCAAAGCATATCTTATCGAAGGCAATTTCAATATCCATTATAGTGGTCATCGCAAGGCCCCCGGTATTTAGCTCTTCCTCCGCAACGCGCACTACTTGATGTAGCGCTGTTTCTGTAGACATGCCTACCCTGGCTGCATGCTGTCTCCTGTTCAAAGGATACGTCTTAAGCGCAGTGCTCTCCATATAGTCTACTATAACCCTTTTCATTGTTTTTAACAGAAAGGATGTTAGGCTGACTGGTCTAAGTTAGGTTGCCTCAGTAATCCATTTTTTTTTCCGGTTTTGGAAGGAAGAAAGAAGACCACACTTGCTTCCATCCATTTAATCGGGATATAGCCTGTTGCAAGGCATGCAAAGTATATATTCCTGAACCTTGCTGCAATTACGTTAGACCTGGAAATATACCATCCGCCCCGCAGTTTCGAAGGGAGAGAATGTTGCTATTGCACCCTTGACCGCTTTTGGTGTCAAAATCCGTTCTATCCATCCTGTTCGCTCCTTGTTTCCTTGGAGCCCAGGGCTGATCTGACTTATAGCTTCCTGGAAAGTGCACCTCCATTAGGACCTCATTTGTGTGATCCAGTGTGATTTGTAGAGGTTAAAAGGTAACACCTTTAGGTGGAGTCACAGTCGGTAATGAAGTCGTCGAAGAACACTAAAAATCCGCTGTAAGGCAACGCGAATCATTCAACTTGAACGATGAAAGACAGAATTGCTGTGTAGTCAACAAAAATGAAGACCAGGCAGTCTGCCAGCCAAACTATTTAAGGCAGCGGAAGACGACTTGGAAGAGACCATCCTCCTCCATGACTTGGGCAGACGAAGGTATGTCTGATAAATGGAACCTCAAACTCCCTTGGTCCGGTCCAAAAGAAAGGTTGGTTGGCTCCGTCTAAGAACGTATGTCAGAAGTCCGCTTTAAACATGTTCCCAAAGGATTTAAAAAAAAAGATGATACCTGGTTCTCTCTTTTCCAAAGCGTTCATATTAAGCCCTGGCCTGCCCCGTAACTGCATCAAGTATTCTTTCAGCAAATTCCCTTTCCTTTCCCTTTTGAAATATAAAGAGAAAACACCAGCTCACGTAAAACTCACCTCTACAACGTGTGGTGGCCTGGTAAGGTAATCCACAGCCACACTCTTCTCTTTCATGTAACAGGTGTTGCGGTGGTGGTGGTGTTACAAAAATATAAATAAACCCCAGGTAAACAGAAAACTGCGATCGTCGTCGATCGGATTTAGCTGGCTTTTAAGAGAGTCCCAAGCAAGAGCTGGATTAAGGTGTGTTTTGGTTTTGAGCCTGACTGACGTTGTGTCGGTGTCGCTGCACACAGAGCTAGGTATAGGTATCTCAAAAGAGCAGGTATTCTTTGAATGTTATACAAAACAGGTAAATTGTCGGTAATAATAAACATTTCTCTGGCTGTGCGCGGGTATATTCGTCGTGTTCGTGTTCATGGGTGTAAGCTAAGAACCTAAATTCCATTCGTTCGAATACTTGATTAGTTGGCTTAAAACTTTCAAACCGAGTTGTTGTGTGTGCGCCAGTTGCAAGTAGTCGTTTTTGCCACGGAAGACAAAATTTACCAAATTACTGTTTCTGTCCAATCTGCGCATACAAAACGAATGGAATATTGAAAATATTGTCCTATTGTGCTGCAAGTGCGAGTCAAGTGAATTGTTCTTTTTCTCGTTGAAAAGGAAATGAAAAGAGTTTAAGTACGTGCCTTCCTGTCGCATTAAAATTAGTTTCCATATATATAACCACACATACAGCCGTAACGAATAAGTTAAAATAGAAATTTTCGCTGGTACTGTTCTTCTGTGCGCGACGTACTTTAGTGAAATTGAACACCTAACGAAAAAGGAATTTATAACCACAAAATATCTTAAAGCAGCCATCTTTGAATTTATGCAACCTTCTTAAGCGAGAAAACACACAAAGTACGAGTATCTTATCTAACGCGAGAAAAATCTACCGTCTACGCAAATCTATGGGAAAAATAAGTATTTTGTTCACAACTCGTTTTTTGTCGTCGTCGCTGTGCATGCCATTGAAATGATGTGGAATATCTAAGCGATACACTGTGTACAGGTATTTTTGCGGTTGCCATCAAAAATGGTTACAAAAAAAAATAACTAAAAATGAATCTTGCCAAACGAGATATCTGAATATATGTACATTGTACAAATATGCGAATCATAGACAAAATATGTCCACAAGACTTGTTTTCTTTTTAGATTTTCTTTTAAACGTGTCATTGGTTTCGAATTCCTCGACACTTGAACTTTTGTATGGAAGTGTAACCACTATCGGAAAGGGAAAATCTCCGCAATGAATTTGAAATTTGAATGACTGTCTCGCAAAGTAATTAGCGAACGATCACAATCTGGGCTGTTGGCTGACAGTTGTAGTTATAGTGGTGGAATAATTATGCAATGGGAAAATGAAACTTGGATTAAGGACTTTTCTGAGCCACAGCAAACTCACCACCAGAGAGCCGTCCTTTTCTCTTCTCTTTTGATGCAAAGAACTGCTCTTAGATTGAGTTTTTTTTTTTTTTTTTTTGTACGTTTTCGATTCATAGGGTATTGCATCAACTCTACGTCAATGGTTCAATTTTGATATCGGATAATTATATCCACCCGACCACTTTAAGCTAGAAGATATTAATTATATGAACCAAAAAGGGTCAACTGCGACCTGAAGGCTAATTGACTTTTTCCTTCTTTGAGAATAGGTACCGAGCGAAGGATTTTCTTATATCTTTCGAAAACAGAAGACGTAATTCGAAATTCCACCAGTGGAAGGGGTAAATGTTCAGCTGTCACGTCTTCATACAAATACAGTCGGCTGTTTAGAGAGTTAATGGCCGCATTCAAGACTCTAGTTATCTCAAGTCGACTAAATTGGTTTGGATGAGATGCAAAAACTAGATTGGTCGGAAACGTCACTTTTTCTACGTCAGCCACATATTAGAACTGTCAAATTAGTACTCAGTCACGAATTTCTTGACTAGATTCGTCGGCTACCCCTCCATAAACGTCAACTGAAACAGCTTTGACCGATTTTCCCCAATCAAAACCTTGATACATCTAGTCAGACGGCTGTCAGACTTACTAAACTAGATACTTGAACGTCCCCAATGTTCTTAATACGACACATGAAATTATATGTTGACTTGGGGTTAGTTTACGTATGAGAACGATATAATCAGAACAATGGCGCTTTCGAAGTTCGAAAAACGACATTACAGTATTTTTGGCGAGTTTTTCTAATAACCGTCAGTTTTCATTTTATTTTCATTCTGATTGAACTGGAATAACAAAACAAAACAAAATAAAAATAATAAGTCAGCCCAACAGCTTGGTATAGTTCCCTAGGCCTAGCTCCCCACATGCCAAATCTTATGTCTGTCTTTGTAACGAATGGAAGCGACCTACTGAATGAAAAGTTTTTGAATTTTCACAGTCAATTTTCCGTGTGTAATCGATTTGGGAAGACATTTTTTTCCCCCGTCAGAAAAAGAACTTTTCATTTCGTTTTTGCCAATTGACTTAGCGACCTACACTCAGAAAAAAATACTATAATATCAATAGGAAAAGCCATTCATTCAATGCTTTTTTACCATTAAAATTGGTCAATGGTGTTCATCCGATTGATTTAATAATTTCAAAACTATAATAGTAATGGTACGATGTTTCTTATATATTAATGTTGTCACCCTTTTGATTCAATACTTCGTCTTATTATTTAACAATAGTATGCACTTTTGTTTTCGAAAGTTTTTAATAGGATCAGATAATTAGCTATCAAAAGTAAATACCATTAAAACTAATAGAAAGTATGATAAAAACAATTACAACATACTATTATATCTATAGTGTTTAACTTCTTTAATTAATAGTATTTACTATTAACCATAAAAGAACTGTACTATTAAAACAACACCCTAATCCTACTGTTTCAATGGGGCCCCTATAGATTTAAAGTTGCGTATCCTTTTGGAACTGATGGTATTTACTGTAACTGTAATAGGACTGTACTGTTAAAATAATAACCTAATACTACTGTTTCAATGGGGCCCCTATAGATTTAAAACTGCGTATCCTTTTGGAACTGATGGTATTTACTGTAACAGTAATAGGACTGTACTGTTAAAATAATAACCCAATACTACTGTTTCAATGGGGCCCCTATAGATTTAAAGTTGCGTATCCTTTTGGAACTGATGGTATTTACTGTAACTGTAATAGGACTGTACTGTTAAAATAATAACCTAATACTACTGTTTCAATGGGGCCCCTATAGATTTAAAACTGCGTATCCTTTTGGAACTGATGGTATTTACTGTAACTGTAATAGGACTGTACTGTTAAAATAATAACCTAATACTACTGTTTCAATGGGGCCCCTATAGATTTAAAACTGCGTATCCTTTTGGAACTGATGGTATTTACTGTAACAGTAATAGGACTGTACTGTTAAAATAATAACCCAATACTACTGTTTCAATGGGGCCCCTATAGATTTAAAGTTGCGTATCCTTTTGGAACTAATGGTATTTACTGTAACAGTAATAGGACTGTACTGTTAAAATAATAACCCAATACTACTGTTTCAATGGGGCCACTATAGATTTAAAGGTGCGTATCCTTTTGGAACTGATGGTATTTACTGTAACAGTAATAGGACTGTACTGTTAAAATAATAACCCAATACTACTGTTTCAATGGGGCCCCTATAGATTTAAAGTTGCGTATCCTTTTGGAACTAATGGTATTTACTGTTACAGTAATAGGACTGTACTGTTAAAATAATAACCCAATACTATTGTTTCAATGGGGCCCCTATAGGTTTAAAGTTGCGTATCCTTTTGGAACTGATGGTATTTACTGTAACAGTAATAGGACTGTATTGTTAAAATAATAGCATAACAATACCATTGCTTTCATCAGGCTCCTATAAATTATAAATGGTGTATCCTTTGGTAAATAATAGTATTTACTATTGTAATATTAGGACCGTATTGCTGAAACAGGAACCCAATACCGTTGTTGTAATGGGGCTCCGGCAAGGCTAAAATGACACATCCTTTTGAAATCAATAGTATAATACTATAACACATTGCATTTATATTTTTATTAATAAATAATCGTTTGTTGCTTAATTATTTAAATCTTGTAAGTTTTCTTTCTGTAAATTAAATGAATAAAATGAAAATAATGATTAAAACAAGAAATTTTATTTAGGTATCACACTTTTTATTTTATTTTATTTTTATTAAAACAACTTATTTAAATGCTTATTTTATCTTAAAATTACATTTTATAAACACAAAAAACTGATCTTTTTATCTCTTCTATGAGTATTTTTATGAATTGTATAATGATAATTTACAGTTAAAGACTAAAATGTTATTATATTTATAAAATATTCGAGTGTCTCAAAAAATGGGGTTTAGTTTTTTTTTTTGGCGAAAAACTATCAAGCTATTGGGTAATTAATGAATGTGAATTGGCGGGCTGTCAAAATCATGAATATTGTGCAAAGAAAAAGTTGTTTGGTAGTTGTCTATAACAAAAGCCTGTAGATGTTCATTAAAATGTCGTATGGTCCACTCTTTACAAAGTAAATAAACTTTAGAGTCATGTATAAGTATTTTCTGAATTTCAAAAAGTAACACAGCTTCTTCAGATCTTGTTAAAAAGAAATGTTCTTTGTATAGTTTTCCCCTAAATGTCAGTTTTGAAATAGAATTCACGTCTGAAAGATTTATGTTAGTTTTGTTGTTATAATTAATTTCTTTATAGAGCAGGTTTAAATTACATGTTTGAATAAACTTCTCTTCGAAAATAAAGTCGCTTTCAAAAAAATTTTGTTTTATATATTTCGTTATAGGAGTACAACAATTTGGTATAGTCGAATTGTTTTCCTGGGGATATAAAATACTTTCCATTGTTTCTATGGAACTATGATTTATTTTTGAATTATTAATTTTATTTTCGTGAACTCTTTTTATATGTCTTTTAAATGCGTATATATTTTGAAATTTTTGAAAACAATTTTTTTCTGAGCATAGAAAAAAATCTAAGCCTTTTAAAATGTGATCGGATTTTAAATGATTAATTAAACTTGTTGACGAAAAATTTGACTCTGATGTAACACCACACAAAAAACATTTCATTTTGACTGTAAATGCTGCAAATGCCAACTAACGCAAACAACTTAGAAGGGTGTTTATATTTGGATTTGAATCGGTACAAAAGTTATAAAAAAAACTTTCCAAAAATAAATAAAAATTTTTACCCTCTTTGGGATAGTTGAAATTCATAACGTGGAAGAGTTTGAATGTAACATCCAAACATTTTAAAAATGAATTGAATTTGTAAAGTATACCATCATAATACGTATAAAAATGTTCAATACTTTTCTTGTTTTGCCCTATAGCAATTATAATGGGTTGCAATGTAAGCCCCTTACTCAAATATTTTTGCCGTAATGACTCCACTTTCTCCCCATACTCTGATACTGACGAACAATGAATGAAGCACGACTCTTGGGCGTCTTTAATTGAAGGTTTCCATTTCGACTTCTTTTGGTCCTTTTTTCCAACAGATAGTAGAGGTGGCTTCAATAAAGCATGGATGCAATTCGAAATCCAAAAATCACGTGAATCTAAAAAAAAACAAGTAAAAGTGTTATCATCGGCCTGGCCGATGCTTTGATACCCTCCACTGCATACAAGTCATGCAAAATTGGTTTTGTGAGGGAGGTACCAGAACTACTTGACCGACATAGCCCATTTTCAATACCAACCTAACGACGATAAAAAGAAGTGATTTCACCAAATTTCATTCACCTACGTCAATTACTTTGGGCGCTATCGTGCTTTCAACAGACAGAGAGGCATGGGTCCAATATTGGTTTTGTATGGGAGGTACCAGAACTACTTGACCGACATAGCCCATTTTCAATACCAACCTGACGCCGATAAAAAGAAGTCCTTTCACCAAATTTCATTCACCTACGTCAATTACTTTGGGCGCTATCGTGCTTTCAACAGACAGAGAGGCATGGGTCCAATATTGGTTTTGTATGGGAGGTACCAGAACTACTTGACCGACATAGCCCATTTTCAATACCAACCTGACGCCGATAAAAAGAAGTGATTTCACCAAATTTCATTCACCTACGTCGATTACTTTGGGCGCCATCGTGCTTTCAACAGACAGAGAGACATATGGGTCCAATATTGGTTTTGTATGGGAGGTACCAGAACTACTTGACCGACATAGCCCATTTTCAATACCAACCTGACGCCGATAAAAAGAAGTCTTTTCACCAAATTTCATTCACCTACGTCAACTACTTTGGGCGCTATCGTGCTTTCAACAGACAGACAGACAGACAGACAGACAGACAGACAGACAGACAGACAGACAGACAGACAGACAGACGGACATGGCTAAATCGATTCAGAATGTGATCCTGATTCAGAATATATATACTTTATGAGGTCTTCGGTGACTCCTTCTTTGCGTTACAAATGTATTGGCAAAGTGAATATACCTTCCTCTGGAGGGTATAAAAACCAACGAAATTTTACAAACTAATTTCTTAAATTAGATACCTGTCTTTATAAAAAATATTTTTGTGAGAAAGAAATTCGTGTTAAGAAAAGGTATCCGCAGTGGCATGTTGTATTTAGTGGAAGTTTAATATGAATGCGATTCAAATGTAAAACGTACTGTGTAGTGTGTAGACCACTGCGAATAGTTTTGCCCAAAAAAAAAAAAACAAATTAAATATGTATTTTCTGCTAGTATATAAAGAATAAAAGAATCAAACCATTTATCTTACTTGCGGTAATATCCTCTTCAAGTTCCTTGAGCAGGACTAACGATGGTTTGTCTTTCACTTGCTCTAGTAAGATTTGTTCGATTTTAGGAACAAATGATGGCCAGAGTTTTAAGAGTCGGGATTTATTGTTTGGCTTTATAATGTCGTAGTCAATTTCAACCTAAAAGTATAAGTATTACAAAAAAAATGGAAATAAGCTCTTTTTCACATTTTACTTTTAACTAATCATTCATGTATTGGGTGGCGCATAATGATTTATGATTTAATTATTGAAAAATTTGTTTGTTTACGTATTTTACCTTTTCTCAAAATTACGAAAAGAGACCCGACAATGGTGGTTTGATTCGAATATCTCTCGAAATCTTTTCTTAGAATTAGTTTTTAAAAACTTGTGAAATCTATGACGAAAAACTTCGCGCTAAAACAAAGAGCAAAAGTCGTTCAGGTTTTTGCCATCGAATATTATAGCGTTTTTATGATCTTCTTTGGGCCTCCTAAAGGGTGGGGTCTTTGCCAAAGCAAGAACCATGCAAAATCTGAAGGCCACTATCGGAGAACAAGTGAAGAGGCTTAGACCTGAGATTCTAAGAAAAGTGATATAAAATGCTCTGGAAAGAGCACGTCAGGTCAAAGCAAACATTATATTCCAAACAATAATTTGGATTATAATAAATGTCAAAGTTTTATTAAAACAGAAAAAAAGGTAAATAAATTAATCAGATAAAACATTACTTATGCTGCACCCTATGCAATGC
This sequence comes from Cheilosia impressa, assembly GCA_948293265.1. NCBI lineage: Eukaryota > Metazoa > Arthropoda > Insecta > Diptera > Syrphidae > Cheilosia > Cheilosia impressa. The sequence goes on from OX411882.1 coordinate 802,410, forward strand.
ATTACATATATAGACATAATGGAAAGCATAATGTGTTGACCTACCAGTGTATGTCCAAGTGAATGTTTGAAGAGTGGCCACTTTGTGAGGATATTAAAGCCTCCAGTTTTAATATCAATATGGCGTTGTTTTGCGACTTCAGTCCATTTTGCCTGAACTTCACTCCATGGCTCAATGTTATGAGCTAACCATATAATGATTTGCTCAGCTCCTGAACTATCTAAAGGGCTTGTTTCATATGCCGGAGGATCAGAGATGGTAGTTTCTAGGATCATACACAATTACTCAACAAAAGTTAAAACTAATTTCATATATTACCTTCCTCCTTATTACCACTTATTAGTTGTCTTTTTATACCTCTTAGTTTTATTCTCGCATTTACAGCCTTATCATGAAGCTTTCCAGTAGGGTTTAGACCACGTCCTCTTTTATGCAAATAGTATTCCTAAAAATATTAAATAAAACGGAGTAAAGCAGCTATTTCCCTAGGCATAAAACCGAACGCTGTATTTTTAAGTTTGCTTATGGTTAAATTACAATTCTAATTCAATAAATTCCATAATTTCGATCAATAGTGAATTTACAAATACAAACTGGAATTATCGAATTACTGCATTCGTAAGCAAGCATACGTCACTAAATTTTATGGATGTTGCAAAACAATAACAATATCAAAAAATCTTACTTTGCTCTCAGATGGAAATATACTTTGAATAGCATTTGTGGCTGTTTCAATGTCTCTCATTGTCATCCCCTTATTGCTTAATGCATAACTGTCAACAATTATTGAGATCAAAATTTGTTTGTTTGATTCATCTAATGTTTGTTTTTTTTCGTAGTGCTCTAATACTCCCAGCCCTTTCTCTGTTTTTCTTAAGAGATCTTGCAGGGAAACATTGTTAAAGGTTGTGACCTCATTTCGAAAAGAAGCGTGTGAAGATGAGGGTGATGTTAAGGCACTGTATTCTTTAGTCGAATTTGGACTGCTTGTTGCACAATTTGACTCAATCCATTTCCTGCAGGCATCTGAAACTTTCCTCGACGACTTATAATTAAAAAATGAATAAAAAAAACGAAACTTACAAAATTAGGACTGAAATGCAATAACGAATAAACTTTAAATAACCTACATCTGTTCTCCACACGTTTAAATGGAATTTGAATTTTGCCCTAGTACCAAAAAGGGGGGCCGGAAATAGTTCATTTAATTCTGACTCAGTTGCAACGAGAAGGCTTTCAATATCAAATCCGTTATCTATAATACATTACATAATAACATAGTAACTCTACATACTTAGTGCTATAAAGGAATAATTTCTTACCAATAACACGCTTATAGACCATTTCATCAAACCCGAAACTCTTACAAATTAGTTCTTTTATTTCTGTTTGGACTTCGAAGTTCTCAACTAACACAGCCATTGGTTCACTTATTGTTTGATTTTCCGGTAAACTATCATTTTGTTTACCAATGTTAATAGCATTATCTACGACCACTGAATCCTCCGTTTCAACCAAAAATATTTCTCCGATTCCACAATTCATAACTGTTTGGGGTAAAAAATATGTCATTGACAACAGTTCGGAAAAAAGTAAAACACTATTATGATCAAAGAAAATGAATTTGCATTGCCTTAGTTGCACGTGAAAATACAATATTAAATGTATGTATAACATAACCATATAACAGTACCTGAGTTGCAGATGTTGATTAAATATTGGGAGTATCTTTTTCACTTTGAACTTCACTTATTCACGACAATAATACTAATGGGGAAATTGGTCAGAAAAAACTTCGTAATATACTATGCCTACTCTCCTCTACCAATGGGATAATACTATTACTATAAGTGAAGTTATGGGATGTACCATAAGAATTTTGGAAAAAACTATGCTTTATAATGGGATATACCATCACTTTGAATATAAATCCCTTTAAATTAATGGGTTTTATACTATTAAAATCATTTTAACAGGATTGTGTACAGTTACTCTAACGGAACTTTTACTGAACGACGCGTATATTAATGTGATATACTATTAATTTTAAGGACGTATCCCATTGAACTAAACCAATTATTTTTAAGCGCCAAAAAATAAATAGTTTTTTGTTTATATTATGGATATATTATGTCAAAAGCGCTTTTAAACAATATTTCTGAAACTAAATAAAAATATGTATATATATACATATGTTTTTAATTTAGATAAGGAAATCTAATCAATAATTTAATGATAGAAATGGGGGATATTTCCTCGAAATAAACCTTTTATTTCTCAACTTAATTCTTTTCTTTTAATAACAGAATACGATTTCGAAATTTCAATTACATGATTGCTTTTCCTTGCTGCAATAAAGCATGCATAAATTATGTATTTAACTATGCTACAACATATTTTGCGAACACGACAACAAAAGCTCAAAAATACTTACCTATTATATCACAATTTTTCTTTTATCACTTAGTTTTACTTTTTTTCACAATCACAGAACGCTACCGAATTGCTCCCATCGAATGTGACATTCGTATTAAGAACTAAAAAATAATAATATTTTTATGTATACTTATGACATAAAGTTTCATTTAATGTAGTAGTAAATTTCTTAAGTGACTACATAATAAGTATCTATGTTTTGGGAAACTTCATATCCATTTCCTTTTTTCGATATCACACTTGGTTTTTTTATTTATTGCACTGTTTCTTAAAACGAATTTTTTATGGATACCCTGTTATTAAACTATACCAAATATAGAAAAACAATAGTGGGTACTATTATTAAAATATTATAAAATCAATATTATATCTATTTAAAACAAAGCAGCTATAGTGTAGGTACTATCAGATAATTAGTATTACATTACAGATTTTCTTGGTGCAGGGTGTATCGCATTAAATTGGGCAATATGCTTGTTGAGCCAAAAAAGCAGATGCACGACTGAGTCTCTGGGCTTTACGTTGTAAGATCAATTAAAATAAAAAAAGGTATTAAGATTAATTAGGGAGAATCATAACTTCTAGTGCCAAATTTCATATTTAAAGAAGAAACTAAAATCAATGTTTATTATTATAGGTTTTTAAATTATAGAAATCGTACTACATTGTGTCTACCTATTATCTTTTGAAAGGAATTTATTTTGACAACATAATATTTTTTAGAAAAAAAAACACTTATGGCGTTTTTCATTGAAGATCCGAGAGAATTGCCCCGAAGTCCAGAATTGCTCTTTTCAATAAAATTCGTTGGAGCACTTTTGCAGCAGTGGTAGACACCATATGTGTGATTCGATTTTCTGTTGTTACTTGTTTTTTTTTGTTTTCTACAGTAAATATGAATGTTTTAATAGGCCAAATCAATATATTTTAATTTCAGTTTACATTTTGCACTCGTAATTGTATATTTTCGGATCACAAGCGAACAATTTGTTTCTAATAACACAACAAACATATAAATCTGACATTTTGCTAGTGTGTGTTGGTGAGTTCAGGGCAATTCTCTCAAAATATTCCGGACGCTTCTTTCGTGTTAAGAATTGACCTGGAAGTGCACTTTTTTTTTGAATGAAACATAGAAAACATAGAAAGAGCACTTCTAGAATTGATCTTTTCATAGAAAGGGCACTTCTTTTCTTCAATCGAAAACGCTATTAAACTTTGTATAAGTATGTACTACACTCTCGTAAAAAAATTACCCCATTTGGAAATCCGCAGAATAAGTGCTTTTATTTACGCTGCATTTACACGATAGGTGGGGCTTACTGATATAATTGTATATGGTATAATAATATATGTATATGTATATATTATTAAAGTAAAAGCCAGTGTTATTAATATGGAAGGTATCATAATGCTGTAAAATTAATGGTATTTTTAATAAAATGAATAGGGTATTTCATATTTGACAAAATGGAACCAAGTATTATAGACTCGTCACATTGAATGAATGGGATTCGCTATTAATCATAAATTGTTTTCTATTTATATATATTAATTTACATGGAACTATTAAAACAAAAGTCCATGTGATTGATATTCGAAAAGTCATATCCTGTTAAATCAATAGTTTTATCTGGTTAAACTATTCCCGGGTGCCTTATTTTGAACAATGGTGTGAATGTTATTAAAATTAAAACAAAAACTATTAAAGTAATGGTCCGCTTATTGAAATAATAAGGTGGCACAATTAATACGAAGATTTTTCAGTGGTATCCCATCTATTTACAAATAATAGTTTTTTTTAATGGGACAATAGTATGAGTTTTAAAATATTTATGGTGAAAGACTATTATTTCAATAGTGTATACATATTAATTTACATGGAACTATTAAAACAAAAGTCCATGTGATTGATATTCGAAAAGTCATATCCTGTTAAATCAATAGTTTTATCTGGTTAAACTATTCCCGGGTGCCTTATTTTGAACAATGGTGTGAATGTTATTAAAATTAAAACAAAAACTATTGAAGTAATGGTCCGCTTATTGAAATAATAAGGTGGCACAATTAATACGAAGATTTTTCAATGGTATCCCATCTATTTAAAAAATAATAGTTTTCTTTAATGGGACAATAGTATGAGTTTTAAAATATTTATGGTGAAAGACTATTATTTCAATAGTGTTTCCCATTCTATTAATAACGTATACCCTATTAATAATAATGTTTTCAATACCATTGTATTAATAACCCAAAAACCTTTAATTTCACTAGAAAACTATTGTTTTAATAGGAAAATCTTACTAAAACACGTCTTATAAAACCAATGGGCGTACCATTGACAATTTAATGGGACATTTTTCTCTGAGTGTACCTCCAAACGGCCGAGTCGAGAAGCTTTTTTTAGAATATTTATGTTTGTCAGGCGTTTTGCAAGAAGCGAACTGATGAAGTCCAGCAATCAATTTAAACATCTAACTTATAGCAAATAACCAAGAGTAATGTTAAAATGTGGTATAACATTCCCCCACTGTTGGCAGCACTTTTTTCGTATATTTTTGTTCTTCGCACGAATTTAAATTGACACAATATCGATAAGAAAACAAAATGGAGGGTTGCGGAACATACTCATACCTTGCCTCTGGTTGAAACTGAGCTATGAAGGTTTAGCTATATTATTAGCTGCTTGACTGTCCTAATCTCTTAATTAGAAAACATCAAGTTCAATCAAAAAGCCACAAATATTAAAGAGAAAAATGATGCCAACGTAATAAAATAATGAATTCATACGTGCGGCAAAGTATCAGAAAGCTGTGATGAATCGCATTCTATTGACCATTGACTAGATGACTGACAACCCATCAAACCCATTTCAAAAACTATTTGAAAAAGAAAATTAGCATCTAGCGGAAATGGTTAAAGCTGTAGCGCAAATGGTTAAATGTCAAAAGGCGCTTTTTCTAGTTCGGAGCATGGCTGCAACTGTCAAACCAAATTCGTGTTAGCTCAGACTGCTCAGAAATATTAGGTCTGTTCCCTTACTTTTAAATCTTACGAATTTGTACTAATTCGTACGAATTTTACTCAATGTCGTTCCCTAACTCGAAAAATTCGCAAAAGAAACCGTCATCGAGAGAGCAAGCTATTACCCCTCCACTGAGAATCTTGCGAATTTTTACTCAACAAATTTCTTGGTGTAGAATTGAAAAATCTGTCAGTCACCTTTCAATGAACAGCTGATTTGAAAATTTTGTCGTCGTATTTGGCATATGAGTGCATTTGTTTTGATTTCTTGCGTATTAAAATGGTATCAACAGGAGGCAAAATAAAATTAATTGTTATCCTTATCCTTTCTTACTTCTTACTTGCTGTAAGGAGTAAGAAAGGACAATCGTCTCCACGAAATTTTTAATGCCGTGTCGCTTTTTCCTTTCATGCTGTAGCTCAATCAGTACAAACTCTTCCATATACTCGGAAGCATGTAGAAGAAGTTTAATTAATTACGAATCATTTTCATCGTTAGGTAGATGAATAAACTAATTTTGTTATTTAATTAGCCAAGTCTTCGAGTTTATACGATATTTTAACGGATTTTCGTACAACTTTTTTGAATTTTTGAATAATGTATCTGTCATTTTTCGCAGTTTACTACAAAAGCGTTCCCTAACTTTTTCGTAAGTGTCTCTCTCCGCGAGAGAATTTATCCCCACCACTGCCATTTTGACAGTCTTTTCCATTTTACTACAAAAGTAAAGGAACAGACCTATTTTGATTTTTGTTTCTTTGTTTATTCTGTGTACTCCTCAGAATGAATTGACAGAACAGTCTGACTGGAACATTTTTTGACAGCTTCAATTGTCATGTGCTTTCTGATCAGGATTCCGGAATGCGGATGTTGTTAGTTGATACAGAAAAAGAAAGCATATTGTAAAAATAAAGAAACAGAACAAATAAATCAATATTTGAATCAAAAAAACCTCCAAATTTGAAATTGTGCAAAAGAACGTTAATCGAACGGGTTGCTAAAGAGGCTCTTGCCTACGGATAAGGTAGAACATAATTTTGTTTGCTTTTTACAAGGAATATTTCGGGCAAACATCCCCTTAAAATATGAGTGTTAACCTCAGATTCCAGCCGATTGATAATTATTAATCTTTTTAATTTATTCAGCTGCGAAACAAATTATTCCAGTGGTCTTCAAATCGAGAGCGATAGCGAAGCCACATCGAAAAAATATGTATGAAGAGTTCCATCAGCTGATAAAAAATCACAAATGACTTCAGCAAACCAATGTCAAGTTCGTGGGAGTCCATTTCCAACACATTAACAAATTAATCACACAACGAATCACGAACATCAAAATGAAAACATCATTTTAGCAAGCAATCATGGGGACGATAAAACTCTTATTTACTCAGTCTGACAGCTGGTTGAGATGATGCGTTTAGAGTAATCACTTGAGCAGTTTTTCACTTGACATTTATCGAGTGGTAGTCGAAAATACTCCGTTTAAGTACTTATATTCGTTTTCCATTGGTTTCACCCTGGGATCCACTCATTCTGTAATCCAATGGAACAACAAAACTGCTTGTGAAATTTTGGCATTTCAGCATGTCAAAAAATAATCCATGACTGCTGTCAGTTGACTTGCATAAAATACATAAATTGCACTTGTGTGAGTGTAAGAGTATTTTTTGTGCCAGGGAGGGTTTCTCAAGTGATATTTTCGATCCCAGTCCGGACTCTCCCGGACCCTTCTTTTTGCCCAATGAAAAACGACACCAGTTGACATTGGCATTTTCCGGCTAACGTAGTAGAAGCAACGTTACCGGCTAATATAGTTCTTAGTCCAGGCAAATCTAGTCACTAGAGCTTTAAATGTCCTTAATTGTATATCGAAAAATACCGCTTATTCAAAATCAAAAAAACCATTACTATCAGCATAGTGATAAGTAAACGTTCCACACGTTACAAAACACAAGTCAATCGGAACTCTGTAATAGATCTGCTCGCATGTGTGTGCTTTTTTTAAGAACTTTATGCTGTCTCCCACTTGAGTGCAAGTATACATTACATCGGGAAGCAGTCATGGTGGTGTCAGTTTAATGATAAAAATAGCAAAAACCAAATATAAAACCGGAGAGAAGAAAACGGAAAGAATATAGCTGCGTAACTGTTAAACAGAAAACAGGTTCCGGTTGTATTCTATTCCATAATAGCCACACTGCTGCCAACATCTGTGACGACCACGCCGACAACGATAGTTTAACTAGTTCTTAGCCTCAAATCTTCCGTTTCTCTCTGTTGCTGTATTCATCAATAGTTTTCCTTTTTGCCTGCCAAGTTCGTTGCTTCGTTGTTTACTTTGTACTGCGGTTGTATTTAGCTACAGCTTTGGCTACGCGATGCGCACTCGTCCGGTCAAGCCGACTGATCGACAGCAGTTTGGAAAATAAAAACAGATTAAGATCAAAGCGGAATACTTTAAATTTGTCCCATCTCATTGGGTATACAGTATACTTGTAATTGTAGTAGAAGAGTCAAGAGTGTTTTGCTTTTGAGGCGGGAAATCCAAATCGCACTCCCGCTCACAGTATACCTACAACTTGAGCGGCGACGCACATTTTTAAGTAGGTTGCGCAGAAGTGAAATTGTCCCAGAAATTTGTATTCCAAATCACAGCTTTTATAAGCTGTGAAAGCCAAATCAAACAGACCTGCACGAGCTATTTTTGCTGAACAATTTTGTTTCCTTTTATTATTCAGAATGCAGCAACTGTCAGTGTCAGTCGCTGAAGGTTTGCGCAGAATCGGCTGTTTAGTATTAGCATTAGAGTTTATCAACCTCGCTGTGGTGGATGTCCGTTAAATACCTCTGCCTCAGTGGTAAGCTGCTTACGTTCGTAACTGTCCATATTTGATCAAAGTATTTTTATTTCGTACGCGAATTTACCGTCAAATCCAATTTTGCATGCAGAGTCAGTGCGATTTGGGGCAAACACATTTGTGTGCAATTTTCTTAATTGGGAATCGGAAGAACCAGAGAGTTCGAACTTGAGCTCGAAGTAATATATCAAATGCTAGAAGTCATTAATTATTTAAGAGATAGGAGTATGTTTGGGGAATTCGTTTGATTGAGAAGCGAAGCAGGCCGATACGGAATAACATTTACGATCTAATTTCTGCCTATGCAGGTTCGTAGTCAGTTCAACTGTAACTTAATGATTGCAATACTCGTTTGATTATTCCGTCGATATAAACTGGACTGAACATCGCCCGAAGCGTCCTGCACTCAAAGTCTCCCAGCAGGTATTCGTACAAAGTTTATAACTCTGCAGCGTAAAACGGACCGTAAATTTAATAATTTTATCCAGAGAAGTTTCAGAGGTGCAACTTCACTCACGCTGATTGCAATTGACGACTTACTAATATCCTCACTTTGTATTAATTGTGTAATCGACTAAATGACTTTAACATGGTCCACGGGACCGGTCTAGGCGATATCGTTTTAAAATGTTTGACGTCTGTAAAAAGCTACTTTCTGGGTGACTTTTATTTCATAATCGCTTTAAACACAGTTGTGGAGACTGATCGCCACGTTAATGTTGACGTATCCAGCGATGCAACATTATTTTTCACGAGTACATATTTCTTTCTGTGAGAGAGTCCATCCATACTGCTGCCGTTTTGACAGTCTTTTCAATGCTCAATTGTAGTACGCTGCTCGAGCTAAACTAAATTTTATCTGGTCTCCAACTTTTCTCTCCAAACATCAGCTTAAGATCTAGCTAAATTTTGACATAGATTACGGCGTGGATAAGTGTCACAGCTGTTCTGTGAAAAAAACTTCCTTCAAAAATTGAATTCTCTACTATTTCTGATTCTAGGTACTTCTCGTCCATGTAATAATTCAAAAAGCTTATTCTTGCATACTTTTCCGCAACAGAACAACAAATACACAAAGATCTGTCACAATTTAGCTTGAGAAAATTTGCCGACCCATTATATGGGCACGCTAAATTTTGACAGACACATGAAGTACATTCTGAAACAAAAGTTTGACTATTTAGCTCGACCTGCGTACCACTCAGCTTAATGTGTTCGCTTAGATTTAGCTCAGCTAAATTTTGGAGAGAATTTTGTATGGGAGCGAAAATTTAGATCGAGCAGCGTACTAAGCTATATTCCGCAAAATTATCATGTGTCAAAGTTACATCTTTTTGTAACTGCGTAAACGCAATGCAGAGCTTTTGACAGTTCCGCACGACTGCGCTTAGGCAATAAACAGCATGAAGAAAGATCGAAAATCAATGGACACGTTTAAAACTCTTGTTTTGTAAGTCTGACAGCTGGCTGTAATTGCACACACTGTTCCAAAAAACCCAGCGTGAAGAAACATAAAAAATCACTGGGAACGTTTAAGAATCTTGTTTAGTAATGTCGTTTTCCATTGGACAAAAAGAAGCGTCCGGGAGAGTCCGGAATCGAAAAAATGCTGTTCCATTGGCACAAAAATACTCTTCTGGTGATTCTGAGAAGAGAATTTCGCTTCTCGATTTCAAGTCAGAATCCACTCAAGAAGCACTCACACAAGTGCAATTTTATGTATTTATTACAAGTCAGTTGACAGCAGCCATAGATTATTTTTTGGCATTTCACCAATACTTTGGTGGATTCTGTCAGAAGCAGTTTTGCTGTTCCATTGGATTTCAGAATGAGTGGATCCCCGAGTGAAACCAATGGAAAACGACATAAGTCTGTCAGCTGGCTGTTCGCATTGCTCATATGAATAGTTTTTTTCTGTTGACGTTTATGTTGGGATAGTGGAGAAATCTTGTTAGGAATTTCTTGACTGAGTACTAAGTGGACATTTGGTATATATTGGTTGAGTATGAAACGTGACGTTACCGACAAATGCAGTCCAGATAAATCTAGTCGGCTTAAGACTGGAGTTTGGAATGTGCCCAATTTTTCTCTCATTGCTACTTTTACTCAAAATTTTGATCAGTCAAACTGACAGTAACCACTATATAATTTTGTTCATTCTTACATGATCCTTGCTTGCATTGATCATTACTACTATTTCGCTTACAGAATCACTTTTACGATTTGACAGTTGGTATGAAATATGCCGACATTTTAATTGATTTTGACTCTCTTTCTGCACAAGTTTTACGAATGGAAACGTAGTTAAGACACATTTGACCGCAGTTGACTGAAATATTCGATTGCATTATGGTGCGAGTCATCTCTTTCAGTCAATGTTTGACATAACTTTCATCACACTCATTTTTACGAGTAGGTATAGAGACAGGTGTATATACTGTCAAAAGAAACTCGTCAAATGTCACCTGTGTTTATGTTATGCAAAACCATATTTGAGAAACATATTTCCCCTCACAATATCACATACCAACCAACCACATCATCGAAGAAAAAAAGTTGTGAATGTATAGCTATACACGACTGGTTTGTGGTGTGTGGTGTCATCTTCAGCAACTCGACGGCGCGAGGGCACACCTGAAGAGGAGAAGACGACGTTATAATGTCAGGCACAGCATTTCCCTCGGCTGTTGTTTGTCATTGGAATCACACCTTAAAATCTCTACATTCTGGCCATGGCTTGCCACATCGTGAGCGAAAATGCCTTTTGCACTCGATCACTTCTCTAAACAAAGTGGCAAATCTCTGAACACAAACAGCAGACTAGAAGTAACGAGTGATTGTTCGACCGTGTTTATCCTCAAAGGTTATCGCAGAAGAAGCAGCGTCCTAAATATCATCGCGTTGATAATTATGACTGCATAACTCGTGTGCATGACAACAGGCACTCATAGTTATTGCACGTACATACCGAAAGCAGGTGCGATGAACTAGTGAAATTAATATCGCTATCTTATTCGTAACAAATCACTTAATTACAGTAGAAAGTGATGGTTAGCAACATTTTAAATTAAAATGCTGCATCTACGTGTGATGTGCTAGGCAAAAATGTTGCCTAACCGTTCGGACGCAGTGCGAAGACGCTCAGGGTGAGGATCAACGAACGCGTCTTTGATTCCAACGCATGCAACCCACCGATGGACGCACGGTTTATCTTGTAGTGGTCGACGGACTGCATCGATGGCATCGATGGGTGATGGATTAATTTTGTGCAAATCGAACTCGGACTATTTTCAAGTTGCAGCTGAAGCATGACAAATGCGGCTTGCATCGCGTGCTGCATTATTGCAATTTGCATTTCAACATTTCAACATTTGTCTGATTGACTTGCACGCTTACACGCATTAGCATCTGTACTAATTTAACGAAGATAGGTGGGGCGCCTCCAAATACGCACGCAGTATTAGAATTCTACCCAACCCAACCCATTCATGCTTTCTACACCACCCGGGTGTCTAATGTGACACAGTCTACAAACGGTGGGCGTTGTAATTGCGAATGATGGTTACAAATGGCTTTTGTATTCAAATTGACGAGATGAAAGCTGCCTTTCAGCGCAAACCAGCCACTGACTCATGGAGTAAACATGAACAAAACTAAACAAACAAATTACATGCGATACACAACGCACCTACCACAAACCTATATGAATGGCAGGTAGGCGGACTAGGCCATAGAGATCGTGGAGAAAACACATGAGCGGCTGTGCCAAGTGCGGGTGGTTCCTCTCGCATTTATTTGTTTTTCTAAATTATGAAGAAAACATTGTAAATTAAAGTCAATTCATCGTTAGGTATTTATGTGAACCTACTCGCTGTTTACACGCACCTCACATCGTTTAACAAAAATTCGTATAGACCAACAGCCCACAGTCGTTTTTGGGTAACTGAAGAGCCTGGCAGCAGACTTTTATGGCAATGGTACAGGAATTTCTGAGAACACGTAACAAAAGATTACCCGACTCAACATAGAGGTTAGGGCTTAACGACATTTAAAAGGGGTTCTTGCTTAAAGCCGTATAGAATTTGAAATTTTTAAAAATAGTTAGTGCTGGCTGGAGACGCCTGTTGGTTGAGGCCGAGGTCCACCCTGGACTGTAGCGCCACCTTAAGTAAGTCAGAAATATTAAATTTATTGTATCCTGGAGGTCCAATTTTCGAGCTGCCCGTATATCACTTCTATGACGCATATAACGTCCGTCAGAGAAGACCCAAATTGATTGACATTTGCTGCGGACTGATAGGTCCTTTCTGGAATTTCCTTTTAGTCAAATTTTAATCACAACTTAGCCCCGTATTAATAAACAAATGTGCACAAGTTAGTTAGCTAGTAGACATCAGATAGCATACACAAATTTGACGTAACTTCTGAACAACGAGTTGATAACTTTTACGCAGCGTTTATTAGTATGGAGGTTTGACTTTACGCTTGTGACAGCTGTATGCCATGTAGCGCCATCTTTTTTAGGTAGGTATATGTCTACACACAAACAATTTTTTTTCTTTTCTGCCCCCAACGAAAACTCCTGCCTCATTTTTCAAAAAGAATAAAGTGGGACAATGGCATCAGGGTGTTAACCGCTCCAAATTTTACGTAAGAGTAGTTGTGGGAACTCATTTAGATAACAGCCTTTTTGCATTATTTTTGCTTATTAACAAATCCAGTCAAGCGAAAAATGAGCCTCATCGCTGAACATTATTCTGCGGGAAAATTAACGCAATTTGACGATTGCTTTTCAAAACAAATTGTGACAGTTTGGAAGCATTGTTCGGATTCTGATTTAATAAAATAAAGCATTTTGCGAAGCACACTTTTTGCACAGAAAGGCAAACATTTTTGTTTAAACGTCAAAAAAATAATTTCAGTAAACGAAGAGTTTTATTCAAATACGAAATGTCATCCCTCCGTATTTGCACTTTATTGTTATCTTTTCAACAATTTTTAAGCAAAACTTTGCTCCAATCATATGAAACCTGGTTTTGTTTATTTTACTTTATATATTTTTAGCTTTTACTTCTTCTTTGACACTGACGTTGTCAGGAGCCACTCTATAGCATCTCATTTTGAGAATTCGCTTGACAGTTCTCGTTTCATATTCTTCGGGTGTCCGGCAGAGATTTTATTTTCAATAATAACATTTGGAATTCATAAAAAAGATGCCAAGCAACAACTTATATTTAATTTTTAGTTTTGACGTTTGTTATAGCTTGACAGCGTAATTCAAAAATTAAATTGAGTAAAACACAAACGAGAATAATCTTAGGCGGGTTTTTTTGAACTTCGATCTTAGCAAATCAAAGTAAAGTAGGATTTTCAGCACACTTATTTCAACAACTACTGCGAGTATCGAAGTGTCAAGTAGAGCGTAGTTGTTGTAATTGCGTGCTGAAAATCCTAATTTACTTTGCTTTGCTGAGATCAAAGCTAAAAAAACAGGGTTTTGTTGAATACGATTGAAGTATTCAACAAGTCGTTGGTGTTTACTCAATTTTTAATCTTATAGGGCAGGTTTAAAAAAATTATCATCTAAAGTTTAGTAAATTTGCCCCGATTAGATTTCCCCCTACCGCAAAAAAATAAATTGGTCATTTAAGTCACTTTAACTACGTCTACTGACAATTGACTGTTCATTTTAGTCAAAAAATTATTGACTATATTGTCGTTTACGTCAGCTGAAAATAACGTTCAAATTCAGACACAACGCGTCGACCGGCTGTCAAAAACAGTAAACTAGTGCATTGAACGTCCGCATTAGGTTTGTTTGACGTGGCTAGCATTAGTGCGCACTGAGAAGTGTCAGCTAATTTCCACGCCTGTCAAAAACCCTGCACAACCCTGAATACGACTTCTATATCGAACGCAAAATGTTGCCCTGAAGTCTGTCTGTTTTTGATATTGACAAATATTTATTTGTGGTAACATTTTTTTCCAGTTTATTCTTAAAAATGTTAAAAATGAGTGAACTCAATTCTGAATTACGGTTTGCCATAATGCAAATAGTTGTGTTCGAAATATAGATGATGAGTTTAAAAATGAATGACAGCAAGCGAAATGACAGTAAAACTCAGCACTGAATTCTTACCCCGACAAATCAACTGGGGTCAATTCAGGGCACAACAAGGGTTAATGTCAAACACAGGTTTTCAGTACCATTGCGAGTTCAGTGCTATATCGTACGCATTAGGGTTAACCCAGTGCGCAGTAGGACCCACGTCAAACAAACCTATTATCGACATGGAAAATTCGTATATATCTGAACGAATAGATGCGATAAGAATAGAGAACTGAATTAGCTGACATTACACGAAGATTTATTCGTCCCTGCTCATGTAAAACAAAAATAATAGGAGTATTTTTATTTATTGATTATGAAAGGAACACTTGGAATTGATCTTCCTCTAGTAGTTCACAATTTGTTCTTCTGCGTGGGTTTTTTTTAAATCGCCTCAATTATTTCACACGAAGTGTGCCCAGAATAACAAAATGCGAATGTTTATGGAAAGTCTGTTGGAAACAATTTGCAATTTTATGTTTTGGTGGTTCTGGTGTTTTTTCTTTAGAAACTTCTATAAGGAAAGGCGATCCTGCAACGCCTCAACAGTGGTCCGAGATGCTTGAAGATAGGTGTCGGTTCAGCCCTTTAGTTGTTGTAAGTTTTAGGGCCGTTTGCTGATACGACTCATAGCGAACTAAGTTCCACATAAACTTCTTATGAAAAAAGTAGCCCATAAATATTTAAGTAGAACTTAAATCGTTAAGAGTCGTATGAGCAACCGCCCCTTAGTCCTCTGGAAATATGCACTTTTTTCAAAATGGAAGTGGACACTTCATTTACAATTTTTTTATAGCCCATCTTCACATTTTGTTTGCCTGTCAGATGTCACTTTCTATTTCAAGTTCGGGTAAAAAGGCATCCACTCATATGAGTATTTTTTGCTGTCGTACTTACTTCGAAAATTTAAAGAGAAAGACGTCTCTTTTCTATTTTTAAAAATGCAACAACGTTCGCGAAACATTCTTCTAGAAGAACCCATTCGCAGATGGGTTTGCGGGTGATCCCTGGGATGAAGTTCACGGGTTATAAGAAAATTACTATAAACTGTAAATAACAAATAACAGAAACTCAATTTTACTCAAAATTAATCAAACGAATTTTAACGCCACGTTGACACTCCGTATAGAGCACTTTAAAGGCCAAACCTCCTCCTTGCTAATTAATGTAAATGCAATGAGCGTTCACAAATGCGTACATCTGAGGAAACCATACTTTAATCACTTTTGAATTAAATGCCATTTCGTGAAGACTGAAAAACAAAAAAAAAAAACATAAACGCTAATAGACGATAGAAAGTTTTTAGATGTGGATATGCCACGGGATGCCAATTATGTTTTTTTTTTATGTTCGAAAGACAGTTTTTCCCCCGTGATCGATGGCACTACTTTTTTCTTTCATTTAAATTATGACACAATTTGTACAGATGGTGTGAACTGAATGTAATGGCGTTTTCGATTGAAGAAAAGAAGTGCCCTTTCTATGAAAAGATCAAATCTAGAAGTGCTCTTTCTATGTTTTCTATGTTTCATTCAAAAAAAAGTGCACTTCCAGGTCAATTCTTAACACGAAAGAAGCGTCCGGAATATTTTGAGAGAATTGCCCTGAACTCACCAACACACACTAGCAAAATGTCAGATTTAAATGTTTGTTGTGTTATTAGAAACAAATTTTTCGCTTGTGATCCGAAAATATACAATTACGAGTGCAAAATGTAAACTGAAATTAAAATATATTGATTTGGCCTATTAAAACATTCATATTTACTGTAGAAAAAAAAAAAACAAGTAACAACAGAAAATCGAATCACACATATGGTGTCTACCACTGCTGCAAAAGTGCTCCAACGAATTTTATTGAAAAGAGCAATTCTGAACTTCGGGGCACTTCTCTCGGATCTTCAATGAAAAACGCCATAAGTCTGTTTCGCGCCATTGTTGTTGCGCGTGGAAACACCATTTTGATGACACACGTAATGTATTTGTTTAATGAATAGTTTCGGCTTTTAATTTCCGGAATGCTGCACAGTAATCTTTATTGGGCCTTTCCAAGCAATGTGCGTAACACGACAAAAGGGTTTAATTGAAGAATACTCGTCTGCAGCCGCTCTTACTTTCTTTACAAATGGCATCTTTTGTGCGGCGCGTTTACCACACCCATATACGAGATTCGGCTCGTTCAAAAAGCACTTTAGCTGAGAAATATGTTACGAAACAAGTGAATTTTATAAATCGAATATGCCCACCCGGCAATCACTTTCACAAGTCAGCTGAAGGTTGACTGGGTCGACGTGCTACTATGATATGGATCTCTTTGCCAGGTATACGATGTGATTAAAAAACCGGTCGGATTGATAGATTTTGGGCAAAGAACTGCCGAAGAAATCCATCACTAATAACTTCGTTGGTAAATTAAAATACGTGTGACCCGATTGATGGCGGTCAGGTAGCATGCCGGCTTTCGCGAAGGTTCAGCTTTCACCCAAGTACAAATATTGATCTAGATTGTGTTGCGTTAACTGCATTCTAATGAACTGAACGGAATTGCTATGCGGATGCCGACTGCAGTACAGCAAGACATTTGACCATGTGTTATAAGCCAAAAACCTCGCACTCATCCCAAGCATGTGGTGTGAGCTCCGCTTTTTATTTAACTTAAATGATAATTTAATTTACACTTTCCCCGTTGGTGCGGTGGTGGTGGCGGCCTGCACGTGATCAAATGGAAAGAACTCCCCGCCAATAGATTTAGACGGCTTAAGAGAGTTCACACTTTTCACGGGCAAAGATTACTTAGAGGGTACTGAACATGCCCGCCGTGCACTTGGAGAAAGTAATGGCTGGGAAGAAATTGTTTGTCAACTGATCATAAGTAAAACCAACATATCGCAATAGATGGCGTGAAGTGCAGTCGCGTTCTTTGTCACCTCTGTCGCGCCTTGAGCAACATGTTATAGCAGGTCATATAAAAGTCTGTAGCTTCCAAATTACATACCTCATGAGCAAGCAGGTGTCATTCAACTAAAGCGGATTCGAAGAAGAAGTAAAAACGTATTATACCTACCTACCAACCGTGAGAGTGTACAACTTAGTCTAGATACAAATTTCGATCTTTCATTTTGTTTTGTTCAAATATCAAGGTCAATGAAAGCATGTTACCGTCTGGTTATAGGTATGCGGAGATTTAATTTGAGACTAAATCTACGACAACTGGGCCACATTTTGCGAGATGAATTTGGATTTGACGTCCCTATGGGAGGATGAGATCAATGACAGGTAAAAGTTGTCATTTGTATTCTTTAAATTTCGACAAACGCCACACTTGGTTGAGTCACGAACATTGTGTGAGTTCACAGTAAAACCCGCAGTTGCGGCGGAAAAAACTCGGTCCGATTTGAATGGTCACGAACACGATTGAACGGATGTATTTTTCTTGTGCGCGAGCAGGCTTATGAGAGGCGATGAGAGTACAGAATAAGTCCACGTTTTGGGATATTTACTCTCTCTTCTTCCTTAAAGATAAAGGGTTCTACAATAAGAGGTGTTATTGTGAATGACCCGCTATTTCGGTAGCTGACACTTTTGAAGCTTTGATTCTTTGACATTTGACAAGTAGAAAGTACGCCATTACTAAAAATGGAACGATACACGCTTCAACAACGCATTGAAATTATTCAAATTCACTACAAAAATGGTCCAAAATCTTGAAATTGGTGGGAAAATTCGAGCTGTTGGGACAAGTTAGTGATGTGAAGAATGAAACCCGTGCACGCTGCACGTCGCTCAAGAACAACTGAGAATATTGCTGCTGTAGCCCAAAGTGTTAAGAAAACCCAGGTTTGTCCATTCCTCGTCGTTCTTTGGAATTGGGCATTTCACGAACATTTTTATGGTCGGAGTTGGATGGTATTGATCTGGACAACGTTTACTTTCAACAAGACGGCGCTACGTGCCACACAAGCAACGAAACCATTGATCTTTTACGGGAAAAGTTTCCGGACCGTGTTATCTCTCGAACAAGTGATCACAATTGGCCACCGAGATCTTGTGATTTAACACCTTGCGACTTCTTCCTTTGGGGCCACGTAAACGATAAGGTCTACGCCAACAGCCCAGCGTCGATTCAAGACCTCAAAGATAAAATTCGTGAGGCTATCGAGGACATAGGGCAGCCACTTTGCGATTTGGTTGTGGAAAATTTCATTAAAAGGATATGGTCCTGTAGGCGCGCTCGTGGTGGCCATTTGGCTGATGTTGTTTTTCATTATTAACGGCATACCTTCCCCTTTATTATGAAATAAACATCCGATCATTTATCTCAAAAAATGGCATTTTTCTTTGAATACCAAAATAACACCTGTTATTGGAAATGCCTTTATGTTTCTTTTAACACAGACACCAATTAATTAGTGCTTAAAATTTGTCAATAATAGTTGACTAACTGTCATAAATAAATTATTAGAATTTATTTATTTTCAAATTTATGCAATATCCATTTGACTATCGACAATAATTACATTAATACCCTTCCGTAAGTTTGCATAACCTTCATCAGAGCATTCGCTTATACTTCCTCTAGGTGTGTTCTTCCGCAAGCATTTTGGCGAATCGCCGATAAACAGTCGTTTATCTTGGTACACAAAAAAAGGATAGAACACCTGTTTACATGGATGTATATTGAATGTGTAAGACACAGGACAATATTGAAAAAAGGGGCGTGGCGCCTTCCATACAAACAAACTAATTAAAATGTCATTCTCATCATTAATGGTAGTTAAAGCTATCAATTTTGGAACGTTAATGTACAGTGTTTTGGTAAAGCACCTCGAAAAATGTAAGTGGGATTGAACAAGAGGGCGTGGCA
Organism: Cheilosia impressa; assembly: GCA_948293265.1. Taxonomy (NCBI): domain Eukaryota; kingdom Metazoa; phylum Arthropoda; class Insecta; order Diptera; family Syrphidae; genus Cheilosia; species Cheilosia impressa. Next base: position 821,703 of record OX411882.1, read on the forward strand.
CCTCCCATATAACATTTAAACCACTATACCTTGGCATTTGTGGCAGATTTCCCCTTGCAAATGTGGCTGTATACCTCACGCTGGTAACATTTTTGCAAATTGGATCGGTATTGGAACAGACGTCAATCCTGGTACTAAATAAGACTTTTTATCGGTTGTAGACCTATGATTCACAAACAGCCTTTAAAAGGCCTAAACACGTCTGCCTTTTGTCTGAGAGCTGCAACAAATAATTCTCAATCTTGGTTTTGAAAGTAGGCTTTCGCTAATCACTAAGGCCTTCAAAGGTTCCATTGGGCATACCGTATACTGCTTGATTTATGTCTTTCAGGGAATCAGAAAGGACTAAGGACATTATAATTGCGCGTAGTCACAAAATTCTTTTCATTTTTTACTAAGGCTAGGTACTGCCAACTAAACAGGTTTTTTTGACGTCTATTTCCATGCATTCCACTCATCTATTTCCTTCCTCTCATTTCAGTTGTAATATGCCAACGAAATATTCCGTAACGAAACAACGAACAACAAAATCCCTATCGATGACCGGAAAAGGATTCTCCTTTCCACTTTAAGTCAGAAGATACACCACAGAAACCCTGATCACTAGAGGACAGTTCAAACAAAATCACAACCATGGATTGGGTCGAAGGGGACTTGGTCTGGTTCGATCCAGGTCTAGGTCATCCCATTCCGGGCGAAATTCAAGAAGTACATCGTGCCGCACAAGTGATTGTCGTGCAGGCACTCATCAAGGGAAAAGTAAGTATATGCGATTCTAAATTTGATCACGTTTGAATGTATCTATTTCCGACCGCAGTCGCGTTTCCCTGAAATAATTATAACGCGCGTACACAACAAGAAGTTGCCACCTGTCGCGCATATTTCATCGTCTTTTGCACAAGCCAGTGTGCTGTTCGTGTGCTGTTGGATATTTGCTGTTTCGGCCCAGTTTGGGAAAACCGGATGGAGCGAAACACACTGCGGCATTTTTCGAATTCCACAATAAAGAGAAAAGCCGCGGAAATTGCCGTTTTTGCTTCAGCTCTTGGTAATTGATTGCCGCAATTTTGGTTACAGAGGAAACCCATTCCCTATGACTATGAATGAACAAGGACTGCTTGTGGCACAGCATAACCATTTCTAATGGCATTTGGCGAACAATTTGATTGTCAGCAATTTTAAATTAAATTCCTGGGCCAGTTGTATAGAGTATTTTGAAAATGCCCCGAGGAATGCATAGCAAAACACAACTGACTGGTAAAACCAGAATGCGAGCTCCATTTAGAAGACATCTCACGTAGCATGTACCTGAATCAGGTTTCAAAACACAAGTTCCAATAAAATCGTTTTCTTTGCTTCCTTCGAATTCGCTCATTGAAGTCTCATTGATATGCCCATATTCTTGAGTGGAAAGTTGGCACCAGCCACCAGCAACCAGCAACCAGCCACCAGAGTCCATTCGAAATGTGGAGCAACTAGGAGTCATCTGTTTATCTTTTAGCTGCGCGCTTTGCTCTTTGTCAAATTGTTTACAAAGTTGTGCTGTGCGTTCGCATCTGATGATGATGGAAAAACTAACAGACGAACGAGTTATTCCAGATCCCGCTGGTGCATAGCCCCGATGCTTTCCTCGAGTGTTGTTTGGTTAACTGCTGTGTGCTATCAGTTTCTTTCCAGATGAGCTTCATCCTGGTATAACTTAGTTGAGTTCTCGTTCTGTGCTGTTTATTTTGTTTTTTGTTTGTGATGTTTGCAACGCCTTAAAGTCGATGCGAATTGTACGCTTTCACTTGGACCCTTGGCAGAAATATGGTTCAGTCAGTCCTAGTCCATTATCGTCGCCATCTATTCAAATTTTATCGCCGCACGTACTGAGACGGCAGCGTCCGCCAAGCGTTGAGGACATGTCATCCACATCATCGTCGACTGAATTGAGTTCAGAATCCGCTAAGAACAAACGTACCAGGGACAAAATGAGGAATCGCTATCCGCAAGTTGTGAAACGGCTTTCGATGCTGTGCAGTGACTGCATCGCAAGACATGTTAGTTTGTTTGTGTTTGTTCTATTGTAACAGTTTTAATTGATTTTCTGGAAAGGACTGGCATTGCAGCAGAGGGATGCTGGCTCTTTTGTGGGTTGACTGTGAAGAAGTTTGCAAATTTGCAATATTGGTTACTGAAATCCGTACGGGCAAGGGGGAAGTGAGTCCGATGAAACGAAAAAGCGACAGGAGGCGTTAGTAAGATAAATAAAGAGAGAAGGGGGCAATGCGCGTTGTGGGCTACAATGTCCATGAGTCGTAAAATGTTTACACAGAAACTAGCTACGTTGCACAGTAGCCCAGCAAGTGTCAGTAGTGGCGGAGTATTTCCTATTTATTGAGGTTATAGTGTCTTGCTTTTGAACTTATTCCAAAATGTTGCAAAATCAATCCCGTACAACCCACGCTTTGGATAAAATTTCTATCTAAATGAGTGAGGGACATAATTGAGAAGGTTACTTAAAAGTTTGGCACTTTTCTCACATTTTAGCTGTCAAAATAACGAACACATCCCTCAACTGTCACTGTCACAGATGCATTCAAAAACATGACCTCACTTTGAACTTGAAAAATGATTCAATACATATTTTCTCTTTCAGCCGCAGACCTTCGCTCTTCAACCGGGCGAGGGCAACTTGCGTCCGCGGCAAGACCTCGGCAGCAGTGGAGTCGACGATATGACCCAGTTGGATGACCTGCACGAAGCATCACTGCTGTGGAACCTGCGTCTGCGCTACGACAAAGGCCTGATTTACACATTTGCCGGCAGCATTCTAATCGCAGTGAATCCCTACAAAATGTTCCCCGACTCGTACGGGCTGGAGGTGGCCAAGCAGTACGCTGGGAAGCCCCTTGGCACTTTGCCACCGCATCTGTTCGCAATCGGAGCGGCGGCCCATGCAGCTCTGCCATCGCCACAGGTGGTCGTCATATCCGGGGAGTCTGGCTCGGGTAAAACTGAATCAACGAAGCTGGTGATGCAATACTTGGCTGCAGTGGTTCCAGGCGGTGGATCTGCGTCAGCGGTTATTACAGAGCAAATCTTGGAGGCAGCCCCACTGTTGGAGGCGTTCGGAAATGCGAGAACTGCTCGCAACGACAACAGCTCCCGATTCGGAAAGTACCTGGAAGTGTACTTCAAGTCAGGTGCCATTGTTGGCGCCAAGATCACGCAGTATTTGTTGGAGAAGTCGAGAATAGTAACACAAGCGCCGGGCGAGAGGAATTATCACGTCTTCTACGAAATGCTCGGCGGTCTGTCCGAGGCGGAGCGAACCAAGTACGGCCTGCTGGAGGCGGACAAATATTTTTACCTCAACCAGGGCGGCTCGGACTGTGCCCCCGGGAGAGTGGACTGGGGGTCTCTGCAGAGCGCCATGCAGGTCCTGGGCGTATCGGAAGGAGAGAGAGAGGGCATCATCCGAGTGCTGGCTTCGGTGTTGCACTTGGGAAACGTCTACTTCCACAGGCGTCAGCTGCGACACGGTCAGGAAGGCGTTGAGGTTGGATCGGATGCCGAAATCAAATGGGCTGCTCATTTGCTGCACATCTCAGCCGATGGACTGCATCGGTCGCTGACGAGCCGAACAACCGAGGCAAGGTCGGAACGACTGCACACACCTCTGGGCATCGACCAAGCCCTAGATTCGAGAGATGCCTTCGCAAAGGCGCTGTACGCGGGCCTTTTCAATTGGCTGGTGTCGAGGATCAACTCGATCGTGCAGAAAGGCGGCACACACGACGCACACCGCATCTCCATCCTCGACATATTTGGCTTCGAGGACTTGGCCGAAAACTCATTCGAACAGTTGTGCATCAACTACGCAAACGAAAACCTTCAACTGTACTTCAACAAGCACGTCTTCAAGCTGGAGCAGGCCGAGTATGCCCGCGAGCGACTGGAGTGGACCCCTCTGAACTGGGACGACAATCTGCCGGTTATTCACCTGCTGGCCAAGAAGCCAGTCGGCATTTTCCACCTCTTGGACGACGAGTCAAACTTTCCCAGAGCCTCGGATATGAGCTTCCTGGAAAAATGCCACTACAACCATGCGCTCAATGAGCTGTACTCAAGGCCGCGCATCGGAGCGCAGGAGTTCGGCATTACCCACTACGCCGGACAAGTGTGGTACTGTGTCGATGGTTTTCTGGACAAGAACCGCGACGCTCTCCGAGGAGACGTTCTCGAGCTACTCGCCTCGAGCAAGCTGCAACTCGTTGTGGACCTCACCAAGCAACTGAGAGCCCAGCGGGATTCCGGCAAAACCCTGCCGAAGGGGTCGAATGGCCGATTCGTCACTATGAAGCCGAGAACCCCAACAGTTGCAGCCCGATTTTCGGACTCGCTGCAGCAGCTGCTGCAGTCGATGGGTCGCTGCAATCCCTGGTTCGTGCGCTGTGTAAAACCAAACAACGAGAAACACGCCCTCAAGATGGACATGCCTTGCGTGCTCCAGCAGCTGCGCTACCTGGGCATGTTGGACACCATACAAATTCGCCAGAGGGGCTACCCGGTGCGGCTGCGATTCCAACATTTCGTCGAGCGCTATCGCCACCTTATGAAGGCTCCGCTGCCGAGGGGAACGCCCTACCGAGAATTGTGCCGGACGGTCCTGGAGTCACTTCCTCGCACCGGAATAGAAGGCCCCGACTTCCAGCTGGGTGCTACAAGAGTTTTTCTGCGCGAGGCGCTCCACCGAATGCTGGAAAGCGGTCGCTCTGATCGGCTCAAAAACGCCGCCGTTGTCATTCAGAAGAGTGTGCGCGGAATGCTGGTGCGCAGAAGGCTGGCTCGCGAGCAAAGGGCCGCTACAAGGGTGCAGTCCAAATGGCGCGGCTACCGCGAAAGGAAGTACTACAAGGAACTGCGGCATGGCGCTCTGCGGGCGCAGGCATGTTGGCGCGGAAAAATGGCAAGGAAACGATACACCAAGCTCAAGGCGGACCACAAGCGCCGCCTGGAAGTTCAGAAGGTGCAGAAGGAACGTGAGGCGAAGAAAATCGCCAAGGAAAACATTGAACGCAGCCAGGTCGCGTACTTGGACATCCCAGCGGAGCTGGCGTTTATATTCTCGAAGACGGAGGGCTGGACGCCAGTGCATGGCGACCGTCACTTGGTAAAAGTGGTTGGAACCGTACCCGGACCACCTGTAGCGGGAGACCTACCGAAAGATTTGGACCAATTTTCATTTGGAAAGTTCAGTTCCGTCTACTGCAATGGACTGCGACTGACATCGAGGCGTGAACCGATCACCACGCCATTTTTAACCAGGGCGGCCTCCCGAGATCAAGACTTCCAGGACGCACTTGCCGTGTTTAAACTTATTCTGCGCTGGACAAACGACACCACGCTGGACGCCAACAAGGAGAAAGTGCTGTCCGACTACATCGTCCACAAAGGGCTCTCTTCGCGTGGGCTGCGCGATGAAATTCTTGTGCAGCTGTGCAATCAGGCGTACCGCGTCGAGGAGAACCAGGCTCAGCGCATTTGGCAGCTGATGGCACAGTGCCTGTCCTGTTTCCAACCAGGCCCTGCATTCAGCAAGTATCTGATGAAGTTTATCACCGACAATGCACCGGCGTCCATGAAAGAACTGCTGCTCAAGAAGATCCTTCGCAACAGCGGCAGCGCGCAGGCTACGGCCTGCCGAAGTTTCACTCCGTCTTGGGTAGAATGGCGGTCGATATCGCGGGCGTCGGACATTGCTGTTGCACTGACCCTCCCCGATGAAGTCATGCAAACCGTTGCCATCGACTCCTGGACCACTTGTGAAGAAGCAGCCTCACTGGCAATCTCGACACTGGGCATATCGAACCGCGGATGGACTGTCGCGCTGGATGACGGCAAGCTACTCACCGACTCCTGCGGGCTGGACTACGTACTGGACCTGATTGCCGAGAAGGAGCTGTGTCCCGCTTTCCCAGCTGCTCGCAGCGACTTGTTCAAGTCGGGATCTAAGTTCTCGCGCACACTGCTTCCGGACGTAGAGCCAAGCAGCCCAAAGCGTCCTCAGGTGCCTCCGCCAGAGCCGCCCCAAGCTAAGTCCACACCAAAACCGATGGAGGCGCCAATCCCAGAACCAGTGGTGGAGAAGAAGATCGAGTACAACCCCGTGCGAAAGAACTCTCGCGACCTTCTGTCTAGGAACTCCGCCCTGAATGAGCGCTATTTCGAGCAAGAGAAGTCCAGATCGAAGTCATTGGACGACCTGCTAGCCGGAGACGATGGAGATCTGGTAACTACTCCAGAGCCTGAGCCGCTCACCACTCTGGGGCTCTCCGAGAGTCGCCTGAACGACAGATACCATTCAGCAGAACGTTTAGCTCCCATGGGCAAGGAAACCGGCCCCCGCTATCAGAAGTCCCAGCACGCTGGCCGGCGGTCGCATGCCGGATCCCATTCCAGCAAGTATATGGACAAATCTGAGTACGCCACGCGTTCCTCGGCGATGTCCGACACAAGTGAAGCGCCATCCCTGGCCAGCCACGTGCGGAGAGTTCGAGTCCCATCACAGGCTTCAGATGTCGATCAGTTCCTGGACGATCTTTTCAGCCCCGTGCTCGATGGGTCCCTCGACGAACTGTCGGACGCTCGATCGCTGGCTGCGAGCATTCGCGGCGGAGTGGACGACTTCTTTGACACACCGATAATGGAGGAATCCCTCGATCGCCTGACCAACGCCAGTTCGCTGAGCGCCAAGATCAAGGGAGGCGGAGAAAAGTCAACCGACAGCAGCGACAAGAGCAGCAATGCCAATCTGGACGACTACATCTCTGGGCTGTTCAAGCCGATTTTCATCAGCGAAGATGTCAACAACCTGACTGAGAAGTCGGAACTAATTGACATGATCAAGGGCGGCGGCACCACGCATCAACAAACGACAACCACGTCTGGTTTCGTGTCCAGCGCACATATGGGCGGCGTAAACCAAGACAGCCTGATGCAGATAATCAGTATGCCGCACGAGGCTGACCCCACGGTCTACCAGCACCAGGTACAGAGAGCTTTTCTGCAGTCCGCGATGGCGCAAAATCTGCAGATCCAGCAACAGCTGCTGGCACAGAATCAAGCCCTTCAGACCCTGCTCAGTCAGCAGGACACTCCGACGACATCGCCTGCATCTCCACCGCATATGCAGTCGTCGGTGACAACCCACACATCGACGAGCAAGATCAACTTGCAGAACGTCTCTTCATCTTCGGTTCGCAGACAGAGCTTCAAGAACCGAATTTCACAGTTCACTGAGGTGGACCGCAACCGCAAGGCGTCGTCAGAGAGCGGTGGCTCTTTGATACCACCGCCCCCTCCGCCGCCAATGCCGCCACCCATCGAATCCAAGGACCCGTCGGAAACACGGCACTTCCTGGATCCCTACGGCCGGGCCAAGACCGTTCGCATCGGAAAGTGGCGTTGGCCACCTCCGCAGGACGGCCCGCAACCGGAGTGCGAGGAGGACTTCTTCGTGTTCAAAATGCGCCAGAGTCAGCGCAAGACCACCCCCCAGTCGCAACTGCACAGCAGCAATGGGTCCCTCAACGGCTCCGCCATCGAATGGGAGGAGTTCGAAGTAGACTCGTCCAAAGCGCCATCACCGCCGGCGATGCACACGTCGCAGTTCATGCGCACGCAAATCAAAATAGAAACATCCGGTGGCAAACACATGAAGGAGTCGGTCGACACCACTCAGTCTAACTCGGCTACAAAAATATCCCGAAAGAGCTTTGAGATCGGGGCCGATCGTCCGCCACCGGGAAGTGTGGGCAAGCTCAAGCTCAGCTCTGAGATGCGTCAGCGACTGGAACAGGTTACCGCGGGCCACTCAGTTAGGTCTTCGATAAGCACAAAGTCCGAGCAGCGAACACCAGCCAAACTGGAGGACACCAGGAAGCTCATGCTGCAGCAGCAGCTTAGCGGCCACTTTGGGATGATGGGTCAGTCGAACGATATGTCATCGGTGCGGTCGCAGATCGAGCGAATGGAGGGAAAGCTATCTCCGCCTCCTCAGTCCAGCTGGCCGTCAGTGGTGCCGCCAGCCCCGTCCGTTCCAGCGCCTCCACCACCTATTCGTCCGCCAACAACGGCACCTCCTGCTCCACCACCTGTGCCCAAGAGTCCTCCAGTTCGCGATGACCGCGGCGAAGAGCGCGAGTACCGATCACAACTTCAGCAAGACATTCCGGCGTTTATCCAGCGACAGGAACGCGACACATTCGGAGCGCGACACAACTGGAACGGCTCGGAAGTGTCCAAGGACACCTACGACTCTTGGGGCCGCGCTGAGGCTGCCAAACTGGACATGGTCTACGAAACGAGCTTCAAAAAGGAGATCCCCAACGACCGCGAGAGGTCCAGATCAAGATCTCGCTCACGAGATCGCGACGACTTTTCCGAGTCCGTATGGGATCGCACCGAGGTCGAGGGACCTCCATCCACCGGCAGCGAGCGCGAGCGGGAGAAAGAGCGCGAAAAGCGCGATCGGATCTACGAAATCCGCCAGGTAGAACGAGAAAAGGAGGGCAACAAAGTGTACCACCCCCCGTCGAAGGCACTAGCTGGCCAAAACGATCGCGAGACAAATAATCGCAAGCAGTCGCTCAATCAGCACTTCTCCCACAGCTCGACGTCGACTACGAACAGTACAACCGCCACGTTCAAAACGCACATGGTACAGAAATACGAAAAGGAGCGCAAGCGCAAAACATCTGGATCCACACTGATTTCGCAGGGCACTCGCCGCGACGACGAAACCGACTATGGCGACGAATGGCCCGTCCCATCGATTCCTGCACCTGTACCAGCGCCACCATCGCTGAAGTCACCGGCCACGGCGTGCCTCACCTACAACCGGGTTCCATGGAAACTGCGCGTTCGCAAGGAGGTGTTCCACCCCAATGAGCCGATTGGGCCACCAGTCGCTTTGGATCTGCTCTTCGCCCAGGTGGTGGGCGACATCTTCGGGCTGACCCCCTGCCTGCGTATTTCACCGCAAGAAAAGACCGCCGCAATGAACATGCTCAATGGACATGGCGTCACCGTTGACAATGTACGCAGTCAGAATGTACGTGCGATTGTCAAGCGACACTTGGTTGACATGGCACGCAGTTGGCCGCTATACTTTGCGCGGCTATTCGCTGTCCAGGGTGCTCCCCAATTCCCCGATGTGTCCATCATGGGTATTTCACACAACGGCGTCTACTTGGCAAGACGGGATGCAGATTACTTGATTGTGGTGCAGTCGCTGCTCTTCACCGAACTGCAAGGCGCTGTCACACTGCCACGTCCGGCAGCCCTGCAACTGAACATGCGTAACGGCGGACACCTGACACTGCACGCGGTACGTGCGTCTGCGATACAAGCCATGATACAAACCTTTTCCCAGGAATTCAGACAGGTGAGTGCGATTTGATTACAAGAAAAAATATCTTTCCTTTGAAAACGTTTGTCCCATTTTGTTTTGTTCTTGTGTAGCTGTAGGTTTTAGGTTATCTCAGACAATTTGTAAAGGGATGCGTTCCTTGGGTGCTTTTGTTACAAATGACAGATTTGAAATTTATAGTAACGAATACCTTTATTTTACAGCAAAAATCTGCAGAGAGAAGACAAATGTCAGTTAGGTTATGACTTTGACAGCGATATTTATGTCTTTGACTGTCGTTTCTTTAGTACAATTTCAGCTCTGAGCTGTCATAACTGTCTATGAACAACTTTTGGATAACAAAGTCAAAACTTGCAATAGGCGTTTTCCTTTTTTAGTTCAGCCAGCATATCACAAACTGTCAAAAAAAGTTGATTGTAGTTTTAAGCTCAGAAACATTGGAGTTTCGAATTTGTGCTTCTGTTTTCGTTCAGAACATAATTATTGCACAGAATAAATCGACTGAGTAGTCTAAAGGAACAAAATTAGAAGCAGTATTCTCATTTTGATAGTTAATAATATTTTTAGTCATTTGACAGCTGAAAGGTTAAGGTTCGCAGCGTGTTTGGTACTTACTTTAATAAAAAAAAAAAAAAAAAGGAAAAACCCACTAGGTGTAAACGGTTCCAATTCACTACAATTTCGGATGTGTCTAACGCACCTTAGAAAGTATGTAAAAGAATGCATAACGACCCTTGCAAAGCATGAAACACAATGCCATACCCATTCTATTGTGAGAGCAGCGGACAATATATGCAATAACGCACAATGAAACGCATAGCCAGCGGTCTGTTTTTCTGTAAATACTTTCGCTTTTATAATTTATACAAACTCTTGTGGTACTTTCCACGCAATGCATTTGAAATAATCATTTAAACCGCGCATTTGTGCTAATCCCACACCTCGTCTTGCATCAGCAGTTGTAAGTGAATTTAAAAGAAACTCAAAGAATCACGAAATGTTAAAATTTCTCTCAAATTTGGTCAGCTTGCGTTTTAAATGACCGCACGCAAGTCAAATAAATGTCAAACTTTGTATAACAACAAATTGGCAACTGACAACTTGCGTTAGAACTCTGATCATTTTTGCTAGATGTCAATTTTTTGTATGTACCGTTTGACGTTTAGTTTGCTTAACAATACATTGCTTGTGTTTGCTTCTCATATGAAAGCACGCACGTCAAATAAATGCCAAGCTCTGCATAAGAACAAATTTTAATTTAACCACTTGTAGTGTTTGACATTTGTTTGACGTGCTGCCAGTTATTTTTAAAACCGAGATTCAGTCTGAGTGTAGGACCTTCAATACGTAATAGTATAGTGAATCCAATCAATTGTGGTTTTTATTTAGTACACTAATGTCTAAATATTGTTAAGTCTCACTGGCTGAAAATATTTTGAGAGTTTAATTGTGAAAATGTAGTGTGAACAATTTAACGACACTACACTACGCATAGAATCAATCGTTCCCGTGACAGTAACGTATTCCACTGACAGAATGGTTCGTAAGACGAAAGCAATGCGTATGTCTAATATGACGGTTAATGTTTAAAATTTGTTTTTGCATCTGTTGAAACCGGCGACAGTTTTTACCATTTGAAATAGGTCACCGATGACAGTTCAAACACAATATAATAATTCGATCATTGGAATTATTCTGTAAAAAATATTTTATTCAAAGGTTATGCAATGGATTATTTAAAGGAACTAATTCTTTTCTTGAAAATGTCACAGGTTTTGTGTCAGAGATTCCATGTGATTGGGTCTTTAAATCTGCGACGGGTATAGATGAGACATTTAGAAATTGATGATAATGAACAAGTTTGGATTCATAGTCTCGTTAGTCTAACTGGAGATTTGTTGAAACTGGTTTGCTGAGCTATTTGTCACACTCTTGGGTTTTTGTCACACTTTAAAATTAATAAAATAAAACTATTTGCATAAACAGTCAATAAAAACAAAATTTAAATATGCTGCCTTAATCTATTTTATGAATTTATATTTAAAAACATGTTTTGAATCAGTGAGAAAAATGGGTATTTCCTAAGTCTGACAGATGGCTAACGTAATGTTTTTGAGATTTAATTTATCAGTTGACATTAGCCGAAAGATCTTGCCACGAATTACGACTCAGTTGTCAGCTGACATCTCGCATTGCTCTCTCATTGACTTAAATGGCCAGTATAGTTTTTGCGTTTACGGAAAATCTAGTCCAGACAAGTGAAGTCGACTTAAGACGATTAGACTTTCGAACATGCCCAATTTCTTGACTAGATTTGTCGCAAGAATCAACGAAAAACAAAAAAACAATACTAAGACCATAAATGGTCACCGAATCAATCTAGGTTCTAGGGCCACCAAATAAGTGACAGATGATGTCAGAAGTCAGATATGCCTACAGTGGAATTCGATTTAACTCGTCGTTCAAGTAGTCAAGTAAATTTGTGGCAGATATATATAATTATACTGAATCTAAAAAATTGTGTGAAATAAAAACCTTAATCTGAAGAAAACTTATAGCTGACATTCTTTCTAAGGGGATTTGCTAGGTGATAATATTCTGAAAAAAAAAATTTAGTTTAAGCCTAGTATGCTGCTCGCGCTAAATTAAGCCCCCATACAAAAATGTCTCCAAAGATAAAATTAAGCAAAGCGGTTAAGCCAAGCAGTACGCAGTTCATGATAAATTTGTTAGCCACTGTGCGAAAAATCTCGACAGTAAGCGTTTAATGCAAAATACATTTTTCCACAGCTAAATTTTGACAGATCAGAGAAAATATCGGTATTCGCAACAAAATTTCAAACGAAAGCAAATTAAGAGTAGCAAAGTCAATCAACTTCTTATTTTTACGGAACTAACACTAAGTAACCAACAAAATTAAGCGAAGTGGTGGAGAGAAATTTTGGCGAGGCGCCTAATTTTAGCTTTCCTGGAAAATCATAACAGGCTTTACAGTTAAATGTAGAAGTGCCTTTTGGTTTTAAAACCTATAGCTGAGTACGCTGCTCGAGATAAATTTTCGCTCCCATATAAAATTCTCTCCAAAATTTAGCTGAGCTAAATCTAAGCGAACCCATTTAGCTGAGTGGTACGCAGCTCAAGCTAAATAATCAAACTTTTGTTTTTTAGAATGTACTTCACGTGTCTGTCAAAATTTAGCGTGCCCGTTTAATGGGTCGGCACATATTCTCAAGCTAAATTGTGACAGATCGTCGTGTATTTGTTGTTCTGTTGCGGAAAAGTATGCAAGGATGAGCTTTTTTAATTATTACATGGACGAGGAGAACATGGAATCAGAAACAGTTGAAATAAGAGAGAATTACATTTTTGAATTTTTTCAAAGAACAGCTGTTTTCTTTGACACTTATCCACGGCGTACTTTATGTCAAAATTTAGCTAAGACTTTAGCTGATGTTTGGAGAGAAAAGTTGGAGACCAGATAAAATTTAGTTCAGCTCGAGCAGCGTAGTACGCTTATTTCAATAAAATGGTAACCAACAAAATAAACGCCGTCAATTGTCATACTACTTCGACGGACTACGATGATTTAGTTTATTTAGAACCTCGAATGTTGGAAGACAGTGAAAATCGATTATAATGACTCATCGACGTATAAATTCGTTGCAAGCCATAGGTCGCTCTGAACGATATCAAGGCTAATTGATTTTCAAAGCTTTTGTTTTGTAATTTTTTTATGTTGCTCCTGCTGTGTTAACGGATTTGGTCTCTAAAAAATTCCCTTAGCTATGCAATTAATTTCCTTTTCAGTCAGATCTGACTGGATTGATAAAAAAAATACAATTTTCGTTTTTGTTTGAATTTTTGATTGCTTTTCGTTGACTGTTTTTGTTTTGACTAGATTTTAGTTTTTTGGCTGTTTTTTTTTTCAGTTAAATCTGCCTGGAAGGCCGATTTCAAAACGGCAACTCTGCATATAATACCCACCATTTGAATTGCTAGACCCATGTCATTAGTGTCACATTGCAAAGATGTTTATTTATAACAACGACGAGGCCCCATTTTCACATAAAGCTGGATATACATGTGTCTAATTTTTAAGTGTATTCTTTTCGCATTTTTAAGCACCGTCTCAACTTTAATCTATTGTTGTACAGATATTATAATTCCAATTTTTTTTCCATTTCCTTTACCCATTATTCAAGGCAGTGGCCCAGTATATGTTTTAAGTAACTGTCGAGCCTCTTTTAATAGGCGCTCAGCAAATTTGTGACCAACATCTTACACCATCCGGCGACAGATTAAAACACATAATTAAAAAGATATAACTACCTCAATTGTATGTGAGGAAAAGATACAATCTCAGATTTGTGTTAATCGTATTGTTTCGTCATCCGACAATCTACACCTACGAGTTGGATGGTAAAAGATGTGCGCTCCAGCGGATGTATAAAGCTTCCGAGGAATTAATGCACCACTAGGTAATGAACTTAGAAAAGGAAATCATTTACAACCGCATTCGTTAGGCATTCCATTTGTCAATGATATGCGGCGGCGTTCACGCAATTTATATAAGATGCGGATTCATGTGGTGCAGATTTTTCTTCTACCTACGTTTGGATTTATGCAGACTTTTTTTAATTCAATTTCGCAAGATCGGTCCTTTCCGTATGTAACGAAAGAAGGGGATGACTAGTTGCCATAGTGGGTAGAAGGAAGAGGGACCAGTGAGTCAGAGTTCAGTGTTGGCCAAGCCTAATGCGACAAACTTTTCGTGTAACAACATTTCCTGTGCAAAGTGCAAGGTTTGAGCTTGATCTTGCATAAGATGTAGCTCATTTATTTACTTCACAGGCCGCTCTAATTAACAAAATATTATTTTTTGACAGTTGCACTTTAAGGTGGACACATTTGCTTACAGTTGTGCCTGACTGTTGGCCTAGACGTCTACTAAAGAGAGGTAGAAACATAGGATAGAAAAGTAAGGCAGAATTGCCACTGCTATTTATTTTAGACGATCTCTAAGTCTAAAATAAAGAAGGTCGCACAAAACTTTCCGGTTCATTGCAAGTTCAACCAGAATGCAGAGTTGAGGTCTGAGTTATGACTTATGAGTGATGCTGAACACAGTTTGTTAATTTATAGAAGCAAAATTGATAAAAAAAAACAAACAAGTCTTAGGGCACAAACGATGTCGTATTACACAAAAAGACTGACCCTCCTGTCCTTGTTAACGACAGTAAAGGGTTCTCCAATAAGAGGTGTTATTGTGAATGATCCGCTATTTCGGTAGCTGTCACTTTTGAAGCTTTTATTCTGCGACATTTGACAAGTAGAAACTACGCCATTACTAAAAATGGAACGATACACGCTTCAACAACACATTAAAATTATTAAAATTCACTACAAAAATGGTGAAAATCTTGCAGTCACAGTTCGCAAGACTAAAGCATTTTTTGGTCGTCGTGAAGCACCTTGTCGGACCGCAATGCAGAAATTGGTGGAAAAATTCGAGCTGTTGGGACAAGTTAGTGAAGTGAAGAATAAAACCCGTGCACGTCCCACAAGAACAACTGAGAATATTGCTGCTGTAGCCCAAAGTGTTGAAGAAAATCCAGGTTTGTCCATTCCTCGTCGTTCTTTGGAATTGGGCATTCGACCAGGCTTGGGTCTTAAGGCTTATAAAGTTCAGTTAACACAAAACTCAACAACTTTCCACAAGACAGCGCTACGTGCCACACAAGCAACGAAACCATTGATCTTTTACGGGAAAAGTTTCCGTACCGTGTTATCTCTCGAAGAGGTGATCACAATTGGCCACCGAGATCTTGTGATTTAACAACTTGCGACTTCTTCCTTTGGAGCCACGTGAAAGATAAGGTCTACGCCAACAGCCTAGCGTCGATTCAAGACCTCAAACATAAAATTCGTGAGGCTATCGAGGACACAGGGCAGCCACTTTGCGATTTGGTTATGGAAAATTTCATGAAAAGGATATGGTCCTGTATGCGTGCTCGTGGTGGCCATTTGGCTGATGTTGTTTTTAATTATTAACGGCATACCTTCCTCCTTATTATGAAATAAACATCCGAACATTTATCTCAAAAAATGGCATTTCTCTTTGAATACCAAAATAACACCTCTTATTGGAAAAGCCCTTTACAATGGGTCTTCTTTTTTCCGAGTGCTCCCCATCGAGGTCCACTCTAAACCAACCAACAAAAATAAATAGCTGCCGGAACAGATTCATCTCTTCGCTAGACCTATCTTCTCACTAAAAGTGAGCCAAATTTAAGAGGCGCGACTTACTGCTCACGTTCGACAAGGCTTTTTCAAAATGGCGCGTAATTCTTGGACGCATTTTCCACATCATTGCGCAACACCTCTTGGAAATAGCTTTCTTTGCTGAAAACAGATTTACTAATTGTTATTTCCTTTGGCTTTCCTTTGCATTACAATCACTAATTGCTTAGATAAAATGTATGATAGAAATCCCCATAAAGCCTAACTTTGAAATGCACTCAAATGCAGAGCAAAAAAAAAACATAAGCATTTACAAAAGAGACTGCGCAAACACACATACATCACCCAGTTGGCCAGAAGACGGCGATACGCGCTCCGCTAGCTGCCCAACTAAAAACCCACGGCGATCCGATGCCAATCAGCCAATGCTCAGCTCCAAAAGCACTGCGGCCTGTCTATAAAAGAGATTCATTGCACACACGAAACATAGCAGGTTCGACTTCAAGATGTGCCTACTCCGCACCGAATCCGATGCCGATTGCCGACCCGGGTTAGCCAAATGGAAACGCTACAATGGCTATGGCTACCACCAGAGTGCCGTATCGCAAACGAAATACCATCAACAACCAGCTCATGCCACTGAAATGGTCAAACGCCACTTTTAGTTGAAAAGAACGGGTCGATCGAGTAGCACGTCGTAGATAAAGTAGCGCAACTAGCAGTCGTCGCTGTCGTCGTCGTCTTCGCCGTTACGAGTTACTCGCAGAGCTGCCCATTTTAATGGACGTGTTTTTTGCCATTCGTTCAATTTGTGGTACCAATGTTAATCGATGAACTGAAGCAATAGACACACACAAACTCTAGCCAAACACACGAAAAAGTATGAATATGATATTTCTTCTGCTGTGGATGTCTAGAAGAACTTGTATCTATTGACAGATCGAACTTTCTAAAGACTTTTAATGAATTGCAAACAAAATAATGATAATAATACCAACCATCCAACTGAATGCGGTGTTTGTTGTTTTTGAATGGATCGAGGAACCCTCCAAAGCATACGGGTGCACAATCGAGAATATCGCTACGCTCGGGTGACGTTGGTTAGTTTTTACTTGAATGAACGCTGCGTGCTTTCAACTACCTAATATTCGTAGCAATATTTTCCGGAAACTAGAGCAATCAGGTCGTTTTACACGTTATTACGTATTCAATTTCCACCTCAGCTATCCGATTACGGTTTTTGTTTTCTTCTCATCATTTTGTTACGTGGATTGGAAAATATTTGTTGTGCCGTGCGAGAGAAACCCTTTATTGAATGGCCAGCTAAATAAAATATATGTGCGCGATTTTATAACCAAAAGACAGCTAACGGTGTGTGAATGTTGGCGACACTGCTGCGGTGTAGAAAGAGTGCTTTCGTATGGACTACGTCCCAATTAGACACAGCTTGAGTGGAGTCAAGTTTATGCCGCAAACTGAAACCAGAACTGTTTTTAATTATATGCAATGATTTATGTTAAAAAGAAGAGTCAAACTTTCACCGCGTCGATTGTGAATTTAATTGATTCGCCTAAACGGTAAACCATTCACTTAGAGGCATTCTTTCTCCCTATGAATGAGTCACGGCCATTTTGAACTGAATACTTAGCGAACATGTCGGAGAGTGTAAGAAGTGTCAAGTCAATAAAGTCAACCAAGTCGTCAAAGTCTGCCGCCTGCAAGTCAAGCGAGACGCGAAAACTAACCGGAATTGTCCACAAAATGGAATCGCTGATTAGCAAAATGAATCACGACAAAGTCAACAACAATGCGTTGAAAAATGCGCCAAACGGCCAGCACAAATCGAAGTACAATGTGAACGAGAAACAACAGCTTCCGCCACAAGGCGGTGGCCATTGTGAAAGTTTAATTCAGCGATCGGCATCGCTGGATAGTTTAAACAATCTGACAGATCCGGACAGCTTTGAGGACAATGATGGTCTGTACTCGGATTCGGATGCGGAAATCGCGCACATCACCGGTAAGACATCCGCCCAAGTACACCATAACCACGCACACAATCATCACCATCATCAGCAATCGCATAACCACTACCACCACGAGCGACGAGGCAGTGATCTGGATGAGCTGAACGATCAGACAATAAAGAACTGCACAAAGGGTGGAAATTTCGACTTTGACAGTGCGTGGAGTGCAATCGACGAGGACGAGGAGCAGGACGAGGACGCCATGGACCAGGACATGGACAGTTTGAATATGTGTAAAAATAATTTTAAGTACAAAAGCCAAAGTGTTAGCAGTAGTTCTAGTTCTAGTAATAACCAGTATCCTTGCAAAGCTGGCCGACCTGATAGTAATAATAATTATAACGTTAATGAGATCAACTCGATGGAGGACAACGAAAGTGCCTACTCGAAGCACAGCAGCAACAGCGGAAATTGTAGCATTTCGTCGGGCACATCTGTCGCATTGGCGACGAAAAATCGACGCACGAGTGTGGCAAGCAGTGGATCTGTCGGCAGAATGGAGACCATTTTGGAGGAGCCAATCGAGGCGAAGATATCGGTGAAAGAGATCCTAGCGCGGTTTGAAACTATGAGCACATCTGAGGTAATGACTGTTTGAAAATGTTGACAATCACTTGCATTTATTGGAAATGGGTTGCGGATTTATATCCTCCTCTGAGATTAGGTGTAAATTTCACTAAAACTAAGGGAAAATGCGTCTACAGAAAATTATAGGTTAGAGTTACCTGTCAGCCCTACTGTTTTGACAAATGTCACAAGGGAATAGAAACAATTTGTTATTCAGCGGTGAATTTTATGACAAGTTCATTGAGCTGTCATCATTTCACACGAGCAATAGACAGTTTCGTGACTGGCCATCATTGTCTTTCGTGTGGGACAGGGCATTTTGTGTGTTTAGTTTTGACAGCGAAAAACTATTGTAGTGAGTGCAACCTAAAATTTGAAAAATTTGGGTCCGAATCATATATTTTTACCGACGTTTATAGATGAAACGATAGACCTTTAAAACAAGTAACTAATTGCTAAGTTAAGAGCTTGATAATAATATTTTACGGATGACTTTTTTGAGCCCTAGTGAGCATTAGTGTTAAAAGCAATATCGTCTTTTCATCGATTACCGTCTTTCGTAATTGAACCCCCTGCCCAAGGACACTGTTTTGTAAAGTTACTGAGCTTATCCGAAGTTTTAAAAGTGCAGAAGTGGTCTGACAATATTTTTCCGGAATCAGCGGCTTTTTTACTCTACAACTTGAAAAGATTTACATTTAACACAAAACCAAAAGAGCTGTCAATTGATACTTGATAGATTTGATACTACAAATCTAAACGTCAAAAACGAGTCTTTCCGAGGAAAGCTAGAGTTCTAAACGTGTACGTAAACGAAATGACTTTTTCTTCGAAATAACGACTTCTAAACGTCAGATGATCTATTTGGCAGGTTAAAAAAAAAGAAACAAAATTAATTTCTAGAATAAAAATTCGCTTTTCAAACTTAAAGGGAAATAGATTTTTGTCCGAAGTCAAAGTTTACCTACTATCAATCTGCTGCTTGAGCTAAAATTAAGCCTCCATACAAAAATGTCTCCAAAGATAAAATTAAGCAAAGCGGTTAAGCCAAGCAGTGCGCAGCTCAAGCTAAATTTGTTAGCCACTGTACGAAAAATCTCTACAGAATTTAAGTAAGCGTATTAATGCAAAATACATTTTTCCACAGCTAAATTTTGACAGATCAGAGAAAATATCGATATTCGCAACAAAATTTCAAACGAAAGCAAATTAACAGTAGCAAGTCAATCAACTTTTCCAACACAGTTCTTTTTTTTTACGGAACTTACGCTGTCAAAATTAAGCGAACATTAAGCGAAGTGGTGGAGAGAAAAATTGGAGAGGCGCCTAATTTTTGCTTTCCTGGAACAGCATACTAGGCTTAAGGAAACATTTAGCAAGGTGGTGGAGAGAAACATTGTAAAGGCGCTCAACTAGAACTAGAAAGGCGTATTGAAGATCCCATCCCATCGCTGGTATCTTTTTTAAGAGGACTCGTCGACACCATTCTCACCACCACGATTTGTTTTATAGCAAATCTAGCTGCTGGTCACACTGCTTTTAGTACTCTGTAACTGTCTCTCGCTCGTAGAAACACGAGTGCTGCCAAAATTATTCTAATTGTCTTTTTTTTGGTATTCCTAAGCGAAACCCGTTACTAGGAAATCGGTTAATAATAACTAACTTTCTACTACTTAACTTCTCGCAGGAAAATTGTGGATAATTTCGCCGACTTAACGACTGCCTTTCTATGTGCACATATACACAAAAATGTATCAACTGGCCAATTTCACTAATCGATATAATATAGTGGGCCTGTCATTTATCGATTTTGGACCCGCACATGTTCCGACTGCACACATAGAATCGATCATTTCCAATCGAACGTGTGCTCAAGGCTGATTACTGTTGAAAGACGTCAATTTGTTTGAATGCTCGCCAAACAATCTGTCATATACGGCAGTGACGCTTTCTCTCATCTTGTTGAATCTGATGTAGATACACTGTACACACCGTTTAAATGATTTGTAGAGAATTGCTGTTTACACGAGACGCGCAAAATGTGCAGAAGTGTTGTACAAGAAGAAACGCGATTGTAGTAGATCGCAAGTAAAGCGGGGGGACGTCTTACGATCCACCTTATTATTTAACACAATTACAGCGATTAACTGCATTCACTTCAACGCCAAAGAAATAACGTGAAACGTGAATAGATATAGATCATTTCCATTCTAGATGATGTGTCTACCTGCCTTTATTGATGAAGATGCGAGACCGTTAGGCAAACGTACTGTATCTTTGTAGAACAAAAGAATATCGCGAAATATGGAGTTTAGTGGGTCATAGCTGGAAGGTCATCGGCCAAAGAAGTAGGCTGCTCTTCTTAGAATTGACGTGTTATGAGTGTTTTCTTTTTCACACGCAATCGCATTGCACAAAGCGTTGTCTTTTGCTTGTCTATAGGCTTATGCAAAATTGCCTCAGTGCCGCAACAATTGGTTAAAGGTTTCCCTGGTTACATCCTCTTGCGTCATAATTCACTTTCTAACGTTTATTAACCAAATCGTATTCACATGTTGACCAATTTGTTTGCATAATTTATTACTGCATAAAATATCTTGATTTTTTTTCTAATCAGTTTTATATCGCAGCTTTGGGTTTTATAATTGTTAAATGGCAAACATCCACCAGAAGAGCACGATTTCAACAATAACAGTTGGCAAATGTAAATATTTTTGGCCAAGACTTACGAGTACCCCAGGTACTACGGTGCCCGAAACTGAAAACAACCTGAATCGAGATGGTTTTGAAATTCAAAGACAAAGTGCAATAAATTTCTACTGACCGCTTTAATTGCTTGCATGGTTATTTAATTTAATCAGAGATGCGCTTTTAGATATTCTTTCATTTACATGCATATGAGATTGTGCCTGTGGTCGGGCCAGTGTTCATCTGAAGCGCACAGCTTGACCATGCGTCTGCAACCGGGGACGTTGATTTGTGTGTTGTAAAGAAAATTCAGACGAACAGTAAAAGAAATTAACTCGTGATAGCGATGCGATCACGATCTTAATTGCGAATGAAGTTCAATTTTATATGTAATAAAGAGATGTGTATTCGTTGTGTATGGTTCACGTAGAGTAGATCAACGAACCGGTTGATCAGAATTTTTTTTTCAACGCGTGGTGGATCGCATTTGAAATTTCTCGGGTTAAGTGAGCGGTGCGTTTTGGAAACGAAATGAAATGCAAATGTCAATAGAAATTTTGTCACGTCTCACTTACTGATAGATGACAAAGCAGCACGTCAAACTCACGTCAGAATTTGTATAAAAGGATTGACATCTACAGTTGGATTTCAGTTTTTTGTTTTGAATAGAGTTTGACATTAATTTGACGAGCCATTGACAGAAATGAATATGCCAGGAACCCGTTCATGACCGAGTAGACACTAGGTTTGTTTGACGTGGCTAGTACTAGTGTCCAATAGTGCGCACTGAGAAGTGTCAAAAACCCTGCACAACCCTGAAAATTTGACTTCTATATCGAACGCAAAATGTTGTCTGTCAGTTGTTAATATTGACAAATATTTATTTTTTGCAACACTTTTTCCCGTTCATTGTTAAAAATGAGCGAACTGACTTGTCAAATAGTTGATAAAAGTGTTCGCAATATAGATGGCGAGTTTAATGTGTTATTCGATTGGGCGCTCTCAGAGCACTTTTTTTGCTCTCAGAGCAATTTTTACGTTCGTTTGGTACAAAAAAAGCAATCTTTTTCAGATTTCAGAGCACTTTTGCGAATCTGGATATTTTCTCAGATTTGCTTCAGATTTACCAATACACATGCGTTCGAGTTTGACAACTAATGGAGTTTGTTTACATTTTAGTGAAATTTTTCAACTGCAAAGAAACGCATTGCATCGGGTGGATCTATTTTTATTAATTATTTATGTACAAATGTTTAGAAATCAATCTGGGCGAGAGTTTTGAATGTTTTCATATAAAATTTAACCAGTGAATGGAAAACGCTAAGAAAAGTGTCGAAGGCTACACGTATTGCAGTCGCACAAATATCAACAAAAAAAAGAGCAAGTGACGTTTTTGTGTTCGATTAGCCACATGAAATCTGAAATCTGAGAGCAAATCTGAAGAAGCCCAATCGAATACCACATAAAAATGAATGATAGCAAGCGAAATGACAGCAAAACTCAGCACTGAATTCTTGCCCACACAAATTAACTGGGGTCAGTTCAGGGCACAACTAGTGTGCCCTAGAAGCCATGTCAGACACAGTTTTTCAGTACCAGGGCGAGTTCAGTGCTATATCGAACGCATTGGGGTTAACCCAGTGCGCACTAGGGCCCACGTCAAACAAACCTATTGCAATCATTTTTTGCTTGGTAACTTGGCTATGACATTTGAATGTATTTTTATATGTTTTTTTTTTTTACAAAATTGTGTGCTGCACATTAAGCGCTTCTCAGGTATTTGTTAACACATCAAACCAATTAACAGAGCTTTAGCACTTAGTATATGTTCTAAAAAGGGTGTGTTCAGAGAGATATGGTTGAGTTATAAAACACATTTGAGCACTGGCTGTCTATGATAAGCAATAAAGTTTACTTCACAAAAGTGTGTATGTGACGAATTAAGCACAAAGAACAGTATTAAGCCACAGATGTAAGTTTAAGTGTTAATTTCCATCATAAAATGGAAAACCTTTGGACTACAATTTTGTCCAAGTTCTTTATTGGTTCTGCTTTCATTTGTCACTTTTGATACAGGATTTGTAGCTTTTACCTAATGAACTATTTGTTTGTTGTATACACCACGCTGATCAGTATTTGTTCTATTTCTTTAGTCCAATACAATTTTGTGCCAATCTACTACATATTATTGTCTGTCAACTAACTCTGTTTGTACCTATTTCATTAGCAATCCTCTTATAAGTTGTCAAAATATGTTGTACTCAGATTTTTGTCCAGAAAGAGCGTTTTGATTTGGCTCTAAAAGCAAAAAGGTACAGAAATTCAGATAAGTTAAATCCAAAAAAGAAACACCAACTTTTATTTGACAGTTCAAGTGTTCCTTTGATTAAAAGTAGAAAAACGCAAAATGGCAGTTGCGGTTGATAGCAAAATCTAGCACTGAACTTTCCCCTGACCAGGTATGTCCACTTGCTACTGTTTTGACTTTTTCTTATATACAGACTTTCGTTTACTGGAAAAGGGAAATGCAAATGTATACATTGGGGACGTTCAAGTATCTAGTTTAGTAAGTCTGGCAGCTCTCTCACTAAGTGTATCTCAGTTTTGATTGGGGGAAATCGGTCAAACGAGCAGCTTTTTCAGTTGACGTTTATGGAGGGGTAGCCGACGAATCTAGTCAAGAAATTCGTGACTGAGTACTAAGTTGACAGTACTAACATGTGGCTGACGTAGAAAAAGTGACGTTCCCCCTAAATTTTTGAATGCGGCCATCGTACTACAGTTTCTAACTTAAAAAATTAAAAAAAATTTAAACAGAGCTCTTGGTTGCTTTAATGCTGTCAACAACATGCATTGAGCGGTTTCACGTGAATCGAAAGAGAGCTAAGGGTTTTAAAAACGCTTATACTTTGTGGTTGACCACGGACTTAACTCACAAGCCCCTTTAGCCAGTTCAGTTTGCTGCTAGCTGCTGAAGAGAACCACTCGTTACTCGTTATTTTGCTAATTTAATATTTTTTGTCATTTTAATGAGAAAGTATTGCTTTCAAATGGATTTAGTGGTTATTTAGAACAGATCTACAGTCGAATACAAACTGACACTTGAATGGTTTGACAGCGAACTGACAATTGATTTGAACTAGCCAAAAGAAATGTCTCTCAAAATACTTTTATGAGTGTATATATGGGAACGGAGTTTGACTAAATCCAGCACAATATGAACAACGTTTTCGAACAGACCTATTGGAGACACCATCCTAAAGCGATATCTCCCCAAACGAAGCGTCACAACATCAATTTGCAGACCTGAAAAGGAGAGAAAGAGCTACCACGATAGACAACCCATTATCTGCTAAAATACTTTTTAAATATAAGCTTAATAGAGACATTGGCCAGTTATAATTACCTACCATTTCGCTTTAATCACAGAGTTTGTTGGAGCCACGCATTTTATGCCTCTGAACATTCATCGAAACCGATGAAGCTCATCGCTCAATTATTTTACGGCGATCGATTTACGATCATTTCACTGTTTTGTTTTCCATTTTTATTTTGATACGCTACATGTCATTCGGAAGTTATTAATGAAGTAATTTCCATTACGCTGTAAATTCGCAGCATTTTCCAAGTGAAAATGATAGCAAACTCCAATGAACACCCAAAGATTGAGGTGAGTACCTGTTTTTTCTTCACTGACTACTGCCACTGGTGTCGATTGCTTTTCCACCGTTGTGTCATGTACTCGTACCATTGATTAAAAGTTGCTTTGGGATATCCACTTCGCAGTGGATATACTTGTTTTTCTCTTGTTTACTCCTTTGGCAACTTTTTCCACACAACAAAAACCGTCATTGGTGGCTTTTGGATTGAACTCATATACTTAAAAAATTAACAATAATAATGAAGAAATGGATTTTCAATCAAAATCGGACGACACGGCGAGGGGATATGCTTTGAATTTTGTGTGAAAGTTCGCCCAAAAGAGAAATTAGTGCGCGCACAATGAATAAAACAAAACAGCAGGAGACAGAGGAGAGCTAAATTAAAATCACCAACACTTGCATAACTGAGATATGAACAAATTGTTAAGTATACGACCCCGAATACCTCGAGAAGCTGCACGGCAATTAAAGTGCATAATTAAGTCGCTTGTCTGAGGCAGTTTGGCTGGTGAACTTTTATGGTGCAACGGCCAATTAACTTTACATAACTTGATTCTCAGCGCAGAAGTAACGTACGGCTTGGATCATCAAATTAACATGTAATTTGGTGAAAATGGCTCTCAAATTGAATGTGATATTGGTCAGCATTTTTCATGTTTAATTAATTGGAACCCGAGCGGCTTGCAATATTGCACCGCAGGTATTAGAAATACGCCATGTGGCTGCGTTATTGTACACATCGGCGTGTGTGGACACACTATGATCGAGTTAATGATACGCTTCGTGAGAAATGTTCTGCAAGGCACGAAAACAACACTTAACCTAGTTTGATGGTCGCCAAATGCGGAAATTGCAACATTTTGTTGGAAACAACTTTATGCAGCGAGTAGATGACTGGTTTATCCAGGCGCAGTGGTATACATTTGCAATCAGAAATGCTTGGCAACGATAAAGAACGAGTTCGTATTTGGAGTGCATTTTGGAATTGTTCTATTTGCTGTCTCTAAGGAGCAGCAGATGTGACGCCTTATGAAATGTGTTCATTGGTTCTGTGTTTGACAGCTGAGTTTAGCAGTTTAGCAAAAGGGACTCTCATCGATCAAGCGTTTATTGATTGTGCCCCATGCAAGGTATGTTTGACAGCTGAGTCTACAAAACTATAGTAGTGACAGTTGTGACAGGTAAAATAAGGGACTTTCATCGAACAAGAGTTTGTTGATTCCGCTCTTTGCAAGGTGTGTTTGACAGCTATGGAACTACATCAACTGTAGTTACAGTTGTGACAGGTCAAAGGGGGAAAACATTTAACGAAATTAATTTTACGAACAATTTTAAAGAAGCGTGCTTCGTTTTGCACCACCTGACTGACATACGTCTTCTCTTCACAAATTGGCACTGTAGAACCCACAAATGACAGGTCGTACATGTCGGGGAATTTGAAGTCTGTCATAAGTAACAAAAGCTGTCGCAGATTCTAAAAAGTACTTGGGCACGTTCAAAAAGCTATAGTTTTTTTTTTTAGCTTGACAGCTGGCTGACGTGATGTTACCTAGTTTTTATTGCCATAGATTCATCACGTGGAGAGTTTGTTCAGTTGACGTTTGTGGAAGTCAAGAATTTCCCGGCTGAAGAGGTACTCAGTTGACATTTCAATTGTATTCCTGATGTAGTAAAAATGACGTTATCGAACGATCTAGTTGTTGCGTTCAGCGGAAATTAGCGGAAATCCAACCAAATCTAGTCGACTTAATGCGGCTAGACTTTTAAATGTGCCTTTGACAGTTGGGACATTTTAGACAGGGAGAATTTAGATCTGACAGCTGATTGACATTCATCTCCTCTCACAAATTCTGGCTGTAGAATTCTAACTCTTTTTACAAGCTGTCACAGATTCCAAGAAGTAACTAAACAAACGATCGTTGTTCCTTTGGCTACAGTAGTTAAACTTGTATCCTTATACCAATGACCCCGCCCAATCTGTCAGATACATGATTGACTCTCCGCTAATCGTAAAACGAACACAATTAGTAGATACACTACAGTTATTGTGTACCAACCACATCTCTACTGTAAAAGTGTGCCTTAAGCCACACAAAACACGGGCACCATAAGAAGGAAGGCGGTAACGACAATCACCTATCGGTCGAACTTGTTTCCAATTTGTGTTTTTATACTCTTACGATGACAGGAGCAGTGGTGGTAGTCCGTAGTAATGCATGGTCAATGGCACAGAGAACAGGTCTTCGAATGGCGCTAGGCAACTTTCACAATGTCTTGGTGTTTTGTGCGCCTGTCTCCTAAACTTCGGACCACTTTCAGTTTCATGTCTGCAATTTAGACAGTTAATTGCTTGTGTGAATGACTTCTATATTTGTCTTGTTTTGTCTTTTATCTGCAGGCACAATCGAAGGCTTCGACTATTTCGTCTGGCGCCAGAGCTGCTGCCCAGACGCTTAACGTCCCAATCGAACGCCTGGAGTCGCGTCAGTCCAACCACAGAGAATCTTCGACTGGTCGAGATATCATTGAAACTCAGCACCGCAGCAGCCGACAGGATGTTGTGGAGAATCACAGCAATCATCACTCGTACCATCATCAGCCGCAACAGCAGGAGCAGCACCAGTCGCATCAGAACAACGAAGTGAGCGGCAACGGAGGGCGCAACTCCAACGCAGGAATGTTGAATGAAACCCAGATGGTCCTCGAGAATCATGCGGAACAAGTCGAGCGTCACCATTTCGCTAAGCAACAGAGCTATTTGCATTCTCGCAAGACGTCGGCCAGCCAACAGCAGCAGCAACAGCAGCAACAGCAGGCTAGCATGGACGCAAATTACATGACGGAGGACTCGCATCCGAGTACGCCACCCTCGGTGACGAAGTATTCGCTGCTGCAGTTCGCCATGCAACACTTTAGGAATGAGTAAGTTCGGCTTACAGCTATCCCCCCTGAATGCATAAAAATTCTCCTTCCGTTTTCAGCCACACTGCGGACCATCGATCGAATGACCGCCGAGCCTCGTCGAACCGCTCGTATGCAGAGCTCGTCAAGTGGCAGGGTTCCCCCGTGAGGGCCCCGCTTCTCCGCTTACCGACGGATTTGGCTGCGCTCGCGTTGGAGTGCTTTGACTGTATACTTCGCTATTGTGGCGACGTGCCGCTCGATCCAGAACTGACAGAGGTCAAGTGCGTGTACACGGTGTTAATGGTGAGCTTTACCTTTTTTTCCAACAGAGTCCCCTTTCTAATCCCTTTTCCTGTTAGCATTGTCACAAATATCTGGCGCTGCGCGACGAAGTCTACTGCCAGCTGATGAAGCAGACAACAGCCAACAGATCACCGTGCCCAGACTCCTCCCAGAGAGCGTGGCGTCTCCTAAGCATTTTGGCAGCTTACTTTGGCTGTTCGGACGCCCTGCGACCGTACTTGATGGAGCACCTCACATCTGCGGCTTCCGATCGGCGCAGATCGTGTCACGGTACTGCCGCGGTCTGCCTGACAAATCTTCGAAAGACAGCGCGCTGCGGCGGACGCAAGAATGTACCAAGCGTCGAAGAGGTGACTGCCGTGTCTGCTGGACGCTCGGCAAGGCGTCAAATCTACCGCCTGCCCGGCGGAGCAGAGAGAGTTGTCAACACACGCTGCTCCACAGTCGTCGCCGATGTTATATCGGAGCTCTGTGCACTTTTGGGTGTTGACTCCGAGGCCGAACAACAGGAGTTCTCACTGTACTGCATAGTGCAGGGAGACGCCTTCACAATGCCACTGGCGGCCGACGAGTACATCTTAGACGTGACCACGGAACTGCTCAAGTCCGGCCAACCATTCTACTTGATTTTCTGCCGATCCGTGTGGCATTTCTCCCTCAAACGAGACCCCGCACCGACTCCACTCTACATTGAGGTCCTCTTCAACCAGGTCGCTCCGGATTATTTGGAGGGGCTTCTGCTCGAGCTCCCAGGCAATGGTGGTCCAATTCCCGAAGTGGTCCGTGACATGGCGAGAATAGCGGCTCTACTGCACCGAGCTGCGGACCTCAATCATGTTCCCGCAATGAAGGAGATCAAATTTCTTCTGCCCAAGCCAGCGCTGGGCATCCGGGAAATCCGTCCGGCTCAGTGGGTGAGCTTGGTGCAGTCCGCCTGGCCGGCCATCGGCAACTTGAGTCCCGGCCAGGTGAAGGCACAATTCCTGAATGTGCTCTCAGCATGGCCCCTGTTCGGCAGCAGTTTCTTCGCTGTGAAACGCATCTGGGCCGAGGAGGGGCCCCACGTTGAGGACAGCAATCCAATGTGGCGCGATTTGATCTTGGCCCTCAACCGACGAGGCGTGCTATTCCTTGATCCAAACACCCACGAAACGCTCCAGCACTGGCCCTTCATGGAGGTCATATCCACAAGAAAGGTTCATTTAAAATCCCTTACAAATTCATTCAGTTTATAACAACTTTCCGTTTCAAATAGGTCCGCTCTGAGGACGGTGCGCTCTTCCTCGACATGAAGGTCGGCAACTTGATGCAGCAGCGCGTCATCCGCGTGCAGACCGAACAGGCGCACGAGATATCGCGACTGGTGCGACAATACATCACAATGGCGCAAATAAGTCAACGGGAGAAGCTTAATTAACCCCCTCCCCCCTACAACCAAGAGCTCAAACCCCGAAACACCGCAGTATATATACTCATACTTGTATAATTGGTAGCTTGTAAGAAAACCATTCCAATATTTATGCTTTCAACTTCTTTCTCTACATCGTCTTCCTTTGGCAAAGAGTCCGGCCGCGCTTGAGCAAATTTGGAAAATTTTGGGTCGTGGTTAATTTAGAACGTAATTCGTTTCGATGTATTTTTTTTAATTTTTTTTTTTTGTAATTGATCAATGCCATATTCAAATTTGAAAATTAACTATGAAATTGATTGCGTGCTCAGGTGTTGCTCCAGCAAAATTGCTTAAGGGAAACACGCTATCTTTTATAAACAAACGTTCAGTCTGTTCGTTGTGAAATGTTTTTCTTGGAACGAAACATTGTAATGGTTTAATATTTTATATTCAGAGGAAAGTATGTCCTCGTGCGGAAGGATTTTACATACGAGTTTATTTTCAAGGTAATTTATGTTGTATGTTATTCTTTCGAAACATAAATCGTTGTATTTTGAAATAAATTAAATTTTTTATACAATAAAGAGAGACATGTTATTTAATCTTTAAACTAAATTTGAGTATCACTAGGTGGCGCGAAATTAAATTGCGAAACAGAATTACTTACCAAATCAAGCTGCGGTTTTAACGAGACACTGGGGACATTCAAGTTTCTAGTTTAGTAAGTGTGACAGCTCTCTGACTAGATCTATCTCGGTTTTGATTGGGGGAAAACGGTCGAAAGGGCAGCTGTTTCAGTTGACGTTTATGGAGGGGTAGCCGACGAATCTAGTCAAGAAATTCGTGACTGACTACTAAGTTGACAGTTCAGGTTACATCTTAAGCCTAGAACGGACCTGTTCCGGAGCGAAATTTTCCGGTGGTCTCCAAATGGACAGCGAAACGTCTGCCAAAATGCAGCGGAAAATAATTCGGGGAGAGTTCCATCAGATGATACAAAAGTAGCAGTGTTACCAGCAGTGGCTATTTATATCTGATTTGGCTACTCGAACTTTTCGCTGGCTCCTTAAGATTGTAATTTGAGATTTTTCTTAATTTACGCTATTCACTTTAAAGTTTGGGGATTCTTATGTGGTTTTCCATTGGGACAAAAAATCAATCTTTTTTTTGATCTAAATCACTTTTCGCGTTCCATTGGGAAAAAAAATCAATCTTTTTTTCGATTCGGAGCACTTTTTGCAGATCTCGATAATTTTTCAGATTTACACATACTGCCACAAATACCCACAGCTGTTTCACGTCATTGAAAGAAGTTTGCTTTGAAAACAAATGTGCAAAGTTTGGTGAAAAGCAAAATAAAGAAATACATAAAAAGCAATTGATATAATGTTGGAGGAATTATTATCTTCATTGTCTTCCTCATCATGTGGAAACTACGATTCACCGAAACTACTCCATTTGTGTCTACAACAGGGGAAACATATTTCAAGTCGATATCTATAGCAGATTTTTGCAAAAGCGAATGCAATTTGAACAGCTGACTTTGCTGTCAAATACGCACTAATCCATTCACAAAAGCAGATCAATTTCGTTGCACGTTCCATGAACCGCGATAAATCTGAGATCTGAAAAAGATTTTTAGTGGTCCCAATGGAAAACGACATTAGGCTCCTTAGGAATTTATTAAATTTATACTTCTATAGGGTAGTTCACGACAACATTAGTGTCAAATGAGAAGAAGAAAAACCAAAGTGACAGCCAACTTGTAGGAAGACAAAATGGATTTTGTATGGATGTAGTCTAATTATGTTAAAAAATTACTGAAAAGTGCACAAAACAAGATAAAAGCATTGTTAAATTATAAAATTATGTTTATCAAACGTATTTGGTAACAACTGAGAAGTTAAAGTAATTGCGATTGTGCGCTTTTCAACAATATTTGAACAAAACAATACTCTGGCCATTATAAACCAGCTTTGTTATAATACAAGTTTTTTTGACGTTTGAGCAAAAAAGATAGCCCATCTGTGAAAGGATGGGCTTCGCGAAACACTCTATTGCGAACGTACTCATTTCGTATAACTAATGTCGTTTTCGATTTGGCTTTTCAGATTTTGATCAGAGATCTCAGATTTCTGCTGCCAAATTGAACATTAAATCCAAATTTTATTGATTCTTGTTTGTATTGAGTTGGCCGCAAACAAATTTCTTTTTTCACGTGCACTGCGCACTTTTGATCTTTATATTTTAGTGTCTTTTTTTGGCTCCAAGATTTTTAAAGTTTGGCTCCATACCTCATCAAAGCTGGTAAGACTGCAGTACAAATGTCAAATTTTCACAAGCAAATAATGTCCCGGACAATAAACGTGTGCGAAAACAGAGTGGAGAATTGTACCAAGAATCTACTACAACTACCCACTTTTTCGCCGTCATTTCGCACCAGCTGCGTACTGCAAAACGAAAAGGAGAGCGGAATTTTTCGTTCAAGATTTCGTTACGTCATTTTTGTAGGGAATTTTCGTTTCTGATCAACTGCGTACCGGCCTTTATATAGGCAAATCTAGTCGACTTAAGATAACGAGATTCTTGAATGCGGCCGCCATTGACTTATTATATATTATATGGACTGCTAGTAGCCAACTTCACGCGTGTTCCAAAAATACAGAGCGCTACAGTTTAACAGCGGAAAACAAAATAAACTTGAAACGACCAAGTTTATTTTCATTACAAATTTGCGTGTAGTATGCCTGTGTTGAGTCGGGTCAGAAATAATGTAGGATTTGTGGGTTTTTTTATTCATTATTTACCAATTATGTATGTTTCTATATTTTACTTGTTTGTAGCACCTATGTAGTTCCGTAATTTATATTTTAATACTGCGATCTCAATTTAATCGAATCCTCAACACAAGCCAAGCGAATTCAATACGAAACACAAAACAAGTGAACAGCTACCGATATTCTCATAAAAGCAAGAGGATTGGTGGGCGGCCATTAGCAACATGCTTCTTTTGTAGTTAGGCCTGGGGTACCTACATTAATCAGTTGCGCTAAATATTTATTTATTTATTTATTTATTTATGTATAATATTTGTTTAGTTAGCTGTTCACACTTTTTTTGTTCGAATAAAAAATTGCTTGGATCATGGTCCTCCAAAACTGAAGTGACGACTGGATTCACTAAAAAGTCATTGGATGCATTAGATCTTAAAACTACATCCTTATAAAGAAAAAACAAGAAAAAAGTCGTATATCTCATGATGGATAAAA
This sequence comes from Cheilosia impressa, assembly GCA_948293265.1. NCBI lineage: Eukaryota > Metazoa > Arthropoda > Insecta > Diptera > Syrphidae > Cheilosia > Cheilosia impressa. Next base: position 854,171 of record OX411882.1, read on the forward strand.
TGGCTATAGGTAAGCAAATTCAGTGGGATGAATTAAAAAAGAAATACCTCGACTGACTACGGCACTAATTTCAATTTCACCGAAGATTTACCTCCCAAGATATAAATATTAAGGGATTGAACATGGATGTTTTTTATTTTAGTTAAAGAATTAATTATTTTTTTTAGTTAAAGAAATTGTTATTTCGTTTTCTTTTTCAAAATAATAAAATGTTACAAAATTAATTTCAAATCACTCTTTGTAGCTTTGCTTCTTTTCAATAGATGACGCTCTTTTATTTACACGTTACTATGGAAATGAATCGCTTTCGACAAGATGTCGCTCTTTTGTTTACATGTTTCTATGGAAACGAACTTTTTTTGAAAACAAAATCGCTTTTTTGTTTACGTTGCTATGGCAATTTAGACTTGACGGCGGCATGTGCTTCTTTGCCAATCCGCTGTAAAACTGTAGCGCCTGTTTTTTTTGGAACATATTTTTTCGCAGAAGTATATGAAAATTACATTTCACTAGCAGTCCACCTATGTCTATGGCGGCCACTGTATATTTCCCAAACGTCAGCAAAATGTCAGTCTGCATCCACTGTGTTCTGCTAGTCGCACTTATGTCGTTTTCCATTGGACAAAAAGAAGCGTCCGGGAGAGTCCGGAATCGAAAAAATGCCGTTCCATTGGCACAAAAATACTCTTCTGGTGATTCTGAGAAGAGAATTTTGCTTCTCGATTTCAAGTCAGAATCCACTCAAGAAGCACTCACACAAGTGCAATTTTATGTATTTATTAAAAGTCAGTTGACAGCAGCCATAGATTATTTTTTGGCATTTCACCAATACTTTGGTGGATTCTGTCAGAAGCAGTTTTGCTGTCCCATTGGATTTCAGAATGAGTGGATCCCCGAGTGAAACCAATGGAAAACGACATTATAGTACTCCAACTGCAACTCGAACAAACCCCACCCAATCCCAAGCAATCTGCAACAAAAACAAAAACCAAAGGCAACTCCTTCATTGTGTTCAATTCAATTACACAGTACATATATATTTTGTTTCATTTAAAAACTCTGGCTTACGGACTGCGTGATAAAATTTACTCGTTTTCGTGGACTTTTTAAGCCGAAAAGATTTGCCAAAAATAAAATAGGTACCCGTTAGGTCAACCATCAATGTAAAATATAATTAAAAATGTATTTTAAATCATGTCACAGCACTGCTAAGTCATTTCGCGCGCACCGAATAAAATACGCCTGTGTGTGTCTCTATCTAAATGATAATAATTGCGCCTATATTTTAGTTAAAACTACTAAGATGAGCTTTTTGGTTTGCATAATTTCTTTTAAATAATACAGTATAAATAAATATATGTTCTTATGGTTAACATAAATAGTTCAGTTCGTTACTGCCTCTGCAACCTACGCGGACCGTAGTTGTTGCCCTGGCAGGGGCCCTCCCCTCGGTACGGCGGCGGTCCGAAACCCATTCGGTAGTTAACTTCGTGCTGAGAAGGCGGTCTCATGTTGTTGTAGTTGCTGTTGTACATTACTCGTCCGCGGGGCGTCGGCGGTGGCCCCGACGAGTAGGGCGGCCGTGGCGGCTGGGCTCCTCCTGAATCCATTCGACGCACTTCAGAGTTGTATCGCATCATGCCAATGTAGCCGGGATGATGTCCTACGGGTTTTTGGTTCTGCGTCTGCGCGTGTGGCTGCGAAGGAGGTTGATTGGATTCAGACGTACTAACAGCCGCTGTCGTCGGGTCATCTAGGAGGAGAATTGGTGGAAAATTGTTAAAATAAAAAGAAGTATCCTTTGCCTCGTGTTCTTAAGGTTCTTATTCTAGCTAAGTGTTAGGTCTTAAGACTATGAGCATATTTATTTGAGAAAGTAAGATTTATCGGTGCGGGTCCAGTCCGTCATTATGCTGAAAACATTTATTTAAAGTTCTTAAGGCTAGAATCATTCGAAACGCGTCAATTTACACAGTCGCCCGCCTTAAATGCAGACAAAGTTCTGTCTGATCAAGAATTTAACGGAAAAATGCGCGGCTTCTTAAAAATTGCGATCTGAAATGCGCGCGCGATTGTGCAAATTGACAAACAAAGGAAAACAAAAAAAGAAACGGGGAAACATATATAATGTATAGTAAAACTTACAGTTTATTGCTACTACTAGAAAATACTGTACAAGAATTTTAGGAGAATATATTCATTTGAGGTGGTGTTGTTGGCTGGGGTAAAAACCTCACTATTCGGTCAGTCAGACATGACTCAGGAGCTGAAAGGTAACTTTTGCGGCAACTAAAATGCTTTTGAGGAGGTGAAAGCCGTTGAAGGTTGTTATAAGAATCAAGGAAATGTGTTTTCGAACGACTGTCATTTTTTAAGTGGTTTAGAAACGAACTTGCAACTTGACAGCAGGCCAAAATGCAGTCAAAGTTAGCAGTTACCCTACGTTCGAGATCCGTGACAAAGCTGATAAAAGTCTTGGTACACTCGGCTTCGACAAACCTTGCGACGCGATGTATCTTCCCTCACAGAGATGATTGGCAGAGGAATGTAGTTTCCAGGGAAAGTAAGATTTCACTATACACTGATGGATCTAAAAGTGATGAGGATACGGGCACAAATAGCGTGATGGACCTACAGGTGGCCTTGAGAGATTCAGTGTATTTGAGGCAGTGCTAAAAGCTGCGGAGCTACTTGAAACGCCATCCACGCACTTATTGATAGTGAGGTCGCGTTTAGGGCGCTAGAAAAGCACGCCACGAAAACTGAACTAGTCACAAATTGCGTCAAGAATTTGCCCAACATGCTAAGGGCATTTTGCCCGCTGAACTGTGTCAGAGTCGGTTGGGTAGGGGCCTAGCCACTGTGATACTGAGAACAAAAGAAACAGAGTTCCACCAATGGCCCTGGCTAGGATGATTGTTCTTGATAAATCCTTCAAAAAGGCAGCCTCAAGATGACCACACCTAGAAGGCCGCGGGGTTTTAAAGGCCTGTTTTAAACCGGACTAGTCTGGAGAGTAGATAAAACTCAGCAGAGCAAGGTTACGATTAGCGAAAGGCATACTCTCCGGGCATTGGCTTCTGAGGAAGTATTCCATGGGATTATCAGTTGGGGGCAGATTCCGTATATCAACGATCGTCTTAGGTTAGGTTAGGTTGAAGTGGCTGCCGGCTTACCGACACACTTAGACCATAATAAGGTCCCTTGTGATACCACATGAATCCATATATTTAATTCTTTGAACCAGTTGGAGCTCCTAATGAAGCGTAGGAGATTACGAATGTCCGTGTTTTTTTAGATCGCTGTAGTAGAACTCTCCTATATGGAGTTTTCGTCTTCGTGCGAGAGCCGGACAAGTACAAAAGAGATGATTAATAGTTTCTTCCTCCTTCTCGTCAAAACAGCTTCTGTAAAATTCGTTAGATAGTACGCCGCCTTTTTGCATGTCTGCCTATAGGACAGTGTCCTGTGATAACACCTATTGTAGAACTGATATGCTTCCTATCGAGGGAGATCAGATGCTTAGAACGTTTTAGATCCAGCTTTGGACAGATCTGTTTTCTCGTTATATTTACATGTCGAGCCGGTTGTCCATCTAAGATTTGTTCTTTCGATAGCATCGAGCTTTATTGTGAGTTTACAAGTAGCGATTGGGATACCTAAGGAATCCTTATCTGGAAGCATAGTCCAGAGTTCATCAGCCTTACAGTTACCTGTGATGTCCCTATGCCCCGGCACCCAACAGAGGTGAATATTGAACTGCTCCGCCATCTCTCTGAGAGACGAACGACAGTCTTGGGCTTGGCGATTGTCTTAAGGATATCGATTTTGAAACTTTGATCAATAAAATAAGTCAGAGTTGGTCGAATTTTTTGACAGATCGTGCGCACGAAAACGTTTGATCGTTTCGACTTACAGAATCTGATCCCAGCTTTCATTATATTTTTGGAAAGTAAACTCTCAGACTTGTAATTTAAGCACTTAGTTGCTTGTTTTGGAGGTCTATCGTTTCGACGATAATCGTATGAAAAATTCCGGAATGAGTGCCATGGAAGTGTCATTTTTTCTTCAATGAAACATACAAGGTGGGCCAAAAGAAGTCATCCGATGTTGTTGGGCTCTGAGAGTTTCATCAAGTTTAGAATGTTATTGGTCAAGTCGAGAAGATGATATCGGCCAAATTGGCGCCGTCACAATTGATTGACATACTCATTTTAGCAATGGGATGTATGACAACAGTGGACGGTGCGCGCTATAAGGCCATGTTAACCGAGTTTCTTCTGCCGCAATTGGACGAATTAGGACTGGAGGACATGTGGTTCCAACAGGACGGAGCCCGTATGGCTTGTAGAAAACATAGAAAGAGAACTTCAATTCTTTGTTTCAATCGAAAACGCCACAAGAGTTGGAAAATCTGACAGTCAACTGACAATTGACAGATGATTTTAAATTATTTTCTTGTGAAGGACAAAACGAAGTTTTGCTCTCAACATGGGCGACTCGGGTAAAACGTAACAGTGGGCAGATTTAACTTCGAAGTGTAACACTTTGTGTACTCGTACCTCGGCATTTGAATTTCCCCGCAAGAATCACTCTCGTGAAGCGCTGTTTCTTCAAGGGCTAAGAAGGCATCTAAGAAGTAAGGCTCTCTTTTATATAACCAGGGAGACATGACATCATCCCGGCTCTGGAATATGCTGCAGAAACACGGACAGATGCAAGGACGGCGGACAAAAACCTAGTGCGAAGCTTTGATAGAGAGGGTCTTCGGTTGATTTTTGATTCAGTTTGTTTCAATGGAGAACGGAGGAGGAGATTCAACGACGAACTGGTCAAAAATACAATTACTGAGCAAGGTCATATCCATCCGTGAGTTACAATGAGTGACAATGAAAACGAGAAGCCACGCATATAAAAAATGCGTACATGGAGTAAAATTGTAAAAGGCAGACGCAACAAAGAAAGACCCAACTTTTGGAGAGCAATTGGCGTGTGTAAATAAAGACTGATTGGAGAAACCTGTTGACTGAGAACCTGGGGCAGATTCCGTATAACAATATTCGTCGGGACGATAGCGTTTTTGAAACTTTGATGACCGTAAGAAGTTAAATTCTGCCCGAACTTGTTTCAAAATCGCCAGCTTTCATTACATTTGTGGAAAACGAATTGGGTTAAGGTCTCAAACTTTTGGAGGTCTTCGACGATAATCGTCTGGAAAATTACGGAATGAGTGCCCATCTACTGTTAAGATACATATCCACAGCTCCATCAACATCCAATTGGAGCCCCGCTGTCAACAGCATTACCCTGTTAACTAAAAGAAGAAGCACCGCCGACATATAATATCCATCTCTTGTATATTTTTGTTACCACGCACACTCAAAGAACAGATGTATATCCTTAAAAAAAATATGCAAAAATCAAACAAGAGAAACAAGTAAATAGGTCACCACACACAACAAACAACATGTACACACACACACGCACTAGAGACTATAGAGCACTCCGCCAGATGGATCCGCCAGATGGAGCCTAAAGCTAGGACTAAAAGTAAAACAATTATCAATACGCATTTAAAAAGAAATTTACTCGTTTCCCTTTGTCGAAGTCTACTTAAAAAAAAAAGAATTCAAATGGTTTTTGTTTTGTTACAAAAATACAAACCTTGGCCGATGCCAACACCACCAGTGGAAGTTAAATTTGAGTTAGAAGTTGTTGGTGCTGGCGGCGGAGGTGGTGGTGGTGGTGGTGCTATGGTATAATCCGCTAGCTCCCGCTGTGTTCTGTTTATAATTTATTTTTATTTGTTATTACAATTAGAATATGTAAGAGTAAAGTTTATTTTTTTTTTAAATGTTATAAAGGCATCAACCACTTATTATATAGTTTTTTTGTTTTTATTTTTGGGGTTGGAAATAAAATCTATTTTTAATAAGAAAACAAAATCGCTTTGAGTGAGGACAGTCCTTTCTAAATCGTTATATTATTTATGTGGATTTGAAATTAGAAAAGAAAACAATGGCACTCGTATTAGGTGGACCTATAAGTAAATTTTGTTATAAATCGTAAATTTTATTCTAAGAAAAAAATGTTTTAGAGAGAGAAATACTTGATAAGCCACTGGAAATAATGTTACGTCAACTATTTACATATTTACATATCGTATGTTAGCATTGGGTGGCAGCGCAAGCAGCTCTCAACAAACGGGGCAATGCACACGTAGATGGTTCGTTGGAATTGGTTTGTCCTCAATTTCAGTGAGCACGGCAACGCTACTGCAGGTGGTATGTTTTTGCAGATTTTCCACCACTTTTATATATTTTTTATTCACATGTCACTTAGAAGAAAGATATGTCCTCTATCTTAGCCACAGTACCAAGTGTCGATTTACCAATAACAGTCCCCAACTGACAGACCACAAACAGGCTAAGCCGACATACAAACCAACAAAAGTTTAAGTGGAAATTCGTCTGCCGATTCTACAATTCACTTGATCGCTTGTTTTCAACTGCAAACTGTAGTCGAATGGACACGTTCCTGGACCAGCTCTATATTTAAGGACGCATGACGATTTTACAAGCGAATTGAAAAACAAATTGAGACGAGTCTGCTCCTGGCAAATGACAACTGTCAGGTGATGTGGCTCTGCAAAAGCGAAGATGCGGCGGACTACTTTAGAACATAAAAAAATAAACTTCTAGAGCAGCTGCGCAGCTCAGTCTGCGTTTTTAACAAACTGAAGTAGGCGGCCTCTGGACATTGTAGCTGACGTGCGAGAAAACCATTCAATGGTTGTTGTCTTACATATAAATAGGCATAGAGAATAAAGGGATTTCCAATGAGAGGTGTTATTGTGAATGACCCGCTATTTCGGTAGCTGTCACTTTTGAAGCTTTTATTCTTTGACATTTGACAAGTAGAAACTACCCCATTACTAAAAATGGAACGATACACGCTTCAACAACGCATTGAAATTTTTAAAATTCACTACAAAAATGGTGAAAATCTTGCAGTCACAGTTCGTCAAACTAAAGCATTTTTTGGTCGTCGTGAAGCACCTTGTCGGACCGCAATACAGAAATTGGTGGAAAAATTCGAGCTGTTGGGACAAGTTAGTGATGTGAAGAATAAAACCCGTGCACATCCCACAAGAACAACTGAGAATATTGCTGCTGTAGCCCAAAGTGTTAAGAAAACCCAGGTTTGTCCATTCCTCGTCGTTCTTTGGAATTGGGAGATGACTTTTTATGGTCGGAGTTGGATGGTATTGATCTGGACAACGTTTACTTTCAACAAGACCGCGCTACGTGCCACACAAGCAACGAAACGGGAAAAGTTTCCGGACCGTGTTATCTCTCGAAGAGGTGATCACAATTGGCCACCGAGATCTTGTGATTTAACACCTTGCGACTTCTTCCTTTGGGGCCACGTCAAAGATAAGGTCTACGCCAACAGCCCAGCGTCGATTCAAGACCTCAAAGATAAAATTCGTGAGGCTATCGAGGACATAGGGCAGCCACTTTGCGATTTGGTTATGGAAAATTTCATGAAAAGGATATGGTCCTGTATGCGTGCTCGTGGTGGCCATTTGCCTCATGTTGTTTTTCATTATTAACGGCATACCTTCCCCTTTATTATGAAATAAACATCCAATCATTTATCTCAAAAAATGGCATTTTTCTTTGAATACCAAAATAACACCTCTTATTGGAAAACCCTTTACATAAGAAACACTTTCGCTTTAACACAACTATTCGCTTGATTTTTTTTGTGTAAAGGATTGCGCAGATATGCAATGCTGTGTGTAAGCCAGGTAGAATTTTAACCACTGGGCGAACTCTAGTTGCAAGCAAACCGCTTTAGCTGCCAAAAATGCGACCGTGTGAACACGGATACACAAGTGCGAGCCCTTAGTGAACAATTTGTGAACACATTGTCCAGGCAAGACGTCCTTCACAGACATCAGATCTATGATGAATCATTCATTTGCTAATCAAAAGGACGGGTGAGGTTATCTGAAAGTCTTTAATCTCTTTTAAGCTTACGAAGAACTTTAGTCCAAATTTACGTAGGCATCGTGGTGGCAAAGCAGATGTTGAATTGACTCCACCTCTTACCCATCTTCCGCTTAAGTCGTTTAACTCTACTCTCTATTTACGGAGTATGACTCCAATGACGCGATGTCCTGTGACCTTTCCACTCGCCATGCGGAAGACTTTCGTTTTCTTTTTGAGAAGTTTACTTCTAACTCAGGTGGTGGCAGTGCGGATGAGGTTCATTTGTCAACGCGTCCGCCTTATCGTTGCCTTCTATATTGCTTTGCCCGGGAATCTAGCAGACTTTGCTTGGAGACATTTCCCAATCGTCTTCGATTGGATTGTAGTAGACTTACCCCCTTATTAGTAAACGCTGCGTAAAAGTTATCAACTCGTTACGTAAAATTTTTGTATGCTATCTGATGTCTACTAGCTAATTTGTTTATTAATACGGGGGTTAGTCGATAATAGGGCTGCTTGACTGTCAACGAAGATGGTTATATTCAAAGGAGGAAGGTGACTGTCGTCTACCACTTCTCTTAAAGCTCTCTCTGTTGCCAGTAATTCAGCTTGGAATATACTAAAATATTTTAGTAATCGAAAATATTATTTTTATGCAGAAACCCAGTTCATTTTTGAGGCATCAACAAGTGCATCAGACACATCCAGTTGTAATCTTCTGAATAAAGTCGAACTTCATACTTTGCCTACTGTGGTTCAGTGCCAACGATGTCAAACCATTGACGTTAATTTTAGATTATCTCACGGGATCTGACTTGTGTAGCCACAAGTGGATGCCAAGTGGATGCAACTGACAACTTGGATAAGTATTTCGAAGCAAACTCAAAGGACATTTGTTACTAATGACTGATACGCCGTGGAATCGAAGAGTTGAGGGCCATTGTCGTTGCAATCCGCTTTACACGTCCAAGGCAATTATAACATCTTGTCAGACCCCCTACAGATGGTCTCACAGTTTCCTTGTGGTTTTCCATTCAATAAAAAGACAGCTACTAGTCAGTCACGATCTAAAACGAAGCGATATGTACGTTGTGATTGTCTCCTCGCTGCAGAAGAATACAAGATAGTTCCGCCGCAAAGTGCGCGCCGACAGTCCCTGAATCTATTAAATATTTATGTACAAAAGGCTTAAAATAGACGACCCATTGGATACCATAATGCATTGCCCGCAACCATACGCATATGCACTGTTACAGCCTGCCTAGTCTATAGTCTATGAAGCAAAGGCCACTTACCCCATTCCCATTCTGGGTTGGATTGGCGGAGGAGCATCTGTGTTGTCGCTGGTGGATTTGCGTTTCTGTCCAGAGCGTACGATACCTTGCTCCCCGTACTGAAAGTTGGAAAGACAATTGACCGATCAGTGATTGTTTGCGATGGGAAGATGGCAAAACTTACTGGTGGCGGGTGTCTTATCTGTTGTTGCTGCTGCTGTTGATGGTGTTGCTGTTGCAGTTGGTGCTGCTGCTGCTGTTGTTGTTGTTGTTGAATAAATGCTGGCGGAGCAGTGGAAGTTGTTTGGGTGTAACTCACGCCATTTTGGGTGACACTGAGCAGTCCCATACCGGTCTGTTGTTGCTGCTGCTGCGAGTGCTGCTGCAGTAGCGCTTGGGGCGGAGGAGGCTGCGTTTGAATTATATTAAACTGCTGCGTGGTGGGCTGTGCCTGCATTTGCACCTGTTGCATCATTTGTGGCTGGAACTGCAGCTGCAGTTGCTGTTGCATCATTGGCTGTGAGAAAGTGACAGCAACCGGTGCTGACTGCTGCACAGAAGCACCAGAAACGGGGATTCCACTCATTGATACGGGTGGCGGGAGGGTATGTAGATCGCTAGCGGTGATCTGCTGCGTTACATATTGAGTGGGCTGGGGAGCGCGCGTTTGCCATTGAGTTGTCGCTGCGTTCATAACATAGTTCTGGCCGTTGGGCGCGGTATGAATAAACTGCTGCGTCTGTTGCTGCTGCTGCAGAGGTATGACCTGCTGTTGAAATTGTTGAATCCCGCCCGGATTGGTTGTGGTTGTTGTGTAGAGAGTATTGCCCACGATATGCTGTTGGACGCCATTCATTGGCGGAGGCACGGACATCGTGATTGTAGGCGGAGGCACATGAGTCATGGGTGGCGGAGGAGGCTGGCGCATTAGTTGCTGTTGAGGTGGCGGAATTGACGTTGTGAGTGTGCGCACAAGAGCGGCGCCTTCAGACTCTGACGTTGGAGGTGAATTGTCTTCCTCCGGTGATTGCTGGTCGTTTTCCTCTGATTTTTCCGCCGATGAATAGTCCTCATTGTCGGCTGCGAGGTCTGCCCTCATCTGGCTTTGGTCAAGCTGCTGCATCGCTTCTGTGATTGGAGTCTGCACAGTGATCGAACCAGCGGGCAATTGCATATGCAACGGTGGCGGGTGTTGGATTATTGACAGCTGCGTAGGCTGCGCCCCGGCCTGTTGAATTATCGTGGGCGGAGGCACCATATACGCTGTGTTGCCCTGCACCGTTATGTACTGCTGCTGCTGCTGAAGGTTTGGTGGGGGCAGAGTGGCCTGCATCTGAATACCTTGAATCTGCTGAGGCTGCTGGTAGACCTGTTGCAGGGTGAGCTGATTGCCCTGGCCGTCCCTGGCTGGCTGCTGAATATACTGATACTGAATGGACGCCTGCGGTTGATGGTTGAGAATTATCGGAGAAGCGGCAGTCGCTTGGCCGGTCTGCAGTGTGGCGTTACTAGTTTGAAGTGTGGGCGGCGGCTGATGAAACTGTACAATCTGTTTCATTGGAGGGGGAATATTCAGATTGTGTGGCCCCGGCTGCTGCTGTTGTATGACAACGTTTCCCTGTTGCATTTGAATGGGGATCCCGCTTTGTGTGACAAATTGCTGATGAATAATATTCGTCGACTGTGCCTGAGCTTGAGGAACATTCGATTGGATAATCGAAGGCGGAGGGACATTTATTATCGACGGGGGTGGTATGTTTATTTGAGGTAATGCTGGCGATTGTTGCTGCTGAAACTGTAGGAACTCCTGTTGTAAAGTTTCGATGAGATTCTTTGCCAGATGTTTGGCAGAGTTCAAATTCTCGAATCGTTGATGTTCGATATAGAAGTGAAGCGGTTCCTGCGACTCGGTTCCCGTATTGGGATCTATGTACAGCGAGCCGATACCTCTCAACGTGATATTCACCCCGGTCTCCTTTCGGATGTACTGCAAATTGGCTCCGCCAATTCCCGTGAGCTGTTCGCGTAAGTTGAATGCAGGCGGGGCATGGTCAAGGCCGATAATTATTTTCTCGGCAAGCGAATGGCCGTTGTTTTGCTTCATTGTCTGCTCGCCGTTGCCCAGCTGCTGCTGTTGTTGATAAATTGGCTGGCGGATATTATAAATCATGTTGTTCATTTTCTCTAAGGTACTTGTAATTACATAATAGTCGCGAAAATTTGTAGTTTTGTTTTTATTCTATTTTGTTATATCGCTTGCAGTAAACATCGTTTGCTGTCAGTTGTGGTAGTTCTTTTTTTTGTCTACGGTGCAATCATAACAATGCATTTTTATTTTCTTAGTTTAGTGTGCTAAATATGTTGAATACTCACTCTTTTGTGCACCAGTATTTATCCAAAGAATAGGTGAATTCTTTAAAAACACATTTACTAGTTGGAAATCAGTAATTTGGAGTGAAATTATAAAATGAAACTGCCTAAATTACGACCTCGTTCCTGGTTGGGAATTTCTGACGCCATGTTTGTTTTCGCATGCTTGACAGCGGGGTATTTTTGTGGCGTAATTATGAGTGCGTTCAGTCTAATAGGAAATTTGTTTTCAAAGGGAAATTTTCGCAGTCGGTAGATATTTAGACAAAAACTAAAGGTTAGTACGCTGCTCGAGATAAATTTTCGCTACCATACAAAATTCTCTCCAAAATTTAGCTGAGCTAAACTTAAGCGAACCCATTTATCTGAGTGGTACGCAGCTCGAGCTAAATAATCAAACTTTTGTTTCAGAATGTACTTCATGTGTCTGTCAAAATTTATCTCGCCCATTAATGGGTCGGGACATTTTCTCAAGCTAAATTTTGACAGATCGCTCTGCTGTTGTTATTTTGTGTTCAAAAGATGTTTGAGTTTGATGAATACATCGACGAGGAGTATCTTCTAGAGCAAGAGTCTTTTGTTGAAAAAGAGAAGTCCTTGGAGTTCAATAAAAAAAAAAAAAAAAATAAAAATAAAACGATTTTTAACGTCGAGTCGAAAAAAATGTTGGCGATGCTTGTGGAGCAACATCCATCGATATGGAGCCTTGCAGATAGGTACCATAGCAACTTGGACGCAGTTAACGGTGATTGGAGAGCTATATCTGAAGCAATAGGAAAAACAGGTAAGTTTTACTTCTTAAAAAGCACATAATACAAGTGTATTTTCTTTTTTATAGTTGATGACTGTAAGGCACAATGGAAGTCTTTAAGGGATAGTCATCGCTATCATAAAACCGCCAGAAAACTGGAGAAGTCAGGTAGTGCCGCAAAAGAATGTTCGGAAGATAATGACGAACACCTTTCTGAGGACACTGTTGATTGGGAATTCTCGGCGTGCCTATCATTCCTCACCCCGGCATCTAGCAAAAGAAGGTATATGTAACTATGCAATATAGACATAATTCATTTATTTCACTTTTCCATCTGTTTTCAGAACATTTACGAACGCTTCAGTTTCCGATAAGAATTTACTTGAAAACGTAGAAGTTCAACAAGATGCTACTTCAAGTACTCCATGCTCCAGCTACACACATGTATGTTTATATATCAACTTTATAATACAATTACCTACTTATATTATTTGTTTGTTGTTGTTTTAGAATACAGCAAAACGACCAAAAAAAGATGGTATTGCGGAAAATGTGGCTTCCCTTACGCAGACGGTGACGGATCTTATCGAAATGCGGAGGGAAGATAGGAACGGCCCCTCACAACCACCCCTAGTGCACTACTCATTGTTGGCCAACCTAGATCGTGTTCTTCAAAAGCTACCCGTCGACGCAGTTGAAGAGCTTGGTTTGAGTTTCCAACAACAGGCGGTGATTGCTCTTCGGCAAATGAACCAAAGAAGTCCTGGAACCTAAGACTTATACTTATCTGCTTAAGATTTTATATTTATAATAATTTATAATAATTCGAAAAAATAAATGCATATCAAATATTTTTAATTGGTATTTTATTTTAGGAACGCTGCTTTTGCTTGCCAAGGAATAGCTCCCACAGGAGAATTAACAAAATCTTTTATTTTGTTTCTTAAAAGTTTCCCAGATTCGTTAGGCCTTCCAGGTACAGATTGGAAAGAACGAAGCTCGGCACCTGATGAAACTTGCTTTCTCCATTCGCCTTCTATTATTCTTCCCGACTCATCGTAGTAGTCCGCAAATTTTTGTGGGCAATATGTGGCTTTACTCGTCCGAATGAGGTAATTGTGCAAATAACAGCACGCACTCACTATCTTTTGGGACTTGTCTGGGCCACAAAACATTGTTCGTGCAAGGCAGATCCATTTGGAAACTGCAATTCCAAAGCAGTTCTCTACGCAACGTCGTGCCCTGCTTATCCTGTAGTTTGCAATTCGTTCTTCGTCTGACAGCTTATTTGGCTTCCTTGGTGCATAGGGTTTAATTATCCGCTTTTTGAGAGGAAAGGCATCATCTGCGACAAAAAAAAAAGGCAGTTTCTCTAATCCAACGGGCATGTCTGGTGGAAATGGTAACTTGTCTTGAATAATGTCCTTTCCAAGTTGAGTTGCTCCAAAAACATTAGCGTCACCTTCACTCCCATAGGCTCCTATATCTATATAAACAAATTTATAATCTGCGTCCGAAATTGCCATCAAAACGATGCTATGAAATCCCTAATAAGAAAAAAAGATTTTTTTTCAAAATACGTACTTAATGACACTTTCAAAGGACTTACTTTATAGTTGTAGAACATGCTTCCCGCATTTTGGGGACACTTTATGGCAACATGCTTCACATCAATTGCCCCTACGCAATTCGGAAGATTCCATTGTGCATTGAATCCATTGGAAATCTTCAACATTTCCATTTCGTCAAGCGGAGGAATTTCTCCTGATAAGGCTTTGCAAATTGCAGAACAAACGTCTTCTAAAATTGTTCCAAAATGTTGTTTGCTTATCCTATATACTGCTGCAACGTGTCTTTGTATTGCCCCACTTGATAGAAACCTGAAATGAATTTCTCGTAAATCATCATCACTTTAACAAAATAATATTTCGATGTACTCTACTACAACAGCAAATTTTTCTAGTGGGGTAATACTATCCTGGGGCCTGGTGTGTCTTATAGGAAGCAGATATGGTTCAACGAGTTCGAACAGATTCCTGAAAGTTTCGGGATCCATACGAAAGTTTTCCTTGAAAACTTTTTCGTTTGAAACCATGTCCAAGAACTGTAAACGCATTTATTAAAGTTTAAATATATCTATATATAAGTATGCACAAATATTTTTACGTACGGCTGTTTCAAAACGTCCCTTTGTTTTTCTTTTTTTTAAGTAGGGATTTACACGAACAGAAGGGTTTTTTTTTTGTTTCATTGCAGCTATTGCAATAACTTGCGCAGCTGCGCAAATTATTATGTCTTCTTCAATTTCATTTGTGTCCATACTTGTTAGTTATAAAAATATATTGTTGAAGGAAGTTGTTTTCAAAGAACAGGTGTTTTTTGTGACATTTCTCCACAGCGCTCTTTATGTCAAAATTTAGCTAGGACTTTAGCTGATGTTTGGAGAGAAAAGTTGGAGACCAGATAAAATTTAGTTTAGCTCGAGCACCGTACCACGCTTAAGGTCAAAAGAAACTCCCATTAGGGCTGTTTTTTTGAGCTTCGACCTCAGCAAAGCAAAGTAAAGTAGAATTTTCAGCACACTTATTACAACAACTACTGTGAGTCTCGAAGTGTCAAGTAGAGCGTAGCTGTTGTAATTGCATGCTGAAAATCCTACTTTACTTTGCTTTGCTGAGATCGAAGTTCAAAAAAACAGGGCTATTGTTGGAAAAGAGAAGCAGATTTAATATATTATTTAACTTTTAAGATTTGATCTGAGATTTCAGATTTCTGCTGCTAAATCGAACATTAAATCCGAATTTTACTGGTTCTTGTTTTATTTCACTTGCACTGTGCAAATTATTAAAATTCTTCTATGTTAAGCTTAGTACGCAGCTCGAGCTAAATTTTCGCTCCCATACAAAATCCTCTCCAAACTTTAGCTGAGCTAAATCTGCGAATTCATTTAGCTGAGTGGTACGCAGCTCGAGCTAAATAATCAAACTTTTGTTTCAGAATGTACTTCATGTGTCTGTCAAAATTTAGCGTGCCCATTTAATGGGTCGGCACATTTTATCGAGCTAAATTGTGACAGATCGTTGTGTATTTGTTGTTCAGGTGCGGAAAAGTATGCAAGGATGACCTTTTTTAATTATTACATGGACGAGAAGTACCTAGAATCGGAAATAGTTAAAATAAGAGAGAAATACATTTTTGAAGGAATTTTTTTTCAAAGAACAGCTGTTTTCTCTGGCACTTATCCACTGCGTATTCTCTGTCAAAATTTAGCTAGGACTTTAGCTGAGGTTTGGAGAGAAAAGTTGGAGACCAGATAAAATTTAGTTTAGCTCGAGCAGCGTACTACGCTTTAATTGTAAACGTGGACAGATTTGTTGGTAGTGTACTTGAGAAGCGTTGGCATTCGACTTCTGTTCAAGTTCAACACCCGTCGTTTCGAAGTATAAATTTATAAACAGTACTTCGATTAGTGTGACCATTTGCGAAGAATATCCCGCAACTGGTATTAAAAAAAAAACAATTTTGTTAACCAAAAAAGACCTTACTAATGGGAAAATATTTGGTCCCACTTGTTCGAACCGCATTTGAAAGATGCGATTTAATAACGAACTTTGCGAACTGTACAAGTGTTTATCCTCAACGCATCAACCTGGTGGTATATAATTGAAGCTGTTGCTAGATAGGACTTATTGAGCGAATTGACTAAAGAAGAAAGTTCAAAAACTCCTTCACCGCCACAGCCTATAAACTGCTTCTATACCGTCAGTAAAATTTTCGCCATGTGGTAGATAACGCATAGTTTTGTTCCCCTTTTTCATTACAACAATGGTTCAAATGGACCTTTCATACTTCCGCATGAGCTGACTTCATTGAAGGCCATAGTTTTCTTATAGTAATACTCATAACCTGCGATCCATCTAGAACTGAGCTCTTTTGCGGCTTTTTTACTTCAATCGTAAGTGCGCAATGCTTAATTTCAATTGATCTTCACACATTCTTAAGGAATTAAAGTTTGATGATGCCTGTCATTCAAACAAAAATACCTACCTTAAGATGTACCTAGCTTGCGTTTCTCTGGGGATCAAACCTGCGACCCCGCTCCACATTAACTACATTATTGCAGTTAACAACTGAGCTAATGTGACCATATTTTTCCATTAGCCAATAGTTTGTTTTAACCTTTTAACTCTCAGATGCTGTCATTTGTCTGAGTACATATATTTCAATTTATTTAGCTTTTAGTGGCTGTGCTTCTTTAAATTATATTGAACAAAAAAAAGTTCTCGTTTTTCAAATTTGTCGTTCCCGTAATTTTAAAGTTATTCGCAAACAAATCTTCCGATTTTTTGTTGGTTACTCTTTCAAATTTGGTGTCAACCACATGTAACAACTCATTTGCTGTCATTTAACTGTCAACGGAAAGTAAATTAAATACCAAATTAAGGAACACAAACGCAATTACAACCACCCAATCTGCCTATATTTAGAACATCTTTCTCAATTTGTTTTGAAGGGTGTCTACTTCAAAGCGACTGTTTTAATGAAAACCTTGCTCGCCAAGCGTCAAACTTTTACAAAAAGCATTTAACACGATACTCACTATATACCTAAAGTCAGCTGACATCAATTTTAACCGCACCAATGTATGTATGTAGCTGAATGTTAGGCCTACTTGCCATCTGAAGTTAACCTCTCCACATGCTCACTTCACCTTCCCAGCGTTATCGCTCGTAGGCAAGTTTTGCCAAGTGGTTACTTTAACAACGCCAACAATAATTACCACCGCAATTGGGATGGACAGTATTTTTTCCTGTACTGCTTCAAAGTGCATACTATTTGAGTTATGCTGGTGTCAATGACTCGGATTTTTTGGCATGGGCTTCGTAACAACAGTCTGTGCAGAACCTCTGCAGATCAAATCATTAACTGCACTGTGGGGCGAAGCTGTTGCCAATCTAGAGCACATCTATCATTGAAAACGACACGATTCCGCCGCTCGTCCCCCTTCTCTTTGTGTTGTGGAGACGCAAGTGCAACTGCACCAAAGGCCAGTGAATAATTCAAAAAAGCAGAGATAACTGGAAAAGCTCGATGCCGCACAAGACACAGTTCACATGCAAGGTTCATAAGTTCACGCTATGAACTAAACCTTTAGCATAGTGTAAGAGTGGAAGCTTTCCGCCGCGCAGCAATACAACAAACAACCGAATCAACCCACTGTCCGACTTAAGAACACAGAAAAAGGACTATCGCTCTACAGATGTACGTATGTAGGTCTGAATTACTTCATACACTGACAAGATAATAACACACAGTCAGAGTCGCACGAAATGCGACCACCATCCACCACTGTGTGTACTGTGTAGAATGACTTTCGATAGTCCTTTTTCACAACAATAGGAATGGGGTCACATTTATTAGCTCAAGGAAATTTTCAACAGAGCACACACTGCGAGAACAATTTCCCTGTCCATGTCCACCAGCAGTTTACTCTTTCGTTTTTGACGGCGGCGTTTTCTCCGTGCGATGTTTTCTACGTATGTTTTGACGCAGGGCTTGCAATGCACTATGCACAGCTCAATCGCAACCACTCTTTTCAACCGATGGGTTTTTTCGAAAAAGAAGAGTTCTTGGAATTGATCTATTTTTCGAAAATTCCAGTCTCACACAAAAAACTAAAATAGCAAGGCAAGGTTTGGCGTCGTGCGGCGGCGGCGACATGGTCATTGGAAGAATGGAGAGGTGCTCCTGCTCTGTGCTGCTTTTTTCTATGACAAAGTTAATTTGTTGTTCCTCTTGCTGGTGGATGTTCCTTTTATTGTTGTTGTTGTAGGGTATACACTTGGCAACTTGGTAATTATAATGTACGTATACTTTCTCAAGTATGATGTCATCGACATTGTGTGCCGTATATACCCACAGTTGTGGTTCATATGTTGAGCTTTTTTCGGAATGTGATGATTTTTTTATATCTATTGATTTTATTGTAGAATTGAATTGTTAAAGTAGATGTGTGTATTTAGTTTTTTTTTTTTTCCTACATAAGGTTGAGGTGTGTTGGGAGGAGGTTATATTTTCCTAATTGCTTTGTGCAATAGAAATAGCTGGCAGAATGGATTCCAGGGAGTTGGTTTCGTTGTATAACAGTTGAGAGGAAGACTGCAGGGCCCATTTATTTGCGAGGAGCTGGGCTTAATAATCGAAAGGATACGAAAATGGTCCCGGAGAATGTCCCATTGTTGGTGGAAGGTTGGTAGCGGGCTGCGTTTTTAAAGCACCTCTTCGTGACACCTGGTAATCGCGGGATTAAAATTCATTCATTGACATACTTTCCTGGGTGGAGGCTAAGAGCCGTCGCTCTATTTTAAAAACATGAGCCAAGATGAGCCTTGGCTGGGTTAAAAGAAAAAGTAAATATCCCCGAAAGATATCTTTTTCGGATATCCTGGTAGCCCTAGATTGTCGCTCATCTTTAAGGGAAGCAGTTCAAAATTCAGGAGCTTAGGGCGTTCTAGAAAATCGAAAGGCTAATGAACTCCCAAAACACTGAACTAAACTAAGCATCCTACCAATTAAAAGTACCTTGGTTTCTCCTATCTGTTTTTGGAAGCTGATGATACAGCTAACGACAGACCGAGCGAAAGATCTGACTGACATTCAAAGTCTTTTACGCTTTGCCTTATAAAGGTCTTAGTACAGGATGGGCCAAAAGAAGTCATCCGATGTTGTTTCGCTCTCATTTTTTTTCTAAATGAAAAACTTCGATTCTGTTTTTTGATTATGTTTCTTTGAACCTTTAAAATTTTATTGATCAAGTCGGAAAGAAAATATCGGCCAAATGGGCGCCGTCACAATTGATTTCCATATTTCCGCTTTCATACAAAAGCTCAAATAGGACCTTGAGCATTTCTGGTCGCGTATTTCATATTCCTTGGCAGATGTGACAACTTTTAAAGATTTGATCGCAGAAGTGACTTTATCTACTGTGGGTTTATTTTCCATTTTACTTAAACCGACGCCAGACTTTCCCTGACATCAATAATTTCCACCCATCCGCAATCCGTGTCACAGCCTGAAAAACCCCTTTGCTTTATTGAGGCGACACCATCTTTATCCAGTCGCTACAAAAGCTACTTACATGTATTTCCCTGTCCGCAAAAAGATGTTCAAAACGTGTCTATCCCAAGTCGATACCGAATGCCGCTTTCGAGGAGCCCTAAGCCGACTAAGGACCCGGTTTGGGGCAAAGCCAATTCATACTCACGGCAGAAACTCTTAGCAGTTCCGACTTAAACCCGACGGGCTACTAAAAGTGGAAAGTGGAGCTCCATCTGATTGCAAATTTCCACTCTGCAAGCCTTGCTCCAAAGGATGCCCCATTTTGACACGCTTGGCAAAATCCGCCTTTTCTTCGTCTTTTCATTACTTACACCATGGCCGCTGCCTTATTCTCTTGCAGCAACCATTCCGATTGCGACGTCAAACACTCTAAAGTCAAACAGCAAAAGCCGGAAGTCGGTTCCTAGCAATGCAAATAAAGAAATGGATGTCCCAACAGGCCCGTTGAGGCCTGTAAGTTGGTATTTTTTTTCTAAATGCCCTTTTGGCTCACACTGCGATCTTTTGTATCAAAAATTGTACCTAAGTGGGTAACAGGCCATTGTAGGACCCCATAAACGAGCTTTTCTCAAGACTCGAGAATGGAAGGTAGCCCCAATTTTATCCCCAGTCCAAACGGCTGAATTGATGAGCGTGGCAGCTGTTCCCTCGAACTTTTGTCAAACGTTAAGCGCAGGAAGAAAAAACAACGTTTTCCATCACACTAACTACTGCGCCCATGCACCCCTAATAGACCTTCATAATCTTCCCCTGAAATTTACTACCGGTCGCAATAGGTAGCTCATATTGTACGACAAACTGCTAACCCATATAAAACAATTTTTTACAAGCGTAACTGCGAGATTAACATCTATATAGCAACAGCTGAACATTCGCGTACATTTTCCAGTTCCAAATGATGTTTACAAGGGGACAGCAATGTTATCTGCGCTGTCAATTACTCCGTAGAGCGATAAGCAATATTAAAAGCAAATAGAGGTCTGCCAACAAAGTTTGCTACATGTTCGCCAGCCCAACCGACTTTATAAATTAAATTGCCCTCATAGGTGTATATGCGTATTGTAACATCAAGCTGTTGTAGTCTCCAAAATGCTATGTGTTTCGGGCTTAAATACGAATGACAGGACCGGATCGATACTGACGTGCAGATGTCTCTATGACCGATCGCAATTTCGAAAATTTGCCGCATCGAAAAAAAAAAAAAATCTGGCAAAGTAATTTCCGGCTACTAGCCTTCCTTTGCTAAAGTAACTTCTGAGCCATAAGGTTCGCATGCTTAGAAAGTTTCTTTAAACATACATATTTTAAGCAACTATAAGTAAACTCCTGTTTATAGAACGCTAAATAATAAATATAAAGCAAATTAGCCTAAGAAAAAAAATAAATCTGCAAGCAGCCAGTAAGGGTAAGAACTATATAAATGTGCATATAGTATAACTTTGTAAAGCGTGCATTTCGGTAGGATTGCTGTTGTATTCTCGTGTCTTAGGAGGTGAGCATCCACGTGGTGGGTAACATAACGCTACGAACCTCAGACAAAGTCCAGCAGAAGCTCTCAAACGTGGGGAAATTCAATAACTTTCCAGCACACACGGAATTATTACACCACGATCGGTGATCGCACATGCGCAGGATCAAGCCACGCATAGCCGCCACCGCCATAATTAAGCCATCACAGTCAGTGAGAAAACCGCGTCAGCTGCGTTAGACCGAGTAGCAAGTCCCAGTAAATCCCTAAACTCGCGCTTCGTTTTGACTTAGTACATAATACACCCACACGTGATATACGTGAGGTGCATTATATACTTTATCATCAAGAAAAAAAAAAAAAAAAAAAAAAAAAAAAAACAAAAAGGAAAAGAAAAGTGCATTACACATAAACCTATTTGCTATATAAGCTAAAAACCTAAGATACCTATTAAATCGCTATGAATCTAACGTACATAAATATGTTTTTGCTACTTAACCTAAATTTTGCCTAATATTGTTTTAAACCTAATATAATTTAACCTAATTGTCATTCATCTAAGAGTGTTAGACCAGTGAGATAGTGGTTTGATTCATTTAAAAAAAAAATTTACTACAGCTTCATCAACAACAAGCCAGCTCCGGGATGTTCCTGACATGTCAAGAAAATCAACGGGCAGAAATCACAGGTAACAAGTAATCATAACATTTATATACATAACATTCACCACTATAACATTCAACACATAACGCTTCAAATCTTCTTTGTATTAAATAATTTTGTTCATTTACTCAATCTAAATCTTTATTATCACATTGTTAAATATCCTGAAATCATAATCATAAAGCTGAATTTCATTGAGATCATTGCACATTTACAATTTACATGCACAACTAACAAATAAATTGAGATCGTAATATACAACATAAATTTCAGTTCCCGCGCATATTTTTGTTGTTTACCAATAACGCATTTGCTTACATGAAAATGTTTTTCTATCCAAAGCAAATCATAAGATTTGTCATGTTCTGCTAGTTCCCCCCATATCGGTCATCTTCGTCATCAGCATCGCGTCCAGCTCTTCGGTACATACATTATCAGCATGACATAACACCTGTCATGTTTCACACCCGAACAAAATTTTAAAACCAGTTCTGGTGATAAGTGTCCGAATGCACTTGTCAGCACGTAGTTGTTTCCTGTGACGAGCCCCTCCCCCGATCAGATCCATGAGGATCTACTGTTTGCTATGACTTAGTTAGCAACGGTTCAGTTCTCTCACAATAATATTCTCATCATTCATTTTCAATCGTCACCTCTCCCCACGACCCAACCCTGAGCAGCCGGAAGAATAAGTTAGAAAGGGAGCATTGGAGGTGAATGAAATGGAATGGACTAGGTATAACACTTTGATATGGAAGTGTAATAGTTGCTTCCTTCAAATAAATATCAGTTGTCATATGGACCCAGTCGCAGCAGCATGCACAGCGGACATATGCGACAGTTATTATGGCGCCCAAACTATAGGGGCTATTTCAGCCCAAACCAAAATACAAATATTGTGAAGCTATACATTTTTATATCAATTCTGGTATATTTTTTTTTGCGAATCGCTAACAAGTGTCATGATCGAGGAACAAGGTTCAGTTAAAAATATAATTTACTGATTATATCTGGATGAGGTAATTATTGGAAAGTGTTTTGGTTTTTCGCTGCAAGGCAGGTTAGAAGGCAGAGAAAATATTTATGTTTTTGTTGCTATCCTTGCCAATGCATTTGGTGATAGTTAGAAAAGGCAGGAAGATTATACTTCTAGACTTTCCTATCACTCGTTCTTTGTGGAAATTAGATTTTACGAATAGGATTTTTCCTTTTAGTATTTCTTTTCACATTGTTCCAACAACCCGATTCAACTACTAAGTGTTTATTGCAAATTAGTTTTTTTTGTAGGGGTAAGTGGTTTTATGAAACTGGCACGAAGATCTTATGACGATGCCATATGATGGGGATGACCGAAATTATGTATTATTCCGAATCAAAGCGTATCCTATTGATTTTATTTGTTTTGCAACAGTTTGTTGTTGTTTTATTCCGTTTGCGAATAATTGTTAAATTTTCTTTTACGATATTTTTTATTTTATGGATTTTGAAATGGAGCTCTTGGACTTTGCGTGTCTCGATCCAGATGAGATTAGATTTGAATGTCAGTTGAGAGGTCTTCCGTTGATAGGTACGGTTAGGCAGATGGCTACAGAGCTGAAGAAAGTCGTGGGTGAGGAACGAAAAGGCATTCGAACCTTTACGCCTTACGCCGTAAATAGTCCCAATTTAGAAATGGAAGCATGCCAAGAGAAGTTCGAACGGCTGGAGTTGTTAGTAACAGAGTGTGTTAGGTCTGCGAATCAAGAACACGAAAAACAGGCTGTTTCCAAGGCAATACATTTAAGAAATAGGCTTGATATTTTAGCAAACAGAGAGCCAAACTTTATAACTTCGATTGAAAATCTCAAGTCAAAATTAAAACTGTTGATTGACCATATGCTTAGCGCAGACAGTGGTGCTGGCCCAAGTTCACCGATACATTTTGAAAAGGATCACGGTAGTAAAGATCCACAGCCACGCCAACAACAACAGGAGATGTCAGTAGTGTCCCAAAATATAATTTGTGCTCCTATGCAGGTTACCAGGGGCGGCAATCTTTCTAGTCCTTCAATGCATACAACTTCAAGTGCTGCTGGCACTGCTCAAGTCCTCGAAAACCAAAATTCTGGTGCGATTCCAAAGCGTTCTTCGGGTGTTTGGCAATCTAAGGCAGATCAGTCTAGTGCAAATTGTCAAACAAATGGTACCCGTATCGCAAAGCAAACAGCGCACACTCAGTATTTATCAATGAAGGATATGAGCTATGCCTTGCCTAAGTCTGTTCCACCAAGTCAAACTCAACAAAGGCAAAGTGCATACAAGAACCAAATGTCTCATCAGGTAAATTTCTACGATCAAAATTCGTTCGATCACGATCAGCCTATAGGTAGAACCGAGCCTTTCCAAATTGCAAATGAATTTTCCAGCGAAAATCTCGGTAGATTGCGCAATGTTAGCAATTGGAAACTTCGTTACGATGGTTCCCATAGTGGGCTTACCATTGAGCAGTTTATTATGCGTGTTGAAATTTTAGCCAGAGGTGAGGGCATTCTGTTAGATCAGCTTTGTTTGTCTATGCATCTACTTTTATCAGGCAATGCCAACAATTGGTTCTGGATCTTTATACAGAAAAATAGGATACCGAAATGGCAACATTTTCGTAAAGCCATCATTAGTGAATTTCAGACATACACCACAGACCAAGAAATCAGACGGCAGATTGAAAATAGAAAGCAAAAGAATAGAGAGTCTTTCGCAGAGTTCAAGTTAGCGATAGAGACACTTGATGCAATTCTTCGAGTTCCGTATTCAGAAGCGGAAAAGATCAGTATCCTTAAGTCAAACATGCATCCTGCTTTACGCAAAAGACTTATCCTCGAGCACATAGTTTCTGTAAGTGATCTGAAGGAAAAGTGTATGCTAGTAGAGAAGGGTTTGGCTGATATAGGGGAATCTCTCGATGATCAAGTTTTCACAAGAAGAAGGCACGTGAATGAGTTTTCCTATGTCACAAATGCTGGAGAGCCAACCTTTTCTCCTGAGCAATCAACTTTTTACTCCGTCAATCAAACTGATCAAAATACTTTTGAGGTTGAGGAGAATAATTTTATGATATGTTGGAATTGTGAAGATATAGGGCATGGTTTTATGGATTGTCCGAAGGACAAAAGAAGTTTGTTTTGTTACTCATGTGGGGCTAAAAATGTCACCAAACCAAACTGCTTCAGGTGTAATAATTTAAACCACAAGTCGGATGTGCGCAAGGAAAGGGGAGTGCGTCATCCGAATGCAGGACAGTCATATCCCCAAAACAATGTTCGTTTTCTACACAAACCGACCTCGAACAGAAATTGTACCACCCAAACAGAACTATAACGTATTTTAAAGCACGTAAACAAAATGTCAGACAAGTCAAACAGGCCAGAATCTTATCAGACATTAGTGGTCGTCCTCTGGCAAATATTCAGCTTAAAAACAAACCCATAACTGGTTTACTAGACAGTGGAGCCACAATTTCAGTTTTAGGAGAGGGGGCCCTAGAACTTCTGAAGGAACTTGCACTTCACCACTTATCAATGAAATCAGACCTTTGCACAGCAGATGGATCAGCTCATAGTGTGATCGGATATGTGTACATTCCGGTAACTTTCAATAACACTGTGAAGACCATAAAGTTTTTCATTTCGCCATCACTTAAGAGACTAGTAACCTTAGGTATGGACTTTTGGTTTGCATTTGGATTACAACCCACATTTTTGGAAGAAATATCCACCTGTAATCCAGATGCAAACTCTCATTCTTTGTCTGGGATGCAACAAAAGATACTGGAAGAGTGCATTGCTTTAATTCCATCATTCGAAAAACTTGGCTTGGGTCGAACTTCTATAATAGAGCATGAGATCAATGTAGGAAATGTGAGTCCTATCAAGCAGCGTCATTTTGCAATTTCACCAGCTATGCAGAAGTTATTATATGCCGAAATAGATAGAATGCTCGATCTCGATGTTATCGAAAAAAGTCAAAGTAGTTGGTCTTCACCCGTAGTCATAGTAAAAAAGCCAAACGGGAAAACAAGGCTTTGCTTAGATGCTAGGAAGGTGAACGACCACACACTTAAGGATGCTTATCCGCTACCTATTATTAATGGAATTCTTGCAAGGTTGAAGAAGGCCAAATTCATAACAGCACTCGACTTGAAAGACAGTTTTTGGCAGATTCCTTTAAGCTCTTCTGCAAAGGAGAAAACAGCTTTTCCGGTGCCTGGTCGTGGGTTGTTTCAGTTTAAAGTGATGCCGTTTGGACTGAAAAATGCTACGCAGTCAATGTGCAAGTTGATCGATCACGTTATACCCTACGAGCTGCACCAGGATGTTTTTACTTATGTGGATGATCTGCTTATAATTTCCGAAACTTTCGATGAACACGCTGAGCTGTTAAGAAAAGTGGGTTCTTATTTAAGGCAAGCCAACCTGACCATCAATTTAGAGAAAAGCAAATTTTGTCAGCGTGAGATACGTTACCTAGGATATATAGTTGGTGTGGAAGGATTAAAACCTGATCCAAAAAAGGTGTCAGCTATAGCTGAATTTCCGCAACCGAAAACTATAAAACAATTAAGACGTTTTCTTGGTATGTGCCAGTGGTATATGCGGATGGTGCCAAACTTTGCTGCCGTTGCTGCACCTCTTACCTCACTCACTGGTAAAAACGCTTTTCAAAAGGATTGGTCCAAAGAAGCTCTATCATCTTTCGAGAATTTAAAAACAATGCTTACGACAGCTCCAGTTTTGGCTGCGCCAGACTTTGAAAAACCGTTTCAGATACATTGCGATGCATCTATGGCTGGTGTGGGAGGTGCACTGATTCAGTTGGATGACAGTGGGAATGATCGGCCAGTAGCCTTTATGTCAAAGAAACTGAATACTGCCCAGAGCAACTATAGCATTACAGAGCTGGAATGCTTGGCTGCTGTGCTTAGTGTTCAAAAGTTTCGGCCGTATATAGAGGGTACTCGGTTTGTCATTGTCACTGATCATGCCAGTTTGAAATGGCTGATGTCCCAAAAAGACCTAAATGGTAGACTGGCCAGATGGTCACTCAAGTTGCAGCCTTTTGATTTTGAGATTGTGCATCGAAAAGGTAAAGACAACATTGCAGCTGATGCATTACCGCGTGGGACGATGGAGGAGATTGTCGGAAGTGGGAATGGGTACCTGGACGATGATTTTTCCATTGATATCGAGTATCAGAATCTATTGAAACTTATCGAAAAGACAGCTGATCGATTTCCTGATTTAAAAGTCCACAAAAACAAAATTTTCAAGCGCGTAAAGTTTAGAGATTCCTGTGTCTCAGACGAGTCGGAATGTTGGCGTTTGTGGCTTCCGAAAACGTTCCGTCAGGAAGTTATACAAAAAGAGCATGAGCCGCCAAATTGTGCACATCCGGGAGTCAACAAACTTTTGGATAAGTTGAAGCGTTTATACTATTGGCCGAAGATGGTAGTGGATGTTACAAAGTATGTCAACTCTTGTGATAAATGCAAAATTTCTAAGATTCCTAACATGATCTTGAGACCACCAATGCAGCCAAGAGAGCCACCGTTACGTCCATGGCAAGAATTGCATATAGATTTTGTCGGTCCTTTTCCGAGATCTAAAAAAGGTAATACGCAGGCGTTGGTGATTCTCGATAACTTTTCCAAGTATCTGGTTGTAAAGCCACTAAGGAATGCCACTTCCAAATTAGCTATACAAACGCTGGTGGAAAACGTGTTTGATGTATTTGGAGTTCCTGAAAAAGTTGTCTCTGACAATGGTTCTCAGTTTGTGTCGCATGAATTCGAACATTTTCTAGCTCTACACGGTATCAAACACGTACGTACGGGTGTATATTCTCCGCAAGCAAACGCTGCAGAGAGATCAAATAGAACCATTTTCACAGCCGTTCGGCTTTATATAGAAAAAGATCACCGCGAGTGGGATTCTCATCTCGGATCAATATCTTGTGCGTTAAGAAATGTAGTGCATGAATCCACAGGATTCAGCCCATTTTATTTACTGTATGGGTTCCATATGATCACCCATGGAAGCACATATGCGTTATTAAGAGAGTTTGATGTCTTGTCAGGTGAATCTCCAGAAATCAATGAGAGACACGACAGACTGACCAAGATTAGGGAAGAGGCGTACGAATGCTTGAAGGTGGCACAGACAAAACATGCCAAGGCATACAATTTAAGATCAAGGCCTGTGACCTTTACAGTTGGACAGGTAGTGTATAGGCGAAATTTCGTCAAGAGTAGCGCACCCAACGTATACAGTGCTAAGCTAGCGCCTAAGTTCAGTAAGTGTCGGATCAAACGTAAAATTGGAAACTGTCTATATGACCTAGAAGATCTTAATGGTAAATTTATCTGCAGAGCACATGCCAAGGATATTATTTCATAAAAAAGTGTTGCCCGGTTTCTCAGTTGGTAGAGTATGAAACGTTCAGGGTGTGAGTCTGCCCCGCGTTGTCCCATACCATTGCTTTCGCACGCAAATTGGCTTATTTTTTTTTTCAAACATAACGACTGCAGGCGCATTCGTTCTGCTTGCTTTGTAACATCAAGCTGTTGTAGTCTCCAAAATGCTATGTGTTTCGGGCTTAAATACGAATGACAGGACCGGATCGATACTGACGTGCAGATGTCTCTATGACCGATCGCAATTTCGAAAATTTGCCGCATCGAAAAAAAAAAAAATCTGGCAAAGTAATTTCCGGCTACTAGCCTTCCTTTGCTAAAGTAACTTCTGAGCCATAAGGTTCGCATGCTTAGAAAGTTTCTTTAAACATACATATTTTAAGCAACTATAAGTAAACTCCTGTTTATAGAACGCTAAATAATAAATATAAAGCAAATTAGCCTAAGAAAAAAAATAAATCTGCAAGCAGCCAGTAAGGGTAAGAACTATATAAATGTGCATATAGTATAACTTTGTAAAGCGTGCATTTCGGTAGGATTGCTGTTGTATTCTCGTGTCTTAGGAGGTGAGCATCCACGTGGTGGGTAACATAACGCTACGAACCTCAGACAAAGTCCAGCAGAAGCTCTCAAACGTGGGGAAATTCAATAACTTTCCAGCACACACGGAATTATTACACCACGATCGGTGATCGCACATGCGCAGGATCAAGCCACGCATAGCCGCCACCGCCATAATTAAGCCATCACAGTCAGTGAGAAAACCGCGTCAGCTGCGTTAGACCGAGTAGCAAGTCCCAGTAAATCCCTAAACTCGCGCTTCGTTTTGACTTAGTACATAATACACCCACACGTGATATACGTGAGGTGCATTATATACTTTATCATCAAGAAAAAAAAAAAAAAAAAAAAAAAAAAAAAACAAAAAGGAAAAGAAAAGTGCATTACACATAAACCTATTTGCTATATAAGCTAAAAACCTAAGATACCTATTAAATCGCTATGAATCTAACGTACATAAATATGTTTTTGCTACTTAACCTAAATTTTGCCTAATATTGTTTTAAACCTAATATAATTTAACCTAATTGTCATTCATCTAAGAGTGTTAGACCAGTGAGATAGTGGTTTGATTCATTTAAAAAAAAAATTTACTACAGCTTCATCAACAACAAGCCAGCTCCGGGATGTTCCTGACATGTCAAGAAAATCAACGGGCAGAAATCACAGGTAACAAGTAATCATAACATTTATATACATAACATTCACCACTATAACATTCAACACATAACGCTTCAAATCTTCTTTGTATTAAATAATTTTGTTCATTTACTCAATCTAAATCTTTATTATCACATTGTTAAATATCCTGAAATCATAATCATAAAGCTGAATTTCATTGAGATCATTGCACATTTACAATTTACATGCACAACTAACAAATAAATTGAGATCGTAATATACAACATAAATTTCAGTTCCCGCGCATATTTTTGTTGTTTACCAATAACGCATTTGCTTACATGAAAATGTTTTTCTATCCAAAGCAAATCATAAGATTTGTCATGTTCTGCTAGTTCCCCCCATATCGGTCATCTTCGTCATCAGCATCGCGTCCAGCTCTTCGGTACATACATTATCAGCATGACATAACACCTGTCATGTTTCACACCCGAACAAAATTTTAAAACCAGTTCTGGTGATAAGTGTCCGAATGCACTTGTCAGCACGTAGTTGTTTCCTGTGACGAGCCCCTCCCCCGATCAGATCCATGAGGATCTACTGTTTGCTATGACTTAGTTAGCAACGGTTCAGTTCTCTCACAATAATATTCTCATCATTCATTTTCAATCGTCACCTCTCCCCACGACCCAACCCTGAGCAGCCGGAAGAATAAGTTAGAAAGGGAGCATTGGAGGTGAATGAAATGGAATGGACTAGGTATAACACTTTGATATGGAAGTGTAATAGTTGCTTCCTTCAAATAAATATCAGTTGTCATATGGACCCAGTCGCAGCAGCATGCACAGCGGACATATGCGACAGTATGACAGACACGTTGGACATAAAAAAAGAGGCGAAGAGTCACCAACTTTGCTCCATGAATAGGTATACTGGTGCCAGCTTGGCTACCGACAGGGCACACCACTCTATACTTGCATAGAAATTTTCCATTACCACTTTTCGTAAGTCGGGCTATTCATATCGTGCCGAACTACAGGCATTTGTGTTGTATGATGGTTGGACGTTGCCATAGGAACGATGTCGTCAATCGCTTAGTCAGTCAGCGTGGCAGTAGTGGCAAAGGCCTCCCCCTCCTCTGTCTAATTTTCCAACTTTAATTTAGACTTGTCTTATTCTTTTGTCCATCTTTTCGAGTGCATATTCGATGACTCTCCAGCCCTTGCATTTATATATAATTGAGACATGTGTGCAGGGATAGCAGGAACAGCGAAAACAGTTGCGTATACGCAACCGTATATATGATGTCAGCATGACCTCATAAGCAGAATCGAATAGAGTAGCGAAAGGAAAACAACAGAGGATGAATGAAGGGTTAGACTTTAGACTGCGAATGTGTCAAACGAAAAGTCATTTTCCTGGAAGGATTTCCGCACAACCCAAGAGAACGTCAATAAGAGAGAGAGAGAGAGAGAGAAAGTTTCCACAAAGCGAAAAACACACCCTCGTGCATTTTCGAAAAATGTCCTCGCTAGGCTATGGAATGGCAGAGAGCACCCCAGAGAGCCGACTCGCAGTGGATTTTCCGATTTCCCTGGAACAGTTGTTGTTTTTGTTTCTTTGCTTTTCTCCTTTTGGAGAATTTTCTAATTCGGGGGACTCTGGCATTGCTGAACACATAATGCGGACTGCAGTTTAAGCGAACCACGGAGAAGAACGGATTTCGGGTATAGTGTCTCCATAACTTCACATACTGGTGTTCCTTTGAATTTTCTCTCTCTTTCT
The DNA here is from genome assembly GCA_948293265.1 of Cheilosia impressa. NCBI lineage: Eukaryota > Metazoa > Arthropoda > Insecta > Diptera > Syrphidae > Cheilosia > Cheilosia impressa. Next base: position 885,225 of record OX411882.1, read on the forward strand.
CTCTTACATAGAAATTTTCGCCTGTTTTTTTTTTTTCTACTGAATAGATTTGATATGGGACATTAATGTCCTCCAAAAAATATGAAATTTTCTTTTCCATTCTCGAAGAAAAGTGTCCCAGTGCTGCAGTGTGTATAAATCTGAACAAAATTCGTGAAGTTTTCCCAAGTTTGGTGTGAAAAATAGAAATTTTCTACTCAACATTCGATTTTTTTTCTTCGTCGTGTTATGTATGTATAAGGATAAAATGTACACATATTCATGTCCTCCGCAATAGGGCAAACAAAAAAAAATTACAAAATGAACATTTTCCGTCTCGAAGAGAAAGAAATTTTATTGTGTAATTCATTTTTTTCTTCTTTGTTACAAGTTTTATATTTCTAACTTTGCAAAAAGGACAAGCGATTTTTTATAATTCCGTGTAAATAAATAAAAAAATAAATTAACAAAAGAACAGCTCTGTGAAACTCTTAGCAATTTATTTAGTTTGACAAATAATTCTCTGGCTAAATTCGATGTAAGGAAAAAATCGTGTTATGTAAATTATACTCTGACACTAAAAAAGAAAGAATTCTCGTTCTCGTCCTTGCTATGGCTGTGTGTGTGCACGTATGGATTATTTGCCCTTTTGCTGGTGTGTGCTTCCCGTGAATACACAGGGGGTATTTTATTTCTCTTCTTCCTTTTTTTTTTTTTTAAGTTTTCTTGTTTTATTTCTTTTTCTTACAAGTTTAGCAAGTATTTCTAATCAATGGAGGAGAATCCTTCGTATTCGTCAGTGAATTGAGATGTAGTGCCACCGAAAAGTGCATATAAACTTATTCGAACAGTTGTTTAAATCAAAACAGAGCCGCGCTTACGGGTATTCTTATACGAAAAATAAAACCTTTCAATGTTCAGTAAACGTAAAATACCAACTGCCTATGCAATGGGTCAGGGAGTCATTTTTTTTCGCTCAAAACTAACGACAAGATAAAATATGTAGTCCTTTTTTTTAAATTTGCCATTCTCACCATGTCGTTGTCGTCATTGTCATTTTCCCCTTTTTCGTTTCGTCTTTGTCCGTCCAAAGCTCCAGCCAACCTCCAAATCCTTTTTCGATGTTTATTATAATTCGAAATTGAACTCTTACTATCCCCGCAGCTTTCTCTTAAGTCTTTCTTGTCCGGTCGTCCTTTCCCTCATTTCGTGTGCGAGTGTATTTCCTGTGGTATTATTTCCTTTCCGTTTTGATACTCCATTGATGGAAATTTATTTCACCGTCCGGCTGTGTGTGTGCTTCAACTCTTTTTCTTCTTATTTTTCCACAACAAGGATAAATAAAGAAAAAATAAATAATGCAAACATTTTTAATAAAACTAATAATCCGTAAACGCAACAACAAGAAAGTGTAAATAATCCGTCAGTAACTATAAGAAGACACAAAAAAAAAAAAAAAACTAAAAAAAGGAGAAACGTTCAAAATAACACTACCTAAATAATAATCTCATTCATCGCTCTAAGGATATTCGTTCAATATCAAAGCAACACAAGCAAGTTAATCGGTTAAATATTCGCACTTAGCTATAACGTAAATCAATAGTTTAAACAATCAGTAACAGCATCAAAAGTAGCAGTAGCAGCAACTCAAGGAACAAGTACAATTCAGCTAGTTAGACAAAAGGATATCGCTCCCTCTTTCACCATTGACAAGACAGCGGAATCATTAGTTGCCCACGTTATTGACCCACCCAAAAACGAATAAATATCTACGGTTTAACGGTGAGTTTGAGTTTATTGATTATTCCGCTGCACTGACTTTTATCTAATCTTCAGTTTTTGTGTTCATAAATTCCCCCCAAATTCAGCCGTAAATTTTCTGATTGAAAGAAGGTCCTGATTTAAAATTTAAGCGATTCCAATTCTGACTGAGGAACAACTTAAAGCTGCTTAGCCCATTCCTCTGCATGTACCCTTAAAAATCAGGGTGGTGTTGTGTGCACTTGTGACTTTGCTAATAGTTTTATTGTACCCGAGTGCGGGTTCTTCGAATTCGATGTTTTCTTTCGTTATTGTTGAGCTGAGAGTGGGCAAGTCGCTCTCTCTCTTGGGCGAAATCAGGTGGAAAATCGCAATGACTAACAGACTAAGGCCAAGTAAATTCCCATGGAAGTAAAAACAAAATACGGTCTGTAAATAAGCGAAACTCCTACCCTTAAATCAACCATCCCCCTCCCCACATTATACAATCCCAATCAGAGTCTCAATTGGACCCTCTTTGAGGGGGAAATTCGAATTCGATGTTTTGCTTCCTTTTTTTTCATTCCATTTCCAGCGAGTGGAATTCTCTCTCTGAAAATGGAATAAAAACAACAAAGTCAAAGCTTATTTCTGTTGACATTATGTGCGATTGTGCTGGTGCATTGAGGATTTTTCCGCACAACCCGTCGTAGCCGTATCCGAGCAAATTCCCATAGTTGTTGGTGGGATTGTGATGCGGTTGGGTTTAAATATAACGAAGGATTGTCTTATTTTTTTCTCCCCCAACGAGAGGTTATTCTTAAAGCACTTATTTTCGTTGCGTTAATTTGGTTTGTTAGCTTATTTCAAGGCGGTTTGGACAAATGTGTGGGGTTTGGGTAGGTTTCACCGGCGAAGCATGGATGCATATGACATTCCTGTCAAAGTCTGCTTTTGGGAAAATGCGCATTGTAATTAAGAATACAAATTTAATCGATTTGTAAACTAGGTGACCTACATCGGTAAAAAAATTTTGTGTACCTTCTCAAGACAGTATTAATGACTTTTGATACATGAAGTAGGTAGTTGATCTATAATTGACGTCTGGGAAATTCATTTTCAATCGTAGGTCACAGGGAATCATACGGCGAACCGGAAGTGTCTTTTTTCTTCTACCATCTTAGCGAGAGTTTAGTCAAACAGGGTGGTCGGAGTTGTCTACAACTTTGGAGTAGTTGCGTTTTTTTTTTTAATTTTAATGAAGTGTGTTCTTCAATGGGGAATATTTGTTAAATTTAGAGGTGGTGTCCATTTTCAGCTACGAAAGGCTGCTTTCTTTTCGGTTATCTCCCGAGTGTTCTTCTATCGTTCTTCTTCTCGAAATTTATTTTTTATTTTTTTTGTATACACGCGGTCTTTCGCAAGAAATTGTTTAATCCTGGAGAGCACTGTGTCCAATTAAAATCCATCCGTCCTGAAGTGATATATGTACGTTTGCTGAAAATATTTCCTAGTGCCATTGTTTGTCTTGCTGTCTGCGCTCCATCTCGTTGAAACCACATTTGTGGGTTGGCCTTAAGAAATTTTCTAATTACTATTGAACAGCATTGAATCTATTTTGGTTTTAAGGTCTCATTGTTAAAGTTGCTGGATTTTTGTGCACATTCTCCTGCAGTCGTTGAACATTTTCTTCAGTGGGAGTGGTTTGTGGTCTTTCAGTGTTGGAAACGTGCAATGAAAAGATTTATCATTGCTGCCGAAGACGGTCGAGCGGTCGCACTGAAAAAACACTGATTTACTTGTGGGGTTAAAATAATTGTGGATTTTACGAGGTTGGTGTGAAACTTCCTATTTTGATTTTCGCGTGTTCAATCACATATGCAACAAATTTCTAATAAAGTCGTTATTTTTGCATCACCCTGTTTAATGGTTGTGAATATTTTGTGGCAGAATTTCCCCTAGAAAGTAATTTTTCACCAAATGCTTATTTTTCAGTTAAAATTCGGTGTTCGAATTTTTGTCGAGCAAGCTTCCTATGATCCTTTCTTAGAAAAGCAGGAGTCAAATTGGTGCAGCCGTGGGCGGGCAATATACGTCACTAAGGGCCGTTTGCTCATACGACTCATAGGCCCGTTTGCTCATTCGACTCTTAACGATTTAAGTTCTACTTAAATACTTATGGGCTTTTTTTTAGGGCACAAACTGTCACGTAAGAGTTTACGTGGAACTTTAGTTCGCTATGAGTCGTATCAGCACACGGCCCTAAATTATATGGATCAAAACAGATGATGCAAAACAGTAACAAATTCCGTCACAAAGCACACGACCACGGTTCGATAATATGATAAATCGCACGCTAGGAACTAGGTAATAATAGGCTGCTTAGGGTTTTTGGATCTTCAAATGAAAGACTATAGACATTATAGCGGGCCCAATGCCATCCCCAGGGAACTTTTACGGTTAAAACCTAAAACAATTCGGCTAAACACTCAATTTCCCTACCGAATTTAAGTATGGCTTCAATCTTGTTCGAGAAGCTAACCTCCTCCAAGTTGTTAAAGATCTTTTTACGATAGAAAATAACAATAGGCGTGTTTTTTTGAGCTTCGACCTTAGCAAAGCAAAGTAAAGTAGAATTTTCAGCATACATATTACAACAACTACTGCGAGTCTCGAAGTGTCAAGTAGAGCATATGTAGTTGTTGTAATTGCGTGCTTAAAATCCTACTTTACTTTGCTTTGCTGAGATCGAAGCTCAAAAAAACAGGGCTAATGAATAAAATTAAGTTCGTTCGCGTACGCGGTTTGAATCGAACGCAATCTATATAAATCGATCGCAATCGCACAAAGTCGTTAAAAATGACAGAAAAAGAGAAAATTAGCAAAATAACGAGTAACGAGCAGTTCCTCTCTTGGCTCGAAACAGCTCAGAGAATTTCAACCGGCAAGTTCTGGTAAATATGTCAAATCCACAAATTTGACCAGAAACAAAATCTAAGTCTATTTTAAAAATCAATTGCGCACAAAAGTTTTATGTATTGAAATAGAGTAAATTTGGCTGTTGTCGAATGTTCTCCCAGAACTCTTTATATGTTGCAAAGAGGTGAGTTATATAATTATTTGCAATATGGATTTGATGTCAAAGATAAAAGTGGCTCAAAGTAGCTCGACGTCTATAATACACGTACTTTGGAGTATATTTTTCGCTCTCTGACAGAATTCCGCTCAATTTTTTAATTTGACAGATGTTTAGTGCTCAGCTCGGGAAAAAACGCGAGTAGAATTACTTATTATTTGATCTGATATTTGACCTTAAAAGTGGCATAGAAATTTTGATAAGCAATACTTTTTTCAACCAACATTAACCCAAGAATGAAAAGGGCCCCTTTTAGGGGGGTTTTTCAAGTTTTTTTAAAACACGACAGCTCTCGAACCATTGGTTGCATTTATTTATTTGAAAATTTTTACGTCGATGGAGATGGTGAATATGTGTTGACGGGCATTCTGCAATTTTTCAAACTGACCCCTGTTTGGAGGGGTATACGTTAAAAAGTATGTAGCTACTTTTTGTGGGCGCTTTCGCTCTCCACAGCGATGTAGAACTTAACATGTTGATAGAAATTAGAAAATATAAGGACACGTATTTCAGAAGAGCTTGATTTTAACCCCCTTTTCGGGACGGCAACCCCCTATTAGGGGGGTATAGATAATAGTCCGGGAAAAATATTTAATTGGTCAGTTGCTACAATTTTTGTTTCAATACCCTGCACCGCCAATAATAAACCACACATGAATGAACATTTTTCATAATTGTACTTATAAGGACTTGAAAGATTCCTCATGGCGTGATTCAAGTTAGGCCCTTTAGCAGAAAACTGCACGCTGACAAGTCTTGAGAGTACCTGCTTAATTTGTATACAAGTGATGATAGGATAAGCGTTGGACTTGTCACTCAATATTCAAGATAAGTGTTGCACTTGTAGAAAATCGTTTGTTCTCCTAGAAGAACTTGTTGTTTATGTTATGGAGTTGTGGTGTAGTTCCCAAGTTGCGGTCGTATTGAATGCAGGGTCAGAATGAAGTGAACATGAAAAGAAAGTGGTTCCAGGTGTCGAATTTAAAATGCATTTCGTTAAAAGCTGGTCGATGCTGGTTGAAGCTCGTTAAAGCCCTTCGTTGTCGTATTTCTTGGTTGATTTGTATCGTAATATATAAAAATTATTTCCAATAAGAAAACCTGAATACTTTCCCTTGAAAAACACCTAGTTTCCTTGCAGAAACCAAGTCCCCATTTGTATTTCGCGAAGCCTATCCCCTCTAAATGGTGAACGAAATACCTTCCCAGAAACTACGTAAAATCTTTTAGTGTGATCTTATGCTTATCTTGGCAACGAAAACTGCAAGTTGAGAACATTTTAACTCAAAATGGTTGTCGTGCTTTCCTACGCTGGGAGATCAACTGACCGATCGAACAATTTTCCTCCTTGAACATTAGGAAGAACCTGAATGGGATCCCTTAGTTATTAGCCACCTAAAGGCAATATACCTTTCTATAATAGAATTATTGGTCCTTTCCAGACATTTGACTGAACTTTAGTTGGTTTTCTTCTATTTTTGACACAAGCTTAACCTTGACATACCTCTTATGGTTAATTCATTGGAATTAGGCGATAAAGCCTTGCAAATTCGAAACCCTTTCCGTACCTTCTTTCTCAAAATTTGAAGTTTCACGAATTTTACCAAGAGATGCACGGGAACATGCTTGTAAATTATAATGAACCAACAGAGAAATACTCAAAATTTGGCGAAACTGAGACAACGAGTCGTTGACTGAGTCGGCTTGGAGGGGTTTCTTAGTTGAGGCTGCGGAGCAATCCCATCCAGGTCTAGATGGAAAAAAATAAGTTGTACAAGATAAAACTTACATTCGTTACAATTTTCACATTTATATAATTCGTCCATAAAATAATTTACAATCGCAACCCTTTTTTACTGTAAATCATCAATTATTCATCATCAATCAACAAGCTGATGCGTAAAATGCTCACCACCTCTATGATAGCTTTGGCTATCGTGTCGACAGATGCGATATCTAAGGTTTTTGCTGGTTCACTGAGGTTCAAAGGCGTTAAGAGCTCGACCTTCTGACCGCCAGAAAGATCCAACGCTTTTATTATAATTTGCATGGCTCATAACTGACAAGTCCAAATGATTGAAGATCTTTTCCAGGCTTTTCAAAAAGCAAGTTGAACAAAGGTTTCTTCTGGAGTTTAAAATACCCTGTAGTGCTGCTGAAAGCTTCCAATACAAGGGCGATATTTATGTTCGCTGTTCTCCTTCCAAAGGTTCCTGATTTCCAACTAAGGGTTCAAAGAAATTAGATTCTCCCACAGTGCCACAGGACTGGTATGATATCAATACCAAAGTCAGCATGAATGAACAGCGGTTTTTGGCTGGCTAAAAGAACTAAAAGTCTCATTATGACGCACTAAGTCCTAAGCTATAAAACTCGAAGAAGGCACTTTTTTGCCGGTCAGAACCTCCTTCGTTTTCTTTTCTGCTGAATTCTTTGATTGTCCATGGGTCTTCAGTACCCAGCTTGCTTCTCATACTCCTTAGGCATTTCACAGCGCGTCGCACGTACATTTTCGCGAACTCCTCCTTGTTCTAGAACCCCTCGCAGAAGTGCAGTTCCTAATGGACACCTTCATTGCAAATCAAAAGGGTTTTCTTCCATCCCCATCCAAGTAGTTGTCAAGCCGAATGACTGCATTTAAAAGATTTCTTGGTTCGTCAGTCCGTCGAGTTGTCGCTTCGACAGAAATCAACCGACCCAAAATTACATCAGTCATCAGTCACAGTCCTTGTTCGTGCTTTCCTGTTTCGCAGTTTATATTTCATTTTGCTGTCGTCATCTATTATTCAAATTTGCGGATTTTATTGTACAGCTCTGTCGGTTACGTAAGCAACTGAATGGTTTCCTTTTTTTTAAGCCCTAAAAGAGAAGTGGGCTGCAAGTTTCCTAAAAGTGGGTGGACCTTAAACCACTAAGTCATCTTGTGCTTGACGTTGTTAGTCCTTAGAAGTACCTAGTGATGGATCATTTAATAGTTTTCCATTTTCTTACTTTCCTAACAAATGCAACCTCGAAAGATTCAGAAGAATTCACAATAACCACCGTTATACTTCTGACGCATGTAGCATCGGCAGGCATCACTTGAGCTTGATGTTCCTGTGATTATGACGGTGATAAATCGGTGACATCATGATAAAGGAGAGGGGTAGCCCAGTTGGAATGTCTCATACTATGCGCAGTGCGCATTCAGTGAATGCAGGTCAAAATCGAACACGACCCTGCTGCATTTTTCGAACGCAGAATTGTAGGAAGTTTCGAAATAATTATGCGCGCTCATAATATGAGTGTGATGTTCACATCGGTATAGGTTGTCCTATTCCAGTCTTAAGGCATTGTCCTGAATGGGAATCCCTACGTTACACAATTATGACATCGTTATTGTGACGGTGACATTGTGCTGTCATTTGTTTTGTCAGTCCAGGACAAGTATTGCAAATCATAACTCACTTTATGTTGCATTGTGATCGAAGATAGCCAGTATAGGTACTCACGTCTATATAGGTTATTTGCATGTCTCAATGCTGTAAACACCGGGACTGTATGCTCTGCAAACAAGTCTGTTAAGCATCAAGATTACAGCAATTCATTTCGAGTAAGTGCAAACAAATTACGTACAGGGGTGGTACCAACTTCGATAAGTGGATGTAAAGTGCGTAACATTTGTAATTTTAGGGTTTTATAGCCGAGCTTTGTAGTGGATAAGAAGGGGCATTTGAAAACCAATGAAGAAACCAGTAAAAGCAGCGCTTGTTGAAATATGTTCGTGCTTAAAAATGTGAACACCCATTTTCCAGTCAAATAATGCTTGCCCTTTCGAAAGCGTTTCACATTACGGAATGCTCCAGATTCGGGGTCGTTTCTGAAAACTCGTTCCTACAATTTGCTCCATAAAACAAACCAGGCTCCGTCGAAATAGTTGGGGCCAAGGGATAGTTGGTACGAAAACTTTTTCTGCTCGCATATAACCGCGATTCAGTTTCATTTTTAAAGATTAAGTTCGAACGAATTTTTCAGGGAAATTCGAGGTTAATCCCACAGACTTCCAACGATTGGCCTTGCGATCTATTGATTGTCATCGCAAAAGCCAATCGAACGGGGAACTTAAACGGCTTGAATTGGAATTGAAGATCGGTTGGAATAATCGGAATTCTTGGGATAAGGATTTCCTTTGATGATCACATTGTTGATCAGTTTATTGACGGACAACCGCGTCCCATTGCATAATTTCGGATGATTCAGATTCCGAAACATAATTACGATCCATCCCACCACTGTATTATGTGGATTTTGAATAAAGTGTGACAGTTCGCGGCAAGAAATTGTAAATTTTGATATTTAAATTAGGTGCTGGGTCCCTAGCTAGCTGTCATTAAATAAAATTAAGAAAAAGTTTTCCATTTCAAAAGAATACACCAAATACGCAAAATAACGAGTAACGAGTAGTTCGCCGAGTTGCTGAAAAGAGCTCTGCGAATTTCTTCCAACATCTGTCAAATGCAAAAATTTCTCTTTGATACAAAGTTATCAAAATAATGAGAAGTAATTTTCCTCTTGGGTATAAGAAATTTGTAAGTTCAGCGAAATATTGCCCACAAGTTCTGATTAATCTGTCAAATGCAAAGAGTTGACAGTTAGATAAACAAATGAAAGGCATTTCCTTCCAAAAATCAATTCCATTCGATAGTAGAATGCTAAATAGAATATTTTTCACTTCTCAGGGATGAGCTCGATGTAGTTCAGTTTGTATATGTATGTGTTTTTAAGTAAATGTTCTGCTTTCTGACAGTTTATAAATTTTTTATAGTTTGGCATTTGTTTTTTTATAGTTTTTATTGTGAGAAAGAGGAGAATAATTTAAATGACGATTTGGTTACCAAAGTGTGTTGAAAAAATGTTAAATTGTTGAGACAATAATGTCTTTTCTTTCTTAGTTTAAGTAATCGTTTTCGCTTGCACGAAGTTTTTGCTTCCGGTTGCTATAAAAACGAAAGACATTTTCGTTTCTTGTGAAAAGGTAAACAACGACAGTTTTTTAAGTGACGTTTTTAATTTATCCTCGATTATTTCTACAGTTTGAATCCATTTTCCGCTTTCACATGATTTCTTTCGTTTTTGTTTTGAAATGCGAAAGTACCTTTGGTTTCATTTCTTGCGGAACTTCACTCGTTATTACGCTGACGATAAACCAATTGTTCCCCTGCTAGGAAGTGAACGTTGCACTTCTAGTCATCGGCAATCAAGTGACCACCTAGATTTGATGGGGTTCTGTCGATTCATTCTTGATAATTCGGGTGTCAAATTGGACTTAATCCGTCAGTCTTTACTGTCAAGACTGTGGCGGAACAACAGATCACCGGGATTCGAAACATGTTGCTCGTACAAAAATCATTATCAATTTGACGGCAACAGTATGTCCACATCTGTACGACCTTAGAGTACTTAAAACATGCTTGCGCTAAGGGAACGCAGCTCCCAAACGGAAGATTGATAAACAAAAACAGCGTTTCCCACAACACTTCGCATAGTTTTTTGTTCACAGACTTTGTACAAATGTACAAAGGTTTGTGGGCGGTTTGTGGGCGGTTCGGAAATAGACAAATTTTCACTACCTCACATTTCGCAAATGTCTGACAAACATCTAATTATTATAAGCTACTTGAACCTGTTGTGTTGTGTCCTCAAAATTTGATGGTTTGACTAAAAACTACCAGGTTCCCTGAGTGATGTTTACCGTAGCTAAAAACCATGTCTCTGACTTATCTCTTTTCGACATAAAATACAATTTATTGTCTTTTAAAAACTACGCACCCAATTCGAATGGATTTTCAACAAGCATCAAAGAGCTTGGTAGAGGAACATTTATTGTTTATTTCATTGCAATTGGCCAACCCATTCAGAAGATATACGCGTTGTTTCCGTTCGCTTGTTTCTTTCTTTTCATCGGCGTTTGTAGTGGGTCAGAGACTCTTTAGAAGAAAGGCATTAATGGAATTTTTTAGTAGTCTGAGCGTGTGAGGTGGAAACAGTTTGGTTTAAAAAAAGAGAAGTCAATCTAGTACTTTTTAGGGACTTGTCATGCACTCGCTACATTAGGTCGTTACCTTTCAAACGATCTGCTGAACATTTCATGAAACAAAATAATTGAAAGCAAATATGAATCCGAAGCCAGAGGTCCCAAATTAACGAATCCAATTCAAGTCGTGTTTGATTTGTAAAATGAAAATGTTTCCGTAAAATTTTACATAAAATCCTATCCTAGTTGGTACCACTGGTTCGAATTTAAAGTAACGACAACTCCCAAAGCATACAAACTGAAGTTATTCATACCTAAACATTCTTCTTTTAGTAATCCTCATGCTCACAGATGGCGTTCTGACAAGTTATGTTCATTGCAATAATTACCGAGTTGTTGTTCTATGACAGCGAACAGTGTGACCAAGCAGTCTTTCCTACTGTCAGTGAAATGGACTTATTTTTATCTAAGAGCACCTCATGGAGGACCGGACCATACTTAACAGTAGAAAAATCCAGCATTTTGGGTAGTCATTGGCACTTGTCGAATATTAAATTAACAAAGTTTGATCCAGTTGTGTACATTTTAGTACACAATTTTAGTTGTCATTTTTCCGCTTGTTGTTGTTTTGTGTTTTTGACTCCAAATAATAAAATTTAATATTCCCACTTAAATATTCATATTTGTTGGTCTGTTTCAACGACTGTGGGAAATTCGAAAGCTGATAACCTCATTGACAGGCTTGTGACATTCGTTTCTGCTTCAACAGTAACACTCTCACTAACGGCCATTATTTACATAACAATAGTGATTCTCTTACTAAGAAGCGTAATCGTCAAAATAGTATTTTCCTCGCATAGAAAAGCCACTCCCTAATCATCGTTTAATCTGGGAATAATCGACTTTTTAAGAATGAAAATTGTACTTGTTGTTTGCCTCGAATCATTAAGTAACTGACGTCAGTCTCATTATGTCACATGATTGTCAGTCGCGCACCCCCAATGTTGGAAAACATTTCCTACCAGCATAAACAGTCATCGTATCGCCATAAAAACTGACTCATTGCCTAATTTATGGGTCGCCTCTTCATAGCCAATGTTCTTCATTATAAGCCACAAGCTGTTGGAAAATCAGGGGATTTTCACTCGCAGAACTGCACAAGGAAATTTAATAGCATGCCAGAAAAAAAAGACACTTTTCTTTTTTTTTGAAAAGAACATCCTTAAAGCGATGTCTCATGTGCGTGCAGGAGCGAGCGAGAAGGAGAAGGAGAATGAGAACAAACCCCGTCAACTTTAAGCTTTCGCTTTCCATGTACTCCTTCAGTGAGTCACACAATCGAAAAGCGGATTCATCCTGTGGCGATATATACGAGTACTCGCACTACAATCCAAATAAGCAGCCAATTTAGTTTCACTTAATTTCGTTTGTGTAACTTTTTCGTTTTAATTTTGTTGGCGGTTCGTTTTGTTTTTCATTAGCAAGGATAATAATAATTAAAGCCAACCACAATTTGCTGTACCTGTGTGCATCGGCCTTCCATACGTATGTATTGTTGTTTTTGTTGCAATTGTTTTCGGGCGAGTTGATTTTTATTGGGGCAGCAAGGGAAAAGGATTCTCCTTATGCGGTTATAAACAGCAGTACTATACCCTTTTCACTGTCAAAAGCTCTTTCATTGTATACGCTTTCAACACATACAGCTGTTCTGTACTTTTGAGTGTGCTCGCTGTGTTTGTGTTTTAGACTCTGTTGTCATAGAAGAAAGGATATTGATTTTTCTTAACGTTTACAGCTCCAAAAGTTAATTGATTTTTCTTCTTTTTTTTTTTGTTTGTCCCTTTTGGTATTCATCTTTGAATCCGTCAACACACCTATACGGATGGGTTTCCTTTTGAATGGCTTTCAATGGGCGCATGAGAATTTCTTGGGCAAATTCGAGTACATCCGTCCCACTTTTGCCTGAGCCTTCGTCGTTGAAGTGGGATGCAATTGTCTTGTGTGCATCGCGCTTCAATTTTACTGCCATAATCGGGTGGGTTTTCTATCACAGCATAAGTATGGATTGGCTTCAATTTTATTTGAAATTCAATTGGCCTAATTCTTGGTATTGATTGAATATCCGCCGAGCAGGGCGAAAGGACATCGGAGACCTTGAATGGGTGTTTTTTTTTTCTTTTATTTTTTTTTATGTGCACCCTCCTTTGTGTAGTCCATTTTAATTAGAAAACCTAGCTAATACGAGAAGTGGCATGTAATCAAAATAATATGAGGAGTGCAGTTCATTAGGATTGACTTTAGAGGACCTTGATTCGGATGCACGCTGTAGATGGCCTAGTGGACTGTGTTTTTTGTTTGCTTAAGGAAGCCCGCATCTGGGGTGTGCTGAAAATATCAAGAGAAGCAGACTTCACCTTGTGATTAGGGAAAAGTGTTTATACAGAGTGTTTTGTGTTTGCCAATAGGCCCAGCCATTGTTTGGAGCTTGAAGTTGTCACCGGTGTATGCGCCGCTCGGCAAAATTGTAGCAAAGGATTTTAATTGAGATCAGCTCACCAGTTCGATAATTGCCGACAAAATAATGTCAACTGGCGTACTCTAAAATATATTTTTTGTCAGCCATAAATGAACAGAGTTAAGCTGTTTTCCCATAAACCTTTACCAAGTGACCGAGGCACGTTTGAAAGGTCTATGGTAAGTGGTCAGGTGAAGAGTGCACAAATTTAATTTCCGCTAACAATTTCTGGTCAACTTAAAGTCCAAATTGGTTGAACAAAGTCCTTGCTATCTTTAAAAACGCATTGCCGTTGTGTCAATCTTTTATTTGGTGGAATGCCGCTTGACTTTTAATTAAAGAAAGTTGAAGGCTGTGTGTCAGTGTCACTAAGTTCACTTCCTGTCACGGAAAAAAAAGAAGATTTCTTAGGGGAAAATGCAGAATCGACTGTCAGAACTGAAACATTTCAATCCAGCAGCCTGATAATGATTTACTGGCGTTGTTCTATATTTTAAACCAAGGTGACTGTTGAGAAAGAGTTCTTATAATAATTTACAATTAGTAAAAAAATGCACAAATAAATGTTGAGCTCGTTTTGGCCTGTAAAGAGTCTGTTGTCGACAGCGACATCTTACGACAACTAAAACAAACATACCCTAAAACAACTTCGTGACTGGAGGCTGTCATCGTAAAAAAGTAATAGAGAAAGGGCTGAAAAAGCCACAAAATATTTGAAACAATTCTTCGTACTAAAAATAGTTTCTGTTCCTATTAATATTAAACAAAAGACGGGTGTAACTCGTTCACCCTTGTCACATATTTGTGACAGATCTGAGCAAAAACCAAACAGACAACACGAAAGCAGAGCTTGCGCTCTCCTGTCTAAGTGGCAGACAAAATGCGCAAAAAACGTCGGTAGTCGTATTAGTTAACTTTCTGTTTATTGAATGCAGTTTAAGGCGATGCATTCACTTGCTGGTAATTGCTCATTTAAATTTCGTAAGTATTATCGATTTACCCGCCTAAGTCCATTTGATGGGTTATTTTTCTCAATACTTATTTGACCTTAGTACTCGGTTTACGTTAAGCTGCAATATCTACTACGGATTCGTGTTATTTTCTACTATGTTAACCTGATTAAATGTATGTGTGTTTTCATAATATTGACAAAACGCTATCGGATTTTGTTTAATGGCGGATTAAGTCGCTTAAGGCGGTACCACATACGAACACTGGCATGCTTAGCAATTTTCTGTGCATCTGTAAAAATGTTTTATATTCAGACGTAGTTGGTCAATCCGTCAGTAATTTAAACGTCTTTGAATAAATAAAATATTAGAGTAGGTTTGTGGGTTCTGACGTGCTTGACAATTTCAGTGAAATAGTGCATGCTTGAAAGCACTCATTTCATTCAAAGTTGCTATACTTTAGAGATTACTTGATTCGATAAATGTTAAATGTTTCCACCTTCGAAGTTAATGAAATTTGTAGCAGATTTGTGTTGTATACAATGTTGATTGGCTGAACACTTCCATTGGATTTATAGCTACTTCTTACCAGACCGCTATCAAATTCCTTTCAGGGGATTGTTTGAACAATGGGCACATTCAAGAATCTAGTCATCTTAAGTCGACTAGATTGGTCTGGATGAGATGTAACGTGAACGCAAAAACTAGATTGGTCGGGAACGTCACTTTTTCTGCGTCAGCCACATATGAGAACTGTCAACTTAGTACGAGTACTCAGTCACGAATTTCTTGACTAGATTCGTCGGCTACCCCTCCATAAACGTCAACTGAAACAGCTGCTCATTTGACCGATTTCCCCCAATCCAAACTGAGATACATCTAGTCAGACAGCTGTCGGACTTACTAAACTAGATACTTGAATATCCCCAGTTCAATTCTGATAGTCAATTCCGACAGTCAATTCTGCTTATTATGTTCTTCTTGGAAAGACGGTACGGTTTTTCTTCTGTCAGGAAGTGAACCTGTGCTTCGATTTGCTGTCAATTGTCTAAGCCACTGACATATGAGGTAAATGTCAGTGGTTGAGACAATTGAGCGATGAGAACACCTAGCCTATTTCACCAATTATTGAATAAAACAGAGAGGTTGACAACCGTAATGCATTATTCTTGTTGCTGATAGAGTTGTTATCCAGTTATAGAGTCTTCTCTTTTTATTTTATCTTCTTTTGTTTCACTTTTGCATATGAAGTCAATTGCCCTTATTTCGTTCAGAGCAGAGTATGCTCTAAACTGAGCGTGTTCAGAGCGATTCGACATATTTATGATTTATGAAACACATTTAAGTACAATCTGTCAAATTGTTAGAAATAGAATTGTGAGTTTGATTCATGCGAGTATGTGCCTGATTTTTGCTTTACTTTTTCATTGAGTTGATTTTGAACTTTTTAACTAGTTTTCTGCTGAAGCTGGCCCTTTGTTATTTCCATCGTTAAATCGAAGATCTCTTTTGTGTCAGTTCTTCATTGTGGTTTTTATTCCGTTTGTCACTTTTGACGCATTATTCGTACTTAGTACCCGCAACATTATTGTTTGAATAGAATGTTTAAAATTATGAAAATTTGTGGGCTTAGTTTTGTAGATTAGGTTTGGTTAGATTGTAGTTCATTACAAAAGACCGTTAGAGTAACCAACCTCTTTTACATTGTCGAAGAAGTACTCTCCAATGTTTTGTAGATCTCTGTAGATCTCTGTAAATAAAATCAGGCGCAGTGAAGTCAGCACACCTTGGCGGCCTTGCTAAAAATCTGTCTATTTGAAAGTTTTCGATGCATTTCTGTTATAATAATTCAAATATTTACTTCACAGAGTTGAAATAGCTTCTCTTCCGGAGTTGTTCTGGAAAGAAAAACTCCTTCAAAAACTTATAAAAAGGGCCTCCATTGATAGTTATAATAAGACCCCTTTCTTTAAAAATGTCGACAGAAAAGAAATAGGTTATGACCCTGACAGGTGAAGTTTGACTGTAAATGTTCAACTCAAGATGGCGTTGGCATTGCTAAAAGGAAAACAATTTGGCCATTTTCAGATCGTCGCAAAGAGATCTGAAGCAACGTTTGAAAAATTCTTAAAAACAAACCAACAATATGATTGCTCCTTTATATGTAAATCATGAAACAGATTGACACAGCAATATTAACAGCGACTGTATCTGTTTCACGACTTAAGAAAATCTTATTCAACTTAAGTCAAGCTTTGTGGTTCAAAGCGTTTCCATAGTTTTTGCAGTTTTCAGTTGAAACGTCAAAAAAATATGACATCTAGTCCAACTTGGCCCAAATGTTCTGTTTAATTTTCTAAAAGTAATTTTAAAAATATGGGAAGTGGCACCGAAACGAAGAAAAATCGTGGTAGAAATTCCCTTTTACACTATCACTGAACTAGTTTCAATTACCAAAGCAAAAACATTGGCACCACCATCATCAGCGTCCTTATAAACGTAAAAATAATATCATATTCATTCATGCGGATAGTTTTTGACCTAATTAAAAGGAAAAAGAGAGAAAAAAAAAACATTCGAAGGATGGGCATGCTCATCAACATTCTTGTCGTCAACAACATCATGTCCCCAAAGGAGAAACGTTTACAGATGCCGTTTCTTGTGTCGCAGTCGCAGTAGCCTGTGCGCTGGCTGGTGTTGATGAGGCAAGCTTGTTGATATATATTTTTCTTCTGCGGAGGCTACTCCTTCATGGTTGAGTTGTAATAACGAAGGATCTACTGCCATTAGGGAATGAGAATTGGTTCTCGTTCTATGAATAGCTCATAGTTTTTATTAGACGTTGCACTGTCAGTTACTTCTGTCATTCGCGGTGCAGTCAATAACACCGCTGTCAGAGCTATGGAACTCGGTTTGCGCGACGTGGCGAAGTAATTTGTTTCTAATACAATTACTGTAATAGCTTTGGTGTCGATTGAAGGTGGGGAGCCGGTGTTGTCGCTTGAGGGTTGGGCACAAGATAACACTGTTCCGGTGTTTTTTTCTTTTTTTAATTAAACCACACCAACTTAACCTAGGAATGTATATGCAAAGATGGCGTTGATGAGAGTAATTCATACCGGCGAATGAAATGGGATATATCCAGTAGGAAATATCCATCAATGTAAGTGTAGTTGCCTTCGGAGCGCATTCCAGTAATAAGATAATCGATGCATCAAAATCGCTGCAACGTCATTACAGCTTAAACGTTAACTGACTGCTCGCCCTTCATGCCATAATTCAACTGTCTGACTGTCTGATATAAGCTGTCAGTTGCTGTGAAAAATGTCTAAAATAAAACCTTTGGACACGCGAGACCTGATAGATACTCGTAGCTCTCCTTTCTTTTTCGGTATCTAACACTTTTGAGTGTCCCAAAGGTCACAATTTGAACTAGAGTGTGTAAGGCGTACTTTGATTTAGTTTCCTGTGGCTTAAACTTAAATGCTTTCTTTACGTCATTTTCGCTATGAAAATGAAATCACTAAATAAACAGGCGTCTCTAATAACCGTTTTTGTTTTCTATTGCTTTCAGAAATCGTGATAGCCGGTGGGCGCCTTACGAACATGGTGCCTCGGATATAGTTGTAACCTTAATGTAGCAGGCAACATCCATGTGCCTCATGTAAGTATTTGCACAGTTCTTATCACTAAATGAAGCAGACCAACTTGCTTACTTCTGTAAACAACTTTACGCCGAAAATATTTGTATAAACTTTTTCACAGTTTAAAAGTTTAAAGTGGTGCGAAATTAAGAAGAAGTTTCATTCTCTGCCGGAGGGCTTTAGTTTTTGAGTAGGGTTAGTTTTGTATGTTTGCCTTCTTAAAAAATAATTAGTATTGCTAAATGTGTTTCTTAGAAATGAAATTAAATAAAATAAAATAAGAAAAGGAGAAGCGAAGTTCTTGCGCGTTCTGTTGTCCTGGCTCCTGTTGTTTTTCGTCGGCCAGAAATGGAACATACATACGACGGGGGCAAGCAGCACGCCGATGTATAGCTTTGTTCCAGACCAGGAATCCGTGCTTTTTCCATCCCAACAGGATACGACACGATTGATCCACTTGTAGATCCGACTGCGGGCAGAGGTGCAACTATAACCACATTGCGACGTTCTGCCCGTCTCCTACCAATGAACACTTTTATTAAACTGGACCAGAGGGGTCGCGGGCCTCTACTCCACAGTGGAATAAGCTACTTTGAACATTTGGTAATATTTGAAATGCTTTCCGAAGAGGCGCTTAAGAGTTGTTACAAAAAATTCAATCTAAAATCGGCCGGAAACGGCATGATAAGTGGTTCTGAATGACTCTGGTAAATGGGAGGTGCCACGCCTCGTTTTGCTATGTACAATATGCATAAATTATTTAAATTTCGCAATTGTAGCCAAGATGCATGGATTTCAATGCAGGTTCCATGCTCTGTTTTCCAAGCTCGCCCACATTTTTCAAAATGCTTTTACATTCATTACACATCCAAAGTCTACCTTCTGCATTGAGGAATTGTATTTTTTCATGTTTAAATAAAAGTGCCACGCCTCCTTACCAATCGCGCCTACATATTCCATGCAATATACTTCCATGAGTTAGAATTTTCAACTAGGACTGCAACAGGTGACAAGATACAGCGATATAAGTTCTTTTTGTATGAAAATGGGCGTCTTAAGTTCTACGAGACGTGCCACGCCTTCTAATTCGTAACCTTTAGTAAAATGTTAACAACAATCTCCATATAATATCACATGGAAAAAGGATTCATGGAAAAATCACAATATGCAATTATGTATGACAGTAGAAATGATTTTTTGGTGGCTACCGTGCAGTGAAAAATAAAGTGACTATTGTGACCTACGGCAAAATTTCATTAATAACTAAGAATAATTGCGCAGTACTAAATACCATTTTACTTTAGTACCAGTTTTACGAACTCACAATGGCGATATGTTTCTTACGAAATTTTCCATTGTGACCTATGTATAAAATATTTATTCAAACTTTTTCGTTGTCAAATTAAAGGCTTTTTCAATAAGAGGTGTTATTTTGGTATTCAAAGAAAAATGCCATTTTTTGAGATAAATGATCGGATGTCTATTTAATATTAAAGAGAAAGGTATGCCGTTAATAATGAAAAACAAAATCAGTCAAATGGCCACCACGAGCACGCATGCAGGACCATATCCTTTTCATGAAATTTTCCATAACCAAATCGGAAAGTGGCTACCCTATGTCCTCGATAGCCTCACGAATTTTATATTTGAGCTCTTGAATCGACGCTGGGCTGTTGGCGTAGACCTTATCTTTCATGTGGCCCCAAAGGAAGAAGTCGCAAGGTGTTAAATCACAAGATCTCGGTGGCCAATTGTGATCACCTCTTCGCTCCGGAAACTTTTCCCGTAAAAGATCAATGGTTTCGTTGCTTGTGTGGCATGTAGCGCCGTCTTGTTGAAAGTAAACTTTATAAGTCTTAAGACCCAAGTCTTTATGCTAAATACGGTGTTGGTGACGTTTGTGGAATGCCCGATTCCAAAGAACGACTGGACAAACCTGGGTTTTCTTCAACACTTTGGGCTACAGCAGCCATATTCTCAGTTGTTCATTCTTCACATCACTAACTTGTCCCAACAGCTCGGATTTTTCCACCAATTTCTGTATTGCGGTCCGACAAGGTGCTTCACGACGACCAAAAAATGCTTTACTTTTGCGAACTGTGACTGCAAGATTTTCACCATTTTTGTAGTGAATTTTAATAATTTCAATGCGTTGTTGAAGCGTGTATCGTTCCATTTTTAGTAATGGCGTTTGACTTGTCAAATGTCAAAGAAGTGACAGCTACCGAAAAAGCGGGTCATTCAAAATAACACCTCTTATTGGAAAGTCCTTTAGAATTCAACAGATGTCCAAATCAAATTTATCACCTCCAAGTAAGAGGCCCTACAAATAATAATTTTTTTATCTTCACATTATATATTTCGTAGGTCACAATTGACAAAAGGCATGGTAAACTTACAGTAGTCGATTTCATTCACATTCACTGCCCAGAACCTTTGTTTTTTCGTTCGCATTGGGGAGACTCAGATTATAGTTGTTGGTCGTTATTTCCTTAAAAATTGTTGAGGTGAACCCAAAAATTAAAGAGGAGTGGTAGCTCCAATTGCAACAGGAAGTGATGCCATTTATTAGAAAAAAGAATGAGAGGAACGACTTTTGACAATGTAAAACGTTCAGCGGCAAACGACCACACATTGTCGACCAACGTTTGATCTGCAAAAATTTAAATTTATTGTTAATTCACAATAGCAAAGGGTCGTTTATTTTCCATTAGACATTAGAGATGCTTGTAGGTTTGTATTATATTTCTCGCTACATAGTTTGAAATAAAAGGAGTAATAATAACATATTTCAGTTTCAATTATAATACATTATATTTTCTACAATAACATTGTGAATTCACATTTATAACACAGGAATTGAAATCTTTCACAGGCCTTGGAAATCTGAGGCTCTCATCGTTGGCCGCATAGACAATGACAGAAGATTCCGACTCGATATCTGAGGAAGAACGAAGTTTGTTCCGTCCCTTCACCCGCGAATCATTGGTGGTTATAGAAACCCGTATTGCAGCAGAACATGCTAAACAAAAAGAGCTGGAAAGAAAGAGAGCCGAAGGAGAGGTGGTAATTGTTTACTCATACAACATGTACTCTTTAAACTAATACTAATTTCAAATATCAACGATCATTCTCGTTCCCTATCATTTGAACGTCAAAAACGTCTCGTGTCGTGTCTCATTCTAGCGATTCATCCCACTATTTCGTTTAAACTTTGTTATACCTATTAGCTGCCTATCTGTTGTAGTTTCTATACGTGTATAAAGATAAGATACGAATTTATCGGTGTTAATTAGTAATTGTTATTTTTATTTCTTATTTTCTGTTCACAATTTAATTGTTGTTTAAGAGATTTTTCAATATTCTAGGTATATACTCGTTGGATACTTGAATTTTACTTATTTCCCCATGCACCTAAACTAACTCATACCCAGACGGAGACAAATAAATACATAAAATTAAAATTAAAATAATTATAATTTGATTTTTCGTAGACTTGAAATCTGTTCTCTTCCGGAGATAAATTTTCTCAGTAGTAACCAAAAACCAACTGTGATCAACCCCTTTCAAGCTGTGTTTTCTCTTCTCATCCTGCTCATTTATGTATTTTGTGATTTTATTCATTGTACATGTATTATTAGACTGAATAGTATTTTGTTTCCTTTTTTGTAAATATAATTAAAGCGAAACTACATGTCGTGAGCAATATATATTTAAATTAAAAAAATCATTTTCTTTTTTATTTCGAAAGTAAGAGATTTCCATTGACTAAACTCACTTAAAAATGATTGGCAGTTAACAAATTCAGCATGGTTAATATATGTTTTCGGATTTAGTTACAGAGTGGTTAATAATAATTGGCTTTAAATAAATGTATGTGTCGTGTCGTTATTTTATTTGAAGGTTATATTGTTTTTAGTTTATCATTTCGTTTCAGTTGTTGATATTTTCTAAACAATTTCAACATCGTGTTAGATAGATATTGTAACAGTATGTAGAGTTATTTTCGTTTTTCTATTATATTCTTTTAGTGAGGTTGTTTTTTTTAACGATTTTTATTGTTTCTTGTTTTGTTAACTAGGTAGGTATGGTTGCTGGTATTTTTTGTACTCCGAATCTGTACCAAATAATTAGCTTTAAATAATCAGCTTTAGGAGAGCCTTTGTTTATTTTTTATTTTCAGCAAAACTCGATTTATTAGAGTGTCTGTCCATTCTTTCTGTAGGTAGGTCTGACTAAATTTATTTTTTCTTATACATTTTATATGGTTCTATAATTTTGTTTGTGTTGTATGCGGGGCGGTTCAAATGTGGTTTGGATTTGGTTCAGCACGATTTTCTAAGACAACTGGTAGCATTCAAAAATATTTTGCCGATGTCGTCACTTCTAATAATAGTAATAGACTTTTTCTTAAATAGCTCATTTCTAGTGCGTCGTATTCACATACAGGATATTTGCTTGCAGTCGGATATTCACTCTGCATTATTTTTTTCTTCTTCGAAAACACCTCTATCGAGGCCCTACCATCAGCACAAAAGGATCTGTATAACCGCTCACTAACAGTAGACTTTCACGACTGAATTTTGTTGACTGCGGTAAAGTATTAAGTCTAAGGCAGACACACCTTCTTCGTTTCAATGCATTACTACGATTTTTCAAACGATTCAATAGCTGCAACTAACAGCAACCCTTTGAAGCTAGAAAAATATATTTATTTTAATAGCGGTCTCCATTTGACCGGGCTAAAAATGTTCCACTGAGAACTTAAAAGTCTTAAATCCGTACAGCTAGGTTAGGTTAGGTTAGGTTGGGAGGGCAGTTTTGCATCAGATGCAAATTTTCACCCGGAAGCCATGCAGGCCCATTGTGAGTACCCTGTTTATACATGTAAGGACATGTGGCTAACAAAACCACTTCGATCTGTCTGAATAGTTCTATGTCTGGAAGAAGTACCCCAGCCAAGTCGTTCAAACTTTCGAAGAACCTTGCTCCCATACAGGATGAGCGGCGTTCTTGTAAAGCTGGGCAGTGGCATAGAAGACTCTATTTCCCCTTCGTCTCTGCAGCTTCTGCAAAAGTCATTTGCAACACCAAGAAGTACAGCTAACTCCAAGTAAAAAAATATTTGTTTTCGTGACTTATGCCTATCGTTCACTACGCGAGCAATGCACTGTAATGGGGTTTCAAGCTTTCATTCTACCAAAAAAAAATATTATACAAAAACAGATCTATTGCGCCGTCAACTTCCTTCTTTGATTAGTTGTTAAGATCTTTCTAAGCACGTTTACAGCCAGAATGTACGAACTTGTATTCCTTCAACGCGTTGCTCAACTTTTGACTGCGTTAAAAAAAATGTGCGCAATAGCGAGCACATTACAAAACTTTCCTGCTCTTATGGTTGGTTCGTAGATATCAGTCACATTGTAACACCAAGGTGTTCTACAACTGTCACTGACTTCGTCCACGTACGAAACTTGGTCTACTGTCTGAGGATACAAATGCGTGCATCAACTCATCTGGCAACTAACCCAAAAACGCAGTTTTTAACAGATTTTGTTTGACTTCTACAAGTTGAGCAAATGGTTGCACAAAAATTGTATGAGCTTTTATGAGATGGTCCACCAGTTGTACGAGTTAATTCAGCAGTTGAATGCGTTAATCAGCTAGATACGAGTAAACGAAGCCCTTCAATAGTTGAACGAGTTGACCAACTTGTTGCGCCAGGCTATTTAACAGTTGAACAAAATGATGATCTTGGCACGTTTGCCTATTCAACAATTGGATAAGTTGCTCTACTAGATGCACGAGGCTATTAAACAATTAAATGAGTTGTTAAGCCAGTTGTTCAACGGTAGTCAAACAGTGGTGCACAAGGTTTTTTAACAGCTGAAAGCAGTTCATCAAGGTTTTTGTAACAGTGGAACGAGTTTCATCAACAAAATATGTATACGTGTTTCGCAAGATTTAAGCAATTTTACATTGCTCGACGCAAGCCACAAAGTTTTAAATCTTACTTACTTACTTACTTAAGGTGGCGCTACAGTCCGGGGTGGACCTGGGCATCAACCAACAAGCGTCTCCAGCCAGCACGATCTTTGGCCTGTCTCCAGTTTCGCACGTAAAGTTGGTTAAGGTCTCCTTCCACTTGCGCGCGCCACCTGAGTCGCCGTCTTCCTCTACTGCGCCGTCCCTTTGGTGTGGATTCGAAGCTTTAAATCCGTTTATTTAATTAAAGAGTGGAATTAGAAATGGCATGGCAGTTGCGCCTGTAGTGTACGACAGGCATTACTTTTGTACAGATCAATGGCAATCGTTGCCCCATTTGTGACTTTTCAAGTGACAATTGCTTTATCTCCTTCCCCATTGCCTTGCCCCGTCTTTTGCTGGTTAAATCGTCCTTTGGATAGCTGTCCCGGTTTGTTATTATTTCCATATGGAAGTGGTCGCGTTTGTCTTGTTGGGAATCTGATTCACTCTTTCCCTTGGGCATGATGTCTGGGACATTGTTTTCACGTACATTGATGAAACGGAAAGACTTGGAGCGTTCGCAAAGCGCAGATTTATTCGAAATCATAAAAGTCACCCACACCCTTGCTTTTGAATGCTATTCTGCTCCACAATTAAGGGCATCGATGGTACTTCAACGTAGACACATAAGGTGTCATATTTTCCCTTCTATCTCATACATGAGTAGTTAAGTACCTCTGCTCTGCCTATTTTATTATTTCTTTAACTCGGGCAGTAGTTTAATACTATCATCGAACAAACGCCTCTCGGGCGGTAGTGAAATTTATCCAGCAAAGTTTAAAGTTTGATTCAAATCTCGCCTTTCGTCAAAAGCGCCGACAGCTAGTGTCACTTGTGTACATTTAGAATGATTTTATTGAGTAGTTTTAGTATAAAACATTGAGGCCTCCTTAGGAATTATTATTATTTATTAACAATGGATTTCAAATACACTGCAGAAAATACACGAAAGATTTTATGAAAATTTCAACAGATTCCCTTAAATCGACAGTTAAAAACTCAACAAGGTCGTTCCTCCCATAAAACCGCCCGCATACACATTACCTCACCGTAGGCACTCTATATCCGCTCTCCAAACGATCCTCCGACTGCATTCTCGAAGGATCTCCGACTGGTTTCGGTGGCGTATACGTAACATTTTTCGTTGGCCAATTTATTTAATTTATTTTTTTTTAACTACCCTCCATGACAGATACGTC
The DNA here is from genome assembly GCA_948293265.1 of Cheilosia impressa. Taxonomy (NCBI): domain Eukaryota; kingdom Metazoa; phylum Arthropoda; class Insecta; order Diptera; family Syrphidae; genus Cheilosia; species Cheilosia impressa. The sequence goes on from OX411882.1 coordinate 910,428, forward strand.
AAAATGTGAATAGTACCCCACGTAGTTAATAACCAATCGTGTAAATATACAAATTCGTCATGCGTCCTCATTTAGCAGTCAGTCCTTCATTCACAAGTTTTTATTTTTCTTATTTAAATTCGAAACCACACAAAAAAAAAAAACAAAAAAAATCACAAAACTATTGTGAACGAAGGTGCCACTTGAACATATCATTTTACAGATTAATTACAAAAAAAAAAAAATCATTCAAATTCCTAGCTCTGAAACATTTCTACATAATGGGTCGTTGTTCTTTTTTTCTTTCCCTCTCTTCCTTCTATAAATGTTATTTTCAGCCGCAATATGGTCGCAAGAAAAAACAGAAAGAAGTAAGACTTAGTCTAGCAACAACAAAAAAATAAAAAACAACATTTTTTCCTTAGAGTTCTTAGAAGTTAATGCATAAAAAATATTATAAAACAAAAAAATTGGAACAAAGAAATCAAAATGTACATTCAACCAAAAATTAGACAAAGTTTTGAAAAATCGTTGATTTTGATTAATTTCGTTTGGATTTGATTTTTCGTTATTATTTCAGTTTTACAGAGTCCTTAGTTTTGCATGCGTTACTTAGAAGTGTTGTGTACCTCTGTATTGAGTGGCGTTCCTATGTGCTTACTATTGATTTAAATGCTAATGTCTAGGTCTCCCGTGCAATCGATAACTCTCTCCCTCTGCATAGTAACAAAAAGAACACACGAAATGACACAATTCACTGCACAGTTTTACGCCATACACCTGTCCCTACATTGATCCTTGGATTCCAATATCCCTGCACATTCGTGACTACGCCAGTAGATCAACTAGTGCACGATTTGGATTTGGCGTGTCCTTTTGCTTCAAAGTTGAGTAGGTATACACGAAGAGTGCAAGTCCTTTTTGCCGTTGTTGTCATGCATTTATTTTTTATTTTTTTTTTTGCGCAAAATGTAGGTAATTGTGCCAATTATTAGTGGTTGCTGTTGGCTTGTTGTCGCTGTGCATGCTTTTCAGTTGCAGAACCTATGCATCGCTGCTCGAGTTAACCAAAGATTTCAGCCAGATGAATGGTGCCAAACACACTAAATATGAATCACACTTTTTAACAATAAATTCGAATACCAAACAACTGCAAGCTACACCATCCAGTCCATGCCCACAGGGAGATCGACTCTAAACAGTCAGTAAAAATACGCCAACTATATGAATTAACCCGCAATCGTAGTCCAATCAGTCAGTAGCCTCTTTAGCAAAACAATCCAACAATCCGTTTTCGAGAGGCATGAGATTTCCACGTCCTTAATTGCCGAAAATGGAATAGCCCCGGCTTTTCACAAGCCCACGCCCACTCATATGGGAGCCACCGCAAAGATACATTTTTATACTTTAATCAATCATTTGGCGCCAGCAGTAGTTCCGTTCGGAGAGCGTACATAAATCCAATGACACACAAAACCGTCATCGTCGTCGCCAACCCCGCGTCCCACTGAGAGCAAAACGAAAAAAAACCAAAACATGTAGGCGCTGTGGCAGCGCATTTTAGGAAGGCATTTTCAAATAGGGACTCGGTTGGTGTTACTCATATCGCGGTCATCAAACAACCCGATACCACCCACACACCCTACGCTGTGGCGGTAATTTGAATTAGACACGAGATCATTGTGCCTTTTCCACATCTCTCCGTGTGTGTGTGTGTTTGGAAAAATACGGTCTACTTTTTTATAATATCGGCATAAACGAACGGAGTGTACACTTTTATTTATTACACTACACGACGCAGTGAAAGTCGCCCTCCTCACGCGCCCCTCCTTCGACAGTAATGTGAAAGGCTAATTTTATCGATTTTTATTTTTTTTTGTATGTGTGCCGTCGTTATTTTTATGGATAATATAAAAAAAGGGAATCATAAAGGAAGACAACCATATGACGACCGAGGACGACTGCCCAAGAATGAGCTCTGACTGTGTTTCGGCCTAAGAAATGCAATAAAAAATTCCACCTGACAAGGTATGAGTGGGAGTGTGGACCGTTTACTTTTGGCTTTGCATATGCTGCTTTATTGGAAAAACTGGCGATTCCTTTGGAGCACTCTGCAGTATTAAAATCTTTCGATTCAAACGAAAAGGGAGCCAAAGGAGCAGTCAAATCTTGAGTCAAATTTTGTACAGCTTCAGTCATTGCACTCTTTTAGTCGGCTGTCTGTAAACTCCTTTTTAACCGTCTCTCCCTAAGTGAATTCAAGGCGCAAATAATCTGTTCAGGCGTGAAATTTTAAAGCTCACTCTCAGGACCTGTGTACACCAACTTTTATTTGACAAGGAAACTGAACTAAGTCTTTCCTTGCTTTTTGCATATCGCGCACAGTGTACAGTCCTCACAAGAGACACGTTACGTCTCTTAGGACAAATTGCCACCTGAACAAAAGGCATTTCAGGGCTCAGCGTTAGCTATTGAACCAACAAATCCACCATCACTCCTAACTCGTTAGTCACAAATCAGTAGGAGTGCAAAATGAACAGGATTGCATTCAGTTTTTGATTTTATAAACAGTGAGGCGTCAGAATTACTCAAATTCTAGCCAATTCCAATTGGCAATTGGATAAACCCCGTCCATTTTAAGGCGATCCAACACTGAAACAGTCTGTGGGAATACGTCTTCTTGCAATTATTCGGGTTATTGGTAATTTTTAAAAGCCTCTATGGGATCTGTCTTTCGATAGATCATCGGTGCGGTGATTACTGATTACTCCTGCTGTTTGATAAAAGGTCGCCCACGGAGAGCTCTAGTTCGCTGTAAAGCTGGCATTTCTTTCGGTTAAGCGCATGAGCTCAGACCTTACATCCGTGCAGAAGGATTGAATACATGACTGAAATAAGAAGTTTTCTCCGACTTGCCTTTGGTCCACTAAAGTCCGTTCTCTAATAATTTTTCCCGCTTTTTTGACACTGACCTGGGGTCGGATCGCGTCGTCCGTGATCGAGCATTAAGTGACGGAATTTGTTTTTGTTTCACATGGAAAATCGGCATAATTCCGTGAACGAGCTATACGAGCTATACGTTCACGGACGACGCGATTCGACCCCTGATCTGCTGCCAGTAGGTGAGCTTTACTTCCAAAGACTAAAGCTACGATTACACGTGCCAATTTTCATGTCAAATTTTGAAATTCCGACATCATTATAAAAAAAACAAGTAAAAGTGTTATCATCGGCCTGGCCGATGCTTTGGTACCCTCCACTGCATACAAGTCATGCAAAATGGGTTTTGTATGAGAGGTACCAGAACTACTTGACCGACATAGCCCATTTTCAATACCAACCTGACGCCGATAAAAAGAAGTCCTTTCACCAAATTTCGTTCATCTACGTCAATTACTTTGGGCGCTATCGTGCTTTCAACAGACAGACAGACAGACGGACATGGCTAAATCGATTCAGAATGTGATCCTGATTCAGAATATATATACTTTATAAAGTCTCCGGTGACTCCTTCTTGGCGTTACAAATGTATTGGCAAAGTGAATATACCTTCCTCTGGAGGGTATAAAAATAGTTGGGGCAACAGGTCCGTAGGGACCCTAGGACTAGCTTCTCACAACCATTCGTTTTGTGTGAGTTGCTCATTTTTGAGACGAACGGAAGGGATCTAAAATTTTATGGCGAGTCCAAACGGCTAATTGAGAAGCTCTTTCTTGACAGTTATACTCTCGGATGTTTGTCACACGTTCCCGGTAGGTGGCGCAGTGGAAAAAAAACCACAAGTATTTGGGATTTTTTCAAGATTCAAAGCTCTAACACAACCACTAAGCCACTGCGCCTACATCCGTCCTAAATTCGTCACTTTGTGTGATTCGCTGAGTGGCAGAATTTTTGTGACGTCGCATGTCAAAATTGGTGTAGTCCAGCTTAGTCCGTGGTCATCTAGTATTGGATTTAAATCAGAACTTGTTTTGGGCGGGTTTATTCATCGTTAATGGCTTATGCTGCTGCCATATTTTATCTGCGTAGCCGATCAGGTAACTACTTGCTTTTCGAAGGCGACTATTGCATTTGGCGTCGAATGAGGTCCTAACTACCTACTCTACTCCTTCAATTTTAAACGGCCCCATTTTGAACCCGTGTTGTTAGGCAGATAAGTTATCTGTTCTCATAACGTTGGTGCTTTAAAAAATTCATAGACAAATCGGCAATAATTTCACGAGCAAAAAAGGCAAACGAAAGTTTAAAAAATTTTTTGATTGTCAAAAGTAGTTCGATAATTCGAACTACTGCATTGAACCGAAATATTTAAAAATATATACAAATTTGGGCCGACACTTTTTGGAATCACGTTTAAGTCACCTGTCAATAGACACTTGTCAAAATAAACTTTGGAATGACAGCCTATTAGCGCTTTTTTGAAAATCTACATTTTAGTACACGTCAGACTTCATTTCGCTCGTTAAATTTGGAGACTTTGAGTAACTGCTCAAAATTCAGTCGGTTTTTCTTACAACTGGAACGGGCTGTAAAAAAGTTTCCTTGTTCCAATCAAAGGTTTATTTTATCGAACGTCTATTGGACAAAGAAAAGTAAGGAAACTTTTCCTAAAAATGTACAATCAACTGACGTTTAACTAGCGCCGCTTCCCCCTGAAGGTATGCAAGTAGCGTAAACTGGTATACAAACCGAACTTAGCATCGTATTAAAAACTGTATCGCTGTATTTCTCCACAGCCCTGACCGCCTTCAACCGCCTCTTACCCGGGATATACCACTCCTAAAAAAGAAACATCTAATAAGGAACATTTCCTCGAACCCATTCGAATCTATAAATAATACAATTCCTTACTCTGCTGCTTTTCTGCATAATAAACAAAGTGTCGTAACTCCTTTTCGTGCGCGCTATAAACTGAATGTCCGGCTTATTGATCCTTCAGAGGATTTGTCCCCGAGTATTTTACTACCCGAGAGCTGCCATATCGATTTTTGCAAACGTATCAAAAATACTCGTACAATTTAATAAAAAGGACGAGACTCAATGTCACGCTGGACATATTCATAATTATCTCTCGCTGTCTATTTTCATATGCAGGAACGACGACACTTTTCCATGATAAAAATGACCAACTGACCTTATTGGTCCCCAACAGCGTCGCATTATATCATTAAACAAACTTCAATAGCTATGAGGTACCCATACTTACTACTTACTGGTGTTTTCGTTTTTATTTTTTTTCCACCGCACAACAAATAACTCGATTGCGTGACATGGTTTAATGTGCTTCCCTTAAATAAACTCACCTCCTGCTCCCAGCCACATGGGAAATATAATTATTGTCAAAAGCTGTATACGAGTGTGTCACTCAAAATAAAAAAAAATACCACAGAGAAAAAAAATGTTGTACCAGTTATGGCTTTCGTTCTGGAATCGAAGCATTAGGTCAACTGCTCAACTGCAAAATGATGTCCGAAATGCGTAGGCGCTTAGGGAAATAAGCAAAAGCACAAGCGGGACATCGTAGCCTCATGAAGACTTGCAGCATTTACCTTGAACTGCATATTTAACAAAAGAAATAGGGACAAATTATGTATGTAAATAAATTTGTGTAGTGGACAGTTTACAGCGTTAATAATTAACGAGCATTTTTGGGGGGAATTGCAGCTGCTGGTACGGTTCGAGTGGGCGCATGCCACTGGCATACGCAGTGCCATAAAAGTATATATGTACGTGACCGGGCCGACGCAACATAGTTTTGGTAATGAGTTCCAAATGACATACCATACCGCTATTTATGGAATAGAATATAGCCAACAGAGTGAGGATACACAGAGCAATCACGGAAAGGTTAACCTGAAACGTCGAGTGTAATTTAATTAGTTTATAATTGGAATTTATTTATGCCAGGTGGTCAGCCTCATTCTCCCATAAAGGCTTATCGATAACGGTTTCTCACCTCTTTTGTTAATGAGCGCGAGCTGTCAAGTCAACTCCAGATGGAAACGCCCCGGATGAGTTGCAGTGCCAGGCGATATAAAAAATTTAGTCTACTTCTGTTTTCATTTCGTTTCACGCTGCTTAATTACCCAGTGGAAAATGTAGTTCAACCTTCATTTGACTTTTTTTCGAATTTTGTGGACAAACTTTACGACCAGTTTTATTGATTTTTTAAAACTTTGCTTGCTCTTAATCGAGTTGTTCGATTGTTTCCCCTTATTTTCACTTAATCTAGCCAGAAGTTCTGTTTCAAAAAAAATGGCGGAATATAATTATTTTTATTTGGACTTTAATGTGCCGTCATCTAGCGGCAAATTTAAGTAGCAAAGCAGTCTGCCAACACGAACAGAAAATGATCTTCGTGGCTTTTTTGAAATTCTAATTTCTAGGACAATAAAAAGTCACAAAGCGGAATTCATGATACGATTTCCAAAATTAATTTTGCTCGTTTTAGATCTAAAACGAAATAGGAAATGCTACTCAGCTAAAAGTCATACCAAATCTGGAGCTTTGCAACCTATACGACTGACAGCTCATTTGACCTATGAACAGTTACCTATATTTAAGCCCACTTTCGAAGCTATGACCTTTGAGTGATCGTGTCTTTGTTAAAAAATTGTTCGAATTTGAAGAGTGAATCAAAGCGAGCGCTGTCACATTTCACAGCATTTTGACACTTGATTGTTTTTCTGAAAATGTTGGTTTTATTTTTTGCTCTTTTAGGCCGCGTTCCATTGGACAGTAAATTCCTCAAACGTCATATCAAAAAATGTACATTTTAAGAATTTTTACTGGAATTGTAAAAATTTTCCTCATGGGAAATTTCTTCTAGAAAATTATCCGCTTAACTGAGACAAATGGTGAACAAAAATAAACTAACTGTCAATGCAAGTCGAATATTGAAGTAAACGACAAGAAGAAGTGAAGGTTTGTTTATAAAATCCGGAATGACAATTTATTAATACTTTTTCGGAATAAGAGGAAACGTTTACCGAAGGAAATATAATTTTTGTTCCCCCACCTGGGATATTTTGTTGGCAACGTCTAGAGGTCAATAAATCGCGGCAATTGTTTTGCTTTTTCTTCAATAATTAAGAAATTAAATATCTGAGACACCGTTTGTTATTTATTGCCACCAACCAATGTTGGGCAGTGTTATGGTATCGTGGGAATTTTTTTATACAAAATATCAGTGCACGAGAATCGAGGAAATATCAAACGTTTTTAAGACCTTCCTGTCCTCTGTAAGCGATCCTCTGTCAGATAACAAACAATTCGGAGCGTTGTAGAATCAGCAAGCGTTTGAGGCATAGGTAGATCTAACGAGAAATAGACACAGGATTATATTTTGGGCCAAAATAAATAAATAGTTGGTGCAACAGTTTCTTGGGGACCCTAGGCCTATCATTCGTTTTGTGTGAGTTTTTCATTTTCGGAACGAATGTAAGGGATCTACAATTTTATGCCGAGTCCCTACGGCGAACTGAGGAGCTCCTTTCATGATAGTTATACTCTCGGACGATTGTTAGTCTTTGTCCTTTGTTTAGCCTTTGGGCTAATAGTTTTTTAATCAAGAGATATTTCAGTTTTAACTCTGAAAGAATTTTATAGACTGCTAAAATTATAAAATATGACTTCTTGTTAAACTCCACGACGGATATAAGAAACCTACGATGTTTCCACGTGCGTTTCCCATAAGCGAAATGTTCTTACATGAGCCGTTCTTATATCCATCGTGGACTGTATACAATAGACTAGTTTGTGATTTTGGCTGCCGAATTACGGCGTGTATTCAGCTCTTACTTAGGTAGCGCTACAGTACGGGGTGGACCTGGGCCTCAACCAATACACCTCTCCAGTTAGCGCGATCTTTGGCGTATTCAGCTAGCATTGCAATAAATATCTGTTTTGCTCCAAATGAGTATTTCTGCTGAAGAAGTTGGGAAAACCTCAACGAAACTGAGGACGTTTCGACCAATAATACCAATACTATTTCTACACACAACAAAATGTTATTTTTTGAAGACGGGCTACGTTGGCAATGTCTACCGTGCATTCACTGTAATGCAGAGTAAACTGGTCCAAGTTATACTTCCCTAAACCTGGATGGTGGACAATTCATGGAGTCTCCTCTTTAAGTCATAAAACGTTCAATAAAACAAATTTTGATTAATGATTGTTGAAAATTTTTTCATTAACACAAAAATTAGATAGTTGTGGCTCTTCATTTCTTTTGAATGAATTATTAGTTTTCTGTAAACGAAACCAGATGTGGGATTTATTCTATAAGATAATGCGACCGACGGGGAAAAGTCCCATCAACTCGAGGGAAAATTATTCTCTGGGCACGACAACACTGCGCACTTTTACAGCTGTTGTTTCTCTTTTCGGAAATGAAAACGAGCACGAAGGTGTCAGTTTTTTTTGTGTATAAAAATATAAAAACAATTCCAAATATACCTTGGTGAATACCTCACCAGGACTTCAAACTATGAGGTTCTTAAACTCAAAAGCTTAATCATACACTTTACTCTCTACACAAACAAATCAATGCACGAATTAATGCTCCCACACAAATTTAAAACACACAAGCACCTACGTGAGTCACGTGGTTTTGCGTAATTACTGCACCAGCTTGAAGGACACACTCTTTGTCCTGCAAAAACTAACCCAAATTAACTGGCCTAATCATTTGGTTAATGTGTAGACAAGTCCTTAGTTGTGCGCCCTTCTTAAGTTGATTTTAAATTTCTTTTCTTTCTTCTGAATCAATTAACCTCTAGAACTACAAATGGCAACGTGTTTGCCATTCTCTTTCGGTTTGATTTACTCTTTAAAATCTTACAGAAAAAAAAACACCCATTCGGAACAAAATACGTAGAACTATATAAAAAAATTCGTAAACAAAATTACTCGATTAGACAGATAAACGAAATTATTATAGCAAATTTTTGCATAGAACAGTTGGTAATATTTTTTTAATTTTCCCATTTCGCCTCAACAACAATTCGCTGGAAAATAAATAATAGATCCGATATGATGACGAGGACGAGGATGAAGGTCCACAACCGGATCCTACACTTGAACAGGGTGTGCCCATACCTGTTCGACTGCAGGGCAGCTTCCCGCCGGAATTGGCCTCCACTCCTCTCGAGGATATTGATCCATTCTACTCAAATATACTGGTGAGTATTTCGTGTATATGAAAATTTGTAACTTGTTCCGTTTAACCCTTAGGTATGTCCACAGTTTCTACTTATCTATTTATCCTGGTCAAATGCGTCACGTTGAAAACAGAACCTACTCTAATAATCCCATAAGCGGTGCTAAAAATCCACTTTATCGATTCGAATAACCGACCGTCTTGTGCCTCCCTATATTTGTTTGAACACGCAACCGAGTACGAGTACAAAAACACTACAACAAATAAGAAAAAGGCAAAATTGAGTTAACGTTATGTCGCTAACGTGGATTCCGTGAAATTAATGTCGGTTAGGAGAAGCAGCAGCCTGCTGCGAAATGGGAACCAGCCCTATTGGCTGCTCTATATTTTTCACAAAAAAAAAAGAAAACCTCCAATAAGGGAGTTCGTTTTTGCAGTACAAATTATATACGCTCGTGTACATAACTTTGAATTGCATACGTCATTGTACAGCATAGAATATAACAAGCAAAAAGGACTGCAATGCGATCGATACGACTGTCCTTTATTCGTTCGGGTTGGCTTTTTCTTTGCTTGCTTACGGATATATGGGGGAACCGTTGAAAGTTCGTGTTGGTACTGCTTTTGGTGCTCGCTAACCAAATATAAGATGACAAAAGCGGAAACTGCAAGATGCATGAACATCAGATATGCAGAGTATTTGTGAAGTTCTTTCCCTCATTTCTGTTGAAATGTGTTTGGTACGAAAATTCCCCTGGTTGCGAAAAAGAGACACGAATTATGTTAAATGCAGCAAACGCATTTTTTAACGGAAAATGTATTTTAGAGGGGCAACGAAGTTGTTCAAAGGACACGGGGAATTCAATCTGAAAGCAGGAGAGACATGATGTTGTAAAGGACTGATTAAAAATTTCAAAAGACTTTCCTGGGAATAGATGTCCTTTAGATATTTATTTCAAATATCCCCTAATGTTTAGTGCAGTAATCTCAATCGCTGAATACAATCCAGCATCGATTGAGACAGTTGTAGGCATCTTTGGTTTACTCGGAGTCAAAAGTGGCACGACTATCACAAAATGGCAGCACTTTTGCACTCCGTTCAGCGACATCCTTCAAATCCAAACCGGGTGCAATAAATTCTTTAATTCTTTAACTATAGCTCGTTTTGTTTCGAATTTTGCCATAAACTATAGTTTTTAACTGCACCCCGAATTTGCATGCTGTAGAAGCGAATTCAAGGACGTATTTAGTTTAAAATCGTCCGCCGGAGATCAGGCCATTGCGGAAATCAACCGTTCAAGATCGAGCTGGCAATCAACTGGGGAGCTGACTATGTGTCGTGGACCAAATTTTGACAGCTTTCACCGGCTGGTTGACAAAGACTTATAAAGCCATTCACCACGAACTTTCTTCACAAGCTTCTGTTCAGAAGACTGAAATTTACTTTCAAAATTTGCCACTTTGGCCATACTTTCAAAGCGCTATTCATGCGCGTAGCGACCCCTATCGGAGTTATTTTACTGCCTTTCTGTCTACTTTTTGTTTACTTACTTACTTAGGTGGCGCTACAGTCCGCGTGGACCTTGGCCTTCCACTTGCGCGCTCCACCTAAGGCGAGGTCTTCCTCTACTGCGTTGTCCCTCTGGGTTGGAATCGAAGACTCTTCGGGCCGGAGCGTTGGTGTCCATTAGCTCTACATGTACCAGCCTTCTTAGACGACTGATACGTACTTTTCTGACTAGGTCGATGTCGCTGTACAGCTCGTAGAATTCGCTGTTAAATCTCCTCCTCAAGAGCCCGTCAACGCAGACGGGACCAAAAATCACATGAAGAATTTTGAGTTCGAAACGACCAAGGAGCTCTTCGTCCGACTTTGATAGGGCCCATGCTTCTGCACCACAAAGTACGACTGGGGTGATGTGGGTCTTATATAGAGTCTCCTTAGTATTTCTCGACAAGGCCTTACTAATCAATTGCCTTCTTAGACCAAAGTAACAGCGGTTGGCAAGTGTGATTCTTCGCTTGATTTCTGAGATGATGTCATTTCTTTTTGTTTAAACTCCCAAAAATGCAGATATCCTACTTGGTGGTACATACTTCATGTGGTGCACATCTAAACCTCCGGCCATTCTAACAGCTGGCTTAGTAGGCTCCTAACTCCTAACTTAACCTTGATCTTTGGAATCGCAGTACAGCTTTAAATTTTAAAATTGAAGGAAAGGTGATTCCAAAAATGATAGCCTGTCGTATAAGGGTTTATGTTAGTTTTGCGTCCTGGGACTGTGACTGAGCCATTCTGATGTCTTTCGGAGGAAAGAGCATGCCACTTACCCACTGTAACCCATCTATAAGTTCCGTAATTAATTTCTTACTTTGAAGCTGAGTAGAAAACCTTCTGAGACTTTTATGTGATTTATTATCCTCTCTGTTGCTATACTGGAAAGCTCGTCTCGGTCGTGGATTGCGTCTTCAGAAACTCCCACATCACAGCAGCCCCTGCAAAGCTCTTCTTTCATCCTTTTGTGGAACCGCATTTTGCTTACATCGTTACCATTCCTTAGAGAGTAGAAATGGATCTTAAATTCTTCCGCATTAGTCTCGCAGTTCTGGCTTTATTGAAAGCCATATTTTTTTTCTGACTTTCGGAAACAGCTGCCGAACTTTGTGTTGCTAGTTCGTCAGTTTTCTCAAAGCCGGGAATGCCTTCATGTCCAGGAATGAAGGAATCCAATAGGGCAATACCTTCCGCTTTGTTCAACACGCTTTGACTTCTACGTGACAGCATTTTACTAGGTTGAATTTTATTTCTTTTATAGCCGACTGTAAACAAAGCAAATGATACCGAAAGATGGTTTCGCCCCTACCGCACGGAAGGCTCTTGTCTCTGCCACTTGGACGACCCTGCTACGGTCCGAAAAGCGTGCATTGATATTGTGTCCATTTTTGATCTGTCTGCCTAGATTTATTGCCAATCCATTGCCGCTAACAAAGATAACAATTTAAGAAAATTTAGACTTTGGTTGGTTTTTTACAACTTGATCACTCATTTGTGAACGACAAAACTGCTGTTTTTCTTGCCTTTTTGTTGGCTTTCAACGTTTTTAAAAATGACAGTGTGATTTTGCTCTACAGCAATGAGTTCCACAGAATTTTTAACGTCAAATGAAATTCCGCGACGAAAAAACGCAACTCTTAAGGGTAACTTCAAATTGGCGTGTTTTCAGTAGATGAGAACGCCACTCGGAATTAAGGTGGACGTCTAAAAGGTTACGTCATTCCCGCCCAGTATTTTTCACCTAAGAAAACCCTTCTACAGATTTTATCAAAATGTTCAACCTTTTCTGCTTGAATCGCAACCGTTTTTATAGCACACAAACTTAGCTAGAAGCTAAACTGACAAGAACGCTAAAAGACTTTCTCGTTTTTGACATTTCAAATCTCTCCAAATGCTAAACCGTCAAATTGTCGTCCATCGATATGCAATATGCTCTCTCATTGAAGAAGTTGAGTTGGTTGTTTTGGTTGTCAAATGTAAACTGCCAATGTCATTTAAATTATTTTATCCATTTTTTTTTAAACTAATGACTGACATTTCTTGTTTTTTTCTTCTTCCCTTTCAGACATTTGTAGTAGTAAGTAAAGGAAAAGATATTTTTCGCTTTTCTGCATCAAAAGCAATGTGGTTGCTCGATCCGTTCAACCCGATACGTCGTGTAGCCATTTATATTTTAGTACATCCGTTATTTTCATTATTCATTATTACAACTATTCTTGTTAACTGTATATTGATGATAATGCCGACGACACCAACGGTCGAATCAACTGAGTGAGTACCCTTTCATCTAAAACGTATATCTTTCCGGTTTCTTTTTCCTGAACTTTTCAACTTCCAAATTGTTATTGTTTAAAGTTTTCTTTATTTTTATTTTAATTTTCCAACTACCTAATTATGAAATTTTTTAGGAAAATATTTTTACTGTTACAATTTTGTATAACTTGAACTATAATCCTGCAAGAATTTAAAACAACAACAAAAAATATATATACATTTATTCTATATGCAAAAATGCTGAAATTGTTATAATTATACACAGATATATAAAAGAAAAAAAAATCCATTACTAATAACTTTAATTTCCAAGGTAAAACAAGCTTTTTCTATATATATTTATAAACTTTGTGCGTAGACGATTGACTTTGGTTTTGTTGCCTTTTGCAAGTTTGACAAAAAAAAGTGTGAATTGTAAATTATGTGAATAGATTTGTTTCGAAACTCATCACATGACACCCTATATAGTCCCTGTTGTACATTATTTGGGATATTTTGAGGCATTTTTGACATACTCCCAACAAAGTTATGGATTTTCTTTGATTTAACAGAGTTTTTTTGTTTTTCTGTTCTTTGTTTAATTTAAATCATTTAAGTTGTGCTTCATCGTTTAAAAAAAACTAAATACTTGTAAACAAATAGATTTTTATCAAATTTCCAGTTCGTAAGATACAGTTTGTATTTAATCTAGACGATGTTTTATGAAAAATATATACATTGTAGAAAAACTATAAAAAAACAATTGTTACTGTTAGTTGTAAATTGAAAAAGAGAAAACCTTATATATATACGAATAGATTGTAATGTAGAACTATTAAATAGATGATTATATTGTAGCTTTGCGTTTCGATTAATCAATTCAATTAATATTGTAGTCTTTAACCATATAACAGTAGATTTGCTTACGAGTTACGTACCTAAATCATACAGAACATGCAGAACATACAGATACACGACATCATTGAGAGTGGAAGCCGTTGAAATGTGGTTAAATATTTTTTTTGTGATTGTAAGGATGGCATGTCCTTTATACACGCATTTCCAATTTGGTTGAGGTCTCCTTAAAGTTGTGCGCATAACAAGTTAAAATCGAGGCCGTGGCATTGGTGTTCAATCTAGTAAAATGCCCTACATGTCCTTTTTTTATGGTCACATCGATTTCGCTGTACAGCTCGTTATTCAACCTCCTCCTCCAAGGGAGCCGATACAATTTTTAAGAGTAAATCTCATCAAACTTGATAAAAGGTTGGAATCTTAGATAACAAACCATCCAAAGTTAAAACCTATTGCCGACGGAAGCTTCTGAATTCATCTGTGCGACATCAAGTTGTGGGTCCCTTCCATTCGTCAGAAAAATAAAAACTGACACACAGAGAATGGTTGTGAGCAAGGGCGGATCCAGGATTTATTTCATTTATTTCTGGCAGGGGCACAAAGGCCAGATATCAATGATATACAAAAATAACTATAAAAAATACTTTTTACAAGGTGGGCCAAAAGAGATCACAATATTGGAAGATGCTCTTATTTTTGCAAATGGCCGCCAATGTCATATCTGTTTTTTGACATTTGTGGACTAGACAGATGTAGAATACAAGTGAACAAGCTATGGAGCGATACACTCCCCAAGAACGCGGAATAATCGTGTCTATTTGTTTGCGTAACAATTCGTCTGCAGTGTTGGCGCAACGCGAATTTCGTCGCCGATTCCACGGCCGTCCGACACCGACTGCGCAAACACTGCGCCGTTTGCCCACCAACCTTAAAGAGTATGGGACCACATGAGACGTTGCCAAGAGTGGCCGGCCCCGGAGCGCCCGTTGTGTCGAGAATATCGCCGCTGTTGACGAGGATGTCCAGCTGTCGCCGGAAACATCGACCAGACGCCGTGCCTCGCTATTAGCTATCAGCCGGTCGTCCCTAAGGCGAATTTTGGTCAAAGTCCAGTCAGTGCATCAGCTGTTGCCTGTTGACCGCCAAACGCGTGTTACCTACACCCAAGCCATCCTCAATCTAGAGGACGAAGTGGACGATTTTTCGACTAAAATCATAATGAGCGATGAGGCTCATTTCCACCTCAGCGGGTACGTGAACAAGCAAAACTATCGCTTCTGGGGCACCGAAAATCCACGAGTAGTGCACGAGGAGCCATTACACCCGCTCAAAGTTACTGTATGGTGTGCTGTTCACGCTGGAGGAGTCATCGGGCCAATTTTTTTTCGAGAACGCCGCTGGTCAAACGACAACAGCGGACGGTGCGCGCTATAAGGCCATGTTAACCGAGTTTTTTCTAGTTTATTGGACAAAAACCGGGAGAAACGAAAAAACGCCAAAACGAGAGATGACAGATAAGGTGACACGGGAACGCTGCCTTCAGAATATCAGTTGTGGCTCTCGCAGTGTGTGCCATAGCTCCGTCCTGTTGGAACCACAACCGATATTCTGAAGGCGGTGTTCCCGTGTCGCCTTATCTGTCATCTCTCGTTTTGGCGTTTTTTCGTTTCTCCCGGTTTTTCAAGTCCCGTGTTCACGTGAACAAGAAGCCTAGAAGCCCTCAAGGACAACATTCGACACGAGTGCGAGAATCTGTCGCCCGAAGTTCTCGCCGAAGTGATGGAAAATGCCATAAAACGAACCCGTATGGCAATCATTTGCGACGGCGCCCATTTGGCCGATATCAGCTTTTCGACTTCACCAATAAAATTCTAAAGGTTCAAATAAACATAATCAAAAAATTTAATCGAAGTTTTTCATTTAGAAAAAAAATGAGAGCCAAACAACATCGGATGACTTCTTTCGGCCCACCTTGTATATCAGCTGATGGAACTCTCCACAAATTATTTTCCGCTGCCTTTTCGCAGACTTTTCTCTGTCCATTTGGAGGCCACCGGAAAGTTTCGTTCTGAAACAGGTCCATACTAGGCTTAAGGCTGGAAATCATGTGCATGCGTTTACGCCCTTCATTCTGCATGAGTACGTGCACATAAATTTCACGCACGCACGCCAAGATTCACATTCTAGCACATGCAGACATAGATTTGGGACATTTTTCGTCTTGATTTCCATCGTTTGTTGGAAAAGCGATTTTTATCTTTGCGCATAGGCGAAGTGTCTGTTGTGTTTTGATTATGCAATGAGCTGGCGTTTTCGACTGGCCTCTGTCTGGAACCACCCTTGGTTGTGAGAAGCTAGGCCTACATGGACCTGCCCCGAAACTATTTATTTATTTAACGTTGCCCAAAACCCATTCTCAATCGCTCCACTCTGCAGTTTTCCAAACAGTCGTACGTGTGTTTGACTTTGACAATCACACCAAAACCATAGTTTGTAGAACAGTTAGCCTCTTCCATATTTGTAACATAATGTTTGCTTTGATAAAAGTTATAAACAATAAAAATATATACCATACTGTATTTCGTCATCATTTTAAAGTGTTGAAGTAGCAAACGTGTAAAAACAGAAATAAAAACAAAACCAACTCACATTTGTTAAATCATAAGAACAAGTGGGAAAAGCATTTAGCATAAGTAATCACAAACAAACACACACACACACACGCAAACATGTCTGTACATTAAACAGAACCCTTAGCTATTAGATGTCCAACTATTGACTTAGAGAAACCCGAGTGAAACTTAGATCTTAGCCCTAGAAGTTGTTGTAACAAGTTGAAGCTCAAAAGGACCTAACCACAGCAAGAAAGTAACGTCATTTTTTTAGCTGATATCAAACTTGTCGACGTAGATTTGGTATCAGAATTGAGCACCCTTTTTGAAAGAAAATGTGCATCGAAACTAAGCAACAAAAAAATGATGTACACTAGATGCATAGAGAGCACTTGATGTGACATAACAAAACGAAAGCTGCCGACGAGCGTAAGGCCACACCACCGAAAAGTCGCGCACACAAAGATGCAGAGAGCCAAGATAATGGTTGCTATTTTGTTCGGGGGGGGCCTTTACATACGTGTTATGATAATGATCAGCCAGTGTGAATAAATGAGCTGAAGGACTGCAACAGCAGAATCCTCCAGTTAGCATAATGACAGAGGACATTGCGAACTTGGCGACAGCACATCGTATCTATCCGAGCACGGTCTTGCAATTAGTACGCGCATCAAGTGCACTTGCAGGGATTTGTGTCAAATGTGTGTGCCAGTGTTCTGTTCGTTCTGTTCTGTGTTGCAGATTGCAGTGTGTCTTGACTTTGAACTCTTCACGGATCTATGTATAGAAAGTTGGACAGAAAGTAGGTTAACTTTAAGAACCGGATGGGGACGCCGAGCAGACAATAAAATCCAATCGATGCTGGAGTGCGAGTTCAATCGTCTCCCATTTGAAGGACATTAAACCGACTCTTTTGAAAATAAGCACGGTTCTCTCTAAAGTGTGAATCGAAACATCTTACCGACCAATGTGTTAAATTCGTTTTAGTATACAGCCCTTCGGCTCTATCTTAAGTTATGTGTTTATGTACAAAATCTATTCCTAGGGTTACTCTATGTATTTCTTTTAGTTACTTTAACGCTTTCTTTTGACTTTAATACTACAAATTTACTTTGCTTATTCCTTCTATTTCTTAAAAAAGAAAAATAAAAAATAAAAATATTACTATATATTAACCAAAAAGGAAAAACAGAAAACAAACCACAAAAAAAATTAAAAATTCGTTTTTAGGGTGATATTCACCGGAATCTACACATTTGAATCAGCTGTTAAAGTGATGGCACGAGGTTTCATTTTATGCCCGTTTACGTATCTTAGAGATGCATGGAATTGGCTGGACTTCGTAGTAATAGCTTTAGCGTGAGTTTTATATGGTTTATAATTTAAATTAATTTGCGTTTATTATTTATATTCATTTAATTAATCGTATACAATATATAAATTATAATCTAAACCATTGAATTTCATTTTAGTAGCGCATTTTTATTTTTATTTTTCCTTTACATACATACCAACGTTGTATCAACCACTTCAATGTATAGTTACTTTCTCCCTCTTTCACTAATACTAATACTAAAACTTACAACTTACTTTCTACTCTAGTTCGTAATAATTGTAATCCGTAGAACATTGGATTAAATGTTTACATTTACTCAATATACTCGTATAAATGTATTTCATAGTATATTTGGAACATACCTATATATAGTAATTGCGATAGTTGTACATTTTATATTTAAAAAAAAAAAAAAACAGAACTTAATATTCCTTTCACATTCTAGCGCCTTTAATAAAAATAATATTTTTTTTTTTTAACAGAATACATAAATAAATGATAATTGAAATTTTCTGCACACACAATTTCCGCACTCACCTCCCACTATATCTTTCTCTATTCAAATCCAGCGACACCATATTCGTATTCGATACTCAACCGGGCCCTGTTTACACCGCACCAAAAACTGCGTTTCCGCGAAGTACTTCAAACCAGAGACTCATACTTGTCTCTGCTTCAAACCCCCATCCAAGAGAGAAGTTTTCCCAGTTATTTTCATTCCAGTGCTCCTGAACTCCCGGTTTTGATAAAACACCCTCTCGAACGTAAGGTTGTTGCGAGCACACCCTTTAAAGCATTTTACATAGTCAGGCATTTTTTTAAATACTTTACCTGGGAAAGGCGAACCAATAACGATTCAAGAGCGACTGGCAATGCCTGTACCTAATTTTTTGTAAGTGAGTAGTCCTTTTGGAAATATATCCCAATCGCTGTCATTTCTACTAACTTGAGAGGATTTCGATTTGGGTCGAGAAAAACCGACAATTTTAAGTAATAAGCCGGAAGAGAGATGCTTATGCTCTTTATAAACCTGCTTTCCATGTCTCTTTCTAATTTAGAAGCGATCTTTGCATATGGAGAATGAAGCCCTTTGGCACAGCAGGGCAGCCAGCATTCACAGAATATAAGGTCCGTAAAGGAGGAGGCTCTTCGACAAGTTGTCAGAAAGCATCGTGTGATAGCCCAATTTTTTTTTAAGATGGTGTCTTTGTGGTCCCGTCACGATTCTTACGTCTTCTTCGTTGAGTTGAAGTAACCGTTTAACTTTCCGCTACGATCTAGTCCTTCGATTTGGTTCAGTATTCATCACGGTTATCATATTTTCTCTTTTTGTTTATTAAGCATATATGCGATACCCCGCAGAGGGCTTCAGGTTTCAGGACCAAAGAGGTAGCGCTGGCCTAACAAGCTGCCCAGTTCTTACCCTCAAACCCACGTTTTGGGCGATGGTGTTTCCTAAATCTTAGCAGCCATAAAAACACATTTTTTAAGTGACATTGTTTCGGCTATTCGGGGATTTAAGTACATTGGAGGAGACTGACCTCGTTGCCGCTCCTTAACCTTTTTCATCGTCTCGAAGTCTATCGTTTCGACGATGAAAGGTTATTTGATTGGGGCTTCTTTTATACCCAAGGACCGGTTAGTGTCTTTAGATCTTTGGGGAGGTTTAAAGCTTGCTTGGGATCCACCTTTTTTTGAAGACGATACCCCACCCTATATAACCGAGGATCGCTCATTCTCCATCTAAGAACCATTGGTGTCCCAGACTTGTGATCGTAATCGTATTGAAAATTCCTGGTTCCACAAGTCCGATGGCCACATAAAACTTACTTTAATCTTCTATACAAGTAGATTTGTTTTAGCATTGTTTTAGTCACGTTGATCAGAGGAGGATTTGGAACTTTTGCAAGACCTTAAAATGTAAGGTGAAGTTGCCCACTTTGACGTTTAATTTCGAGCAGAAGCGAAAAGCAGAACATTGGTTTAATGTCCTTTCTATTTCTGTGTCTGATGACGTCCTACCTGTCATTCGCAGCTTCGTCAGCCACTTGGAGATTGACTTTGGCACCTCTTTCGACTTTTCTTCTGTCATTTTGTCGATCTGCTTTGCTTTAGTTGAGATTTTTGAGTCGCAAACTTGCGTTTTTAACAATGGGAAATGTCTGCGAGGTGTTATCTTTTCGTAGAACCTCATTGGCCTTGTTGTAATCCATTTAAGTTGCCGAAGGTTCCTAGAGTACTAAAGTCTGACCAACCTCCAACTATTCGTCTTTTCATTAGGTTCCCCGTCTTGGATGGACGACTAAATAGTTGGTTGCTTCTTTAAAGCCACAAACATTAAGGACGCCACTCCTCTCTTCGAACTTCTCTAAGGCAGGAGTACGTACCTTGTCTAAAGGGTAAAGGGACTCCACTCCATTGCGGGTGACACGCCGCCTTCTTATAACTCATCTGTGGTGCTAGTACCTACTGGGGACTCCTTCGTCAAACTCCTCTGGAAATTCTTCAGATTAAGTAAGCCTTCAAACTCCTCTAACGCTTATTGCTCGTTTTTCTGATGAGGAGATTCGTTTCAACTTATAAAACCAGTCAAATCTGTTTATGATGAATCCTTTCCAAATTTGTAAAGAACATATTTTGTAGATTATCCAAACCATCGAGGAACCGTGCTTCCATGCAAGAAAGCCGCCTTGAGTGCTGGTGCTGGGCAGTGGCATAAGACATGTTCCAAAGATTCCATTTCCGTATCTGCAGAAGTCATTTAAAAATACACCTAACGTTTCAGTCATGTATTTAGGGATGCACTGTTTGTTTAGTACTCTGACGTCTAGCGCCTCATAATCTCGATTGCTTACCACAGGCAACCGCCTATGGCACAACCACAGGTTTTGTTCCAATTTTTCTTCTGTTTCAAAGTTTATTGTCACATTGGGCACTCATTTCGAAAGTTTTCAGACTATTATCGTCGAAACGATAGACCTCCAAAAATAGCAACAAAGTTCTAAAATTACAGTTTTTAGTTCTTATTTCAGTTCATTTTCCGCAAATATAATTAAAGCTGACGTTTGTCAAAAAAATGCCAGCAGAAAATGTAAATTATTCTGGTGATCAAAGTTTCAAAATCAATATCGAATTAGCCCCCTGGCAGGAGTAGACATTGATTGTGACCGTGTCCAATTCAGAGCGACACCTATCTGTTGTCTCATTCTTTTCCAACTTTGACATGTCGAGGAACTCAGTAAAACTACCGAACTTTGCTAATGAAGTAGTTGTATCAGAATGTTGCCCTTCCTTGTTTTTCTTGTTTATCTACGGTTAATATAAAATTCAGCTACATTCAACATTCTTTATCAACTTCACTAAAATAATCACGTCAGAGCGACTTCAAGGTTTTACCGGGTCGGCGGTGTTTTTAGTCCCAACCTGGAAGTTGTTTATAGGATTTCACTAAAGCTTCATATTCATAATGTAATTTTTCCGTACTCTTTTTTTTCTCTGCTGATCGTCCACTATCCTCCACTTTGGCAGCACTGCCTGTCCCAAATAAACTGTATTTGCCCCGTAGTAATTTTTTCTGTATATTGATAAATTCGAATTCTAATTTCTCCTTTTTACGCTTCCAAATAAGAGCGAAATTAGTTTCAAAAATCCTCAGCTGATGAAATGTCAAACAAAACACTTTAGGTGTTGCCACTTGTACAAGTTTTTGAAAACCTTTTGTCGGAGACTCAGTTTTTGGTGCGGTGTGAAAGGGGTATAAGCAACTTTATATTATGTAATTGTTACAAGTCCTTTGCACAAGGACGATCGTTTTTCTTTTTCTGTTCTTACTTTTGTTTTACAGAGATGCGGTTTGGATTAAATACCGAAATTATGGTAACACAAAATGCACTTCTTTCTCATTCCTCCTGCACTTCCATACATATAATATTTAGCGTGCACTTTTATTCCATTTAACGCCCCACACAACATACATACAAATTAGCAGGTACCTACTCCCAATCGGAACCATTTGTCCTTGCAGCGTTAATGTTACAGATGACATCTACTACAAATGTGACGTGTCGCTCGGTCGTTTGAAAATTGTCTACACAATTGGACGGCAGGCTCGAAAAAGCTGCCAGAAAATATTAACAACCACAGCACCGTCTGCGTGTGTTCGCCTCCATCGTTACACGAATATTTAAGTAACTAAATCAACAATTGAGGTTTCGCTCCGTCGTTTGGTTCACATTAAATGCCGTCACTACGTGTAGCTCGCTAGAGTGCAAGTGTGTAGGCTATTTATAATCCCGATCGATAGATCTTCCTAAGGACACAACTCGTATTATGTATTCTCCACAAAACCGTTACAGAACAACACCAGAATGTGTAAGGATACTCGTAGGTAGGTGTAGGAGGAAAAAACTTGACAAACAATGACAAATGAAATTACTTCAAGTTGTCGGCTTTTTTTGGCGTACACGAATTACAGCCGTGTGTAGATGGCGATGTTTCCCTATATTGTTACAGAAAAAAACAAAGGACAGTCGACGTCCCTAAAACTAGATGAAAGGACAAAGGGGAAGAAACTTTCGCACACTGGAATTGGATTGAGGTCTGACACACACACACGCGCGCCATTTAATTATACGTTTGACATTCTTCACGACGAAACTGACGCAACCTGTTGATCAGGGATGGCTTTAAATTGACTTAAGTTGGCTCTGTCTGACTTTTCAGGTAATAACTTGTTCTACATTTTACGATACACGAGAAATCGAAAAATATACAATATGTTATCCCCTGAGAGTCAAGTGTGCACAGGCAAACAATGTACACCTAGGTGGAATCAAAGTTTTTGAAACAAAGCATTCTTAAGAGCGCTCTTAACCCTCCCCTTAAGCCATCAAAATCAAGGTAGATGTTTGTTCTCTTCTTCTTCTTCTTCCTCTTCCTTTTCTTGTTTATCGCATAGCGGCGGCTGTGTGTGCACCTGAAATCTGAAATCTGAAATCTGAAATCTGAAATCCTCACAAAAGAGATCCATTGTGTGCTGTGTCTTACTTTGTCATTTCGAAAGAACGATCCGATGGGCTAGTGGAATTTATTTTCGGAAGTCCTCCCTTTGTGTTGGTCCCAAGAGCAGATTGACATAGAAAGAGTTGTATTTATTTTTTTTGTTAAAAGCTGTTACACATCATCTTTTCATAGCGAGTGTGTGTGTATAGTTGTCCATACCTCGTATACACCTATCGAATACGAATTGAGAATTAAAAAGAAAACATGTGTGCGCCTTGTCCAATGTTCGATAACAACACATCCACATTAAAACGGTTGAATCAATAATGTCACAACTATTTTTAATCACAGTTTTTGTTGAATTATCATTTGAGAGAATAATAATTTTGTTGTCATTTGATTTGATTATGTGTTTATTTGAGCCACCAGCTTCATATTTTTAAACACCGCTTCTTAAATGTTGATAAGGAAATCTGTTTTAAATTGTATTTTTGATCCTCTCCCCTAGCTATGTGACGATGGGTATAGATTTAGGTAATCTCGCTGCCTTGAGAACCTTTAGGGTATTGCGAGCACTTAAAACAGTAGCCATTGTGCCAGGTAAATATTCCAAATTGCAATTAACAATGGCTTCTACTAAAATTTTAAAAAAAAAAAATATTCTCTGACACACACAAACGAAGAAAAACTTTTAATGAAACATCTTGTGTGACTTTGTGACTTTTAAAGGCTTGAAGACCATTGTTGGCGCTGTCATCGAATCGGTTAAAAATCTACGCGATGTGATAATTTTGACAATGTTTTCGCTATCAGTTTTCGCACTGATGGGTCTGCAAATCTATATGGGTGTTCTAACACAAAAGTGCATTAAGAAATTCCCCTTAGACGGCTCATGGGGGAATTTGACAGATGAGAATTGGGATTACCACAATCGGAATGCTTCGAATTGGTTCACCAATGATGGTCTAACGTATCCGCTTTGTGGTAACATCTCTGGAGCTGGGTATGTTGGAAAACTTGTTTTTTGACAGCTTGGTGGTTTCATGTTTTGCTCATGGAACACTCTCTCTCTCTCTCTCTCTTCTTTCTCTTCTCTTCTCTCTCTCTCTCTTTCTATTTAATAATTTTACAGACAATGTGGTGAGGACTACGTATGTCTTCAGGGCTTCGGTGATAATCCGAATTACGGCTACACCAGTTTCGATTCATTTGGCTGGGCATTCCTGTCGGCGTTTCGTCTAATGACCCAAGATTATTGGGAGAATTTATATCAACTGGTGTTGAGAGCGGCTGGCCCCTGGCATATGCTCTTCTTCATCGTGATCATCTTTTTAGGTTCGTTTTATCTCGTGAATTTGATTTTGGCTATTGTTGCCATGTCTTATGACGAATTGCAAAAGAAGGCCGAAGAAGAGGAGGCTGCCGAAGAGGAGGCTATAAGGGTATATACTCGCATACATTCAATTCATTTCGATCACACCCCGGGCGTTCCCCATCCCCCCGTTACTCATTCACTCATTCAACTTTGTATTCTTATAGGAGGCTGAAGAAGCTGCCGCAGCGAAGGCTGCCAAACTCGAGGAGCGTGCAAATGCTGCCGCTCAGGCTGCGGCCGATGCTGCCGAGGCGGCACTGCATCCTGAGTTGGCGAAAAGTCCAACGTACTCGTGCATCAGCTATGAGCTATTTGTTGGCGGCGAAAAGGGCAACGATGACAACAACAAGGAGAAAATGTCAATACGTAGCGTTGAAGTGGAATCGGAGTCGGTGAGCGTTATACAAAGACCACCAGCACCTACTACAGCACCTACAGCCACCAAAGTTCGTAAAGTGAGCACGGTAAGTATGAGCTGGCTATGTGCTTTAAAGTCGTTGTCTCTTTCGATTTTTTTCTTTCTTTCGTTTCCTCTTTTATTTTTATTTCAGTTTGTTTTTAATTTGTTTGGTTCTTTTTTTTTTGTACATTTTTATTTCCTTGGTGTTGTTTTCATTTGAGCTCCGCTATGTAATTGAGTATTCCTTGGAATGTCTTAGATGAGTATGCGTATGCGTATGCGAACGATTTGTATAAGAATGACTCTTCCTCTGTTTTGACAATGCTCTGCCAGCTTCAAAGATTTTATTTCTGTAATTTCCTTGTTTCCTTATGTTCGTACACACTTGCGGAGTTACCGGTGTTTGCATGGTAGAAATTGTATTTCGCTGTACTTGTGATGAAGTTCTCCAAATTTGGACCCAAATCCAGCTAAGTACGAGTAGGTTGAAGACCATTTTTCTTTTTTGTTGGCAACTCTATGAAATTACAGTGGGGACGTTTCAAACTTTATTTTGTTAAGACTGCTGGCTTACGTCTTACCGGCCCAAATTGGTTTTAGTTCTTTTAGTTGATGGGTAACTGACAGGTCTAGTAAAGAATTTCTGACATTTCAATAGCACTCATGACGTTACTGGCGAATTCAGTTTTTGCGTTCAGAGAAAATCCAGTTTTGAACTCGCCCATTTTCTATGAACAGCAACATACACATTGGGGACGTTCAGGTACCCAGTTGACATATGTACGTCAACTACACCTGTTTGGACTACAATGCTAAGAACGCGGCAACGTGATTCATAAGGGGCCACGTTCCAAGTTCTTCAAGGAACAGTTACTGGCGGAACCTTTGACAAGTTGTTGCTACTTCAGTCATTACATTTCCGTAGGTTTACGAATTTCTCTGTTCGGGTGCACTCTGATGGCGTCCATTTGTTGCCAATTTTGGGTTTCGAAGATTTCCGCTGCTTTATCTGTCAAAATTTAGGTTTTTTTTTGGAAATTTTAACACAATATTCAGCCTGTTATCCCTTTACTAAATTAATTAGCTCCACTTCCGTCAAAGTCCATTGAAAAATTGATCTATACCAACCAACTGTCAGACTGTTGTCAGACTTATGACAATAAAAAACCGAACGCATTCGTTGCAACGTCTTTAGATTATTTAGTACGAACTGACCAAAATTGAAAGGAAGAAAGTCGATCATTTTTATTTCCCGCCTAAACCAAAAAAAAAAACAAAAAACAGTGTTGCTGTTTGTCTCTTGTCCACTGTCACTCCTTCGTCGACAATTTTCTTTAATCACCTTCCCAATTCGATTAGAAAATTCCACGTCAAGCTTAAAAAAATGTGTTTCTCCAATTGTCGTCCATTTCCGTAGTTGGAAAAATTATTTGGTAATTATTTAAGCAAAAGTTTTAAATTTGTACTTCCTCATTTTTGACACGTTTCAGAAGCAAAATCTGGCTCATTTTTTTTAAATAAATGCTTTTAAAACTCAATACTGTCTTCGAAACCCTAACCTTAAATTTGTATCTCTGCCTAGCATTAGAAACTGAAAGACTCTGATATGTGCTTCAATAAAATTACTTACTAGTTCTGTTCTCCAGCAATTTAACCACAATACTATTTACAAGGAAAGCACGTCACGTACCTTTTGGGCTGTTTTTAGTCGCATACTGCGAAATGTGGAGTTTTGTCAAAATGCACAACAAAAATGTGGAATATATTGACAAGCTACCTTAAATAGCTTTGCAAGTAAGCTGCCCGGTGCATTAAGTTTTTATGAGTTGCTGTTGGTACTGTTCATAAAACAGAACTAAGGATGATTTAGAACTTTCAACTTCATTCGGACTGACAGCCAAATTGACAGCTGACTGGTGCAATGTCTGCTCCAGTTGGATTGGGGACGTTCAAGTATCTAGTTAAGTAAGTCTCGGTTTTGATTGGAGGAAATCGGTCAAATGAGCAGCTGTTTCAGTTGACGTTTATGGAGGGGTAGCCGACGATTCTAGTCAAGAAATTCGTAACTGAGTTCTAAGTCGACAGTTCTCATATGTAGCTGACGCAGAAAAAGTGACGTTCCCGACCAATCTAGTTTTTGCGTTCAGGTTACATCTCATCCAGACCAATCTAGTCGACTTAAGATAACTAGATTCTTGAATGCGGCCACTGTCATTTCAACAGAAACATATCCAACTGGAGCAGACATTATCAGCCAGCTGTCAAATTGGCTGTCAGTACGAATTAAGTTGGAAGTTCTAAATTAAAAACTTTTACATTTTTTCAAAATGAGAATGATTTCAAAATAATGTTGAAATGTCAAAATAATAGAAGCTCAAAATGTAATTTTAATACATTTTTTTAGGTATCTACATTGTACGCATTGTGGTGTGTACGCACTCACTCCTATGGGGAATTTTCCTTCTAATTTTTCGTACTGCTCTAGTATAATTTTAAAGCAGAAAAAATGCAAACAAAATGTAGTGTCAGACGGGCTTTAAAGAGGACACCATTTTTTGGTTTAATGTCAAAGCAGAAATTCCACAGTTCATAAAATTCGCCAAATGCAACTTGTAAGACTTTTTTGTTGGGATGGTGGTCCATTTGCCACTCTTAGGTTAGAAATAATTTAAAATCATAATTTTTAATTTTCCCAAATATTTATTTCACCCATTTAACTTCAAAAAAATAGGTTTCGCCAACACTCCCAAATTAAAAGAACACGAAAACGCCATCCAAATTTCCCCCTGGTGTTCAGATTCCAGAGCATAGTGCTCCCAACTTGAATCGACAAATTATTCAAAACCAACTTATATTTTATTAAAAATTTTACGTTTTCTCCTAATTTCAGAGTTACATCTTTCTTTGTGTTAATTTGTTTTCATGTTTCTTAAATAATTACCAACACCGCGGCAGCATTTAGAGATAAAAACAAAATAATTTTTAAAACCAATTTCAATTTCACATTAGCGCAGAAAATTCCTGAGTTTGCCTTTACACAAAAATAAGCAGTGAAATTGTACACAAAATAAATTACGATAAATAAATATACTTTGTTGAACAAATTTACCAACAATTCACTGCTTGAGTAGAAGTTCAAGCTAAATCAGACTTCTTTACAGAACGTCAAGCAACACAATTAAATTTTGTTAAACTTTTCTCCACTACAACTTTGAATGTTCATTTTTATTTCCGTTAGACTTGATTTGTTACTCAATTTAATTAGTGACCTACTTTGGTGCTGTGTTCAAGTTAACAACAATTCTCTAGATTAATATTTTTATAAGTTCCCTCTTTTTTACATTATAACTTTTCCGTATATACTAATTATCACGTTGAAAGTATCTTGAGCTATGAAGTGGCTGTCAAACTCTAAATTAAGGTTCAAACAGTTTTTCTTAATCGAATTGAGTTGAGTTGGGTTTGACAGCCATTTAAGCTCCATCAAAAAAAAGAAGGTAGGTTGTACTAACTTAGTTATAACAAGATTTTAAAAGCAAATACATAATAACCTAGTTGAATAATAAATAATTAACAAAAAGACATTTCAAATACAAAAGACAACAGTTTATTTTTCGTAATTTTATTTAAGTACTTTTTTTATTTGGTTTTTGTAAAGAGTTGAGTTTGGATTTTGTTTGTAGAGTGGGTATTAGAAACGGAAATGGTTTGTTGCATTGAGTCTTGGGTACATTTGGGCTCAATTTATTGTCTACCGATGTTTACCTTTTTGTAATGAGACTGCGATTTTAATGATTTAGTACTCACAAACTGTTGAAATTAAAAGTCCACGAATTTCATTAAATGTTAAAAATTCAGTCTTTCTAAAAATTTCAAGCTAAACTGATTTAATTTATGAATATTTGTTTGTGGTTTAATATTCGCGAACGTCTGAACTCTGACAAGAGAGTGTAACTGTCTTGAAAGAGCTTCTCAATTAGCCGTGTGGACTTGGCATAAAATTGTAGATCCCTTGCATTCGCCCCAAAAATTAAAAAAAAATCAGGCATATCCCTACGGACCTGTTGCGCCAACTATTAATTTTTATTTAATTTTTTCATATTCGTTTAATGCAAACTTGTGCAGATGTCGCTACTTGTTGTGTTGTCCAACAGTTAAAACGATTTACAAAGGCTGACAGTTCAGCAAAAATAAAATAAGACACCCGATACGAAAGCTGCTATTTCGACCAGCAAATTGTTGTCTAAAATATTGATTTACTTTGAAAATGTACTTTGATCATAAAGTTTGTAAAACATACAATTCTTTGGAAAATAACTATAGATTTTGACAGTTTCCATTCACAATAGGTACTAACACAATCAACATATCAGCGACCAACAAAATTGGAAATATGTCGCCAAATGTAAACCTTCGCCGGAATTTACTCCCCGCCAAATTCCAAAATAGTTATGTTGGAAAGTCTCGTTGTTTGTGCAGTTCTCGGTTTAGAGATTTTCGCAAAAACTTGAATTATAACCTAAAATCTAGATTGCTCGTTTACAAGAGCACACACTCCGTAACTTTTCATACGACTATCGTCGAAACGATAGACCTCCAAAACTAGCAGCTAAAATTACAAGTTTGAGGGCTTACTGCAGTTCATTTTCCACAAATGTAATGAAAGCTGACGTTTGTCAAAAAAATCCGACCAGAATATGGCTTCTCCTGGTGAAAAACGATATCGTTTAGACAATCGTTGATATACGGACTCTGCCCCAAGATCAATCAATTGAAATATCGTTTCTTAAGTGAGAAATTCTTTACTAGAAACGCCGTTTTTTACGTGATCGAGTTTTAGACCTATAGATCCGTCGGCTGCCTACTATCAGTGAACTAGAGTTTTGAACGTCGTCAATAATATGCTTGCACAATACATACTTTGGATAATTGGGAGCACTGATGAAATGATGATGATGGTGCAATGGGCGACCAACAGTGAAACCTGCTCTCCTTCAAAATATTTTAATTTCATATTCCTGAATAATTATAACTAGCTGGTACCCGCGACTTCGTCTGCGTACAATTATTACTTCGAGTAACTCAATTAAAATATTTATATCAACAACAGCGCCACTTATCGCGTCAAACACTATCCTATCTTTTAAGCCCACCTATCAGCCCTACAGCCTACACATTTGAATTCATTGGTATTACACCAAAAGTATAGAATTTTATTATCCCTAAAATGCTCGAGCTAAACTAAGTTTTATCTGGTCTCCAACTTTTCTCTCCAAACATCAGCTAAAGTCTTAGCTAAATTTTGACATAGAGTACGACTTGGATAAGTGCCAGAGAAAACAGCTGTTCTTTGAAAAAAATCAAAAATGTAATTCTCTCTTATTTGAACTATTTCTGATTCCATGTTCTCCTCGTCCATGTAATAATTAAAAAACTCATCCTAGCCTACTTTTCCGCAACAGAACAACAAATACACAACGATCTGTCCCAATTTAGCTTGAGAAAATGTGCCGACCCATTAAATGGGCACGCTAAATTTTGACAGACGCAGGAAGTACAAAAGTTTGACTATTTATCTCGAGCTGCGTACCACTCAGCTAAATGGGTTCACTTAAATTTAGCTCAGCTAAATTTTGGAGAGAATTTTGTAGGGGAGCGAAAATTTAGCTCGAGTAGCTAATTCGTTCGTCATTTAAACTTGCATCCCCTTCTTCATCCCCTTCATGTTTTGTTCTCACGACAAAAAGTAGCGTATGTCATTCTCAGAGGTCCCATCTATCCCTTTACCAAAATTGACAAAAATTGGTTTTGCGGTCGTTAAAAGGTAGCAATCTTACTTTCGCAGTTAAGTGGATCCAAAAATTTGCAAATTTTTTGTATTAAAAGCCCGACAGCTCCAGCGCTCCTATCCAATTCCCCCGCAAATTTTGAATATAAAATTCTCTGTTAGTTTTTCTATCTCTGCTGTGACTTGCGATTCAACGTGAACATTGTGCGATTTGGAACTGTTTTCGAGAGCCTGCCACAAATTTTTGCTATTTAGGCCCTTTTTTTAGTTGGAGAAGGCGCTCTAAAAATATTTCAAATGCATAAGAGCACCAAATAAAAACATTTCAAATGTAACGCAGTTGCCTATCACAACACTATTATAGTGTTTAACGAACCAATACTTGTTAAATATCGTTCACGAATTTGAAATAAGCTATTGGCCCTTTTTCAGAATGCTTTTTGGACTTTTCAGAATGCTGCAACGGTCACGCAGTCTGTGTCGGAGTCGCTTTTACAGGCATGATGAATGGAAGAAAAGTATAGTTTTTACACAATTGCGTAGTGAATGTAGTAAATGTTCAACTTTTTCAATTGTTAATATTTGAAAAAAACTAAAAATGCAAAAATAAGAAGCAAGAAAATCTTTTTTTTTTAAACTTCATTTGTCAAAATTGGTTGAGCGTGTGAATCGCAAGAGGTAAATATACTACTACGGAAACTAAAGAAATAATAAAGAGTGGATACTGGATAATTGATTCCATTGAAATAAATACTAAATGTAGATCCATTAATGCCCATGTTATGTTGGAGAAGCTCATTAAGGTTGAGTGGGCAGTTTTAATGTGATGCCTTGACAAATCCACAAACAAACATTCAAAAAGCATTCTTGTATGTTAAGATTTTATGACCGCAAACAACTTCTATGTTTTGTTACTTTTTAAATTATATACTTACCTTTTACTTACTTAACGGGCTCTCGACCCGTGGAGAGTCTCTGCCTGAGACACTGTAGCCTTCCATCCTCTGCGATCCCGGGCACGCTGCTTCCAGTTATCCAGACCAAGCGCTCTGGCATCCGCGATGGCTTGGTCTTTGAAACGGAGGTTCGGTCTTCCTTGTCGTCTCGAACCTGGCGGCTGGGATTCGAAGATCCTCTTAGCTGGAGCATTATGGTCCATTCGCTCGATGTGGCCGAGCCAATGTAGTCCACGTATTTTGGACTACATCCACATCTTGGTACAGCTCATAGAGTTCGCGGTTGTATCTTCTCCTCCTCGCACACAGGACCAAAAAATCCACCGAAGAATTTTCCTTTCGAAGGAGCCCAGTATGAGTTCTCCCTTCCTGCTTATCGGCCATAAAGCAGAACTGGCAGGATAAGGGCTCTGTAAAGCATACATTTTGTCCTTCGAGTTGGGAGTTTTGAACCCAATTGCTTTGCCAAACCGAAGTAGCAGCGGTTTCCTAGGGTAATTCTTCGCCGGATCTCCACTAGGATGTCATTTGTGGAGTTCATGCTTCCTCCGAGGTAGATAAACTCCCTAACTACCTCGAAATTGTTGCTATCAATAGTGACGTTCTGTCCTAGGCGGTGGACAGATGCTTGTTTGTTTGTTGATAGCATGTACTTAGTCTTGTCCTCATTTACTACAAGACCAACGAATTTCGCCTGTTCTTCAATCGCCGTAAAAGCCTCTATCACAGCACGCTGGGAGCGACCGATGATGTCAATATCGTCTGTATACCCCAGTAGCTGGACGGATCTGTTGAAGATAGTGCCTTCCGTGTTGACACCTGCCCTGCGCACTATCTGCTCTAGCACGAGATTGAAGAAGTCACATGATAGTGCGTCTCCTTGCCGAAATCCGGTGCATGTTTGGAATAGTTCAGAGGAACTACTTCCAAATTGCACATTGCAGCGTGTGTTCTCCAGCGTCCAGCGTAACTTATATAACCCATTGAATTAGGCAACACTAACATTAGTCACGTTTAAATTTGTCACAAATCTCAGCTGCACTGCCGAGAGAATCCAATAAAGATCGCATTGCAATTCCTATTGAGGTTGAGACTTTTTCCCCATGGAAGTTTCGTTTCTAGTTTCAAATTTATTCCTGAGATCTAATTTTTAAAAAGGCGTAGTATTTCCGATGAAATGTTATTCACAATAACCCTGAATGCATCGACATACTCGTAAAAAAACCAAAATAACTCCTTTTCAATGATACTAATTCTTTGGAATTGGGCATTCCAAAAAACGTCATTACACCGTATTTTGCATAAAGACTTGGGTCTAAAGGCTTATAAGGTTCAGTTTACACAAGAACTCAAGCCGGCCGATCATCAAGCAACGAAACCATTGATCTTTTACGGAAAAAGTTTCCGGACCGTGTTATCTCTCGAAGAGGTGATCACAATTGGCCACCGAGATCCTGTGATTTAACACCTGGCGACTTCTTCCTTTGGGGCCACTTGAACGATAAGGTCCACGCCAACAGCCCAGCGTCGATTCAAGACCTCAAGGATAAAATTCGTGAGGCTATCGAGGACATAGGGCAGCCACTTTGCGATTTGGTTATGGAAAATTTCATGAAAAGGATATGGTCCTGTATGCGTGCTCGTGGTGGCCATTTGGCTGATGTTGTTTTTCATTGTTAACGGCATACCTTCCTCTTTATTATGAAATAAACATCCGATCATTTATCTCAAAAAATTACATTTTTCTTTGAATACCAAAAAAACACCTCTTATTGGAAAACCCTTTACTTTCTCATACTTTCTGCGTTAGCACATTTTGAATTTTCCAAGTAGGCTTCGTACGTTTCTATTCATTTCTTTTATGCTTCGTCGATTTTAGGTAGAAATCCTTTGTAAATCGTTTTTAACTTCTCTCGATTTGGATAATTTGGATATACCTTTTCCATTATTGGGAATTGTTTTACACGGCAGCACACTTGACCAACTTTGACAGCGATTGCAATTTTTTAGTACGACTTTCTTATTGCAACTACCTGCCTCCATATACCAATTCTGACATCGTACAAATGAATTTATTTTTGTAAGGAGGTTTGGAGGTCTAAAATAATTAAAATAAAAAATAATTTCGTCATCCGGGACTTAATAACGACACTAGTCGAATGGGTCCGGTAATGTACTCCCAAGAGGTCATTCCTAATGAACTGCATATTTTTCCTCTTCCTTATTTTATGCTCAAACAAATTTGTGGAACTTATTTTTCAAAACTAATCACACAATTGGCAACTGTAGACGGGACGAATCGGACCAGTAAACGAAAAGTTGTAGTGGCATGTCAAACTCTACGTCTGTCCGCTCTGTCTGTCACTTTTGCCCTTTTTTGACGGACTGTCATAATTTTGTCGAAGGGCGAAAGTAGCACGATTGGTTTGAAAACGCGAATCGACGGCAAAGGCCGAAACGAAGAACTACAACTGTCGTGATAGAAGTTTACTTCACGACGACGTAGGCCCTGCACAGTGCGCAAAACGTGTCAGTGATCAGTGCATTTTTTGTCTTAGGGTCTCCCCAGGAATTTCGTCACGAGAATAGTCCCAAATTTAGTCGCTTTTAAGACTTTCTAACTTTAAGCTGAATAAATAAAGGATTCTTGTTGGACGCAGTTCACGAAATCAGGATATTCACCCAAATAACAGCTGCGATTGACAGCGACATCTCGCGCTGACTTCTCACCCTGACTAACTGCCTATGCTCAGTCCAATGCTCAACTAGGGCGCCAAAAGCGAACACGGGTTTTCAGTGTTAATGCGAACTCTGTCGTTCAAACGTCGGACCGCACTCTATTTAATACCTAAAATTATTTCAAAGTTTGGTCGAAAATGTCAGAAGAAACCAACAAACCGTGTTGAGGTCATTGACTCAACCTAAACACAGTTGCCCTTATAAATAGTTACTTTCAACCTTCTTACGGGGTGGACCTGGTGGACCTGGGCCTCAACCAATTCGCCTCTCCAGTCAGCGCGATCTTTGGCTAACTGCCTCCAGTTGCGCACACCAAGTTGGTTGAGGGCACCTAAGGCGGGGTTTCCTCTTCCCCACTTTATCTATTTTGTAGGTCGTAATTTTGTAAGGAAAGTTATGACATTGTGAGTTCGACAAAATTTAGCCTGGACACCAGAAATGATTTTTATTTGCACTGCGCTCGGAAATAAAAATAAAAAAGTCCTACAGCGCGATTTTTATTTAAATCAAAATTCAGGGACAGCAGCACAGATTTCTGTTGCAACCCTTATGGGTGGAGAGCGATAAATTGAAACGCTACATTTAATTATTATACAGAATAAGAACAGTGCAGCGTGCAATAGTTAAGTTAAAAGAAGATTGACAGCCAAATAATGACAGCTGAGCGATGATGGCTCAATGGTGGTTTGAAGTAGGACTTGCAAATAAGGTGATACCAACTCCTAATCATTTATGGTTGAGAACAGAATTAGTTTGCACCTTTAACAGTCTTTTGATGTTCAAATTATCCCCATTTTCCACCCGATTTCTTTCGTATTTAAATCAAAATTCAGGAACAGCACCACAGATTTCTGCTGCAACCCTTATGTGTGGTATTTCATTTATTTACATCTCGCTTTGAATTTACCGGGCTTGCTTTGAATGCTGTCGTCGCTTCTGCTGTGTCGCGTCACTCTGGAATGACTACACGCAAAAATAGAACCTGTCGCACACGGATCTCGTAAAAGGTTGGTCATCTCACGCGAAAACCACGAACGTACACTCCTGTGTCCCACTGTTGGTTTTTTGTGTAAATAATTTGGCGTGACTGAAAAGAGCCTTCTTCTATTTTTTTTAAACATTGCTTTTAACATTTTGTAGGCCAACTTCATGCGGAAAGTATCGCCATTGTGAGTTTGTAAAATTTAATTGTAACCGCTTTCAAAAACTCGGAAACAATTGTTTTCCAAAGGACCCATCAATCCAATTGTAGTCTCTGCTGGCAAACAGTTCCTTAATCTTATTGTTGTTAACTACGCATTCGTTTCTGTAGATATTGCCCTTCATTAACGTTGTGCATTTGAAATAGTATACTCCCCCAGTTACTAGACTAGTGTAGAGCTTAACCCCCGAGTAGGACTTAAAGGTTGTTCCCCGCCCCCATTAATTGTTGACACTCTTGAGTTTGTACATTTTTCTGTTCAAGTTATTATTATGTATACTTTTTTATTTATTTAAAGTACACAACTTTTTTTAACGCCAAAAACATTAAAAACTAAAAATAATCGTATACACTTTACTCAACTGAAAAAAATAAGAAGAAGAAGAAACAAGATCTCCATGCGACTATAGTTTTTATGTTTCTTCTCTGTGATTTGATTTGATTATTTTCTTGTTTATATTTTGGTACTTAGACATCCTTATCCTTACCCGGTTCACCGTTTAACATTCGAAGAGGATCACGTAGTTCACACAAGGTAAGCATACAGTCACGTTTTTATTCCGTAAGCTATATATCAATCCAAATTGATATTACGTGGATATCATGCACCATTTTCACGTCTCATGTCACGTCATACTCAAGTTATTCTTTTCTTTTGTTTTGTTTTCTTTTTGTCGTGTATTGTTGTTTAGTTATTTTTGTTTGTAAACTTTTTTGTTTTCCAAACGTTATACACACACTAAGTTTGTTAATTTTGCGTTTTTCTGTATTGTTGCTCTCATCTTTCAACACGAAGCCATTTAAAACAAAATATCCTTTAAGCGCTTTGAAAATTACAAAATGTTTTAATTGAAATCTTCTAAAGTACAATTTCAACCACCAGTACACAATACGAAATGGTCGCGGTCGTTTCGGCATACCTGGCAGCGATCGGAAGCCGCTCGTATTATCAACATATCAGGATGCACAACAGCATTTACCCTATGCAGACGATTCAAATGCGGTAACACCAATGTCCGAAGAGAATGGGGCCATTATTGTGCCTGTATATTATGGTAATTTAGGTGGGTCCTGTGCAATCTTTTTAAAAGCTTCTCCGTATTTATTGGATTTGTTGTTTGGTGCCAACAGGATCTAGACATTCATCGTATACCTCGCATCAGTCCAGAATATCCTACACTTCACATGGCGATCTCTTAGGGGGTATGGCTGCCATGGGTGCCGGTCCAATGACGAAGGAAAGCAAACTACGGAGTCGCAACTCACGCAATCAATCGATAAGCGCTACAAATGGTGCAAGCTATGCGGATACAAATCATAAAGACCATCGAGATTATGTAAGTTTATTTGTTTTATCTATAGGAAACCTCTTAATGACAGCCCAATTTGATCTCGATCGGGTGATGCAGTTGTGCGCCATCTTTTGGTATTGTTTTCTAAATAGGGGTAACGACCAACTCCCACATGAGACCTTTTTTGGCAGTTCAAAGGAAGTAAAATATTTCATGCAGAGCTTGGCCTGGAAAAAAGGTTGACGAGCTATTAAGCTTAATGCGGTGCGCGCCTCGAACTATGCAAAACATCATATTGTACTAGAATTTCTGTGAACAATCAAAGCGGGAATATAATTCTTCGGTTTATTGGTCTAGCGAGACATTTTTTAAGTGAAATCGGGAAGAGTACGCTGCTTAGAAACTAGATTATTGAATCCCCTGAACGTCAATCATATCAGTTCGCTCGGCTCTTTTTATTTTGATTTTTCTCTCATCAAAATTAAGCAGCCTCGAGCCAACTGCGCACTAGGCAAATAATGCAGCAAATCTTTTTTGTTTTTTCTAATATTCCATCAATTTCGATGACACTACTTCAGTCGCAGTCCTTCTTGCTTCCGTCAAAGTTTCTACTCTGTTAAATCTGGTTCTAGCATTGGGAACGTTCCAAACTCAACTTGACAGCTGGATGATGTAAAGTGTCAGAGTTTTTATTGACTTATATTGATGAAGTGGAAGTTTTTTTCAATTGACCTTTATGGAGGAGTAGGCCACAAATTTAGCCGACATTTTCTCGATTGAGTGCTCCATTGACATTTAAATTCTGTGCCTGACGCAGTAAAAGTGACATTACCGACTAAATCGAATTTGTCCGTTCAGTGAAAATCGATTCCAGTCAAATCTAAGATCCGCATCTGTCCAATATATGGAAGACAGATTGACGGAGCCACAGAATACAGAAACATTGACAGCCACAGAGTACTTGTCATTAAAAGAAAATAATGGGTCTTGCTTTGGGCAACCATTTTCAGTTCGAACTTTAAGTTTAAAGAGGTCACAGAAGCCGCACTTTCCGTACAAGTTTCGCAATTGTGAACTTTCATGGACTACGACATAAGTCCATTGGTTTCCCTCGGGGATCCACTCATTCTGAAATCCAATGGAACAGCAAAACTGCTTCTGAAAGAATCCACAAAAGTATTGGTGAAATGCCAAAAAATAATCTACGGCTGCTGTCAGCTCACTTGTAATAAATACATAAATTGCACTTGTGTGAGTGCTTCTTGAGTGGATTCTGACTTCAAATCGAGAAGCGAAATTCTCTTCTCAGAATCACCAGAAGAGTATTTTTGTGCCAATGGAACGGCATTTTTTCGATTCCGGACTCTCCCGGACGCTTCTTTTTGTCCAATGGAAAACGACATTAGTCTTAAGGCCAACCCAAATCCAGCTCAGACCAAAAATCAGAAGTCGCTCCGTAAATACACAGTACCAAACGTCATCTGACGGAAGTCAGCTGTTCTTTTTTCAATCTGTTTCACCGCTGTCTCTTCCAAAACAAATTCCGTTTTAATTCCACACATTCCGATGCCATTACATCACACCTTTGTTTATTTATTACAGGAAATGGGATTAGACTGTACAGACGAAGCTGGCAAAGTGAAACACCACGACAATCCTTTTATTGAACCCGTCCAAACGCAAACAGTGGTTGACATGAAAGGTACCTATCCGTTTGTATGCATTCAACTCACGCATTTAAATGAAATTCCATTTTCCAGATGTCATGGTACTAAATGACATAATCGAACAAGCCGCTGGTCGGCAGAGTCGAGCTAGTGATAAAGGAGGTAATTTGTTTGTACAAACATTTCTAACTAATCCATGTAAAATAAAATATATTTCTATTCAATTTAATTTCCTTATTGTTATGTCGATGTTAATATTCTAATAACCTATTTTCCTTTATACTGTTTGTAAATATTTTCCGGACAAGAAAAAAACTCTTTAATATGAAAATTAATAATTGTTGTATCTGTCAATTATTTTACTTTTTATATGTTGGTTTTAATTTTCTTTTTTCGTAGAACTTTACAAATTCTGCATTCGAATGCTTGATATGTCAAGAGAATGTTTCTTTTTTTTTTCAATTTGTTTGCATAATTTCGTGTAAAAATTGTGAACATTGTCGTGTACAAATTGATTTGTTTAAATTGCCCTGCGCCTCTATTTTCTATATACAGAACCTTTTGTATATATTTTCTATTCGTTCAGTTCTTGTACTTTCTTGTCATCTTTGCCTTTAGTTTGCTGTTTCTTGGATATATATTTGACTTATTTTTTCGTAGGGTATCGTCGTACACATTTATTTGATGTTGCGGATTTTGTTTAAAATTAATATTTAAGAAAAAAATGTCCTGCCAGTTAATTTGGTAAAAGAGTTCTCGATCATTGTGTGGTTGGCTGCATATATTTCCATCATCCGATTAGGTGTTGATTATTTTAAGGTGCCACTTCAATTGGGAGTGACCGAAGGCTTTAGCCAGTAAGCTGGCGCAGAAGTTTTATGTCTTCAAGTTGGCTGCATTTCGATATCTTCCTGAGTTTAAAAACAAGTTTGAAAGCATTTTTTTAGCTTATGGCGGATATATTTGGAATACTGAGGACTGCTTCTATAGTGTATTCTTTCGCATCCAGAGAAGAGATAATCAACTTCCCAGACCACACAATGGAGTGCCCTTAACTCTGATCTCAGTGAGTCGCTTTAGGTTTCTTGTAAAAACGACAGAAGACCGATTGCCGTATAATCCTTAGCGGTTGGATTTTTCTGCTTTAAGAATAAAAAGATTCTTCCTGTGTGCAGTTAACCGTCTTCATAAGAGGTGTTATTTTGGTATTCAAAGAAAAATGCAATTTTTTGAGATAATAAAGAGGAAAGTATGCCGTTAATAATGAAAAACAACATCAGCCAAATGGCCACCACGAGCACGTATACAGGACCATATCCTTTTCATGAAATTTTCCATAACCAAATCGCAAAGTGGCTACCCTATGTCCTCGATAGCCTCACGAATTTTATCTTTGAGGTCTTGAATCGACGCTGGGCTGTTGGCGTAGACCTTATCTTTCAGCCCCAAAGGAAGAAGTCGCAAGGTGTTAAATCACAAGATCTCGGTGGCCAATTGTGATCACCTCTTCGAGAGATAACACGGTCCGGAAACTTTTCCCGTAAAAGATCAATGGTTTCGTTGCTTGTGTGGTACGTAGCGCCGTCTTGTTGAAAGTAAACGTTGTCCAGATCAATACCATCCAACTCCGACCATAAAAAGTCATCTCCCAATTCCAAAGAACGACGAGGAATGGACAAACCTGGGTTTTCTTCAACACTTTGAGCTACAGCAGCAATATTCTCAGTTGTTCTTGAGCGACGTGCACTGGTTTTATTCTTCACATCGCTAACTTGTCCCGAAAGCTCGAATTTGTCCACCAATTTCTGTATTGCGGTCCGACAAGGTGCTTCACGACGACCAAAAAATGCTTTAGTTTTGCGAACTGTGACTGCAAGATTTTCACCATTTTTGTAGTGAATTTTAATAATTTCAATGCGTTGTTGAAGCGTGTATCGTTCCATTTTTAGTAATGGCGTAGTTTCTACTTGTCAAATGTCAAAAAATAAAAGCTTGACAGCTACCGAAATAGCGGGTCATTCACAATAACACCTCTCATTAGAAAACCCTTTATATCTGGGGCTTAGGCTTTAGAGCTTAGGCTGTTCCACTTTTGACAATTGTAAAAGGTGTAAATGATGACTTAATTTCACCAAAAAGGTCAATTGCTTCCGCTCCGGTCGTAAGCGGCTTCCACCACTTCTCACGTCAAATAGTGTTGCCATCTGCAAAAGTTTATGACCCACTTACTTCGTGCTTTGTCCATGCATTAATTTTCCTGAACCAATAGAAATTTATACAACTGGCTAACTAACCCGGTATTTGTAAAAAAAATTGCTCAAAAAAGTCGTATAGTTTACGTCAGATAGCATACAAAATTTGTACGTAACTGCTGAGTTGATAACTTCTACACAGTGATTTTTTATGAAATAGAGACGCAGGGCTAACTATATTTAAGTCGCTCAGAAAACGTTACTTGATGAGTTTTTAAATTAGTTTGTAATGATTTTTTTTGGAAATGTATTTCTTTGTTTCGTTTTTTACCTGTATAATATTTCCGTTTTATTTCTGTACAAATGCTACTTTTCTTCGTTCGATTGGCTTTATGTATAACTCCAAATGCATTTAAAAAAAAAAAAATAAGACTTACCTACTATTAATTCAAAACTGTTGGTTAATATTTTGATTTTGAACGTTACCAAGTATGGAAACTCAGGGTTGACTAAACTGATCAGTTCAGTTGCTTCCGAAAGAATTCAAACGACAGAAAGACAGTTTTTTTTTGAAAATTCTTTTCCAAAAAAAAAAGAAAAAACTTCTCCATTTGTTCTCTTTGTAAATACAAAACTCCTTTCCTGGTGTTGTGTGTATACCTCTGCCATTTGTTATTAATTTTATGAGAACAGTAGCATTTAAACATTAATTTCCCTCAATTGACCATAAATTACAATTATTTTTCTACATATCCGTATTTTGTTTTTTTATTTCTTTGAAAGCTTACCATATACTTACTGACTCTTCTTTGACTCGTCCAAAATTCCTGACGATGTTTTTGGATACAAAAACGCACACAAATTTATCGATTTTAAAATCTTTTCTGAATAAAAAAAAACACGATTTTTTTCCATTAATTTTTACTGTGAAAAACGAAAGTCTTCTCCCCACTCGCAAGGGGCAGAAAACTTTTGTTTCTCAAGTTCTTTAAAAGAGAGGTTTATTGCGAATAGTTTTCAGCGATTTCCCCCTTTCAGAAAAGTAATGTTTTTTGTAACGTTTATTTATTTTTTAAACGATTTTCTTTAGATGTCAAATGAACGCATTTTTAAAGCATCTCTAGAATGGTGTTTTGCATTAGAGAATTTTATTACGGGCCGTAGTTGAATTTGCATGAAACTTATTATAAAAAAAAATTTGCTTAAGTATTGAATAGTGATACTCGTATTAGCGATGATTACCTCACGTAGTTTTTCCTTTTCCTTTACAATAGTTCGATTTTTGAATGCAATTGTTTGTTAATTTTATTAGCATAATATGCTTACATTTGTTTAAAGTTTTCCTTTAAATTGATTAAAATATAACCCAATAAATAAATACATACTACCATTATAAAAAAGACACTTAAACACACAGATTAAGAACGGAAATCAATAAAAAACTGCACCCAATTTCATACACATTCTATGAGAGTATATCACAGCAATAAATTTGGAGTATATTTTGCTTAAGTAACGACATTTTTATACCAGCTTTTACGCAGTTAATAGAAGCACATTGAATTGGAAAGAGTTTAGCCGGGGTTTAGGGGTAAGATCCAAGCACCAGGGATGTGCGCTTGCATACCTCAGCCGAAACATTCGAATTAGGGAAGTCTGCGGTTTTGGGTATTTATTATATATTTGCACCAGATCTTTAACTACAAACTGGCATACCCAGTAAGCTGTGTGCCTAAATAAAACGCGTTTTAATTAAATAAAATGGCCAATTACGAAGCTCGAGTTCCTCAAGTTCGGTGCGCGAACAAGTAGCAACTACGTACCCATTTATGGCGACCCCCAATCGGCCGGCGTATTTCAATGTTGCTCAATATTTTTACCACTTATTTCCGCTTTTGGCAGGTAAACGCCAATTTCATAAGGCAGACCAGCTATATTGTAGTGAAACTGCAATCGAATCGCTTTATCGATGAACTTGGAACTTGGTTTTATTTTGCATGCAAAATTCATTTAATTTCGTGAAGAACTGCTCCCCCACGTATGCGGCAATTTGGAGTTTGATCGAATTGACTTAGGGGCTTTATTTTTTTCAAGATAAAGGCTATTTTGAGACTCGAATCAGAAAGATAGTTATGCCTATTGCGGACCAAATGTACAACAAATCAATTTTTAAACCAATTTTCAATTCAACCCGTATACGAGAAACATATCGAAACTGCAACTTTGACAGCTGTAGCAGCACACTTTTTAGAACTATTGGCAACACCGAGGTAATCTCCATTTAATATTATACTGTGTAAATAGTACCAACGATTTTTCAGTCTTCCCAACTATCACATGTATTTTCCACTATATTTTAGGAAAAAGTATTTTTGAAACAATAATAGAAAAATCTGTCCCTAGATGACAGTAACTTAGGTACATTACTTTTGTTTCCTCCTGTAAGCCTAGTATGCTGCTCGCTCTTAAATTAAGCCCCCATACAAAAATGTCTCCAAAGATAAAATTAAGCTAAGCGGTTAAGCCAAGCAGTACGCAGTTCAAGCTAAATTTGTTAGCCACTGTACGAAAAATCTCTACAGAATTTAAGTCAGCTAAATTTTGACAGATCAGAGAAAATATCGATATTCGCAACAAAATTTCAAACGAAAGCAAATTAACAGTAGCAAGTCAATTAACTTTACCAACACAGTTCTTTTTTTTTAAGAAACTAACTCTGTCAAAATTAAGCGAACATTAGCGAAGTGGTGGCGAGAAACATTGGAGGGGCGCTTAATTTTAGTTTTTCTTATTTCTTTTCTCTTTCCGAACTGAGCGTGTTCAGAGCGATCTGACTTATTTTTGATACACATTTGAGCACTAGCTTAGCTGTCATATGACTGTCAACAGTATTTGTTGTATTTCCTTAGACTTTACTCTCTTTTTCTGTGCGAATATTCCAATTCATGATCAACAATCAACTGTCAAAATGTGTTGTACTTAGATTTTTACTCAAATTCAGTCAATTTATTCTGATGTCTTAACATGCTCTAAACTTTAAAAGAAAAACGTCATTTGATGAAGTTGTTGTCAATGATTTTCTTCGTTTCAATTCCGATAAGATGAACGACCGTCATTACTCGATTTTCTTCAATCGATACTCCCAATTTCGTTTTCAATTGATATCTATTGATTTCTTTTAGTCTGCTCCAATTCTTTCGAATCGATTTTAGTGTCAAATTTTAAACTAGAAATAGTCGTGCATTCTTTTTTGACAAATCTTTACCCAAAAACAAAAATATTAGACCCCTTTGATACTCAAATAAGTAATAAAAAGTAGGTATTTTCATTTGGCCGATGTGGCCGCGTTCCATTGACCGCTTGACATCTAGCAAATAGTAGCCCAAGTGAAGTGACTTTCTCCCTGTCTCCCAATGAATCAGGTAGTTTGCGCTTAGTTGCACAATTTTCCTTAAGGAAAATTTGACAACATCTGTTAGAACTCTATTGCAAGTGTATATTAAATGTTAATTGTTTTTATATGGAGTTTGACATTCGGCTGTTCAACAATGGAACGCGGCCATTTATAGAACAGTTTTCATTGAAAAAGTAGAACCACTTCAAATCTACGTCCGACAACTTGAGCTAGGCTCGTTTACGTACTCTACTCTAAACAAAAACTGTACATATGTATATTGCTTGCTGAAGGCTGCACAACATAGTTCTATAGTTCACAACAGCGAATGGGGATTGTTGGTTTTATTTATTTAAATTTTGTTAAATTGTATATATGGCTCATAAGAAAGAAATGTATAAAATGTTAGATTTGCGGAATAATATTGTGGGAATTATGAGCGCTAGCAAGCAATCCCCATAATATCTTCATTTACCTTTCCAGCATGTGTCTAAATTAATCATAAGTCAAATACGTCATAAATTGACTTGATTTGTCTTCGCTAGATTTTTTCTGAACGCAAAAACTAGATTGGTCGGTAACTCGACTTTTCTTACGTCAGCCACATATACGACCTGTCAACTTAGTACTCAGTTACGAAATTCTTGAGTAGATTCGTGGGCTACCCGTCCATAGACATCAACTGAAAAAACTGTCATCATGCCAATCAAAACTGGAAAACATCAAGTCAGCCACCTGTCAGACTAACTAAACTAGACCAATGAAAGTCTAGACAGACCTAATTTATCAGTTACCTCTCCGTATGCGTAAATAACCTAACGTCAGCCAGCTGTCGGTCAAAGATGGTGTTTTGAAAGTAGCGAGTTGCTAAAATTGCG
This sequence comes from Cheilosia impressa, assembly GCA_948293265.1. Taxonomy (NCBI): domain Eukaryota; kingdom Metazoa; phylum Arthropoda; class Insecta; order Diptera; family Syrphidae; genus Cheilosia; species Cheilosia impressa. The sequence continues at coordinate 955,061 of OX411882.1, forward strand.
AACTGAAGGCGCAAAAATTAAATAAGATAGAGAGCACATTTTTAAGCTCCTTTTAATGGCGACAGGGATTTAGAATAAATTTTCAATTTTACAGTCCTGCCATCGCACAAGGTCTTACTGATCCGCGTTCATACTCATACTTAGCTCCTCATAACGTTGACATTGAAGTAGAATAGATTGAAATACGATATCTTGAATGGATGAGTTTATAGTTCTTAATTTAGCATTGCAAAGTATAAACGTCACCAAATATGCTGCTTGCAGGCCATACATACAACCTAGTGTAGTAGTACTTTTCTCAATGTAGGTTTTTACTAATAGTTCACAATATAATTTCTCAGCTTATAGTAGGAAACAAAAACATAAGCCTCTCTTTTTTTACAAAAGAAGAAAAGAAACCTCCAAAAAGGAGTAAACATTATCAAACCGAACAACACTAAAAAAAAAAAAAAAAAAAGTTGTAAAAAAAATGTAACAGAACTGGTTGAGTCAAAGTTTGGTCAAAATAATACTAATGCTCAACTTTATGTTCAGTCTCCGTTTACTACTTTCCAACAGAGGACGACGACGAGGATGGTCCGACACTCAAGGATAAAGCTATTGAGGCATTCCTTCGAGGTATCGATATATTCTGCGTTTGGGACTGCTGTTGGGTGTGGCTGAAAATCCAAGAGTGGGTGTCGCTAATTGTGTTCGATCCCTTTGTCGAACTGTTCATCACCCTCTGCATTGTGGTCAACACAATGTTTATGGCGTTGGATCATCACGACATGAACAAGGAAATGGAGCGGATACTCAAAAGCGGAAATTATGTAAGATGTCGTCCACCCTTCCGAGTGTATGCACCAAGTAATCTATTGTTTTCTTTGCAGTTTTTCACGGCAACATTTGCGATCGAAGCTACGATGAAACTGTGCGCGATGAGTCCGAAATACTACTTCCAAGAGGGATGGAATATTTTTGATTTCATTATTGTAGCCCTCTCGTTGCTCGAACTGGGACTGGAGGGTGTTCAGGGATTATCTGTGTTACGTTCGTTTCGTTTGGTAAGATGTTTTATTTACTTTCCACCTTCCAAATGTTTGTTTTCTTGTTCAACAACTAACAGGAATTATAGTGTATTTCAGTTAAATTAGGAATACAATAAATTTTAGGATACAGGACTCAATAGCCCGTCAATCATATTTTATTTAACCGCTTAGTGTTACCAAGTAAATAAGTTGTTCCATTTCTCTGCAGCTACGTGTTTTCAAATTAGCCAAATCATGGCCAACATTGAATTTACTTATTTCAATTATGGGCCGCACTGTCGGTGCCTTAGGCAATTTAACATTCGTATTGTGTATTATAATCTTCATATTTGCCGTGATGGGAATGCAATTATTTGGCAAAAATTACACAGGTAGATACTTTGGCCGCATACGGAACGAAAAAATAAAACAAAATCAACCAACTTGCAATTCGACCATTCACTTTGCATTTTAGCAAATATAACGTTTTTTCTACCTCTCTTTTAACTCGAATCTTTTAATACAATATAATATCAAATTTTAGTTACATTAATGACAGCCAAAGTTAATACTTTTATGACCATATTATAGCTTCTAGCCTTAAGCTAATGACATAGTTTAGTTTGCTTGGCAACACTTTATTTGTAAGATTCTCTACAATTCTCAACAATTATCAATAATACTCACAATGAAATTTTCTCTCTCTTTCTTACATATATCTTTTACGAATATTTTTGACAAACCTCTTACCGCTTTTGTGCCCGGCTTGGTGATATAAAAAAAAACCTATAATCTCATTTATCCTGCATCAAACAAATTTAAATATCCAACATCATCGCATCAAAAATTTCCCCCGAACACTCGCAATTATACATTGGAACCACTTTATTTCAAAAAAAAAAAAAAAACCCACACCACAAACAGCTTCGTGTTTTCAAATTAGCTAAGTCTTGGCCAACATTAAATTTACTTATATCGATTATGGGACGAACAATGGGTGCATTGGGTAATCTGACATTTGTCCTATGTATTATCATCTTCATATTTGCTGTAATGGGAATGCAACTATTCGGGAAAAATTACCATGGTAAGTATGAATAGCTCAGTACGTATGTGTTGGAAACTGTGTATTAATGTATAGCACTGTTGAAACGGATAAATTATTCGTCTTTATAGTTGTGATTTGTTTTGATGTTAGAATTTGTTATGAGTGTACTTCAGTGTGTTCATTTTAAACGTGGGAAATTAGTTTTCCTCTTTTATTTTAATTTTGTGCTATGTGTTATTTTTCTTTTGATTTTCAATTAACTCGTCAATATGGCAACACCCTCATGGCTGGGCTAATGAGAAACGGCTTTCTATGTAGTTTGGAGCGAAAAAATTGTTTATATCGTAAGGGTATGTGAACGAACGTTTCTCCTGACAGGAGCGATCCCTTTTCGAAAAACTGTTGGGTCCGTTTTTGTCTCTCTTCACTTAGTTAAAGGATACTCTCTAAATGTCTGCTCTTTGCCTGCAATTAAAAGGTACTCCCTCATAATTGTGCATTTTAAATGTGCCACCGCCATTTTTTTCCACTGTATTATTCAACTGAAACCTGACTGCCAAACTTTGCCTCAGTATAGTCTTTGACCGAAATGATTTTGACAGTAGCTTTGGAAATTTGCTTTGCCAATTTGACTGCTAACCACTGGCGACTTTCGAACTCTCTACCGGTTCTGTCAGAAGACGTATTCGAACGATTGAGTTGATTAGGTCTATTTGCGTACTTTCCCGAGCCAAACACTACAAATCTGTTAAACTCAAAAAATTAAGCAAAAAAAGTACGTGGATAGACTTCGAGCTACTTTGAGCCACTTTCACTTTGACATCTAATCCATATCAGAAATAAATAATGTAACTTAGATTTTTGCAGCATATGAAACGATCTAGGAGAACATTCGACCACCAACGACATTCTTTATTTTTACAGATTTTATTATTCTGTGCAAGTAATTTTTAAGACGGACTTTGAATCTTTTTCTTGGTAACTTTGTGCATTTGACATATTTATCAGCACTTGCCGGTGGAAATTCTCTGAGCTGTTTCGAGCCAAGAGAGGAGCTTCTCGTTACACGTTATTTTGCTAATTTTCTCTTTTTCTGTCATTTTTTATGAGGACCTGTATAGACTTGCGATTGCGATCGATTTATATCGATTGCGTTCGATTTAAACCGCGTACGCGAACGAACCTATTATTATTTAAACCCAACTTGCTGTCATTAATTGATGGTCCATGAACATTATGAGAATGAAAATGTAAACATTCGGATCTGCGAAGTAAATACTTTAGTTTAGGCGCAAACCCATAGAATCCGTCACAAATGTTTCGTTGACATTTTCAACTGACAGATGAATGAAATACACGCTAACTAGGAACGTGAGCAATCAACATTTATGCAAATGTGTAGGTTCACTTTAGTTAGCCCATGAAATTATTTTTCTAAGTATATTATGTGGAACGCATATCCGACGAATTTGATGGGACTCTTCGTTGAGACAGACTTAGTGGGTTGGGGCCTTAAGATTCTTTCGAATTATGTCACTTCCCGTCGACAGAACATCGCTCCCAGGTTCCAAACTCCAATTACCAATTTATTCGGCAGCCTTGTTGGGTTCCCTTTGAGTCACAATTTTATCTGACAGCTTCCTTCTATGCAGAGACTGACATTTATGGCATTTTCGATTGAAGAAAAGAAGTGCCCTTTCTATGAAAAGATCAAATCTAGAAGTGCTCTTTCTATGTTTTCTATGTTTCATTCAAAAAAAAAGTGCACTTCCAGGTCAATTCTTAACACGAAAGAAGCGTCCGGAATATTTTGAGAGAATTGCCCTGAACTCACCAACACACACTAGCAAAATGTCAGATTTAAATGTTTGTTGTGTTATTAGAAACAAATTTTTCGCTTGTGATCCGAAAATATACAATTACGAGTGCAAAATGTAAACTTAATATTATAATATATTGATTTGGTCTATTAAAACATTCATATTTACTCTAGAAAACAAAAAAACAAGTAACAACAGAAAATCCAATCACACATATAATATGGTGTCTACAGTCTACCACTGTTGCAAAAGTGCTCCAACGAATTTTATTGAAAAGAGCAATTCTGAACTTCGGGGCACTTCTCTCGGATCTTGAATGAAAAACGCCATTAGACTCATACTATGCTGGTATATTCAGAAATTACCCTGGGGAATTTACGCATTCGTACTAGAGTGCTAAGGCAACATATTTCTTACTTTGACATTTCGTAGGGCATTTAGCTGTCAGTGGAACTCGATCATTTATAAGATTTTCGGTTATTTGGGTTTATTACTTCTTCGAGGCAAGACAAATACATAAAATCTCTCTTGACATAATCTATTGAAAGCTCTTTCCAAAATCGATGAATGAACAGAAAACTTGACTGGTTCAATAACGATCCGCAAGGTGGTGATGTTGTGGACGCTTGACAATCCAGATATAATAAAACCGATTTTATTACGTGAAATGTATCATGTCATGTCAATTTAATATGACAGATCATTTATTTTGCTCTTCTGGTTATTTAAATTGTAGATTTTATATTGTTCATCCACATGGTTTGTGGTCCATTTTCGTTAAGTTTTCCGTCACATGTCACTGCCACAAAATAACTAACAAAACTGCTTTGACAGTTGATTCCGTTCGCATTATTGCCTACTTTGGGCTCCTTTTGCCTCTGACAGAAGAAAACTTAATGTCGGACATTAGCTTCCATTGGCTTCGACTATTATAAGATCCCCATTTGAGAAACTTGACGATCGTTCCCATCTTCCGGCCATCACAAATGTCTTAGGTAACGTTCAGACGGCGATATATATTTTTTTGTTCATCGTAGACGTTATTTCATCGAAAGCTGAATCCCTTATTCGTTTACAGAGCTAGCTCTCTATTTTATTGAATACATGACACCCGCCGTGTCATTGTGTCATTCATACGCATTAAGTTGTCTTTCGATTTCGCTGGTAGCCGTTACTTATGGAGCTCTTAATTCTAGCCGTTAACATTCCAAACACAGACAAAATGGTAGGATAGGCTTTTTAAAACGTCTTTCGCTTTCTGAACCACTCGCTAGTACAGTAGACGATGAACTTAGTCAGGGTTATCTCGAATAAATTCCGATGGAAATGTTTCCCTTGTCAGCAATGTAAATCGCTGAATGGGAAACATTCCCAGGGAAATTTTATTCCCGATAGGGGCGATTTCCTTTCGAAAAGTGGAATACAAATAGATCCACTATGACAACTTTTTGCTGACTAATTATCGACCTGCATCCTTCGCCAATAAAACTTTAAAACAAAATAGCACAAATTAAGCGCCGCGTCGTGTGAATGAAGCCTCTGCCTAAGAATATGATCGAAGGTGGACTTATTTGAAGCTGACTGATGAAAGTCAATCTGGTTGTTTATTGATTGTTTCATTCAGTCTTACGATATGGCAGACAGACAGAGCTAACAACATTTTTGAACAACATTAGGATCGCGTTAGGCCAGTTCAGGTGTCCAGTGTTAGACGATAGTCCTTATACCCTGTTTAGCCCGAGTGTGGTTATTGTGTAAATATTTCAAAAACTGTTGCCAGCTGAAGAAAGTTGGATCCTAAAGTATTGTTTTCGAAAATTGTGTACTGTAAGCAAATTAATACAATTGGGGTTTTTCTTCCCCCCAACATTTTATTTGTACAGTCTTTCCCGGGCCCAACCCAGCCACGAATAATAGAGAGCTCCTTTTTTTTAATGCCCGCCATTTGACAGAAAATTGTCAATCCTTCGATGAGTTTTTGGTAAATTGTTTAGTTTGTTCTTCGAAAACATGACAATCCGCGAAACAGGTAATTCGAATTGTTCCTCTATTTGTTTTTCTGTCCTCTTTCTTACGTGACTCTGCCTTCTTTTTTCTATAACTAGTTTATCCCTTATTTCAATACTATTCGCTTTGAATGGCTTTTGTTTGCGTCAACGTCAGTTGACATTCAAATGCCCGCTTAGTTAAACAAATCTACCTGCACTTTCCATACAAATAAAACCGCATGCGCACAACTTTGCCCTCCGGATACTAACAACCACTTCCATTTGCAGACAATAAAGACAGATTCCCTGATGGCGATCTTCCGCGATGGAATTTTACAGATTTCATGCACTCATTTATGATTGTGTTCCGTGTCTTATGTGGTGAATGGATCGAGTCCATGTGGGACTGCATGTACGTCGGAGACGTGTCCTGTATTCCATTCTTCTTAGCTACAGTCGTTATTGGAAATCTAGTCGTAAGTATCACTCATCACAATCACCTCAAGCCACATCATTTGTACCTACTCTTGTGTTTACTTTTGCAGGTTCTCAATCTTTTCTTAGCCTTGCTTTTGTCAAATTTCGGTTCATCCAGTTTATCAGCGCCAACCGCAGACAACGATACAAATAAAATCGCTGAAGCCTTTAATAGAATATCGCGTTTTTCAAATTGGATCAAACGTAACGTAGCCGATTGTTTCAAATTAATTCGTAACAAATTGACAAATCAAATTAGCGATCAACCACCAGGTGAGAGGACCAATCAGATCAGTTGGATATGGAGCGAAGGTTTTTATCCACTTGTTTTAGACTAATTTAAAAAGAAAAACAAAAAAAAAAACTATTTTCATATTTATATACATATACGAGTATATCGTTAGATATTTATTAATCAATTACGGAATTTTGATGAAACATTGATTCAGTATGCATATGTGTAAAGTGCTTGCATTCAATGCATATATGTATACGGTATACCAACTGTTATACATTTCTATCTGAACATACCTCTGCATATTTTTGTATTCTCAAATCTCAGTTTTCAATTTTCAGTCAATTTCAATTTTCAATTCTCATACGATCATGACAAACAAAAAGTATACGTGTTTTCCTGTCGTCCAAGTAGCATTTTTTGTCCAAAGCGTAGACTCGTTAGTTTCGGATTGAAATCTATGTTTTGAATCCATAGTAATATATAGTTGTGTGTGTTCTTGACTAGAGATACATTTTTGTGTTTCGCACAACAACGTGTATTTGTAAAACAATAGAATAGAAATATCAGAGGTATAACTAAAGCTTGTTCTTTTGCGTTTGTGTTCTTCGGTTGATTTGTTCTTTCGTTTTCGTTTTTTTGTATCATTTACTTTACTTTGACGAGCTACAAAATCGTATGTAGACATCTGTTTTCCAAATGGGGAACGGATTTTGAATTTTATAAATGTCGTAAACCTTGACCCTTGAGAACATAATAATACGTGCTCTTCGTTGCTTCCTCAAAGAGGGGTCTGCTTTTATGTGGCAAAGCATTGTACTAAGGTTAATTGGATAATCATTTGTTCAGTTCACTTTCGGTTTGTTTTCCTTTGGTTTTTATTGTTTTCTTTTACACTTCCGTTGCCTAGATATAATGTATATAAATAATACTTTTTCAAATAGTTTACAAAAGTCATTTGGACTTGAATTTGCAAAGTTAAATACATATTTATATATGTAATATGAAAGTAAAACAGTGGATTTGACCCTTCTTAGTGTTATGATATTGTATTTAATTTTGAATTTGTTTTCGTTGTTCTTCGAAGAGTTTTGTTTTATTTCTTTTGGTTGGATTGTGAATCGAAATGAGTAAAACGTTGAACCAGAGACTATGCATGGCTGCAGTTTTTGCAATTGAAAAATTAAAAATGTTTAAAAATGGCCAACTAGTCGCAGTTAAAACGCAGGGTAAAGGTGTTTTGTTAACAACGCTTAAAGTACTAGAGGTACAACTTCTTACTACAAAACGGTAGTTGTTGCTGAAGTCAGCTGAAGCGATTTAAAAGTTAGGCGCCTCTCCGATGTTTCTCATCAGTTTTCATCCAAACTTTCAGTTCACTTAATTTTTACAGTGCAACGCCAATAAAATCCTCTGTTTACTGATGTCAAGCCTATTTCAATCAGGTTCTCTACCAAATAAGGGTTTTCCAATGAATGGTGTTATTGTGAATGACCCGCTATTTCGGTAGCTGTCACTTTTGAAACTTTTATTCTTCGACATTTGACAAGTAGAAACTACGCCATTACTAAAAATGGAACGATACGCGCTTCAACAACGCACTGAAATTATTAAAATTCATTGCAAAAATGGTGAAAATCTTGCAGTCACAGTTCGCAAGACTAAAGCATTTTTTGGTCGTCGTGAAGCACCTTTTCGGACCGCAATACAGAAATTGGTGGACAAATTCGAGCTGTTGGGACAAGTTAGTGATGTGAAGAATAAAACCCGTGCACGTCGCTCAAGAACAATTGCTGCTGCCGCCCAAAGTGTTGAAGAAAACTCAGGTTTGTCCATTCCTCGTCGTTCTTTGGAATTGGGAGATGATTTTTTATGGTCGGAGTTGGATGGTGTTGATCTGGACAACGTTTACTTTCAACAAGACGGCGCTACGTGCCACACAAGCAACGAAACCATTGATCATTTACGGGAAAAGTTTCCGCACCGTGTTATCTCTCGAAGAGGTGATCACAATTGGCTACCGAGATCTTGTGATTTAACACCTTGCGACTTCTTCCTTTGGGGCCACGTGACAGATAAGGTCTACGCCATCAGCCCTCAAAGATAAAATTCGTGAGGCTATCGAGGACATAGAGCTGCCACTTTGCGATTTGGTTATGGAAAATTTCATGAAAAGGATATGGTCCTGTATACGTGCTCGTGGTGTCCATTTGGCTGATGTTGTTTTTCATTATTAACGGCATACCTTCCTCTTTATTATGAATTAAACATCCGATCATTTATCTCAAAAAATGACATTTTTCTTTGAATACCAAAATAACACCTCTTATTGGAAAACCCTTTACCTCCCACTGAAATACGGAAACACTTTTTTGATGGTTAAGCTCTTTCCTTCATTAAAATGTTCTCACTATTTCGAATTTAAGTTCTTAAATGGAAATGAAACCAAATTTTCGCTCTTGAACTGTCAAAATTAAGCTTAGGAAATTTATTTCGCCGGCTTAATCATTGTGGACATTTTTTGTACAGTAGGTACATTGATCAGGGCTTTACTTAAGCTGCGCACTACTCAACTGTACTTAATTTTATCTTTGGAGCCACCTTTGTAATGGGAACTAGTCTAAAAAAAAAATGCTTAAATGTGCCACTGATTCTATTTGGAACGCGATTTGCTACTTCAATGTAACTGCAGATGGGCTTAAGTTAAACTGATCAATTCAAATAGTTCAAGTAGTTCTCCCTTAAGTCTGACAGCTGGCCGACTTGATTTGTCTCATGAGCAGTTCTTAAGTTGACAACATAAATACGCCAATTTAAAAAGTGCTTATGAGGTAATTCACATCGGCCATGACAGGGCGACCATTAAAGGCACCAAGTGACAAAGAACAGAAATAGGAAACGGAAGAGACAGTATTTTCGTTCTGTAGTAAATTCTGGTTCTGTTGACGTTGCTCGCTCAGCTACACAAAACTGAAACAGAAACAGATCCAGAAAAACATAATTACTTGATTAGTTTGACTTCAGCGAAAAAATGGAACAGATTTTGGAAATGTTTAGTGAAGGCGATTTACATGAAGCTAATTGTCGAGCGGCGGTTTGCAGACGATTTCAATTTGTTTGTTTGTTTGTTATTCAGATGACAAATGCAGAAAAATCTTAACAAAAAAAACAACCCCCCATGATAAATTGGCATTTCTGTTGCAAATGTATGGGATTCTGTTTCTGTTCTTTGCCACTTGGTGGATGGGCTGCAATTTGCCTCCGTTACCGAAAATCTGGCAACGATTCAGGCCAGTGCTGACAGAGTTTTTATATGAAAATTTCACTGTGAAAACTGGGATTTCCAACTCCTGAGTATATAAGAATTTTCGTCATAAAAAAGAATTTGTAAGAAAAACCACACCAGTGTTGTTGGGAATTCGTTAAAAAAGTAAAATGCTTGACATTTAAATTCTTGTTTCATTTTCTAAAGCGAAAAATAATTCAAAAAAAAGTTTCCTCAAAAGTTTCTATTTATTTGTCTTGGCAGGCAGAATGTTTCCTTGCTAACTTCGAAACTGAGAATCCCCTCAAAAACAGAAATTTCCCACGATCTTGCACCACTGTTACAGTCAGTCACGAAATAGGTATTCAAAAGCAAACGAATCTGACAGTTTGCACAATGCACAAGAATTGAAATAGCTTTTTGCGTTGAGAAAAGAGCTGGTATTTCATTGAAAAACTCATCCGTATCGGCAAATTATTTGAATTGACAAAAACTGCTGTCCATAGTCTCTGGTTACGCGCACTTAACTTGACCAAATCAATATTGTATGAAACGTAAGACCATTTGGTTTACATTTAGTTGTTTTGTTAGTTATCTCTCTTGTTTAATTAGTATTTGCCAGTTTAGTTGATTTATTTATTTTTTTTTTATTCAAAAAGTTGCTCTATATTTAATTGTGTATATTTCACTTCGCTGCATTAAGCTAAAAATAAAAGAAAATTAAAACTAAAATTGACGAACACAATTTTAGTTTTATACTCATATCCATTACAGCAACAAATTCACTTTTTCTACTCATAATAAACTATTTTATTCTCATCAAAACTCCTAATGACGATACTTTACTATATTTACATTTAAAATACTTACTCGATGTGTGCATTGTAATTATTAGCTACTAACTATAATCAAATACTGATATTATAATCACCAGAATATTTTATGATTAAACTTCTTTCGGCTAATTTGTTATAGCGGGCATAGGTTATGTTAAATATTCTTTACTAACATTGCATTGTGGTGATGTGCAAAAATATTGACTTTAATGACAGAAAGAACTGAGCAAACTCAGAACTGTCATGACTTGAGACATGAAAGCCAATCTCGATGTAAGCAATGGAGTCCCTAGTTGAGCATTGGAGTTCATTGCTGGATTTTGCTGTCAACTGTCATTTTTCGTGAGTTCTTATTTTTGTGAACTATCGCTTTGTGGTACAAATGACAGCTACGATTGACTTCTCACTTAAATGCAACATGAAAGGCGATGCTCAAATCTAAAATCTCTTTCATATTATTGAAAGTATGAAATCTCCATCCCCCGTATTAATAAACGCTGCGTAAAAGTTATCAACTCGTTATTCAGCAGTTACGTCAAATTTTTTTACGCTGTCTGATGTCTAGTAGCTAACTTACTTGTGCACATTTGTTTATTAATACGGGGGTATATGTATAAGGACATTTTAAAAGTGACAGCTTTCAGGTTTATATATTTTTTTTGCTCGACATGAAACCACAATTTAATAGTTTTCTCGTGCTTTGGTCAACCACAAACAAACAAACTTTAGAAACATATATCTTACATATTTTAAAATTTACTGTCAAATCATTTGACTTTGACAGATAAATTTCACCAAATCAGAGCAGAAAAAAAAACCAATTAATGCATTAACGAATATTCAACAGTTGTGAAAGCACTGCTTCCTTTCCATGAAGCTTTTGTCATTTTGACACCACACGATAACAAACTGTCAGATAACTAGACATAGCTACCCATTGGATAAATGCTTTTTTTTATAACTATCTGTCTTCTTACGACCAGGTTCATTTGTTACTTTCAGGAAAAACCATTCGATTGCCTATTTTACAAGTGACACATTCATATATGTCAAAATGAGGACAGACATTTTTAAAGACATTTTCAGTCGCGCAATCTTTTCCAGACAATTCCGGTCAAATTAAAACACAGAGACCCAAACGGTTTCACACAGTTTGATTCTAATCGAACGCTTATATATAATTTGTCAGAAAACAATGTACCTATTTAGATTTTCATTTGATTCTGTCAAACGGTGACATATCAATCGGATTTGGTTCAAATATTTTGTCTAAGACTTCAAAGAGTGCAGTCATAGTTTCTATGACTTAAACGATTGTTGTTATCTTAAACAAAACTGTTTCTAAATAAATTGAAATTGAAGTTGCAGCTGTCAAAATCATAGCCCCAAGGACTGTTTGACTTTTGATATATTTATGCACATCACCACGACTTAAACTATTCGATTCGATGAGATTAATGAATTTTTCGTTTTTGAAAATCAAGTTCAGTTTATAGCACTTCTTTGGACGTATATACCATTTTATGTGTCACTTTTGTTTAGTATGAACCTCCCATTTTATATATGTCGTGTCGTAGCTAGCTGAATTGGTGTAAATTGATTTAGAACTCTTTTAAAATTGTATTCGGTTCCTTCTTTATTTTCTTACTTTCATCATTTGCGCCGCCATATAAACCAACAAACAAAATTCCGTTTCGTAATATCAAAAATCAATTCATAACAAAAAAAAATACAAATTGGCAACATCGATCATCGATCATTCTCTACGCTTTTCCATTACCATAAATCATGCACCTAAAATTTTATAAAACAAAAAAAAAAAACAAAAAACGAAACGGATACGTTAGGCAAGGGGGTGTGTCGTTGTATTTCTGCAGAACATGGTGATAATGAGCTCGAGTTAGGCGCCGACGAAATACTCGCTGATGGATTAATCAAAAAGGGTATCAAGGAACAGAATCAGCTTGAAGTGGCCATCGGCGATGGCATGGAGTTCACGATACACGGTGATTTGAAGAATAACAAATCGAAGAAATCAAAATATTTGAATAACGCAACGGTAAGCATAGCTTTTCCTTCCTCAGCACTTTTGAATAGAAAAAGTATTTTTTTTTTAATTGTCCTTGGAAAGAAAATTTAAATTCTCTATACGTAGTTTAAATTTTAGTATTTGTAAACGAAACAGAAAAAAAAACAAAAAAAAAAAGAAAATTATCCAATTCCAACCAACCAATGTATAATATACCTCGCAGATGATTGGCAATTCAATTAACCACCAAGACAATAGACTGGAACACGAGCTAAACCATAGAGGTTTGTCCTTACAGGACGACGACACTGCCAGCATTAACTCATATGGTAGCCATAAGAATCGACCATTTAAAGACGAGAGTCATAAAGGTAGCGCCGAGACGATGGAAGGCGAAGAGAAACGCGACGCCAGCAAAGAGGATCTGGGCCTTGACGAAGAGCTCGACGAGGAGGGCGAAGGCGAGGAGGGTCCTCTCGACGGCGATATCATTATACACGCAAACGAAGACGATATTTTGGATGAATACCCAGCCGATTGCTGCCCAGACTCATATTATGTGAAATTTCCAATCCTGGCCGGTGACGATGATTCGCCATTCTGGCAGGGATGGGGCAATTTGCGACTGAAAACTTTTCAATTAATCGAAAACAAATATTTTGAAACAGCTGTTATCACTATGATTTTACTTAGTAGTTTAGCTTTGGTGAGTATGCCCTTGTACTATGGGTGAGTTCGCTAATTGCTACATGGATTTCTCTCCTTACTTCCATTAGGCTTTAGAAGACGTTCACCTTCCCCAACGACCAATTCTTCAGGATATTCTGTATTATATGGACAGGATATTTACAGTTATATTTTTCTTAGAAATGTTAATCAAATGGTTGGCTTTGGGTTTTAAGGTCTATTTCACAAACGCATGGTGTTGGCTTGATTTTATCATTGTAATGGTAAGTCGATTGAAAATTCCCCTATAGATGTGTTACCTTTTGTTTTTCGTCTTTTGTTTTCTATTATTTTAATCAAAGAAGAAGAAAAAAAAATACTTAAACCAAAAATACATATTTCTATAATTTTGTTGATTTTCTGACACACGGATAAAACGTACAAGGAGAGAGAAAAATTAATGAGACAGTTATACTGCTATATATGATTTTCCCTATGATTTGGTTTTCTCTTTTATTTTGTTGTTCTTTTCCTCGGTTCCTTTTTCGTGTGTTTGGTTAATAGATTTAGTTTACAGTGTATTATACATATCATTTTTTCGTTTACATCAAACCGTATAACCAACAATATATTTTTAATTTATTTTATGTATTAAAAAAATCGATCAAAAAATTAACGCAAATATACCCAACCTAATTCGACAAAACTACTGAAATAATCAAAAAAAAAAAATAAAACGAAACACATTTACCTCATTAAAAAAAAAAACAAACAATTGAAATTGAATTATGAAAAAAAAAAAAACAAGTTGTCGCTTATAAATTTGGGCGCTATATGGTCCGGCGCTGATGACGTCCCAGCCTTCCGTTCTATGAGAACTTTAAGAGCATTAAGACCGCTTCGAGCTGTCTCTCGATGGGAGGGTATGAAAGTAAGTAGCAAATCTTTGTCTGCAAAAGTAAATCAGCAACGTGTCCTTTCAAAGTGCAATAATATAAACAAACAAAAATGTATTTCTCGCCAAATGTTTTCTACCTTTTTTTTCGTCTTTCATATATATATATATAAATTATATAAATATATATTTAATGTCTGCAATTACATATATATATAAATAAGTTGTTAAACATGTATTTAGTCGTCAATACGTTATGCAGCAAGGAGTGTCTGTTTTTTGCGAATATTTAAATGTGTTTCCTACAGTGTATCCTAAATATTAACCGTAAAATCTGTGCATATAATACTTAAAAGTTTATCTACTCAATGTATACTTCTCTTCTATCCAAACAAAAAAAAATAAAAAAAATAAAACCCCTCTAAATATTATACAATAATTATTGTGAGCTTCGTACCTTTAATATATTTATTCTGCGTAAATTGTACATACATATGTTATAATTATTATTTGTTGTTTATAAATATTTTTATATATTTTTTGGTTTTGTATTGTATTTGGCGATGAATATACCATGTACCGGTAGACATCTAATGGTTCTGTGCGATTTGTGCGAGGCGATTCTCATTTCAAGTTTGCTGTGCGAATTCGATCCTATTCCCAATGGAATGGATTTCTGTTCAAACTTTTATAAACGATTTTATTTATTTTCCAAATCGTTCTTAAGAAAAAGTACTACCACCGACTTGACAAGAAATAAAGTACTAGTCTGCTAGTACTAGACAACAGGAATGGCGATAACTTTAATGTGCTCTGTAACGTTACCAACGTTCCTCTTTATCCTCTTCCTTCCACCGAAAAATTCTTACGCAGTCACGGCAACTTTCTTTGTTTCATTGACATCTACTCTCATACGAGTCAGTAAGCCGACAAACGTCAAATATCAGGAACAAATTTGGACAGCCCGCTGGGAAAGCTTCAAAAAAAAGTTCAAAACTCTTCTTTTTTTTAAGTCCGACAAATTACCGACGCATTCTTCTTGCTGTGGGCTAGACCGCCCTAGTTTTGCGTTCAGAAGAATCTAGTCCAGGAAAATTTAGTTGCCTTAATTGGACTGGAACTTGAATGTACCCAATTTTACTTAAATGTATCCAATTTTACTCTGCTTTTATTAATTCGATTTCCCCTTCCATTGTTCAAAGTGCGGTCTATAAGTACCCATATCGATGGACAAGTGATCCACATAACAGCTGTCACAATTTGCTTTGGAAAATCGACTTTGGCTGACACAACTTTACGTTCCGTTGATACACAATTTTACACTGCGTTTATAAATTCGATTTCCCCTTCCATTGTTTATAGCGCGGTCTATAAGTAGCAATCTCAATGGACAACTTAACAGCTGTGACAATTTGCTTTGGGAAATTGGCTGTCACAACTTTTGCTTTCCTTTCATGAAGTCTTCTTTCTTATTCTTGTGACAGAAGATGAATTTTTGTTTCAGCATGAGGAACAAATTATTTTGAACCGCATTGGTTCATGTATTTCAATCGACAGTTTTTGAACACTACTCGTTCCTTTACTTACAAAATTGGAGTAGTTTTTTCATGAGTCTTACTCAGTGCAATTTCTTAATCTGAACAAATTTTAAAACAGAATAGAACATTCCGCCTCCGCTAAGAAACTTGACACTTTTTAGCCAACAATTTCTATTAATCGCAAGACAGTTGACAGATGATTCAAGACTAGTACTTTTTTGGGTGTATTTTGCTGTGTTATTCGAATTGGAACCTTTTCCCTATTTGGCACGGGCTAGAAATACGTTTTGACTTTGTCATGCCACCAGTAAAAATATACGACGACTACTTACTGAAATTTTAGGGTCTGTGCTCATCCACTGATGGTTTAATAGACGGTGCTCATCATTTTCTCGAAAGATGTTTCTCTTTACTTCTGTTTGAAATTTAGCTTGAGGCTTGTTGAAACTTGAAATAAAAGTTCCCGGCTGGCCGTTGTACGTATATTATTCGCTCATTCTTTTTTTTAGCGCAGAAACGAATGCTGCATATAAAAGCTATGCCAATGATGAGACCTTCTCTGCTTCGCTTTTTACACCAGGGTTGGCCATACCTTTGTTTGGTGAGACTGTCCCACTTCTTAGATGACGCGTAGAAATTAACAATAACTACAACTGTATACTGTCCTTAGGCAAAGTCGAAGCGGATCATTAATTCTAGGAAGTAGAACCGCCGAATTTCTGCAGAAGGAGGTTTCAGGGCTGACTACCATGCTGTCGTTCACAAATTGTACAACGATTTGTAAAGCTTACTACAATTGTTTTTTGTGCCAACATTTTTGTGAATCTATTACATCATTTTTATATAAGCCTCCTCTTAATCTTTGTTTAAGGTCGCAGGAAAATGCCTCCGTTTTCTATAAAAAAAGGGAACAATTCCAATGTGGAATGCATTCCCTCGCCATTACAATCCACAGTTGTTCACAACCCATCTTCATCAGTATCTCCCCTCTTTTCCTCTCTTTCCATTTATCCTATCACTCAAGATGTTAGTCAAACATTATTACGGTCCAAAAATGTGGAAACAAATTAGTTTTTCATTGGTGGAAGCCAGCTTAAGCCAATGTGCGATTATACTCAAAGTGTCATTGTAAGTGGATTTTCATTAATTTCTAAAATGGACATTATTACAAAAAAATTAAAAACAAACTACCAACTAACAAAATTTATGTAAAAATCTCTTCGAATCGCCTCAAACTGAATGCACACCATTACAAAAAAACAAACCCAGCCATATCTATTCAAATTTAAACTAGATCCTTGCTACCAATATGCATACATGTTTGTTTTCTTATTCTCTTGTCGTCTGTGTATTAAACTTTGTAAAACTACTAAATATTTATTTACTGTCCTTAACAACAAACTGAGCCTGATTTGCCTTTATCTATAAATATAATACAATTTAAAGTAACTATTATTATTTACTGGAAACCTCTCTCCTTAACCTAGGAAATTTTGTAAAATAAGGTAATCGTAGAACGATAATTCAACTAGCTCGTAGTTTGTAGGTCTTATTGGTTTACATTATCACTAAACTCAATCGCATTACAATCTAGATCTAGGAATACTCATTAGTTAGAAACAAAAAGCTCATATTTAGTGTGTTTGATAATTCGTAAAGAGCCTAGCTCGTTGTAAATTTAAACGGCCCATCTCTAAACGGAAATAGTTGTCAACTTAGTTTAAAACGCGCCCGCTATCACTCATGTTTTTTTTTTCAACCAACAGAACAACATTTGTAAAATACTCTCCTAGTGTTTCTTCTCTTCTTCAAGCTTCAACAGAATACCCACCGTAGTTGCACTCCTGCGCAGTGGTGGCAGTGTTTAACTTATAAATTGAGTTCGTTGAATTCTCTCATAACCGCTTGGTCTTGGAGAAGATAAATTTCATTTTATATAACTATCTCTCTCTCTCTTTCTTGATGTACCTAATCAAGAGCAACAGCAACAACAGCAACTGTATACAACTACCTTTCTGATAAGTATCGCAGCAAAGTTCAAGGCAAAACGCAACTAGACAAGCCGACCTAGTGAACAAATGTTTCAACAATGGACAAATGCCGAGTTAGTTGTCCCTTTCATTAACAACGAAGAAAATTCATTTAACGTCTGTCAATAGATTTTGTAAATATGCTTAGAATAACATTAGAGTGAGCGATTGCTGCAGAATAGAACGCAATCACATGTCTGGCATCTGATGACGTATTTGGCTGTTGTTGAATCATGAGAGATGTTGACACATTCCCGTCAACATATACGACAAGAATTTTAGTCCCCAAATTAGGTGTCCATCTCTGTTGGGGTTTTTTTTTCGGGAAAGTTCTTAAGAGACTTCTGCTAGCAAGAACTCTGTTCGTCAAAAAAGTTTTGCTTAATCGGATCAGGAAAATATGACAGCTGGGGTGAAATTCCCAAACTCATTCAGCAATTTTTACAACACTTTTACTTCCACGTGCAGTCTTGCCTTGTTGTTTCGACAGATTGTTACACGCTTTCTGTTGGTCAACGACGGACGTTTCTACTTTTCTGCTCAAAATATCATGATAAGCATTTCATAAGTGATTTTGCTGAGGCAGATTTATGGAACACGGAGTTCTGATGCATACTAGGACCCAATTCAGACGAATATCGTTGAAACGATATAGACCTTCGGAGCTAGCAACTCTGTTCTAAAACTAACAGCGCGCGGTTCAGTCTACGTATATTGAATCTACCGAAAAGAATGCATGTTGAAAACAGCTTTTTGAGGTTGTTAAAATTTTGAAGACGATTATCGTCATACGCGTCTTTCCATTGATGGTAGAGTCTCTCCGCGCAGTAAAAACAGGCGGCCGTACTAATAATCGTTCTTAACCTTCAAACATAATATTTTGTAGGTCGCAATTAGTAATTTTTTATGGAAAATGTCGCCATTGAGAGTTCGTAAAATCTCACCTGTGCCCATGTTCTAAAATGATCGCATCGATATAATTTTTCCTTCAAACGATGTGAATGAATGAAAATGTTCCTTAGCTTCTATGCGAAGTTACAGAACATGGGCCCTGGACACTGAATACGATTATAAGTACCGCGCAGCCTATTTTTCATTCGCCAGTCTCACGTACTGGCTGTGGAAAAACGGCTCACTACTCTGACGAGCATGACTTGAGTTTGATATGGACGTTCTGTACTTAAACTTTTTCTTACATCATTTCTTAGGTATACCCAGTTGCCTTATAAACTCTAAACTTATAAGGGCTACAGACTTCTTAGCTCTTCATCATCGATACCTGATGTAAGTCAAACCGAAGTTTGTTCATCTTGTAACGAAAAATCATCATGTCCGGCAATAACCTTTTTCAGTGTCCAGGCTAAATATCAAGAAGTCTGTTCCTTTACTTTTGTAAAGGGTGTTTTTTTTTAGAGGTATAGAACTTCGCATTGAAAAGAAACTTAAGAAAATCGTTTTAATGTCCATCAATTTGGCTTTATTGGGATGGGATTGGGATGCCATTATTGTTTAAATATGATTTCGGGCATGTGGCCGCCGCTGATGGGTCGAATAAAGCCAAGTCTAGAGGTCCAATTTGCAACTGACTCTCCAGCCTCATTTCGGAAGAGTTATGGCCCAATGACTCTACCAGCCCCTAGAGCACACCAAACAGTCAGTTTTTGTGGATGTAATGGCGTCTCAAGGGTCTCATGTGGATTTTCTTCACTCCAAATGCGGCAATTTTGCTTGTTGACGTAGCCATTCAACCAAAAATGAGCCTCATCACTGAACAAAATTTTGCGATGGAAATCAACATCGATATCAATCTCATTTTCGGCCCATACATACGACGCATTGTATGGTCTCGCGGCCTTAATTCTTGCACAAGCTGGAGCTTGTAAGGTCGTGAGCCAAGATCTTTGCGCAAAATCTTCCATAAAATTGATGGACAAAGCTCCAATTGCTGTGCACGATGGCGAATCGATTCATTCGGGTCCTCTTCAACACTTTGCTCTACAGCGGCAATTGTTTCTTCGGCACTGTTCGACGTCTCTGCGGATGCGTATTATCACATAGAGTAGACGTAGTGCGAAAACGATCCATGGTTAACCGCATTAATTGCTCTGATGGACGATTATGTCGACCATAAAATAAACGGAGGCTGAGGTAAACTCCGCGAACTGAAGCATTATTTTCGAAATAAATTTTGCACGATTTGCAAGCGTTGTTCATTTGTCAACCTGTCTATGATGAAATGGCAAACCAAACTGAACACAAATGGCATTAGAGTTGCCAGATTTGACCACAAAATGTCAGTTTTATCTCTACTCGAAAAACCAACCTCTAAAAAAAACACCCTTTACAAGCATTCGAGAAGAGGTCCTTTCTTAATCCTCACAGCGAGGAAGAAGTTCGTTTCCACTTTCGAAACAAATCTAAGGAGAACATTCCATTTTATTTTCCCGCCTCTGGATACCATTTTAACTCATATGTCAAATAGGACAACAAATTTCAAATCAGCTGTTAATTGTAGGGTTACTGACAGCTTTTCAATTTTTACACCAAGAAATTTGTTGAGTAAAAATTGGAAAATCTTTAGCAACTTGGAGAAGGTTGGTTCCTCAAACAATATCGGGACAATAATTAAATTCTGTACGGAAATTGAATGCTTGGGCGATTTGGTTTAGGTCTTTAACCCTAATGGTTCCCTGGGGATGGCGATGGGCCCGTATTGGTGGCTGGCCTTTTGTGACGATCTCACAACCCCAGTCAACCTAACCTAACCTAACCTTGGAGGGGTGATATCTTGCTCTCTCGATGACACTCTCTTTTACGAATTTTTCAAGTAAAAATTCGTAAGAATTAGTAAAAATTCATAAGATTTAAAACTAAAGGAACAGACCCATAGTTTTCATTGTGAAAGTAGCTATTGTGACCTAGGAAATATTTAAGGGGCCTTACTAATAAACATTTTTAGTTTCGATTCTAAATTTAAGTAGTTCACAGTCAATATTTTCCATACGAATTTCTCAATTGTGAGCTTCAGTAAATTTAAAGTCGAGTCTAAAATTTGTTATTAGTACGGCACAAGGTTTACGTTAAAAATCATTTCCAAAAGAGGTTCAAGAAGCTCAGCTTCAAAAAACACTGAGAGGGCCTACTGATGATTATTTTGAACTTCACTTTAAATTTGTTGCAGGTCACAATAGCTAAAATAAATTCCGCCATTGTGATTAAAAAGGTCAAACTGTACAGAAAAACGTTTGTAAATAAGTACTGGGACTTTTAAAATTTAAAGGTTGTTGGTATAGGCAATGGTTCCATCTTTCCGTGTACCACTTGTCCCCTTTCGTGTTTAGTGCAGAGCTTTTGTAAAATGGGCTGAAATGGTTGTCGGAGCAGAGTAATAATATCAGAATTTCTAAGAGAATTTGCATTTGCACTTTTTTTTATAAAAAAAAATACTCCCTTCGGGTGCTATTTCCAACCACAGATTTTCCCTCCTCGTCCCTAAATTACTGTCTAATATATTGCAAAATTTATAATGCCACACATAATATGAGCTATGCGTCTAGATCTAAGCTAGGTATGGAGATAGGTATTTTTGAAATGTGTATTGAAACCCCCAACCCCATAACCTTAAAGAGTAAAAGGCTATTTTTCGTGTCTTTCTTTTTTTTCATTTATGTGTATTTATGGACAATGTGTATTGCTTAACGCTATTCGCCAAAACTCAGTGTATGCTTTTACAAATCTATGTATTTAATATTTTTCAACAACTCGTACATAAAAATATAATTTTTCTAAGAAGCATTTGTTACAGGAAAAGCAATATAAAACTTGGCATTGGTTAAAAGTAAAAGTTAACAATAAACAATTAAGAAAAAAAACAACAAAATAATTGCACACTTTGAATGTAATTCGTTGGTGTGTGTACAGAGAAAACATTTAAAAAGAAAGCTTTAGGGAATTGCACTATACATGTCTTGGAGATGATCATTAAATCAAAAACTAAACCGTTCAACCGAAGACAATGAGCGTTAATGGACCTTAGAGTTTTTATTTTCCTTCTTTGTTTTATTTGAAGTTTAAATTCTTTTCATCTGAGTTAGCATTTTCGTTTTATTTTTGTTTCTGTTTCTGTTTCCTTTTGTAAAACTAAAACGAATCGTTTTATTCTTGGTATATATTTTCTCTTCTCTTTAAAAAAAAAAAAAACTTAAATTCGACCGAAAATCTTCACTCACAAAAAATATAAAAAACTCATCTTTTGTTACTATTTAAATTGAATTTCTTTATTAAATAAATTCCTCGTTATACGAATTTCGAAAACAAAAAAAAAACAATTACCCATTTTCAAATGTATATTGAATCAAATAAAACTAGGTGTCGCTTATCAACTTCGTTGCTTCACTTGTTGGAGCTGGTGGTATTCAAGCCTTCAAGACTATGCGAACGTTAAGAGCACTGAGACCACTACGTGCCATGTCCCGAATGCAGGGCATGAGGGTACGTACTTCCTCCATTCATATCAAATCTAAATATTTTACTAAATAAAATTAAACAAAAAAAAAAAATCAAAATATATATATTTCAAGCATTAATTATTTACTTTTTTACATATATATTTAATATTTAAGTAAACAACAAATTAGACGTTTTATTTAAATAATTTAGACTCAAACATTTCGTTGTCCTATTTTGCATTTGAAAACAAACAAGTCTTTTTCATATCATGTTTACTAATTATGAGATGCATTAGTTTGGAAGTTATGATTTAAATTAGAAAACAAAAAACTTCATTAAAAACCATTTCGACTGTTATTGTTACTACATAATTATTTGGCAGTAAAAACAACCGATATACAAACAATTCATCTTTTTATTCATTTAGTTTGAGTTAGTTTTATAGTTGAGCTTTGTTTGAAAAGAAAAAAACTTACAGTTTGATATAGTTGAATTTGAATTTAGTTAATGTTCTTTTTATAGTTTTTTTTTGTTTTTAAGAAAATGTTTGTTTTTTTCCACAAAGTTAGCTCGAAAACACTGTACAAAAAGTAAACATTACTATATAGTGTCTAATGAAAAAAAATCAAAATACAACTGTTCCAACAGCAACACTTAACTTAAGTACGAACACTTTTTGCGACATTTTATAACAAAGGTTACACTCTAATTTATTGTCTATGCTTTCAGGCACAACAAGTTTGCTTTGCTGGCTCAGCTGCATCCTCCGAATGCATGAGCTTTAAAACATACGATTTTTTTACTAACCTTACTTGTGGGTCTTAGATTCAGTTTTTTTTTATGTTATACGATGGGGGAGTCTCGTGGGGTCTCCATCTACATTTGGAGCAAATCTGTCCAGTGGTCACAGTTGAAAAATGTAGGAATACATTTTTTCTCCATATACAAGGAGAATTTTTATTTTTAATATAAAAGTCTAGATCAAAGTTAAAACTCTCGTGCTCTGAGAGATATATAACAAAGATGGGAACGAGGCAAATATCCTTCTCATGGGTGATCCTTATGCCTGACTCAGCAGAGCCTATCCTAATACTTCCAATAAGCCTTGGACAATTTCCAAGGAGTCTGTTCTTATTTTTTTGTAAACGTTTTTAACGAGCAACAAAAAAAAATATTTCATAGAAAATTATAAAGCACGTAGATTGAAACTTTTGCAACAAATAAAACAATACTCCGTTCAGTCGGTCGCTTTACTTACATTTTCACCCACAAGGTGGCGCAAAAATAACCTTCCGATATTTTTTGGCTGTAATTTAAAAAAAAATTAAAAACTTTGATTCTTCTTGTGGATTATTTTTATTTGGTCTTTTAATTTTTTTTACATCAAGTCGAGAATATGATGTCATGTAAATGGCCGCCGCCACAGTTGATTGTCATTTGAGCCCTTTTTATGGCATTTTCCATCACTTTGGCCAAAACTTCCGGCGATAGGTCCTCACATTCTTGACGTATATTGTCTTTAAGAGCTGCAAGAGTCTGAGGCTTGTTGACATAAACCCGCGACTTCAAAAAGCCCCACAAAAAGAAGTCTGTAGCGGTCAAATCAGGCGATCTTGCTGGCCAGTGCAAATCGCCAAAACGGGAGATTAGGCGCCCGGGAAATGCATCCTTCAGCATATCGGTTGTGGCACGTGCAGTGTGTGCCGTTGCACCGTCCTGTTGGAACCACATATTTTCCAATCCCAATTCATCAAGTTGCGGCAAAAAGAACTCACCCATTTGAGTGGCACGTCGTCTGGTCGATGTCGACGGCGCTTCCATGACATCTTCGGCTACAGCAGCAATATTCTCTGCAGAACGGCTACTCCGGGGTCTGCCACGCCTGGCAGCATCTCGGGTTGTGCCAGTCTCTTCGAGGCGAGCGGCTAAACGTCGCAGTGTTTCACCAGTAGGCGTTGGACGGCTAGGAAATCTGCGGTGAAATTCACGTTGTGCCAAAGTCACCGACCGATTATTGCTCAAATAAATAGTCACCAATGTTCCGCGTTCTGGAGCAGTGTAGCGTAACATTGTTTATTAACGTGTATTTCGCATGTGTTTACTACACAAATGTCAGAACAGAACTGACATTAGGGGCCAATCGCAAAATTTATAGCATTTTCTGATAGGAGGATTACTTTTGCGCCACTTTGTAGATAGTACCACACTCAGGGGCGACATAAGTCTCAACCGAAGTTAGCGCGGTCTTTTGTAAAATGCTCCTAGTTGTGTACCCAAGGTTGAGGTCACCCTTTCCACCTAAGGCCAAGTCTTCCTCATTTGCGTTGAAAAATGATGTGGCACTTACTCAGATTTGCATTTCGCCTCCGAAGTGCATGTGAATTCTAAATTTGAACTTGAAATTTGAATCTTCAGTCGAAGACTGATTGATTTAACGACTCTTCGGGTTGAAGCAGTAAAGTCCATTCGCAGACATTTCTTACCGTATCCGTCAAAGCTTTTCAAAGAAAATGGCACTGAAAATTAATTGATAAATTTGGCCCTCAAAACAGTCGAGAATGTATTTACCTGCCCTTGCTAGAGAACGCGCCTTTGTGGCTTCGAGTAAGACTGTATTTCTCTATAGACTGATATACATTTTCAAGCTTCGACTGACTGCAGTGTATTGTCGGTCCCAGTACCGAGTTTTATTTGGAAAATTTCTTCTTTGTGACTAGCCCAATAAAAGTGAAAAACATAGAGGTTTCTCTGTGTTTTTCTAGAAGGCCCTGCTAAATTGAAACTACTCGTACTGGGGGCAGATTCCGTGTAACAATAATCGTTTTTGAAACATCGATGACCATAAGAAGTTATATTCTGCCTGAATTTGTTTCACTATCGTCAGCTTTCATTACATTTGTTCAATTAAGGTCTCAAACTCGTAATTTTGGCACTCAGTTGATACTGTTGGAGGTCTATCGTTTCAACTATAATCGTCTCAAAAACTACGGAATGAGTGCCCTAAGCTCGATTGTTTCAAGGAAATACTTCGATTTCAGAGAACTTCGTTTATTTCACTACCTTAAGACCATCTTTTATGGATTAAAACCTTTTAAGAAATGCACAAATAAATAGAAATGTAGACTGGAGCTATTGCGTCGTGAAGTCTACGCAGCCTTAAAGCGTGTTCAGTACCCTGTGTTCTAAACCAAGCTCTAAAAGAGCAAACGACTTAAAAGAGTTATTTTTCTTAAACAAATAATGCTCCTGAAAAAAAGGTTTTCGCAGACTTCTAATTCTACCAAGCATAGAATAGATCAGTACCCAGGCTCTTACCAGCGACTCCGTCAACCTTACGGTTATAACATGTTCCTTTTGACTTTACAAATGCAGTCTTGTGTTTTTACAATTTTACAAATATGCGAAAATTTCACCAATTGCGACACCAGTAGAATAGAGAACAATATACTTAATTTGTTTAAAAATGCCTTTTGTTTAAAGCTTGAAAGTTTTCTTCAACAAATCTATCCTCATTTCGTTTTTACCAATTGTTTTATTATGGTTATTATTATTATTTTTGATCGCCTCATTGCGAATGATATTGACTTTTTGACATGCATTTACACGATATTTTTTATTAATTCTTTTGAAAGAGAATACACAGCAATGTAGAACAACAACAAAGCAAAATAAATATATAATTTATATAAATAATACGCCGTTGCCGATAAAAGAAAATAAAAAAAATACACAAACCTACTTAAACTACACTGTACCAATGCCATACGACTAATACCAAAATTCCAGTCACTATAAATTAATAAACAGAATGAGTTTGTAAAACAAAAACTATAAAATTTATTATTTATTAGCTCAAACTTATAGCTTAACCACACTTATTATATATGTATGTTTATATAGATTCAGCAGGCTTTTACTTGACTTAATTAGAAGCTTTCATTTCGAACTAAGGATTAAAGTGCTTTAAACAATTTCTATCAATTCGCATTTTCCGTGTATGATTTTTGATTTGTTTCGATTTGCTTTCGATTTTCACTGTTAATTGTTGTTGTTGTTTGTATTGGAATGGAATGGAATGGAATGTATTGCATTGCAAGGCTTGGACTTATGCATTTTTTGAAGATTTCCGTAGCGCTTTAGACTGTCGTAATCACACACATGTAGAAGGCTTTATTATTATGTGGGTATGAGAACAAACTTTCCGCGAGATGTACATATAAACAATTTTCCACGCTGTCCATGAACGATTTTCAATCGGTTTTATTTTTGCTTTAGTCGGTCACTGAAAATTATCCTTCATTTTGTATGGTCACAACGAATGAAAAGTGTGACCGCAAAATGTAACCATCCCCAAATGTAAATATTAAACTTGCCACCGTTCATGTGCACAGAGCTTAGGTTAGAAAAGTGTTGCCATCGTTCAGACTCGAATAGTTTTTTCTCAGCCCATGCTTATTAACGCATGCCCTACTTTGTTCTCGACTTCATTCATCAAACTAAAAAAGAAAAGAAAAAAAAATACAACGATGCTTTTAATATATTGTTCATTACCTCATTTAAACAATAATAATAATGCAAAAGCAAGACCTATTTATAAATGGAACATTTTTTCGTCCCTTACCCCCTATCCACAAACCATTGCAACCTTAGGTCGTCGTTAACGCGCTGGTTCAAGCTATACCGTCCATCTTCAATGTGCTATTGGTGTGTCTAATATTTTGGCTTATTTTTGCCATCATGGGTGTACAGCTTTTTGCTGGAAAATATTTTAAGGTAATTTATTTGTAACTCTAGTAAATTAGTCATTTGTTTAACTTTCTCATCTAAGAACAATTTGTAATGGTCTTAGTCTTATTTCTTATCACTTTACATCTTATACTTTCTAAAGCTGCGATTAGATTGTTTGACAAGACGTCAACTGTTAGACTTTTTATTAGAAAACGGTCTTCACTACTTTACTAATCCCACAGCTAACTGACGTGGTTTGTCTGAGTTTTTATCGACCGCAATTGATCACGGACAATTTTTTTCTAGTCAATCACTTTCGAGTGGCTACTCAATTGACATAAGAAATGTTTACCTGACATACCTTGTGTAATTGACATTAACGACCATTTTCAATTTATGTCAAGTTGTTGGTCACTTGGGAAAGAGTTATTTAATTTTGAAGGACCAGCGGCTAACCCAAAGAATTCTTTGTTTACGTTGCGTCGACGGGTACGTCAACCTTAACATTTTAAACGAGACAATTAGTCTCATGAAATCTGACATAAGTCATAAAAGTGACAGAATGTTTTGTGAACATTTATATCAGTTAAAATTTATTATTTAACTCACATAAATGTATACATTCCCACCAAATGAACGTGATTTATTTCTCAATTTTTGAAAACAGTCAATTATTCAGAGTGTCCCGACAGAAAGTAAACCTGCACTCCGATTCGCAGGGAATTGTTCAAGCTACTGCCACTTGCGCCAACTAAACTAAGGTACGAAATCTTGTATACTCGCGTAATTGATTTTTCTTGTTGCCTTAAAATATTTGCCGGTTTTAAAAGTAGTAAGAGTTAAATCTACTACTTTATCCGTCGTATATGCGTTGCTTAAGTTGGCATCTGTCGCAACGGACACGGCTGATTTTATGAGTTGTGGTTATTTTACTTTTCTTACAAAAATCAGACAGTCAGCTGACAACACAAAAATTAACAAACAAAATTACCTGATAGTCGCCGTCGTTCACATTTGTATATTAAGTCAGTTGAACACGTTTCCGCAATGAACGCAACAGAGTCCACGTGTCCCTTACTTAGCGTTCCAAAATCTGACAGCCAGCTGACAAATTAACAAACAAAATTACCTGACAGTCGCAGTCGTTCACATTTGTTTATTAAGTCAGTTGAATTGAATTGATGCAATGAAAGCAACAGAGTTCATGGGTCTCTTACTTAGCGTTCCAAAATCTGACAGCCAGCTGACAATAGAAATATAACCAACAAAACTACTTGACAGTCGCCGTCATTCACAGTTGTGTACTAAACAGTTGATAATTCTTTCTTAAAGCAAAAGTAAAACATTAGTTTCTGTTTGCTTTCGACAATTATAGTTCTGCCACAAGATTTCCATTCCTGTGAAGTTTTTTTTCCTTTTCTCTCAAGAACCAATGCTGCCAATTTCTCCCAATGTTTGGCACTTTCTCCATCGACTACTCGACTTATTTCTTGGTCAGTGGTGTACCCTGTCCTTTTTGCTAAATCTCCATGGTAGGTATAAAAATGTAAAAATGTAGTTGCCCTCCTGTTTTCTGCATTTTTGCGGACCACAATTGATGCCAAATTATAAAAGCTGCAGTCGAGTATTCTCTCCCAAATCCAGCTTTACATTCCTTACTTAGATGAGAAAGTTTAACTGAATGCCATTTGAAAACCCACGCGTGCCTAATTTAATCAAATAAAATGCATCTCTCTTTACAGTGTGTGGATGATAACCACACCACAATTAGTCATGAAATCATTCCCAATCGAAATGCATGCGAAAATGAGAACTATACCTGGGAGAATTCAGCAATGAATTTCGATCACGTAGGTAATGCGTATCTGTGCCTCTTTCAAGTGGCCACCTTCAAAGGTTGGATACAAATAATGAACGACGCAATAGATTCACGAGAGGTAACTTGACATTTCAACAAAGTTTTAAGTTCAATATTGTTGTTGTTTAATTTTATTTATATGAAAAAAATATATAATATGTCTTTAAACAATTTAAATGAATATTTACTAATCAACTTTATTTTCTTCCTCTCCTTCAATTCCCTGAAAATGATCCTGTACCTGTCTGAACATTTATAGGTGGATAAGCAGCCAATACGCGAAACAAATATCTACATGTATTTATATTTTGTGTTCTTCATTATATTTGGATCATTTTTCACATTGAATCTGTTCATTGGTGTTATCATCGATAATTTCAATGAACAAAAGAAAAAAGCAGGTGGATCATTAGAAATGTTCATGACAGAAGATCAGAAAAAGTACTATAATGCTATGAAAAAGATGGGCTCCAAAAAACCATTAAAAGCCATTCCTAGACCGAGGGTAAGGCTTAACCGAAAACAAATTAGTGCAAAAACAAAAAGCTACAATCTAAAAATTAAACATGCTACATACACTTACAAAAAAAAACAAAACTTAGAGAGTATTGCTTTATTGATTATTCTGTGCCAATCGTTATATTGATAGACATCGCGTCGCCATTTTGCATATATAAATTTATCTTGAAATATATATTTTACAATAGTAATGTCTAATGTCACTTTGAAAACGTCACGTTCGATTAGGAAATAACTTTTGGCACAGAAGCAACCTAATACTTAGCACTAAATTACACAAAACTTTGAAAAAAAAAAAAAACAAATACCAACGATATTTGAATATATTAAAAATATACAATTTTTTCTTCTCTAAAATTTTCTTACAGTGGCGTCCACAAGCAATAGTCTTTGAAATAGTCACAGATAAAAAATTCGATATTATTATAATGTTATTTATTGGTTTAAATATGTTTACAATGACACTCGATCGTTATGATGCTTCGACAACATATAACAATGTACTAGATTATCTAAATGCGATATTCGTAGTTATTTTCAGTTCCGAATGTCTATTAAAAATATTCGCTTTACGATATCACTATTTTATTGAGCCATGGAATTTATTTGATGTAGTAGTTGTCATTTTATCCATCTTAGGTAAGTAAAAGCCGACTTTTCAATTAAAAAACTTCTCTCTCTTTCTCTGTAACCGTGTTTTTCGTGTTGCTAAAACTATATATATAATTCGATTAAAAAAAAATAATAATAATAATATAAATGTAAAGTAAATGTTGTGCTTCTATATATTTTTATATATATACATGTATACGTATACGTATCCTGTCCCCCTTTTATGTGTTTGTTTTATTTAGGCTTTTAATGGCTTAAATATGATTTTTATAAATGTTGTTTCTAACAAAAAAAAAAAGTTAATTATGAAAAGCTTTTCTCTCAAACCGGCTTCAGTTTTCTATCTTAAGCTTTCTATTGATAAAAGCCTTTAACTACTATAAACAGCTTAACTGGTTTAAAAGCAATCGAAAAAAAAGCTTTTCTCAAAGTATTTCTGTAACGACCTATTTGAAATGTTTAACTGTATCCCCGCTCCCTTAGTAAATGTAACATGTGTGTTTTTGTGTATATTATTTATAAACATGTGAAAATGCTTCTTCGTGTGTGTTGTTAAATGTGTTAGTTTTTTTTGTAAGAAAAAACGTCTCACTCCAAATCACACATCACTCCTTTTCTACATGTTAACGTTGCGCTTTTGATCCATTCAAAATGTGTGTGTGTATCTCCTAAAGTCAAAACAGAGAAACCAAAACCAACGCAAACGAGATTCGGCTCAACGAATTCCCTGGATATGTAATAAACTTTTGATATACGAGCGTAAGGGCAGTTGCTCGATTGCTTGCACTCTCCAACAGCGCCAGCAAGAGGGCGTACTGCCCTCATTCGAAACGGGACACTGCGACCCCTTTCCGGAAATTAAATAAGATGGCATAAAATATGCTTTACTACATTCATACCGAGCAGAAAACCAGCTTATTCATACGTCAAGCGACGTATGGCAAGGTTGGGTATGATTTTCTGTTCCAACGAGTTACATAATAGACAAATGCTAGGCTAAATTTAGTTTGTAAATTTATTACCAGAGGTTCGACTTACTGTGCCTAGAAACAGCTTTTTCTAGTCGTAAGTTACGCTTGATTTTTATTTTCGCTTTATTTTCTGGCCAACCGAAAACAGTCCTCACTCAAAAAGTGGGCCAGAATTTTTCGTTGTCTTCGCGGAGACACAGCTTTACAACCCTAGACTAAGACTGCTTATCAAAACCAAACATGCTTGACAAAACTTAGGTTCAAAACGCTTTCAAACTAGGTTAAGGAAAATACAACGAAAAGGCTTTTGCTTTCAGCAACACGCCTACGGGTACACAAAAATGTTATCCCCCCCGTTGACACGTTCGATGGACGTGAGTTCGGAATATAAGATCCAAACAATAAAAAACATCAGCAAGGTGATATCAGATTAGCAGAATATATTAATACACGAAATAGAATACAAACCACAAAACAGTAGTTTTTTTAAATAAGAAAACAACTCGAACATAAATAAAACAATGGCTACAAAAAATTAGAAAAAAAAAAATAATACAGATTAAAAATGATTACAAACGAAGTAAAAATAAAAAATTCGATTCAATCAGAGTTGGATGTGCTCTTGCACACCTCTGTTAGTCTTTTGCCCAGTATCCCGAAATGAATTTATTCGCCGGATAGGGTAAATTCCATCTTTATGCGACGAATTAATTTATTTCTTACATCTTTGTAAACTTGCAGCGAACCGCGAGCACGCACGTGCGCCGGCGAGCAATGCCGGGCAAAAGCTGAATCTTCTTAATGGTTTTTGTCCATTTTGGCAAATGGAGATTATGTACTTTAATATGAACCTTCCATATTCGCAGAAAATAAAATCAGTAATGTGCTATAGTTCCTCCCTCCCCCATATTCAAAATATTAGACTATCATGTGCATCTTCAAAAACAAAATAAAAAATATATTTGCACATCTCGTATAATATACCTTCTAGCAAACCCAATTTCGGACAGTAAAAAGTAACATAAATATTTAGATACACTACACACACACTATATCCAAAATACATACACACACGTTGGTTTTGTTTTAATTTAGATTTCGTTTGTAGTATACCTAGAGTTGAGTTGTGTAGTTTAGTTTTGTGTTGTTCATGACATCAAGTAAAGGTCTGATTTATTAGGAAATGTAAACGATCCGTTGTACTCCTTCCGAACTCTAATTCATTCGACTGAAGCTTACAAGCTTTTGCGAAACGAAAAATCACATGTACCTACCTCCCGTCGACATAGAGAATAATGTTGCTTCAATATATTTACATCGCTTTAGTTAATATTTAAAAAAAAAAAATAAAACGTTTTGTGTATTTTTATGATTAACATTTTCTAGGCGATGTTTTTTAAGAAAATGCGAGCGCTTGCTTTCAAATAAATTTATTCGCTGCAAATCAAGCTACTTGGCGATTTTTAGCTGCTATACTCTTCCGCTTACAGTGAGCTATCTGTCTATGCAAAAGAGCAGTTGCTTTGAATCGAATAGGCTTCTAGTTTAATTTAGAGACAGCTCTCTATTTTTGGCTTTAAAATGACCAATTTCAGCTTCAAATGCAGTGGGATTTTATAAACAATTAATAAAATAAGGAGAGGGCGATATTTTTAGACTACTGGCATTAGTTTTTGTGTTTTATAACGTCGGACTTATTTTCCCATTTCCTACGAGTATATTGTGGCTGAACGCAACCATATTCCAAATGTAACTAACTTCACTCTGTTGAGAGCAGACACCATTTTACGGCCGTTTTGTTAATGGCCGCCACTTTTTTCTTACAGATTACCGATTATTTATTTTTTATATACTTTTAGTGGTAGTGTGTTGGACTGCTAAGTGAGAGGTCCCAAGTTCAATCTCCGGAAAACACACAAATGACATATTAAGGTTTTTTTCCACTGAACGTCTGACGAACGTTCGAGAGTGCAACTCTCATGAGAGAGATTTTCAATAATTATCCATTTGGATATTATCTACTTTCGCCATTTTGCAAATGTCAAAAAGGATTTCATTCCAATTCGGTAGAAAGAAGTAGGCCTCGGTTACCACTTTTCACCGTGTGCGTCCTACAACTCTCCATCAGTCTAAGAAAAAAC
This sequence comes from Cheilosia impressa, assembly GCA_948293265.1. Classification (NCBI taxonomy): domain Eukaryota; kingdom Metazoa; phylum Arthropoda; class Insecta; order Diptera; family Syrphidae; genus Cheilosia; species Cheilosia impressa. The sequence goes on from OX411882.1 coordinate 988,176, forward strand.
ACAAACTACAGTCTTAAGACATGGTGACATATCCGGGCTAAAGAAAAGCCAGTGCCATATAAATTTACCTTCTAAAATTAATATTGCAGCTACATACTTTAGAAGCTTTTCCGCGTGCAAAATCCATCAGCGACTGCTGTGTGCAAATGTTCCTGCAATTCTTCGAAAACACTTCAAGTGCTGGTCAGAAATGTTGCAACCGATCGAACAAACGGATCAGTAGCCCCCCAGTCCATTTCAATGTAGAATAGTCTGCATGCATACGTACGCTCCATCCATAACTATAGTCGTGCCATTTGTGACCCCAATGATGTAACCCACACGCATTTTTTGTAAAATTCAAAATCGTAGTTGCATCCGCAGTCCATAATTTGAGCAGAACCATGATTCCCAACATTGACCATTTATATGACCATCACTACAAACAACCACCTGATGCAAAGAAAAAAAACAAAATGTATTTATGTTAACGCTACATAAATCCACACATAAATTCAAAATTTGTGATCCAAAATATAATGATAAAAATTACAAAATTTCAACAAAGCTCCCCGTCAAAAATGGAGAAAAAAACCTTCTGTCCGGCTGTGATATTTGGCACTAGCAAATATGCTGCGAATTATCGCTCACATCGCATCGCTGCGCGTATCTAGGAAATGCAATGGTCATTGCGAGTCAATCATACTGTAGATCTAGATCAAAGGAAGCTTTTCCATCATGATACAATTTAATGCTATTTTCCTTTCTTTTTCTTTCAAATAAATTACACATCCAAAAAAAAAAAAATATAACAACGCTTTATTTTACCATCGCTTATGAAATTTGTTTTTAGTTGTTCAGCATAGTATTATCCTTTGAGTTGGCTTCGTTTTTGTTGAAGATTATACATTTACATATTTGTAAAACACAGCGTATACACCTTAAGGCGTAATATATTATATTGAGTGTTTAATTTTGATGTTGTCTTTACTTATGTTGTGTCTGTTGTAAAAGCGGTTTTCTGTTTCCTTTTCTTTTTGAAAAAAAGGATATTTTTGGTGTGTCGTTCCCTATCGATGTCGTAGACGTTGTACCCATGTGCTCGCATTGAAAATAAATCTAATCATGTGTTTTTGTTGTTTCTTTTCTGGACGTCTACCGCAGGTCTTGTTCTTAGTGATATAATCGAGAAATATTTTGTATCGCCAACATTACTTCGTGTAGTACGTGTAGCTAAAGTAGGACGTGTCCTGCGTTTGGTCAAGGGTGCCAAGGGTATACGAACATTACTCTTCGCATTGGCCATGTCCCTGCCAGCCTTATTCAACATTTGCCTACTGCTATTTCTTGTAATGTTTATCTTCGCAATATTTGGGATGTCATTTTTTATGCATGTCAAGGAGAAGAACGGATTGGATGATGTATATAATTTTAAGACTTTCGGACAGAGTATGATATTGCTGTTTCAGGTGAGAGTTTCCTTTTTATTTTCTTTCAATATTTCCACCTCTTTGTGAGTTTATGTTTCTGAAATTTAAATGTGAGTGCGATAATTGTTTTAAGACTGTATCGGTAAATATGATACAAATGTCACACATATTTTTTTTTTTTTAATTATTTACTTCCAATGAGCATGTCAATTAGAAGCACAAGTAGAAACATATGCACTGGGCCTTACTGGGAATCAAACGTCAGCTTAAAGTGTGGATCAGTTTCTTTTCAACTGGGCCGTTCCAGTTCCAAGATTTCCCGTGGATACGTAATTTTGTCGAAACTTTGACATGAAACAGTACAAGAATGTAAAAACGTAAAAAACGTTTACCCTCGTTTTCTCTTTGAAAGCCCGGCATCAGCTTAAGCTGGGTATCGTACACTGGACAGAGTCCTCTTCGAGACAGCCTCAAAAGTTCATGGCATCAAATCTATGTTGGGGGCGATTTCCCACTGAAGTATATTTGTTGTATATTTGGCAACACTTTTTCTAGCGATAGTCGATCTGACAGCTGACAGCTGAATAATACTCATTTTAGTTTGCTATTTCAACATGAGTATAGAGTTCCGATTGGAGGCCCTAAAAACGTCAGCTTGAGAAACTAAACGCAACGTTTAGATTATCCAAAATCACCCTTAAGAAGTGATGCCATAAAATTATTTTTCTAAAATGGGTTATGACATAGTTTGCATGCCTTTTAAATCATTAGAATATTTTCTTCAATACGCCAACAGACAATTATAATAAAACTAAATGGTAGCTTTGCAAGTCGTGGCAGCACTCTTTCTTAAAAATGCCTTCGTAAAAATTTAATTTCGCTGACGCAAGATATAAACGCGTCCCACCGAACATTGGGATTTAAGTTGCAGCCGGATCCTAATTGTCAGAAGCTAACCAAAGTTAATTTATTACTTTGACGTTAAATTGGTTCAGTGATACCAATCGGTTAAGCAGCGGATAATAAGGGTAATTGAACGCAAGTAAAAGTGATACAGCTGATTGTCAAACTGTATTAAAAAAAGTCAGAAATAGTTCAGTGTTTCTCAAGCAAAAGTGACGGAAAACTTAACGAAACCAGACGATGTCTTAAAATTCAAATTGATAGCATTTGTGCTGTTCCGATTCATTGTCTTACTTTCCTTTTATTCCAGTTCTGCCTTTTAAGACAGAACTATATATATAGAAGAGCAAACATCAGCTTATGTCATAACTCCTCGTTAAGTTCCTTCAGTGGCTGAGAAGCGAATTGGTAAAGAAGCGCATAACATGCGTTTGTGAATGTAAATGACTGTCAAACTTTCCTGCAAACAGTGGGAATAAGGTCGGTTTACTTGAAAAAGTTAACCGCAATTGACAGAAAACTTAACGAAACTTTACCACAAGCCAATCAATTCAATTAGCTTGGTTTTGTAGTATTGCGGACGTGGTTTTTGGGAGCAATTCTTGTTATCTAGTTTACCCTTCTGACAGAACTTTGATATTCAAAAGAAAACGAGGCGACGTTAAGTTTCCAACAGTGATGCCAAGTCCCTTGAATGGTAAAGACATCTCGGAAGTTGATTGTTGGTAAGGCCCGCTATCATTTTAAAAATCAAATTTCATTGCACATTTTCCTTTTTTACGTACGAGTAGAAGTCTTTTTTTAAAAGAGAATATTCGTCTTACTTCATTTACGGTTTTGCCATTTAATTTGAAATTTACGAATGGTTCGATGCATGCATGAGAAACTTAAAGTAGTTGTTTTAAAATACTCGGCGTGCATTTCCTTATCGCTTATATTACACACTTGATAAAATGTTGTGCCATTTCTATATACAGATGTCTACCTCAGCCGGTTGGGATGGTGTTCTAGACGCCATCATAAATGAGGAAGATTGCTTAAAGCCGGACAACGATCGAGGATATCCGGGCAATTGTGGTTCAGCTACCGTTGGAATTACGTATCTTCTTTCATATCTAGTTATAAGCTTTTTGATAGTTATCAATATGTACATTGCTGTCATTCTCGAGAACTACAGTCAGGCCACCGAAGATGTCCAAGAAGGCCTCACCGATGACGACTACGACATGTACTACGAAATTTGGCAACAATTCGATCCGGAGGGCACTCAATACATTCGCTACGATCAACTTTCCGAGTTTCTCGACGTGTTAGAGCCGCCCCTGCAAATACACAAGCCGAATAAGTATAAAATCATTTCGATGGACATTCCAATATGTCGCGGTGATCTTATGTACTGTGTGGATATTCTCGATGCTCTAACCAAGGACTTCTTCGCTCGCAAGGGTAATCCCATCGAGGAGACGGGAGAAATTGGTGAGATAGCCGCCCGCCCAGATACCGAAGGGTATGAGCCAGTCTCGTCGACATTATGGCGTCAGCGCGAGGAGTACTGCGCACGGTTAATACAAAACGCGTGGCGCAAGCACAAATTGCACAAGGATGACGGCCATGAGGGCACTGGAGACGACACTGACTTCGATGGTGCGGGCGATGGCGCCGACGAGCATTCAATGCGAAACGGCAGCGGCACGAACAGTAGAGATAATTCCAACGATAGTGCTGGAGGCAGTGGTGGTCCACTTAGTCCGGCAAGTGCGGCCAGTAGTTCTGGTGATCGGCAAGGTCGGCAAACGGCCGTTTTAGTAGAAAGCGATGGTTTTGTGACAAAAAACGGTCATAAGGTTGTAATACATTCCCGATCACCAAGTATAACATCGAGAACGGCGGATGTCTGAGCCAGGCCTCGCCCCCCCCTCCAAGAAGCACGACAGAATTAATAATTTTTCTACTTCAATAACAACAAGTAACATCTCTAAACAATAATATTTTCGGCATTAATGAGAAAAAAACTACAACAGCAGCAAAAGACATCAGCTAAAATTTCCACAGAAAATACAAAACTTAGAAAATTATTAATTTAAAACTTAATTTTAATATATAAAAGCAAATATTTCATTTTTAAACCCACAGAAAATCGAGAAATAACATTACTTCCTCTAGAATTAAAAACAAAAACAAGTTTGATTTTTCTCCTAAATTTAATAAAATAAGATTTTCAAATAAAAACTAATAAACACAAAAGAAAAAACCAAAAGCTCTGGAAAATTTATAAAACAAACAAAAAGAAAACAAATAAATTTTGCTTTAATAACAAAAAATGTAAATCGCAAAAATTAACGAATAACAAAAGCAAAGGAAATGGAAAGCCGACTGCCATATCAAACATTTTTTTATTAAACTAACACACGAACATTTATTTCCCACCACCATTATTTTTTGTTCTCTTAGTTTTCCGTTTACCGACGAACAATAGACGCATGCGATGGGAATCTTGGAGTTGGGGCGCAATCACAAAATAAATTTAAATTTAAATAAAAATAGTAAGACAATTTATTTCTACCTAATCGCATCCACGAACTTAATTCAAAATCTCTAACCTCCATCAATAAATACATTTAAGTGTGATTTTTATAGGCTTGTGAATCAAAATTAATTTATTTTAAAATAAAGAAAACATAGATACAAAGTTAAATACCAATATAGAGAAAATAAATAAAATAACATAAAGTATAGTGTTGTGATGTTTTAAATGTTAAACCAGAAACAATGAAAAAAAGAAACAGAGAACAACCACAGTGAGAGGGTTAACAGTGTGTCAATTTGAATGAAAAGAACATTGCGGGGCATCGGGTTAAAGTACGAACGGCAACTGAAAGAGAAACAAACTCAGACTCGATTTGATGGACAACAATGCAACAAATAATGGATAACATTAATTATTACGAGTAAGTGTGTACAACCAACATAACAAACAAAAGAAAATAGGAGAAATCCCATAATTAAAAATTAAATAAGCTGCTAAAGAATAAAACATTTTTAAATGCAAATTGAAAAACTATGTATAAAAGCTTTAATTTAAAAGGAAAAACCAAAAACTATATTGTAAAACAAAAACAAAAAACGATGGGTATGTGTAATTAGTAAAAATACTTTTTTTGTTTTCTTTTTATTTATTTTTAATTCAACATCAATCTAAAGAGTTTGATTTTCTTACGTATGGTTTGCGAAAGACATTTCCAAATAAATCCTGGTTTGCAGTTATTTTCGTAGAGCTCCTCCCTTAGTTGTCTAGTTTTCTCGATGAGTTTGATTTCGAGATTTTATTTTATTTTTTTTATTGCACATAGTTCGCATTGAGAAGGGATTTTCACCACAACCAAAAGCAAAGGCAAACGCAACCAGCTTCAGTTGGGACTTTATTTCAAATTTAAAACATTTGTTTGAAGGCTTTTTCTTAACCAAACACACAAAATCTTGTCAATATTTGGAAGGGCGAAAAGTTGACGCATTTTTATGACATTTTTCGAAATAATTTCTCCAAGTTGTAGTACAACAATTATTAAATTGAGTCCATCAGTTTTCGTGCTCATTCTCCTACCAAGATGTCATAAAAACTAAAGGAAATTAACGCGCTAATAACAAAAATAAATAAAGCAAAAAATTCGAGAGTTCCATCTTTGTCTCGTCACAATTAAAAAAAAAAACAAAAAAACAAAAACATAATAAGTACAGAGCTTAAAATAAATTCCATATTATTTTCAGTTACGAATTATCAGGAATCCACATTCAGCTTAACGACATTTTGTTAATATAAAGCTTTTTACTAATCGCAAAATTAGAAAGAAAAATAATTAAACACAAACACACACATTTAGAAATAAATAAATCACCGCTTGGGTTTAGTTTACCGCAAAACAAAACAAAACGATAGCTTTTTGTCCTTGAGTTGTTTTTTGTTTTTAGTTGGTAACAAAAAACTAAATAAAAATAAATCCCACACACAGACTAATACCAGCAACACCTAAACAGGCATCAACCAAAAAACACTAATTTTTAATGAAATATTCATTTTTATATTTAAAATTTCTGCGTGCACTCTATTTAATGAGGGGTAGGGCGAGTATTAGAATACTAAATACATTTACATTATATTATACTTATAGATATATACTAAATGTATGTATATACAATACAACTTCAAATCGACAAAACACAATACCTAAATGATAAAATATATTTATGTAATAAATATAGAATAAAACAACAAATGAATATGTTTTTCTTTTTGCTTATTCTTTATGCATCAAAGATCAACTATGAATTTCTCTGATCGTGAGCTTCTTTTCAAACTAAACAAAACTCTCAATTATTCATTTCACAATATATTACTTAGTAAATAAATATATTTTCTTGTACAATAATTAAGACAACTAATTTATGTAAAATCAAAGAAATTCACAGTTGTTTTTATATTTATATGGAAAAAGCAAAAATATTACAAAAAAAAAAAAAAAAACTAGCTAAATTTTTTCTAAATAAAACAAAATGAAAGTGTAGACTAAATAATAAAATAAAACTGTAAATTGGTGGAGTAAAAAATATTACAAAACAAAAAATGCTTCTTTGTTAACACAACATTTTAGCTTTATACATTGTAAAATATACATAAAAGTCTCTAGTTAAAAAGAAAAATATGAAATATGAAGAAAAATCGAAAAAAAAAAACAAAAACAATATATATATACATATAAAAGAAAATCAATTTCGCATAAAAGCATAAAACTTGAGTGAAATGTAAAAATGCTACTTTTTGGTTAGGTTTTTTGTTTTCATTTTTACGTTCGTTTTGTTTTCATTTCCTTTTGATTTCTAGGAAAAAATTAGGAAAATGGAACACTTCTAAGTATGGCTAGGGAGACTGTTAATTTTGGAAAAAAAAAATACAACAACTATCACATTACTTTCTGAGTACAAACAAATATCCATATTAACAAAAATTTAGTACTAAGTACAAAAAAAAAAGTAGATACAAATTTACAAAAAGGAACGGCCGTCTAAGTAAGGTTAATTGATTTCCCCCTCGAGACAGATCTTAGTACAGCTTTCCGAATATTTACTCTAGCAGAACGGCGGCGTATTTGCTGCGGCAACACACACTAAAGCATCGAACAGCAATAGCATGCCACTAGATCTCACGTTCAAATCACTATTACGACCTTGTTTGTGTTCAGCACACTGCTTCTGAATAGGCTCTGTTAATATAGCATCTTCCCCGGCTATATTGGAGCTTAATACACTCGACATAGTTACCACAAATGTTACGACAAATGTTACCACACTTGCGCAGTTTAGTGGCAGGTCCACGGAAAACCTTCCCTCTTGCTTTGTTTTCGTCTCATTTCAACTGCCAGTAAATATGAAGCCATACTTAATATTACGAAACGCTGGACGACATCCGACAGAGTGAATCAATACGGTAAGGAACGAAAGATGAATAGAGAATCAAGTTTAAAATTGTTATAGGAAAATTTATTGTCTTTTCTCTTGTTGTTAAGTTTCTGTTTCATTCTTTTGATATTTTTACATTCTCTTTTAAAATACATATATTTACATTTATAAACGAGAAACAAAATGAATTTTTAAATAATATTCACGCCTGTGACAAGAAATGAACAACAACAACAACAACAAAAACAAATACATTATAACAACTTATACCCGATGCACAACACATTAAAAATGTAATTATATATAAACTAAAGAAGATGAAAAGCAAACAAGCAAACAAAATCTAAATTTATTAAGGTAATTATTTGAAAAAGAAACAAAACCAAAATTTCAATGAATTATTATTGCTTTTTTTTAGTTTTCGTAATGGTTACGTATTTACATTAAATCAATAAAAGAAAAAAATTTAAAAAAAAAATAACAAAAAACCAAAAAAAAAAATGATGTAAAAATATAAAAGCGAACATTTTTTCACACTTTAGCTTAATAAATTGTATAAAAAAAGAAAATGAAATAAAATATAAAATTTAATTGAATTTGTTATGCAAATGAAAAGGTTGTCTTCATTTAGATTTTTTGCGATTTATAACCTAGAAATGTGCACGTAAGTACAAAATCATTCCCCATTTAGATTTACCTCATGAAAATCGGACGAACGTAAGCGGAGTTTGCAAATATTTACAATGGGTCGTAGCAATTGCTTTTACTCAAGGGAAATGTCAAAATCGAAGCATTTGCTATATATTTTGTATGAATAAAAACCAATTTGAGTTAGTTCCAATTTTTGACATGTTCGAAAAGCGGCGGCACTGACCTTTTACTCACATCGACAGGGCCGGACCAACCATATGTGCAAGACGTGCAAATGCACAGGGCGCCAAGTTCTGGGGGCGCATTGCTAGAAAAGAGAAATGAATTTTATCTTGCGCTAACAAACACCTACTGTCATTTGCATTTTAAACAAAAAGCTTGTTCAAATAAGGCCAAAATATTCCACCCTGTTCATGAAGGTATATTTCTTGCATATCCACTTATATTTTACAAAAGAATATAGTTCAAAAACCCCAAAGCAATAAATACCTCAATTAAAAAAAACGCCTGGTGGAAAAGAAAAAAGGGCGCTTTCTGTAAAGCTTGCACAGGGCGCTAGTTTGGCTGGAGTCGGCACTGCAGATCGGTATGAATAAAACTTATCAGACAAAGCAAATGCTATGCAAATTCTGAGTCTGCTATTTAGTTGACTCAGACCTTTTGCTAAATATTTTGTACGTACATTCTTTACATAAAACAGTTTAAGTATTGTGAATTTTCGATGTTTTGTTTATAAATAGTTAAATTAAGTTCTGTTCGTGCAGGAAAACCACGGAAAACATGGATGCGATAAGTTTTCGCATTACACATATTTACCTGTTTTACCTCTTGTTGTTAACGTTCGTGCTAAAAAAACAAAAACAGTATAAACAAAGAAGAATTGGTGACGATACTAACTTCAAGCAATTGTTTCCTTTCACTCGTGAAAACGTGGACAATACTTTTTTTAAAGACAATTTTGAGACGCGTGGTGGTGCTCTTTCAAATATCCAGAAAATTAAATCTTTACTAAGGTATTTAGGAGATCGGAGCTTTCAGGTAAACATTTCAAAATTCATGGCTTAACAAGTGAAAAATTTATGTGTTTAGGTTGGTGTTGGAGAAGATCTTGGTGTTCATCAGTCAACCGAGGAAGAAATCAAACTTCACCAAACGATTTGGCAAATAAAATTTATGTTTCCATTTGCAATTGGAGCTATAGATTGCATTCATACTTCTGAATTTTATTTATGTTATTATTATTATTAAATTCAAATTTACTGGTCAGGTTTGATAGGAACTGCAAGGCAAGGACATATACAGAGAAGTAAATGCTATGTTCGAATTTTCGAACTTACTTTAGCAAACTATGTTTTTATTCATACCGATTCAAAGCATTTGCTAAGGGCTTTTACTTTGCTAAAACCTTTCACTCAAAGCAAATGCTAGTTTTTATTCATACAACCCAATGTCACACAGACCTATCGAGTGGGGTGCTCAGTATGGTAGGTAATGAAATGCCGCGTGAAATGTGTGAGAATGTAATGAAAAATATGCTCAAGGCGGACATTTACCTGATATTGTATTTCATACATAATTGCCGACATTGCAATCGCACTGAGGTGTCAAGAACAGATTAGAGTGGACGTCCATTATAACGAATATCCGATGTAGCGAATTTGCGATATAACGAAAGCTTTTTAGATTTACACTAGTGTCTCTATATAACTAATGGTGCCCTCAATTTATAAAATAAATAAATAGCTGGCGCAACAGGTCAGTAGGGACCCTACGCCTAGCTTCTCACCCACAATTATTCGTTTTGTGCTTTTTCATTTTTGGGACGATGAAAAGGATCTGCAATTTTATGCCGAGTCCACGTTTTCAATTGAGAAGCACTTTCATGACAGTTATACTTGTTATGCCCCAAAACGCATATGTAGGAGCCGCGGCTAACTGAGTCATGGTTGCGTCAGTGAAACGGTTTCACGGTGGAATTGTAATAACACAATAACACAATTCCACTGCAGCGACAGCACAACCACAATTCACTTACGTGACGCAATGATTCAATGGGCCGCGACCTACTAACTAAATGCAAACACTTCCGGGTCATGCTGACCAATGCATTTTCCCGAAGTGTCCAAAACGAAGTTCCAGGTAGGTCTTGAAGATTCGGAGAGTCGAATTTCAACCATCGAACCTAACTTAACATACTCTCGGATGTTTGTCAGACTTTCGCTGGCGCAGTGGAAAAAAAACCTTAAGCTGGTTTTTGTGTTTTTTTTCGGGATTCGAACCTAGGACCCCTAGTTTAGTAGTCCAACGCACTAATCACTAAGCCTCTGCGCCGACCCGCCCTTTGCTACCCGATATAACGAACGTAGTTATAAATTGGATTAAAAACCATGGAAGTACTTAAATTGCAGGACCATCATCTATTCAATTTAACATTAAATAAAAATGGTTAAATAAACACATTTTTGAATGACTTATTTAAAAAAAAAGGAAACAAATTCGATTGATATAGTTAATGACGTCAAACATTACCACTCGTTATATTTGACGTCCACTGTATATTGAATGGTTTATAAATCTGTCAGATTTTACTTTTGTCCTGTGTTTGGTTCAATGAATGCGCACAAAATTTTCTTATACCCAAAACACATGTGCGGAAATTCTGGACACACCGCAGAATGCAGTGCTGCAAGTAAAACAGATATGCAGAAAATTGTTAGAAATGCATTGCATCGGCTACTGTCATTCGCCGACCAAGCAGCTGATGAGTTTACAACTAAAGCAAAAACAAAAACGATCAGCAAATGTCAAAAGCCGATGATGTCAAATCCTTGATAATTGCAATTTACTATCTTCTGTGTTGTGGAACACTTGAATTTTGCAGCGATCAGCGAATTTAGAAATAGAGATATAGACATGTTGCATTGCGGCGGTTTATCCATAAAAACATTGTTTGTATTCTAATCTTACTGCGAAGTGAATTCTGCACATGTGTTTTGGGCTTTAAGGTGCCACAATCTCGATCATTCAGATGCTGCCAATATTATTATAGCAGACAAGGCAAATATAATAGGTTTGTTCGCGTACGCGGTTTGAATCGAACGCAATCGATATAAATCGATCGCAATCGCACAAAGTCTATACAGGTACTCATAAAAAATGACAGAAAAATAGAAAACTAGCATAATAACGAGTAACGAGTAGCTCCTCTCTTGGCTCGAAACAGCTCAGAGAATTTCCACCGGCAAGTGCTGTTAAATATGTCAAATGCACAAAATTACCAAGAAACAGATTCAAAGTCCGTCTTAAAAATCAATTGCACAGAATAATAAAATCTGTAAAACTAAAAAAATGTCGGTGGTGGTCGAATGTTCTCCTAGATCGTTTCATATGTTGCAAAAATCTAAGTTATATATTTATTTCTGATATGGATTAGATGTCAAAGTAAAAGTGGCTCAAAGTAGCTCGAAGTCTATCCACGTACTTTTGCTTAATTTTTTGAGTTTGACAGATTTGTAGTGTTTGGCTCGGGAAAGTACGCGAATAGACCTAATATTTACAAGCTACTGTAACTTAATTTCCCACGAACATCGTCACTGTCACACATTCACACGATTTGTTTTCCTTTTCCTCCATGCAGGGCTACCCATACCCACCCAGCTAGCAATAACAACATTTGGCTGAGTTCAAAATATAGGTACCTATTGATTCACGCATCCTAAGCAGTCTACCTGCCTTCCAGTGCGCAATGGCAATTTGTTTATTTTGCAAGGATTACTCAACTATGTAGGTATGCCTTTAAAATTGTCTGTATATTTTCTATCCTGCGACGTTTGCATTGGTGTGATTATACTGCAGCTGACTTTTTAGCAGAGCTGTTAAAGGACTTTTACTAACAGAACCCAATCGAAAAGTTGGATTAGAGGCTAAATTAGGTCAGCAAAAAATGTACGACTTGGCAAAGCGAAATCACATAAATCAGATATTCAGCCCTATCGAGGTATCCTTTCGGAAAAATTTCCGATCGGAAAGATAAATCTGATCGGAACTCAAATTGCGTTCGAAGTATCCGTTTCGGAACAAAATAAATGAAGCGCATAAACGCGTTCATTTCACATTAAAATATTCCGCAGCAATTAGTTGTCGGAGAGCTTCGGAAAAAATGTACTGGGTAGCTGTCAAAAGTTAGTCGAAAAATTCTTTTACTTTAAATAAAAAAAAGGGGCACCCTATGGCATATAAATAGGTACTGCTACTGATATTCATATATTTGTTCTCAAAAGCACCAATTCCCAAAGCTCTTTTTGACAACAACCAATGAGAAAGTTGGAATGCTTTGCTTTCTCCTGATGATGGCAACTCAAATATTATAATAATACAGTGCACAAAGGTAATCCATTGCCAAATGCACAGCCCCCTAGTGATTTGGTGAAAGCCGAGGCCACGCCTACGAAAAGATCATTCTGCCCTCGGCCGTGTCCTGTATGCCAGATTGGCCATGGTGAAATGTATGCGAATCTTAAGAAAATTACAAAAACAAATCATCTGTCTGTATGCAAGTGATTTTGTTAACGTGTTAGTGGAATTTTTTTTTTTACTCTTACGGGCCATGAAAACATGTCAGTCGGCACAGGCAAAGTGTTTGGAAAAAAGCTCTCTGACAATTTTTGTGGGACAGCACAGAGATAGTATTTTTTTTTTTTTTATAGCTGGAAAACCAATCGTGTGACTTGGTCGAAACCTATAACCACGCAAAGCCAACGAAAAAGCCGAAAAATCGTACTGAAATCTGTTTAGAATTACTAGTCGCCCAGAAATAAAAGTAGGTATCTATTCCACTTGGATGGTAACACCCTACGCAGTCCAAGCAAATTCATTTTGTACTAGATTGTGGTTGCGATCGATCCTATTGATAAGCAATGGTATTTGTGTTGCATACCCAGCGGGTCACTGATATCAACTGTTATACAGGAAATGAAATTGTCATTGGTATTTCATTCGCTTGCATTGCATATTGTAGGGATGCTGGTCTACGGCATTTTTGTTAGTTGTTGTCTAGCTGTGATTTCTGCGTGCCTGGTAATTCACGAAAAATTTGGCATCAAATTTCCTCGAGATTTCCGTCATTCAATTCAGCTCATGAATGTATGCAATAATGAAACGCATTGCAATTTCCGAGCGCCCGAAAGTTAAATGTGTGGAATTACTCCACCAGAGATTCCAACAACGCGCGCTTAGATGTTTGCACATCAAAAACTAAATTTTGTTCATTTTATCGCATTTTTAAAAAAGAAACTTGCATTTGGCCCTGTACACATTTTTATATGGATATCGGCACACGTAAATATTGCACTCACCGCAGCACTGCAACATCGTCGTGTTCGCTGATATATTAAATTCTCGATGACATACTGTCAAAAGACAAAATCATGTTGCATTTTGTAATTTCCTTACCAAATAACAACAAAAATTAGCGCAAAACAATGGCCGGCCACGTTTCATATAATGTACCACGTCAAACCAAGCTCTATACAGAAAAGGATTGACGTCTAATCTTCTGTTAACTCTTTTTATATGGAGTTTGGCGTGCGTTTGGCGTGCGTTTGACGTGCCGAAATGTACCTACCCAACACCCGCAACAACAGTGTCAACATTTCTCACTGTTCCGTTGTTTCTCGTGTCAAAATCGGAAGACCTCAGCGAAAAGAACTTTAGTTTAAGAGTTGTGAAAATTAGTTGGTTTGGACAGGGTGTCAGCACGTAACTTGATACAATCGAGTTCAGTCGACACAATCGAGCTCTGGCAGCACCTAATTTGTCTCAATCGATTGTCCTTCATTGATTATCCTCGATTGAGACAAATTAGGTGCTGCCAGAGCTCGATTGTATCGATTGAACTCGGTTGTATCGATTGAACTCGATTGTATCAACTGGATTTTTCACCTGAGACCTTCCCGCGAATCTCTTCCGCCACAATCCAAAACCGCTAAAGTCTGAAAATAAAACTATCGGAAAACGCGCAGAATGAGGTGGAGCAAAAACACCAATTTCCTTTAGATGTCTCCTATGCATCTTGCGAACCATAGACAAACCATACCATTGTCTCTGATGCGAACAATGCCTCTTCCTCTCCCAGAAAATAAATCAACCAAACTCTTTTTTTTTTTATCTCGTTAAGTATATTTTAAAATTATTTTTTAAGTACACATTCAATTTATTATATATACCTTCTCCTTAGCTTTCTAAATTAACATTTCGTTCTGTTTTGCATTAATTCAAGCTGCACTAAATACGCTTTAATTTGAAAAGGGATGTTTTCTTCAACTCAACTGCCGTTAGACCTTTCCTTACTGTTACTGTGTGTGTGGATTTGAACAGTAGTAGTTCAAGTATGCAAGTGCAGTTGATGCATAGTATGCGTATTAAATTTAGTTGTTTGTTTATCGTATACAAGTTTTGTTTTATAATCTTTTTAATGATTTTCTATAGTTTTCCTCAAATAAAAATAATAATTCAATGTGGCTTTTGTATAACTCTGATTTAGCTTACAAATTTACTCTAATAACTATTATAGTACTTTAATATTAGCAAGTTCTTTTTGTCCACTTTAATTCTTGTCGTGTTAAAGCATATTGCATCAAATGGTTTACTATAGTTTGTAAATATTTTGTTTAAATAGTTTTGTCGTATGGTTCAGTATACATGGTTCGAGAGAATCTGTGTTTGTTCAGATTTTTTCTTTCCTTTGCAATGTTGTGGTATACAATAATTTCGAGATGAGGTGAGATTTACCCTTAAAAAATATAAATACATATTCTTGTTCATAAATGGATGCCGCGTATTATAATTTTTGTTTTTATTTTGTCCAAAAGCGTTAGCTATTCAAAAGTTTATGCCCTAAAATGATTAGTATACTTTTTATGATTATTTTCTATTTAAAAAACGTTTCGAATACTGGCAAGAATCAGTTAGAATCTCTAAAACTTTATAACAAAAACGTAAATAGAAACAAAACATTTTGTAAGTTATTTCAGAACTTGTTTTCGTATACATTGTTAGTGTTTTTTTGTTTTTTGTTTTGTTTAATAATAGATTATTTTTGCTTTCCAAAATAAATAATATTTTGTATACCAGTTTGTCGTGGTTTGTATACATGCTTTCCAAATCGTTATACATTGTTTCGTAGTTGAGTTAGGTCTTAGTTTATATTTAATTATATAAAATACGTATATAGAGTAAATAACTGCTTAGGATTAATTATATTTGTTGATTTCAGTATACGTTAGGTATTTCAAAAATTGCCTTACAATGTAATTACGTATTTTTGCTGCGTTTCTTATTCTAGGAGAGAAACAAACAATAAAACTTGACAAAAGAAACAAAAAATCTGAACATAAACGGAAACAAATAGAGAGAAAGAACGAAAAAAATGCAAAAGTGTACACCAAACTCCAACAGAATCAAGGTAAAGAAATATGTAGAAGAATAAACATTGAATCGCCCTTTGGCTTTGCTTAGTATTTACCGTCAAAGTACCGTCCTCAAGGACTTAGATCTTGGTGCATGGTTGGGTCGTAGCCCATACTGCCGTCGTAGGGTTGCTGTTGATCGTAGCCGCCGGAGCCCAGCGAGTAGCCCATTGAATCTTGTGGTGGAGCGGGCGACATCATGGGCGTCGTGGTGCCACTGGGTGGGCCGGCCATTGAGTATGGTGAAGCTCCGGCCGCTTTCTTGGCTGCGTACAAGTTGGCCTCCTCTTGGGCCTTGCCTATGTTTTTCTTGTAGCGAATGCGCTTGTTGCCGAACCAATTGGACACTTGCGACACCTAACGCCCACACAATTACAATTCGTTAACTCTCAATGCAGGTAGAGGTCAAAAGGTCTGTATTTACACTTACCGTAATGCCGCACTTTCGTGCCAACTCCTCCTTCGCCTCTTCGGATGGATACGGATTGCTTAGGTGGCTGTAGAAATACTCGTTCAGGATTTCGGAAGCCTGTTTGCTAAAGTTGCGACGCTTGCGCCTGGCGTCTAGGAACCGTGAGCGCAGAATCATGACAGCCTCGCAGGTGGACTGCTTCAGTTGCATTTGAATGGAACTGAACTTCTTGTGTATGATCTGGACCATGCGTTCGATTTCTTTTGGAGTGATTGGCCTGAGGGAATAGTTCAATGAAAATACTGTACCCCAGGATGCACATTTCCGAAACTCACCTAGTACGACTTTGTTCCCTCAAAAGATTCATCACGTGAGTAGTGAATTCATTGCACGCCTGCTCGTATTTCTCCAGTTCCTGGTGGTAGATCTGTCGGATTTGTGCGAGTTTGGCACGATAGTCTGAGTGCTCAATGGCATTGTCAGCGCCGTCGATCGATAGCGAAGAACCTACTTCGGGAAAACAAAAAATGTATGCGATTTCAAATTTTTTAGAGGCTCATTTACTACCTTGACTGGCTGCTGCTGCTGATGCAGCTGCAGCTCCGCCACCACCTTTCTCGGGACCGGCAACGCCCTCGGCAATCAGCATGTTGTCCAGGCGCATCAATTGTGGATCTGGCGGTTCCTCCTCTTGGGTGTTGCGAATTGAAAGAACTGCAAAAAGAAATGAAAGAGAAATGAAATATGCATCAAAATACCTGGGCTTGTTAAAAAAAGATTTCTCCGAGGAATTAGCTAGCTTAACAGTAGAGCCTATGATATAGTGCGTCAAAATCTACAAGGGACGAATTTCCAGCGGCCTACAACAAACTAAAACAATCTAAGTACAGAACTAACACCTATCGCTGTGTTAGCCTCAAAGGTACGTTTTTGCCGAGAGGCGTACTTAAAACAAAGAAAATCCCAGATGGAGTGACGGAACCCCTCCAAACGCCTGTCAAAATTGCAGAACAGCCGCCATTGATCAAGCCGTAGCCAAGGCCTCAATTGCCACATCCGCAAACGATCTACACATTCAAGGTACAACTGAAGAAAAAATCCGCACATGAATAGCGCGCTTCGGTCGTATGACCACTTAACCGCTGATTTCGTCAACAAGCTGTCGATTTATGTGTAAAATTTAGTCGGATGGAATATGCACGATGAACAGAACTTCAGCATCTTTCACCCGGTCCGAATGGGAGAAGTTCCTTTGACTGCACCAACTTCAAAGTATCCTCAAAATGGCCCACGATCAATCATAGCTCACCCATCATTAAGTGCGCAACTGGAAGCAGCTAGGCATGGATCGAGCTTGGTAGGGCGATCTCCAAGTTGTCCTCGTTGTTAAACAAATGAACGAAATGGATAAAAACCAAAAAATAAAATTCCAATCTTCTTGTAACGCTCAATTTTATTTATAGAAGCGAATCCTTGAGAGAATTATTTGCAAAAGCCTTTCGCCAGCAGTTGCAGCAGCAGGTGGCCTCATGCAACTTCAAAACTATTTCAAGATCTACCGTAGAAACAACCAACGCGGTAGGAACGAAAGCCAAAGCCGCTGGAAAACGGGCACTCAGACTCTGCCGCTATGAGCCTGTACGTAAGAAATGCGATTAGTTCTCCGAATAGACCTTCGACTTCAAAAACCCCAAAGAAAAAAGTTGAATGGCGCTAAATAGCAAGATCCTGGATGACCAATTCTTTGTGGACTAGACAGATGTAGAATACAAGTGAACAAGCCATGGAGCGATACAATCCCCAAGAACGCGGAATAATCGTGTCTATTTGTTTGCGTAATAATTCGTCTGTAATGTTGGCGCAGCGCGAGTTCCGTCGCCGATTCCACGGCCGTCCGACACCGACTACGCAAGCACTGCGCCGTTTGGCCACCAACCTTGAAGAGTATGGGACCACACGAGACGTTGCCAAGAGTGGCCGGCCCCGGAGCGCCCGTTGTGCCGAGAATATCGCCGCTGTTGAAGAGGATGTCGAGCTGTCGCCGGAAACATCGAACAGACCGTGCCTCGCAATTAGCCATCAGCCGGTCGTCCCTAAGGCGAATTTTAGTCAAAGACTTGCGCATGTTCCCGTATAAAGTCCAGAAGTCCAGTCCGTCCATCAGCTGCTGCCTGTCATCCTCAGCCATCCTCAATCTCGAGGACGAAGTGGACGATTTTTCGACCAAAATCATAACGAGCGATGAGGCTCATTTCCACCTCAGCGGGTACGTGAACAAGCAAAACTATCGCTTCTGGGGCACCGAAAATCCACGAGCAATGCACGAGGAGCTATTACACCCGCTCAAAATTACTGCATGGAGCTGTTCACGCTGGAGGAGTCATCGGGCCATTTTTTTTCGAGAACGCCGCTGGTCAAACGACAACAGTGGACGGTGCGCGCTATAGGGCCATGTTAACCGAGTTTTTTCTGCCGCAATTGGACGAATTCGGACTGGAGGACATGTGGTTCCAACAGGATGGCACACACTACGCAAACCACAACCGATATTCTGAAGGCGGCGTTCCCGGGTAGCCTCATCTCTCGTTTTGGCGATTTGCACTGGCCCGCAAGATCGCCCGACTTAACCGTTCCAGACTTTTTTTGTGGGGTTTTTTGAAGTCCCGTGTTTACGTGAACAAGCCCGAGACCCTAGAAGCCCTCAAGGACAACATTCGACACGAGTGCGAGAATCTGTCGCCCGAAGTTCTCGCCGAAGTGATGAAAAATGCCATAAAACGAGCCCGTATGGCAATCAAATGTGACGCGCCCATTTGACCGATGTCATCTCTGACCAATAAAATTCTAAAGGTTCAAATAAACATATTCAACAAACAGAATCGAAGTTTTTCATTTAGAAAAAAAATGAGAGCCAAACAACATCGGATGACTTCTTCTGGCCCACCTGTGATAATCAATTTCCTTGGTAAAGAAGTGAAACATCTTAAGGAAGTCGTGAGTTGTTTTCGTCTTCTACTTTATTTCGAACTCGTGTAGGAACGCAAATCCAGCTACTCATCAATTGGCTACCCATCACAGTCCCAGGTAATATTTCAAAGGCGACACACGTGTGCATGTGCATGCAAAGCAAAAAAGAAGTACGAAGGTCTGCACTCTGCAACCGACGCGTCACTGCCGATGCACACACAAATTTAAATATGCTCACGGAACGAATAAATCCTCGAACGAGCATAAAATTGATTTATTACATGTAATATTGTTACGGTAGTTGGAAATAAATGCAAACTGTTATACGGAAGGAGCTAAATAGTGCTGGGATAGACCCACCCTGTCCTTTCGGTAATAATAAAATTCTACCTAATGCCCGCAGAGTGGTGCAAGCAGACTACGACGACGACCGTATGTAAGGGTGGTTTGGGGTTGGGGCCGAACTCACCAACACTACGCTGAATCAAATTACGTTATGCCATCTGTCGCCAGCTTCACCGCAAATAAAGAAAAGAACATAACCCGAAGAGGCCACGTATCTTATTTTGTCTTCCATGCAATATCAAGAGAGATGACTATAGACAAGAAAATAAAAAAAAAATACTTAAGTACTTTCTCGCATTCGGCATAAGGATGACATGGCTGTGAGAAGGAATGCCCCTCCCTCCGCCGTGTCGTCCTTGCAAGGAGGTGTTTAATCAAATCGATTTTTTTTCCTGTTTTTGTTGTTTACCTTTGTTTTAGGAATTCGCTAGAAATAATTTAGTTTTATAATCATTTATTCTAGAGACAGAGAAATAATAAAGAGAGCAAAGTTGGAAAATTACAGGCGCAACTCCTGGGGGATTTGGCGGCGGTCATCCCCCAGAGAAGCTACACAAAACAGGGAAAAACTGAAAAATCAACTGCGTTGTTCGCCGTTCTCTTATCCTCTGCTAATACCTCACCTTGTGTGTCTTATCTGCCGCCCAAGTAACTTTATCCCATTCAATCCATCCCCCCCTTATCCCAAACCGCGCCACCGGAACATTGCTGCGAATGCTCGTACAGCAATTTACGACACCGATGTGATCCGATTTAACTTTTCATATTGTTCTTCTTGTTATTCTGCGTCATCTTTTCAGTATTTTTTTCTTTTCTTTTCTTTTCTTCTCATCTCATCGTCGCCGCTGCCGTGCAACTTCCATTCGCATTTCGATCCCCTTTTATCACTGTGCGCGAGGACCTACCCCCAAAATATATAATAAGAAGACGAGCACGAGCACGAGCACGAGCAACACGGGGAGGACTTTATCCCGGAGAAAGTTTCGCACATTTCAACAGTTCGCCGCACAGCAATTGTTGGATGACTTTGTAAATTATATATTCCATGGATTGGAGGTGTAGTTACTCTTTTGAATAATAAAAAAGGATTACAAATTCAGCAGATACAACCAACAATAACCAGCAACGAGTGCGGAAAACAAATGAAACTTGAAGCCCCATGCCGATTGATGTTGAACGAATCTATGGGTTTCTTTAAATTTGATGAAAACGGCAAGTACTCCTCGTTGACCAAGGTGAATTCCAGGGGATCAACAGCAGCTAGCTCTCGGGGAGTTTCCGGCGCAATATTTAATTAAAACGGAATCTGGATTTTAAATTGTCTCATTATGTTGAGTATTGGGAAATCCCTGTGAGAGCCTCGATACTGGCAGAGAATATCGAACTTTCCTGCCGACGCATGAGATTTGTTTCATTGCTCGGATGTACCCTCGGCTTTTATCTCGAGCTAGTGAGGTACGAGTACCGCTTTGGATATGAATTCCAAGGCGACAAAGTGTTACGAACAGAGAAAGTAGACACTTTCCTGCAGATGACAACCGAAAACCGCATCCAAATCGGTTCAAAATTATACAGATAGCCGCACTTGAGGACAAAAACACTTCAGAGACCAAAGCCCCGACTATCGGATTTATTTTTGAACCACTCTCTTAGGACTGCTGGCAGTAATAGGAGCAACATGTTAGATTCCCAGCGAAGAGTTGCCGCACGCAAACGAACATCGTGTTAACCCGCTTATGGGTCAGCAGAACCAAAGCCGAGCAAGAGGCTAGGAAAGGTTGGACTTTGAGGGAGGATGTGGTCCTGCGGACGGTTCTAAGATCAAAAAATTACTCAAATAATCAAAATTTGTGGAGAATGATGTGTGGAATGAGTTCGTTCAAGGAACTATGAGTAATTCCGTACATTCAGCGGGTTGGAGCCTTCATAGGTTGAAGCTTAGACCGTTTTCTTGGAAACTCGGATTCATTGAGTGAAGATCAAGGAGAAGGCTGTCATCAGGAGAAATTCGAGAGTGCATTTCCGAAACACTACAAAGATCTGAAAGAACAAAGCAAATGATGCAAAGTATTGCCGCCCTCTACGCAAGCTTTGCAGGCTATGTTGCTTCGCACACCAAGATGCTTAGCAAACGAAAAGTGTTCCCCCAATAAAAGGTCTACAGCGGTATTCCTGATGCTGAAATCAGGATTGCCGCTGATTTGTTACAAGCGTTCAAGACCAGGCGACACACAACTGTGTTCGTGAGAAACCCAATCCATAACAGAGGCGCACAAAGCAAGTTTAGGTCTCAAAAAAGCGACTTGTATGACAATCCCATCGAACATTTTGTTTCCCGCAATTACAGTGTGGCCAGGGACCCACGCAGGATTCAAAGAGTTCAGCCTCGCCAACGAATTTGAAAAGTTCTGAAGTCTTTGGATTTTTGAGCTACTTTAACCGGAGCCTGACTGCCGCTACAGACACAAATACTTTGACATTCCCAAGACCCCAGCGCCGGACCCTTGACACGTTTTGGAACCATCCGCGAAGATTTGACTAATCCAGGTCAGGACTCTGGCTGGAGACAGTCCTAAACGAAAGTTGACTCTATACATTTGCACAGCAGTCGGAGTTCCCGCGTCATTCCTTTTTCTTTTTTTGATTCTGACTCGTGTCAGAATTTAGACGGCATAGACACGAAGCGGGGATCGTAGAAAAACTGTCGCGTTTTGCTACGATCTCCGTTATCATCGAAACAGCCAAACAGAGGCCACCCCGACTTGAACGGTTCATGATAAAAATATCAAATACAAGCAAAGCATGGACCTAGAGCAGAGTCAGACGTATCTGGGGAGTCAGCCGTGCAGGCTAGACTAAAGAAATCCAGTCCCATAGATGCCTAAGCGGAATTTTTCCCACCAAACAACCAATGCATAAGATAAAGAAGATCTTAAGCCCGTATGGAACCCTTTTTGGTTCAATTTCTTGTCAAAAACACACTTACGTTGCTAGAAATATTTAGAGCGCCTTGGATTTTGGATGTCGCATTCTTCCCTGCAAACGCAAAACACGCCAGGCTTCCCCGAAATCGGTGGAATCTTGTGCATTTGTTAAAAAAAACACGCACATTCCCCCAACGTTTTTTCAGTTTTGTGAACAATTTACAGCTTTATGTTGACAGATGGCGCTAAATTTCATGACGCACTTCAAAGTGTGCCCGCACCTAAACACCTTTTGACATATTTCCTTCGATGCTAAGCTAAAAAAGTTCAACGAGTGTTTTGCACTACCCCATACCTTCGGTATCTATCCGGAAACCTCAAGATGTACCGCCATCCAGTTCTTTTTAAATAAAAGTTCGTCAAATAGACATTTTGAGAAGTACAAATCTCCCGCCGCCTTCGCCTTTAGCCGAATCACAACGAATTAAATAATAAAAAAAGAGTCGTAAAAATTAAATTAACAACAAACAACAAACAGTGAAACCAACCCTCAACAAGCCCTGTGCAGGACGACTCATTTACGACCCTATAGCCAGTCGTACATTTTCCCTGCTCTATTGAAATCAACAAGTTGATAGATTGAACAGCTCTCCCTCTCTCTCTGTGCAAGGTAACGAGCCGACACGACCGACGCTTAGACATAACAAATCATAAATCTACAAAACGTGTCGCAAGTCGTAAAACTAAGTAACTAGTGTCACAAAGTACAGACGTCTTCTACTGAACAACTTTTGTTCGCTCAGTTCGGAAAGAACAAAACACCTTGCTCTTCATATTTTGTGTTATAAAAAAAAGTGTAGAGTGGTTTCTTTGGTACGCGTCCGTTTAATCAACAAGGAGCAACAAGTAACGCAACCGTAAAACGATAGCCCCCACCCCAGGCGACTGAGGAAACGTAAATAAATTAATGTTTAATTTTAACGCATAGCAAAGTGTTTGTTGATTCAACAAGATTGTGTTTATTTATACGGAAAGGAGAAGTCTTATACGGAGGGGCGCCTAATTAGAAGCGTCGGAGATCTAATTAATTAAAGGCAATTAAGTGATTGTCTAAATGTAGTCAGTTACGAAATTTAATCAAGCGTTTGCTTCCCTTCGATGGAAAAATTAAATATCGAGACGATTCGGGTGGCTGTATTTTTATTTTGCCAAGCAGTGGTAAGCTTTTTCAGTTTGACGATGAGGTCGATGCATAAAACAGGTTACGTTCTAATTTGCTTTGTTGTTAATTTTATTGAATTAAATTTAAGCAATTTCGGTTAAATAAGGTCAACAATAAGAACACTTTTTTTGAAAAGTGGTGCATCATTCACCTACTTCGAGCAATGTGTGTCAAATTTTCAGCTGAACGCTGTCATTTTGGAACGAGAATGGAACGAAACCACTAAACTAACAAATGGCTTCGTAGTTGACCAGGCTCAAAGAAACGAAATAGAAGAAATCAACTAACGGCGTAAATCTTTAAACTATCGGTATAATAAATGTATCAATAAAATGTTGTTACAAACCGTTAAAACGAAAGGCAACGAATGAAACAAGAACCAAGCAACCATAGACCATTTGCAGAAAATGCCAAACTGTCTCACTGAGCACGGTAGGCAGTGGGAGTGGGACAGCAAATTATTTGAGTAGTTCCAGCTTTGCTTTTCCTTGGTGGAAGCAAAAATTGCACTAACAGAGTCAAGCTACGATTACACTCATGCCACTTTTCATGTTTGACATGCCGACGTCATTAGGCGAGCACAAGCTGAACTGTTATACAAAAATTTCTTTTTACGTTCAGAGTGCGCTCATAATGCTCAAGCTCCATTCAATGCTCAGCTCTGAACAAAAAAAGAAAAACGCCTAATTATGACATTTGTCCAAAATTTGTCACTACATGCGATCGCTTGTCAAGCGTCTGGTCACTCTCACGAAGGACGCACGAGTTACCACCGAAAGGCAGAATTTTTGTGACGTCCACATGTCAAAATTGTCCACGTGTAATCGTAGCTTTATAGGTTATACTTTGCGAAGTCAAAATGGCGAAATTGTCAATACTGAGTCAATTATCTACTGTCACTTACAATTCGTTTAGAAGCAAGGTTAAAAATGGCTTAAGAATAGACTGAAGAGTGTTATATTATGAAGTTTACAAATTGTATTCAACGGAAAATTGGATTCCATGCACAGCGTATAGCTCATAGTATGGGGTTGTCTTCCGTTGTGGCTCGTGGGTGTTCTTGAAATGAAACTAACTCGTTGTTGAGCTATTTTGGTCGTTAGTAAAACGAAAAAGCTAAAAGTCAGTGGAGGGTAATTCTCAAAACCATTAGGCAAAAGCAACAGGAAACGGAAGTAGGGAACAAAAAGAGGGGCACGAAATAAGTAATGAGCTACAGAGATGGCGTGAAGCTTCAACTCGTCTATACCTAGGTGGATTGTGGCATTTCTCTTACGTGAATTTTTTTTGATCTAGCTTTTCGTGGATTCCAACCATCAGTTTCTTGCTGCAATTCCTATTTCGAGGTTAAGTTCGAACAAATTTTTCAATGCGGATTGCAATTGTGATAAGAAGTTTGACAGTTGACGGGAACAACTTTGATATCTTAAATTTGACCTATTTCCATTTCACCACAAGTACAGAGACGACTTAACATTTCCCTGACTCCTTGAAAGTTATCTCCAGACAGTTGTCAGGTCTTGCAATACCATCCAATGGAAATGGTGTTCCAAATGTATTAAACTGAGCACGGATGGCTGTAAAATCCGACAATCAGCTGACAAAAGCCTAACAATTCTAAATTGTCAGTTCATACGGCTGGCAGATTTCGCCACAAAGTCTATCAATTTCTTTGTCAGATGGATGGACTGACAATGACTTTTCTGACAGCGTTGTCAGATTGGCAGATGTTTGTTACTGAAGTCGATCAGTTGTCAACCTTCTACGTGTTTGACTTATGATTAATTCCCGCTTGGGTAGCCCGTTTTTAGCAATCTCAATTCCACTCGAAATTGCAATTGGGAACTGTCAATTTTTCTCTCACAACGTTGCGAAAGGAAAGGCATTATCAGACCGTCGGCCGTCCGAACTGTCGTGTGAATACCCCTGTGTACCTTTGAACCCGCTTTCAGTGGGAAATAACTTCGCATAAAATAAGTGAAATTCTTTCCTACTCGAGGCGAAGTTGTTTCGCATATGAAGAATATAGAATCACTGTCAGTGTATTTTGGAAGTCTAAACGTAGTTTCACTGCTGCTGTTTTTTTTTTTAATTGACAAAAGCAAATGAATAGTTCAAATAATTCAATTTGCACTGCCAAACCGTCTGACAAATAAAATGGTAAGAAATTGGGACAAAGTGTTGCAACCCTGTAAATTGGCAATTAAGTTCCGGTGCACATTTATGGATTTTGCGTACCAGAATTCTCTCACTTTCATTAAATTGATCAGAGGAAACCTTACGCTGTGTGTTAATAAAACGCAATAAGCCGGCTCCATCGGCGTCCTATTGTCAGCACATTGTTAGACCTGCCAAAATGTAAGATCTGACAGCTGTATAAATATGGATTCACTTGTATGGAGACGGGGTGTAAAAGACCAGTCCGGAAAACAAGTGGAAGATATTCGGCAGATTAAAGAAAAGAATTCAGTCCCAAACTTGACATACATCACACCTTTTGACAGTTGGTCAATTGGTTAATTGGTAAAATGGATGCCCAACCAATTTGCCGATAGATGGGCGACAAAAAGAAACTTTAAAAAGTTTTCAATTCATTTGTTTGCGCTCTGTACAACTGGTTATACGGTAAACTGGTTCCAATGAGCAATCAAATCAACATAAAACGTCATCATTTTAAGGAAAAAAGAACTTATTACCCACATATTTAAAGATTTGCACATCAATTTGTTTAAAGAAAACCCAGCAACGAAAAATGCAAATCAGCACCGAACCAACTGTACAGAAACTCCATAAAAAGAAAGAACGACTGCTGAGAGTCACAGAATCACGATAATTTATTTGATCGCCAATAATTTGCATGTTTTATTTGCAATTCTCGTTGTCAGTTTGTGTCGTCTTGCTCAATCTGAAACAGCCACAGCAGCGAAGCAGCATACTGGCCACGTCCTCCCCAGCAACAAAACTGCGACAATAATGCGATTCGCCTTTGCTTATAATTCCAGCGAAATTCATTCGAAATGAAGCGGCGAAAATATTCTCACCGAAAACATTAAACAAAGGTCCATGCAAATTTTGTATTACTTGCATTTGTTTTGTTTGTTTAAATGGTCACCTTGTGTGAAATAGAAATCAGCAAACTAGAAAGCGATCGTCTAAAAATCTAAATGAATCGATGATGTTCTGATTTGTTCGGCGGAGTATTGTGGCGCGCAAAGTGGAAGTGGAACTGCAGGTACGCTTTGTTGTTGATCTGCACGGTTTTGTTTCTCTTCTTTATTCCCGTTCTAAATATACACACGCAGAGTGGCTGGATACTCGTACTCCTTGGAATACCTGAAATATCTTTGTTGGGCTGACCAAGTTCACGACGACATGATCGACACAGGTCCAACGTGCAGTGCATGGCATTGAGTTCATTCCACTGACTTGGGAGGGGTTGTCATTGTTTCGTGGTGTCGACGACTGAAAGTGTAGTGTTGCCATGTGCGATGGGTTTATTTGTTTTTTTTTGTCAGTCGAGGGCAGAATTTTTTAATATTTCGCGACAAGATAAATAAATAAAAAATAAAATAAATAAATAATAAAAATAAAAAATAATAAATTAATAAAAAATAATAAATTAATAAAAAATAAATTAATAGACGGTTATTGTTCCGACAACTGCCTATGATTTTGGGGAAGTGCTGCAGAACTAACGATTGACTTTTAAGCGTAGTTTTTATTAAAAATCGAATAAAACACTCAAATTTGCATCAAATATTCCAAATTTTTGTGTAATCGATAAATAGGCCTTTGCCATTTACGTTTTAAAGACAACTTCATGTAAAAGTTGTCCGCTTCTCCGTTTCAAATGGTCCATTCGGAAGGTAAAATTTTGCGTCACTTTTTCGAGCGTTTCGGCCTGTATTCCACGAATTACGCGTGTTATGTTATCCTGTAAGGCTTTAATCGTATTTGGCTTGTCCACATAGACTAACGACTTTACATAACCCCACAAGAAATAATCAAGAGGCGTTAAATCGCATGATCTGGCGGCCAACTCACAGAAACATTTCGAGAGATAAGCTGCTAACCAAATTCATCCTTCAACATTTCCATTGTTTCACGAGCTGTGTGGCATGTGGCACCGTCTTGACCAAGTTCAACTCAGCCAACTGGGGCAAAAAAAAAGTCGCGTATCATGGCTCGATATCGTTCGCCGTTGATGGTAACGTTTCGTGGACCGATGATACCACCAACCACCAGCCCATAAACCACACCAAACTGTCGTTTTTTCGAGATGCATCGGTAATTCTTGTACGCGAGTCGATGGTTTAATGTCCAACAGAGTAAATTTGGTGATAACAGCACGAATTGTTGAAATACAAGGTACGACCACAATATGGTCGTAACAAACGGTGCACATTTTTCACAGAGCACGAATTTTTATAATAAATTTGCAATTGTTGCTCGTTTGTAAGTCTTTCCATGATTAAATGGCAGGGTATACTGAAAACTTTTCACTTTGACAGATGGTGTGTGGACGCCATTACAAACCAGTGCTGCCAACCTGAAAAACTTAACTCTTTAAAAGTCACCCGTTGTTAGTTGGGGATCTCATAAGCTTGTTGCGCACTCATAATATTCAGAATTCCAAATGTAATGCCTACTCCAATGAGGTTATAAGGTCCGCACTGAATTTTTGTACTTTTTGAAAAGTTTAGTGTGGCCAAATTCAAACAAAAAAATACTGCCGCACTCCCCTGCTTACTCGGAGAAACTGGTTAGTCACAGTTTTGGTTTTATGCAATTGTGGGTAAATGAATAGGGCAGAGGTGAAGGAGACTGACACAGTTCGTTTGTCTTTTCGAAGAGGAGGATGACTGTAATCTGAAAGGAGACTGGCGGTGAGTATGATTGTAAGGAATTTGCTGCAGATGACGGCCTGTCTTTTGAAAGGACGGAGGAAGCCATAAAAGCCTCTGACATCCCGCCGGAAGAAAGTAGACTGGTAACCTTACTACTTACACCAACTATTGATGCGCTAGGCAAAGCGGTCGTTCCTGAGGAGGTTCAGAGCTGGTTTTCGATTGAGCCTCTGTAACGAATTTGCTGTTACCACGAGCATCGGTAGGCGCAGTGGCTGTGTTAGCCTACTAAGCGGCGGTTCGATCACCGAAAAAGAAACAAAGTCAATCAAAATGACAAACATCCGACCAACATCCGAAAGTATAACTGTCAAGAAAGAGCTTCTCAATTAGCCGTTTGGACTCGGCATAAACTTGTAGACCCCTCCATTCGTCCTAAAAATGAAAAACTCACACAAAATTAACGGTTGTGAGGAGCTAGGCCTACGGACCTGTTGCGCAAACTATTTATTGACCGCTCAGGTCTTCAAAGATATACCTTCAGAGGTTAAAAAAAGCCCAGTATCAAGAGCTGGACCGGCGCAAAAGAGGTGAATAGTGTTTCTTTTTCTTCTTTCTAAGCTTCTATAGAAATCTTTGTCGGGTACTCTCATCAGTTCTGTTAATACCCCCCCCAATGAAGCTTTTCTGGTTCCAAGTAATAAAAAAAAGTCTTCGAGTCAAGCCCGTCTGCATGTTACGCACGTGAAATAGAAGCGACCTCAAACGAGTAAC
Source organism: Cheilosia impressa (assembly GCA_948293265.1). Classification (NCBI taxonomy): domain Eukaryota; kingdom Metazoa; phylum Arthropoda; class Insecta; order Diptera; family Syrphidae; genus Cheilosia; species Cheilosia impressa. The sequence continues at coordinate 1,017,547 of OX411882.1, forward strand.
CAGAAACTTTCCACCTAATGCCCTTAGAACTTCCCATGGCCATATGTACCAGAGTTCCTTTCTAAGGAGTCTTTCATTGAATTTGAATGTCCTCAATCTCCAACAGCTGAGACGTCAAAACAGCACCGCACAGTACTCATTTCATTCCATTCCTGGCTTCCAACTTTTGCTGTTACTCCGCTCATGCGCATGTTGACATCCGACTCGGGCTAATTTCGTTTTATTCGACGCGCTGGGTATGCATATTTTTCAATTTCCGCTGTTTTCCCAAGTAAATTCAAAAGTTCGCATTACGTAAGAAATAAAAAACAGAACACCACCACGCAGCTACAACAAACGGGGGGCGAAAAAAACGAAAACAGTAATTTACATACAAACTGCTCAGGAAGCAACCCCTTTCCCCAATTTCACCCTTTTCCCGTCTTCCGCGAATTTATCTACTTTGCATTTTATTTAAAGGCATCCTTATGGATTTCATGACGGCAGCATGTGTTCCTAAATGCGCCAGCCAGCAGTTTCCATCAAAATTAACTTTGTGGTCGGCACAACTATACCGGGAAGCGGGAAGTTTCCTTTTGGCAGTCGTTTTTCCAAGTGGAAAATTCACCTCTTTGTGAGTTCTTTTCAAAGTTAATGTCGAAAAAACAAAGAATGTCTCAAAAATGCACAAGTTGTGCCATAGAAAATGTTATCTTTTCGAAAGAGTTCAATTCAATTAGTGGAACACACAGCAACAAGTAGGCGCGCTGATAAAGGGGATTTAATTTGTAATCTCCTTTTTGACAGCGCATTGACATTGACGTCGCCACCGCCTACGCACTATCTTAAATCAGAGCAAATACTGCTTTTTATTGGCTGCCGTCTGCCGAAATCGAAGTAGCAACACGCATGTGGTTTTATTTGATGTAGTAGAGCAAATAGGACTTCCAACGCTAATTGCATGCATTTTATTTACCCATCGTTATCGAAAGGAAAACATGCTACAGTACTTGAAAGTGCCGTAGGTAAGCCATGGAGGTCTTAAACAATTAATTGTATGCAAGGCAAATAGACACCTACCCTCGGGTAATAAAGACTGTAATAACTTATCTACTGGGTACACGGGAGATGCGTTCGAGCTGTGTCTATGTTTACTGACTATCTTCTGCATATTTGTTTAATAGCACGGGGCTATAGAGGATTGCATTGAGAAACCGCCCTTTTATAACAGAGCCGAGTTCAAACCAAAAAAACTGCTGCCATTGGTGCGACAGAAAGAAAGTTTGTGGCCTTGATAAAGCTTTAGGACAAGCTGTCAAAAAGTGTCACAAGGAATACAAGATTGGGACAAACACGGAGGTGTCAATTTTTTAAAAGACACCGACGGTCCTCATATAGTGTCTTTTACAAGGTGGGCGAGTGCGAGAATCTGTCACCCGAAGTTCTCACCGAATGGATGAAAAATGGCATAAAGCGAGCCCGTATGGCAATCAATTGTGACGGCGCCCATTTTGCCGATATCATCTTCTCGACTTGACCAATAAAATTCTAAAGGTTCAAATAAACATAATCAAAAAACAGAATCGAAGTTATTTCATTTAGAAAAAAAATTAGAGCCAAACAACATCGGATGACTTCTTTTGGTCCATCCTGTAGAAGAACTTCCGAACTTTGACAACGTCTAACTTCCAATTTCCCAACATTCCACTACCAAAAGTTTGCAACTGACTTGTGATTCATCCAGTAATTTTTGGACAGGCAATCCAAGCTAGTTCAAAAATTCTATATCGCGATTGATCGGGCAACGGCGAAAGGTTCAGCTCATCGTAAACACCGCTGCAAATTTGTTCCGTCGAGTATTGAAAGGTTTTCTTGCAAAATTTGACAGCTTGACAGCTGTATGGAATCTTATACCCTAAACATAAGACATTCAAACACATTAGTAGAATTTAGTCCAATTTCGTGCCTTTCTATCAAACTTTTGGGTAAGGGAACGACGTTTGAGTAACGTATTCCATTGCATTGCATTTTTAGGGAATAGACCTATTGTGACAGAGTAAGGGGACGTCCAAAACGTCAACTAAAGATTTGTCTGAGCTAGGTATACGAACGCGTTGACTAATCAACTCAAATTGTTTTTGTATCCTCCCAGTTTATTGTCAATTTTGACATTTCTCGGCTAGATCTATCGGCTAAACCTCCATTTTTTTTATTTTGAATTTTTACACTTCGAAACGTCAGTGTCAAATGCCTGAATGATGCCTGCAGGCAGGATTTTCTTGACTAGATTTGGAGGCGCTCACAGCTGAACCGAACCAAGTCATGGAATATAAAAAAATTTAAAAACTAGTGCGAAACTCTAATCAGTTCTGTAAGGGACTAAGTCAAAAAGTGTTTCGTTCCCAAGAAACCCAAGTCAATGGCTCTCATTTTAATGGTAGTTCATTTACTCAACCTCAAATATCTTCGAATTGTCTTCTTATGACTTGGTTCGGTTCAGCTCTGAGCCCTCCATTTGTCGTCTACCCCTCCATAAACGTCAACTGGAAAAGCTTTTTACGGGACCAATCTAGCCCATTAAAAACTGAAATACATTAGGCCAGTCAGTTGTCAGACTTACTAAAGCAGAAGTCCGAACGTCCTCATTGTGACAGAGTAAGAAGGTCTAACCATTTAACAAGCGAATCAGACGAATTAATTAAAGGGTGTCCCAAAATTATGCGGCAAAGTGCTGCCAATAAACGAAAACCGACAAAGTGACAGCTGACAGTGTAGAATGATTAGAAATGGAACGCCATACAAACAATTAACCCGTTTTCATTTTGGGTTAGATTTAGCGACGTGGGTGGTAGTTTTTATTTGTGAAGGGCGTCATCGGAAGTGGTCAGCAAAAACAGGTAGTAGCGACATGATAATTTGGCAATTTGTGCCTCAATTGACATCAGATATGTTTGCGAATGTCACGTGGTTGTCAGGGCATATAGCCTGAGAAACAACTAAATACAAATGCGTCATTTCTGGACATGTAAATTTTCTCTTTTTTTGTGATCAGAGTTGGCCATTCAGAACATGCGACTTAACACTGTTGGACTTTCTTTTTCAGGCGTTTTTGAGTCAAAGATTTATGGCGTCAAGATCACGACCACCTGGGACGCAAATTACGCGCTTTTTCAACGAAATGCAGCTACATTTATGCACAAAAGGGATGGAAAATTGTGCGACGAAAGGATGCGTTTGTGCCAGCAAAACCGTTTTCCCGAATGATATTCCATACACAACCCTTTTACTTTGCATGTAATTAAAAACCAGCTTCCTTCGTGAATTTAGGAAAAGCCTTTAGTTCGTCAGTTCGTGGCTAGTGACCCAGCTCTTGAAAGACATAAGGTTCGGCCAGCTACAAAGGAGACGAACAATGGTTTCCCAAGTTGTGCTGACTTTATTCCTCTTTATAGACAGCAGTCTCCCTGCTCATTTGACACCCTTTTTCGGCTTATTGTCTGGAAGTTGAAGAAGTACTTCAACATAGAAGCATTCCCGATCTTTGGATGCGTTCAACACAATTTATATTTCACTACAACAAATATAAAAGCTGACGTGTAAGTACGACTTCTTAGCGTAAGTTAGAGTAAGTGGTTTTCGACAAAACACGTCGAGACTCCTGCAAGACATTTCAAAGTTCTGTTGAGCCATTTGGCGTCACATTAACATGCATTAGCACACGGAACTGGATAATCGGATTAATATGTTGGAAGTGCAACCAGTGCTAACAAATATGAAAAACATCAAAAGCAGGGGAGACCATCAGCGTACCTGTTGAATAGGACACTGAGTTTCTAAGACTCTAGCAACAATTTATTTCTAGCTGCGGCTTGGATTGTAAATTTTTCAAAGAGAAGAGAAGGGACCTCCGGACTGGTGTCGGTCCGACGGGTCTAAGATCGACATCGGTGAATGCCCGTGTTTCTTTAAGGAAACTCTGTAACGCTAAGCTCAAACGTTTTCGGGTGCAGAAACGATTGACGTCTGCAACATTAAAAAGACCATCGCGCACGAAAACGTTTCACGCCTTACAGCATCTGACCTCTGGTTCCACGAGAATCATTCAGAATCAAAAATGATTGCAGTATCTTTGACTCAAGATGGAAAATGATTTGAAAAGACGCTCCTATCTCGATAGAAACATCCACATATGTGCTGACAGGCAAGCGGCAATAAGGGCGAGAAATAGTTGGACAAATATCATTTGGCAAGGCGGTGGCGGTATGACATTTGAATATTCCTGCTGATGAAAAGGCGGATGGACTTGCAAGAAATGTGACAAAAAATGGACGCATATTTGGTCTTTTAAACTGTAAGCACTCCGCTGAGTCACTTGCAAGGAAAATTGCCATTGAATTCTTGTCACTAGTCGAACAAACCTTCGTTGGGCCAATCTGAATAGATGCAGACAGAGAAAACACATGATAAGAGTTTTGCCCTTAACTCTGGGTTATAGCTCTTCTGTGTGCCTACATGTGAGAGATCTAAATTCATCATCAGGCTGATTCGCAAACTCACGCGGGTCATTATTAGACATGAAACGCGGAACGGCTGGGCATACGGTATAAAGTATAACAAGTACAAGGTGGGCCAAAAGAAGTCATAAACGAGCCCGTATGGCAATCAATTGTGACGGCGCCCATTTGTCCGATATCATCTCCTCGACTTGACCAATAAAATTCTAAAGGTTCAAATAAACATAATCAACAAACAGAATCGAAGTTTTTCTTTTAGAAAAAGAATGAGAGCATAACTACATCGGATGACTTCTTTTGGCCCACCCTGTATAACCGAAGCTGTTGGGACTTTGAATGCTGAGCGGGCTTGCGGAATGCCCAACGGATTCAGAATGAACTCCTGAATAGTTGTAGTAGATAAACAGCCATCATCACCTCGGAACTAGATGATCTAATAGAGCTTTACGAGCTCCTATAAGCGATAAATTTTAGGGCTAAATTAGGAAAAGGCGATTTCATTTTGTTATGACCCAGATGAAGGTGTAAGAGAAATTGTGGCAACTATTAAAGGAGCTGCAATTGACGGACCTTTTTCAGTGGAGAAGGGATTTTGACAAGTTAAAGCTTCATCCTGAGCCTCATCGTCCGATTTTGCTCTTTTAAGCAGGAGCTTGGGCATGGTTAACGAAAGCGAATGTATTATTCGACTGAATCTGGGACCCGTTTACGTTAAATCTGTTTGGAGAAGAAGAGTTCAAAGAAAACTCTTCAATCTGTATAGCAACATGAACCTGGTTACATAAGTTGAAATAAGTCGTCTTTGACTCCAACGCAGAGAACGCAGTTGAGGAAGACCCGCGGAAGGTGGAGCGCACACGAAAAAGGGAACTTCAGAGGGAACTGCGCTAACTGCAAGGACTTATACGGGCGCTCGGGTCCACATGAGTGAAAATAGAAGTCGTATATGATTCCAAGGATATGCAAGGCAAATGGACACTTACGCTGCACCCCGGATGAACAGCGCAGTAAGGACGACCCAACCTTATGTAGGTAGTGCGAATCGGAACACGCAACTGGAGACAGACAAACACCGCACTAATTAGAGAGGCGTATTGGTTGAAGCCAAAGTCACCGGACCAAGTAAGAAAATAAGTCGTCTTTGATGGCTAGGATTTCAAAAGCGAATGGACACTAACTCAACAACTCAACAGAGTTTCCGCTGCACCCCGGATGGACAGCGCAGTAAGGACGACCCAACCTTATGTAGGTAGTGCGAATTGGAACACGCAACTGGAGAACATCGGAACATCGCACTAACCAGCGAGGCGTATTGGTTGAAAAAAGAAGTCTCAACCCCAACAAGCCGATGTGCAACCCGAAGAAACAACACAGTAGAAAACGATCCCAACTTCGGAAGGGTGCCTCAACCAACCTGGAGCAGCACACTTAAATCGACCAAAAGCATTCCCACAAGTTCACACAATAACACCACCGTCCAATGAGAAAACTGTTTCCAAATGTTACGCTCAAATGTGCACAACCATGTCCTTGGACGGAAGGACCCAACACCCAACAGCCAACAGGAATATATTTAAATATTTGCTCCAGTAGGCAACCGACTCAAAATACGTGTGTACATATTTCTTCCCTTTTTTCAGTCCAATTACGATATTTCGTTCCATTGAGGCATGTATCAATGTTGCCATTACCTCGCTTTTAGGTGGTGTTCGCCTTTATATTAACATAATTTCTCCACGAGCTCTGCTCTTCGCCCCATAATAATAAAGGAATAAAAATAAAACACGGGATGCCAAACACGTCTATCCCGACACAAAACAAAATCACATTGTTGTCCTTTAATCTGTGTTTGTGTTTTTTTTTTGCTCGTTTTTCTCGGCTATTGTTTTGCGAATGTGCCCCCAACAGTTTGCAGAAAAAAATTGTGTGAACTGAACACATATAGAACAGATGCCACCTACCATGTCATAGGTACCGAAACCAAATTATCTATGTATACGACAAATCTTATTTTCTTGTGTTTCTAAAAAAAAGGACGACATTCCTGTATCAAAATGCGTTTTGTCACCACTATCAAAGGAAGAGGACGGCACTGTAAAAAAAAACAGCACACAGCAAGCAAATCAAGAGGTTAAGGAGGTGGAGCACTATTTGCTCGGTTTATTTGCGAGAAAAATCCATGCGCTGGAAATATATCATCGTGGTCATCGATTTTTTCTATCCTGACAGACGAATTTCTGGTGTTTGCAACTATTTACTGGTGTTGGATGGGATGAGCTTTCTTTTTTTGTAAATTAAGGCTCAACCTGGAACAAGTAACTGACAGGACGGAGGTTGCAAAAGAATAAACATTTGATTGAAGGATTTTTGTAAGTGGGGCTATTGGTATTGAAAAAATGAACTCACCAGTCTTCTCTTTGATCTCGCACAGCACGGAAAACAAGGCCGGTTTCATTCGGTGGCAGTTCAATGTGTGTTTTCTCGCCTGTGCCTCGTCCAGCGATTGCTCGGAAATGCTCATAATTTGCTGCAGAATCTCGCCTATATCCTTTTGTTTGCGGACCTCGTTCTCGTTGCCACCAGCGTTCGTGCCGTCGTCCTGTCCGGGCATTCCGTAGCCTTGTGGTGCCATCATACCTCCTGTATGGGCCATCATACGATTGGGATCTTCCATAATGTGAAAGCTCGAATTGGACGAGGAATCAATCTTGCAGCCGCTTCAGTGTATCCTTCAGATTGATGCCAACGATTCTATGCACGCAAAATAGACAAACTTTCAGTAAATATCTTTAAAACAAATCAAAAACAACAAAAACTATACGTAAAACAAAAGAAAGAAGAAGAAGAAAAAAAAAAACGATTCCCGCACAGTACCAGGGTGTCTACTTGAAAACCGCGACGAGCCGTCAACCCTGAGAGCAGCAAACACAACAAACAACTCGAATCTATTTCCCGAAGTGGACTGAATGTATACGAGCATCTCAAAGATAGTTTTCCCTTCAGGCATTCCATTCACTCAACCAGCCAGCCAACCAGCTATGCCAAGTGCAGCAGGCAGCAGCCATCCAGCATCAGCGCGCGCGAGAGAGGAGCAAACTCGTCACTTGTCATGTCGATATGCCTGCTTGCCGTTCCTATATCGGATTGTGGCCAGAAGAGGATGAAGCATACCCCTCCATCAGCACGGAGGGGTAACAAGGGTATTTTGAAATAACAAAACAAAAGGAGATTAAGTGGTATTCGGCTCTTTTATGCTGTGTGTATAGAGTGTACGTCGTCTCCTCGCCCGTCACCCGCACGTTTATGTTTCTCGAACAGAGGGCACAGAGGTGAAAGTAGAAAGAGCCAAAAGTTAAGCGCGACGAAAAATCAATGGATACTATCATTCAATGCTTCATGTCGCTACAATCACGGTGCTATGCTGCTGCCTTTGCTTACAACGAACGTTTATGTTGGACAGTAGTTTGCGTGGTGCATTTGTTGGTCGCCTCGTGGAGACGGAAAACGCGCAAATAAACAAAAAGGATTGAAGGTCGAATGGGCTTACTTTGATCTCATGGATGGATTGATCGTTTTGCCAGCCACGTGACTGTCATTAAAGTTACTTTGTTGTTTTTATTATCCTGCTGCGGGGAGTGCTTCTCACTTCTGTGGCTTCTATCGTGCGCAACAATGTAGGTATGTTTTATTGAGTCCGGTCGGACACACAACTATCGATGTGAACGAGCGCCCATAAAAAGGACACCTATCAATCGGAATTTCTTTCCTATTGGACGTTTGGCGGTGAGGGTTTTAGTCTCGGCAAAATGGCTAATTAAATTCTGTCGTTCGTTGCACTTTTAGACCGCCGATCTATCTCGACTCAGAGCTGCGAACTCTGCAAATGAGATCACAATGGCGCTTGCCAGTCGCTGCTCATCTGGCGGAAGTAAATAGAAAAGGCTTGTCAAGCCACACCAAGGAGATTCTTATAAGACACTGATCATCAGTTCTGCTACAACGCCGCAGAAGCATGGACATTAGAGAAGGCAGATATCCTTGTTAATTTTGAACGCACAATTTTTTGACAGTGACGGGATTTGGAGAATGGAATTTAATAGTAAACTCGACATTGACCTGGTCAGAAAAGAGCGATGGCGAGATGCAAGATCTTCAGTTCAATTTAGAACGAGGGGGCCTGAAGGAATATCCATGCCCAAAGAGGAACTCATGCGTCACAAAGTTCAGAAGATGCGAAGTAATCTACTGAGATGGGAAAGACATAAGCGCAATTGAGCATGAACGAACATATCACCCGGGCGTTGAAATCTACAAGCTCTGGGAAAAAGCAATGGGAAACGAGAACTTTCGCTTAATTTGGAGAACGAACGCTGACGATTTCTAACGATTAGTTTTCATTTAATGAAATATTCTACGGCACAATAACTTTTTAGCAAACTCTTCCGTTGGAATTGTAGTTAGAGAGCTGTTTTATTGAACACATACCCGAAGATACTCGTAGTAAAACAAAGCAATGTAAAATAGGCGAATGCTCAATAAAACAATTCAGAGCGACGATTGTGGTAAAGTGTTATAATCTAGTATAATTTTTGAATTTCTCGACCAGAGACAATGGCAGCGTTCCACTGCCCGCTAGATGACTACGATTAGCGGTAGTGGCATGTCAAACATTTGCCATTTGCGCTAAACGTCTTGCACTTTTTGTAAAATATCCCTTTCAGGGAAATTTATTAATCTAGTGCAAAACTGCCCGCTGCATTGAGAAAAAAAAACAAAAAAAATGGCCCGTCAAAGGAAATTGTTCAAAGGATTACAAAATAAAAATAAATACAAAGCCGAGCAAGTGGAATTGTGATAAAATTGTTAATAAGGTAAGTAAAATAAGAGTTTTGATATTTTTTTTATAATACTCGTATATTGCATCATTTTCATTTAATTAGTGTTAAATGTCACTTTGCAGCTGGCGCTAGGGTTCTAGTGCGGACGTTCCTTCGTCTGGGATATTTTGTGGTAGACATCTAGCGGACAATGGATAGCGGCCATTATTGAGACCACCAAATTCGGCCAAATTCCTGTTACTTGCCTACAAGCTATCCCTCTTATTAATAAACTCTGCGTAAAAGTTATCAACTCGTTATTCAGAAGTTATGTCAAGTTTTTGTATGTTGTCTGATGTCTACTAGCTAACTAACTTGTGCACATTTGTTTATTAATACGCGGGTATATTTTTATGGGGCGGAAAGTGCTAGAGTGCGCTTGTATTGTTACATAGAAATTCGTATTGACAAATGACACGTAACTTCGAAAATTCCTGCTCTCCAACACACTCGCACTTTGCATATGCCACTTCCGCTTTGAAAGTTGCTAGCAGCGTTCATAGAATTTTATCCGATTAATTTCAAATTGTTCGTGACGTGTGAATAATATTTTTTTTAAGGAATAAGTGTACATTTGCTAAAATTATTTATGAAAAATTAACAATGTAGATTGGTTGAGGGAAAATTAAAATATTTTGAGCAAATTTTCTTCATTATTAGGCGTTTTTTTTAGTTCAGAACTCAGCATTACGAGCATCGAGAATTATGAGCGCGCTCTGAACCGAGTGTGCTCAGATTAGGCTCAGCACTGAACTGAGCTTCAGCTCTGAAGCGAGCGTACTCGGCTTGTTCTGAGGTATTTATGAAACACACTTGAGCACATAGTTGTCATAAATGCATAAATTGAATATTTATTAATTGTTTTTTATTAAATTGGTTAATTTTCAGTTCCAGAAAAACAAGGTTCGTGCACCATTTAAATTTTTTTGCTCATCCTGTTTTTTTGTCTGTCAAATGTGACTGGAAGTGTGTAATCAGTTTTTCACTCATCCTGCTCAGTCAATTTATTCTGAGCTCATCGAGCGCGCTCTGAACGAAAAAAGGAACACAAATTCTGAGCTCTGATGCATTTGAGCTAAAAAAAGAAACACGAACTTTTTGTATAACAGTTCAGGTTGTGCTCGTAACTGAAAAAAAAGAAAACCTGTTTAAGAAAAATAACACACGAAATCGAAGTCAAGTATATCAAAAAACGGAAAATTCACAGCCATATTTGTCCTAATATATTTCTAGTATAAAAAAAAATCTCCTTTAGGTAATTTTATTAACCAAACATATCAAATTATTTGCCTGTCAAAAATGTATAACAACTAACCAATGGCAGTCAGTTATGCTAAAATGTGGTATTCCCGAACTCTATCACATTTTTTATCAGCATTTTTTCTTGTTTTTGCATGTCACATGGATTCTTAATTGACATAACACCGATAGGAAAACAAAATGGCGAATTTAAAAAAAGAGGATTGCGAGTTGAGGGTCTCAGTACGGTTTGTCTCTGGTCTCGACTTCTCTTTGATTTAACGTTTTACCGATTCTTGCTCGTTAGAACTAAATGGTACTAGAAATGTTTATAAGCAAATAATACATCACCGGAAAGTGTTGTCATATGCCTCTTCTACTTGGAATTAATGTTTAGTGTGAATTTCGTAAGTGCCAAGTGGAGCGTAATTTCTTCAATTGCGTGATGAAAAGATCCTACTTTAGTTTGTTTTACTAGTGCATCAATAACCTCTTGGTTACTGAATTCAGACGGTCAGTTATTCGTTTATAGGTATCCTTGTAAAGATATTCCCCCGTATTAATAAACGCTGCGTAAAAGTTATCAACTCGTTATTCAGAAGTTGCGTAAAATTTTTGTATGCTATCTGATGTCTACTAGCTAACTAACTTGTGCGCATTTGTTTATTAATGCGGGGGATTGTCTTTAACATGACAGATAGTTGACAGCTGATTGAGTACCTAGGTATATGGAATCAGTAAGCAGAAATATGAATATTAATTGTCATCCTGGTATAAGCGGGTATTTTTATTTATTAGATTTACTTTTAGATCTACAATACAAGGACAACATTATGCCAAAGGTCAGCAAGAAGACTTCAAGAAGATCAAGGTCTTGTTGGTTTTATAAGCATTTAAATGAAATGAGAAATCAAACTGATCAACTAAAACAAATATGAACTATGAAAACCGTAGAACCATACTCCCGTCAGAAAGTACCTCCCACTGTCCTAAAAAGTTAAAATTAATGACAAAACGAAAGAAATATAACAAATTGTTCCATTTTCCACTAAAAACAATTTATTTTTCTTCTCCTCAACTTCCTTCAAAAACTTTCAACCTGGCACTGCCTCTCGATGAACTGGCTTTCGCCCACACAATACAGATGAGCTACTTTTTATAACACTTGGCTGTGTTTCCACCCAAGGGAGTACTTTGACATTTTTTTTTTAATATAAACACTACGTACATGCACAATGGATATACGGAAAATATTTTACGAACAAAAAAAGAAAACACAGATACTCACATTCCAAGAAATTCAGTAAATCACAAATTGCACACCGCACCGTTTCAAAACAGCAAATCACGAATCAAATTTAAAACACAAATTCAATCAACAAATAAAAATTGTACAACATTCGAAGTTGGTATACATATATGTATTTTCGACACGCACGGCGATCTAGAAAGGAACAATAAATTCAGATTGAAGGGAAAGAAAAAAATTTGTTAGCCGAGATTTTGTCTTGTTTTGTAAACAAAAATTAACATTGTTAGCTCGAGACTAGGAAAACATTTTATAAAGCAAAAGAAAGCTTTTGATTGGCACTAAACGTCTGCACTAATGATGGGAATTAAAATGAACAATTTACCACAGAAATTTATATTTTTTCTAGAGGAGTGTCAGTCGCTTCTCCTCTGTGCTATGAATTTAATGGCCGACGCGATTATGTTCTCTTTCACACACAGTTCTCCTCGTCTTTTTTCCCGTCCACCACAATTTCGAGTTGGTTTTGATTGGATTTTGGATGTGGTGAGAAAGTGAAATAAATGGAGATATTCACCACGAATGAGCTATGCATTTGCCCAATGGGTGCGCTCAGCAAAAAATTAAGGAAAAAAAATTAATAAGCAGAAAAATTTCGACTGTTTTTTTTGATTTCCGAATGGATTTTGGCGTAAGTTTCACATAATTCTACGGGTAGAAGAGCGCCCGCTGAAGCGAAAAAAATAAAAAGCAATAGTGTGTTTCGCGAAGCACATCCTTTCACAGATGCGCTATCTTTTTTACTCAAACGTCAGAAAAACTTGTAGGATAACAAAGCTGGTTTATAATGGCCAGAGCAGTGTTTTGTTCAAATATTGTTGAAAAGCGCACAATTGGCATTACTTAAACTTCTCAGTTGTTACCAAATACGTTTGATAAACTTAATTTTTTAACTCAACAATGCTTTTATCTTGTTTTTTGCACTTTTTTATGCAGTTTTCAGTAATTTTTTAACATAATTAGCCTACATCCATACAAAATCCGTTTTGTTTTCCTACAAGTTTTTTAGCTGTCACTTGGGTTTTTCTTCTTCTCATTTGACACTATCGCAAACTAACCTATAGCTTTAGATTACTTTTCATTCAAATAAAGGGTGGAATGTCAATTTGTGCTCGTTCTCTAGCGCGAATAGATAAATGTCAATCGCGCTTTTAACAACGCTTTGAATTCTGATTGCATTTTTCGTTGAAAGTGACAATTAAATTCAATGTTCCGAACTATTCTTTTCGAGAAAATTCAATAAAGAACACTAAAGTGGTGGCGCCAATGTTGCAAGGGAACTTCAACAAATATGACTTATGCAAATGGAGGCGGCTTTTCATGAATTACGCTGCCTGGACACACATTTTAGCCTCCCCCATTATGTCGCTAATTTGTTGAAACCCTCTTTAAGCGGTTATCATTAACTTTTGCTGCTTTTTCATATTTGCGGAAGAAAATATAATAATTTCCCTCGTGTATTTTCAAAAATAGTCAACTTGGTAGATGTAAAAAGATAAAGAGCAAAATATTTGACAGATAACACACAATGACTTTTTTTTGTGTTCCCAAAATAAAAACCCAAACGTACCTATGTTTTGTAGAGGCTCCTTATATGGAATGCAGGTACCTATTTAAATATTTAAGGCCTGCAGTGACAATGAACTGACCTAATAGATTTAAACAATGCTTAACTTTATTTACTTCATATGCCTATTTTGTTTCGAACAACTTTTGTTGCAAAGCATCAACACCACAAATAAATGAATTTGAACTCATAGTTAGGTATATGAAAGGTGAAATCTTTGAACCTATTTTTATAGTTGTCACCTTTTGTCTGCATCATGTACTGGAACGGTTTGACGCAATTCGTTGCCTATCACAAGGGGGCATACCTAACCTATCCGTATGACATGCGGTTCTTCACAGTAGATTTCCGTTACCACCTGTTGACATCTTAGTATTCCCCAACTCGCAAGATTGCAATTAGTAGTCTAGCTAGTTCAGCAGTCGTATCTCTTACGTAATTGCTTTTTAATGCAACACATGCTACCGACTGCTTGAGTTTAGCAAAAACCGGTTTAAAATGCATATTATAATTCCGCTGTTTAGAAGTCGGCGATTATGCACCTAGTTCAACCTTCGTAATAGGCTTCGACTTCGCGATTCGACCCCAGATGTGCAAACTTGTTTTGCTTACTTATGACTATTGGTAGGTTGGTAGGTATGACCTACAGTAGTTGATGATAAAATTCGAACGCAATCAACCTTTCCCTTCAGTCAAATAAAGAGGAGTGGAGTGCTTAGTTTTTCTGCTATAAGTCTTAAGGAAAAGATGGCGCTGAACCGGAAGAAAGAACTTGCTAGATGGAACAACTTACACTGTGACAGTCAGGCGACCAAGTTATGCCATGAATATAAATTCGAGCAAAAGTTGGGTGGACATTTGAAAAGAACGAGACACTAGAAAAGGAGTTCGAAATTCACACAGTACGCTAAATTAGCCTCACCTTAAGGCACCCATATGTGGACTGCTAGGGAAATGTCATTCTCATTCAAATCTTCTAAAAGAACATACGCGCAACTGTTTTACAGTGGAATATTGGAGAAACACATCAAATAAAATAAAAAGTCGACGCAGCAAATCATTCATTTGCCTAAGTAACTATATTCAGGGCGAACGGTTTAGAGTACACAACATTTGAGTTAGCTGCTGATGTTTGAAATTGGTCAAACTTTTCTTTCAGACCTCACAGAAATGTCACAAATTACCCGAGAATAATTGGAGAAAGCCGCCGGCGTAGGTAAATGTTGTAAAGTAACCTACGTATAGTAACTGAGGAATTATTGTAGAACAGGTTTACAGTTGAACAATGATAATGTCGCTTCAAACGGGCAGTTTCATTTGACAGCGCAAACAAAAGGACAACAAAATTAAACACAAAATGAAGGTAGGTACTCATTTTGGTACGTTGTCCCAGGAAAGCAACAATTAACTGTCTCTCCAATGGTTCTCTACACCAAAAACATTCGCTTAGTTTTGACAGTTCAACGTTCAGGGGAGAAACAAACAAAACCGTCATATTGGCTGATAACATTAAACCTAAAGCCATTTGTCCAATAACATTGTTCTCCATTTAAGAAGATGGTACGGTTTAAAGTTGAAATTCAGGCGGGGCACAGATTATTTCGCTTAAGCCTAGTATGCTGCTCTGGCTTAAATTAAGCCCCCATACAAAAATGGCTCCAAAGATAAATAACTAAGCAAAGCGGTTAAGCCAAGCAGTACGCAGTTCAAGCTAAATTTGTTAGGCACTGTACGAAAAATCTCTACAGAATTTAAGTAAGCTAAATTTTGACAGATCAGAGAAAATATCGGTATTCGCAACAAAATTTCGAACGAAAGCAAATTAACAGTAGGTAGCAAGTCAATCAACTTTACCAACACAGTTCTTTTTTTTACGGAACCAACACTGTCAAAATTAAGCGAACATTAAGCGCAGTGGTGGAGAGAAACATTGGAGAGGTGCTTAATTTTTATTACTCAAAACGTAGCAATGGAAAATTGTGTACAGAAGGAAACAAAATTTGACTTAAGCTCCGTACCGGTCAGCTTAACTGCTTGGCTTAATTTTATCTTTAAAGACATTTGAATGCGGCTACCAGGCTTAAATTTAAACGAGTAATCATTGACAGCAGGAAAAACTTCCCAAATAGTATTTGCCTCGTTAGACAAAAAACAGAGAAAGCATATCGGGGGATATTCCTTTTATTGATCGATTGGATAAACATAAATCGGGTCGTTTACAAAAACCGTCTCATACGTGTACGAATTCGATCTCTACACTGTCATTCGATGCCTTATCCGCGTCATAAACTTTAATGACAACAACATTGCACATTTGAAAAATTAAAACAGTATAAATACAAGCTGATCAGAGCACGTTGCGCAGCAGTCCAGTGAATACCTTCATCATAAACCTATCTAAGTGCTTAACCGAGGCGCAGCGACTCCATCGACACAATGTCAGCAACTCCCCTGGCACTGACCTTCATCGTGTTTTGTATCTCACTGAGAAGCGCGGAATCGTTTGAATTTCGTAAGTTAATCTTGTGCGGTACGATACGATGTAATATACGAGCATCCGTTTAATTTCCGGGCCAGCCAGCGGCTTCGAAGTATGCCATCGATCGGATAACGAGTGCATTGTGAAAAGGGCCAACCAAATCATCCGTGACCACCCTCATGGATATCCCGAGATTGCGTTGCCCGACTTCGAACCCTTTCGGCTGAATAAACTGGAAATAGCCGGCAACCCGAACAGCCCCATCAACTTCAACTTGGAAATGACCGACCTAGCAATGCAGGGATACTCGAACATGACCTTCACAAAGATCAGGTAAAGTTGCATGCAACCGGATGTAAAATGTGTGCGCCTTATGCTTTCGGTGTTTTCTAGTGGCTTCACGAAGGATCCGAGTAAAATATAAATCGAAACCGAGTCCTATAACCCGCGAGTGAGAATAAGTGGAAAGTACAAGATATCTGGAAAGCTGTTGGTTGTTCCCATCACTGGCGAGGGCAACGCCGACATGGAGGTAGATGGCTTGAAGATAAAATCCCGCACAAGGCCGACATTTAAGGTTATAGACGGAAAGACACATCTTAAGATGGCCAACTACAAGTTGCATGTGACCGCCGACAAGTAAATGCATTTTTCAAAAAAGTTGTAAGTTGGTTTGAACAGTTCTGCGTCTCTTTTCAGTTTAAAGATCGAAATGAAAAATTTATTTAACGGCGACAAAGTCCTCGGAGAGAATATGCTGAAGATAATGAACGAAAACTGGAAACTCCTGTGGGATGAGATGTCTCCCCATTTTACCCGAGAAATCGCAGCCGCCAATAAGAAGATATTTGACGCAATGTACGAGAAGATTCCATACGAAGATATGTTCTTACCAGATTAGGTCTTGAATATAGAGACAGTCGCTTGAAAAAGGGAGTTTGCTTTGGATTCGGGGGTTAAGTGGTTTGGAACGGCCTATATACAGCTGCGGGTGACTTTAGGTTGTGTTTTATTTTGCTCTGCGTTTTCAGAAATCAAATTGTCTTGTCGCCTTCCTAAAACGAGAATAACACCGTGGGTCAAAAGTCACCGAATTTCGGAGTATTGAACCCTTTTTCAGCTGTCAAACCTAACCAAAGCAATGGGGACGTTCAAGTATTTAGTTAAGTGAGTCTGACAGCTCTCTGACTAGATGTATCTCGGTTTTGATTGGGGGAAATCGGTCAAATGAGCAGCTGTCAGTTGACGTTTATGGAGGATTAGCCGATGAATCTAGTCAAGAAATTCGTAACTGAGTTCTAAGTTGACAGTTCTCATATGTAGACAAAATGACGTTTCCCACCAAACTCGAAGAATTCGCTAGTTTACGAACAAAAATAGTTGATTCATCTAGTTTTTGCGGTTAGGTTACATTCATCCAGACCAATCTAGTCGACTTAAAATAACTATATTCTTGAATGCGGCCAGTTTTAAAAATGTAGGTTCGAGCTGTCAAACGGAAGATAATAAATGTATTCTGCTTTTAGGGAACGGGGGTTACCACATTCTAGTCAACTCATGTTCTATGGGCATGTATAAAATTCATTGACTTGGAATGTTGACAGTCTGATATAAATAAATAATAAATAAAATAAATATATATAAATAATAAATAAATATTTTTCACTTGCTCGATGACTTTTAATTGGTTTACCTTACAGATTGCTTGGTTATTTAAAGGTTATGGAAAGGTTAATTGCAGGTAATTGGCATCAGTTTTGCTAAAGACCCTTTGCGGAAGTGATTGGCTAACCAAACCACGTCAAACGGCGTAAAGACTTCGTACAGAGCCATTCAGCACAACACTGACTCACTGTATAAATTAAGTTACAAAATCAAATTACACGCTAACGCACCGCTATTTCTTTTGAGTTTGCATTAAAATGCGTTAAGTTTGCAAGCAACAAATAGGAAGAAAAACACTTTTCACAACAATCTCAAAGAAGTCGTGCGATTGGGAAGAAAAGTTTTTATCGATCAAAGAACTCTGTTGATTTGACAGAACTCATATTTTTTACCTGACAAAGAACAATGCAAAACGGAAAGAGAGAACGCGAACGGCAAAGCTAGTGAGAAAAAAGGTCTGTTCCTTAACTTTTGTAGTAAGAATGGAAAACGAACGGCATTGAGTAAAAATTCGTAAAAATTCGTAAGATTTAAAAGTAAAGGAACCAACCTGAAGTGTTTACTTTCATGAAAAAACATACACGTTCTCGTATTGTTTGTCGTTTCCCATTGGGCAGCAAAAAGAAGCTTCCGGGAGAGTAGGGAAACCTTATTGGCGAAAAAAAATACTCTCCCGATAGTCCTCCAGGATTAACTCAAGGAACACGTTCACAAGCGTAGGTTCTTTATGTATTTTATACAAGCCAGTAGTTGTCAGCAGTCATAGATCAATTTTTGATATTTTGCCAACCCATTAGTGAAGTCGACCAGGGAAAGGTTTTTCTGACACATTGAAGAATGAATGTATCCCCGAGTGAAACCACTGGAAAACGGCATAAATTAACTACAGACAAAACTGCGGTTGGTTTCCCTACTAACTGCTAGTGGCTTAGTGCTTAGTGTGTTGGACTACTAAGCGAGGGGTCCTTGGCTTAAGGTTTTTTCCCACTGCGCCGCCTCTTGCGAACGTCTGACAAACATCCGAGAGTATAACTGTCATGAAAGAGCTTCTCAAATTGCCGTTTGGACTCGGCTTAAAATTGTTAGATCCCTTCCATTCGCCCTTAAAACGAAAAACTCACACAAAACTCAATAGTCCCAACGGGCACTATTTATTTTTATTTATACAAAAAGAAGACAAAATTCGGCACTGAACCTTTCTTCCCTTCACAAGTTTCTGCTGTTAAAACCACGAATGCAATTTTAACTCTGACGTCAGTGACATAAACTGTCCTAGGTTACAAAGTAATGAAATAAACTATCGCTGTTCCTTTAGTTTAAATATTTGAGCTTGGAATGGACCCCTACTGCCCAAAAATGTTACTGATTTGCGTTGAAATCCAACTGTTTTGGTAACGATTGCTCTCTTGATCTAGTTTGGGAATATGGATGGTTTTTGGAGCACATAAAGGCAGTTAGTTTGAGAGGTTTTTGTACCAGAAAAACTCCTTCCGGTCAACCTCTCTACACAGTCCTTCAATCAAAGAAGTTCGGTAACTTTATTTTTCAGAGGATCAGACATAATCGGCCCACGACATAATCGGCCAACATATTTATCTTAAGTCGACTATATTGGTCTGGATGCGAACCTGAACGCAAAAACTAGATTGGCCGGGAACGTCACTTTTTCTACGTCAGCTACATATGCGAACTGTCAACTTAGTACGAGTACTCATTCACGAATTTCTTGACTTGATTCGTCGGCTACCCCTCCATAAACGTCAACTGAAACAGCTGCTCTCACGACCGATTTCGACCAATCAAAACCGAGATTCACTTATGGCGTTTTCGATTGAAGAAAAGAAGTGCCCTTTCTATGAAAAGATCAAGTCTAGAAGTGCTCTTTCTATGTTTTCTATGTTTCATTCAAAAAAAAAGTGCACTTCCAGGTCAATTCTTAACACGAAAGAAGCGTCCGGAATATTTTGAGAGAATTGCCCTGAACTCACCAACACACACTAGCAAAATGTCAAATTGAAATGTTTGTTGTGTTTTTAGAAACAAATTTTTTGCTTGTAATCCGAATATATACAATTACGAGTGCAAAATGTAAACTTAATATTATAATATATTGATTTGGTCTATTAAAACATTCATATTTACTGTAAAATACAAAAACACAAGTAACAACAGAAAATCTAATCACACATATGGTGTCTACCACTGCTGCAAAAGTGCTCCAACGAATTTTATTGAAAAGAGCAATTCTGAACTTCGGGGCACTTCTCTCGGATCTTCAATGAAAAACGCCATTAGTGAGAGAGCTGTCAGACTTACTAAACTAGATACTTGAACGTCCCCACTCAGTCACGAATTTCTTGACATGATTCGTCAGCTACCCCCACATAAACGTCAACTAAAACAGCTGCTTATATGACCAATTTCAGCCAGCCAAACCCGAGACACATGTAGTCAGACAGCTTTCAGACTTACTTAAGTAGATACTTGAACGTCCCCATTAGCTACATGGCATATTTTTTCCGAAATCAAATGAACGCGTTTAAATGTTTCATTTATTTTGTTCCGAAACGGATATTTCGAACGAAGTGGCTATTCGCCCGACGTTTTTCTACTGACTGACGTTTGTCTGGCTTCGGGACACGGCTACGGAATTGACGTAACGTAATGGTATTGTCATTAAAAATAATATTTTAAGAAATTAGTTGGACCTTAAAACGTACAGGCTCGTGCCCGAACATGAAATACTGGAGTGTAGATCCCTTTAAGCGAGCGAAGCGAGCCACATTAACCCTATTTGCCCCGATTTAACTTTGACATTTCGTTACGTAGCCGTGTCCCGAACGTTGGGCGAATAGCATCAGCCTATTTCGAAGGCAATCTGAGTTTCGAAATTCGTTTCGGATCTGTTTCCGAACGGATACCTCGATAGGGGTGTATAGCATGTATTTAAGCTACTGATGGTCTTTTGATATTCGCCCGTCGTTCGGAACACACCTATGTCCAAGTAATATTGCTTCCAATTGGAATATGTGGCTTGATTTCAAGCACCAGTGTTTCATTTTCGGTCGTCACACACATTTTTTTTAAGGCCCAACTTATATTTGTTTGTCGAAACACTACATTTATTGAAAATATCATGTATTACGTTATGTAGAGTACGCTAAAATGCCCCAAAATGAAGTGGCTATTCGCACGTTATTTTTGTACTGACTGACGTTTGTCTGGGTCGGCATTCTGTAAGGCGTTTCGTTTAATTGTTTTCGTGTGCACGAAGAAATTTGCTTGTGTAACGTAGGGCAAATCATTCGCGGGCACGAAAGCGTTTGACCGTTTCGCCTTACAGAATCTGAACCCTAGCTTCGGGACACGGCTACGTAACGAAATGTCAAAGTTGAATCGTGACAAATAGGGGTATGTGGCTCGCTTCGCTCGCAAAACGACTCTGAACTCCAAGGGTCGAATTGCGTCGTCCGTGAACGAGCTATACGTTCACGGAATTATGTCGATTTTGCATGTGAAACAAAATCAAATTCCGTCACGTAATGCTCGTTAACGGATGACGCGATTCGACCCCAGGATTTCATTTTCGGGCACTATCCTGTACGTTTTAACTTATTTCTTAAAACACCATATCTAATGAAAATACCATTACGTGTCCCTAAGCCAGACAAACGTCAGTCAGTACAAAGATTACGTGCGAATAGCCACTTCGTAAGTCCGCTGTCAAGTCACCTTTACTTGGGATAGTTACGAAGTAAGAATACGAATATTGTGTCAAATACATGTTTGCTAAAACACAACTCTTGATGTTCAAAGACTTACCGACATCCAGTTCACTTGTTATCCCATTATTTCTACGATTCAAAGCTTGCAGGAAACACTGAAACCACTGAAACCACTGAATTTTCTATCCGGCACAATATTTGGTGAAAACAATTTCTTTGGAGACGAGCTCGCAAATTGCACCTCGAACCAATTTGAACTGTCAAAATGCACGTCCACCAACATGACGGGCAAGGCCATAAGAAACAACACACACACTTTTAACAAAGACATTTTCTGTTTGCGTTTTATTTCTCTTCCTTTCTTTAAATTGTTTATCTAACCCAAAAAAATAAAATAAAATAAAATATATATTAATAAAAAATTAACGTTAACAAAGGAACGAGTAATTCAACTTAGTTCAATTCACTTTGTTACTGTGTTCGCGTCCAAGATAACTGCTGGTTTTCTTTTGTTTTTCTCTAATCATATTTAGTTTTATTAGTGGTTTTGTTTTTCTGTAAAATTTCTCTTTTAAATTATTTTGTTTTAATTTAAAAAATAAAGTACTATATATGTATGCAATATGTATAGTTAAATCTATGTTTGTTTATTTAATTAAGTAAACATCATTTATTTTTACTTCTTCTTGTTTCATCTTTCTTCGTAATAAAATTTCTCATTTGTCTAATACTAAAAAAACATGGTTTGATTATTTCTTTTATATATATATATACTTCTTGAAAGTAAACCTAAAATATTCCGCTACTCCTTTAGTTTTCTCTCTAAGAATAAAATAATAAAAAAAAAAAAACAAAGCGAAGACGCATTTGGATTATTTTGTTTAAAATACACGCTAAGATCCGTTTGATGGAGACTAATTTTTTGTTTTAAACTATTTTCCGGGTAGAGATAAAATAAACTTACTTAAACATAGTTGTATTGTATGCTGCGTTTTCTCTTTATAAATAATAAACTAGGGCGCTCTCTACATATGCACGTGTTATGTGTGTTTGTTCCTTTTATAAAGGCGAATTTTCACTAAACCTAACAGTTATACATCATTTTGAATATAATTTCGTACGTTTTCTTGTTTCTTTTGAAGCTCTGAAAGCAGACAATATTTTTTTTTTGTTTATAACCGAAATTTACATTTATTTTCTTTTGTTTTGTTTTATTTTTCTTTTTAAGTCAGACTTGTTTCATTGCTTATGTTTTGTGGTAAACTTTGTATTCTATTTTGTTGTTGATATTTTTCTTGTTATAGCGATTCTGATATATATATATTTTTGACACCGGAAACGAAACTATAACCAAGCAACTATAACCAAAAAAGTCCTTTTGTCGTTATCCGAGTGTGGTTGTTATTGAAAATTGTTTCGTCCCGAACTTTGTTTGTCGAACGCGCATCGCACTTCTCTGCTTGAGTTTGATTATTGTTTTAGTTTGGGGGAGGGGGAAAGGGCTGGTTCACGACAACGTTTTCTGTTTACAGTCTAGAGGTTTTGTTTCCTAGTAATTTACTAACACATAATATTGAATATGTATATATATATATAGATTTGTGTATTTATATTAGCGTAATTGTCTAGTAAAACCGAATAAAATTATTTAAAGTATAACAGGTAGCTATCCGGAATCGAAATGACGTCGGATTCACTTTCATGTTGTGGACCTTGTGTGACTGGTGTGAATAACAAAATTTATACATATATTGTTTCCGTTGTTGGTATTGCACAAATATATATCAAATATATCGTTTTTACATTAATAATAAGTTTTAACAATCAGTCATCAAATCAAAGGAAAGGCAAAAATGAATTTCGAAAATTTTCTAAAAGTTTTTGTAGGCACTTTATGTTTGTTTTCTTTTTTTTTGTTCTTTTTTCTTTGGAAAAAAAAAAGATACTTTTGTTTGTGTGGATATTTGTTTATATTTCTGCGTGCCGATGGGAACAACAAGAGGGCTGCGCGCCATCGGCAACAAAGATATAATTATATTTATCATAAAGTTAAGGTACAATAGTTGGGTTCAATTCGTGTTATTTTTATTATTATTTTTATTGCAATCATCCTTCTTCTCTCTCGCTCGCAAAATCCAATTGTTCAAACAACAAATATTCTAAAGCACTTGCATTTAACGATAACTATTCAAACGGAATAGAGACAACAACACAACTTGTAATAACAGAAACGTTTTACGACAACGTAAAAGGAAAACGGACATCAGAGATGAGTTTTTTTTTTAAGAGACTTGAGGCACAATATGTACGTGGGG
The DNA here is from genome assembly GCA_948293265.1 of Cheilosia impressa. Classification (NCBI taxonomy): domain Eukaryota; kingdom Metazoa; phylum Arthropoda; class Insecta; order Diptera; family Syrphidae; genus Cheilosia; species Cheilosia impressa. The sequence goes on from OX411882.1 coordinate 1,041,216, forward strand.
TGTACATGTAAAAGAAGAACCGATTTAACCATTTTTAGAAACCTTACTATTAGCCTAGTACCGCGCGAAGACAGTTAGATGCGAGCACTGTGCTAGTGGACAGCTCACCGGATTAGCGTGGTCTTGCGCTTGATTTTCGCTCGAAGATTGCGCAGGGGTTTTTGCTTCTTTGGGGGCGATGGCGAGGTCATGTGACTGTAGTAACTTTGGGTGTTGTAGCCTTCGTCGAGAATGCCGTTGTTGCCGGAGGTTGAGGTCGACAAAAGTCCCTTGCCGTTGAGGTGTGGAATATTCTCCATGTACGAGGATATGTGCTCTTCTTCGACGGTTGTTGATGGCGGACGTTTCATTGTTGACACCTCAACATGGGACGACAGCGAGAGGAGGGCGTAGACGCCGTCACGATGTCGCTGCTGGTCTTCGAGCTCTTCGGGGGATATATTATGACTAGAGAAAGTGTGTGTAAGTTAATTGATCTCTAATTGCGTTGCGAGGTTCGTTTTTTACCTTTCTTCGCTACTTTCGTAGGCGGCATCGGATGAGGCACAATTACTTTGATTATCTGCAGAGAAACCGTTGGTGGGGATGGCGGGCTTGTCGCCATCGCCATTTGTTACCACATTGCTGCCGTTGGGGGTGGTAGCGTTACTGCTGCTGCCGCTGCTGCCACCACCAGCTGAGTATGTATGGTCCTCACTAGGCGACGACGTAATCACTGGAGAACTTCAACAAAGCAGAGACACAGTTACAAATTGCCCACCTACAGGACGGTGCAATGCTTACCCATTTTGAAATGTTTCATTGAAGACCTTTGGTCCATGCTTTAACGCCAGCATGGCTGTCGCAGCGTTAACATCGTCTATGCTATCTGCTCCGCAGTCTCTGGCCAAACGTTCTATGTTCTCATAGCTGCCGATCGGCGTCGATGTGCCATTTGCATAGTAACCGTTGCCGTACTTTATCGCACTGTAATCGGACGGACTGTCGTCGTCCTGGTCATTGGTCTCCATGCGCTTAATTGCTTTGGATAGATTTGGAAAGAGCCGTGCGTCCAAGTTGGATTTGCCCGGTGTCAGCGGAGGACTGCCATCTGATTCAGTTGATACTGGACTGTTGTTGCAGCTGTTGGGCGTAACAAGGCCATTGCCGCTGCCCGTGGGACTCTTCAGAGAGATCTTATCGACAGCTGAATTTGGGAAGAATGGCGACCGTGACAGAGCCTGAATCAGATTTTGCCGCTGTTGCTGTTCCACACGCCATAGAGAACCCTTGCCCATGTTCTGAAAACGATTCACAATTATTAGTTTCACGTCGCCAAATCGAGTGCGTGCAATACTAACCGGTGCCTTTTCCACTTTGACGAAACTTTTGTTCAGCGAAAGGTTGTGCCGCACGCTGTTCTTCCAGCCCGTTGGTGCTGTCTTAAAGTACGGAAAATGCTCGACAATCCATGCGTAGATTTCCTTCACTGGCAATGCCTTCTCTGTTGAGCCTTCAATTGCCATGAAGATTAAGGAACTGCAAAGAGAGAATAAAGTTAAGGATACAGTTCGCAGGAGGCACATGCAAGGGCACATCTACCTAAAACTATATGGCGGTTTGTTGTGTGTATGCACCAGTGGGTCATATGGCACATTTGTTGGGTGCTTTTGCTTTGGTGGAGTAGGTGACGCTTTCTGCAGTGGCAGCGGCGGATGCTGTTGCGGATTTTGTAGTTGTTGCTGTTGCTGTTGTGAATGTTGTTGTGCATTTACTGACGAAGATATACGACCATTTGCGACAGGTACTGTGGTGAGTTCGAAATCTTTTAGCGAGTCGTTCTCATAGCTATTTGTCGAGTATGAGGCCGGACTCTTCATAACACTGTGCAGGTGCAGGTTCTGTGGGTGGTATTCCCTTGCTGCTTCCGCCGAGAATGTCGAACTACAAAAAGAAAAGAATAATCAAATTTGCTTCCACTTGCACTGTGAAAAATGTACTTACATTCCTAGCGGCGTGTGATTGACCGTAGTAATGGAATAGTTCGTGGCCGATGAAGCTGGTGACGACGCAGTCGAACTAGTACTAGATCCAGAGCTGAAGGGAGACGCGATACCCACGTTCTTAACGATACTTCCTCCGCCGCTGTTGTTTGTTCCTCCACCACCGCTCTGATCGAAACCGTTCATCTTCTCGCGCAGGTACTTCTTGTGCGGATGGTGTGTAGTGGACAGAGTACTATTGTTGGAACTGTTAAATTGCTGCTGCTGCTGCTGTGGACTCGCCATATTGGTAAGCACAACATTTCTTTGGGGTGAAGAAGGCACATAATTGTTGGCGGCTGGGGTTATTGTGGTTCCACCTGCACCACCGGTATTAACCCCATTAGCACCGCCCAATCGCGATGGGACAAAGTTTGAGTTTGTTTTGTATTCGACCACAGTGGTTGTTCCGCTCGGCCCTACGTGGACCGTTGTCGTTGCACCGATCGCCGCCAAACTCCCATTCACTTGATCGTGAACTGAGGACTGAGAGGCGCCAATGTAGCTACCTCCGCCATGAGTGGGCGACAAAAGCTGATGGTTGTTGCGGTTTTTCATCAAGTTGTGATTGTTGTTGGTACTGTTGTAATGTATGTGGTGCTGCTGCTGCTGCTGTGGGGAATAGTCATGGATGCTGTGCTCCGAATTGGCAGCAGCATTTTCCTCAGAGATTCCCGACGATTCTTCGACATACTCAGTTGCTGGCGAGACATGGCCGCCCGCACCGACAACACCGACTGTTGTTCCGCCACTGGCGTTTTGAGCCGCCTGCAAGTGCTGTTCAATGGCTTTCCTGCTGGTTTTCGAGCACGTCACGATGCCCTTCAGCAGGTTCTTATCGTGCAGCCATGATAACGAGGTGAGCTCTTCATCGCAAACAGTCGTCGTTCCCGCTTCATTTACCGCAATCACCTGATCGGCATTGCCCATGTCCATTGGTTCTGTTGCGACGAGAACAACCTCGTTTGTAGTATACTGACCGTTTCCGTTCTGTTGCAGGAAAACATATTTCGACTGAGTTGGAATAGCACTGCCGTTGGAAGCTCCGTTGTTGCTGATGTACGTGTTCTTGGTGCTGCTGCTTGTGTTTATTATTGCCGAGGCGGGACTGTGCCGATTCATTTGAGCTGAAGTTGTTGTCGCGTAGCCATTGGTTCCGTTGGAGTTCACCAAATGATGTTGCTGCTGTTGCTGAGATTGCAGACTGGCCGCTGTCAACTGCGATGGACCATTCTGACGAATGACCACATGACCTCCGTCTAAGGGTATTGTGGATAGCACCATGTTGCTTGTGGATATTGCACTTGTTTCTACACTTCTTACTGTTTCAATGCCACTTGTTAGATTATCACGTGACAGTAGCTTCTCTGTAGACATTCTGCAATTAAATAAACTAATTTTAAGTACAGATTTGCACTCAATTCTGTGGGGGTAAACAGAAAAACATGATTCAAAGTGTAAACTACAACAAATCGAAGGCGAACTCTATTCCACGCATGAGCGAGTAATCAATATTCTTCAAACTACAACAGTAATAGTGCTAATTGTTTGATGTGCTAAACAAATTGAACTAATCAACTACCAATATTTGTGGCGCAAATCATGTGAATTGGCCATCACACGGAGCGAGTTTCCGCTCTGAAATACCAACTTAATTAAGGATACGAGAGGGCTTTCCATGCGGGCAACTTTTACCTTCGAATATGCGCCATTAAAATTCGTATTTAGGGAAAAAATAGTACAACGCGGAAACGCCTTTTTTAGAGATAAGATAAAGTCCACCACATAGCAGCGAGGTGAAAAATCGCGAGCAATTGAGATAGCGTCATGTGTTTATAGTTATGCTGGGCGATTTTGTTGATACACAAAGCCTGTTGGCGACGTCTTTTTATCATTTACTTATGCAACCCTAACGCAAGGTTCAAGTGATAAGTTTCGAAACCAGTCGCCGTTGATTACGTCGAGAGCTGCGGTCTAAAAGAGTCGGTTGGGCGAAGACTCTGTTACAGAGCCTTTTGGCTGAGCATTTTAAAAGAAGTTATATAGAATTGGATATTTGTTTGCTGGGCTTGGCGGGAGCACAAAGACCAATGAATAGCTCAATTGTAGCTAAAGACGGTTTCACCTACACTTAAGGGTTTTTTGCACTGCGCTACCTCCAGCGAACTTCTGACAAAAACCTTCTCAAATAAAGTGAAGTCGAAGTAAAATTGTAGGTCCCTTCCATGCGGTCCAAAAATAAAATGGAATGCCTGTGAGAAGCGCGTTCTAGGGACCCTGGAAAACCTTCTCAAATAAAGTGAAGTCGAAGTAAAATTGCAAGTCCCTTCCATGCGGTCCAAAAATAAAATCGAATGCCGGTGAGAAGCTCGTTCTAGGGACCATTATAAGAGGCATTAAGTGTGATTAGCTAGGAGAAACGTTTCTTTTTGGTGTGGTTTTGCAGAGTCTTTGAGTTTTGGCCATTTCTCCTTAATTTCAGTGCCACTCGGTCGCACGAGACGATGAATTCAAGCAGTTTGCTCGGTTTTCCGAGACCTTTCTTGACTTGCTAAAAAAAACACTCCTCTGCAAAATCCATTTCAGATGTGAGTTAAATCTCGTCACCTCTCACTCAGAATTACCGTGCTCATCTCTTAGTCTATACGATCTGCTGAATTGCTGTCCCCCACCGAGGGTAGAACCTACGCACCCCCCTGGATCACAAGCAAAGCTCAGGACCACCGAAAAGCGATTCATTCGTCGAAGCCCACAGAATCGTATAAGGAGCGCTAGAATGCGCGGTGTAGTCAACGACGAGCATAACTACTGCTTCGAAGGGAGTGGTCTATGATTCGATCATTAGACTCCTGTCCCCAACTCTTTTAGCTGTCCCAGGATTACACAGTTGCAAGAAGTACGACGAAGTACGACGGTTGGAAGAAGTAAAGGGCTTTCCAATAAGAGGTGTTATTTTGGTATTCAAAGAAAAATGCCATTTTTTGAGATAAGTGATCGCATGTTTATTTCATAATAAAGAGGAAGGTATGCCGTTAATAATGAAAAACAACATCAGCCAAATGGCCACCAAAAAGCACGCATACAGGACCATATCCTTTTCATGAACTTTTCCTTAACCAAATCGCAAAGTGGCTGCCCTATGTCCTCGATAGCCTCATGAATTTTATCTTTGAGGTCTTGAATCGACGCTGGGCGGTTGGCGTAGACCTTATCTTTCAGCCCCAATGGAAGAAGTCGCAAGGTGTTAAATCACAAGATCTCGGTGGCCAATTGTGATCACCTCTTCGAGAGATAACACGGTCCGGAAACTTTTCCCGTAAAAGATCAATGGTTTCGTTGCTTGTGTGGCACGTAGCGCCGTCCAGTTGAAAGTAAACGTTGTCCAGATCAATACCATCCAACTCCGACCATAAAACATCATCTCCCAATTCCAAAGAACGACGAGGAAGGGACAAACCTGGGTTTTCTTCAACACTTTGGCCTACACCAGCAATATTCTCAGTTGTTCTTGAGCGACGTGTACGGGTTTTAAAATTCACATCACTAACTTGTCCCAACAGCTCGAATTTTTCCACCAATTTCTGTCGGTCCGACAAGGTGGTTCAAGACGACCAAAAAACGACCATTTTTGTAGTGAATTTTAATAATTTCAATGCGTTGTTGAAGCGTGTATCGTTCCATTTTTAGTAATGGCGTAGTTTCTACTTGTCAAATGTCAAAGAATGAAAGCTTCAAAAGCGACAGCTACCGAAATAGCGGGTCTCTCACAATAACACCTCTCATTGGAAAACCCTTTACGACGTGTCTAACCTACTTTGGGATTGTCTCTGATGGATTACAGATGGTGGCGGAAAATCGGGAGTTGTGGGGCATTCACTTGCGGTGTAAATTGATTAACCATTCCCTTTCCCATTTGTGAGTTTATTCAATTCGATTGAAACAGAAAGAAGACTTAAAATTGGCTCCTTTAAAGCGCACTAGGCAGTAGCTAATGAACCCTTTTACATCTATGCACTAGGAACTGGGACAAATAACTCGATTAAATACTCTCTTCCTGCAGACATACTATCCTCAAGCGGGGAGCTCTTAAATTGAAAAATAAAGAACTTGAAACAAGCGCAACGTGGATACTCTGCGAAAGGACAACGATGGGTGTAGGCTACCTACCAATTTCCGTGTAATTGAGATGTCGTTTGTTGCTGGGAATAGAGTTACAAATTATGTCACTAGCGGTACATACACCTGGATTGAAAGACTGCGAGAAATGCCGTCATTTCGCAGGGAGGGTGGTGTAATAAATGCCAAGCACATGTGTGAACTGCAGTCGTTAAGACTTGAATAAATTAGACACATTTGCTCGGCTAATCGATGGGTTATGTAAAAGGTGCAACATAAACATGCCATAAGGTTGTATCCTACCAAAAAAAAGTCCCAATTATTCTTATCTTAAACAAATCACCGCAAGTTAACACGTATCTCATTTCCGCATTTCTTAAAAAGGCCAATCCATGAGCTTTAATTTTTTTTGCTGTTGTTTTGTTTAAGTAGCCCGATCCAATAACGGATCTTCACCGAACCACATTAGACAAAAAAAAAAATCTAATTTCTATTTAGGAAAAAGAGCGAGCGAGTATCTTATTCCAAAAAACAAACAGATACAGATATTTTTGTTTGTATGCTTCTTAATCACCCCCCGTAAGTGAATGAAAAGAGAAAATCGAAAGCACTAAGAGAAAAGCAAACCATTAAAATGGACAATTGATTAGTGTGCGTGCGACGCACCACTACCAAACAAGAATAACAAACGAACGCGAAAAGAAGAAACAAAAAAGTTAAGCACAAAATCACACACAACGCCACAGTACAGTATAGTACTCTTCAAGGTCGAATGGGTAACCACAACGACGCCAAGAGAGTAGTCATGGCAAAAAGCAGCAAGAGAGAGTGAGAACCAAAACTCACCCAGCAAATTGCGAGTACATTCATTAGAAACAAGAGGTAGGTATAGGGTAGCGTTGTTGTTTACCTTTTGACATTTTAGCAAGGTTTCCACCGCCATCGACTCCGCATTCCATTACACTGTACACACAACCCTTATTATGAAAGCTCGCACGTACAAAGTAAGAGAAGCATAGATGGCACACTATAGCTACCTACCCAACTGAAAGCAAAAAAAAAAAACAGACCTTCCTAAAGGGAAAATGTGGAGAGCCACCACATGGGGGTGGATTGCAACACTTTTTTTATGTGGGTGGTTATGAGGATGGATGCGGGGGAGGGAAGCGTCAAACACCAGTAATGTAGGTAAGGCTGTGGTCATGGAAACCCTGCAGTTGAAAAAAAAAAAAAAAAACCAAAACCGTCTTTGTAAAAGTGAAGTGTGTAAGGGCTGCGAAGCAAAATCAACTAAAACAAAAATGTAGGTCATGACAATAGAAACAAACACTCAAATCTCACAGTTTGGCACTTCAGCCACGTTCCTGGCTGACTTGCGGTCACAATGTAGCACGTTACCTCTTAAATGTTTCACATTCTATATTTATTGTCACTCGGTTAAATTTAATATTGAATATTTTTTTAGTATGACGACATTGCAGAGCCCGCCGAGTTGTTTTCACTATTAAATCATGTTGTCACTTTGTGTTGTTTTCATCCTCACAATGATGTTGATACGAGTACACTACGAATACGACAACGAATGGGTATTCTTTGTAAAGGCAGGTACAGCATTTCGTGTCGTAAAAAAGCTCAACTTTGCGTTGCTCTCTTGTTCAACGCTGGCAGACTGCTAAGATGCTAAGTATGTTTCTACAGCGGTGACGTATCGATATTTTAACTAACAAAGTTAACTGAAATGACAATTGCCACTTAGAAACGTCACGTCCGCCGTGACTGTACACAAAATGCACTTCTACCTTTACTGTCAACTGTCAGAAGGATGTGACACTGCGTCCAACGTCAGCCGGTTTCGACAATGTTACATATTCAGTCGCATTTACATACGAAACCAACAAATTTCCTCGTACACGATTCTGTTCAAAATGTAACCTTTTCTCCTACACCTACCCATCTGTCAAAAAAAAAAAACAATGAATGTGAACATCTCGAAAGCTCTACTCTATTACTTTTCATTTCACAATTTGTCTCCATATGGCAAAATAGTACGTATACGTCCCCGTATTACGACATCGCGATTCTGCTGCTGCTGCTGCTGCTGCGAAAAAAAATCACAACACAACAAAAGGAAGGTGTGTGTAAATAACATCGATGCGAACGCATTTTATTCTTTTTTCATGTTGCTATGGCTACCGCAAAATGGCGACGGTAAACAATTCACAGGAAATTTTAGCACAGACCTCATTTCACTATAAATGTATAAGTCACTGAGAAATGAGAATTGGCATAGACTGCTGCTGCTACTCGAATAACAATAACGGAGTGTGTAGAAAAAGAAAGTTCCACACAGAAAGAGAAAACATACGCTATAAAAAGCGTGTGATGAATCAGCCCCCCCTTCGGCCCGTTTCACAGTAACCCGCCGCCATTGCAGGGGAGAATACTACAGCATTCGTTGACAAGTGATGTTATTGCCATCGCACAAATGTCATTCGTGAACGAATGAATATCTCATATAATAGTAGGTACATAGACTTTTTAGTTTGGAAAGAGAACTTTTCACAGTGCGAACGAGAGGAAAAATAGACCAAGAAGAGCACCAGCACCAGCACCAGCACCGGCAGCGGCAGCGGCAGCGGCAGCGAGCAAATAACGCCACGCCATTTTAACGTTTTACAGTTTGTGTACTGTACACGTCAATACCATCGCATCAAGTGACTTGCTTTTTGGCGTCCTCTTCTCTGTGTTGCTTTTGTGTATTTCTTTCGACTTTTGTTTTTGTTTTGCAGCCATATTTAGAACTGAATAATACTAGATCTAGCAATAGCCGCAACGCAGCATTGCCATGTGTGCACAAAAAAAGAGATTTGCACACTGTCGCTATCTCATCATCATCATCATCTTTTTGTAGAAGAATTATTGTAGACGAATGAACGCTTTTGGGAAGGAAATTCCCTCGAAATATGTCAAATTGCGATCGAGGAAAAAATGCATCCTTCTATCAGTTTTTCCTCTGTAAGCAATCATCTTGTAGATGAAAAATAACTCGGAGACTATTAGGCAAAGGAAGCTCAAATTTGAAGCACTAATCTTTCGAAAAATACGGTGCAGGAATACCTTTGGCTCTAAACTAAATAGTTGGCTGGCTTGGATTTGGTGGCAGAAGACCGAGAGCAGCAAAAGCCCGACTTCTTAATCACCCTCACTACCATATTGTACTGGATAGGAAGAAGACGGGACAATGTTCATTTCAATGAATGAGGTTTTTTTCCAATACACAGCCTTTTGGGAATTCTTGATAATATCCGATAGCTTAACTGTCCCGAGAAAATAATGCTCGTTGCGCATTCAATAAACACACAATTTTTTGACATTTATAACGAGATTGACATAAGCTGTCAAACTTTCTCACCAAAGACACCCTTTACAGAGGGTGTTCGATTGTTTTCAGTTTGTATTTATTGTTGAATAAAGAGCTCGATAAATTATACAGAGAAAATAAAAATATTTGCTTTGCTGAATTTCATTATAAGCTCGAGACTATTTTGTTCATGACAGATACATGATTAACAAAATAAATCTCGCTGTTTCTATTCCATAATTTTAAACTTGTATAATAAATCTCGCGTGTTTACTGAAGGAAAACAGGAAGAGAATGAGATGAAACATGACAAGTTAGTGAAAACTGTCAGCACAAATGTCAATGAAGCAAGAGATATTCTAAATGTTATTCAATAAGAACATTCGACACGAGTGCGAGAATCTGTCGCCCGAAGTTCTCGCCGAAGTGGTGAAAAATGCCATAAAACGAGCCCGTATGGCAATCAATTGTGACGGCGCCCATTTGGCCGATATCATCTTCTCGACTTGACCAATAAAACTCTAAAGGTTCAAATAAACATAATCAAAAAACAGAATCGAAGTTTCTCATTTAGAAAAAAAATGAGAGCCAAACAACATCGGATGACTTCTTTTGGCCCAACTTGTACAATAAAATTAAGGTTTGCATTAGCAGGAACATTGCTTAGAGTTGATTGGATTCATTTTAAAAGCAACAAAATTATAACTAATATAACTCCTTGGGTTGAAAGTCGATGACATAACTCAAAACCAGAAAATCGATTTATGCTCATATTTCGCTATGCAGGGTCCAGCTAACTAACTTCAAAAAGTAAACAAAATTCCCTGCTTAATTTGACACTTTTCACAGGTTTTGTCAGAAGTAAGACAAAGCCGTGCACATGACAGTTCAAAACAGCCTCAAGAAGCAAGAAGTAGAAGAGAAAAATTACCAAGACATCAGCGAAGAGCAAATGATGTATCCTCAAGTCTGCCTATTTGAAATGTTCTTTGTCAAGGCTGCGCTGTAGCATCCAGTCAATACTCACACAACTAATAAAAAGAAATAAAAGAGGAGACAAAACGCACCCCTGACGAATGCCAACGCCCACGGTGGAAGGTATTGCTTACCCGAACATGGGCTTGTGCAATTTGTGTAAAGCTATGCGCTACTGGACTCACTATATACTTTTTAAAATTGGAGAACAAAACCTGGCAACACTTCCAAAAGAACGAATCAGCAACACAAATATTCAATGAATGACTCTGAGCGAGAGAGAAAGCTTAACGGGCGAAGAATGTACAAACTTTCAGAGCAGAAGAGGGCAGCAAAGCTTGTAAAATGTTGTTTTCGAAAATGGAAAAAAGGCAGAACAATTTTAGGATATTCCAGAATATTGACGATGAAGGCTACAGACTTACAATTCCTATTTGGTTGGCTATACATTGTATAATTTGTCACTGGGTTAATACGGTTTATGGCGTGGCCACTTAAATCGGATATGCCCCCCTTTCTTGTCATTTCTGGGCCCAACAACAAAATGTGTGCGCAATTAACCAGACGACGTTAACAACAACAACAGCAAAAGTAACACGCAAAATGACTTGCTGAATTGTCACAATTTATAAACAGACAAATGAATAAAAAGAAGCAGGCAAACAAAGCAGAGGAGTCCACGAGAAAATATGAACAGCAACGATAAACTTTCACAAATCTCAGTGTTTACACTGCAACGATATTTGCAGATGAGGTACAATTTCTGTTCGAGTCGTCAGTGCAGCGAATTACCTTAATTATCACATGACCACGGAGAATACGAACAGAAAAAAAAAACACGTGGCTATGGAACAAATGGCTGACAGAGAAAAACGTTGACAGCACTCGTTACGGCATAAACAAAAAACGTGTTTGTTGTTTATTAGAAAATCACTTATACGCGAGTAACAATAAGACAACAAAACTCGCATTAGATCATGTTTAATCCGATGGATAAGTTGCCCTCGGGACTCAACATTTCAACATTCAAGGGATTAAGAGAGTCGCGAGAGAGCTTTCGACATAGAATATGTAAACAAACGTAGGTGCATAGGAAAATCTAACCAGCATGGAGATGTACTCCCTTTTTCACGAATCAGGACTGTGCCAACAACTCTCCCAACTTACTACTATATATTTTACAAAAAAAAAAAACAAAAAAAAATCACTTGAAAAAAGAACGAGAGATACGAGTATCGTTCGAAACTTACCGCTAGACACGAGTCGACTTTGGAACTTTGAAACCTCACACCGATAACACAATTAACATATTCGTTGTTAAAATTGCTACGTCGTTTAACCAGCCGCTGGTATCTTACAAGTTCAGCTCTCGACGAAACACAAAATGTACATTTATTTATAAATATATGCAAACGAGTATAGGGAAGAAAAAACCAACAACCAACAACCAACAAATTCTGTGAAGTTAATGCGCACGACAAAAATCCCCACACGTCTGTGTGTATGTACTTCTGATACTTTCAACTAATTTTAATTCCATCAGACAAATTAAGAATCCACCATTTTCACCACACAAAAATTAAACAATACCAGCAGCTAATTTTGACACTGATTTCTTTTTGATTTACGTAAACGGTAGTAGTTGGTATTTGAAAATTCGAATTCCTTCCACTTTTGAATGCTGGTTCCTCCTCGGCGGACCGATGAAGCTTGAACACTGTAGTCTGATGGCCGATTTGTTGTTCTTTAATTTAGAATAAATATTTTTTCTTTGCCTGCATTGAATTTTTTTTAATTTGAACTTTTTTTTTAGTTTTCTTTGATTGATTACGTTCGAGCACTAATCGCGAATGCGGCGAACATATACGACGACGTTTTGTACAAAACTATGTCTATTCGATTTTTTAGTGAGGTGGTAGCGCGTACCGACCGACGTTAGACGGTTTGAGATAGGAACAGCAAAACTTCACAGTTTACTTGCTACACACAAATGCAGTAAGAGCGAAAAAGCATATTCGTGAGTGGAAAGAGAGCATCGCTTATAGGAATATAGGAATAGGGTATAGCGGCAGCAGTAGAGTGTGGCTGAAGAGCGATTTTTACTTTAATCAAAATCAATACAGATACAGAAAACAGAAGAAGACCGAAGACAGAATACAGAACAGAACAGAACAGCCAAGCAAAGTATTATTTGTTGTGCTCTGTTCGAGCGTTGCCATATTATGTGGGGCAGTGAATTTGTTAAATGTTAAACATTAAACCGGTGACCGATGAGCAATTGTTCCGAATAAAGCTGTGACGCACTAGAACAGCCCTCTAAATTTGTCCATCATAAGATGCAATTTTGTAATATCTTCTTCTGAATGTTCGCATTTTGTTCCTCCGCGTGGGTTTTGGCGAATCGCCGGCGATACATCCATCGATATTCGCAGCGACCGATGAGCAATTGTTCCGAATAAAGCTGTGACGCACTAGAACAGCCCTCTAAATTTGTCCATCATAAGATGCAATTTTGTAATATCTTCTTCTGAATGTTCGCATTTTGTTCCTCCGCGTGGGTTTTGGCGAATCGACGGCGATACATCCATCGATATTCGCAGCGACCGATGAGCAATTGTTCCGAATAAAGCTGTGACGCACTAGAACAGCCCTCTAAATTTGTCCATCATAAGATGCAATTTTGTAATATCTTCTTCTGAATGTTCGCATTTTGTTCCTCCGCGTGGGTTTTGGCGAATCGCCGGCGATACTCGCAGCGACGTCGGCCAATTCAGAATATACGCATATTGCCCGGGATTCTCTGACGAGCAAAATACTCTTGCGGGGGGACTCGAAGCGAACGAAATGCGAATCGCTTGGTTTGCTGCAAGAGAGGTTGCTTAGATGAAAAATGAAAAACAAAATCAATGAATAGAACGCGCACCTCCCGATTTTACCTTCAAATTTTCATAAATAAAACTTGTAAAGATTCGAACCGCAAACCATTTTCAGTGCCCAGGGTATATTTTTCGAACTCACAAGCAGGGTTATCGCGAATGAATTTCGATGGAAATGTTTCCCTTGTCAGCAATGTAAATCAGATTGCTGAATAGGAAACATTCCCGGGGAAATTTTATTCCCGATAGGGGTGAATGGCATAATGTTCCATACAAAATTGCATATTGTGGCATAGAAAAAAAAGATAGAAAAGAAAAGCAAGGTTAAAAACGATAAGGCCCAATAACTGCGTGAACGGATTCGCTAAAAACTAGCGCCGGCAGTCTTTTAACAGTGGTTTTCATAAAATTTAATAGGTGGCGCTGTTGTTTTAATAGTGTTTATCTCCAGCTTCCATCTTAAGAACCACTGAACACACTTAGATGTGGTTTTTACTGTCGTGGATCCGAGTTTCTGGGTCAGATGTAACATGCTTAAGTAGACCCTACATACTCGTAACTCCCGATCTTCCAGTGACTCTAAATCTTTCAATATACTCATACACGAAGATGCGGGATTTCGGACGTGATCTATCCCGCTCATCTTGCCAATTTATAGTATGAAAGTTGCATTTAGTTTGGTTTGTTACCACGTGCAAAATCGAAACACATTCAAACATCCACCAATTGCGTAAACAACCTGGCAACACTGTTCTGTTGTAGTGTTTGTACCGCACACACCGAGCCTATATGAATTGTTTTGTTGGGCTGCGGATTGTTTTGTACACCAACCTCGCCCCGACTGTGTTTATGTGTGTCTTACACTGCTTATCAAAAATGTTGATTAATTGCATCAACAACAATCCATTTAGTCAACAAATGATATCTGTACTACATGCCTGCACTGCAAATAAATGGCCGTTTCAATATGTTTTACTCGTTTCGCGAAGCAACGCACGGTATTAACTTCCGAATGGCAATTACATGTGTGTTGTCTCTTGTCTGACCTAATTAAAAACGAAGAAAAGAAAAGCGTGCATACGCGCACACAAAACCGACCATTAACCCCGCGCTGTTGGGAACGACTTTAATAAATATGTACTAGTTCATTCCGATGCAGTACACAATACCAAACATGTTGGGGGGGTGCAAACGCACAAGAGATTTTCCAAAAAAAGAAAGATAGGGGTTGTTCGCTTTTGTGTAGTGTAGCCCAAGACGTCCCAGAAAAATTAGCGGTTCTCCACGTTTTACTACGAGGCACGTCTCTTCTCTACAACTCTATGCATTTCGAAACTCTCTCCTATTCCTACAAACTCTCAGTCTCACTGCTCTGTGAACTGTGAGTAACACAATCCATGCCTCGTGTTTGGTTGTACAAGAACATCCCTGTGACATTCAAGCCAAATATTGTAAATGCTGGGTATCCACCTTGAACAGACACATTCCAAATGGCACGTTACAAACAGCAAATTTTGGCGTAGAACGTCATTAGCTGCAGATATGTTCCCTTATTAAACAGCAGTAACTAGGTAGTTGCTCCGATTTTTGTTTACAACTTTGATGCTGTCATTTTGCAGACAGTCTTGAACGAGGTGAATATATCAAGCCAATTACGAGAGAGACAAATATATAGGGGTAGGTCTGTTTGTGACCGTAGTTATCAATTGGTTTTGCTGGAGAGCTCAACATATCGGTTATGCGCAATAACACAGTTGTAAGTTGTAAGTTGTATCGTCCTCCACAATGTTTATATATCCCTCACAACTTTGTTGTTCGTGTAATCGTTGGAACTATGTTAATAATGACAAGGCGAATGTAGAATGCGGTTTTTACAATAAAGTGTTGACGGAGCTGTCAAAAAATTATACTGCCACTGCTAATTTGTTTAAGAATGGAGACGTTCAAGTATCCAGTTTAGTAAGTCTGACAGCTGTCTGACTATCGTCTTTGATTGGCTGAAATCGGTCATAAGAGCAGCTGTTTCAGTTGACGTTTATGGAGGGTTAGCCGACGAATCTAGTCAAGAGATTCTTTAAAGTTGACAGTTCGCATTATGTGGCTGACGAAGGAAAAGTGGCGTTTCCGGCCAATTTAGTTTTTGTGTTCAGGTTACATCGCACCCAGACCAATCTAGTCGACTTAATGTAACTACATTCTTGAATGTGCCCTTTTTCTTCTGCTTAAGAGAGAGAACTATCATGGTAAGTAAACTGTCAAAGAAGGGTTCTTCCCCTGGAGTTACATGCTTACATGGTATGATGACACTTTTCTTTGTTTGACCAGTGTCAAAGTGTTGAGGCTGCGATTTACGAAAGCCGTTGTAATTGTCACACTTTTGACAAAATTCTCGTCATTATGTGAATATCTTGACAACGAGATTCGGCTGTCACAAATTTGAGGATCAACGAACTGTCACCTTACAGTGTTGATTTACGATAGCCTTTGTAACTGTCGCACTTTTGACTAGTTTCTCATAATTTTACGAATATCTTACCGGCGATATTCGGCTGTCACAATTTTGACGATCAACTGTCACCTTACAGTGTTGAGGCGTCGATTTGCGATAGCTGGTAATCACAAGCACAATTTTTTACGATAGCCGTTGTAGTTGGCGCACCTTTAACAAGTTTCTCGTCATTTTACGAATATCTTACAGGCGAGATTCGGCTGTCACAAATTTGACGATCAACTGTCACCTTACAGTGTTGAGGCGGGGATTTGGGATAGCTGGTAATCACAAGCACAGTTTTTTGCGATAGCCGTTGTAATTGGCGCACCTTTAACAAGTTTCTCGTCATTTTACGAATATCTTACCGGCGATATTCGGCTGTCACAAATTTGACGATCAACTGTCACCTTACAGCGTTGAGGCGTCGATTTGGGATAGCTGGTAATCACAAGCACAATTTTTTGCGATAGCCGTTGTAGTTGGCGCACCTTTAACAAGTTTCTCGTCATTTTACGAATATCTTACCGGCGATATTCGGCTGTCACAAATTTGACGATCAACTGTCACCTTACAGCGTTGGGGCGTCGATTTGGGATAGCTGGTAATCACAAGCACAATTTTTTGCGATAGCCGTTGTAATTGGCGTCACTATACGATTGTCTTACCAACGATTTGGCTGTCACAAATTTGACAATCAACTGACATCTTAGTGAATAACATTCCTGAATTCGAAATTGAAGTAGTCTGTGCCTCAGGATTGGAGTTTAATGGTCTTTTCTTTTCAAAAATTCACTGATATGTCAGAAAACTGAATGAGAAGCATTATTCAACACAATTGACACTCTGCCACTTCTGATATTATACAAGCTACCTATAGAGCGGAGGGCGGTTCGTACTTGATTTGTGTGTTGCATAAAATCACTGATTCATTATATGTTCGTGGTGCCATTTGCGATTCAGCTAGATTGAGGTTAAATCCGTATGAAGCGACTAATTTATTCCAAAGTTCAGTATCCTGGTCGCGTTTGATTTTAGCTCCCATAAAAAAAATCTCTTCAAAGACAAGTCTAGCAAAATTTTCCATTCGCACGCTAAATTTCCAATTTTTTTTTTGTAGATGGGCCACACTAAACGTCAGTTGGGTATACCAATATGTCTACTGCTTTTACTTAAAAGAAATGTCAAAATCGAAGCATTTGCTTAGTTTTGTTTGAAAAAAAACTCATTTAAGTTTTGCAGTTGCCACTCTCAATTATGCAACTGAAAATCAAAACACTGCCGTGCATTTTCAGGTTAGATATCAATTAATTCCAACTGCAATGGAAACAATTTAAGGAATTCTATAAATACTCTGAAAAGTGAATGCCACCGCCGGGTTTAGGACATTACAAAAGTTTGCCTTCAAAGTGAACGCAGCCCATTAAGAGAGGAGAACGAAAATTTCCCGGTTTGTGTAAAAATGTCATAGACAAAAATATAAAATAAAATTTTCAACATTTCCATAGCATGAGTTGGGTGGATTTCTTTTTCCTAAATACATTTCAACGAAAATAGATTCTTTTTCTTGTTTTTTTTTTTTAGTCAGCTATCTGAAATATGTACAGTGTCAGTTTGGCTTTTCTTCCGCTTTTCAAATGAGCGTTTATTTTATTTTTTAACACGTCAATAAGTAGAGTAAGAAAATATAACAAATATGTATACATGGGTTTGTTGCCAACGAATTATGACATCCGACAGAACTAGGCTGAACATTTTAAGCGATTTCTTACAGCATAAGAGCAGGAATCAGAACGAAAGGTGAAGAAACGGTTACCACAGCGCGTGCAAAGTACTTCTTAACCTTGCCTCTTAATAGTCTGTTTGGACACTTATTGAATATCGAAAGGAATTTTGTCAACGGAGTCCTTTTCTCCTCCAAAAGTTGCAGTTTCATGCATTGCAAAACTTGGAGGTACACTAACGACAAAGAAGCTAGAAGTCATATAACCAGTCTCCCCCATTTGAAGTGTCTCCTCCAGTGGATGGATTCTGTTCCTACATCGATTCCCCTCTCACCCGTCAGTATAAATCAAGAAAATGTTCTTGCAATTTCAAATGGAAGGCAATAATGGCGAAGACGGCGCCGCCGACGATGATGACAATAACAACGAAATGTTTTATTTGATTGCCAATTATGTAAATTTTCATTTTTAGATTGCAATCAATATACCCAATGAATGCACTTGGAAGCAGCATAAAATCTTCGAGGAGGTACAGTATGTCGCTTAACACTGCTGCTGGTTAATGGGTTTCACTTGATTGTTGGTTGGAATTTTGTTATAAATTGTAGTAAGACATTTACGTAATTTTGGAGTCTATTCTTAGGCGGATATGCGAAAAAATCAATTCTTTGGGAAGTCATTAGCGGGATAAATGTACCTCAACAAACTTTGGTCGTTCGTAAAACCGGCGCAAGTGGCACAACCAAAATCCAGTCCAAACAGAGGGCGCTCCATGACCCAGCATATAAAAAATAGAAAAAATTGTTTAATTAAAAGAAGTGTTCAAAAAGAATGTCTGACTTAAAAAAAACCTGTGCTATACAAGGTGGGCCAAAAAAGAGATCACCCTATTGGAAGATGCTCTTATTTTTGCAAATGGCCGCCAATGTCAAATCTGTTTCGACATTTGTGGACTAGACAGATGGAGAATACAAGTGAACAAGAGGTACATTCCCCAAGAACGCGGAATAATCGTGTCTATTTGTTTGCGTAACAATTCGTCTGTAGTGTTGGCGCAGCGCGAATTCCGTCGCCGATTCCACGGCCGTCCGACACCGACTGCGCAAACACTGCGCCGTTTGGCCAACAACCTTAAAGAGTATGGGAAGACACGAGACGTTGCCAAGAGTGGTTGGCCCCGGAGCGCCCGTTGTGCCGAGAATATCGCCGTTCGATGTCGAGCTGTCGCCGGAAACATCGACCAGACGCCGTGCCTCGCAATTAGCCATCAGTCGGTAGTCCCTAAGGCGAATTTTGGTCAAAGACTTGCGCATGTTTCCGTACAAAGTCCAGTCCATGCATCAGCTGCTGCCTGTCGACCGCCAAACGCGTGTAACCTACGCCCAAGCCATCCTCAATCGCGAGGACGAAGTGGACGATTTTTCGACCAAAATCATAATGAGCTATGAGGCTCATTTCCACCTCAGCGGGAACGTGAACAAGCAAAACTCTCGCTTCTGGGGCACCGAAAATCCACGAGGAGCGATACACCCACTCAAAGTTACTACATGGTGCGCTGTTCACGCTGGAGGAGTCATCGGGCCATTTTTTTTTTCGAGAACGCCGCTGGTCAAACGACAACAGTGGACGGTGGGCGCTTTAGGGCCATGTTAACC
This sequence comes from Cheilosia impressa, assembly GCA_948293265.1. NCBI lineage: Eukaryota > Metazoa > Arthropoda > Insecta > Diptera > Syrphidae > Cheilosia > Cheilosia impressa. The sequence goes on from OX411882.1 coordinate 1,060,432, forward strand.
GAGTTTTTTCTGCCGCAATTGGACGAATTAGGACTAGAGGACATGTGGTTCCAACAGGACGACACACACTGCACGAGCCACAACCGATATTCTGAAGGAGGTGTTCAGGGGTCGCCTCATCTCTCGTTTTTGCCCAATCGCCCGATTCAACCGTTTCAGACTTTTTTTATGGGGTTTTTTGAATTCCCGTGTTTACGTGAACAAGCCCGAGACCCTAGAAGCCCTCAAGGACAACATTCGACACGAGTGCGAGAATCTGTAGCCCGAAGTTCTCGCCGAAGTGATGAAAAATGCCATAAAACGACCCCGCGTATGGCAATCAATTGTGACGGCGCCCATTTGACCGATATCATCTTCTCGACGTGACCAATAAAATTCTAAAGGTTCAAATAAACATTATCAAAAAACAGAGTCGAAGTTTTTCATTTAGAAAAAAAATGAGAGCCAAACAACATCGGATGACTTCTTTTGGCCCACCTTGTATTAACGCTTGCCCAGATCTTGATGAACCCTAGTCTTCTATGAGGGGATCGACCGTGCAATTTCCACAAAGTCCACGATTTTTCTGCATGAATTTAAACGTTTTTGAATGGAAAACATCTTCAGACGGTCAAGCAAATAGACAGAGCGACGTGTGAAGTTTTATACTACCTACGTAAGGAAGACCTATAGGTTCAACAGATTCATTTGCCTTGTCCGTCAAAATTTAACAGCAAACCCAGTCAGCACAAGTTGGCGGTCATTACCTATGCCTATGCATGCACAAACAAAGCTATTAAAATTGCATAAACGTCTTCGGAAGTATCCATCTAGAACCCCTTCAACTTTCAGCAACAACTCACAACTTAAACTTTAAACACCTATACCCTTCAGCAAAGCGACTTCCGTTTCCTACTGCAAACGTTCATCATAATGTAATGGCATTAAAAACAGAGCCTCCCTCAGCTATAAGCACTGAAGAAGCGACCGCACATGCACTAATCCCTACTAATTCGGATTTATTTCCTACAACTCACTGCCCAACCGATTTCGACACATTTACAGTAAAGAAGAAAAACCTCATTCCAGTCCGCTAATTAACACATCACGTGACGCGTACATTATTCCTCTAATAACTTATCTTAGAAATAAAAAATTAGAACAAAAGTGTGATTTTCTAGAACGCTGCCAGCCAAACCAGTCCAGAGGTTCCATATCTGATTGGGCCCATATACCACAGTGCGAGCAAGAAAACCGCTGACATGTTGCCATTCACAGACCTACTTGTGCGAGCACAACTACGAGTATCTCAAAAACGACAGACTCAGTGATAAGATACTCGCAGCCCCTACCTTGGTTGCTAGCTTAACAGCGCGCCACTAGTAAACACAAGACCATCTCTCTCGCCAATGGTAAACCCAGCACGACACGTTTATAGCATACTCGCGCGCATACGTCAAGTCACAACTACTTGGGCGTATGGGGACGCTAACGCAAACGACTCGTGACTTTTTGCTTTTCTAGATAGACCACGAGACGTGGGGCCAGCTAAAGCCGCTTGCCTCTATAATTGGTGCCGGCGACAGCGAAATCCTCCACCCAACTGATAAAAGCTTAAAATAAAATTCAGTCTTTTCGATTGTGTCTCTCTGTACACTTCTTTCACTGACCCCTTGTGCATCCTTGCCATTTGTTTCTCGAGTTTGAGATGCGACTATAAATAGACACAACTTGGCAGCAATCAAGCATCGCATTCAATATGCTGGTACGAGTACAGCTACAGATCTTTGAGGTGTTGAATAAATCAACCATTCAGCTGGTGCACACAGCTTTTATCTCAAAAATGCGGAACTCATCAAGTAATTGTAAATAAAAAAAAGTTTCCATTTCGTTTCGAGTCGACACAAGTGGCGGCGACACATTGCACGCGGCGCAGCTAGGGCTTTTGAGCTTTTAAGGGTTTCCTCCACCACACAAACAAACACTCGAACGAAGAGGAAACGTTTTTCTGTCGTTTTACGTGTTTTTTTTTCTTTTCTGTAGCACTAATAGGAAAATAAATAAAACCTTGAACACCGTGTGGCGACTTGTTATTGATTAAGTTTATTTAATACGTTCCCTGCCACGGCCGCGGCGAAGACAGTTACGTATGGATAGTTGATAGTACTAATTGACGGATTGCGAATAATCGCGGACACTGGTGATTCCAATTTTAACCATATCTGCATTGAAATGTTCTGATAAGGAGAAGACGCCATTTGGAGATAAGAGCATTGCGTTGGCTGTTATTTTGACACTTGAAGGCCACAATACGATCCACTACTGTCTAGTAAAGAAATAAAACTGACTTGATGCCGATGCCCAACTCGATTGATAAAAATCAAAGACGAACGGGGGTTGGGTCAATTTTTGAAGTCTGTACTCAAAGTTGGAGCATTGTTTTTGACATTTATGTGCTTAGAATCAGTGATTGTGCTGCGTTTGGAGTTCTTCACTTTCTCAGGTCTTTGGCAAGATTATTATCTACTGACAAGGTGCAAGTCGACAAAGTGTTTGAGGAGTCCTTTTATTTTAGTAGTAGTTGACATTTTGTGACAGTTTAGAATAGTATCAGTAGATTCCATGTACATTTTACATTTTATTTTCTCGCTCAGAGTAGAGCGCGCCGAACGTGCTCTAAACTGAGCGCGTTCAGGGCGATCGGATTTATGTTGCCGCAAATGTTGAAAAAAATTTAAGCGAATTGGTGAGAGGGTGACATTTGAACTATAACTTCTACCAAAAGTGAAAACTGCTTCGGTACGGTTTGACATAAAACCGTTGTGGGTTTAATGTAAAAATTTAAATTGGCCCAAGTCTGTTGTGTTAAAATTCAACATGACAACTGACAAATTGCAACAGCAGAAAAAATAAGACTTACTGGAAAAAATTCCGCCATCTTCACATTTATTCGTTTCAAATAGAAAATACATTCAAAAAGAACAGTACGATTAGTTTTATTTAAAATACCTCTCTGTCGAAAAGGCAAACTTGTACCGCTTTAACAGCGCCACGAGATGTTCGACGACAGATGTCACTTCTGCTGTAAAATGTTCTTCTCCGAAATATGTCACCCAGGAAGCCATTTACCAACTTCCACTTGTTTCCAAAATTGGTTTCTTTTCTGTCTTGTTGTGCGCTTGTTTGTGGAATAATTTCACCAAGGACAGTTAAACATAATATTTCCCTTTCAAATGTCACATGTGACTCACTAAAAAGATTATGTTTGTTTAGCGCGTGTCGTCGCCACGTTTTAATCGCACCTTCATATCTGCCCGTCATAAATTCAACTAGACTAGACCCTCAGCTAAAATTGTACTAGATTTAGTTTGAAAGCTGTCACCCGCCGTAGTTGTCACTGTCATACTGTTCTCAGTCAAACTCATTTTTGGTCCTGAATATTTCAACATCGAACCATTCAAACTTGACCATACTTCAGATTGACATATAGGTAGATCTAGTACGTAAAATAAACTGTGAGTGACACCTGCTCCACACACACACAGAACAACTTATCGTTTTAGCTACTACATTGAGCAAAGTTCACAATGCGTGTAGGTGTACCTGATGCATAATTCTCCCAACACACTCTGCCCTGCCAGTTAAAAATATATTCCAGTAAGATAAAATGACATCTCTGTACACCCCGCGGTAGCTTTTTCAAAGGAGCGAGCGAGCTCCACCTGCAATTTGAAATAGCGCTTATGTGGTATCTGTCTATAAATACAAAGCCACATCTATGCGATTATGCCAGGGCAGCAGCGCCACAATCTGAATCATCTGGCACGCACGTCAGACATGTGTTTCATATAGTTTCGCTGACATGACGCGCATGTTGCTCTCAAATTTGTCCAAACATTTGTTTAATACAAAAAAAATGCACACAAAAATAGAACATAAACCTTCTGCGTCACAAAGCCGCACGTTATCGAAGAACAAACGACCGCAGCGATAACATTATTTATACGCCATCTATTCGTCGGAAATCTCTCTACAATCAGATGGAGAGTCTGAGGCTGCGACTGAATCTTTAAGGCGGATCCCAATAGTCACATGACACTTACGTCACTACCGCAACGAAATGATGTAGCAATAGCAAAGTTATGTAAAAAAACACACGCCGCTTCCGCCACTCACTCAGTCCATCAGAACCACGTCACAAAAATGTGACTTCCGTGTCAAAACAAATCTATACTTGTGGGCTGCATTTCGCGTCAAAGGCATGTGACTCCATACAGTACACATGCCCACAGTCCATTGACAAATCCTCGCCCATGCCATCTATTTTCTGAAAATATATCTCCCCATTTAATTTTAGACAAAGTTTCTCCGCCAAGCAGTGCGCAGGCAACACAAGCCCCAGCTGAACCGAATTTGCATTTTTTTACGAAAAATTCTGCATTATCCTTCGCACTATTGTTTTTTTTTTGTGTGTGTGTTTCAGTTGACAAGTTTATTTCGCAAAAGGGATGCTAAAAGCGGGCCAGAAATAGCTCTCTACCGTTGAATATACATTTCGCAGTGTTTCCTTGATGAAAAACGGAACGGAACGAACTGGCAGAACAAAACACCAATCAATTCGTTTCCAAATGCAAATGTGCGCGCCGGTACTGTATGAGAGAGTACAGTCACCTCTTTATAATGTTCCTAATTGATTAATTTTAACCCAGCTTCTTAATTGACCAACAATTGTTCATGCAGTCCAAGAATGACACTTAAAATCAAATGACAGGCCCCACTTCGGGGCGGCACAACATTCTTAAAATAAATTATTAGAATTTTCCCCGATTCATGGCTTTTGCCATGGCACTCGGGGTACTTAAAGTATGACAGCCAGAGCCACACGTATTCGACACCGAGGTTTGTGTATCTATGTGCTGAGGTACTGTGATCTATTTTCGTAGCGAAAACAAAGAACAAGACACAAATTTACGAATAAATACAAAAAATAGTTTTTTGGCATGCCGAAATTGGAAACGACAATCTGATGAAAAACGGGGTAATCGGTCTCCTTTTGGGCTGTTTGTTCCTTAAGGATGGAAACTTTGCGTCCTTATGCAGCGCAAATTTATCGCGTTATGCGTAGTAAAATGCAACCCAAAAGTTGTATCGATTGTGGCAACTGGCAACTGGCAACTTCTCTACTGTGGAATGAGTAATGACCAGCAGGGAGGAAATGTGTCACAAATTATGTGGGATGGGGCAGGCGTGCTCGCACATCATGTGTGTTGTTTCGAGCGATTAAATGAGGGAGTTTGAAGAATGCGGACGTTCGGAGAGCTGTGTTTGGCTTTGGAAAAGAACAATTGCATCTACAATCAAGTTGAAAGTCAACACACAACCGAGGATGAAACAATGGACGACGCATTGAACGCTTGAGAGTGCCAGAACATGGAGGGTGAATAGACATAAACGGGCCATTCGTAGAAGTAGAAAAGGACCTCAACTAACTTGCAATAACTGGCAAAGGACTGGGGAAACTGGAGAGCATCTTGTGTTGTTTTTTATTTGTTAATATAGGACCCGGGAAACAGAGGAGCAATGGAGCATTGTTTGTGGAGTGAGGATATTGAGGTCAAAGAAACCCTCTCAAGTTCAATTTTTATATTCACTGCTTTATAAGAAAACCGAATATGCTTGACCAAGAGACGTCTGGCAGCACTGGTTATTTAGATTTAACTTTTTTAGTAATTTAAGCCGCATTCCTTGTGCTTATGGCGGGTTTTAAAATGCTCAAAGGTTATTGCCAATGATATTTTCAAGTCAATGTGCGTCAACCTAACCTCAAAAGATTTCAGTGCATGTCTGCACTATGCATTTGCTTCATTTCTCCGTTGCGAAGAGAGTTCGATCTTTTAGCTTAAATTTCTGAAGGAAATAAGTTCAATAACAGTTAAATTTTTACGACCGTCAAACAAACATGCGAAATGTAAAGAAGGTAGATTAAAACGTTCGTACTGCAACATTTTTCCACTTCTAGATTTACTATACACAAGAATTCAGTCTTTAAAATATTACAGATTTGGCAGCATTGAATTTCGAAGTTTAGTCGGGGCGAGACATTTTGTTATCTAAATCTCACTGAAATAGTTTCTCAATTTAGGGACGAACCGTAGTCGAATTATACGGGCTAAAACAAGTGTCAACTTGGATGTAGATTCACACAAGTTCTAGCAAACTTTTTAAATAGTATAATCATCCTAAGACTCCAATGTAACCGCACACCAACTTAAGCTGGATTACTTGCATGTAATCTTCTTCATTTAGACCATCGAATATGGCATACAAATGATATTTTAAACAAACGAATGTCTGGTGGGTAAAAATTGCGCATAATCTACTACAATTTTACTGAGAGCATGTAAATACGCACGACTGGATCGCACGTAACTTGCTGACAAGCAGCAGAGCACGATTATTGAAGCTAAATTTCAACTGCCGATTACGAGTCGTAGAACCAAAATTTTGACGTAAGTCCTATCAGCACACTTTAGGCTGCAGTTAAGTCGCTGTTACACTTAAAGGAATTTTACAGAAAATACATTTTATGAATTCGTTCTATAAGAAATATCGTCAATGTATGAGTAAAATAAGAAAATTACGAATTCAGCCGAAAGCCCTGTGAGTTTTTTCAGTACAACTAATTTTTAATTTAGTATTAGTTAATAGTTTAAATAATTAAAATAGAAATAACGAATTTCCCTCGTTCCGGAACTCCTTAAGGTGGTCAACAATACTTTCCCCTTTCAGAACACATTTAATCACAACCGAAAGTCTAAAAAGTCGACTGGGATTAGGATGTCGCACACGCTGTAGTGTTTGTGATTAGTTTGAACACCTATTTTAATTCAAGGTAAAATTTTTATACGCAGAAAACCAACTTGAGATAGTGAAGTAAATAAAGCACGAGTAGGTACACTTGTCAAATAACATTGAGAGGGATTTTCTGGTATTTCTGAAAAAGAGTATCAAATCAGCTAATTGTCTTCGTAAAAAACATAGTTTTTGCCGCCTCCAAAATAGACAAATGTCAAGTAAGCCTTTTGCGAATTTGACATCTTTAAATTTTGTCATTTATGAACAAAAAGAAAAACACCATCTAGCCATCGACTTGTAATTTACGAATTTCTGTATTTTTATAAATATATTCCTGCATGTCAAGTTCATAGACTTCATTTCGGCGAAGAAAATTTAAAGATTTGCGTGCAAGTGTCAGACGCGATAAGATTTATCCATCTGACAAAATTCTGATTGTGAAATTTGTGCATGCAGTGTTTGTATTACTCGTTTTATTTATTATAGAAGACGAATATAAATCTTGTCTGTCAACCTGACAAATGTTACAGCTTGACAGATGAATATTTTCACAAAAATGATTTTATATGAAAATCAACAAAAGAAACGTAGGTTTTAGTACTGTCAAAGAGCGAGAGAATCAACCTGACAGCCGTCACAATATTTGCTGATCCTACTTACACGATGAGGTTTCATAAAACCTTGACAAAGCACCCAAGTCAAGTCCAATACAGCAATGAACTTTAACGTCAAACAAAAGTCTCCTAAAACAGTTAATCCAAAGGCCACTATTGTAATAGATTATACAATCAACATTCATCCATTACAAAGTGACTATCATAAAGCGACTTCCATTAAAATTTAAAATTAAATATAAAACAAACGTTGGCCAGAAATTATACCTTTCCGGAAAAAAAACTGTACCGTGTTTACTTATTAAATCTACTACGTTCCCGAGCAGCATATACATTTATACGACTTCTTGTGTACACCACGCTGAATGTGAAAAGCCACAAGAGCGCAGCCTTATCATGAAACGTGGTGTATGCTTATCTACACCGCTGTGATAGTGAAATCGATTCGAGAATACTTTTTTCCTCTCTTTTTTTATAATTAAATCACGAGTCGCTAAATCATCAAAAATTCACAAATCACCACAATTACCTTTAAACAATTTGATTTGTTAGATTGTAGTCACATTTCACCGTCATAGTCAAGTCCACTGTTGTCCGCACCAAACCGTATTTTAAACAAAAACAAATCGCTTCTCTCCAACGAACAAAGATGACAGTTGACACACAGACTGTGAATTGTTATTTTATTGTTTGTTATTCGCTCTCGCACTTGGGACACAGGTCGCAGATAAATAAATAAAACAAATTAAAACAACAACGAGAAGACGATTTTCCTTTATTTTCGATCACTGCTCATCACTGGTGTCGTTTGATATAAACACAAAGCGGAAAAGCGTAATTACACCGAATCACTGTACGGCAGACTGGCTGTCAGTGGGACATTTGACAGTGGTGTACTCGTTAACTGCACACCAAAGCAATTGTGGCCACCATATTGAGTACTGAACTGTGTGTGATGTTATTCAAATAGCCAGTATGTGTGGTATAAGTTAATAAAATTAAATCGGTTTAGAGATACCCGCGATGGACTTGTGTTGTGTGCGGTGTACGATGTGCGCTACTGACAGCCGCAGAGAATAAGCGCACTGAAATCATTCGTCGCTGTGTGTACATATGGGATTACTTTCCATAGCAAAGCGTTGACAATAATACGTGTCGAAAACACAAATGAAACAGGCAAATAGAAAAACAATGTTTGCAGTCCACATGGGGTAAATTTGTTTGAAAATAGTTCTCTCCTCTCTTAGTTGAGTGTGACTGTGGGATTGTGACAGGACGGTAGACTTTACAATACTTCTATCTAACCTGGCACAAAAATATTTGTCATTCTCTTCTCATTTTCGTTTTCTCTTACGAGCTACACATGCAAAACTTAATCTCACGCATTCGAAACTGTTTGTAAATAGAATTACTGTGTGTATGGGTTTTGAATTAGTAAAATACGTTTCTAGGTTAAATAGTGCATGCTGTTTAGACGCTAGAGATGTGTATGTGTTTATACGCTTAATTTTCCCCAAACAGAGGGCACGAGTTTTTATTGTTTTTGTTTTACATTTTTGAGCTTTATGCAATTCGTCAGATACGAGTTAACGAGTTCGTATCCAACATGAACTGGATTTACGTTCAATTATTGCGTTTGCCTTAGAATTGTACTGGAAAATTCCATTAGTTGCTGTCAAAAAGAATGATTGGAAACCTCTTGTCAATGTCGAAACTTGTTTTGTCGAAACTAGCAAAGAAGAACTAAAAAAAATACAAAGTACTGACAGCGAAAAGTCGCCTAGTATTGAAAGACTCTTCTGAAAACCGTTTAGCGCTACTTTAATAGTTTGAAATAGAGAAATGTCAAATGAAATGCAGAAAAAAACTTGACGTTTAGGTGTGGTTCACATTCAAAATCGGCCCTTAAAATTTAACCACCCTTACATTCAAAAATCTACCTGTCATAAGTCGACTAGATTAACCCGGTATAGATTTACTGTGAATGCAAAAGCAAGATTGGTCGGGAAACGTCACTTTTCCCACGTCAGCCACATGTACGAACTGTCAACTTATTCTCAGTCACGAATTTATTGACTAGATTCATCGGCTACCCCTCCACAAACGTCAACTGGAAAGCTATTCATGTCACCGATCTTCAAAACTGAGACACATCAAGTCAGCCAGCTGTCAGACTTCCTAAACTAGACACTTGAACGTCTCCAATAAAACGGCCAAGAGTGTCTTTCTGAACATTGTAAATCACTGGCTCACGATTATTATTTATAAAGCCCTTGTCTTGGCCATGGAAAACCGTTTAAGATTTTTCATTATTGGCTGATTTTGTTGTGTGGTTGCGCCTTAAAGTGTTAGGCAAATTGACAGACATTGGAAAGCATTTTGTTTCATTTTTGATTAAATTAAATTTTTCAATTGATCTGACGTTGCTAAGAAAATCCACTCTGTGGATTTGACATTTGCGGATTTTCACTTGACAATTCCACAAAAAAATTTTTAGTAATCTAAAATATTTCGTAGAATTAAGTCCTCAGTTGAACAAATGTATAATAATTGTGTCAACATTTATGAAGGTAGTTGCTAAATTGATTAATTTTGACAGGAAAATCAAATGTATGACAGACTATTTTGTGAAAACGTTCTTCATTTTGTGTGTTCTCAACGAAGCGATAAACAAATTTAAACTATTTCTAAAGGAAATCGCTAGATTAGTTGACATTTGTGTGATTCTTATTTTCGACACCATAAACGCGTTTAAAAATACGAACCCACGTGAAGTCGGTTGCCAGAAGTTCATATTGAATAAATACAGGACGTAGCGGATGTCTGGTAGCTCATAGAACTGTTTATATCTGTTTAAGACGTGACAAAAGAAAGAAATTGAAAGGTCTTTCGAAAAACGCATAAAAGTCTGCAGGAAAAGGTGAGGACAGTTGTCAACTTTGGGGAGTATCCAAAAAACTTGTCGGACCAAAACTTAGAACCAATTTCACTCTATTTCACTCAAATTAAAGGAACTTTTTTGCTTCCTTTGTATAAGGACTATTCCATCGAACAGAGAAATGTAGCCAGCCCGCATTTTAATCGAAAATTCGCACGTAGCTTTTGGTGTCAGGTCAGTGGTCAGCTTAAGCCCCGAAAAATGCATAAATTGCACCTTTTTGAAGGAAGCTTCTTATGGCTCGTCCAAACTTGGATGAAACAAAGGTCGTTGGGAAATAATTTTCAAATCCGAACCAATAATTATTAGAAAACGGGAAGAGATAGTGAACTTGTTGGGAATGTATGACTCGCTGGGCAGTAATTTCAAACTCCAATGAAACGAAAAAGCGACAGGAAACGGGATAAACAAAGAGGGTTCGTGTTTCGCAGTGATTTGACGCTCCGTCTTCATCTTTCTTGCGTATTTAAGTGAACCTGTTGGGAATGTATGACTCGTTGGGCAGAATTTCAAACTCCGATGAAACAAAAAAGCGACAGGAAACGGGATAAACAAAGAGGGTTCGTGTTTCGCGAAATAGTGATGATTTGACGCTCCGTCTTCATCTTTCTTGCGTATTTAAGACCCGAAGTGAGTCTCTTCGTTTAAATATAACTTTACCAAAGCTAAAGACTGAACCTTTTGGCACCTCCCATCCATTTTATAACGTTGTAACGACTTAGGTAAAAATCAACTATTCACTATGATACAGGTGTCCCATTTCATAGGCAGTGCACTGTTGGTAGTTATCAAACGGCAGGAATTTTTCTAATCTTTTTAACACCATAACTGATATGAAAATATAAAAGAAATCATTTTCTTATCACAAAAATATGCCAAGGCGAAAGAAATACGAAATAAAAACCCAACCAACGAAAGTCTTCCGACAACAGACGACGCGACGTGTGTTTGAAATTAACACAAACAAAAAGCCATTAGGACCTTCGAACCTAATGAAGACTTAATTCGTTACCAATTGTTTTTATTGGCTTTTCGCGTTCAACTAAATTCAGTTCGAGCCACGGAAGCAGGCACGTGCTGCATTTTCGCTAAGCTAGATTTTTGACATCGATAGATAGCAGATACAAGTGCAAAGATTGATTAGTTCTAAGACACAGATTAGTTCACATGTTGCGCTTGGGTTCTCCTTGACACATTTCATAATCCTATGTGGAAGATCGATCACATGATCGCACAGAAAATTGGATATGTAGTCATATATTTTTTGGGCTTCATTTTTTTTTTGGTTCTAATTGAATATTGTAAGTGGCCATTTGAACTCGCGCAAGGGGTACGAAAACCAGTTAACACTTTTCGTTTAACCTCTAGCAATTGTTTACGTATTTCTTTGGAGGCACATTTCACAAAAACAACAGCCACAGCCGAAGGTATTTCACTGAAATGTTGTTTTTGAATCGAAAGAACAAAAATAATAATCACCTCGCCTGTGTTGGTGAGGCACACAGGTCGGGTAACGAGTTTAGTCTGTAGTTGCACCTGTCTAACAATTCTACGCATACACCGCTCCCACGTCCCACCATGTGTGCCCTATATTTCCAACCAGAGCCAATAGAGATACACTTTTGCATAACCAACTTTGAGTGTGTTTTATGGGAAATTAGCTTCCGAATGTGTATTTAGTGCAGATTCTTGTAGTCGAAACGAAATCAGTGCCTCGTGGCTGTGTGAAGACGAGAGCCAAACAAAAAGGTAGGCTTTCCAAATATCGCCGGCATTAATTTACACGCTAAAAGGCGGTGTATTTGTGAGAGCCAGAGAGGAATTTAGCTAGAGCATTAATTTGATTTGTTGTTTTGTGTTGGTGGAATTTTAATGTTTTTTTTTCTCTGAAAATTGTTTAACTGGCTTCGAATTTGACGTAAGAACAATGGAAAGAAATCCTCAGAATGATATATGAATGGGAGATTTTGTTTGCAATTTTTTATAGACCAAAATTGACAATAAGATTTAATTGCGCATTTGGTCTTTTAATGGTCAAACAAGTGGTTTTCTTTAGCAGAAGGTTTGAAGAGTGCACCCCAACTAAAGCTACGATTGTTTTACAAAGAATTGACTGTTCTCGTCTGTTCGACAGCAACAAAATTGTACGTCTTGTCAGATAGAGTGACTTATCAAATTTCTAACGTTTTATGTGCTTTAACAATCACAACACTTTGCGGTACAGTAAAATGTCAAACATGTGTCAAAAATCATAAAAAAAAAAATATTTAAAATGGACAAAAAAATAAAAAGAAACTTGACATGCGCTTTAACAATCCCAAAACTCTGGGTTACAGTAAAATGTCAAACATTTGTGTCAAAAATTATACGGAAAAACATTCCAAATGTACAAAAAAAGTTACTGTTGAGAATAAAAAGAAAATATGACAAGGTTAGGTTATGAAGGAGTGTGTGATGAAAACTAACTCAGAATATTACCTTGGAGATATAGGAACTATTGTAAATCCTCTATTATAAGTGACAGATACAAAAAGTTTATTAATATTTTGGTACCACTGATTGTAGGCTGCTGTCGCAAAAGGTTCATACAGGATCGTAGCACCATCTCACCCGCACAAATATAAATTTGTCTTAGTATTTCTTATTTTTTAAAGGGAATAGAATCTTCAAAGCTTCAATATGACTGACTGATATTTTAAAAGTAACCTTTTCGACAATTCTTGACAGCTAATAGAAATTTAACTTTAGGTTTATATTTTATGTTATTGGATAAATATTGCATCTCCCGCAGTGCGAAAGAAATCACTCTCCGCGACGCTAAATAACTAAAAAGTACGGGAACGCGTCGAGCAACAAAAATGCAAATATCAATAAGAGAGAGTGTAAATTACTATTCAACGGCTTTTGCAAGTTTGCTTTCTTTCTTTTTACAAAAAACACAGAAAATAAATAGATCAAAATACAATTATAACCTGACTTTCGAAAAATTTGACAACCACTTGTCATCTGTCAGGGAAGATTTAAAATGAGATCAAATATCGGTCTACAAAAGCATGAATGACATCTAAGTGAAGAACTGAAAATTTCTTTATTTAGCAACTAATCCTGCGAAAGATTAGAACAAGGAGCAAACAAAAAACACCTGTCAATGGAATTTGATTAAAAATAATCAAATTTAAAAAAACAAACAGAAGTGGAAGTGGAGCTCTAAAATTTTAACTTGAGTAAACTTAGTTTTAAATTTTGTGCGAAAGGAAACGTCAGCGAAAGTAAAATCAATTTTTGCTAGAGCTCTTAGCATATCGTACCTCAATTTCGCACTTTATGCGTCAGATTAAGTACAAGCGGATCAATGTAACGAACACAGTAGAAAAAAACATAAAACTCGAATTCGTTGAAAGGAAATATTTGTGTCAAAAAATATTAACAGCACAAAGTCATCACACATTTAAAGGGCTTACCACAGTAAAATTAAGTGGACTTAAGCTAGTGTCAAAGAAGCTCGACAATCACCTTAGAATTGTAGTAAAACGCCTTAAATGGGCCACTCATCGTCTGAAGGGCACGATCACGACATAGCTTTATAGAAACAGAAGACAGTACAACAAGTATGGATTTAAGTGGACTTAAGCTAGTGTCAAAGAAGCTCGACAATCACCTTAGAATTGTAGTTAAACGCCTTAAATGGACCACTCATCGTCTTTAGAGAAACAGAAGACAGTACAACAAGTATGGATTTAGGGAGGTTTGTTTTCCGAACTGACAACACCTTTTCTAGCGGCAACAAAAATGACATCTGACAGGTACAGTGAATTGATTTTTTCTCATTTCATTTATTTATTAAGCAGGTTCTGCTATTCAAAATTCTTTAAAAAATCATAAAATAATTTATTTGTATACAAAATTTGCAACTAAATAAAAACATTAAATTCCGCTCTGACTTTTAACAATAATCACATGAGTGAAGCCAACTTCAAGGTTATAAAACAAAAATTGATCAACTCAAAGCCAACAACCTACTCATTTCACATTTTCGACTGTATACCAACAAAAATTAGACCCAATAACCATTAGAAAGTTCCAGGCAAATAGTTGAGCAGAAACTACCTACAACAAGCTTCAGAAAATTCAAAGATCATTATACATAATTATTTCGGTATACCGGGTCAAAGAAGACTGCCTGCAAAAGACATCAACACACAATTTGCCAAAGGTCAAATACCAGGAAGAGAATAGCGGCCAAATTACAAAAAGGAAAAAAACATATTTTACCAACATTTTGCATAACACAAACTACATGTCTCAAACAACAACAAACAATGCTCTCTTGAATAAACAATAACCAAACAAAATCCGGCCAAGAGAACGCGGCTTCCAAAGAGCGCCAGAAGTATCACACACATTATACAACAATTTGCACGCACACATCGGAGGTTCTCTCTAAAATTAGCTTTCTCAATGGACCTCTCCCTAATAAGGAAAAATTACAAGCTACCTTTATCTGCCACAATTAATTCGATACAATGTTCAACAAACAGAACATTGCGGATCGTGTTTGCATATTCTGGAAACAATTCCTTCTCCGCAGCCGCTTTTTAAACAAAACACACTTGGGATGTGGTTTTTTCCCCAAAGGGGGATTGTATAACTTTGACCACGTGAACTTTTTTCCGCTCACCGAAAATATTTCTCCAAATGAACAAACAAATTATTTCAACAATAAAGTAGATCGTTTTACCGAAGGCTATCCGAGGGATATCAAAATTCTATTGTTCGATCGGTGATTTTTTTCTCTGTCATTTTTGCAACGTAATATGCACGAGGGTCTATCGGACTTACCTTCACATAGGGTCGTTGATTTCCAGAGGGCGTTATGTATTACGAAATAAAAAAATAGGAACAATGTTCTGATTTGAAAAAAGACACAACGAATGCACTGTTCATAAACACTTTGTGACGTTCTATGTAAATCGCTTTAGTTAGACAACAAAATTTAAAATAACACCAACAGTAGTAGCACAGCGCGAACACACATTAAAACGACGACAGCGACGATGGATGACGACGGCCACGGCACGCCGCGATTATTTTGTTGTTATTGTTGTTGTTGATAGCCCCGATTCAGATAGCCTAGAATAGCGATACATTCATGTATATATGACATTATCTTTCACGCGTTAAAAAAAATAATCAAATAAAGCGCGTTCACTTCATTTGCGACGAGTGAGTAGTGTACTTTGACGTCGTCGTCGACTGGAGGTGCTGCTGTCGCACTCTTTCACACTAAATACCGCAAAATTTTTATGAACAAGTACTTTCGAGCACACACACAGCGTTTGGGAATGAATTCCTCTTCGATTGTTTTCATTTATTTTTCATTTCTCACTCTATTGCCAAATTTCAAGCTGTCAAGCGGCGGTTTCTCTCTGGGGGGAAATGTGTAAATTAATTTGGCACAATGTGACATTAAAAGTTTAAAAAGTGCAGGAATGGGTGGTATGTAATTAATTTATGTGAGAAGCAATATGTTAAATTAAACTTGCAATTGCAAATTGACAGATAAGTCGTATTTGTATAAGAATTTGAAAAGTCATTCTAGAAAGTGACATAGTGACTAATGTAACATACTGACTAATGATTTGTCAATAATTACAGTCGACAAGAGAAGACAACTTGTAAAACATAGAAAGTACATTTTAGCCCTTACCTCAACTGTCACTTGTCACATATGATTTTCAGTAAAGCGAAAAACAGACAAACACAGCAACATCAACAGCAGCTTTGACAACAGAAATAACTTGAGCAGTAGAATTCGTTTTAAATATATTGAAAATATTGCCAGTAACTTTGTCAATGATGTTAAAAAATATATTGACAGTTGACTGCAATGCATCGCTATCAGATGATGATTTTTTTTTATGGCTCCCAAAGCAAAACTTGCCGGCATTTTACAGGAATAATGTGCATTATTTTATTAAATATCGAAATAATAAGTAAAGGCGACGGGTCTAAAAATGAGCTTCTGTCAGTTGTTATAACAAAAAAAGTGATCAAATTTTTGTATTGCTAAAAACTCACCCCGTATTAATAAACAAATGTTCACAAGAAAGACTGCTAATAGACGTCAAATAGAACCGAGTTAATAATTTTTACACGGTGTCGGCGCAGTGGCTTAGTGGTTAGTGTGTTGGACTACTAAGCGAGGGGTCCCAGATTCGAATCCCGAGAAAACCCAAATTTCAACTCAAGGTTTTTCTCCACTGCGCCACCTCTCGCGAACGTCTGACAAACATCCGAGAGTATAAATGTCATGAAGAAGCTTCTCAATTAGCCGTTTGGACTCGGCATAAAATTGTAGATCCCTTCCATTCGTCCCAAAAATGAAAAACTCACACAAAACGAATGGTTGTGAGAAGCTAGGCCCAGGGTCCCTACGGACCTGTTGCGCCAACTATTGATTGATTGATTGTTTATTAATGTGGAGGTTAACATCTGAAAATGCTATTTTCTAACCCCCGTATTGATAAACGCTGCGTAAAAGTTTTCAACTCGTTATTCAGAAGTTACGTCAAAATTTGTGCATGCTATCAGATGTCTACAAGCTAACTAGCTTGT
The DNA here is from genome assembly GCA_948293265.1 of Cheilosia impressa. Taxonomy (NCBI): domain Eukaryota; kingdom Metazoa; phylum Arthropoda; class Insecta; order Diptera; family Syrphidae; genus Cheilosia; species Cheilosia impressa. The sequence goes on from OX411882.1 coordinate 1,077,433, forward strand.
GCGCATTTGTTTATTAATAATAATAATAATAATAATAATATTTATTGTATCATACATGCTTACACAGTAAGAATTCACTTATAAGGCTGTGAAAGATAAACATTTTTAATTTACTATTCATAAATGATTTGAAAGTTAAGTTAGATTTAGTTTTAAATTCATTTTTCTTTTTTTTCTTTTTTCCTTTTTTCTTCTTCTTTAATTGAAATTGAAATCGCTTGAGGGATAGGGATGGGAAAAAGTTAGTTGCTTTAGTTACTGAGAAAATTTTGAAGTTCGGTTTTAAATCGTCGTGCATTAATTAGCTCTCGCAAGTTACGTGGGAGTGAATTCCAAAGGCGAATAGCAGCAACAAAAAACTGTCTTTCGGATGTTAGACATGAAAAGCGCGGAAGTACCAGACAAGAAGATCTGTTAGATACCGGAAACTGGATTTTTTCATAAAGATATGAAGGCTGTCTACTTATGAGTATGTTGAAAAGAAATATGACTGTTCGAAATTTTATATAGTTACAAAAGGACATGTTAACTAGGTGTTTCGCAAGATGTGAAACGTGATTGTGTCTTTTTAAACAATACACATATCGAATAGTGGAGTTGAAAGCCACCTGGAGCCGCCTTCTACACTCGGCATCACATCCATAGAAAATTTCGCATCCGTAGATAAGTACAGGAATAACTAACGTTTTAGCTAGTAACAATCTCGTTTCAAGAGGAGTAAACTTTTGAGCAATCCTTAGGGTTCGTAGAATACCGTAAGTTTTCCCTACTATAGTATTTATGTGATTATTCCATGTTAAGGTTCTATTGAAGACAATACCTAGATTTTTTGAAGACTCAACAAATTCGACTTCAGAGTTGTTTAACATTAAATGAGGGAAGTAGGAAAGATCTAATTTCTTTTTAGAAATAACTAAACACTTACACTTCGCTGGATTAAGTATTAGGCCGCTTTTTGATGACCAACTAGAAATTCGTTCTAGATCCTCATTTAAAACGCTGACGCAATTTTCAATTAGGCCCAAGGGGCAACTTTGATAAATTTGTATATCATCGGCATAAATATGCTTAGATGAACTTAATATGACAGAAGCAATATCGTTAATATATATCGAGAACAATAGGGGCCCTAGGATAGAGCCTTGGGGAACTCCTTGCCTTGAGGGAAGAAAATCGTAAAGGTTGCCATCAAGTGACACGGCCTGTTTTCGTTCACTTAGATATGATGATATTAATTTAACAGCAGTGGAGGAAATTGAGAAAAAGCGTCTTAATTTGCTGAGAAGAATTGAGTGATTAACCAAATCAAAAGCTTTGGAAAAATCTAAGAGTACCAGAAAAGTAACATTATCCCTATCTAATTTATCCCTTATCTCTTCAATGACGTTCAACAAAGCAGTTGTACAGCTATGCTTAGCTCGGAAACCGGACTGTACTTGTAGCAACAAATTGTTTTGAGTAACGTAATTATTAAGCTGCTTATGCATAATTCTTTCACAAATTTTAGATAAATAAGGTAGGATGGAGATTGGTCTGAATTCTTCATTTTTAGAGTTCTTAGGTATTGGAATTATTTTAGCTAATTTCCATTCGGTGGGAAAAATGCCGGTCATAAGAACAGTATTGATGATATGAGTTACAAACGGTAACAGCAACGGCAAGATCGCTTTAACAAAAATCGGATTTACTTCATCAACACCTGCAGCCTTGGACTTGACAGACAGAAAACTTTCTACAACATCCAATTCATTTACTCTATTAAATACAAAAGAAGTAGCAATCGGTAAACAAACATCCTCGAGTATATAGTTAGCTGCTGGGTCATTACAAAGTGGGTTTGACAAAAACGTTCGATTAAGTTCGTTGGGATCGATTCCTGTAGAACAAGTAGTCTTTTGCTTCCCGATTCCTAATTTACGAATGTCATTCCAGAGTTCACGACCACCTGAAGAAGAACTAAGTCGGATGGAATAGAATTGTGTCTTAGCATTGCGTATTTCACGAACAACACTGTTTCGTAAACTTTTATAAGCCTGATGGAGCTCTTCCACCCGAAAATGTTTCCAACGTCGATATGCCTCATCACGTTGAGCCATTAACTCTCGAATATCGTTCGTTAACCAGGCTTTTGTCTTGTCTTTAATAATACCAGTTTTTATTGGTACATGCAAATCGAAAAGAAGATTCACATTGTTCTGTAAAAACTTAATTTGATCATCTGGAGAAGGCATAAAATAAGTAAGGTTCCATGGAATCACATTAATATGTTGTTCAAGAGAGGCCATATCAATATTTTTGAAATCTCTATATGTATAGGTGGATGCTTCTGCGTCATTGCCAATATCAAAGTCATACGTCAAAAATATTAAGTCATGCCTCGAGAAAGCTGGTGCAGAGATTTGGTCATAGAATAATACTTTGTCGGAATTATTTACAAAAAAGACATCTACTAGTGTACTAGAGGAAGTGGTAAAGTGCGTAGGGACTTGACAATTCACGGGTTTTAAATCAAACAGTTGCATATTTTCACTTAAATGACTTTCACATAACAAATTACTATTAATATCACCACAAACAATGACATCGCTTGCGCAAGTCGAAACTTCTTCCAAAACATCGTAAATAGGTGTCAGGTCAATATTCCTATTTGGCCTATATACAACACCTAAGCAAATACTTCTTTCGCGCCGAGTTATACATGTAAATAAATATTGAGAGGCAGACCCTTTCGGTGAACGACATTTTCGTCGACAGATCAAGCCCATTCTAACGTATATTGCAACGCCTCCACCAGTGCGATCACATCTATCTGCTCGAAAGAGTCTATAGCCACTTATATCATAGGCAGAATCCTTCACATCCTTATGAAACCAAGTTTCCGATACGCAGATTGCATCAACCTTCGAATCTACGAATATGTCTTTGAATTCATCCAGTTTAGGGTTTAAACTTTGCGCATTCAAATGGCAAACCTTAAGACCGTAGCTATTATTACAAAAAACTCTAATCATGGGTCGAACCATGAACTCACTACCACCACCAATGGAACTCACTCTACTTTCATCCAAATCTATATTTGAGATGGAAAATGATGCGAGAACCAAGTAATACACTCAGATGAAGAACATACGATTTCTCTTCCTTAAAGCAACATAGATTAATGAGGAGGGGCATTGGGGATAATTTCAAGCAAAAACAGTACAGCAGTAAAAAGAAAGAAAAAAAAAAAAAAGAAAATAACACTATACTTGTTGATGACGATCAGTGTTGATTTGTTGTAATTAGCGTCTTCTTCGGCTGGCACCTCGCGGCAATGGCATTTAAAAACCGCTCATTCTCTACCAAGATCGATTTGGCTTCTGGACTCTCTCTCACATAGACGGCACCAAATCGTGTGTAAACAGAAAACAGCTGTTTACTGCGCTTGAGACGCGTAGCTTGCTGATATATGGAGCGGTTTTTTTTAGTAAGGCTCCCGTACATATAGATGTTGCTGCTGTTTTCTGCTTTGATGTCCACATCTTGGAGGCATAGCTGCCTGTGATTTTTGCAGAAGAGGGACACTGCATGCAAGACGGCGTTTCTTTCGCGAGAAGTGTTGAATTTGACTACGATGGGAGAGTCAGTTTTTTCTCTTTAATACGGGGGTAAATAACTTACGAACTGCTGAAGCTCAATGAAGAGATGGTTTTTTGAAGACATCTCGCAAAGCTTCCAGAGCTATATGTCCTATTGAAACTTACGAAAACTACAAAAATCATCGTTGTACAGCATGAATTCAGGATTGGACCTTACGTGGATGTTGCTGTGATAATCACCCTTATTCCGAGTGGTGTTTACGACGATTTAAAAAACGCCAATTTGAATTTGGAAATGCAAGAGGCGTTTTTGAGTCGTTGAACGCCATTTGTCACGAAACGTCATGTTGAACCTATTCGCTGACGGCGAACGTCATGTGAGAAATGTTACTGTCATTCTGTAAGGCGGTGAACGCCACAAAAAACGACAAACGTCGTGAAAGTAAAACACCACTCGGAATAAGGGTGAATGTGTCATGCATATGAGCCATTAAAAACCAGTGGCTCTAAAAAGTGTGTTGTGACTGTCAAAGTATACATTTGGCAATCTGTTTCTCACTTTAAAATGTTTTCAGAGTATATTCTGACATTTTGAAAGACCTATCTGTTGAATCTGTCAAAATTCAGACCATCCCTCGAATTGTAACTGCATTTTGGCATTTGTTTGAATTGAATTTGCTCTATATTTTTAGTACCATTTACAGGTAGTTAAAAACAAATAAACAGAGTTGGAGTTGAACTGGAATTGTACTAGAAATCAAACAAATTGGAATAGACTAGTTCCATGAATCAAGTGTACAGTCATTTTAAGGGACTTTTGAATGGAGAAAGGTAGACTTTCGGTTCGAGTTATAGCTTAAGTATGCTTTGATTCCTTTATAAAAAATTCCAAGATGTTTTGTAAGGTTAGGTTTACCCAGAAGCCATTGTACATTCTAGTACATCATAGTAAATTGTGCCTCTTTTTTATAAATTAAGCCAATTCAAGCTAATACCTGAGTAAAAGAAGATTCCTCGCAGGAATTAAGCCGTCATTCTCCAGCTTTTTCTTACAAAATGTCTATCCCCTTAGAAACCCCTGTGTTTTCACGATCTAAACTGAAACCAACTTCACTCCGCCTGCAAAACCTAAGAAAGCGTTGGCAAATTTGATTTTTAAATCGTTCCGACTAATTGAAATCAGATGCGGAGTTAATAAACAAAGACGTAAATCAGTTTTATTGAGCTGTATTCAGATTGGAAATACGAGTAGAGTTATTTCAACACTAAGAGGATTTATTACACCACTTAGGTGGGCACCTATCGACCTCACCGGCAAACATTTTAGTTCCATAAAAAGCGAGTTAGGCTCGCTAATATATGTATTCCAATCCGTTCCGCACTCTAAAAGCAAGCGATTTTTAAGTGAGTTGTAAACGTCTTTGAGTAATTTTCTGAATATCGATCTGGGTTATTACTTCACGCGCCATTACTGTCACAACAACCTAAGTGACTACAAATAACCAAGTAGTTGTCATATCCATTCACACATTCCAAAAATGAAATAAATCTTCATAAAGACAAAATTAACTTTAAATAAGCGTCTCTCGGAGGCGTGTTTACTGCTCTCAGACGCGCATATGTGTGGGAAATAAGTAAAACAAAAATATAGGGTAACAAATCAAATGGAACTCAATTTATATTGTATTTCTCTCGCGTTCTGTAGTCGCAATAATTCGGTTTGCGCAGCCACCGGCGGTGGCGTCTTATCACCTTCACACTTGTAAACAGCAGCAGCAACGCATATAATGTTCTACACAAACAAATGGCGCAATGCGCAAAGCTACGTTTAATTTTTCCATCGTGTGTTGTTGGCCTTTTACAAAAAAAAATATCACACACTTATCACTTTGTTGACTAAATATACCAAGTAATATGAAGTAAGTATGTAAATTAGGTAAACACGATCGAAAAAAACGCTAAAATGAGGATCAGCATTTGAATAAAACGAAATTACGCTACTGACACCGTTTCCTCGTAAATATTTGGGGGTTGTTGACAAATCTTATCGAATGAAATCTAATGGACTGACGAAATCTAACATGTCACATGAATGCGCATACATTTCTTGTGTTTGGTGCCTAAAGTAGGTTTCGGTTCTCTGACCCCTGACCTGGAGATTGCGATATACTCGTACTTACGACGACATCAAATTTCGTTTTCAAATAATCAAAGCAGCTGAGTTGTGTATTTTACTCAGGGCTAAATGCCGGGAGGTCGAGCGCAATAAAATATACGCTGTAGCTAGCAAATGACAGTGGAGGCACACTCACATACGGCCATGTTGTGCATGGCTGACGCAAAAAGAAAAGGAAAATCACTTGAATAGTAAAACGTTAGCATTGACATGGAGAAGTTAATTAGATTCTATAGCGAGATATATGTACGCTGCAACGATTGATGGAGTCAGATATTACACGCTCTGGGGTAATGAAGTTCATACATTAAGGACGTAGTTTAAGTTTATTCAGTTAATTTATGTTATAACTAGGGACAGACATACAATATTTACTTCCAAAACTTGGGACACAACTGTCCATGAATTGATTTCAATCACCTAACTTCGTAGGCAACTACTTTTTGAATATAATGTCAAATGAGTTACGTAACATGGGTTTTTCTACTCTCGGTCAGAGCAGATCACTGAACGGATCTAATTTATTTACGAACACACATTAGCTGTCATAATGAATATAAAAAAAATTGCCGATCTACTACAGCTTTGCAATGAGGTTTCTTTTCTTGGAACAGCATTCCTCATCAGCAATCATATGTCAGCTGTCAAAAATGTACTGCTCAGTAAATACATTCTAAACTGTCATAATGAATATAAAAATATTTGCCGATCTACTACAGCTTTGCAATGAAGTTTCTTTTCTTCGAACAGCATTCCTCATCAGCAATCATATGTCAGCTGTCAAAATTGTGCTGCTCAGTAAATTCATTAAAAACTCAAATGGGATTTTTCTTCTTCAATTTAGAGCGAAACCTGAACTGTAATACAAAAAGTTCGTGTTACATTTTTACCTCAGACACAACAGAGCTCAGAGTTTGTGTTTCTTTTCCGTTCAGAGCATGATCAGAGCGCGCCCTATATGAGCTCAGAACACATTGACTGAGTAAAAAGCTGAATGCACATATGCATACGCACTTACAGTCAAACATTTGACAGAAAAAAAAAACAGGATAAACAAAATAGTTGCTGAAAAACGATCTGAGCACGGTCCGTTCAAAGTGCGCTCATAATGCTCGAGGTCAGTTCAGTGCTCAGCTCTAAACTAAAACAAAAAACGCCTAAAAGAGTACATTTAAGTCATGATCTACACGTAAAAAGTAGAAGGTCTACAACTAGCAACTGGGCACATTCAAGAATCTAGTTACCCCAAGTCGACTATTTTGGTAACCTGAACCCAAAAACTAGATTGGTCGGGAACGTCACTTTTTCTACCTCAGCCACATGTGCGAACTGTCAACTTAGTACTCAGTCAGGAATTTCCTGGGGGCAGATTCCGTATATTAACGATCGTCTAAACGATATCGTTTTTGCAACTTCGATCACCAAAATAAGCCATATTCTGCTCCATTGTTTTTGACAAACGTCAGCTTTTATTACATTGGTGGAAAATGAAATGGATTAAGCTCTCAAACTTATAGTTTTAGCACTTAGTTGCCAGTTTTGGAGGTCTATCGTTTCGACGATAATCGTTTGAAAAGTTACGGTATGAGTGCCCTGACTAAATTCGTCGGCTACCCCTCCATAAACGTCAACTGAAACAACTGCTCATATGACCGATTTCAGCCAATCAAAACCGAGATTCATCTAGTCAGACAGCTGTCAGACTTACTAAACTAGATACTTGAACGTCCCCACTTACATTAAATTCGAGTCTAACTAGAATTTGATTGAATTAAAAACATTTTCCAATTGAAGATGATAGGGGAGAGTGGAGCAAAAATATATATCTTACTTTGTGGTTAAGTTTGGAAATTTATCACATTTCTATAGCAACTTAAACTAATTGTAAACCTTTTTTGCAAATGAATGCCCTAGTTCAGTAGATGCAGTGAAGTTGGTTTCAGTTTGGATTGTAAAAAATTGCAAGTTGGTAAAAGAATGTACACTTTATAGAAGAGGTTGAAAACTGACGTCTTAATCAGCGTTGTGCATAGGTACCCAATTGGGTAATTTGGCTCTAGAATTTCAGTTTTGGCTCAATGCTCAAAGTCAAAGAGAAATGACTCAAATTTGTCTCGAAACTTAAACATCACATTCTTTGAAAAGAAATGTTAAAATACCTATATAAAAAAAAGTAATCAGGAACTGAGAATTTACTCGACTGAACGCCGCCAACAGTTGCCGGTTAAAACGATTCACCCAATGAACGCACCCAGCGCGTATTTGTTGCAACAAACTACGGCGCGATATAAATTTTTTTTAAGAAATCGCAATAAACTCGCCCTCCTCGTTTTCATTTAACCAATGTGGCTCAAACTTTTGTGAGATGGCTCGGAGAATGGCTCAACTCCAAAATATCTCCAGAACAACGAAGGTCTTAATTCTGCGACAAATTTTGTCCGCTTAAAGTAAAGTTTTTGCTTGTATTTGTATTTGTTGGATAATAAAAACAAAAAAAAAACCTTTCGGAGCAAAGGGTCTACAGGTGACGATCTGTTTCGAAATTTATTTAAACACATGTTCGAAAAACTAAAAGAACCGCCAAACGGGCTAAATAGGTTCTCCTGTCAACACTTTTAAAGTCAAAGAGGTGGGTTATCTCGAGGGTAACAAGATATTGTGGGTAGTGTGCTGTACAGCGACATCGACCTGTCCAGAAGAGTGAACTGAGGTGGCTGGGTCATGTAGAGCGAATGGGCGTCAATGCTCCGTCCCGGAAGATCTTCGAATCCACACCCGAGGGACGGCGCAGTAGAGGAAGACCGCGACTCAGGTGGCGCGCGCAAGTGGAAGGGGACCTTAACCAACTTAGCGTGCGAAACTGGAGACAGCTGGCCAAAGATCGTGCTGGCTGGAGACGCTTGTTGGTTGAGGCCCAGGTCCACCCCGGACTGTAGCGCCACCTTAAGTAAGTAAGTAAGTGCTGTATTTCTAAGTTAGTCTCAGGTTTACTCCGCGGAAAAAAACAGATCGCACTCTTATCTTAAGGATTCTTCTATTGTGCAAGCTCTCACGAACGTCTGTAGCTCCCTTATATTCTTTACAAAAATTAGCAGTCATACAACCGCATGGTCATTGGTAACCAGAGCTAGGGTCTTCTATGGACCTATTGCGAAAACTATTTGAAGCGATGTATTTAAGACCAGTCCACTCGCACTGAATTTATATTGACCCACACGTAGGCATTCACAAAAGAATTGGGCGTGGCAACCAAACTTGAAGTCTTACGAACTATTGAGGAAAACGTATCTTTCAAATCCATTCTATAGGTTTAGATGCCCTGCAAATAGGTCTTATCTTTTTCGGGGGAAAAACAAATCAACATTAAAGATATATACATTTAATATTTGATTTCCAAACCTCTAGGCTCTATTCTTAGAAATAACGATCGGACTCACCTTTAGGTTTGATTGCTTGCAACATAGACCTGAAAAAAAATTATCAATTAAATTTTATTTTTATCATTTGATCGTTTGCGCTAACGCAATATAATCATATAGCGGCAAATTCATTATCTACAACAAACAAATGTTCAAGGCTCTCGAAATGTCTAATATGTGCGTCGTGCGTGTTTCTAGTTTTACAAGAAAATTTAAGTAATCAAAAAGTATTAAAAAAAAAATACCACAGATAGACTTTTCAAGATATCACCTTCAGATCAGTCGTGGTACAAGTTTTATTAAATAATGTATACGGTCACGTTTATTATAGTCCGCGTTTGCGAACTTTAGAATATGTGTATAAAAAAATGCTACTGATAAGCCAAAGACGTTGTTCAGCCATAAAGTATGTAGCTCATGGCTGTTATCTGCGGAAATACTTTACACTTGGAATAAATAATTTGACCAATCATTTGTTTATACGCATACGAGTATTTATCATTTCAGTTGCCCATAAAGCGTTCGATTTTTGGTTGTAGAATTTGTTAAATTGGAATACTGCGATCGCATGTTGACAATGCAGGGTATGAATGGTTTAATTCAAAAGTTAAATATTTCTTAAGCTAACGGTGGAGGAAGAACGGATCACCTTGGAGGAAATTGCTTTCGAACTTATATGGGGTCGTCATTGTCATTTTATTTACAGCGGACTACCTCGCAACCTGATAAAGTCGATTCTGGCAATGCCGTTCAGATGGACTCAGTATACAGAGGTTTGCTTTTCAAATTGGCAGCACTTTCAACTGACATTCGATTTGACAGCTGACAAAAGAAAACAAATTTAGGACCGCGAGCTCTATAAGCTTTTGCAAGATGTTTTTGACATTTTGGTCTACACCTTGGGAAAGTTATAGAGCTCGCAGTTGTATGCACATGAGACCAGCTGTCAAACTGGAGAATAAAGTCGAGAAGCCTGAAATTGGCAGCACACAAGACGGAATCAATAGTTTTTAGAAGACGTCGAACAAAAGCTTAGAAAATGTTGCCAAATGGTGGAGGGCCTGAAGAAGCAGAGCTACCTACTATTGGTTAGAGCTAAAAGCTTAACAAGGCGTAGAGAGAAATCGATCATTAAAGATCAGTAACTATAAATCGACTGCACTTAGATTTGTGTGTGCTTATAGGACACATCCAAACGAGGCAGCGTGCGTTATCGTAGGCATGACCCCTACCAGCAAACTTCCCAACGAAGCGAAAGAAATTTTAGTCGGAGGACCCACGAAAATCACAGCAGAGAAAACAGAGCATGTCCCGAACATGAGTTCCAAAACGTGCCATCAGCAAGGCGTCTTTAAGACATCTCTCCTCTTTTCTACCCCCGGCGGACTTAGATTTGATGCCGAAAAATCGAGAGTTACGGATTGTCCACTTAAGCGGCTATCAGACTTAGGGAAGGTAAGCACTGGAGAGGGCAACCAACTGGACATGCCAGCATCCTCCTACGGATATGCCCCTTACCCTCTATTACTGACTATTTGCCCTTGAAAATCGGCTTCAAAAAGGGCTTCAAATACGAAATACCGGACAGATCCCGATGGGACTCACGAAACGTCCTACACGAAGGAACACTGTCAATTTTTACGGACGGTTCTAAGACTTTAGAGGGAGTTGGAGTTGACCCTGAGCCTTTCCTTCTCTCTCCCGATACACTGTAGTGTCTTTCAAGCCGAAATCACAGCTATTCGTCAAGCCGTAGCGTGGCTGTCGATTAATGCAATATCACACAGGGATATCGTAATATATATTGACAGTCAGGCCGCCATCAGATCCTTAGTATCCAGCGAAGAAAGATCAAAAACGGTGGAAGATTGCCGCGTATCTCTTAACGAGATAGCTGGACAGTACGACCTCACCCTTTGCTGGGTTCCGGGACTCTGTGATATCCCAGGGAACTGTGCAGCTGACGAACTTGCTAGATTAGGCTCCTCCGGCGTTGACAGTGTTAGTCTGCACAACGTGCAGGCACCGCTCTCAAACGCAAAACAAATTATCAAGGCGGACGCAACAAGAAAATCAAGTCATAGGTGGAAACATCTAGGATATTGTGACGTTGCCAGGCTTCCCTGGCCGACACTGGATACAAACAGATCCAAAGAGCTTCTGCGTCTCAACAGACGTAGTATCTCACTAGTCGCTAATATCATCACCGGTCATTGTGTTCTGGGCAGACATGCTCAAAGACTTGGGCTGCCACATAATGACTTTTGCAGAAGCTGTAGAGATGAAGAAGAAGACAAGTCCGTCACTCACCTCATTTGCAGCTGCCTGGCCCTATTCAACCAAAGGATGGCGCACTTAGGAAGCTTTTCTTCAATGATCTCAGCGATCTATGCTACATCAGCGCTGCCATCATTCTTGACTTTATCAAAGGAAGTAAATGGTTCACAACGAGTAACTAGTAAAGGAACCTCTAAACGCCAGTGGTACGCACAATGGGCCGACTAACGGCCTAAGTGTTTCTCTCATCGAGAGCCACTTTTACATAACAATCGTAACATTTAAAATGGATAGGCGAACCGTTCAAAATGACGTTGCTGATGAAACCTGCGGTGGGAAGATGAAAACGTTTCGTTTTCGTTTTCGTACCTACAACTTTGAAAGCGCAACCGGAATTTTCGTTTACCTGAGAACAATAAAAACGAAAGCTACTCTATTAACGTTTTTCGCTTATGTGCCAAATAAATAAATTTTCTTTTCGTGCGATAGAAACACAACGTAAGCTTTTTCATTGACGTTTTCCCATTTTCTTTGATTATTTCTACAGTAAAAATTCCATTTGCAGCTGTCACACCAAACCAATCTTAAGAAATGAGGTGTCAAACGAAAGAGAACGTCCTCAAAGTGGTATTTAAGCTCGATTGCTTCATAAACAATTGCGAAGAGGAAAAGAAAAGACAAAGGAAACCAACTTTTCGCTTTCGTTTCTTGATATGCGAAAGGGATTTTCGTTTCGTTTTTTTTTTTTACAGAATCCCATTTTATCTACTTTTCAGAAGATCATCGTCAAAACGATAGACCACTTCAAACTAAACAACCGAGTTCTTAAAAGCTTGAAAGAATATCCAGTTTGGTCGACATAAAATCGCTCAGACAGTTATCGTCATGCGAGGTTCTGTCAATTTTTCGATCCTGTTCGTGGGTCTTCAGCTCAGATGTTTAAAGTTTAAAATTGCATATCAGTCTCCTTATCAGCGCATTAAATGTTGACGAATAATTTTCACAAATAATTTCGCAACCGCACCACTCTTAGTTGAGTCCACAAAGTTTTTGCGATTATCTTTGCAAATATACACTAACACTTATCCTGCGCTGATAATAATCAGCTGAGAAAACATTTGAAATTTGGTGCACGACTTCTTTCTTTTTTGTGTTCCCTTCAATCAGCAGAGCCCAATGTTAGTATGACGAAAGATATGCTATATTGAGGAAATAGTAGGCGAGTGCAGGTGCAAATTGGCCGTCTGCTCTTACTTGCGAGTACACCAACGTAAGGGGCGAACATTGGTTCCGGATGAATGCTCAACTGCAGACGAAGTAAGTTGATTCTGCGCGATGCTTTTAATCACATTTAGTGTCCAGGCTTGATTTTACGACCTCACTTTCCATAGAAAATTACCCACTGTGACCGACAAAGGTGAAGGCTAAAAATGGTTTTTAGTAAGGCTCTCTGTTACTTGACAATGAGTTGTTTTCGGGGTCAGGACATTTTTATCAAGTGTGACTTGACTAGGGACAGCCACCTACACAACCTCATGCACTAGTTTATCGCTCCTGTCCTCTTCGAATCCACACCGGAGGGACGGCGCAGTAGAGGAAGACCGCGACTCGGGTGGCACGCAAGTGGAGGGGGACCTTAACCAACTTAGCGTGCGAAACTGGAGACAGCTGGCTAAAGATCGTGCTGGCTTGTTGGTTGAGGCCCAGGTCCACCCCGGATTGTTGCGCCACCTTAAGTAAGTCCTCTGTATCTAAGTTTTAACCTGTCTGACTGAAAACTATGCCCGCAGCCTGTTAGGCATAGGAAGCCGCAATTTCAAGCAGTCGCGTGTATGCTCAAAAGTCACATGAATATATTGTCTGGTTTGGCTCACAGGGTACAGAGCTGAAAGTAGTGCGACTTCCAAGCCTGAATATCTTTCAAAATTAAGTATTCAATGAAACAAAAATCAGCTTGGAAAACAACCTCGAAAAGATCCGTGGTAAAATAATAGCAATTTCAAGACCGCAGTCCTCTGTCTGATTGAAAATTTGTCGAAGTTGAAATTTTAAACACAGGTTCGTCATAAATCTCAACTCAAAATATAAAACATGCAGAGAAAAACATTTTCAGGATAGTTTAGTAAAGGGTTTTCCAATGAGAAGTGTTATTGTGAATGACCCGCTATTTCGGTAGCTGTCGCTTTTGAAGCTTTTATTCTTTGACATTTGACAAGTAGAAACTACGCCATTACTAAAAATGGAACGATACACGCTTCAACAACGCATAGAAATTATTAAAATTCACTACAAAAATGGTGAAAATCTTGCATTCACAGTTCGCAAAACTAAAGCATTTTTTGGTCGTCTTGAACCACCTTGTCGGACCGCAATACAGAAATTGGTGGAAAATTTCGAGCTGTTGGGACAAGTTAGTGATGTGAAGAATAAAACCCGTGCACGTCGCTCAAGAACAACTAAGAATATTGCTGCTGTAGCCCAAAGTGTTGAAGAAAACCCAGGTTTGTCCATTCCTCGTCGTTCTTTGAAATTGGGCATTCAACAAACGTTTTATATGGTCGAAGTTGGATGGTATTGATCTGGACAACGTTTACTTTTAACAAGACGGCGCTACGATCCACACAAGCAATGAAACCATTGATTTTTTACGAGAAAAGTTTCCGGACTGTGTTATCTCTCGAAGAGGTGATCACAATTGGCCACCGAGATCTTGTGATATAACACCTTGGGACTTCTTCCATTGGGGCTGAAAGATAAGGTCTACGCCAACAGCCCAGCGTCGATTCAAGACCATAAAGATAAAATTGGTGAGCCTATCGAGGACATAGGGCAGCCACTTTGCGATTTGGTTACGGAAAATTCCATAAAAAGGATATGGTCCTGTATCCGTGCTCGTGGTGGCCATTTGGCTGATGTTGTTCTTCATTATTAACGGCATACCTTCCTCTTTATTATGAAATAAACATCCGATCACTTATCTCAAAAAATTAAATTTTTCTTTGATTACCAAAATAACACCTCTTATTGGAAAACCCTTTACAACGAAAAGTGGAACCCAACCAGCAACTTACGAAGAAGACAATCGATCTGGAATGAGGTGGAACTAGAATGAGCAACTAAATGCGACACAACCGCGCACTCATTTTCTAGAAGCGGGCGCTAATAAATTTCACAATTCAAGTCAGTACAAGAAACCAGAAACACGCTAAGTGTTAACGTACACTGGGCCAACTCACGAGACGACGCACTAGCATCAACTTGTCAGCTGCAGACAGCGGACTTTGCATCAACTGAGTTAAAATTGAGTTCATTTTTAAAGTAATCAAAAGAGTTTTCTATTTCGTTTCGTTTCGTATCTCCTTCAGTGCGAATGGGATGGCAATTGAAATTGGAATTGCTCCTCCTAGCCGAGACCGAGAGTGAAATCGGCTAAAAAGCATTCAAACTGCCTCTTAAATTCAAATGGAAAACATAAAGTGAACCAACAAGGTCGGCGGAGTTTGTATTGTTAATTTAATTGTTCCAACCGGGGAATGTTCTAAAATAAGACACTTTATTGTCTTCCGGGATTACTGATCTTCTCTGTATGGCCCTGAGTATGAACAAACCGGCCGATACAATTATTTACTTTTGTTTTTAAATTTTAAATATTTTCGAGACAAACTTATGCAACTTTCGTTTGATTTTAATTTCGCAACAAGGTCTCGTAATCCATAGAAAAACAAAGAGACATTGTTTTGGAAAGTTTTTTTGTTGCTGGTACGAGTATTTCAGGGGTATTTGCGATTTCAGTTGTGGATTTGTTTGTTCCGAGTCTTAAAATGCCCAGGGTCGAGGTGTTGTTTGCTTTTGGAAAATGTTTTCAATATATTTGATTTTGTAAAATAGAACGCCATAGATACTTGAAGAATTTCTATTCGTTGGTAGATTTATTTGTTTCGGTAAGCCATGCAACAGCTGGAATTGGAATCACAGGAGCCCTACGATCCAGTCCGACCGAGGCGCTGAATGTCATTCTCGAATTTTCTGCCAGTGGATCTGCACATAAAAAACATTGCAGCGTGTAGTGCAGTTAGATGGAAGGGATCTTAATGTTGGTCCGAACGGCCTTATGGCCACACCAGCATCCTGCTTTCCCTTCCTGATGGCATAGGTCGTATATCTACGGACGACATTGTACCCAAACTTAACTTTCATAAATACTTCTCTGTTCGAATCCCCTCTAGGTCAGAATGGGAGGAGAATGCGGTCGTAAAGTCGTTCCAAAACGAACTGTGGAGTGGGAGCGGGCATTTTCTCAACAGAATTAGACATCTCCAAATCTTTCCGCCTCCCCAACACAGCCAGCGTCTTTCAAGCGGAAGTACTTACATAACAACACAAAGGAAAAAAATAGGCATCTTCATCGACAGTCAGGCCGCGATTAAGGCTGTCGGCTCAACTAAGTCATCGTCCAAACTTGTTTGGGAATGCAGGAGGTCACTTACCAGAGCTTGTAATTGGTTTGAAATCACTCTCGTCTGGGTTTCCGGCCAGAGGAACATAGACGGGAATGAAAAAGCCGATGAACTTGCCAGGCGTGGCTCTGCTCTTTGCGTGTCTCAGGCGGAGGAAGTCTTCCCTCCGCTGGGATAAGTTAGGAGAGAAATCCTCCTGTACTGGAGACTAGAGGGGCGAACCTGAACTACTGTGTCATTTCGAGAAAGATCTGGCCAACCTACGATGATGCGAGAACAAACAACCAATTAGCAACAACGCGTGTAGATGTCGCCCGACTGACGGCAATTAGTACGGGCCATTGGCCCTTGGGAACCCACGCGGCCAAGCTTGGTATCCCCCATAATTCCCACTGCCGTAGCTGCGCTGATACAAACAAGAGTGAAACAGTGTTTCAAAACCAGACTCAGGGTACTAGGTCATACCTTCTATGATGACCTTTTCTGCCATCCAAAGTATCCATTTCAACAAAATCATCAAATTTCTCAACTCCACAGGCTGGTTTTGAGCTCCCTTAACTTTTTTTCTCCCCCTTCTATTTCAGGTTCCGTTAGTTGTGGTCTCAAAACGGCGCTCAATCAATTAAAGTAATCGCTTGCTAATATCCAACTACATAGAGGAGTTTGTCCTGATCCACTGACTGACCAAGTTGCCTTGAAACTTAAGGGCAATATTTCACTAGATGCGCCGTTTGCGTTTTGAGCGGGCTGATTGGTAACTTTTCGAAGCACGAAGACGAAGCGATAGTGGAATAAATTTAAAAATTGCCACAAGTAGAAATGATAAGACAGGCGCACCCCTCCGCCGCCTTTTTTGAGGGAAAACAATTTAAAAGTATGAAGCTCTAAAGGGTGCTATGGGATGTATGACAACAGTGGACGGTGCGCGCTATAGGGCCATGCTAACCGAATTTTTTCTGCCGCAATTGGACGAATTAGGACTGGAGGACATGTGGTTCCAACAGGACGGAGCTACGTCACACACTGCGCGATCCACAACCGATATTCTGAAGGCGGCGTTCCCGGGTAGCCTCATCTCTCGTTTTGGCGATTTGCACTGGCCCGCAAGATCGCCCGATTTAACCGTTCCAGACTTTATTTTTGTGGGGTTTTTTGGAGTCCCGTGACCCTAGAAGCCCTCAAGGACGACATTCGACACGAGTGCGAGAATCTGTCGCCCGAAGTTCTCGCGAAGTGATGAAAAATGCCATAAAACGACCCCGTATGGCAATCAATTGTGACAGCGCCCATTTGGCCGATATCATCTTCTCGACTTGACCAATAAAAAGGTTCAAATAAACATAATCAAAAAACAGAATCAAAGTTTTTCATTTAGAAAACAAATTAGAGCCAAACAACATCGGATGACTTCTTTTCTCGGTGATTGGGAAAAGAAAATAATTGCAGACGTGTTTGAGAAGATTTTTATTTAAGCGCAGTATTTCTTTTTAGGGGGCAACCACAATTATTTTGTTGTTAAATTATTCTTTTGTTCAGTTCACTTGAAAATCAGTAAAGGAACTGTAAAATACTAACGAAGAAGCTCTCATCTGAGCATAGACTTGAAGCCTTGCATCACGTTGGTATAAGTTAGGTTAGGTTAAGTAGGGCTGTGAGATCGTCACACAGGACTAGTCACCATAGCGGGCCCATTGCCATACCCAGGAAGCCACTCAAACTTATACCCATTTGCCAAAAACACTAATTTAGGTTGGCGTGGACTAGATTGGTCGTTACCGTTGCTTTTACGAAAACAGGCAAACAAACGGTTTGTCAACTGAGTACGCAGTCAGGAAATTTTAAACTTATTTACTTACTTAATGGGCTCCCGACCCGTGAGGAGACACTGAAGCCTTGCATCCTCTGCGAAATTTTTAAACTACATTTGTCAAATGATAAAACTGTTCACGCGATCCATTTAGGCCAACAAAAAGTGAAACAAATCAATTGAGCCAACTGTCAGACTTACTGAACTAAAGTTTTGACCGTTTCTATTCAAAATACCATTTACTGAGAAGACTCATAGGGATTTAAGTTCCACACAAACCGCACAAACACACCATTCAAAAAGAACCACGTAAGGTAGAACTTAGATCGTTATGAGTCTAAGCAAACGGGCTTAAATTATTAATTCAGCTACCAAAATGCACACAGAAGGCACTTTCTGTTTTAAACACTAACATCTGTCAGTTTGACAGACTTATGACCAGAGACAAAAAACCCTGGGACACCCAGCTTCGATGAGAATGACAGTTCTTTGCTTGCAAGCTGAAAATTATTCTCTTAATATTATGATTGCCATTGGGGAGGTTCAAGTATATAAAGGGTTTTTCAACAGGGACGCTACAAAAGTAGAGCGACAGGGACAGCAAACGACGCCGAATTTCTTGCCGCTCTTTTGACATTTCTCTTCAGTAAGGTTTGCCATTTCATGATGGAAAGACAACGAGTCGAAATTATTAAAATTTACTACCGAAATTTGGAGTCAGTGGCCTCAACGTTAAGAGCGCTACGTCCAATTTATGGTCGTCCTAGCAGATCAACAATTGAGCGTCTAGTGGAAAAATTTGAATCCACAGGCACAGTACAAAATGTTCCCGTTCCAGTGAGACAAAGAAGTGCCCGTAGTGTCGAGAATATTGCTGCCGCTGAGGCTTCAGTTGAAGAAAGCCCAAATGTGTCTCTCACACGTCGTTCTCAAGCGTTGGGCATCTCTGTGACGTCGTTGTGGCGAATTTTGCGAAAAGAGCTTGGCCTACATCCTTAAAAGATTAAATTGACGCAAGAACTGAAGCCGCTTGACCACCAGAAGCGTCGTATGTTCGTGAATTGGGCTGAGCAACAACTTGAAAACGATTCGGATTTTCATCGAAAAATCTTCTCCAGCGATGAGGCTCATTTCTGGCTGAATGGCTTCGTCAATAAACAAAATATGCGGTATTGGTCAGGCAGCAATACACACGTACTCCATGAGTCATCATTGCATCCTGAAAAAATTATGGTTTGGTGTGGTTTATGGGCCGGCGGCGTCATTGGGCCGTACTTCTTCCGTGATGATCAAGACCGGCACGTTACTGTGAATGGGAATCGCTACCGTTCAATGATAACAGAATATTTTTGGCCCCAAATTGAATGATATGGACTTAGAGGACATGTGGTTCCAACAGGACGGCGCCACAAGCCACACAGCGATTGTCACAATCAATTTATTGGAAACCAAGTTTGGAGAACGTGTTATCTCACGAAATGGTCCAGTCGCTTAGCCGCCTCGGTCGTGCGATTTGACGCCGTTAGACTATTTCCTGTGGGGCTACGGTCTTTGCCAACAAGCCAGCGACGATTGATGAACTTCGTACGAATATCGAACGTGAAATTGCAGCAGTATCGGCCGATTTATGCTTGAAAACCGTCGAAAATTGGGTTCAGCGTCTGGACTTCTGCGAGCGTGCCCGTGGTGGCCATGCAAAAGAAATCGAGTTCCATACATAATGGCATCGCACGTACTTTCACAGGGATAAAAAATTTCATTGATATCCAAAACCGTTTTTGTTTTATTTAAAAAAAACTTTTGTAGCGCTCTTATTGAAAAACCCTTTATTTAAGTAAGTCTGGCTTGATGTATCTCAGTTTTCATTGGCTGAGATCGGTCATATGAACAGCTGTTTCAGTTGACGTTTTAGTCAAGAAATTCGTGACTCAGTACTAATTTGACAGTTGGCATATGTGGCTGACGTGGGAAAAGTGACGTTTCCGAATAATCTAACATACACAACATATGTATTTTTAATCGTTATTCCATATTACTATCAATATCAATATTCATTTCAATTGGTTTAAAAAATGTTTCAATTTGACTTTGTTTAATGTTAGTTGTCTGCTCGCGTAAAAGATTAGTTCTTAAGTTTTTGACGGAAGTGTAGTAACCTTGAATTTCCGGTTCACGGAATCTTGTTTCTAAATAACTAATGGTTTTGTCCAAATATTGTAGCACTTCTCTTCGAGTTATCTTGCATGTTTCTGTTTCTACGTCATCTTCAGACTCAGAAGAAATATCCCTTGAATTTTGATCCAATAACGACGCTGATATTTCTTCTTCATTCAAAACTAAATGGCCCGGGTCACTTTGGTCAATAAAAGCCCAGTTTTCCAGATCTTCTTGTGTAAAGTTTTCTGATTGACGTGCCTGACGAGTAATGTTTGCCAAATCTGACAAATTGATGTCGTCTTCACTGTCATAGAGCAACATTTCATCTTGGATAAGTAATTTCTTCCAGCAATTTTTTAAAGTTGTTGTCTTTATCTCAGTCCAGGAATGGGACAAGTTGTAAATCGCGTTTCGCAAGTTATAGTTTTTTAAATTTTTTAAAGTTTGCTCTCCAACATTTTCGCACTCGTTCTCAAAAAAAAACAAACAATCTTCCAGCTGTCGACGTCTGTATAATCGTTTAAAAGCCATGATTATACCCTGGTCCATTGGTTGCAGTATGGATGTTGTATTTGGTGGATGAAATTTGCATTTTATGCTTCCATCGGCACTCTGTAGATCGGTGGGATGAGCAGGAGCATTGTCTACTAGCAATATTGCCTTCACTTCATCTTTTGGTATTTTTAAGACATTTTCCTGGTACCACCTTACTTCACTGATAAATTTTTTTGAGAACCGTTCATTAAAAATCCGTTGATCGAACCAAGCTTTCTTCGAACTGTAATAATGTACCGGTAACTTGTCCATAATATCCTTCAGTACTCTTGGTTTATTCGATTTTCCTACAACTGCAAGCGTGTTTCTGTGAGAACCATTCGCATTTGCACAACACAAAACCGATAAACGATCTTTTGGCTGCTTATGTCCAGAAAGGTTTTTGTCCGATTTACCAGCCTGTGTTGTATCTGGCATTGTTTTCCAAAAAATTCCTGTCTCATCTGCGTTATATATTTGAAAATCAGAAAGATTTTGCTCCTGAACCAATATTTTAAAATCACTTTTAAATAACAGCACTTAGGGCTTCTCCAACCACTTTCCTATTTAAAATACCATGTCTGTTTCTAAATCGTGATAACCAACCATCGCTAGCTTTGAAATCGTGTTCTCCAAGTCTCTGTGCAAAACGTATGGCAGCAGTTTGAATTTCAATTCCACGAATAGGAACACCACTGGATCTCTGCGAACAATACCAAGTGTAAACCGCACTGTAAATTTTTTTAAAGTTTCCCTCCCTCAGTCTATGTATATTTTTATTCGATTTTGTTTCAGATTCAAAAAAGCTTTTTAATTTGTCTTTATTTTTCTTTATGTCGTAAAATGTAGATTTAGTTATGTTAAACTTTTCTAAAATTTTCTTGTAATTCATTCCACTTTTTACACATCCAAGAACTTCCAATTTTTGTTTTAAGTTTAATGATTTGTATAAACCTCTACTTGTTGATTGTTTAACTGACATTTTTACCTGAGTTATAATTAACGTTTATTTATGCAGAAATATTTGGCAACTTTGTGCTAAAGGACCATGATTTACATTTATTGCCAACTTAAACTGTACTGGTGTTTTCCCGAACAACATCTAAATGTGGATTGTCGGGATTCCCCCAATACAATTTTTTTTTATGTTTTTCCCCCAACTTCTAAATGTGAATTGCCGGGAATCCCCCCCAAAAAAATTGTATGATTTGTTCAGACTTTTACATATTAGAGATCTATTTGATACCTATATGTGTTCAATCATTTATTATTTATAATTAAATAATAACTTTAATTTAATTTTTACATAATAAAAAATTTAAAACCGACTCTCATTTATTACGAAAAATCTCTTTTATTCGGAAATTTTTTTCTTTTCCGAATAAACGAGTTTTCCGAATTAAAGAATTCCGAATTAAAGGGCTTTTACTGATTAAATTCTTACTGAAAAACGTCAAGAAACTGTCAGTTGTGGGTGCGCAAATTTGTTCATAAGGCAGTTGGCTAATCGAAGATTGGAGCGATCGATTGTGTCAGTGAAAACAAAGTTTTTATGGACATTTGAAGAATATCTATAACTGCACTGTCAAAGCTTTAAAATTCAGCTGTCAAAAATTGACATGTGAAACTGTTTTATTTAAAATGAAACTCCCACCATTCCCAATGAAAGGCCCTTACCCTGTTACGATCCCTTTTGATGTGCCACTCACAGCACACTCGACGTAATCTGATAAAATGTGCTCTTGAAATAAAGGGAATTTCTTTGAGCAACGAATTGTACTTTAAAATTAATTATAGATAAACGGCCTCACTAAGTAATCATTCCTAACCTTAATTTTTTCAGTCACAATGGAAAATTTAACCACTTCGAGTGGGTAAAATTTAGCCTGGACACAAAATAAGCTCCCACTCTGTGCAATCAGTCACATTCAAGATCAAGACAATTCCCAAAATAAAACCAAATTAAGTATGACACTCCCATTTAAGTCGGGTCATTTAATTCTAAATGCATACAGCAGAGAATAATTTCCCACGTTGCATAACAACTAAAGTGGCATCACTCACGCAGACAGTCTACCTCTACATGGTCAAAATGTATCCGATAGCTTTCTCACGCACGCACAACAACCAAAGTGTAGATATTCTTAAATGTCACAGTCACAGATACACGCCAACAGCATCCTACAATTAAAAAGCCGTTTCAAACATTCCATTGTTTCGCAATACACACATGTACAACAAACAGAACCTCGTTTTATACATACTACTGCGGTATATCCACTAATAGGACTTATGATGATTTACAAGAGATGCGGGTCGCTCTAGTTTTGCTCTCGTTTCGTTTGTTTTTCAAATGTTATTTTCAGACTGTTGATTTTTGTCTTTGTAGCCGATGCGTGCATACGAAACGCAAACTTTCTTGCAATTGAATCAGTTCCTGAGAAGCCACCGAGCCATTTAGCAAAAATGCGTTCGCTCCTAGTAACGAAAAAACGAACTGTCACTGTCAAACATGCGCACACGAATCAAGCTGAAGTATAAATGCACGCGCTTAAAAACATTAGTTGTCGTTGTCGTCCATTGTTGTTGTTGATTTGTTGTTAAAAATAAACAACGCTTACAGTGGAAAGGTGGAACAAATGAAACCGTCGATTAGAAGGAATACCTATTTTATTTTTAACGTTAGAAAGAACGGTTCTTTTTTTTTTGGTCAAATGACATTTAAAAATATTTGTACATACACACAAGTTGGTGGATTTGATTTCGATGTGTCTATTTTTAAAAGGCAAACAACAAAAATCAACGAGAAACTAAAGCCCAATCGGACAAGAAATAAAGCAATCTCTTGCGGGATAGTGTACGCGAGTATGTGGGTATTTTCAGCGATGGTTGGTAAAATAGATCGAGCGTCGCGTCAGCTGAAATAGATTTCAAGATACCGATCAAAGCACAGATGTTAATCGCATTTTAATTGAAATGCCTTTCTTATGCAAACAGCAATTGCCACCGATCTCTGTATTTATGAATCCGATTTGAGCGGGTTTATTTTTAGTCAGAGTTATGTGTATGGGCCTGGAGATTATTTTAAAACTGCGAAGCCTTGGGTAGGCATACACAGCCTGCAGACACAACTGAACATACAACCGATCGAGCTGAGCGTGGCAGTAAGAGGTGCTTCCAGTCTAAGGCGCAATTCGGAAGCCAGGTTATTTCGGCTACTCGGGCATGCTTTCCGTCTCTAAGCAGAGCGGGTCACCCATGGACAGGATTGTGGCGTTCCCACAGTAGGTACTGTCAAATGACCAATTGGAGCTATTGGACACCAAGAGTCCTCGATTTCAAATCGGAGGCTAGAGGAAGACCTCGGCTTATGTGGCGCGCGCAAGTGCAAGGCGACTTTAAGCAACTGGAGGCAATTTGGCCAAAGATCACGCTAACCCAAGTCCGCCCCGGACTGCAGCGCCACCTAACTACAACTAATTGCAACGAATTGCAGCAACTAAATGCTGCTCAACTTCAGGGCCCATGTTTTGCTGAGAAGTCCATTCGAATTGGGTGAGTGGTTTTACTCTGATGAGTACACAAATCCACACACAAACAGGCGAGTTTTACAATTTTATTTGATCGATTGATTTAATGTTATGCAGAGATTCGTATGGCATTGTCAGTCAAATGTCCCCAGCAAAGGTTAATAACTATTGGCTTCTGGGTGAAAATTGCACTTGGAACTGTCAAAAAATCGTGCTTTTATATAAAAAATATCCGCCATGACAGATCAGCAACATATTTACTGTGAACGCAACCATAATTCAAATAAAAATCAAAAATTGAGACAGAAATAATGATTTCTTGTTTAATAGCTGCTGTAAATTTTGACAGCTTTTTGACACCGAAATGTATGCGATTTTATATATTGTGATTGTGGCAGAGTAATTTATTTTATTGTAAGTTGTGACGTATCAACGGTGGGTAAGGAAAAATGCAAAGCACTTGTGGCGGAATCTGTAACACAAGACAACGCCATTCTTGTCTTTTCTCTGGGAAAGAGTTGGCGAAGAATAAATCTTGCACTATATCAGTTTTTGACACCCGTCACATTGCACTATCAACGTCAACTATTCAATTTGGACAAACAACACCGTCTCTCTTTGACTTGGGAAAGTTTGCCGATGGGTGCAATAAACTTATCAAATTTACCACGAACATTACAACGAGCTTGTCGGGCAATACCCAATTAACG
This sequence comes from Cheilosia impressa, assembly GCA_948293265.1. NCBI lineage: Eukaryota > Metazoa > Arthropoda > Insecta > Diptera > Syrphidae > Cheilosia > Cheilosia impressa. The sequence continues at coordinate 1,102,078 of OX411882.1, forward strand.
TTATTTTGTTATAACTTCTGTTGTAAATTAGACTGACAGAACTGATACCCATAACTGGATAAAACGAGTTGGAAAATATCAAAAGTCAATAAAGGCTTCGTATAAATTGATAAGTTAAGTGGGCAGAGTGGTTATACTGTTCTGGACTACTGCGCGATGGGTTTCAGGTTTATAGATTACAACAGTGACCAACATATGGCCTCTTGGGACAGTTGCAACAGGTTTACCTAGACTTAAACTGTCGATTGGAGCCATTTTGGTCGTTATGGGAAATGTCTGTTAAATACTTGGAGAAGACGAAATGAACCCTCATTGTTACAGCTCAGAAGTTCGCAGGTGAACCTGTACCGAAATCTATTTTAAAACAGTCTGCTACTTTGTTCTACTACTTTTTTGCTTTTTGTTAAAACAGACTCTCCAAGCCCGATTGCTCTTCTGCCCGACTTACTTCTAGTTTCTAGAGTATTTATACTTATTTATATTATTATTATTAATAGAACTGCGTGGTATGTTAAGATCGACCTATACCGCCTTGAGTCTCCAACTAAACGGCCTTAAGTCTCCAACTAAACGGCCTTGAGTCTCCAACCAACAGACATACAGCATCACTTATGCTTTTTTGATGCGAGGCCTTAAGTGCAAGATCTCTTTCATGTAGTTAGCTCCTATAATACCCCCAACGATCATCCAAAAAGGCTTGAACCAAATGAAAAATGGACTGACATCTCAATTCCAAGAAGAATGACAGCTCTATGACTAAAAAATCCCCAATATTTTCCAACTAGCTTATTATGAAACAAAACCATTTACAAAATCCTTCTGCGAAAGAAGTTTCGTTTCTAGGATCATAAGTCTCGCCAAACATCGAGTGAGCCAGTGCGCTGGAGCAGAATGGTATTGGGTAATCTTCTACTGATGATCGAGGTGAATGTCATTTCGGAGTAGCGGTCACTTAACTTGTCGATTATTTTTACTTTTTTCTCTGAGCTATCAGATTTCTAATAAAACCACACCGCGCATCTATTTTTTTCCTTTTCCCGAAAGGGTACATTTTTAACGACTTAAAAACACTCACTGGGATTACAAATGTTTGGTGCGTTCGATAGATCGCTAGACGGCTAGCAAAAAATGGGGGAACACGCGATAGAGCTCTCTCTCTCTTCCGATAGACGAACCAAAACGACATTTGGTTTAGTTTTCATTTCTTTTCACTACCAAAACCAAATTCCCCATGGGAAAATACAATTTAAGCCCTTAATTCACTTTATGCGGAATTCTATCAAGGAATTCCGTCACCGCAGTCAAGCACGAAAGACCGTTCAAGATGGCCACCACATCGACGCACCTCAATTGGTTGGTTGGTTTCTTGTTGGAAAAGCGTGATGTCAAGAAACCCTTCAGCACTGAACCCAATAACTTGACGAACATCAGTTCATACAGGTACAGCGGTATAGTACACAAGAAGACCTTGGGAATCGTCCCAGCCAATAAGGGCTTCACCGTTGTCATGAAGAAGGGCAAGCACCAGAACCGCCCATCCAAGAACACAGTTCGCGTGAAGGCCACTGAAAAAACTGAGGAACATGCTCCCCGGCAGCAAATACCGCTCCGATCTGAAGCAGGCTGCCATCCGCAAAGCATCAGCTAACTTGAGGTCACAGAAGCCAGCTCCAGTCAAGAAGACTAAGAAGTCCGAATAAGTTCCAGAGACAGTAGTTTTGTAAAGGAAATTCTACCTTCTCTTTCAATTGTTTTTCAAAACTTGTCTGGTTTTGATGGATTTGTGTTGCGTCTAAATGCGAGCAAAACTATTCACAATCACATTTAAATGAAGGGATCAAAAATGCATCAATAAAACGAGCTAAACCCATGCATAGTCGCATCAAAAATGCGTCAAAAAACGCCCCAAAATACACCTTAAAAAAATGTCAAAAAACAAGTCAAAAAACGCGTCCAAAAACAGGTCAAAAACATGGAAAATTGCATCGAACAAAGTTAATCTAGCGAGTAACTTTCCACCAGAGAAATTTCCCTTAAATTTCCCTTTTTGACAGTAACAGTGTTTGACATCTAGCGGAAATGGTTTAGCGTCTATTTTTTTGCATATAGCGATTAATGAATGAACCCCTGCTAGAGAAAAAACAAAATGGCGGAAGTCAACCAAAAATTGAGTAGCAATAGGACTGCGAGATGGGACCCAGGGGTAGTCAGTGTCACTCTATCTTGCTTTTGCGTTGTTATACCCTCCGTAGGAAGGTATATTCACTTTGTCATTACATTTGTAACGCCAAGAAGGAGTCACCGGAGAACTCATAAATTCTAAATCGGGATCACATTCTGAATCGATTTAGCCATGTCCGTCTGTCCGTCTGTCTGTTGAAAGCACGATAGCGTCCAAAGGAATCAACCTAGGCGAATGAAGTTTGGTGAAAGGAATTCTTTTTATCGTCGTTAGGTTGGTATTGAAAATGGGCTATGTCGGTCAAGTAGTTCTGGTACCTCCCATACAAAACCAATATTAGGCCAATGTGTCTCTGTCCGTTGAAAACAGGATAGCGTCGAAACAAATCGACCTTGGCAAGTGAAATTTTGTGAGAGGACTTACTTTTATCGTCGTCAGGTTGAAATTAAAATAGGGCTATGTCGGTTAAGTAGTTCAGTACTTACCCTATAAAACCAATTTTGCATGACTTGTATGCAGTGGAGGGTATCAAAGCAGCGCCAGGCGTGTTTTTATTATCAAAAGTTTTTTCTAGGATGAAATAATGGGAAAACCTCTGACACGCCATAATTAACGAATAAATGTAGCGTAAGACTAATACCGACTAATGATCAACGACAGTACCCCAATCATCTGTGAAAATGAATAATTGTGTTTTCGATATGGCTTAGCTTATTCACAGTTACGTAACAAATGGAATAGAGAATAAAATGTTTAAATCAAACCGCATTTGCATTTTTGTTTTCCTAAAGATCCATAAGAAACAGTGGAGAATGACTTGACCATTTCGCTTTAAATTAACAAGAAACTTTATCGTTGTACACGTTTAATTCATGCGAAAAATGCTGCAGTACCTACACAGTGATCTTTCCCACTTGCAACATGCACATTGAGTGACAGAAGAGAAAATTGTTATTTATTTATAGTAAGGAATTATTTCACAAGCAATTTGCAAGCAGAACATCGCCTCTGATGAGGGTATTTTCCATTTTAGTTGCTATGCCCCGGCAGCAGGTATTTCTTTCGTTTAACTTACTGTAATTAAAATAGGATTCGAATGTGCATTGTGCACCTATGCATCTACAAAAGAAAAGTAGAGTATAGCCATTCATTGGGGTTTTCTGTTTGTGATAATGTTTGGGAAATATTTGAATTTAGAAACTTTGTTGGGAAAAACAGCTGTATAAAGGGTTTTCCAATGAGAGGTGTTACTGTGAATGACCCGCTATTTCGGTAGCTGTCACTTTTGAAGCTTTTATTCTTTGACATTGACAAGTAGAAACTACGCCATTACTAAAAATGGAACGATACACGCTTCAACAACGCATTGAAATTATTAAAATTCACTACAAAAATGGTGAAAATCTTGCAGTCACAGTTCGCAAGACTAAAGCATTTTTTGGTCGTCGTGAAGCACCTTGTCGGACCGCAATACAGAAATTGGGAAAAAACTTCGAGCTTTCGGGACCAGTTAGTGATGCGAAGAATAAAACCCGTGCACGTCGCTCAAGAACAACTGAGAATATTGCTGCTGCAGCCCAAAGTGTTGAAGAAAACCCAAGTTTGTCCATTCCTCGTCGTTCTTTGGAGTTGGGAGATGATTTTTTATGGTCGGAGTTGGATGGTATTGATCTGGACAACGTTTACTTTCAACAAGACGGGAAAAGTTTCCGGACCGTGTTATCTCTCGAAGAGGTGATCACAATTGGCCACCGAGATCTTGTGATTTAACACCTTGCGACTTCTTCCTTTGGGGCCACGTGAAAGATAAGGTCTACGCCAACAGCCCAGCGTCGATTCAAGACCTCAAGGATAAAATTCCTGAGGCTATCGAGGACATAGGGCAGCCACTTTGCGATTTGGTTATGGAAAATTCCATAAAAAGGATATGGTCCTGTATGCGTGCTCGTGGTGGCCATTTGGCTGATGTTGTTTATCATTATTAACGGCATACCTTGCTCTTTATTATGAAATAAACATCCGATCACTTATCTCAAAAAATGGCATTTTTCTTTGAATACGAAAATAACACCTCTTATTGGAAAACCTTTTACAAAAATTCAAGATGTGGACCTTGGCTAACGATTTATAGCCGTAGGGTGTGATTTGTTGTTTTATGGAGGCTAAACCTGAGACCCTTTTCTTAAGGAGTTCACCGCACGCATAAAGATTAAACTACTGAGCTGTAGTACCAAGTAAATGGTTACCCAATCGAAAGGGGCTGCATGGAAACTAATGAGGCTTCAGTCAGTCTAAAGGTTCTAACAGTCCTGTAATCGCATTTTACTGGTCCTCTTTCTCAGGAGGTTGAGAAATTCAATGCCAAACAGAGACCTACGGCCGCTATTCTCACGATCATACTACAAAAAGCCTCCAATCCAAAAATAGACCAACACAAAGTTTTAAGGCGGGCAAAACCGGTTGTCTATTGGTATATGAGCTCAGACAATGACACCAGTGCTGAGATTAAACGCAGAACAACTCTTGCCAATCGCTGTTTCTTTGGGCTAAGAAGGCAATCGAGTAGCAAAGCCCTCTCTCGAACAACTAAAGTGACAAAGGGTCACCCTAAGACCCTAATAATCCCAGTCCTGCTCTATGGCGCAGAGGCATGGTCCCTTTCAAAAGCGGGTGAGGTTACACTTGGTTGTTTTGAGAGGAAAATTCTTCGAGTGATTTTTGGTCCCGTCTGCATAGACGGCGAATGGAGGAGGAGTTGCAACGACGAATTGTACGGGCTGTACAGCGACATCGACCTAGGCAGAAGAATAAAGGTCCAACGACTGGGTAATGTTGAAAGAAATGACACGAATGCTCCGGCCCGGAAAATCTTCGAATCCACACCCGAGGGACGGCGCAGTAGAGGAAGACCGTGACTCGGGTGGCGCACGCAGGTGGAAGGGGACCTTAACCAACTTAGCGTGCGAAACTGGAGACAGCTGGCTAAAGATCGTGCTGGCTTGTTGGTTGAGGCCCAGGTCCACCCCGGACTGTAGCACCACCTTAAGTAAGTAAGTAAGTAAAACAGGGTTTGAGAAAGTAGACAGCAGTCCCCTTCAGATGCGGCAAGTATGGTGGAAGCTTCCTTAGTATTGCTGCATTGTGTCAACGACTAAAACCTGATTAGTCCCCCCCAGTGCGTATTTAGGAAAGTCCACCGTCTATCATATTTTCACACAAATCATGAAAAAAATTCCAACAAGTCTGAAACGATATAGAAAAAATATTTCCTATGACAGCAACTATAAAGACGAGCTATGCAGAGCCATGTCCATAGTTTCGGCATCCCTGCAAAATGGAAATAGCTTCCTGCTCGGTTAGAACCTCACTGAGGCCTTTGAAGTCAAAAAACAGATTTACAGAAGGCGAATGGTTGTCGTGCGAGACTTCGTTAACACTTGAAAGCATTGTACGAAACTCCCAGGCAAACTGACAAGACGTGATCTTTCAAAAGCCTGTTCATCTACTTTCATGCGCGAAAAGGGACTTTAACCGACTTGAAGTGCGCTATTGGAGGCGGCACTAGCTAGTTGGGAAACTAAAGCCAAGAGGCTACACGAATTCTAGGCTAGGTTCGGTTTCAAAAGTCAGTCCATCGCGGAGATGCCACTAGAACTAACCTGAAAGGCTGCTGTATCTCAGGGAGCAACTCTTAAGGTACGCGAAATGCGAGTGCTCAGACTTTTCCTTTTGACGTTCAAATTTTATTGCGATAGGTCCGCTTTAGTGTCAAGTGTTGTAGGTAAATGTTTTGCCTTTTAAAATGGCCTCATCTTAAACCAACGACTTCTCGGTTCCCAATTCTATTTTATTTTCAACTTCGAGGTGTCAACAAAATTATAAAAAGCCATTTTAACGAGCGAAATGCACGAGCTTAGAAGTGGCAACAGGGGACGCCCTCTTCTAGCTCGCCATAGGTGTAGCAATGCGTGTGATTTACACAGTTACAAACTACATGTGTCAACACTACAACGCCATATAGGGACAGGGTGTTAACACCGAAAACAACATCCATGGACAGCATCATTGATTCAACTTGAAGCGTGCTCTCACGCAAGCCCAATGATGGATACCGAAATCACAACAACCACAAGTGGTTTCAGTTTCGGGTTACGCTTACATCTGTTTCCCTGCTGCTGGATCGAGTCAAGTCAGAGTCGCTCTTTGGGTTTGTTCTCTTTTTAACTGGGCGTCCATTGATCGTATACGAGTACACTGGGTAAAACCCAAGTAATCTGCTGTTTATGGTCTACGGTTGTATTTCAAAGCTCGATCTGGCTGTAGCCGCAGTTAAAGATTTATGGTAGACATTACAATTCATCTGGACTTTGCCACCAGACCAACAGCAAGCGTATAGTAACCAGAAATCGCAACCAGCCCGACAGATTTTCGTTGAACTTTTCTCGTTGTTGTTGTCTGTTCTCGTTTCTCTTGTTTTGTTTATTTTTATTTGTTGTGTGCGCCGAGAAATCGAGAATTAACAGTTATGCGGTTTCTGAAAGTCAGGTGCGTGTAAATGAATTCGTGAGAGGAACATTCTTGGGCTTGTCATTTTCGAAATGGCAACATTGTAGAAACTTGAAAGAAATTGGAAGGACACGTGCAGACGGAGAGGCCAACGGGTGAGAGGTGCAGGCAAATGGAGTGCGACAATAGTGACAGAAAAATTAATTAACACTGAATTTTCAAAGGGGCCTACTGCGGACTTTAGACACACTTAGTACATGGGGATGATTATTGATTACATCGCATCCTTATATGGCTAGCATTTGGCAAAAATTGAAAGCATGGCTTTCTTTAACAAAACTCCAATGCAAAAGTCAGCAACTTTATGTCAAAACAAAAATTTCGCCTGCGACAATAAGAACTCACACAGAAACCACTTTTTCGAATAAAATTAGAGATTCTGACAGTTGAGGTTATGAGAGCATTTTCAAGAATTTGGGTCCAATTTTGTAGTTCAATAAGCGAATGAGTGCAGAAAGAGAGATCGCCAAACGAAATCAATAGAAACCGAGATTCTGACAGTTGAGGTTATGAGAGCATTTTCAAGAATTTGGGGTGCGGAAAGAGGGAATCGCCAAACGAAATCAATAGAAACCGTCAATATACAAACAAATTGAGGGACGCGTTCAGAAAATGTTGGAGTCCAAGCTATTTCCAACCGATAAAATTACAACTCAAGTTTTTCAACTATTTTCTTTTGACAGCTGCAAGCAGACAACATTTATAAACATTTGTAGGGTTTTTTTTTAATACTAATTATGGCTGTGAGTGGAATGTCAGTCATTGTTCAAGGAATATGTTCCAAAAGAACATTGGCTCTACTATATTAGTCGAGAGGCACAATGCTGCCAACAAACTTGTACAGTTACGTGAACTTAAACGCGACATCTTGTCAAAATATAGTGAAAATCGGTTAAACCCTGGACAATAAATAATTGCCGACATGAATGACAATCACAATATAAATCTAGTAAGTTAAAAAGTATTGTCGATGGCGCATGCGTGAAGTTGTCCATGTTCTCCTACTTTGAATAGTAGGAATTTTCGGATACGTTAACGACACCTGCTGGAATGGTTGCGAAATCGGTTTACAGTGTTACGTTTGAACATTTTTGCCTTACAGAATTCCGACCCATTTTTAAGGTTAACATGATCAAATGCAACTTGGAGTATACGTTTTGACAGCTAAACAAGAGTATGGGAAGCACGACCTATTACAAGTTATTTTGGTGTACTATTTTCGGATCATTATTCATATTTATATGAAAATGACATTTGGGACGTTCAAGTACCTAGTTAAGTAAGTCTGATAGCTGGGTGACTTGATGTGTCTCAGTTTTGACTGGCCCAGATCTATCACATGAACAGATTTTTTAGTTGACGTCCAGAAGGGTAGCCGACGAATTTAGTCCAGAATTTCTTGACTGAGTACTAGTTTGACAGTTCATATATATATAATTTACGTATCATAAATGACGTTACCGACCAATCTATTTTTTTTGTTCGAGGTATACCCATTTAGCCGACTTCAGATAATTAGGTTTTTGAGTGTGCTCAGTGCAACCGATGATAATAAATGGCAACCATTGACTTATTATAAATATGGACTGCTAGTGAAATCTCACTTCCATACAATCTCTGCCCAGAAAATGACGCCAACATAACTAGCGCTAGTGGTTCTATGCGAAAAATAAGTGAAACAAAATGACAACCATCTTGGATTTCTCCATAGAATGCTAGAGCCACGTTTTGGGCGTGCGTGGTTTTGCCAAGTGAAACGGTTGAAATTCAAATTGTTGCCGCATTGTTTACAATAGATGTCATCTCGAAATTGTGCTACTTTAAATAATGGTACGCAGCTCGAGCTAAATAATCAAACTTTTGTTTCAGAATGTACTTCATGTGTCTGTCAAAATTTAGCGTGCCCATTTAATGGGTCGGCACATTTTCTCAAGCTAAATTGTGACAGCTTTGTTGTTCTGTTGCGGAAAAGAATGCAAGGGTGAGTTTTTTAATTATAACATGGACGAGGAGAACCTAGAATGAGAAATAGTTGAAATATGAGAGAATTTAATAAAACATTTTCTAAGAACAGCTGTTTTCTCTGGCACTTATCCACGGCGTACTCTATGTCAAAATTTAGCTAGGACTTTAGCTGGTGTTTGGAGAGAAAAGTTGGAGACCAGATAAAATTTAGTTAAGCTCGAGCAGCGTACTACGCTTAATTTTAGAAATGTTACGTAATAACACTATATCATATATGTATTTCAATCCCATTTCTGATCAATAAACACTTATGATTGTCGAGAATATACATGAGAATTTAATTCATCATATAAATTATACAACACTTAATTTTTTTTTAATTTTAAATCTTTATTCAATTAATCGCAATAACACTAGGTCTGTTCCCTTACTTTTAAATCTTACGAATTTTACTCAATGCCGTTCCTTAACTCGAAAAATTCGTAAAAGAGAGCGTCATCGAGAGAGCAAGCTACTACCAATCCAGCCTCGACTAAGAATCTTACGAATTTTTACTCAACAAATTTCTTGGTGTAGAATTGAAAAAGCTGTCAGTCAGCAGTAACCTCTCAATGAACAGCTGGTTTAAAATTTGTTGTCCTATTTGACATATGAGTGCATTTGTTTTTATTTATTGCTATTATTATGGCATCAAAAGGCGGCAAAATGAAATTGAATGTTGTCCTTAGATTATATTTGAAAATCGCGACGAAATTCTTCTTTGCTGTAAAGAGTAAGAAAGGACAATCGCCTCCAAGAAATTTGTAAATGCACTGTCGCTTTTTTCTCTTCTTTAATGCTTGTATTTAGTTCAATCAGTACAAACTAATCCAGATACATGAAGAAGAAGTTCGATTAATTGCGAATCACTTTCATCGCTAGGTAGATGAATCAACTAATTTTGTTAGTAAATTAGCAAATTCTTCGAGTTAATACGAAATTTTAACGACTTTTCGTAACACTTTTTTGAAATTTTGTATCTGTCATTATTCGTAGTTTACTACAAAAGCGTTCCCTAACTTTTTCGTAAGTGTCTCACTCAGTGAGAGAACTTTTCCCCACCACTGCCATTTTGACAGTCTTTTCCATTTTACTACAAAAGTAAAGGAACAGACCTACTGCCTTATGCAAAACGTCAGATGTGAGCTTCCAATTTATTCTGCTCCGAACCACGAGAGCTAGCGCTTATGTTGGAACCAACGCGAAGTTGTCTACTAGCAGTCCATATTTATAATTTAGGTGAGCTAAAAAATCATTTTTTTCGTTTCATAATGTACTTCAAATATAGCTTAGTATCCTGCTCGCGCTAAAATTCGATCTCCCATACAAAATTGTCTACAAAAATGAAATTTAGCGAGGCAGTTTAGCAAAGCATGGTCCTGTTCACACGCCAAATTCTTAACTTCATGTAGATGGGTCGATGAAAAGTCTCCACTCATTTAGCTCGCGAAATAAATGTCCGGAACATTAAATCGAAGATAAATTTTGACATAAAAAACGGGGGAGGAAGTTTGTGTTGCGTCTACTATGGATACTTGTTTGAAGGAAATCGCAGAGAAACATCTGATCGAGAAAGAAAAAAAAACGCAAAGCCAAAAAAAATCAGCAGTTTGTTTGGCTTTTTTGCAAATACGAATTTATGGGCCACGAAGAAAGGTTTCTTCTTCTGCTTGCTATTACAGAAATTATTTGAGCTGCTGCAGCAAAGATTTTATCTTCTTAAATTTTTCTTATACCCATCGTTTTAAAACTATTCAAATACTGCGATATATTTGAACTTTGAAATCCGAAAACTCTAAAAATTACGTTTATTGAAGAACAAATGGTTTTTGTCCAATCCATATGATGGTTAATAATAATTTAGCGAGCATTTTTATCTTTGGTGTGGAGAACGAAGTGGAGACTAGGGACGCTAAAATTTAGCGCGAGCTGGATACTAGGCCTACCTGTCAAAATTAGGCGCGCCCCTTTAATAGTTCGCCACATGTTCTCAAGCTCATTTTTGACAGATCGTTGTGTTCTGTTGTGATTTTTTTTATGCCTAAAATAACCTTAAATGTGAAATGTTTTAAATAAGAGAGAATTGAATTTTTGAAAGAAGTAAATTTCAGAGTTCAGCTGTTTTCTGAACACTTATTCGCAGCGCACTCTATGTCAAAAATGTGACAGGCTTATGGTTAATGTTTCGAGGGAAAAGTAGGAGAGCAGCTACAATTTAGTTTACCTCTTGCAGCGTACTAAGCTCAAGCAAAGAAATTTCCTACTAAAATAGTTAACAAAAAGCACCGGTCTATGGGAAGAACAAACAATTTTGAATGCAAAAAATACAATAAATTCCCTGAAACGCTTCCATTTGTGTATGCACCCATGGTTTTCTTTTGACAGCTGTTAGCACCCAAAGGCTGCTTTTGAAAATTTGTTGGGGTTTCCTGCTGTTAAAGTTGGTTTATTTAAGGATGTTTCTTTTAAATGGGTGGGGTGTTGTAGATTGTCCAAGAATTGATCACAAAGGAGAGCCATTGCCAGTCGAAAATAATCGGGCAAGGACTGATTAAATTGGAAAAAGGAGAACTGACAGGTATACCTGGGATTTTCAATTCAAATCGCAAGGGTAAGTGTGACACTTCGCCATGCATGGAAACGACAAGTGCTCTAAGTTGGCGAGTACACCGTACACCCTATATAAAATTTCAAAACGCTTCCCTTAAAGGAGGATAACATTTCTGCTGCCATCAGGTATCGCATTTCATCATCGAAAAGCAGTTTGTATTTCTGAATTCTGAATGCTAATTGATTACATCAAAAGACCAAGAGTCCATTCCCATTGTCGCTCTCTTTTCGAATCTCTTCACCAGTCCAACAAGGTTCTCTTTAATAACATTGGCGTAAAAGAAAAGAAACTTATCAAATCACAATCCACCTACCTAGCCACCTATATAAATATAGAAATGCATAGCACGACGACAGCACGCCATTTATTTCATACATTTACGTGTTTTATTTTTGTAGACTGACTGGCCGCACTTGTGTGAGTGATTTTAAAGCAAACACTTCACAGATGGGTGGCGATTGGCGTTATTTTCCTAGATGTGCTGCCCGTATCCATACGGGTAGCAATCATAGTCAAGCAACGCACAACAACAAAGCAACAAGCAGACAAAAAGCCCCCAAATGCGAACTGAAATTCACATGCAACCGGGAAGAGCAATCGGCAATCACACTATCTAGGTCAACCCGATCCCATTACTGGACAAAGAAGAAATCCTGTTCCCGAACAAGTCGAGTCGGAGCCAACCCAAACCCAACTCCTCCGGGCTCTATTACCGAATTCCTGTGCACTGGGCGACCCCCTGCACAGAACCCGCGTGCAAGTGTACCATATAGATAGAGACACTCGGATTCGTCGTCCCTGCATGCCGAGCAGAAATTCACTTGTTCACCGCCGACAACAGCAACAACAAATGTTCCGTCGGATGATGATGTCGATGATTTAATGCGAATTTACTCGAACGTTTTTGGAGGTGGTGGAAGTCACTGAACTGCCTGCGTGTCTTCGCAGTGCAGAACTTTTCGTAAACTTTCTAAACGCTGGACACTGAGGCCCACCAAATCTGCCCCCCAAATCGTTTGCGAAAATTTCTAACAATAAAAATAACAACAAAATCACAATTTTTCTCTACTCACCATAAAAAAAAATGCACACGAAAGTTATGTAAAATCGTTTTTAGTTTTTAAATTGCACACAATTTTTGTAGCTTGAAAAAGTCTTCAACTTGCTAATCAATTTGTCACAATTGTTTATCATTTACACACAACTAGAAAATGAACACAAAACTGATACTGAGCTCTGCACTTTTGCAGAAAACAAAAATTAGAAGAAAATTGCTCCGAAAAATAGTAACATCAAAATCAAAGTAGGTATGTACTAGATATAAATGACCGTGGTGGCGAAGTGACGGAATGAAAAAGTCTCACTCGGTGTGGTTGTGTACGGTTGGTGATGCTGGCTCTTTCTGGCGCACGGACTGTGTTCGCGACGGAAAAGTGTACACAGAAATTTATTGTTGTTGGTGCAAACGAAGTAGGCAACAAAACAAATGCGAGGAAAAATTAACAAAAATAAACAAAACACGAGTTGGGCCGGTTCAGGCGCTGCCAGTAGAAATGATAAATTTCCTATTGGAATTTCCGCTCATATGTGGCCTTCCGAATCACATTGGGAGGGATGTTTTTCTGGGGGTAATTGCATGGAAATTTATTTCCTTCCATTTTTGACGGTGGAACATTGATTAGAGTGGTGAAAAATTGACTTTGAGACACGTGGTTTACATTTTATTTCAAAAGGAAATTTTTTGATGGATACCCAATTCGGTATGGCAGTGTCTGTATTTGAGTGACGTCAGAATTTCCCAAAATACAGAAAATTGCTCACACGACGAATGTGAAAAGTCGTGTTGTTTACATCGCGTCCACTGAACTGTGGTGCAAAGTATATCGGGGACCTTTGGGGTACGTTCATATTGCGTAGAATGTAAAAATGGATTTTACGAAGTAGGGAAATTGTATTTTGGTACAGTTTTGTTGAAAATGTTGTTAGTAAAAGTAGGATAATAAAAAAGCACGGTTGCAATAGAAGAAATATCTGCATAAAGAACAAAGAAATGATATACAACAAGGAAATGTCATTACATGGAGTGACTTTTATCTTTTACTAGCGGACCACGCGAACTTCGTTAAGCTCCAATTTGAAGCATTCAGATAAACTCCAGAGTGATAATAAAACACAGATAGTTGAAATTTCAATAGACCTGTTTTATTGAGGCTCGAACTCAGTAAAGTAGGATTTTCAGCAAGCATTACAACAACTACGCTCTACTTGACACTTCGAGACTCGCAGTAGTTGCTGTAGTCGGGTGCTGAAAATCTTACATTATACTTTGTTTTGCTGAGATCGAAGCTCAAAAAAACACGCCTATTGCAAAACAGTTGACATTGACGACGATTTTGGATAAAAGAAAGCATGTAAGTTACAAAATCCAACACAGAACACAGAAATGCGAACATGTAGGTGAAGCTTATACAAATTGGGGAGCGATATGCAGTTGTAGTGGTCAAGTAATTTGCTAGGTATTCGATTGAGCTTCTCTGATACTGCTCTCAGAATTCCGGTGTCGTATCTAAACACTTCTATGTAAATAATTTACAAAAAAACATTTTTCCACCGATCCAATGTCTTTCTTCGCAGTTGATAATGTTCTCGAAAACGTAAGCAAAATTCATTAGTTGTCAACTCAATTTGGTGAATCTGAAGCAACTCTGAGAAAAAATCCAGATTCGCAAAAGTTTTCTGAAACCGGAGAGAGATTGCTTCTTTTGTAGGTATTAATCGAACATAACAAGTGACCTACAAAAGTACCTACAATACCTCCTTTGAGATTCCGAATGAAATACCATTTTACTTACCTACCTATGGCAACAGTGGCGAATAAAAATTTGTTTTCCCACAAATTCACTCTCCTACTGTCATTCGTATATCATCTGTTCGCTGACGGCCTGGGCAAACGTCAAAATCTTTAGTGCGGCCGGTTGCCTGTTCGGGATTTCTTCAAGAAAACTTTAATTTTTAAATTAACACCACAGTGATTCGCTACTTAGAATGAGCTCAAAAATACTCCGTAGTATTTGGCGACTAAACGGCGGACATTGCCTGCGAAAACTGCCTTCTATCGCCTCCAGAGGTTATGCAATCCCAATCGCTCAGAAATGCACATTCCCGATTCTCCACCGGTGTGAAAGGAATTATGCCATAAAAGCCGCAGCAAGGGAGAAGCCAAACCTGGAGCAGGCATTGGTAAAACTGCAGGACGACTTTGCCGCAAATGGCAACATTCATTCTCGTAACTTTCAAAACGTGCTGGAATCCCTTGAGCTTGGAGGTGCCCTCACAGACGAACAGAGTATATTTCTGCTCGAGGCCTGCGCTGACTTAATGCCGTCCCAGAGCCTGGATTCCAGAATGGTCCTGTTTCGCAAGTTATGGGAACATCTCAAGGCGAACAAGAAACTAAGAAAGCCGCACTACATATCCTTCTTGAAGGTCCACGCAGCCAATGGCGTGGCCTTGGAGGATTTTCGTAAGTTTCTCGAGGACAGTGCCATGACAGAAGATTCCGAAATATATGAAAAGCTGATACAGTTTGCTTGTGAGCTTGGGAATATAACGCTGACTAGTGAAATCCTCGCCGAAATGAGGCAAAAAGGGTTCGCCTTAACGGAAAATGTATTCAGCGCTCTAATCTTGGGACATTCGAGGAACGGAGACCTCAAAGAAGCGTTAACTGTCTTGGAAACCATGAATGCCGCTGGTGTTCAATGGAGTTCCTCCACCTACGTTAATTTAATTGCGGCGTACATAGAACACAACGACCTAGAAAAAGCTACGGAAACACTGCAGCAACACACCGGGCAATACACTCCAAACCAAATTGCCAAACTAATGAAGACCTTAGTGACCGCCACACCGGCCAGCTACCAGAAGGTAATGGAACTTCTAGTGAAGCAACTGCCTGCGGATTTCCTAAACGCCAAAGAGGTTCCCTCTCTTATTCGAAACATTTGCACTGAGCTCATCCACACCGGGCGCATTGACGAAGCCCGCAGTATAATTGACGCGCTTCCTTGTCCCAAGTTTAACGAGAATCAAGATGTCGACACTTTCGGCGTGTCCTTTCTGCAAGATCTTTTCCGCAGCAAAGCGCACCACGACAAAATCATCGAAATCGCCAAAGAATTGATAGAAACCGGCAAAAACACACGTGCTCTTCATGTTGCCTGCGACAGTGCAATGCACCGAAATCCCGAGCAAGCGGTTCCCTATTTGAGGGCTCTGTCTAAAGATGAACAGCTTCGACCCCACTACTTCTGGCCTCTGCTGCTGCACAAGTTCCGCCACAATGGCGAAGCGGGAATCCTTAAGGCACTCAAACAAATGTCCGACCTAGGTGTGAGCTGCGACTACGAGACGTTGTCGTTCTACATTCTGCCCCGACTGTCAGTTACTCTGGATAACACACATCAGGCCATCAAAACTCTGGAAGACTGCGGGCTGAAGACCTCGCAAACGCTGACTCCCATCGTTGCCCATTTGATCTTCCAACAGAAGCTGGACGACGTCGTCCAAATCGCACAGCTATACACATCAAAGTTGGACGCGAAGCAGTTCGTTACGCCCCTATCCAACATAGCTGTTAGCATCCGCGCAACCAGACGGTATCAAAAGTATACCAGCGCCATTCACACGCTTCATCTGAAGTCGGATGACCCCAAATTGGACTTTGTCGGCCAAGTTCTATTGGAAATTATCGGAAACAGCAAGCTGCGCAGTGATTGCGTCATGCTGGAACGAATTGTCTCCGATCTTAGCAGACTGGGGACGCGGATATCGCCGGCGGCTGCGGAAATAATCAACGGCCACCTGGCTAAACAAAAAAGCGACAAGGCCAACATCGATAATATTCATAAAATGCTTGCAACGATGTGTGATCGCAAACTAGTTCTGCCGCAGTCGGATAACACTGGTTCGCATATACCCCATCCGAGGGACATGTCCTACGAACAGCTGGAGTGCCACTTGGTGGAGCTCGAGGCGAAGGGTATGAATACCCGTGGCGTTCTCCGTCGGTTGTTGCAGGTCTGCGTGAAGGATGGCCGACTGGAACGAGCCCTGCAAGTCAAAAAGAGGTGCGACCAAGTGAAAGTGGAGTTGAGTCCCGGCATGCTGGCAAGCATATTCGACCTGTACATTAAAGTCGGCGACTTCCCTGCGGCCGAAGCCAGCCACAAACAGCTGCTGAAGACTTACCCAGGTATGAGTGCTAATTCAAGTGCGTTGCCGAATCTCAAACACGTATTATTCTAGGCTTCCTTCTGGACGAGCATAAGCTTATCGATTTCGCGGCGCTCATGGTGCAGAAGAACATGGTGGACGAAGCGAGGAAACTCCTGACGGACCGTGCTGCCTCGAGAAAAGTTTTCGGCGGCGACTACGTCATCAAGAACGTTTGGAATCTTCTCACCAACATAGCGCGACTTGCTGCCCAACAAACCGATCTACCGAAAGACAAAAATCTAACCAAGGAGTTTTTCTTCTTCCTGAAAAAGCTGGGCTACTGCAACTCGCACAATGCAGTCCTCGGCCCCATCATTCGGGAGTATATCTTCCGCAAGGATATCAAGTCTGCTGTGGCGGAGTTCAAGGTACTGGCCGACACTTTTCGGCACACACCCCTGCATTTCGAGCTGGCGTCCTTACTGGTGCGCCTAAGCAATGTTGAAGATAATGAAAACTACAATATAACTCGAGAGGAGGCCAAGGAACTACTGCAACAATTGACCGCCGTCGTATCCAGCGTACACGGGCAGGTGAACACAAACTCATCTCTTCTCTTAGCCGTTGCCGAGTCGGGCACTGAAAATCAGTTGCGCAAGCTACTCATCAATCCAGAGTTTAGGGTAAACCAAGAGATGCTGAACCAGAGTTGCGACTACCTCAATCAGGAAGGCAGTATCCAAACGCTCATGAGGCTGGCCAAGGCGTGCAGAGGCGTGGGTCATGTGATAAACGAACAGGACGTGTACAACATGCTGCTTATGAAATTCGTGAAAGACAACAACTGTGCGGCCTCCTTGGAGCTATTTGCCAAGCTCGAGGCTGACGATGACCTAAAAATGTCGCAAGATTTTCTAAAAAATGTTGTCAACCTCTTGAGGGTGAACAAACTCGAAATACCAAGTGGTTTAGCTCTAAGAGCGCAAGTTATGTAGGCTAGATGTTGTATATGTACGTATTTCTTAAAATAAACTTTAGCAAAATTATTTTGCTCACCTGTTTGTGTTGATTGAACTGTTTTCCCTTGTCCATGTCCTCTCGATGTTGTCGATGTGCTGAAATACATTAGGAAATGGAGGGTTGCTTGTTGGGTTTTAATTTACTCGACGGGTGCTCTCAGATCTTAGTCTTGAAATCAATTCATCACCATCACTTCGATTCCAGTTTTGTGCCTTTCTTGGCTAGGGTTACAGTTGAGTAGTATGGCAGGACAGAAACCCACGTCAGCGTGCTTCCTGATCTATTACTTTTGTACCTGTATTCTGTCAGATGACCCCTCAGCCTTTTCCTCTTTGGTCGGCATATTTTCGATAATTTCTTGCAGAATCGAAGTTGTAGTTGCATACCGAAAATAACAATCCACTACTGAGAGTTCGTACTGCTCCGAACACGCACATTATAGAGAGGATCAGCATGGACTTGCTGAAATACATGTGTTCCACATGCCAGTGAACGACATTATATATCTTGCTGGAGATCTCACCTTCATTCACTGCAACATCTGTACACCAATCCGGCTTTACATTTGGATGTTGCATTGGATTGGAATTGGTCGTGAGCATGCTTTGTTCTTACCCATCTTCGCGCAAAAGTCAACACTTCATTCTTTTGTTTCGAATTTAACCTCAAACCTCTTTTGGTTTGTGCTTTGTAAATCATAACCTCATAATTCCATAATCGCTGTTGATATTCGCGTGTCGTTCGGGACACGGCTACGTAACGAAATGTCAAAGTTACATCGCGGTAAATAGGGGTATGATGTGGCTCGCTTCGCTCTCAAAAATGACCCTGAACTCCAGTATTTAATTTTCGGGCACGATTCTGTACGTTTTACGGACCAACTTATTTCTTAATACACTATTTTTAATGAAAATACCATTACGTTACGTCAATGACGTAGCCAAGACAAACGTCAGTCAGTACAAAAATTAAGTGCGAATAGCGTTCCAGGTAGGAGTGGCGGTTTTTATAAGAAAAAAACCAAAGTACCTAGCACTATGTGCCACTATGTTACCACAACTCATTTGACGGTTATTTACGATTGTCGAAAAGGATAGTTTAGATCCAGCTCGTCCATAATTGCACAATGGAACATGAAAAGTGATTTAGATCAAAAAAAAGGTTGGTTTTTTGTCCCAATGGAAAACCATATTAATATAACAGACTTATAGACAAATGTCAAATCTTTCCTGCCCACATTTTAAGTGGATTTATAACATCACACATTCCTAACACGAAAGTTGAAATGGATGCCCTTTTAACTTGACACAAGTTCACATTAATGTTGGTCGGCCATCTTGTTTACTTGGTAGGTACGAAATTTGGGAAACTTCAACCTGTTGATATCTTTTTTTAGCAAAGGTTTGGTTTAGGGAACTTTGCTTTTATACAAATCAAAATGACATCGGATGAACGGTGATGAACGGGCAATTATTTTTTATTTATTTCAAACAATTGATTGATGAATTGTTTATTAAATTTACTAAAACTAATTACCGCACTCTCATTTGACATGTTTTAAGTCAGGAATGGAAACGTTTTCAAGTGATTGCAGAAATACTTGCCGCCGGAACTTGTGGTTGTTTCCATAATTATGCATACCTACATTATCCGTGTCACTTTGGCGTCTGATTTGTGATCTCATGCTTTTGGCGTTTTTCATTGAAGATTCGAGATAATTGCCCCGAAGTTCAGAATTATTGCTCTTTTCAATAAAATTCGGTGGAGCACTTTTGCAATAGTGGTAGACACCATGTGTGTAATTAGATTTTCTGTTGTTACTTGTTTCTTTGTTTTTTACAGTAAATATGAATATTTTAATAGGCCAAATCAATATATTTAATTTTCAGTTGACATTTTGCACGCGTAATTGTATATTTTCGGATCACAAGGAACAATTTTGGTTCCAATAACACAACAAACATTTCAATCTGACATTTTGCTATAGTGTGTTGGTGAGTTCAGGGCAATAGTGTTTCGCGAAGCCCATCCTTTCACAGATGGGCTACCTTTTTTGCTCAAACGTCAAAATAACTTGTAGGATAACAAAGCTGTTTTATAATGGCCAGAGTAGTGTTTTGTTCAAATATTGTTGAAAAGCGCACAATTGCCATTACTTTAACTTCTCAGTTGTCACCAAATACGTTTGATAAACATAATTTTTTAACTCAATAATGCTTTTATCTTGTTTTTTGCACTTTTCAGTAATTTTTTAACATAATTAGACTACAGCCATACAAAATCCGTTTTGTTTTCCTACAAGTTTTTTAGCTGTCACTTGGATTTTTCTTCTTCTCATTTGACACTGACGTTGTCGCGAACTACCCTATTCTCTCAAAATATTCCTGACACTTCTGTCATGTTAAGAATTGACCTGGAAGTGCACTTTTTTCAATGAAACATAGAATACATGAGGTCTATTCGCGTACTTTCCAGAGCCAAACACTACAAATCTGTCTTAAAACTCTCTCAGAGAGCTGAAAATATACGCAAAAGTACGTGAATAGACTTCGAGCTACTTTGAGCCACTTTCATCTTTCACATCTAATCCATATCAGAAATAAATATATAACTTACCTTTTTGCAACATATGAAACGATCTAGGAGAACATTCGACCACCACCGACATTTTTCTTTTATTTTTCCGGATTTTATTATTCTGTGCAATTGATCTTTAGGACGGATTTTGAATTCGTTTCTTGGTACCTTTGTGCATTTGACATATTTATCAGCACTTGACCGTTGAAATTACTCCGAGCTGTCTAGTTACTCGTTATTTTGCTAATTTTCTCTTTTTCTGTAATTTTTTAGGAGTACGTTACGTGTATAGACTGCGCGATTGCGTTCGATTCAAACCGCGTACGCGAACGAACCTGTATAGAAAGAACACTTCTTTTCATAGAAAGGGCAATTCTTCTCTTCAATTGAATACGCCATTAAGCTGCGACTACACACTCCACGTTTTACGTCAAATTTTGACATGTCGGCGTCATTATGATGTAACTCTGGCTGTCGCAGCGCACTCTCACGAAAGACACCCGAGTGACCACCGAATGTTTGTGTCGTCAAAATTTGCCACGAAAAATGACTCGTGTAATCGTAGCTTTACACCTTTATCAGCTTTGACATCTCTGTCGCATGAGCGATGTTGTAAATCCGGCACTAAGGACCAAAAAGAAAAACTACTGAAATTATTATTTTTTTTTTTTTTTTTTTTGTATTTTTTTTTTATTTAAATGACTTGGTTTTTATATTTAATAATTTTATTTGATATACAACAGACAGAATGTGCCTTTGACTTGTTTCTTGTTTTCTTCTCTTCTTCTTCTTCTTTTTTTGTTTTTGTATATTTCTACCTTGACTAAGTTTTCTCCATTGATTTTTAAAAAATATTTTATTTTTTTTTGTTTCGTATATATATGCACATACATTAATAACATAATATTTATGTATATATATCTATTTTTCTCTAGCTATCCAAATGAAATAATTTAAGCAAAGAAACGCAAATTACTGAAAATAAAGGAACATTTCAAAAATTGCTTTCTCTTCTGTAAGCGTAAACAAAATCGAACAACGAACACAAACTGAACAAAAGCAAAATAAAATTACAATTATACATTAATTACGAACCGTTGTATATCAAAAGGAGCAAACGAAACGAAAGAAAAACTTACAAATAATTAAAACTGAATTTAATACATTTTCTTATTTTTTTCTTTTTGTTTCTCATTTATTGTTTCAATATTAATATGTACTAACTTAAACACTATTAATGTTATATATAATATATTTACTCAATTACTCTTTATAATATATATAATATGTGTTTAGATTATTTTGTTTTTTGTTTCTCCTTTTCGTGTCAGAAAACGTTTCTCTTCTATAGCTTAGTATCCTGCTCGCGCTAAATTTTAGCGTCCCTAGTCTCCACTTCGTTTCTCCACACTAAAGATAAATGCTCGCTAAATTATTATTACACACCATATAGATGGGACAAAAACTTTTTCTTCATAACAGTAATCAGTAAACATAATTTTTACATTTTTCGAATTTCAAACTTCAAAAACATCGCAGTATTTGAATCATTCCAAAACAATGGGTATGCGAAAAATTGAAGAAGATATTATTATTGCAGTAGCAGCTCAAATAATTTCTGTAACAGCAAGCAGGAGAAGACACTTTTCTCCGTGTCCCATAAATTCCTATTTGCAAAAAAGGCAAAAAGAGCTGATTTGCAAAAGACCTAAGATTATTTGAAACTAGAAACTAGTTTTCCATTAACATTGTAAAAGTTTTTTTTTTGGCTTTGCGTTTTCTTTTCTTTCTCTATCAAATTTTTCTCTGTGGTTTCCTTCAGACAAATATCCATAGTAAACGCAACACAAACTTCTTCCTCCGTTTTTCATGTCAAAATTTATCTTCGATTTAATGTACCGGACATTTATTTCGCGAGCTAAATGAG
This sequence comes from Cheilosia impressa, assembly GCA_948293265.1. NCBI lineage: Eukaryota > Metazoa > Arthropoda > Insecta > Diptera > Syrphidae > Cheilosia > Cheilosia impressa. The sequence goes on from OX411882.1 coordinate 1,124,182, forward strand.
TGGAGACTTTGCATCGACCCATCTACATGAAGTTAAGAATTTAGCGTGCGAGCAGGATACTGCTTTGCTAAACTGCCTCGCTAAATTTTATCTTTGTAGACATTTTTGTATGGGAGATAAAATTTAGCGCGAGCAGGATACTAAGCTTATAGGTTTGCTTCATATATTTATACTCGATACAAAACAACAAAAGTAAACTAGCTAAAAATATTTAAATGTATTTATACTTAAATGTTCTCTTTGTTTTTAATTCGTTTAAATGAAAATTAAAGTTTGTTCAAAATTATCCTTTCTATTGACGTTTCAACATGACTGATTTATAGAGAGAGAGAGACAGAGAGATAGAGTAAGCTATTGTTTGTTCATTGATAGGATGTGATTTCGAGTTGCGAGTGATGAAATAAAAAACTTTTGATGATGAAATCTTCACAGCACATTCAAAAATGTTTTTGTTTTCTTTTTGTTTTGTTTCGTTTCTTTTTCTTATTCGAAATTAAACGCACGGTAAGAGCTTCTGTCTGAATGGTTCATGTATTCTGTTTCCGCTTGACAGTGTTTCCTGTTGACGTTTCTAAAATGTTGCTTAGCTGTTTATTGACTACAATATAATTTACACAATGTTTGTCTGGCTGTAAGCGTGTGTGTATGTGTGTGTTTTTGTTATTTTTCTATGGTGTATGTGGGAGTGGTGTTCAATATAGTGTTAATGTTTTTAAGGACATCGAAAACCGTCTTAACAATCACACGATTCTGCCGTGTATGTATATGGAAATGCATTACTTACAAATACACATAGATATTAGAAATACCGACGGCTGGAACCCTCTTCCGTGGCGCACGCAGTTCTTGAAATATATATTATCTCTATTTATTTGAAGCAAATCAATGGGATATTTATATGCAGACACCTTATAATGGTAAAATATTTATGTACACAGATGTATATTAAGTTTGAATACACGCACACACACACATATTTATGTAGAGAGAGAGAATTGAATACACGCCCAGAGGAGAGCTCCAGCGAATAGCAGCTACTCAGTCAGTGGTAAGGAAGCTGTTTATATTTGTTAAAACATAAAATAAATAAATAAATAAGATCCATGGCTGAGAATGAACGATTATTTTCTTGAAATTAGTCCGACCTACATCGTATGTCCGTGCGTTAGTTTGGAACAAAAATTTACAAGCCGGCCATCGATTAGAAAAGCGCGATTTACCACCTCACAACTGCACAAACTACTGGCTTTTAAACAAATTTCCGGGTCTTCAACGAGTTTTAATCGAACACCCCCTTATTAATAAAACAATGTGCACAAGGTATTTAGATTAGAAACGTCAGTTAAGGCACCAAGTGACAAAGAACAGAAACTGAAACAGAACAGAAACTGAAACTGAAACAGAACAGAAACTGAAACAGAAAGTTTTTTCGTTCTGTAGTACATTCTGGTTCCGTTTCTGAAACAGAAACAGATGATTAAATTTTAGCTTTGACTTGAACGAAAAAATGGAACAGATTTTGGAAGCGTTTACTGAAGACGATTTACATGAAGCTAATAGTCGAGCGGCAGTTTTGTTTGTTATTCTGATGACAAATGCAGAAAAATCCAACCAAAAACATCCCCCCTCATGATAAATTGGCATTTCTGTTGCTGGCAGCATTAGGTTGGTTTGACGTGGGCCCTGGGTTAACCCTAATGCGTTCGATATAGCGCTGCACTCGCCCTGGTACTGAAAACCTGTGTTTGACATGGCTTCTAGGGCACCCTAGTTGTGCCCTGAACTGATCCCAGTTAATTTGTGGGGGCAAGAATTCAGTGCTGAGTTTTGTTGTCATTTCGCTTGCTGTCATTCATTTTCAAACCCGTCATCTACATTGCGAACACTTTTATCAACTATTTGACAACTCAGTTCACTCATGTTTAACAATAAATGGGAAAGTGTTACCAAAAGATAAATATTTGTCAATATCAACAGCTGACAGACATCAATAATTTGCGTTCGATATAGAAGTCGAATTCTCAGGGTTGTGCAGCGTTTTTGACAGGCGTGAAAATAACTGACACTTCTCAGTGCGCACTAGTGGGCAAACAAACCTATGGACTTGCGTACGTTCTGTCTCCAAACAGCCATTTTTCTGTCGCTAAATTCTGTTGCTGGAAAAAAAATGTCTGTTTCTGTTGCAAATGCGTGGGATTCTGTGTGACAAAGAACAGAAACTAAAACAGATGAGAAAGTTCTTTCGTTCTGTAGTAAATTCTGGGGTGTCAATCGAGCTCTGGCAGCACATAATTTGTCTCAATCGAGGATTATCGATGGAGGATAATCGATTGAGACAAATTAGGTGCTGCCAGAGTTCGATTGTATCGACTGAACTCGATTGTATCAAGTTACGTGCTGACACCCCTGGTTCTGTTAACGTTGCTCGCTCAGCTACACAAAACTAAAACAGATCCATAAAAACATGGCTGCCGTCTATTCTGTCAAATTGTGTTTTGTTTGAAACAGCAACAGTTTCTGTTATATAAACTTGTTTACGTTCTTTTCCACCATTTTCTGTTGATGAAAACAAATTTTTCTGTTTCTGTTGCAAATGTATGGGATTCTGTTTTTGTTCTTTGTCAGTTGGTGCCTTTAGCATACACAAATTTGACGTAACTGCCGAGTAGCCAATTGATAACTTTTACGCAGCGTTTATTAATGCAGGGGCCAATGTATTGCAGATGAAAATGATCATGATCATGACTAGGTTCGAGCGCGCCAACAAATTCGAGTCGTGTTCCGGTATTTTTCAAATACCCGATTAACAAAAAAATAAGCTTCCTTATTGCGTTTTGTTATAATAAAGAGGAAAAACAAAAACAATATACACAAACGGTTTCCAAGATTAAGTCGTAATGTTCTTTTTAAGCTTAATATGTTTGATTTGATTTTTTTTTTTTTACATTTTTTTATACTTTGTAGCAAATTTGTTTTACTTTCCATAAAATATGACTTTATAAATTAATTTGTTATTGTTCTATTATACATGCGTAGGGACTGTGCCATACACGTGTCTATTTTTATGTACTTTACTGCAATAACTATATTTAACTTGTAGATATAATTTTCATATGTGTTTTTTATTTTACAAGAATTAGTTTTAATTTGTTTTTTAGTTAGGTAATAGATTAGTCGGTTACATTTTGTAAATTTTTCGCTTTTAATATTTATAAAGAAATGACCACTTACATTTTACTTACGTGTCTAGGGTAGCCTATTCTTAAATTTTCTTACATTCACTTTTTGATTGTTTCTAATTATAATGTTTTTGGGAAGAGTCGAATTTAGTCTCGTCTAAGATTATTTTATTTTACATCAGTAGTCTGCTGGGTGAATACTTAAAGGCTGAAATGAAGCACATTGCGCCGGCTGGATTGGAGAAAAACAAATGAAATCATACCTAGCTCTCTGATTCGTTGGGCGGTAAATGGAAAAAGCTGCCACCACTATGGGGAGTCAGTCCTGGGATCATCGTGCGCACGAATGATTTGGCCTACACAAGCAAATATCTTCGTTTAAACATTTCGCCTTGCAGAATGCCGACCCTGTTTGTTTTATAACACTTTTTGTAGCGCTATTATTTGCACTGACGAGCTATACGTTCACGAAATTATGTGAAACAAAAACAAATTTCGCCGCGTATTGCTCAGAAGAGACGATTCGACCCCAGCATACTTAGTCACATGTACGAATAGTGGACGATTAGAATTGCTCTTCATGTCTTCAAGACTCTTCGTCAAATGGATATGTATTTTCAATATCGCATACAAGACTCTGTCGGCAGTAATCTCTGAATTTCTAAAGCTGAGGGTCAACCTCAACAGACGGGATAAGTGCGGCAGAGTTTACCATCATATTCCTAAGAAGATCTTGGAAAAGACCCAGGAACTCGAAACCGACACCCAACACCTATTCATCTATCCGATCTGAATGTTGCATTGTAGAGACGAGTTGTACAGCGCCATCTGTAGTTTTACAGTCGCCGACAAGTTGTCGTGTTAACCTCATAATTAGACGAGAATCGTACGAAACGCACAAGCCAACTCAGGAGGCTCAACTTTGTACACCGATAAAAATGGTCCCGCTCATTTGATTGCTAGATGACCAGCGACACGTCAACTTAGTGTCAAACTCTGCATACAAAATGGCTCTGACATCGTTATGCTAGATGTCTACTTATTTCAATGGATTTTGACGTGAGTCATCTAGCACTCAATGCAAGGTGCGAATTGACATAACCGGGAGAGCTTTCAGCGGTGCATTTGCGAGTACTGAGGCCGATGGGACTAGTGGGCAAACAAAATAGATGCTGACACCTGACATACAACATCGTAACCGTGAACAGAACGCAAACAACAATTGACAGATATGCACCCCTATTCCGAGTGGCGTTTACGACGATTTAAAAAAAAAACCCCAATTTGAATAACGAGAATTTGGAATTTCAGTCGTTGAACGCCATTTGTCACTGAAGGTCATGTTGAACATATTCGCTTACGGCGAACGTCATGTGCGAAACTTTACTGTCATTCTGTAAGGCATTCTGTCATTCTTTCAAACGGCAAACGTCTTAAAAGTAAAACGCCACTCGGAATAAGGGTGATTAAATGGAGGTAGTGAAAGACTATAACCAGTACCACATCAGGGGTCGAATCGCGTCGTCCGTGAACGAAGCATTACGTGACGGAGTTTGTTTTTCACATGTAGGTAAAATCAACTTAACTCCATAAACTTATAGCTCCCTCGCGTAAGTGGCGATTCGACCCCGGATCAAGCGAAGGATTATTCTTGTCAATCGTTTGTACGGCCTTGGAAGGCAATTGGGTTTTAAGGCTGAAAAAGAAAGGTGGGAAAGATCGGAACGCAAGGGTTGATCAGTCACATTAGGTTGTAGGTTGCTCTCTGTATGGTGAAAATCACTGTGATTGGAGCCTTTTCCGATTGTTTTTGACAAATTCGATTCATTTTACAATTGGAAGACCGCTTTGACAGTCACATTAGGGGGCGATTTCCCTCGCTCTCGGATATAGTTGATTTTACGTGTGAAATAAAAACAAATTCAGTCACGCAAGGTTCGTTCACGGATGATGCGATTCAACCTCCGACTGTCTATCATCTTAGGGCGTGACACCCGAAAAAAATGAACTTTTATAAGACGCATTCGCTGGCAGAATAAAATCAAATCGTAGAAAGCATGTGTTTCTTCACTTTTTCGCAGTGAATCAGTAGCGCCTTTGGTGTTTAAGAGTGAAGTTGGCTGATGGCAGAGAGTACGATTTACGAACTTACGAGTCTTTTCATTATTGCCATATTAAGCAAGATGTGCCAAGCAGAGAGTTGGAAAATGCATGAATTGGGATCAATTCTAAGCAGAGGACTTTCATCAGCTTTTCGTGATTGGCAGTGCGTTTGCTTTGTAAAGGTTGCATTTATGATTTATTGACAAGCAAACTTTACTGTCTGTCGCTTCTTCTGTTGAATCAAAACCCACATTTCAATGTGTACACCTTTGTATGCAATTTCTACATTGGCCTCAACCCATTCGGTTCAGCGACAGCTACCGTCTACTGTCGTACAAAAAAAGGCCTCATCTATTGCGTAAGGCCCGAAAGCTCCTCAAAGTTCGATGGATTCATGTGTTTGCCACCAGAGGTCATAAGCGTTTAGCACAAGATGTTAACTTCTTTTTGAATCACGAGCGTGATTTTTATATATCCTCGTGTTATTTGGTAGATTACCGTGAGCGTGCTTTCTTTAGAACCCATGTGCGCATTGTGCATGAAAGAAAGATGGTTTCGACAAGGAAGCTAGCTTGCTTTAAGTATTAGGTCTGTTCAATAACGATAATGCCGTCGAATACCTACATAAGTCATATTTAGCCAAATTTCGTTCCTTTTTACACAACTTTTGGGTCAGGGAGCGAAGTTTGACTAATGTGTTCGAATTATCGATAGAGAACAGACTTATTGTGGCGTACATCTTTAAGAGGGTGAGAAAAAGTGAATTGGTTTGCATTTCTACAAGTGGAACACATTTCTGCAGCACAGAGTTACAAATGACAACTTCATCCCCACTGGTAGATTAATTCAAAAGGCGTTTGTATGAATGGTAGATGACAGACCACTGGTGGCAGGATGGTATCCTTAGCTTTCGGGGAGCAAACTCGCACAAAAAAACGAATGGTTGTGAGAAGCTAGGCCCAGGGTCCCTACCGACCTGTGGCGCCAGCTATTTTCTTATTTTTTTATGAGCGAAATTGGTCAATCACACAGAGTAAACAAAGACAATTTTAACAAGCATTACCGCTGCAACAACACTGAACGTTAGGTTAGGTGTGTGAGCCGGCGAGCAATTCAAACTTAAGGCTGATATTACACCCGTAGACAAATTCAACAGGCACTAATTGCGCTGGTCGAGCAGTTCAAGACGCAGTTTTATACCGCCCAAGTGGTGGAAAGAACCCCAGGTGGATTGGGACGGTTCGCAGTTTTTGTTTGACTCTCCGATGAAGATGGAAGGTAGGGGGTAATTCAGAAATGTCCTGGAAATGCTAGCACTGGAATTGTCTACACAAATAAATATACAAAACTGGGAAACATGGCGCGCTAGCAAAAGCACAACAACCTACCCAGCTTGCAACCTTTCAAAACCATACTAAAGCTACGATTACACGTCATTTTTCGTGGCAAATTTGACAGGCAGCCTTATTGTGAGTTTCGACCTAACAATATTCCACCCGAAAAAAAACAGATTTCTGTTCTGAAATGTCATTTTTTTCGGGTGGAATATTGTTCGGGCGAAACTCACAATAAGGCTGAGGGTAATTCACATAAATTCGATGGTCACTCGTTTGTCTTTCAGGAGAGTGACCAGACGCTTGACAAGCGATCACACGTAGTTACAAATTTAGAAGAAATGTTTATGTCATAATGACCTCGGCATAATGAAAAGTGGCATATGTACAAGTAATCGTGTCTTCTGTGGCCGCCCACAAGTGAAAGTCATAGGAACGGCGCATGTAAGTAACTGACAGTGCAATGTTCATAAATTTAAAGCAAAAACCTCTAATCTTTGTAACGCCTTCAACTGAAGTAATATTTATTGAAAAAAAAAAATACATTCGACAGTTTATGCAAAAGAGAATATCCAGTTTTGGTTGTAATATAATTTTCTCCAATCGTTCCTGATACTACAGATGGGAATGCCCGACGGAAATCGGTTTCATATGGCGAAATCGAGTCTTGGGCACACAAAGTCAACGTAGGCTCATTCCTACGCAGTTCTGTCGCGGTTTACTCTGAAAAATGGTGCAAAATATGCTCCAAACTTCAATCGTTTGGTGATGGCAGGGTGACACCAGGGGTGTCAGCACGTAACTTGATACAATCGAGTTCAGTCGATACAATCGAGCTCTGGCAGCACCTAATTTGTCTCAATCGGGGATAATCAAGTTACGTGCTTACACCAGAGTTTCTTCTTCATTGACTTCTTTTGCATGGTAGTGGGCGACTTCGCAACCCTGGGGCGGATTCGAAACATCCGTGAACGTGAAGGAATTTAGTAGATTTTACGTACGCCACTAATTTCTTGATCATGGAGGACGCTACTCAATTCCTGACATCACAATGAACCAAGTAATGAACCGAAAATAACCCGAACAAGTGTCAAACGCTGCTTCCCATCCAACACCTTGAAACTTGAAACAAACGCTCAAAAGCGCAGACTACTTCATTTCTGTGTACAAGTATCACTTGGTTTTGGTTTTGGTCTTTCCTATCCAACAAAAACACTTCCCCCCTTCATAAAAAAAACTTGCTCAAAGTGAAAAACATGTCCGCCGCGGCCACAATCCGCCAATAAATACAAGGAAATACACTTATAGTGAAATTTGCTTCTGCTACTACACGTGTGTACGACAATTAACTACATATACATTTATTTCTATACAAGTAGGATTGAACAAAAAAGAAAGAAACAAAAACAATGTTAACCTCTATGTTACAGTAAAATTTGTGTTGTTTACCCCATGCTTGTTTTTATTTTGTAAATATCATAAATAGTGTTTATTTGCATACATACATAAGAGAGAGAGAGAGACAGATAGATAGATTGAGAGAGAGAGAGTGGAGGAGAGGAGATAGGACCGATTGCGCATTTATTTGTAATAATAATTCTTTTTATTAATTTGTTATTGTTCCTCTATTTCATGTTCATTTTTAAGAACTATAACATTTTTGTTTGATTTATATTAAATTTATGTTTTATATAATATATAAGTGTGTAATGCTCTTCTAATAATGACAATTGCTAATTAAATTACTAATTATTATTATTAACTTGACTTTTATGTTTCTTTTTGTTTTTTGTTTTAACGAAATTAATAGTTGTATGGACAAGGAAAACGAGACGCAACTCAGGCAACAAGCTGGTGAGCCCTCCTGTGCTCGCGCATCGTTTTCAGTTTGTTTGAATTCTTTGAATCTTGTTCCGTTTGTTTCTTTTGTTTATTTTACTTCTACTTAGAACCGAAAACAGAAAAAAATAAAAACTATAATAATATATATGTATATAAATATTTACTGGGTTTTATGTATATTTTCCTGATATTCAATATATATATATTTAGAGGGGGTCATCCAGGGACCAGTACATCGAAGTAAATAGCAACGGTAACTATGTATATTAATTGTTGTTCATTTCTTGTTATGTTTTTCAATAGTTATTATAGAAAAATGTTTAGAAATCTTAGAATTACTTTACCCATGACTTGATTTTATTGTCCGTCGTAAAACTGTGTAACTTTGCTGTTAGCTACCTCTTCCCAAGCTGCAAAAAAACAAACAATTTGGTTGCGTTGAAAGAGACGTATTCATATTTTGAGCAAAGCAATGAAAGCGACAGCGAAACAAAGCACAAATCAAGGGGGTGAGATCGCCTGTTTGGATGGTTTGGTGATGGTGATGATGAAGGCGATGTGAAGCCATTTTTAGCTGGCCCTTGGAGCTTCTCTGAACGGGAAGGTCTCACTGAACAACTGCTCAGGCGATGAACTTCCTAATACTACGTTTCCACCGGACACTAATCGCGAGATTTAGGGCAAGAGATTACAGATAAATCCTGAGCTGTTTCCACCAAAAAACAAACAAGATTAATTTGACGTTTCACCAGATAATGTCAAATCGAACAACCCGAAATTTAACAATTCAAAAGTTTAAAGTAATAAAACAACATGCCTGCGAAGCGGCGCTGCACAGAAGGACAAGAGCGGCTCGTGAGCTCTACGAACGAAAGAGGAGGGAAGAACACCGGCTTTTCTGGAAGAAAAAGAAAGAGCATGAGAAGCTCGCGATCGAGGAAATGGAGAGGTGTGACTCCAGGAACAATGTTCGGAAGTTTTACCAAAAAGGACGAATCATGGCAACAAGACCCGAGCGGAAACCTATCGAGACGAACAAGGAAACCTTGTAGTGGAATCACAGTCGGTGGAAAAACATTTCTGCAGACTGAAACATAAATTCCGCTATCAGGCAGAATGAACCATTCGACTTGGGCGATCTAAGCCAAGGCTTCCGTCCACCTGACCAAAACGAAGTGAGGATAGCAATATCCAAGCTGAAGCCCAACAAATCCGGCAGCCTGGACCAGACGGCTTACCTGCCGAGCTTTTCAAGGCAGCGGGAGATGATTTGGTAGAGTGCATACACCGACTCATCTCCAAGATTTGGTTAGGGGAAAGTATGCCTGATGAATGGAACCTCAGCATTGTTTGCCCGATACACTGCGCCAACTATAGAGGCATCAGTCTCCTTAACATCGCCTATAAGATCCTTTCTGCTGTGTGATCGCCTGAAACCATATGTAACTGATTGGACCCTATCAGTGCGAATTAAGGCCCGGTAAGTCCACAACCGACCAAATATTCACACTACGGCAGACCCTGGAGAAAACCCAAGAGGTACAAGTCGGTAGCCAGCACCTGTTTATCGATTTTAAGGCCGCATATGACAGCATTTATAGAGAAGAGCTATGCAGAGCCATGTCTAGCTTTGACATCGTTGCCAAACTTGTCAGATTGTGCAGAATGACGATGGAGAACGCTGGCTGCTCGATAAAGGTCGGAAACGGATTTAGACAAGGTGACGCGCTGTTAGTGACTTTTTCGATATAGTTCTTGAGAAGATTGTGCGAAACTCACAAGCCAACACCAGAGGCACAATTTTCCAGAAGTCTGTGCAACTACTTGCTTACGCCGACGACATCGATATCATTGGTAGAACACAGCGAGCTGTCACTGGTGCGTTTGCAAGTATCAGCACAGAAGCGGCAAAAATGGGTTTTGTGGTGAATGAGGGCAAAACAAAATATATGCTGTCAACAAGAAGGGACACACAACATCGACGCGACGAATCGGACAGAACGTCACGATAGACAGCTTTAACTTTGAGGTAGTTCGGGACTTTGTCTATTAACTCCGAAAATGACATCACCTCAGAAATCAAGCTTAGAATCACACTTGCCAACCGCTATTACTTTGGTCTAAGAAGGCAATTGATTAGTAAGGCCTTGTCGAGAAAGGAGACTCTATATAAGACCCTCATCATCCCAGTCCTGCTTTATGGTGCAGAAGCATGGACCCTATCAAAGTCGGATAAAAAGCTCCTTGGTCGTTTCGAACGCAAAATTCTTCGTGTGATTTTTGGTCCCGTTTGCGTTGACGGGCTCTGGAGGAGGAGATTTAACAGCGAACTCTACGAGCTGTACAGCGACATCGACCTAGTAAAGTACGTATCAGTCGTCTTAGATGGCTGGGACATGTAGAGCGAATGGACACCAACGCTCCGGCCCGATGAGTCTTCGATTCCAACCCGGAGGGACAACGCAGTAGAGGAATACCTCGCCTTAGGTGGCGCGCGCAAGTGGAAGGGGACCGCAACCAACTTGGAGTGCGCAACTGGAGGCAGTTAGCCAAAGATCGCGCTAACTGCAGAGACGTATTGGTTGAGGCCCAGGTCCACCCCGGACTGTAGCGCCACCTAAGTAAGTAAGTAATAAAACACGAGTTCCAGAAATCCTAAAATATTAAGTCGATTCGCGTTCTTTCCCGAGCTGAGCAGTAAGCATCATTGCATCATTGAGCGTAATTCTCTCAGAAAGCGAAAAATATGCTCCAAAGTAAGTAGGCTTCGAGCTACTTTGAGTCACTTTCATCTTTGACATCAAATCGATTTGCAACATGTCAAAAGTTCTGGGAGAACATTCTTCAACAGCCGAATTTACTCTATCTAAAGGGTGGTTTAATTTTAAGGGCCGATGTTGAACGTGAACCACACCTAAACGTCAAGTTTTTTATACCCTCCACAGGAAGGTATATTCACTTTGTCATTACATTTGTAACGCCAAGACGAAGTCACCGGAGACCTCATAAAGTAAAGGGTTTTCCAATAAGAGGTGTTATTGTGGATGACCCGCTATTTCGGTAGCTGTCACTTCTTTGACATTTGACAAGTAGAAACTACGCCATTACTAAAAATGGAACGATACACGCTTCAACAACGCATTGAAATTATTAAAATTCACTACAAAAATGGTGAAAATCTTGCAGTCACAGTTCGCAAGACTAAAGCATTTTTTGGTCGTCGTGAAGCACCTTGTCGGACCGCAATACAGAAATTGGGGGAAAAATTCGAGCTGTTGGGACAAGTTAGTGATGTGAAGAATAAAACCCGTGCACGTCGCTCAAGAACAACTGAAAATATTGCTGCTGCAGCCCAAAGTGTTGAGGAAAACCCAGGTTTGTCCATTCCTCGTCGTTCTTTGGAATTGGGAGATGATTTTTTATGGTCGGAGTTGGATGGTATTGATCTGGACAACGTTTACTTTCAACAAGACGGCGCTACTTGCCACACAAGCAACGAAACCATTGATCTTTTACGGGAAAAATTCCCGGACCTTGTTATCACTCGAAGAGGTGATCACAATTGGCCGCCGAGATATTGTGATTTAACACCTGGCGATTTCTTCCTTTGGGGCCACGTGAAAGAAAAGGTCTACGCCAACAGCCCAGCGTCGATTCAAGACCTCAAAGATAAAATTCGTGAGGCTATCGAGGACATAGGGCAGCCACTTTGCGATTTGGTTATGGAAAATTTCATGAAAAGGATATGGTCCTGTATGCGTGCTCGTCATGGCCATTTGGCTGATGTTGTTCTTCATTATTAACGGCATACCTTCCTCTTTATTATGAAATAAACATCCGATCATTTATCTCAAAAAAGGCATTTTTCTTTGAATACCAAAATAACACCTCTTATTGGAAAACCCTTTAGTACATGGAAAAAAAATTAATTTTGTTTATTTTATGGCATTTTTAAAAAGAAACTTGCATTTGGCATACCCTGTACAAAAGTGTCGCCATCAAGGGTGAAGCAGTCAGAAATTGGCTGCAGTCTGACGGACTAGCACTAGTGGACCGAGACTGTCGTGATAATCAGCTGAAACACTGTGCAATACGCGGATCTTCGGGAACTAAACCATTAAGGGCCGTTTGCTGATACGACTCATAGCGAACTAAGTTCCACATAAACTCTTATGTGACAGTTTATGACCTGAAAAAAGTAGCCCATAAGTATTTAAGTAGAAATTAAATCGTTAAGAGTCGTATGAGCAAACGGCCCTAAGTCTTGTATTGAATTGTAAGTACTAGGCCCTGTAAACTGCGACCAGAAGAGATCTATTGTGTTGGCCTCTGTTATTTAACCCAGGCAGCTGTTGAGGCTCTTTACAAACCTCAGTACCCTTCTTGGTTCCATGTTTCCATTAAGTCTTAAGAGACATAGGAGCAATGATCGTTACGTTTTTAGACACACGTTCAACAGGCCTTGAGAAAGGCGTCAGAGAGGCTGGCAGCTTGTGCCGGGATACTGCCAAACATCGGTTGCTTTTTAAACGCCACAGGGGATTTTACTATCCAAAGTGGTCAACCCTATACTTCTTGTATACGGTACGACGGTAAAAACAGAGCCTCAGAGGGAAACAAGGTAACTTTCGTCAGCATACAGGCAGAAGAACAATGAGTCGAATCCAAACAATTTCGGGCGAAAGCGAGAATGATCCAAAACAAAATTCCAACTTCAGGCGAACAGCCCACGGGCAATAGGCCGTCTTAACCAAAAGAGTAAAAGAAAAGAGTGGAACACCTGCAACAAACAACAGCAAAAGACAGATGAAAACGCCAACTGATCCCTACCAAGGTATGGTTATGAAGGACAACAGTTTTTGCGCTGCGATAACCAAAAAAAACGTCCACATATCTATACAAGAAGCATAACGTGTCCAGCCACAAGACTGGTTTGGCCACAGCTGGATTTAAAACGCTCACAGTCGTTGATCTGTAATAGGTGTCATCACTGGACACTGTCTGATGTGGATTCAGACGATTTTTGTACAAGCTGCAGAGATGAGCAGAAGGCGACTGTCCTGAACCTTTCTTGCACATGCCCTCATCTCTCCTCGCTTCATTAGAAGGTGAATTTGGTCCTTCGGGTAGGTATGGAGAAATATAAATGATCCAGATGGTATACCCGTAAGGGATGCATTTCTTTCTATGTTCAATTACTCCGGGGCACGTTTTTAACCATGGACAGCTATGCTTCCATTTAAATCGCGCTCGAGGTGTCTCTTTCGTACCCTAAGACCAGTGTTATAGGTTCATTGTGACACCACCTTAACGAGGTGAAGGAATACAGCCGTGAAATCCACTCATGATGACGACATACCGGCGGGAGCTTTTTTTGTGTATAGATCCAAGTATTTAGATTCATAAGACAATGTGAACCTTGTGCCAATGACAGGTGGAAGGTCAATGAGTGGACTTTAGTATTTCCTGGAGATTGACAAAGATCTAGATGGTCAAAACTACTCAAAGGAGGGACAATTGACGGTGAAAAAATTCGAATTCAGTACAACACGTCGGCCGCAAACCAACTCTACGGACGGAAACTGCATTTCAGAGACCAGGGGTCGAATCGCGTCATCCGTTAACGAGCATTACCTGACGGAATTTGTTTCTGTTTCACATGCAAAATCGACATAATTCCGTGAACGTATAGCTCGTTTACGGACGACGCGATTCGACCCCAGCAATTCGTTTGGTTTTGCGCAAGAGGAGACAACGTACTCGGAACGTGTCCAGAGAATGGCCATCTCCAGTAGGAAGCAAGCAAGGAAGTAGATCGAACCATCCAATCACAAAACTCCACTCATTTTAAATGGCAATGATTGCAGGAATCAAATTAAAAGGGAAAAATAAGTTGCACTCACCTGAACCGATAAAGTTTATGATAGTTTCATTATTTTGTATTGAAGAAATGGGCGTCGCCAACATTGGCGGTATGAAATGCACGTCGATCTCCTTCCGCTGGTGTTGTCCACCGGCTGCTGCTCCTCCTCCGCCCCCGGTTATCCTTCGACTGTTGAATTCCTTGTTGTTGCTATTTTGACAAATGGACGCTGCAGATGATGGCGGCGGCGATGTGACTAATTGCCATCGGTTATAGTTGTTGAAATGATTTGCATTGTTGCTGTTTAGTTGTGTTGATCCCGTTGGTGGTAAATTACTGTTGCTCTTTTTATTAATCACAGAAGCGGTATTTGTTTGTTCGGCGGCAACAGCTGCGGCCTTCTTGGCCGCTGCAATAATTGCCGATTCAATATCGTCACATGTCTCCAGTTGTTGTGACGGCAGAGATGTGGCAACGCAATTGTTACTACTACTCTGATGCTGACTGAAGTTGCGTTTGTTCATTGTTGAAATCCTAGTGCTATCGAGACTACTTGGAGTTGGCTTCGCTTTGCTACTCTCTAGATGGGGCTGCTGCGGCGGCGGCGGCTGATTGTAGTTGGGAGAAGATGACGAGGTCGTTGTGGACTTGGACGTTTTTCCTGCTGCTGCAGTTGAGCAGGATACCGATGAGGACGAGTTGGATAGTGAAACCGGAACTTTTTCTACATAAGTGGACGACGAGGATGTCGACGATGCTGATGAGGAGGTCGACGACGACGACGACGACGAGGAAGATGACGATGACGACGAGGAAGAGGCCGAGGATAGCGATTCTTTGGATGGCGATGTCGATGCGAACGAGTGCACAGCATCGGTCAATGAAGATCTGTGTGCGACGACTGTCGTTGGGCCGCTTCCGCCACTGGTTTGCTGATGCGTTCGCTTTCCCTTTGCTGTAGCATCGTAGTTGTTGCAAATGCCACTGTCGGACGATTGATCCACAACCAGCGATGAATTTGGCGACGATGTATGATGCACCAGCAGCATCGCATCATCGCTGCTGTTTGTCACATCGGAAGCGTTACTGCCGGTGGTGGTGTTGAAGTTGCCACCTGAATCATCAAAGCTCTGCAGTGTGGAAATTATTGTTGTGGCCGAGTATCGCTTCTGAGATGCATCGGCATTCGACGGCGGTGCTGGCTGTTGCTCCAGTTGGGGCTGGCTATCATCGAAGAGCTTCAGCTCCTCCTCGTTGAAGTCCCCAAATGTAAATTCGTTACCGATGCATGATGACAGACCACCAGCAGTTGAATCATCATTTAGTATAATCACAGCTGGACGATTTGAAAATTTATTATTACTACTACTGCTATTGCTAGAGTTACTATTATGACTATTACTACAACTAGATTTATTATTATTAAAATTATAATGATGATTATGGTTTATTTGATTTTTATTGGAGGCGGCGGCAGAGGAGGAGAAGGACGTTGTCGATGATATTGATTGTGTTAGGGCGACAAAGTTTTCACTGGCTTTTTCTTTTTTACTCTTTTTCGTCGTCTGATGCTGCTGCTGCTGCTGCTCGGCTAATACTTCCTCGTTTGCTTTGGTATTTGCTTTTGATTTTTTGTTCGATGGCGGAGCCGCTGCTGCTGCTGCTTGCAGGTGGGCTGTGTTCAAGACGCAGCCCATGCTGTTGATGCTGTTCATTTGAACGGAGATCATGGCTGACGGCGGAGTTATGGTCATGATTCCTACCTCTGATACGCAGGCAGCATTCGCGGTGCTGTGCCGTTTGACAGTCTTCTCAAGGGCCGGGTACTGATCGATGCTGTTGTAGAAGCTGTCCGTGTCCACACTCTTTGACTTTTGCAGAGCCGTTTGCTGATGTGACGGCTGCTGCTGCTGCACTGGCTGGTGTTTTTCAATCGCAGTCTTGATGGCGTCGGGTGGTGTTGACTTCTGAGGCTGCGCTTCAACAGCGACCTCATCGGCTTTGCCCTTCGACGTCAGGCTCTGTGAGTAGGAAATCTGTTTGACACTGTTCGTGGTCGAGGTGGTGGTGGTGCTGATGGGACCACCTCCGTCGTTCGATATCAACTCGGGGAAGTCGGTTTTTATGCTCTTCTTTGATTTTTTCGTCGTCACAGTTGCGATTGGAAGCGCAGCTACTGTCGCTTTGATTTCCAGCTCCGTGTGCGAAGAGTTGTTGCTGCTGGTGTTGGAAGCGGTTGAATCTACTGCACCCGCCGTCCCTCCAGGGGACACGACCGCACCAATGGCCTCCGTCTTACGTGCTATCTCTGCGTATGATCGCGGCTGGTTCTGGTGGTGATGGTGCGCCTGTAGGGGGCTGCGCCCTCCTGCCGATTCGATTGGAAGCGAGTGCACCGAATCCAAATCACTCGAGTCCGACTTCTCCGATGGTGGCATCGACGAAGTGGATTTCCGTCGCGACTTATCGTTACTGTTGTTGTTGTTGAATGGGCTCGCGTAAGCGTCACGATCGTTGCTGAAATTCGAATGGTATTTCCTGTTCTGGTAGATTGGGTTCTTCTGCGTGTTGCCGGAATTGTTGTTTCTACCGTCCTCCGCGAGTTGTCGCTGCTTTTTTGGTTTCTTCTTTTTGGTGACAACGTGGAACTCGGCAGACTCGCATGAAATCGACTCCATTGATGTGATCAAGTTGGATTCGCTCTTCTTCCGCTTCTCGACAACCTTCTCCAACTTCTCGCTCAAGTCCTTGTCCTTTTCTTTCGACTTTTTCTTCTCCTTGTCCTTCGCCTTGTCGCGCACCTCTTCGATGGCATTGTTTTCACCCAAATAGTTGAGCTCTTCCGTTCCCCATGATCGGCGTTCGCCTTTCCGGTTGGTTCCGGTATTTCCCAGCGGCACTACTTGCTTGTCCTTGCCGTCGACATTCTTGTTCTTAATGTTGGCTTTGTGCCGCATTGTAACATCATCGCTATCCAGCTTGGCGCAGGAGCGCAGCTCCTCCAACGAGTTGCTCCTCTTCATCTTGCTCTTCTCCTTCTCCTTGTCCTTGTCTCGTTTCTTTTCCTTCTTCTTGTTGCTGTTGTCAGCGAATTTGGACACCTTGTCGTTCTGTTTCGTGTCCTCGGAGCTCTCAATGTACTTCACCAGCTCTTCGATGGGGTCGGAGCCGCGGTATCCCTCCACCGACTGCACATCCAGGGTCTTTGTGTTTCGTTCCGATTGGGTTTTCTTCTTTTTAGGCTTCGCCTGCGATTGGCTTATTGTGTACGTTGTATTGAGAGAGTTGCCGTTCTCGTCGAATTGTTTCTGATGAAGAAAGGATATGATTAACTTGGAATAAGGACACACTTACAGACACGCCTCTAGTGTACGCTCACCGAAATCGTTTTCGTGGCGGAAAATGATTGCATTTTGACGAGTTCGGATTTTTCGCCCAACACTGATTTGCACGGCTTGTAGCTTTCATCTGTTGGCATATAGCTAGCGTCTACAGTGCTTTTGCCACGTTCTAAGGTTGTAAAGTGAACTGCTTCGTCAACATAACAAGTAGTGTTGTTGTTGGGTGAAAAATCATTTCTGGTCAAAACCGAACCGATAATGTTTGCCCGAGGGATTTTCATTTCAATTCCATCGAAACGATCGAATTGAATACCCTAAAAGAACAAAACGATCTGTTTAACAATTCCCGCTCTAGCGTATGTATATGTTTTGACATATAATGTACTATAGCAGCTACTGGCAGTGACAGTACAAATTCATTAACACTTTCGCAGATATGGAAATTTTGAGTGGGCCAAATGGGAACGTAGACTCCTTTACTTTTGGGTGCAACAGAGTTGCGATAAAAGAGCGAGCAAAAGCACTGCAATCAGTGTAATCAAGTGTTCGGCGAAAGTGTTAAAGCAGGAATTGCCGTGTGTTGTTGTTTGTGACTGAAACAAAATATGGAAAAACCAATCAAAGCTCGTGTACTAACCTGCGCGATCAAATCGTTGTGCGAATCAATGCAATGTTCACCCATTTCGATCACTGTGTCCACACTTTCAGATGATACTATGGCAGTGGCATTGGCCAAGGCGGCACACGTTGCGCTGGTCGCACTTCCAATTGTCGCTGCTAGGGAAACAGCGCCAATGGCCCCTTCGTACACTCCGCTGCAACCACCGCCGACGAGGGCCAAGTCGTTCTTTTTGATTGCCGAACAAATGTTCGTTACTGGTGATGGCTCAGCTGGAAAACCAGTGCCAGCTGTAGTCGTCGGCGCTGCGTTTGCGCCACCAACTGAGCTCTCCGTGCCAGCGGTTGCTGGTGATGTCCCACCACCAGTTGTCAGGCAGGATGCCGTGCTTGTCGTGCTGTTGTTTACAATACGTGGCTGGTTCTTGGTGCGTCTCTGCTTGGATTTCTCTTCATTCAGAAAGGGCTGTTCGTATACACTCAGGCTGCAATTGGAGACATTAACATTGCTGGGCAGGCTGCCACCTTCGCGCTGCCGGGACGAAACTGATGAATATTTTTTCGGACGCGAATTGTGATTGTGGCGACGATTGCGTGGCCCAACAAAACTGATGTCCGAATCGAGCGATTCGTTGCGCACCGCTTCGACTAGATCTTGCAAGGATCCACCCTGCTTTTGGCTGTTCGAAGTCGAATGGCGTGGCGTGTACCGTGACGTTAATGCACGAAATGCGAAATTCTGATCCTCGTTCTCATGCTCTGCTTTCTTTAGTAATTGCTGCAAGGGAGAAGGCGAAGGAATTAAAACTTTCTGTTGAACCGAGTTCTGTGCACAACTTACCAAGAAGGTTTGGCTTTTGTTTTCCTTGTCACGTGGATTCTTGTACGAATATGCCTCGTCCAGGAGATGTTTAAAGCAACGATCGTCCAAATCCTTTAATCTGCTCTCTTCCCAGGTATCCGATTTCTAGAAATAAAAAAAAAACCGTATACGTAATGAGGACTGTTGGAGAATACGAAAAAGGTTTGGTCCACTTGGACGCGTTGAAAAGTCCGTGGACAGCGAACAAGGTGGATGCAGAACGCGGAAAGGACAGCTGTTGACAATGGGCCCAGCATAAATGCGAGCTTTGCAAAGCAAACGCACTGCAAAGCGGGAAAAGCTGCGCAAATGGAAGTTAGCATTTATGCCAATTCGTGCATTTGAGAACTCCCTCCTTGCTCAATGTTGCTATGAATGGGTTCCTTTTCTGCTGTGCGGATTTTTTTACTTTTTTTCATTACGAATCGAAGTACGCGTTGAGACAATTGGATAGGGCACAGCTTCGCTTGCGCAAAGTACGCATTAGATTGAACTAGACTGTGGGGGAGGTGGTATCCCACGCGGCCACAAGTGGGCGCATTGTGATATCCCCCATCCAGAGTTCTTTGCTAACTCTTTGTATGCACAGTTGGAGAGTATGGCCAAAGGCGTTAGAGTCGTTTGTCACCAAGATACCGCACAGTACTCACGGCATTGTATTCGCAGAACAGCTTTATATATGGGTACCTGGACATGGACACAAAAGTGACATACTGCCCAAGAAAATGAGCAAAGCCCTCACTAAATAAAATAAATCAGAGCATAAGACAACCAATAACCGGCTGAGGCAATTATTCTCAATAAAATCATCAACATAGTCGACCTTGGATGGTCAAACTTATAGAAGGGAAGAGCGTTCAAGGGCCTAATCACGTGACTTGCATTTTTTGGGGAATGAATAAACCCCAGCAGACCAAAAGTACCAACAGCGGAAGGGACCTGGTCACAGAATTCTAAAAAAGCAGTGGTATTGCAATGTTGCAGAAGATGTTACCCATTTATCTATTCTGCGAATGACAAGCGTTGTTTGCTCTTACAATCATACAGAGCAATCCCATAACAGAATCCAGATCAATGACTGGTGACTGGTTAGATGCAAAGAGGTCATCATGCTCCAGTAAATGGCTGCAACCAAAGATGGGCGCAAAGAACTTGTCCCAACAGAGCATAATCCAATGCCATTCGCACTTTGTAGGAGGTCGTGATATAAATTCAATATAAAAGTACTCGTATCAACTTTGATTCGCAGTAGAAAGTGATTCAATTTATAAAATAATACTGTCAGACCGCATAAATAATAACAAAACGTACAAACACACACTTAACGCGGCATTCCCCTTAGATGTGCGTAATTGGATGAAAGCAGCTTGTGCTTTCACACTTCCTTTCCGTCTATTAACGTGAGGAGAGACCGCATTCATTGAGGTAATGCACTCATGTGTCATGCGTAATATTGGGAGCTTGTTGTCAATAGATGTTCACGTTGAAGTCGGACGTACGAAGTGTATTGGCAACAACAACACTCTGGAAGTGGTTAAACTTGGCGAATACTCAACTTTACCGTGGACCGTGTGAAGGGCTTGCCATCGAAAAATAGAGGAAAAGTTTGCATTACTAGCCGACAGATTCATCTGTCTTTCACATAAATGCGTCTGCAGTGACAGGCAAGCGGCGTAGCCCCTGCTGCTTCCAAATTACTTGTAAATGGCTCGCTTGACACAAACAAACACAAGGGTCAACTTTGCAAGGCCGTTTTAATTTTTAAGTGGCCCCGAATCTGCATCTGCTGTTAGTTCTATCGACAAGTGACCGTCTTGTGAACATCGCTGGCACAACTTTGCCAATGCAAACGTGCAAAACAACTTTTCTCCTCTCCCTCAATGCGAAGATCTGTAGGCGACTAAATGGTGCCATTTGGGGATGGCGATGGGTCTTTTGTGACGAACTCGAAATCCTACTCAACCTAACCTGAAGTGCTACGCTCAGCCGAATCTAACATTAAAATCCCGCAAAGAAAGCAAGGATCATCTCATTGGACCCAGGGGTCGGCTTCTGTAAGGCGAAAACGTTGAAACATTCTCGTGCGCACGAATGATTTGCTCCAAGTTGCAGAAGTAAATCTTAAGTGCACATACAAAAACGCTCCACGGTGGTACTGACGTGTTGAATGATTTCAAAGGCTCTCTACCACAAAAGTCACATTTAAAGATGGCTGATGCTATTCGCACGACGTTAGGCGCACGGCTTAGGTCGACGGCTACGGTTAAACGCGGCAAATAGGGTTAATGCGGCTCGCTTCGCTCGCTTAAAGGGATCTAAACTCCAGTATTTCATTTTCGGGCACGAGCCTGTACGTTTCAAGGCCCAGCTTATTTCTTAAAATACGTAGCCGTCCACCTAAGCCGTGCCCCTAACGTCGTGCGAATAGCCACTTTGTTTAAAGATTGACAGGCACAGAAAGAACCACAGGAGACACAAAGTAGAGGTGTCATTCCGGTAGTCCAATGACCCAGTTGTTGTGCTGCGCGGCTGCAATTAGAAAGGCAAACTTTAGACGGGTTAGATCTGTTAGTATAGCTTTAGAAAATAAGAAACCAGAGTGCCCAGGACTGTCCTTCCCAGTCGGCAGCACTATGGACTTACTTCCGTGGAAGTACCTAGAAATCTTATCCACGCGGACTGAAACTCAACCAACCAAGTCTGCAGGTACACTCCAATGAAATGATTGATGGCTTCAAATATTCTACACGTGAGGATGAATAGAGCTGGCCTGGCCATCTCTTTGAAAGTGTGCACAAGTTGAAGGTCACCTTAACCCACTTTCTTAAGCAACTGACTGTTGGATGAAAATCATCTTAAAATCTTGAACCTTGCTTCGAATAATCATGTGAAAAAATTCAAGTAGTTACATTAGAATTGCACTAAAATGGCCGGCAAACCACCGTTATAATTAGGCACATTTTACATGGGGAAAAGTGTGAACTTATATCTAAACACTGAACCACTGAGACACGATTTTCGCACGAAACGATTAACAAAATAGTGGAACACAATTTTACATTTACAATTTATTTACCAAAAATCAAAGGTTTATATTTGAAATGCAAACCAATCTGCTCGGGACTTCTTATGAGCTTACTGCACTTGGTAATCTCGTAATAATGTTAGAAATTTAATTTTTCTTTCTTAGGTTAGGTACAATTATAACCACAAAAAAAAAAGACTCCCTCCGACTATAGACAAAATTGGAAAATTTTTCACGAAAATTGCACAATTTGACTACGCAGTCGAGGATAACGGCTTAAAACGAAAACCTTGGCGGCAAGAATAAAAATTAAAAACTCTCGTTTCAGCTGAAGCGAGCAACGAGCGAAATTCTAACAAGATCGTAAGTATATCTATCTCTTTTTGACTTTAGGAGTCAGCCACCCATCAGCAGATCGATTCGATATCACTGTACAATTGAGTGGACATGCGAATGTGAGTTAGTCCGAATTGAGTGCGATTTTGCTGTGCAAAGTGTGGTGTTGCCATTGTGCATGGTCCAACATAAGTAGCATTTGGTATTTTATTCTTTCTTATGTAGGAAAATTATTTTCTTTTTTATCTTGATCATTTTTGTGGTTCGAAAAATTTTTGCAACACCCTGATACTGGCACTACACACTGTTACAAAAACCAAATAAGGGGAAGGAAGAATTTTCTATTCCGGCAGTATACTCAAAAGAGGCCATAAAACGTCGCAGCTTACAAGTGATAAAATTTGTATTTGGTGGAGCTGTTTCCTTACATTCCCGCACTTAAAGTGACCTTCTACTGTTTCAGGGAAAATGGATCTTTTTTATAAGTGTAACCCAGGAAAGTGCTTCCCATCATATTGTTGTTTTTTTTCAGTTTTTTTCCATAAATAAATATAACTTTTACTTATTCAATTAACTTTGATGCATAAATTCGGTCTGGGACAACAAGAACTTGTCGTAGTTACAAACTTACCTTGTTGAGGTGACTTTCTTGCGAGTTTCTTATCGTAGAATACGAAATATTTGATGAAATCACAAGAAACGCGACTTGTAAGCCCTTAACGGCGGAATTGAACTGTGAGTCTAAAGTTAAAAACATGTCACATGACTTCACTATTTAGCTAACAGACCAGCACACCAGGGGGCAGATTCCGTATATCAACGATCGTCTAAACGATATCGTTTTTGCAACTTTGATCACCAAAACAAGGAAAATTCTGGTCGAAATTTTTTGACAAACGTCAGCTTTCATTATATTTGTGGAAAATGAGCTCCCAAACTTGTAATTTTAGCACTTATTTGCTAGTTTTGCAGGTCTATCGTTTCGACGATAATCGTCTGAAAAATTACGGAATGAGTGCCCAGACGATTCGTTGGGAGATCTCGTTTTGCAGACAAGTTCGCCTGAGAATCCCCGGCGATGCATGTGTTGATGTCGTGGCGAAAGTCGATAGAAAAATCACCAGCAATTTGCAAAAACAATATGCGAACAAAGGAACAAAATGCGATCATTTATATAGTGGATTCCTTCGATCATTTAGATAGTGGATTCCTTTGCGAATTAGGTCTGGAAAGACACACTTAGAATTAGGAAACGATATGCGAATGTTTCTGGTACAAGTGGTAAAGAACAATAAGCGAAATATGCGCGACAGGCTTATATTTTTCTGTAGAACTTTTGGAATTGACTTCCTTTTTTAATCAACAAAATGACTGCTCCTCCTCGGTCACACATACAAACTTTTATAAAGGACAAAATGTTGGACGCAGTACTGCGGCCGAAATGAAAAGAAGTCCTCCCAATATAAAGGAAAGGCTGTAATTGTAATTGTGATAGAAAATACAGGGGTGTCAGCACGTAACATGATGCAATCGAGTTCAGTCGTTACAATCGAGCTGTGGCAGCACCTAATTTGTCTCAATCGATTATCCTCGATTGTATCCAGACTCAGATTTCAAATTATTTAGAAAGCTTAAATTTTGTATTGATTCACAAAGTACACAGATTGGGGTTATGTGTGGAATAGCACATCGGATAAATGGCCGCCATGGCTTTGCTGGCGAGTACGTACTCTTTTATTGGAATTTTCTACGACCGTTTCGCATAAATGTGACCGAATTTTCTTAATACACCTCCCTATTTCCTCTTTCAAGGCGTTGGTGGTCGTGGGCTTGTTTGCATGGACCTTTGACTTAAAAAAAAACCCAAAGAAAAAAGTCCAATGGCGTTAAATCGCAAGATCTGGATGGCCAAATCTGATCGCAAAAACGACCAATCACACGATTAGGAAACGACTTGTGCAGTAATTGAATTGTTCCTCTGGCTGTATAGCATGTGACACCACATGTTGGTCACATCCATATCTTGTAAAGAACTAGTTTAACATGACTCGATAACGAACACCATTAAGGGTTACGGCCTGACCAGCTGCATTTTCGAAGAATAAAGGTCCGATAATGCCTCCAGTCCAAAATCCGCACCAAACGACTGTTGAGCGACTTGCGACAGGACACCCAGAGTGTTTGAGATCACTAATTGATCCAGTCTTCCTGAATTCTTCAATTATTCTCTTCACACTTGATGTAAATCACTGTAACGGCCTTATTTTGTACGAAAATTGCAACTGCAGCTGACTACTGCTCAACAATGGCCGCGTGTCAAACTCCATATAAAAAAAATTGACATTTTACCATTTGCACGACGTCTAGCACTTTTTGTGAAATATCCCCTTCAGGGAAATTTCTCCCTTTCAGGGAAATTTCTCAATCTAGTGCTACATTGAGAGAAAAAAAAAAAAAAAAAAACGACCTCTCAAAGGAAATCGTTCAAACGTTTACAAAATAAAAATAAATACGAAGCCGAGCAAGTGGAATTGTGGGAAAATTGTTAATAGGGTAAGAATTCAGATATTTTTTTTTATAATATATTAGGCCTGTTTTTTTGAACTTCGATCTCAGCACAGCAAAGTAAAGTAGGATTTTCATCACGCAATTACAACAACTACGCTCTACTTGACACTTCGAGACACGCAGTAGTTGTTGTAATCGGGTGCTGAAAATCTTACTTTACTTTGCTTTGCTGAGATCGAAGCTCAAAAAAACACGCCTATTGTATCATTTTCATTTAATTTGTGTTAAATGTCACTTTTCCGCTGGCACTAGGGTTCTAGCGCGGACGTTCCTTCATCTGCCATATTTTGTGCTAAACATCTAGCGGGCAATGGATCGCTGCCAATGAAAATGCGTTGTTATTTGGTATAGCGCTCCATTTTTACTAACCCCGAACTGTCAGCTGTCACATTGTTATCTTTTTTTGCGTTGGCATCACTGTTCTATTAAATTGCGCAAAATTCAAATATTGCGAGAATTTTGGGACACCCTTTAATACCTACACGGATTAGACCAGCGTTCGAACATTGCTCCCATAGATGAAGCGCGACCCCAAAAATTTACATTCCTGACAGCATACGGAGACGAGCAGAGATCCTACACCAACATTTAATCTACTGCCGCTGGCTTACAGAAGACCAGTCGCTGACCGTATTAAGCAAAAGCAGCCTTTTCCAGGACGTTTAGGACTGCGGCCACGCAGTGACCGACGAGCCATTGGGCCACGAAAAGAAGCTACACCATAATAAAATCTGTGGCGGTGGTTTGTCATCGATTTTGTATACTCAGTCGCTAGTCCATCACTTCGTGGCTGCAGTCTTAATGAGATTATTCATTCAAGTGCGACACATGAACGCATTTCAAGACAGACAAGTAGCAATTTAGAAAGACCCCTGGGGTTGGAAACTCACCCCGAGGCTCTTCCAAAGCAGGTCACATACGGATGTATCGGAAAGTTTTTCCAAGTCCTGGGAGAAGTGTCTCCCAACTATTGTTTTTCTGATGTGTCGGAGTACGAAACTGTGGAGTGTCCCCATGCACCTAATTGTCACCGCATCCGTACTGACTCTTATTTGCTTGGAATTGTATTTTAGCTGATCATGTCCGCTGACAACACCCAGAACTCTCTTTGTTATAAAGCGACCAAGGGCAACCCTTCATTTGTCCTTACCAGTACTTTTTTCTCAATCGAATGTCGGAAATTACGGGGAAGGAGTCATTACTGATGTATCGCCGCCCTTTAGTTCAAGTGAAGATTCCTCGCCATCGCAACAGTTTTTTTTTACATTTTCGGACGCCCATTTCAGGGTATCCACAGCATTTACGCCTAGCACCCTTAGCTCTCTGCAACAGCAATTTACAAGCTTCGATTTTATCTTTGCGGTACGAGTTTCTTTCATTGCATGGTGTATTGTAGTCTTTCCAACCGATTTACAAGGTGGGCCAAGAGAAGTCATCCGATGTAGTTTGGCTCTAATTTTTTCTAAATGAAAAACTTCGATTCTGTTTTTTGATTATGTTTATCTGAACCTTTAGAATTTTATTGGCCAAGTCGAGAAGATGATATCGGCCAAATGGGCGCCGTCACAATTGATTGCCGTACGGGCTCGTTTTATGGCATTTTTCATCACTTCAGCGAGAACTTCGGGCGACAGAGTCTCGCACTCATGTCGAATGTTGTCCTTGAGGGATTCTAGGGCCTCGGGCTTGTTCACGTTAACACGGGACTTCAAAAAACCCCACAAAAAAAGTCTGGAACGGTTAAATCGGGCGATCTTGCGGGCCAGTGCAAATCGCCAAAACGAGAGATGAGGCGACCCGGGAACGCCGCCTTCAGAATATCGGTTGTGGCTCTCGCAGTGTGGGCCGTAGCTTCGTCCTGTTGGAACCACACGTCCTACAGTCCAATTCGTCCAATTGCGGCTGAAAAAACTCGGTTAACATGGCCCTATAGCGCGCACCGTCCACTGTTGTCGTTTGACCAGCGGCGTTCTCGAAAATGACTCCTCCAGCGTGAACAGCGCACCATGCAGTAACTTTGAGCGGGTGTAATGGCTTCTTGTGCATTACTCGTGGATTTTCGCTGCCCCAGAAGCGAGAGTTTTGCTTGTTCACGTACCCGCTGAGGTGGAAATGAGCCTCATCGCTCATTATGATTTTGGTCGAAAAATCGTCCACTTCATCCTCGAGATTGAGGATGGCTTGGGCGTAGGTTACACGCGTTTGGCGGTCGACAGGCAGCAGCTGATGCACGGACTGGAATTTGACCAAAATTCGCCTTAGGGACGACCGGCTGCTGGCTAATTACGAGGCACGGCGTCTGGTCGATGTTTCCGGCGACAGCTCGACATCCTCATCAACAGCGGCGAACGGCGATATTCTCGGCACAACGGGCTCTCCGGGGCCGGCCACTCTTGGCAACGTCTCGTGTGGTCACATACTCTTCAAGGTTGTTGGCCAAACGGCGCGGTGTCGGACGGCCGTGGAATCGGCGACGGAATTCGCGCTGCGCCAACACTACAGACGAATTTTTACGCAAACAAATAGACACGATTATTCCGCGTTCTTGGGGAGTGTACCTCTTGTTCACTTGTATTCTACATCTGTCTAGTCCACAAATGTCGAAACAGATTTGACATTGGCGGCCATTTGCAAAAATAAGAGCATCTTCCAATAGGGTGATCTCTTTTGGCCCACCTTAGTAGCCGTTGTCACCGACTTAGATGGGAAGAAGGCCGCTGTCCTACTCAGGAAATCGGATTAAACTGATTATTGAAAGAATTTGAGAGTAAAATCTCGCCCCTACATCTAAAATTCATCCGTGTAGATGTGTCCAGCTCATCCAACAGATTGGATTCAACTCTACTGCGGCAGCAAGTAAGAAATGGTCTTACAAAATCTAGAGTCGTGTAGTCAGTGTTAACATCATTGAATATAGTGGACTTAGTTAGCTTCCCAGGCTGCGTTTCCATCGCCTAGTTCCGCTTAGCCAACGGGCCGCGTTTTGCAGCACATTTCTGTACGAAAAGAGTGGTTTTCGATTAGGGACAGGCGATAGGCCCGCTGTGCCGTCGGTTGTCATTGCCCCAGTCGTACGCATATAAATTGTTGCTCCAATTTGATACCAGCGTATGAAAGGAATACAGTTCCTCGTGAAAAATTGATGAACTCGCACCATGAGTGACAGAGCCAGACCTGTAGGCCAATTCACAAGATTTATTTACTATTTATTTATTTACTTGCTATTAACCAGTCGTTTCGACTGACTGATCACTGTTGCGTCTTCCAAGCTGAGATCTATGCGGTTAAGAAAGCAGCACAGACTATCCTATCGATGGGACTACCAGCAATGGAAATAACCATCTGTGTGGACAGTCAAGCAGCACTCAAAGCAATCGGCTCCAACCTTGTTAATGCGAAATGGGTTACAGATTGCCTCTTGGCACTTAGGGCTATACGTCATCACTCAGTTCTACTCTGCTGGGTTCCTGGACACGTTGGGGTGGAAGGGAACGAAAAAGCGGATGAATTGGCCAGATACGGCTCTGATATGAACCCTCAACTTGCGGACGGAGAGGTGCTACCGCCTTTCAACACTGCTAAGACTTTTATTGACAGCGTCACCACCATCGGTTGCGTCCTAACCCGTAGTCTGTGGCCTGTGGTTGACACCAAAAGATCCAAGCTCCTGGTCTCTTTTAACAGAAGCCAAATCCGGTTCTAACTGGATACTGCACCATAGGAAACATGGCTAAAAGGCTGGGAGTTCTTGCAAATGACTTCTGCAAAAGCTGCAGAGACGAAGAGGAAATAGAGTCCGTGGAACATCTTCTATGCCACTGCCCAGCTTTACAAGAACGCCGCTCATCCTGTATGGAAGCAAGGTTCTTCGAAAGTTTGGACGACTTGGCTGGGGTACCTCTATCAGACATAAAACTATTCCTCAACAGATCGAAGTGGTTTTGTTAGCCACATGTCCTTACATGTACAAACAGGGTACTCACAATGGGCCTGCACGGCTTCCGGGTGAAAATTTGCATCTGATGCAAAACTGCCCTCCCAACCTAACCTAACCTATTTACTTAAATGAATTTCTGTCACAGCTCGCAGGCCTTGGACAGCGCATGCTATCAGACAAAATTGCCACATGTTTCCCACAGCCGCCCAATATTGTTGCCCCCGTATTTTCTGAATGCAGCTGCACAGTTTGCTAGCTCGTACTATCGTCACATGCGCCACTACCGACGTGCTATGCGTTCGTGCACTTACGAATCCCAAGCCAAGTTAAATTCTACTGAATAAAAGTTAAAAAAAAACTCACTGTGCTCGATAATCTTCCGAGAAATAAGCTGTTTATCAGAGAAATGCGAAAAAAGTGATAACCACCCGAAACTATGCCAATGGAATTGAAGAAATCGACAATGCGAACGATTTCCTCAATCCCATTGCATTACATTCAAGCGCTGCCGCACAAGATCCTCCATTACAAGTATAGCAAGGGACATTTCCCTATTGCACTTTGTTCCCACACACCAAATGGGACTGAAGCAAAAAGAAAAAACCATCTAAAGACGGCAATTAATCGGGAAAAAGCCAAAAAGTAGGTTATTTTCTGCCGCATTATTTTGTATTATATGTCGATGATGTCGTAATGGACATCACAAATCTATTTATATTCACAGAGAACAACAACAACTCGGCGGCCATCTCATCGGGAATATTGAAATTGAAATTGAAATTCTTTTCAGCAAGGAACCCATCAGCTGTGGTGGGCTCAGCTCACTGTAATTTATATGTATTTAAGTTTATAAGACTTTTTGATTGCCGCCCGCATTTCTTCATCACGTACTAATTGAACGGCATGCGGCACCTCGTTGTCATTGTGCCTTCGGCACACATACATCACACTGATGTTTATTAAACAGTTTTTCTAAATTTAATCCGTGGCTTGTTTGGCTTTTCTTCGGTAGGTATGACTCGATAGATCGCTCCTCGTCGGTCGTCTCGGATTATGACAGCGGGCTTTGACAACTCGGTTCGGTTCGATGACGAAATGTTTATCCGCATCAGTTCAACAACATTTCGTTTGAGAAAAGAAAAAGAAACTAATTCAAGTTATCAACCGCAAAATGATTGCGCATGGTGGCTATTATTTACCCATGATCTAATTCTGTTTGCTGCTTTAGTGGAGAGCGCGCGGATTATTTGGTGTGCTTGATGGCTACGCTTCGGGTTTTGTTTTGCCAAGTTGCACACGCAACTTTTCAATATTTCCCAGTTTATAGCGAATGGATATTTGGTGCGGAGAGCATGTGATTGATGACAAGACTGGCAACGGAGTGGAAAAGCAGTGATTTTCTCTAGATCGCGGTCAAATGCGCTTTGAAAAACATATTTATCCGAACCGATATTAGTCAGCCGCGCATGACTTTGGCGAGAGATACAATTTTGGTGGTGCAATTGAGGCCAGTTTTCACAGTTGGATTGGTGGAAAAGGCGCATTGTTCGTGGGAATTTGTTGCTGTGTGAGTTGGAGGGAGGTGGGTAGGACCTTGCCGGCTGACCTGTTGTTTTTTTTTTGCACACAAGATGTCGAAGATTGCAGCTTTTTAAATAAATCGCAGTGGCATGCATGTAGGATGAAACGTTCACAAGGTCAAGTGGAGCTAGTTTAGGGAACAACTCGTAATAGGACCGGATACCCTGCTTCTGGGGAGGTAAGGCATTGTACCGGTTAAATGATGGCTTTATGTGGTCCTTTCGTTGTGCTAGAGATGCTTTAGGGTCGTTAGCGTCTTTGGATTGGACAAAACCTTTCGTGGGACGTTTGCAAAATTCAACATTCAGTAACCTGGGTGGGCATTCTGTAAAGCGAAACGTCAAACGTTTTCGTTTGCTCGAACGATTTACTTCTGCAACATTCGTGTGCACGAAAACGCTTCAACGTGCTGTCGCCTTACAGAATCTGACCACTGACGTCGAAAAAAACACACTAGTGCGCAACTGCTTGTTCACGTCACAAACTAGGAAACACTGGAGTCTTCAGACGTCCTCCATCGCATCACCTTGAAGCTAAGACCAGTGATACCCCTTTTAATGGCTTTTGCGTCCACTTGAACGATGAGGAACCTTCAGTATACGCACTGACACCAGCCCAAAAGATCTGCAATCTTATCCAATCAAAGACGGGACAATAAGAAACGAAAAGGCGGAAGTGTCGTCACCTTCTCCACAATCGATACAGAGAGTAGTACCCGCTACAGCCGAATTCCGACTGCGACAATCTCTGTAGTCTTTATGAGGGCACCACGTCGCTTCGTTCATATTTTGTGCGTTGCCAGCGCTAAGCACCGGACACAGTGGCCGCCTGGACATCAGCTAGGACTACCTCTTCTATACCTTCGCTCGCCTGGCTTGTCTTATCATTTTTGAATTAAAAAACAGAAAGTAGCGTTGGGTCCAAGAAGATGACCGGAATCGGTGGGAGTACCTACCTACTGCCGACCTAATTTACTTCTAAAGCAAACTTTACCTTCACCTACCTATTTAGTCGCCCTTTATACACAGAATAAGGCTCTTAATCGGTGATTCTGGTATTCGTACAGCAAAGCCTTTCCAAATTCGGAACGATCGTAACAGCGTTACTGCCGATCAATCCGACTGAGATCACCCCTAAGTCGAGTTTGACTAGGAAAAGTCTGAATCGGACGTGCGAGATAGTTAGAATATGTAGAGTGAAGGGACACTAACGCTATAGCCGACAGAATCTTCAACTCCAACCCAAACCAGACAGTAGAGGAAGGCCTTTGAAGAAGAGGAAGGCGAGCTCAATGGTTATCTAAGGACGAGGAGGCATATTTCTTTGAGACACCGGACTGTATGCCACGATATGTTAAAAGCAAAGTGTCTTCACCTGCACAGCAATGGATAATGTGTGACGTGAATTAGGGGTTAAACACAAGTTACCTCCTTATATTGCAGTTTTATCAATCACAAGTTCGGTACACATTTTCAAACAAGCGCAGAGACAGACACCAGAGAATGTCACGCATACGGCAACTTGTGTTGAGTCACCAAGATAATGGGGTCAGCAGCGTAAGACCACAACCAAATGTGGACACCGCACTTGCAAACAACCAAATACTGAAATGTATGTACTTACTTTTGATTTGTCGTCATTTGGTCCAGTTGTAGGAACAGCAGCCGATTTAGCAGCACTTGCTGAGGTGTATATTGAAGGTGATGTGGTGCTGAGTGTGGTTGTCGAATGACCTGCAACCGTTGATAAATTCGTGTCATTGGCATTCACTGGTAGTGCGGCAGCAGCACCTTCGGCAGCGGCATTACTAGTTGCTGTCGCTGTAATTGATGAGCAACCAACAACAGATGACGTCGTGTTACTATCATTGTTCATTTTTGATATTCAACGTTCAAATTGCATTTGATATAGGAACAGTGCTGATGCTGCTGTCGGTTAATTCACCAACTACTTGAAAAACGATCAGGCTCCTCCTCCTGTGATGGATGTTGAGGATGATACGAATTAAAAAAAATATAACTGATGCTAATGAAGATGTGATGCAATTAATTGATTTTCACGAATGTATGTTCTGACGCCACACATTAGCACCTCGCGAACTCGTTTATAGTAATCGACGAAAATGTCGTTTGCCGTTTACGGATCGTACTTTTCCATGCCTGGGTCGTAATTTTATTTCAGAACTTGCGGCAGGCTGCAAAGTTTATCATATTTTTCCGAAAAACCACAGTTCAATTTTCTGACAAACAGAATTTTTTTTTTCCTCCCGATTGACTAGTATTCCGTTTCAGTTTTCCTCATTAGCCAAATTCTAATAAGCACATAAGCCTTCTTGGTCATACACAAAATTGGTCCGTGCAAAAGAGATAGATCTATAGACTACGGTGCATATATAGATGGAAAATCTAAATAAGCAAATTTTTCCTTTTGCTCTGCACGCTTTGGATTGGATTGGAAAATAAATTTAACTAGGAACTAGAAATACAATTGCTTTGTCGCACAAGGAGATCGTTTGCGTTTGAGGCGAGAATAAAATTCAATTGCGATTTGAAATGCACACCGTACGGCGTACGCACATATATGTATGTAGCTTACTCAACTCAGTCTAGATAATTTGTATTATTTTTTCACTTGTCGAAACAAAAACATATGTCATCGCCGTTTAACGCACACTGAATGGAATGAGAGGAAACGCAGTAAAGGTAAAATTCTGACAGTCACGCACTACATTTGTCTCTCTCTATGTTGAAAATTTACAAAACACACACGTCATTTTCCTCTCTGCTGCTGCTGCTCTTTTTTTCACTCGTCTACGAGACTGGGATCAGGAAAAAAAAAAATTTACACCTCTTTTCTTTTCCAACAGGATATCTTATCTCGCATTGTACCGAGCAACAATTAGTTCCTGTTTTTCCTTTATATGCGTTAAATTCTATATTCTTTGAGAATTACAGGCACACATTCGATTAAATATTTATTCCATTTGTTGCAAAATGCAAATTATCGATGCGATCGCTGTCACGAAATGTTCGCAAGTCACTGCTGCTGCACTTTATCGAAACACTACACTTGGAAATTTTTGTTCTTTTTGCTTTTCGTTTTAGGTCATATTCAATTTCCAAATATAAATTAACTCTCTTTCGTCACATTTACATCACTTCTTTTTTTGGGGGATTTTGTATGAAAGAAAAATGTTTCTCCCCTTGTACGCGATTTCGTTATCCGAGTGAAAAGTTAACTGGAACTACACAAACGCACCGCCCGAACAGATATTACGTACGTAACTATGCAAAGTTTGAATTAATCGTTGTATTAACAAATCCAGTGGTCTAGTGGTACGTTTTTCCAAAAGTCTGCACGAAAATTCACAAGAAAAACGTCGGCCATGACCAGAAAATCTTAGTGGTAGCAATATTCTGCTTTTGCGATAAAATTCTTTTTTCTTCCGATGATGGGATGAAAAATATTTCCCTGTGAAGTTGGTTGTAAGTGATATTACTTTTGGACTGTACTTTGGACATTTTATTTTTGAAAGCTGTGTTAAATCGCTGAGGTTGAATTTGTTTCTATTAAAATATAATAAAAATACCGCTAGTTGTAGGGTGCGTTTAAAGCCGACTTCCAAATTATTTCTGTCTTATTTTTATTTGACAGTCGTGGGGACATCTAACACCACAACAACGTGTTAAGAAATTTGGGTAATTTTATCAATAGCCCTGTTTTTTTGAGCTTCGATCTCAGCAAAGCAAAGTAAAGTAGGATTTTCAGCACGCAATTACAACAACTACGCTCTACTTGACACTTCGAGACTTGCAGTAGTTGTTGTAATAAGTGTGCTGAAAACTCTACTTTACTTTGCTTTGCTGAGATCGAAGCTCAAAAAAACACGCCTAATGATACAAAACAAAACAATATTTTATGTAAATCGGGCTTAAAAAATTAGTTTGAAACCCTTAAAAAATATAAACCTCATATGCACATTTTGAAGAGAACTAAATTCTACTACAAACTTATAACCCAATGGGATTTATTTGCTCCCACAGTCCCTTTGGATGTACTTCAAAACGAATGGGCGCGTTCAGTGCACTAGTACATATCTCATTTTTTGTAAATACAGATTTTTCCACCAACAAGTTTGTCTAATATGACGTTAAAATTGAGTTTTTTTTCAATAGCAATCATCTTTAATAAATAACTATTACTACTTGTGGATGCTTTGTTTTACTGCATAAATTGTGACCGACAAATATGTCCCAGGTAGGGGATAAAAATAATTCCCCTCCAATGCTAGCCAACTGAACGATATCATTCAACTGTCAAATTGGTCGAAGTCGCAACTTGGCGAGTTGATTCTCGCACTCTTGCTCCTGCGCAGAATTAGTTTTCTTCCAATTTGTATTCATTATTTGCGAAAAAATCAAACCACTTGGAGGTCAATTGTGTGCCGAAGAGTTTAAACACCTGCTTTGAAGTGATTTAATTCAGAAATCTATTTAAATTGTTAAAAGTCCTAAGACAGTGTCTTCTGCCTCCAAAAATGGCCCAGGAAACTGAAAATATTTTCCTCTTCATTCCAAATTTGATTGGTAAGTTGACCCGTGTATATACCTGTGCAAGAAATACCCACCGTAGGTACACCATTACTTGCGACCATAATTAAATTATTCAATTATCGGTGCAAACTTCACGGGTGATATAATTCCACTGAGTTACTTCCGCTTGGTTTGACCAAGTGTTTCGTATTTGCCCTTGGAAATGGTGGCGATGATGATTATTTGATTGCTTGTCTATTTCAGGATATGGACGAATCGTTCTGGCAATCATATCCTTTTGGTTTATGTCGACCAACTACATCATTTCTGGATGGTGTTATGTAATTAGCGCCCTTCTGGACAGTGTGGACGGGCATGCAGCGAGAGCCTTCAATCAGAGTGAGTATATGCGGCGCTTCATCGTTGTAAGACGTGAGCTCATGCGAGGGGAACAAACAAACAAACGAACTATTAACGAGAAACATACGCTGAAGACGTCACAGCAGCATAAACAAACTTTGTAAATGCGCAACTGGGGTAAACGCTGTGTATGTATCCCGAGAGATATTTCAATTGATTCGTTATGTGGTATAATATATCATGCCTAATTGATTGATAAACACTGATTGGAAACCATTTAACCATTTGAGAGAATACATCTGCCTACAGGGTTTTCCTGGCCATCAAATGGAGAAACCCCGACGCGCTTAGTTGCATGAGGGCATGACGCTTATCTTATCAAGTTTGTTTTCTTAATTTGAATACGTTTCAGATTAGCGCGGTTGCTTGCCTGCTTATCTAAGAAGCCACCTTGAAAGGGTTTCGCACTCAAGATCTGAACAATTGACTAAAACTTGGGTGCGGTTGGGGTTTCAACTCGTTTGCTGATACCCACTCTTAAACCATGAATGATATCAACAAACCCCATTCTATGTAATCACACTTTTCTATTTTAAGGCACCCGATTCGGAGCTATGCTCGACCAACTGACCGACCGCTGCGGTACTATGGGTCTCCTGGTGACACTGAGCTACTTTTACCCCCAGTATATGTTCTTCTTCCAGCTTTCGATGGCCATTGACGTTGCCTGTCACTGGCTGTACATGCAAACGTAAGACACACCCAGCCAACAAGCCGAACGTCTGTACTAACTATCTGCCTTACAGGAGCGTCACCGTTGGAAAATCTTCCCACAAAGCCTTCGATGTGAACGAGAACGTCGTCATGCGGCTGTACTACCAAAAGGACGTTCTCACTTTCATGTGCTGCGCCAACGAGTGTTTCTACATCTGTCTATATATGCTGCACTTCACCTATGGCCCCATGCGTAAGCACCTTCTATGAGTTCACCAATTTTCTGATAACCATTCCAATTACAGTATTCGGCTGTTCACTGTTTAAAATCATGGCGTTCGTTTCCGCACCATTTGCGGTACTGAAATCGCTGATATCCTGCCTGCATGCGTATGTAGCCAGCATTGATTTGGCCGCCGTTGACGTGCGCGAGCGCGAAGAGAAACGACAGGAAAAGGAGCTGTCGAAAAAGGCCGAGTAGAGTCGCCGCCGCCGCAGCAACGGCTTTCATCAAACAATTCCAAGTGGCGAAAACGGAGATACTTCCGATTGCAATTAACAAAACTATAAATATTCCTTTATAATTTATTTGATAATGAGTCGTATTAATGTGCACTAAGAATGTCTCTGCAACTCGTGTCAACACACAATTTGACTGTGTGTAGCTGTATTTATTTCTAAACTTAAACAAAAAACTACATAATACAAAGAAAACATTCTTTTGTGATGTAAAATTAGAGAATGGCAACGGATTTTGTTTGCTTAGTATTTATTGATTGATCAAAAAACTGATTTCGGATCTTATTTTCCAAGATTTGCATTTCAATCTAATTTATTAAAAGAAATTAAGTAGAAAACAACTGAAAGAACTGTAGTATGACATACGTACGCAACTGTAAGTGCAAAAGCGAAGGACTGGAGATGCTCTTTGTGAGCAGCAAACTGACTACCCCAAAGAGTTTCCCTTTTACAGATTTTGTAATCGATTGTGTTGTTTTTATTTTATGTAAAATTTATTTGAAATTGGTGTAGTTTAAATAACATTTGTGTCAAGTACTGTATTGTTGTAGGTAAATGGATGCGAGTTTTGAAAAATAAAACCAAGTGTTTGCAACGCAAAATGGGCTCAGATGTTGATGAAGTGGGGGGTGCTTTCAATGGGGATGAGCAAAACTGGTGCACTTTTGTCGGTTGCAGGTGATGGAAAATGGGCAGGCGAGGAGAACCGTGCAACCATAGCACCAATCAAGCAGTTGCTTAAGCCAGCAAACAATATTTCCAGCAATGGGGTGTAGACGTAATTGCACCAAGGCTCAGGAACATAATACGTTGCATTTCCCGTACCGGGAAAAGCTGAGGGTGATTCAATTGAACCTTCATCACAGCAAAGCAGCATCAGCAATGATGACTAAATGTTTTGATGAGGATTCGTTTGATATAGCCCTGATACAGGAGCCTTGGATCTTTAGAGGAAAGATTAGAGGACTCCCAAATAGCGTTGCTGAGCTGCACTATGCGCAAACCAGCGAAAGAATTAGGTCCTGTATCCTGGTGAGACACGGAGTTCAAGCATATAAATTGTGCCCCAGACCTTGCAACAGTACGAGTAGGATCAGGTGCGGGAAGCTTTGTCATAGCATCTGCATCTCCAGAACCTCCTCCGACAAGAGAGTTAGAGTCGTTGGTGAATGCACGCAGGATCAGGAACGAGGATCTAATAGTTGGTTGTGATGCTAATGCACATAATACAGTGTGGGGCAGCACTAACGATAATTACAGAGGAGAAGCCTTATTCGAATTTGTATCATGCAAGGATCTAGCTATCTTAAACAGGGGAACAGAGCCAACCTTCGTGGATGTGAGGCGAGGGGAAGTGATCGATGTTACCCTGTGCAGTAGCCAGATAATTGAAAGAGTATCAAATTGGAGGGTAATGGATAAGGCTACATTGTCGGATCACAGAGCCATTTCATTTGATGTTCGCTATGGATCTAAAAAGAAAAAAAGATCGGAGATACATCAGAATTCCGAAGAACACGGATAGGACAAAATACCTCGAAGTGTTGGAGGAGAAACTGAATGTAGTGACATTCGGAATACCGAAAAATACTTGGCATGTGGAATCACAGCTGAAGCATCTGCAATCAGCTGTTGAAGATGCGTACCGAGTGGCTTGCACACCTACTTTAGTGGAAAAACAAGATCCTGCGCCTTGGTGGTGCCGGGAACTTGAAAAGCTAAAAAAGGATGTGAAGAAGGCCTTTAATCACGCCATGAGGAGGGGAGAACCCGAAGCATGGGATAAATATATGGCGAAAAAGAAAGAGATGAATGTTACTCTGCGACGACGTAAAAGGGAGTCATGGAGGGACTTTTGCTCGAGCATGAGGAGTACATCTGAAGTCAGTAGACTACAAAAGATTGTCTCGAGAGATCCAGTTTCCAAGATCGGACTCATTCGTAATAGAGCGGGGGAGATGGTGAAAACACTGGATCACACAAATGAGGTCCTAATGGAGGTACACTTTCCAGGAAGCTATAAGTCAGATCAGCCCTGGGCTCCAAGGAAACAAGGAGCGAACAGAATGGATAGGACGGAAGCAGAACGGATAGTGACACCAAAAGCGGTCGAGGGTGCGATAGCAACATTCTCACCCTTCAAAACTGCGGGGCCAGATGGTATATTTCCAGGTCTAATGCAATGGGGTGTAGACGTAATTGCACCAAGGCTCAGGAATATAATACGTTGCATGCCTAGCAATAGGCTATATCCCGATTACATGGATGGAAGCAAATGTGGTCTTCCTTCCAAAACCGGAAAAAGGACTACACCGAGGCAAAGTCACTCAGACCAGTTAGCCTAACATCCTTTGTGTTAAAAACAATGGAAAGTGGACTATATGAGAGCACTCCGCTTAAGACGTATCCTTTGAATAGTAGACAGCATGCATGCAGGGTAGGCATGTCTACAGAAACAGCGTTACATCAAGTAGTACGCGTTGCCGAGGAAGAGCTAAATACCGGGGG
Source organism: Cheilosia impressa (assembly GCA_948293265.1). NCBI lineage: Eukaryota > Metazoa > Arthropoda > Insecta > Diptera > Syrphidae > Cheilosia > Cheilosia impressa. The sequence continues at coordinate 1,163,404 of OX411882.1, forward strand.
CATTGCGATGACCACTATAATGGACATTGAAGGTGCCTTCGATAAGATATGCTTTGAAAGTCTGAAACAAGCCTTAGAAAAACGTAGGGTTAACCCACTTGTAGTAAGATGGGTGGACAATATGTCAATACAAGGGCGATAAATATTCAGACAGGAACCTCAAAACTCAGATGAAGGGTTAGCAGAGGTTGCCCACAAGGAGGTGTTCTCTCTTCTCGACAGACTTGAAGCAACTGGCATTCACACAGTGGGATATGCCGATGACATAGCAATAACGGCCAGAGGCAAGTTCATGGACGTCACCGCAGATATCACTAGGAGCGCACTCAGAGTGGTTAAGCGGTGGTGTCTGGACAAAAGGGCTCTCCATTAATGCGGGGAAAACAGATCTAATAGTCTTCACTAGGAAGAGGAAAAATCTGGAATTTCGGCCCTTAACGCTTTTCGGATCGGAACTAACAATGACCAAGAAGGTTAAGTATCTGGGAGTTTATCTAGATACTGGACTTACTTGGAATTATCATGTTGAGGAGAAGGTCCGGAAGGCAAAAAGGGTACTACATCAGTGCAAACGTGTATGTGGACAGAGGTGGGGACTCTCGCCTATGTCAGCATACTCGATGTATACGATAGACCCATTATCACGTACGCCTCGGTTGTATGGTGGACGAAAGCCTTTCAGAAAACTGTGAGGAAGCACCTGGATAGGGTTCAACGCTTAGCATGTATAGGAATTACAGTTGCAATACGTGCCCAACATGCGCATGGGAAGTCATCATGGGGATCTTACCGCTAGACTTATTTATTAAGAAAACGGCGGCCCAAACGACACTTCGTTTGAGCTGGGAGACTGCGTAGGCCCTCTTCTTTCTACGCAGGATTTTCTTCTCCTCCCTCCTCCTGGCTCGATACTCTTCCCTCGCTGCCCTTGTTTTGCGCTGCAGCGCCTTCATATGTGCATCTTCTGTCACCTTTTTCCTGCGTACGCATTCATCATCATACCACGGGCTCTTTCTGTGGGGTGGCTTGTACCCTAAGGTGGTTTCGGCTACCTCTTTGATGATGTCGCTATACTGGGACCACTGGGTGTTGGCATTTGTGGTAGGTGAATGCACTGCGGAGAGTTTCTCACTCAGGCGCTCTTTGTAGACTCTGGCTACTCCAGGTGTGCTAAGGCGTCCAACTTTGAATTTCTTCTTCTGGGCGGAACGCAGCTTCTTCTCGTTGGATAGTCGAGCTCTGAACTTAGCCGCAACAAGAAAATGGTCAGAGTCGACGTTTGCCCCGCGGAATGTGTGCACGTTGACGATGTTGGATGCGTGCCTCGCGTCGATTAGCACATGGTCGATTTGGTTGGCGGTTCGACCGTCTGGAGAGCGCCAGGTTGCTGTGTGGATCCTTAGCCTTGGAAACCTAGTGCTACTTATCACCGTATTACGAGCTGCCGCAAAGTCAGTTAGTCGGTAACCGTTGTCTGCGGTCGTTTCGTGGATTCTGTGCTTACCAACTAACCCGCCAAAGATGTTTTCCTTTCGGATTTTAGCATTGAAGTCCCCGAGCACAACTTTGACATAGTACTCCGGACAGGCTCCGTAGGCTCCATCCAGGAGGTCATAAAACTCCTCCTTGATAGGGTCTTCAGCCTCGTCGGTAGGGGCGTGTGCGCATCCCAAAATACTGTGCCATAACCGTGTTGGCAGCAAGACCCACTTTAGCCCTCTTTGGTGCACGTTAGCCTGTAGAATCCCGCTGTTTTGATTGTCCCTTGGTCTCTGGTGTGTTCTAGTGGATCCATGTTTCGTCATTCCATGGATTTTATGCTAGATTTCTGGCGTAACAACCTCTTTGGGGCGTTCTGACCGTTCGGCGTCATTTGTGCTGGTACGACCACAACGGAACTCAGTAAACCACTTTTTAAACAATGAAATTGAGGAGCGATTCTTCTCTGGGCCTCTGCGCCGATTGCGAGGTAGAAATTGAGCCAAGGACGACAAACTTCTCGACAGATAATAACTTCGCAGTAGTTTAGTATCCTAGGCTCAATTTTTACCTGGCAATATAAAATCGGCGCAGATATCGAGAGGAATCACTTTGGCTGTCACTTTTATCGCGCTTCTAAGAAGGAAACCTCTTGAAACGCGTCGAGAGACAGGTTCTCCGCGTGAAAGTTGGCTCAATTTGCATTCATGGAGGAGGAGATTCAACGACAAGCTTGATCTGGTCCAAGAAATTTTGAATAAATTCACTAGCTCACGTATGGTAGGTATATGGGACAAAACCGAGAGCAGAGCCCCAGCAATACAAGAGCGACCACTACTAACTTGGTCTGTGTATCAAGAGGCAGTAAGCTGGGAAGCAAACTCGCTGAAGGGGCCTTTTGCTAGATTCCAGTGGCTTATCCCGGAGTATTAGCGCGACATAAACCGAAGTTTAAGTTAAAAGTTTCATTAGGCACAATCCACAGCAACAGGGAGTGAAACTAATTTGATCTTTTGTCCCCTAAACTCCTTCTATTGGTGATAAACGATCTTTCGGCTACCAACTAGCATAAGGTGCATCTGCATACGTTGTACAGCTGCATAGAAAACTTTGGCATGTATCATACGAGCAAGCTGACAAGTTTTGTTATCCGCTGTCTGCAGTCGACATAAGTCACGCATAAGAAAGCAAACTACAGCAGTTAAAAGATCGAGAATAGCGTGGAGATCAGCTCTTGGGAGAACCTGCATCTCAAAAAGAAACGTGGTTGAGAACACACGTGAACCTAATCAAACCGCCGAAGCATAGACTACACCGCTCGAAGAAGTAGCTGCTTGACATTTAATTCTGGTGTTCCTTATCCGATTTCTGCGATTGGGATGGAATCTCATTGCCGCAGTTTGTACCCGTGATTTTGATGCGAATTTGCACCGCTAACCTTCAGAGAGGACTGTCGAATTGATGTTGTCCGGTTGACCCGATACACGGTACACGGACATCAAATAAAATCGGAAAAATCACCTCAGAGGTCAGATCGGACTGCTGGATTCTACACTTTACATCCGCGTTCCAATGATACCCAAAAAAGAACCCAAAACCCTGGCTGGTTGAATTCTCCCAGCGGACTACCTATGAAATAACCCAAAAGTACACGACGCTCAGCCTTTCTTCACTTTCTGTGTGGATTGGCAGCGGAAAAGTAATTCCATCCGTTGGGAAACCACGGATTTATATTCAAACTTAACCACGAAAATTACACCCTTTTCAAATAGACCGCTAGTTCTTTACAAGCATTTTACAAGACTTATTTAAACAGCTTTACCATTTGCGAACGCCGCCAACAAAAATCCCTAGTGGCATTCAGCGGAGAACTTGAAATTCCCAAAATATGTCAGAAACATCCCCAGTGGGCTCTTGCATCAAAACAAACTTGACACATGACAGTTGTGTTGTTGACAGGCAAAAACAGCAAACAAGCAATTATCTATTTTCTCAGAACTCAGTGCGAGAAAATGGAAGTAATCCCTTCAAAGTTCGATGCAATATGCCGAACGTGCATGAAAGCAGACGCAGAACCCCTGCAGAAGATATTCCATTTGAACGTCCACATATCCGATGAGGATATAGCCGTTTCTGAAGTGCTTGCCTCGATAGCTTCCATTCAAATGGAAGCAGGTGATAACCTTCCGCAGGGGATATGTGCCGAATGCCTTGCGAACCTGGTGAAGGCTTACAGCTTTCAACAAATGTGCGTAAACTCGGACGCACGCTTGCGAAATGGACTCGCGAATCAATTTGCTGAGGAACAGAAGCTCAGCACAGAGCACCTGCTGCACGAGCTGCTGTCTGGAGAGGGCAGTGTTGTTGTGAAGCAAAGTGAAGACTCTGAATCGGAACAAAACAACGACGACCATCTGTAAGTTTGTTGCTGGTGTAGTTTTGAATGGTTATTTAGACGAGCGTCTTTCAGCCGAGCAGCCAACGCAGTGGAAGCAATACTGGAGTTGTGTTCAACCCCGCGGGTGATTGAATTTAAGGAAGAAGATGCAGGCTCATCAGCGGATCACAACAATGATATCGAAGAGCAGTCGGACGATAGCGTTGCTGGCTTCAATAACCGGGAGGACGACGGAGAGGCAGTGAAAAGCGCGGAAGAGCTTTCCACCGATCCAGCTGACATTGAAATCGAAAAGTATTATTTATTCCAAACGCGTCGGCCCATTTAATACGTATTTTACGTTTCAGACCGAATCCACGAAACCGTCGCAGCGCTTGCCATACCTGCGAGGTGTGCGGAAAGTCGTTCGACCGTCATCACCGCCTCAGGCGGCATATGAACGTGCACAAGGAGGAAGGACGGCCATACGAGTGCAGCCACTGTAAGCGACGCTTTATCAAAGAAGCCCACCTGAAGCGACACGCCATAACCCACGAGAACAACTTCCAGGAGAAAGCAGAGCAGCAAAAGCAAAACCCCGAGGGGTACAAGTGCCCAGAATGCCCGCGGAAGTTTCTCAAGCAGGAGTCGCTGGCCTCGCACATGCGAACGCATCGCAAAAACATCGATACCACGAAGAGTTACCCCTGCGACACCTGTCCGAAAGTATTTTCCAGGCTCTACCGGCTCACGAGACACAGGAAGCTGCATGAGGAGAATCGAAAGTTCAGCTGTGACATATGCGGCAAAACCTTTGGCCTAAGTTCTCACCTCATCGACCATCTAAACAAGCACAGCGGCGTCAAGCCGCATGTCTGCCATTACTGTGATAAATGTTCGTGTCCATTGTACGAAGGGATGATCAGTCTAATCATGTAAGGTTTTTTTTCCGCAGCCTTCCTGCAGGCGTGCACACTCAAGGACCACTTGCGAACTCACACTGGCGAGCAGCCGTTTCTCTGTGCGGAATGCGGCAAACCATTCAACAATGCGAGCAACCTGCGCCAGCATCAGTTGAGGCACACCGGCATCAAGCGCTACCAGTGCCCAGAGTGTCCCAGCAAGTTCACATGCAAGGGCGGCCTTTCCTCCCACATGAGCACGCACCGCAATCAGAAGCCGTTTGTGTGCGACACTTGTGGATCGAGGTTCACCAAACACTACTCGCTGAAGAAGCACGAGCGGATACACACCGGCGAGAAGCCGTACAAGTGCGATTATTGCGAAATGCGGTAAGAATCGTTTCTGTTAAGTCTATTCGGCGTATAATTTCCAAGTGTTTCTAGGTTCATCTGCTCGGATCACATGAAGCGTCACAGGCGGACGCACACTGGAGAGAAACCGTATGCCTGCAAGTACTGCGAGCGCTCCTTCGCTCAATCGAACGACATGATCAAACACCTGCGATCTCACGTGGGGGAGAACGTCTACAAATGCGACCAGTGTGAACAGTCTTTTCGCCTGAGCACTGAGCTGCGGAGGCACATAACAGAGCATTACAAAGTGGACAAGGCTCTTCTAAAGGATGCGGTACAAGTCAGTTCCAGCACCATAGAGTCTATGTCCAGCACGTAGTCCGGATAAATGTTTGAATCATAAGAGACTTTTGAATATGGAACGATGCACTGCAATGCAAACGATGTTTCATCATCAGATTTGTTGCAAAAACAAACAAAATGAGTTGGATATTGTATTTATGGGCAGATTCTATCTGTGCATTAATGCCGAGAGAATATTTAAATAAAAGAGGGTAGTACAGAGCTTATTTAAGAAATAAATGTTGAACACAAAAATTGTCTCACCATTCTTGTTGCCTTACATTCCCAAGGAACTTTAACTGAAGTATTTGCTCTCCAAAACACACTATTTTGTTTACTTTTCAATTCTAGACTCACTGCAGTTATGCATTTAAATAAAATTAACAAATTTAACGTCCGATAAAATTAAAAATATCTATAACCTTAAAATTGAGAATCGTACTCAGCATTGCCAGGTTAACATAAAGATAAAAAAAATAAAATATATAAAATATATTGGTTTAGCCTATTAAAACATTCAAATTTACTGTGGAAAACAAAAAAAAACATGTAGCAATAGAAAATCTAATCACATGCTGTCCACCACTGTTGCAAAAGTGCTCCAACGAATTTTATTGAAAAGAGAAATTCTGAACTTGGGGGCAATTCTCTCGGATCTTCAATGAAAAACGCCATTGTTGTTCCACTTTAAAGGCTAGTACGCTGCTAGAGTTAAATTTTAGCTCCCATACAAATTTCTCTTCAAAATTTAGCTGACCTGAGGTGAGTGGTACGCAGCTCAAGCTTAGTACGCTGCTCGAGTTAAATTTTAGCTCCCATACAAATTTCTCTTCAAAATTTAGCTGAGCTAAATCTAAGCGAACCCATTTAGCTGAGTGGTACGCAGCTCGAGCTAAATAATCAAACTTTTGTTTCAGAATGTACTTTATGTGTCTGTCAAAATTTATCGCTCCCATTTAATGGGTCGACATATTTTTTCAAGCTAAATTGTGACAGATCGTTGTGTATTTGTTGTTCTGTTGCGGAAAAGTATGCAAGGATGAGCTTTCTTAATTATTACATGGACGAGAAGTACCTAGAATCAGAAAATGTTGAAATAAGAGATAATTCAATTCTTGAAGGCAGTTTTTTTAATGAAAAGCTATTTTCTGTGACAACTGATCCACAGCTTACTGTATGTCCAAATTTAGCTAGGATTTTAGCTAGTGTTTGGAAGAAGAGTTGGAATGCCGACAAAATTAGTCAAGAAATTCGTGACTCAGTACTAAATTGACAGTTTTCATATGTGGCTGACGTAGAAAAAGTGACGTTCCCGACCAATATAGTTTCTGCATTCAGATTACATCTTATCCAGACCAATCTAGGCGACTTAAGATAACTAGATTCTTGAATAATTCTTCTCAGATTGTATAAGGAACATCAGAGTAAGTACGTAAGGTTCTGTATTACGAGCAGATATTTTTACGGACGAATAAAGTGGTTCTGTCATGTCTAATGCAATTCCTCAGTTCGCACTCCAAGATGTGCTAAAGAATGAACGCCAACAGGCAAGGTCTTTATTGTAATAAAAATCTATGGGAATATCAAGTAAAAAAAAGTACCACAAAATTAATGGGCTACACATTCTTATAGTGGAAGAAGAATCGGCTGCGAAGAACACCCACGCGAAAGAAGAAGACATAACAATCCTCTATATGAAGTGAAGATTGGGCCTATTACCTCTGTGGTTTGTTCTGTATCAAAAAAGGACACATGGACATACCCCCGTATTAATAAACACTGCGTAAGAGTTATCAACTCGCTATTCAGCAGTTCGTCTAATTTTTGTATGCTATCTGACATTTGTAAGTTAATACGGTGGTCAGTGGTTAATGGAACGCATCCACTCCTGTGAAATTTTCATTTTTGCATCTCATGAATAATGACGCTCTACCCTACCCACAAAAAAAAAAGAGTTTTGCACATCCGAGTCACCCTGTGCTCATTTCGCTTCAACCCACAACTGACATTTAACATATGTTTTTGTTTTTTTTTCATGCCCAAAAATTAATCAAAAAACTACTTGAATCAAAAATAAATTAAAAAGAAATCAACAAAAAATAAATATGCTAGACTCGGGAACAGCTTCGCTGCGCATTTGCCAGGAAGGACACGCAAATGCGCTCGCTCTCAATAGGGAACACACACAGATCGCTGTAGCCGGTCGAAGCTGTAAGTAGCCTTGGATCTGACTGGTACTCCTTGCAGTCGTACATGTCTCTCTCTCTCGTAGTGCTGAAGGTGTACTCCATCGACAGCGATGGCTTCACAGAAGTGTGCAACATGCGAGGTGGCAAAAACCAGAATCTCAGCTATTCGTCCAACGACGTTGCCTGGAGTACGCTGGACTGCAATATACTAGCTACCGCTGCCACCAACGGGGTGGTATCCGTGTGGGATCTCTCAAAGTTTGGACGACAAAAACAATTGCTCGTCTACAATGAGCACGAGCGCACTGCGCACACTGTGACCTTTCACAGCAGTGAGCCATACTTGCTGATATCCGGATCGCAGGACGGTACCATCAAATGCTTTGATACACGCTACGAAAAGTCTGTGCTCACCTACTTTAGCAACTCGGAGAGCGTGAGAGACGTTAAGTTCAGCCCTCAAGCGGCCAATTACTTCTCGGCAGTGTCCGAAAATGGAACTGTCCAGCTGTGGGACTTGAGAAAGTGAGTTTAATTTGGCTGGCCAATTGGATTTTAACTCTTTTGCTTCAGGTCGGACAAGTGCCTTTTGCAGTTCACCGCTCATAGCGGACCAATATACACCTGCGACTGGCACCCGACAAAGAACTGGCTTGCCACGGGTAGCAGGGACAAGCAGATAAAGGTTAGGCGTTCAATTCATTCCCCAAATTTATGGTACACATTCTTTGCTTCTATAGGTGTGGAATATGGACGGAAAAGCTTCCCTGGAGCACACCATTCACACGATTGCCGTCGTTGGCCGTGTCAAGTGGCGACCCGAAAGAACGTTAGCATATTTATTGCATTTTTACGAACACTTTCCAATCGCTTTCATTTTTTTAGCCATCACATTGCCAGCTGTGCACTCGTTGTCGACTACAGCATCCACATTTGGGACATCCGACGGCCGTATATTCCGTTCGCCTCCTTCAACGACCACACAAACGTCACAACCGGCATTGCCTGGAAGGGAAATGATTCGCATATTCTCTTATCGACCAGCAAGGACTCTACCATATACAAGCATGCGTTCAAGGATGCTGCACGGCCCGCTCTGAAGGCAAACCCTCAAGGCGCAAGCCTGAACCACAAGGACGACATCTTGCACGCGATAAAAATCAAAGTGAACGTTACCCAAACTGCGGCGACCTCCAAGGGCAGTGCTTCGCAGTAAGTAAAGCGCTCCAAAACAAGTGCCAATAATAAATGTGAAACATTCCAGAGGCAAGCAGAAAATATCACCAGGCGTTGACGCATTCCACATGGCGCAGTCTGTCATGCACAAGTTCCTGCTGAAACCTTCGGTAAGTAGATACATCCCTTTTGCACGAGCATTCATTTAACATTCTGCTGGTGACTAGTACACTGGGTACATTGGGGACCAGAAACACGGCCAACTTCAGGAGTATGAATGCTTTATTGGCTGTGCCAAAGAGTTTGTTCTCACGGGGAAAAAATTCACCGAAATATGCGACCACAACTCGAACGTGTCGAAAAAGTTCGGAAAGCATAGCGTAAGTGCAACTCGACTGACTGCATTGGATTCTTGATAATTTGCACTCTCCTGTAGGCCACCACCTTCTGGACGTTTGTCAAAATGCTGTACGGCTCGTCAGAGTTCAGCAATCAGAAAATAGAGCCGCGCACCTCTTTCTCGACACAGAAGAGTGTGACATCCAATCGCAGGATGGCGCAAACGACTCATCAACTGGAAAACAACTGGGACAATGGCGAGAAGATCACACCCAACGATGACGACGAGGAGGAGGACGACAGTGCCAAGGACGACCTGGACGTTCACAAGCAGAATCCGCAGTTCAACTCGGTCATCTTGTCGGAGAAACAAATTCTGGACGACATTACATTCGAGAACTTTGACATGCTGCGAAACGGCTTCCTGTACATGGGCCCACCCGATTTCACCAAGGCCCTGTCCTTGCCCGACACCGCGTTGCATCACGACGTGCAGGCTGCACGACCGCAACAGGAACTGAAGTCGGAAAAACGAGAGACCTCTCCAGTGAGTCGATCAAGATATTTTTTTTTTGACTTTGTGACAACATTTTTCTTTGCGTAGCCCCCCGACAAGCCGTGCCTGCTGAAAGTGTCAAACGTGCCGGCCATTCCGATGTGGGAACCTCACCAGTTCATCGCCGATTCACTGAAGCTGCAGAGCGACGTGGGCGATGTGCAAACCGCGCTCAGTGTCCTCATCGCCATGGGCGACGCCCGCAAGTTTCTGCCCATTGAGGAGAGCCTCGTCGAGGAATGGTTTCACTCCTACATAGAGCTGCTCCACCGGTATCAGCTGTGGAACGAGGCCTGCCAAATAATCAACCTCTCCTGGATACGATCGGTCAGAGAACTCAACCAACAGTCCACCTCCGTGCACACCAACTGCGGCGATTGCGGGCGACCTCTGAATGGGGCCGTCGGCTGGTATTGCGCCAAATGCAAGTCCATGCAGAGCTCCAAATGCTGCGTATGCGGCTTAGTTGTTAGAGGCCTGTATGCCTGGTGTCAAGGCTGCTCGCATGGCGGCCACCTGGAGCACCTGAAGGAACACTTCTCGTCCAAGTCCGTGTGCCCGAAATGCGGCCATCTCTGTGAATACAATTAGAAATAAACCATTTCCCACTCATTCCTGTTCTGTTTTCATTCGTTCACTCAAAACGACACCTCAAGTTTCACAACAAATTGCAAGAGTTTATTAATATGTATTTGAAGGTAGCGCACATCTGGATAAATGGATAAATAACTGCAGCAGCGCGTTAGTTATGTAACATTACTGATGAATAAATTGTCTAAGCTGCCGATGTAGACGGCATTGAGAGTAAGATATCGTTTATGAACTGCTCCGGGGCCTCGATCAGGTTTAGGAGACCTGCGAAGGGGAAAAAAACAGAGTCAAGTCAAGAAGTCGATAGAATAGGCGGTTACTTACCGGCCACATCGCAAAACTCGCCGAACGAAGTGCAGGGGAGGTACTCGTCTGTGAAAGTCTGCAGAATGGTGTCGGTTGCCTTCAACATGACCTCGTCGTGCTTGCGAATGTAGTCGAACAGGGAGATCGGCCAATCCTCTTGCGTGGGGACCGACTTGAACAATTGACTGTAGATCAGGTCGACCATGGCCCACATCATCAGGAAGGGCTTGTACACGCTGTACTCCTTGGCCTGGCGATCGCTGGCCGACAGGAGCGCTTTGCACTGCACCGACGGCGAGACATGACGTGCCTGGGCGACTGCTATTAGCCGTTTCATGTGAGCCACCTTGTGTTTGTTCCAATTCGCATGGTTGTGAATGGCCAGCGAGAGTGTTAGCAAGTAGAGGGATCCCTCCACATCGTAGGCGCATTCCAGCCACTTCTCGGAGGGCGCTGCTGTGAGGAACGTCTGCAGCGTTTTCTCCTCCCTGGTGGCTGACCTGGACGAGAGCAGCAAGTACACAGAGTAGAACAGCAGGTAGGGCACAAAGTGCATGTTCGACTGTGGGCCACCGCCGCCCGCGTCGTCGTGGAAACTCTTCTCCCAGGCGAAGCGGATCAGCAGCAGTTTCAGATCGTGAACACTGCTGGTGAAGGAGATGTCGCAGCGTTGGGTGCTCTCCTGCATGTAGCTGCTGTGGCGAGTCATGCAGGCCGAAAAGGCCGATTCAGACACCTCGGGGCCCCAGAGGGGCAGCAAACCGTTGCAGCGGGTGTTGGCATTCTGCAGACTCGCGCGGTCCCACTCATCTCGGCCGCGTGCCAGCCTGATGGCCGAGGTGTGGCAGTCGACATGAACCACATTGAAGTGAGTCACTGTCGTGTAGCCGACAGTTTTTCGCGTCTTCAACTCGTACTCCTCCACATTGGTGCGCTTCGTAAACGTATAGATGCCCAGGACCTTCGCCGGTTGACATGCGTAGCCTTCGCGGCAGATGAAACAGGTCAGGCCGGTCTCATCGCGCAGTTTTTCGATTTTCTGCAAAATGGATCCCTTTGCAGTGACCTGTCCCTTCTCGTTCGTCCGCATTCCGAGGGCGTCCAGCTGCTTCTCCCTGGTGGCCATGGCGAGGCGTTTCTTCTCGGCTCGGGTAAAGTCGCGCACCTCCTGCACCCTCTTGGCAGTGACCTCGTCGGTGCACAGGGCTTCCAAGAGGTTCTCAGCCAAGCTGCCCACGTGCTCATCACTGGACACCTGTTCCAGGCGGTGAATTATCGGGATAATTTCCTTGCTGACGGCCACCTGGGTGGCCTCGTGCTTTGTGGCCAATCCCGTGAGGAACCGCAGTATATACTTGAGGCTCGGCCGGGAAATGAACTCCTTCAGCTCATCCGAATCGGTCCGCAGCAAGGTGGGCTTCACGCAAGGCGCATGTTTCGTAATGTAGCCAATCGCCTCGTCGACAATCTGCAGGCTTATGATGTAGTCCTTCAGGGTGCCGCCAATGGAGTTGTGCTCGATTTGATTGGTCAGCACACAAAACAGTTCCATCTTGAATTCGTCCTCGGGAGTCTTCTCGCCGTCGAACTTGGCAAAGTCGAGGGTGGCCTTGAAGTGCTCACACAGCAGCGCCATCTTCACCTCATTGCCGTAGACCAGCGCCGCCAGCACTCGAATCAAATGACGCAGCACTGACGGGTTGTTTCGCACGTTCGCGCAATTCGTGCAGGAGATCAGCGCTGTTACGTACTCGGGACCGCCAAAGGTAAGCGAAAACTGCAGGAACGAGTCCAAGGTGTCGCTGGCTGCTTTCGAGAGAATGGTCTCCATGATTTCGAGCAGCTGCTCGGTGACGGACGACTGAATCGGAACATCGTTCTCAGCCGATTGCAGGCAAATCTGCAGCACCTTCAGAAGCGTATTGATTGCGCCCAATTCCGGCTGGCAGAGCACTTCTTGGCATCGCCGCACTTTCACACAGATGAGGAACAACTTCAGAAGGACCTGTATCAGCTCCCTGGTGCGCGAGAGATTCTGCAAACTGGATATCCTGTCCAGCATGACTTTGAGGCCATTGCAGTCGGCCAAGACGTTCGCCATTCTATACAGTTGCTCCGTGTCGACTTCTTCCTGGCTTTTGTTGTTCAGCGTCTCGACAAACTCTTCGGTGGCGTCACCCAACAAGCCCCGCATGCGGTAGACCACCCGCATCGCGTCCCTCTCTCCGCCCTCGGCCAGCCAAACCTTCTTGTAGACGTCCTTCACGGGCAGGTCCAAGCTGATGATCTTGTTAATCACCAGCAGTTCCATGCCGTTGTCGTCCTCTAGCAGTGCGATCAGTTCGCAGTCGGTGCAAATTTTGTTCTTAACGTCCCGCATTAGGGGGCCGAGGCCCGCCTCGGAGGAGGGATACGGATTGCCCAGCATTCGGCCCTGCAAAAAGTCCTCCTGCTGCGGGTCCTTCTCGAGCAGCATAAAGAACTCGCTCTCGTCGTTCTCCTCGGGATGGATAATCGAATAGAGCCGCTCAAAGATGAACACTGGCGTCTTGATGTCATTCATGCGCGTCTTCTCAACGGTATCGATGAGGATCTCCATGAAGGCGCGCGTCTCTTCCTCCGTGCCGCTGGTCATCTCCTCCAGCATCTCCAACAGCTTCTCCTGGGCGTCGTCAATCAGCCGCGTCCGCTGAACGACCAGTTTCCTCAGCGACAGATACCCCTCCAGCACGGGACCCAGCAGTCGAGTCTTGTATGCCTGACGAATCGCCGGATTCTCCAGGAACATCGATAGCAATTCAACAAACTGTCGAAGCGCGTAGCCTTGTGCGAGATCAGAAGAGAGGGTGGTTTCTTCGAGGCAGTGGATGTTCACGATTTCAGCCGACAACAGTTGCGAGATCTCCGCAAGGACACCCCTCAGAGCTAGGTACTGCCGCCAGGGCGAATCAGAAGCCAGAGCTCGGTACAGAGTCAAGAACTCGGCGCTGGTTTCGCCCGACTCTCCGACATATTTGAGGAATCCGGTGAGCAGGTTAAGCAGTTCCCGCTTGCGTTCGTGGGTGCGGCTAAGCGAGGTGACCAACGAGCAGGCCAGTTGTCGCCCAAAGCGCGAGTTCGCGTTGAACAGAATCGGCTGCAACCAGGACGCGCTCAGTTCCAGCGGGGTGCTGGGTATTCCCTTTTGTAGGACGCGATTTCTCCACCTCTTTCCATACTTCTCCCAGAGATACGCCTTGCGCAGCTGCATTCGCTTGTGTTCCAGCGTTGCTGCGAACATACGTTGACCTGACTTCGGTGCAGGCTGTGCTTGGGCCGCCGGCTTCTCCTCGGCCTTCTTGGTGGCTGCTCTGCTTGTCGCAGTTATGTTCGGAGGCATTCTGGCCTTCCAGGCGTCGTACGAGTGCTCGTTGTCGCCCTCTAGCCACTTCTTAAAGTCGATCGTCAGGCCGTCCACACTTGTGATACTGGACAGGTCTTGCGGCGTCACGTCCTTGTTGGTTTTGCTCGTCAGTTGGGGTGGACAAATCAGGGCTTGCATGATGCGCAAGCACGGCTGGATGACAGCTATAGCTGGACCTCGCCGATCCCTAGAAAAACCAAATAAATTTCTTGATACCTCACAAAACCTTGTGCTCTACTCACCGGCAGGCCATCAGGAACAAGTCAAAGACTATCTTCAGTTTCTGCTCCCAGCCAAAGTCGTCCTGCGCGATGAGCACTTCCAGCAAAATCATCTCGTGCCGTATGGCGGTCTCCAAATTGGCCGATGGAATGGCTCCGATCAGAGCCATCTTGACGCGTTCGTGTATCAAATCCAGCAGATTGCGACATGCATCGGTGTTGTCCTTCGTAAGCAAGCAGAGCAGATTGCGCACTTCGTCTTGTATTTGCGGGGTGCCCCGCCGCAGGTTATTCTGCGCGAGTTCCTCCACCAAACCCTGCATGTACAGACCCATGCGGCATTCGGGATCTGACGCCATTGCCCGCAGCAGCGTGAGGCATTGCTCGGTGGAGGCTAGAGCGCACCCATAGCAACGGTTCACAGCCGACTCCTCCGAGCCAGGGTTTGCCGATTTATTCGGCTGATCCATCTGGCTACGGTCGTAGGCAACGAGTTCCCTGGAAGGAGTTTGTTTTGCTTTAGTAAATTCGAAAGGATATTCAAGGGCAAACCTACCTGCGACAAGCCTTGACTTTCTGCACGACTTTGCTGAGCTCTTCGAACGAAGTGCGCGACTCCACGCAGTACTTCTGGGCCAGCAGCTGGATTATCTTGTTCACCTGCGACGTACTGTGCACAGTTCCCAGTGTCTCGTCGATCTGACGATCGGAACGATGCTCCGCCACTTTCTGAATCAGCAGCTCCAGCATTTGTTTGTTGGTCTGCAGCTGGCGGTAAATGCGGTCGGCTCGCTCCAAGGACGAGTGAATGATTTGCACCGTCTTGGTGCGGTCCTCGGCCGACTCGATGGGGTCAACGGCGCAACACGCCCGCCCGTAAATACTAAAATCAAACTTGGCGTACTTGCAGAACCCACACGAGTGGCAGAGGAACGGATCCTTCTCGTCGTAGTTGATCGCACGGCATTTGTGACACTGGAACACGTTCTCACCGCAGTTCGCGCACACTCCCGGGTATGAGGGAACAGCGGCACTGCAACGTGGACATTGCAGGTTCTCGCTGGAGCCGGTAACCGTTTCGTAGAAATCGCCGTACTCCACCATCAAGTTGCACGCGGTGATCGGAAGTGGGAAGTCGATCTTCACCTCCGTCTGGCCCGATTGCAGATTCACGGATCGCGCCTTGTGCCACATTGCCGGTCGGTTCTTCAGCTCGACCACAGCCTGCACTGTCCGGTTGTTGTAGTAGATGTTGATTGTGCGCACCATCTTGGTGCGCTTCAGGTCGGCGATGCGCAGAATGATCTTGGAGATCGTGTGACTTTGCACCAGCTTCACGATCATCGTGGTCGTTGTGAACTTGGAGTCCGACTTGATTGAGGGCAATTTGACGTTCGTCATCGGCACCTCGGGGTTGTTGCAGACAAGGCAGGGCTCCGACTCCAGGTAGTAGCCGCTGACTTGCAGCACCTGCTCCAGAGTGGTGTAGATCGGTGCATTCGGATGCTTCGACAAGAGTTCGTTCTGTTGCTGCAACACTTCGACAGCTTTTTCCATGTACTCGGGCAGCTTGTCCGATATGGCCTTGGTGCTGAGCGTGAGATACCCAAGGATGTCCACAAACTGGGCTGATCTGCGACCGTAGGCCGGCAGGTATTGCCACATGTTCCACAGCAGGTTGATGAGCTTCTCCTTCTGGCGGTCGTTGCTGTTTTCATAGATCGCGTACGCGAGTGAGTGCGCCTGCCAGCGAATCGATGTAATGTTCGTCTCGAGGAGGAATATTTTGATAAACTTGGACAGCAGGTGGTCGGGCACAAAGCGGAACAGCTGATGCACAAATGTGCTGCAATGCGAGGGATCGAACTTCGAGTCGGATGTGATCTCGTTCTCCTCGGATTTGTCGCGATCTTGGCGGCTTTTCGAGGACGAGGCAGACTGCTTGCTGGAGTCCTGCTTCGCCTGGTTGTTGTTGCATAGGGCGGCTTGGAGCAGCTGCAGAATTATCGGCGATACACCATCGTCCAGCTGGAAGCACGCAATCTGGATCAGAGTCGGTATAACGTCCTCGTGAACGACACAGAACTTTTGCCAGTTGCCAGTGCGGATTTGGCTGATCTCCTGGCACGCACGGAGGTGCTCGGTGAGCTCCACCAGAGCGTCGTATGTCAGAATGGGCTGGATGCCAGTCCCAATGTGCTACAGATGGAAGTAAAGTAAAAACATTGCCGTGGCAAGAAACAGCAACTTACCTTTGGGGTCTGCAGGTCGCAGTACTTTTTGATTGCGTTGATGTGCACGTCGAGGGAGTGCCCGTCACGGAACATACGGAATTTCTCCTTGTTGCCGCAGATGTACATGAGCAGCTTGCGCACCTGGCGTCGCAGCAGCGGCGTCAGATTCAACATCATGTACTCGCAGAGCGTGAACGTCATGTTTTCGCAGAACTTGTGATACCAATCGTAGGTGGCTGGGTGACCGGCGGAGAGCTTCAAAATCTGGTAGGGTAGTCGCACCGCGATCTCTGTCAGCAGCGCATTGTAGCCGTCAAAAATCTCGGGGAAGTTCTTCAGGTAGTTGTGGGGAATAAGCGTCGAGATGTCCGGCTTGGGCCCGTAGCTGATGGGTTTCAGCAAATTGTTCGACGCCGGGTTGGAGGACGATGTTCCACTCGCTGTAGCGCTCGACTGGGAACCAGATTCTGCTGCCGCAGAGACAGACTTCCAGTGGGCGAGGAAAGATTCCATCACGACGAGGCAGAAGGGAATGGCTCCGCTCTTGATCAGGGTGTTTGCAGTGGTTGAGGCCACGAACGAGGCATTGTCCTTGAACTGATGCGGTGGCGATGTGGTGCCTGCTTGCTTCGACGATTTCGTTTTGCCCATCAAAACGCTGAACAGGCAGAGAAGCATCAGCTTCACTTCGGTGTTGGGCTTCCGCTCAACCAGCTTTAAAGAGAAAACAGTTTCATATCGTCCACTATAACAGAGTCTCGCGAGTGTGTTTACCTGTGAGGCCAGTGAGGCCGGACTGATGCCCAAACCATCGACCAGCGCGTTCAGCAAAAGGTTCAAAATTTGCTGGTCCGACTCGTGGTTGCCATCCAAGTCGGTGGTTAACATCAGCACAACTTGAACCAGCGGTATGACCTGTGGCCCGCTGCAGCCTTCCAGCGACTTGAAGTTCTCCACAATCTTGTTCAGAATTGCGCATCTGTAATGGAAAACATGGCGAACATCCCTTCTCACACTCCCAGGTGACTGTGACTTACCTCAAATCATGCAGCTTGGTTGAAATTTCGATTTCCGCCTGCTGCTCCTCGGCCTCGACGGATTCCTCTAGTAGGGGTGGCTCGCCAAGGGGCGCCATCTGCAGATCACCACCTCTAGGGGGAGACGCGTTTGGCTGATCTCCGTAGGTGCTGCTTCGGCCCGATATTCCGCCTATACTTTCAACACCGCTGCCACCGCTCTCGGATCCGCCACTGCCGGCGGGCTCGGCCGGAGATGTTCTCAAAGTCGAACCGTCTGTGGCGGCGTTAGACCCCTCGTCGTCGGAACCACCGACAGAGACGCTGGCCGCCTCTCCGGCGTTGCTGGAGGATGCCAGCCTCTGGACATTCTGAAGAGCACCGTCGCGAACTCCCTGGAGATAGGCCAGCCCCTGGCGCAGATCTCCGCCGTCGTGCTGTTGCAGGCTGAGAGCAATTGCGATGTCCATTATGGCTTCGTCGTCGGCATCCCGTTGCAGATCGAACAGTTGGGGAAAACCGCCCGCTCCAAGGAACGCCTCCAAGTTTCCCATCGGGTGGCCGATTCCTGCTTCGCCAAGGCCCAACGGCTCAATGGCGTCCACGTCGACGGGCACAAAGTCTGCGCTGTTGCTTGTCGATGGGGTGTCGTCGCCGCCGCCACCGCCGCCCACAGGCTGAACGGCAGTGCTGGTTGAAGGGGTCACTGTTGCCGTGGTGTTGGATGGCGTCGGCGTTGAACAAGCCGGCGGGCTGACGATTACAACCTTCCTGCGCTTGACGCGTGGACTCAGCAGCAGTATGATGGCTTCCTTCGCGCTGTGGCTGATCACGTTCGACTCGTCCAACAGCAGCTCGATCAAGTATTTTGTCATTTTCTCCACTTGCGTGGGATCGGACAGCGCGAACGCGTGGATAATCTCCACAAGACAGTGGATAATGGCTTCGGTGTGACACAGGCCACGTTTCACAATGGAAGTGGGCTCGTCTATGCGCGGCGTGATCTCGAACAGCTTCTTTGTTAGCTCCAACAGATTGGGCAGAATCACAAACTCGTTCTCCATGGAAATCTTGGTCAGGGCTTGGGGTCTGGCTACGGCTATGCCTCGCGTCAGCAACACCAGACGGTAAAAAGCCTCCGGGTCGATGGTGCGCTTGTCCTCGATCTTCTGCAGCTTAATCAGCTCGCTGTTCACGTCGTTGAGGATCTCCTTGTCCTTGTACGCGTGGTATGATGTGCGATTGCCGTACAGTGTGGCCAACACGCACTTGGTTTGCATCTGGACTGGGTTCGGCGACGGCATGAGCAGCAGCGAGGTGGCCACCGAAATGGCTTTTTGCTTGAGACTCGCCTCAACGTTGCTGCCGCCCAGTAGGCCCAGTCCACTGTCGAGTACTTCCAGCATGGAGGTGACCATCTTATCGAGGTTGGTCACTGTTTGCACTGCGGAATCGCCGGAACCATTTGTTCCTCCGGCCGTTAATGCAGACGTGCCAGCAGCGGCAGCAGCACCGGTTCCAGTACCTTCATCCGATTCTTCTGGCCATCCAATCAGGTCCTTGGACTTGCCATAGACTTCGATGCAGTCTAACATGCAAACGTTCTCGGGATCCTGTGACCGGCCAAGGACCAAGCTCAGCTTTTTGTCCGACTGCAGCATTTCCTCTTTCGTCAGGGGTATGTCGAACCATCGAGCGCGCCTTACTACAGTCGGGACCGTCCTGCCGACAACCGTGACGTTCTGCGGCGCCCTCAGCGGGTCTTGCGTTCCCAACAATATACGAATTCCCACAATCACCATGTTCGGGTCGGAGTTCATTATCTCGAGTGTGAAGCCACTCGGTTTGGTGGACGCGACAAACATTCCCGAGGAGAACAAGCGCGTCTTCAGCTTCTGTTTGTTGTAGATCTGGAGCAGGTCGTTTCCGCCGAACTCCACGTCCGGCATTACGGTGCAGTGCTCGAAGAAATCGATGGGAAAAGCCGGTGCGCCATTCGGACCGACCGCTTTCTGACCAGTTCCCGTGGTATTCCTCGAGCTCGACTTTGACTTCGTTTTACGCGACGCCTTTGACGGGATTAGCGTTGCGGTCGAGTACATCTGGTTGCCGATGGGTTGCACCTCTGGCGACAGCCAGTAGTTGGTGTTCTCAGGTTGTGCGGTAAATATTCTCAAGCTTCCATCTTCGCACAGGAGTATAAGTGTGGTCTTCTCAACTCCAGCTACTGTGTGGCGAATAGCCACCATGTCCATGATCTTTGACTTGGAGTTGTGCGCCTTTATCTCGTGCATGACTATCCGCTCCGGGGTCAACATAAACACGACGGGGTTGTTGGAGGTGTGCATCATGGCGCAAATCAAGCCCGGGTGTCCCGGTATCTCCGTCCATTGGCAGAGTGGCTGTGGCGGGCCCTTGGACGAGTTCTTCGACGAATTCTGCGGCCCGGTCTGCACCTGCGCAACACACTTGACGCCTTTGTTCACATCTGTGAGCGGAGCCATAAAGCTGCGGCCAAGCGAATAGCTGAAGAACAGGATTTGCAGGGTGTGCGAGTAGTATATGGAAACACCGCCACCCCCCACCTGTCCATTGATGTCCTTGATGTGGGGATGTTGCAGATCCAGTGTGTTGGTCACGTAAAAGTCGCCGTGCTTCGCAAGGCTCTCGTCGTCCAGTGTCTGGTAGTAGATATAACCGGACGAGGCTATGAGGAACATGTAGTACACTCCCTCCTGGTATATGAATGTACAATCGCGGATTTTGCCCACCGCTACGAGGAAGTAGTACTTCGGGCTGTACGTGTCTTCGGCCAGCTGATAGATTTTCACGTAGTCCGCTGTGACTAGGGCCAGCATCGTTTGCGAGCCTGGCAACCAGATGGCCTTCTTAATGAAGTTTCCGTTTTCCAGCTGCGGCGTGAGCACAATGTGGTCATTGGCGGTTCCACTGCTGTTGAACGTCAGAATGTGGCATTCCTTTAGTCCGCACACTGCGAGGCAGTCCTCGTTGGCCGGGTTCGCGGTTAACGACAGCACTGTGCAGGGTATCGGCGCCGAAGAGAGCTGCGTCAGGGTTAGCTTCCTCTTGGCGGCATCGGCCTGTTTCAGCAGTGCCGACAGCTGCAATATGGTCACCTTTCCCTTCTCATGCGAAACAGCCAAGTGCTGTCGCTTTCCGTGCGGCGACGAAAGGCAGCACAGGGCTACACGTCGTACTAGCCCTGAAGAGAGCAGCTGCTTGATGGTCTGTCCCTGATCGCCCGAATAACTCATGCGGACGTTCTCAAAGGCTCCCTCTTGCGAGCCCAGGGTTGGCATCATGATTTGGTCACTGATTTGGAAGGTCTGGTCCAGGGTGTGCAGCCGTTCCAGGGCGCCCTGAGCCCGCTTGTGACATCCGACGGTCGAGAACAGCGCACAGTTGTCTCTGATCGACGGCATTAGCAATTCAAAGAAGTCCAAGATACAGCGCACCACGGTCGTCCATTGCTCGTTGTTCTGCAGCGCGTCCTTGGACGATTCTATGATCTTTGCCAGGTGAGAGGACCGTTCGCTCATAGTTCCGCCCTCCACTCGACTAAACGAGGAGTTTGTGGCGATGTGCGACGGCGGCGTATGGGCTCTCTTTCGTGTGAGCGCTCCAACGTAGGAGCTGTCACCGGGCTCTTGAGCTGACGACACCAAAGTCCGATCTTGCGAGGCAGACGAAAGGTTTACCCGCCTGCTTAGTGCCTGGCAGGAGCCGTCGTCCTTTGCCCCGCAGTCACAGAAGAAATTCCCATACTTTGCGTAGCTCACGTCGTGGTTTTTGTGACATACTCTGGCACAGACTGAGCACACGCCCACGGTGTTCACCATGTTGCATGTGTGGCAATGGTACCAGTGCTGATTCATGAACTCTTTCTGCGTCTGCGAGAACGTGCACAGCTTGTTGCCAAGGCTGTCCTCATCGGAGTCTTCGACAATTGAGTCCTCGTCATCGCCGCCGCCACCGAGTTCATCCATCAGGTCGTCAAAGTCCGCCTGCATCTCCTCTTCCCAGGGCGGGGTTAGCGAGCGACTGCCTTTGAAGCCCATCGCTTGCAGTAGATCGCCCATGTACCGAAGCAGTGCGGTTACATTGTCCAGGGCGATATGCGGACGCAGGACAACTTGCTGCGTCTTTGGGACGACAAGCTTCTCCAGCACGTGATACTTGGACACTTCCAGCCAAGTGATTGCCGCGGGGAAGAGCGTCGAATGGCCCCGACCTTGGGCTGCGTCTGCCAGCGTTATCATGACCTAAAAGTTTCACATTAAACCAACAGCGGCTCAAAAGAAAATGAACACACATACCTGAAGCAAGTCGGTGAAATCCGAGGCCTCCTGTGCAGGGCACAGTAATGTTTGTCCCAGCTGCAGCAACGCATGGAACAGTATCATCGACACAGACTGCGGCGTTTTTCCGTCCTGGACAATGTACTTGGTGATGTTCTGCAAGAGTTTACCATTGCGTTCGACGCCGTCGCCCTCGTGAGTGGGCGAGTCCGAGCGATTGGTGAAGTAGCTGTAGCTGGGAGCGACCTGAACTCCGACATCCTCGTCGATTTCCATTGCCTCTGCATCCATGGCGGACGACTGAGCAATCTGATCAGAGATGCTGGGAATGGCAGAGACTGTCGCCATGTTGGTGGGGGTCGCGGCGTTGCTCGAAGAGTTACTCGACGGCTGGGCACCTTGTCCGGGGCCCAACAAAATGTGACTCAGCCAATTCTTCAGCCGGTTGATGTCGGTGTGACCGAGCTCCGTGACGCACAGTATCAAGTCCTGCAGGGGGAACAACGAGTCCGGCTTGTCAGCTGTTTGGAAGAGCTTCTCGAAGAACTGCAATATTTTCGTAGCGTACGCCTGAGACAAATTCGTTCCGGTGAACGAGAGTAGAAGATCGGTGAGGCTTCCTGCGTGCGAGACGTGGAAGAACTCGTGCATTGCCTTCATGCCCATCGGTTTTTCGAGCATCTGCTGCATGACTTTGAGCACCTCCAAGAACACAGACTCGCTGAGATTCATGTTCTGCGTCTGTCTGCATTCGTCTGCGTACTCGATTATCACCCCGTAGCAGTGCTTCAGCAAGTAGCTGTACGAGAGGAACTGCCTTTCGTCGGCGCCCGCCTCGTCAGAGGTCAGCATTAGGTTCAAGCACTTTTCGCTTATGTCGTACAGGTACTCCATGCGTATGTCAAACATCATGGCTGTCAGAGTTGGCTTCAGGCGTTCCTCTATCTTCGCGTCACCTTTGCAGACTGGCAGCAAGTAGTAGATCAAGTGCATGAGGGTCTTCAGCGAATTCTTCAATGACAAGAGCACCGAGTAACTCGCATGCTCGGTAACCTCCGTCATGTGAGCGTCGATTACTGTGAGCGTTTGCAGTTCGACAGGGAACACACTGCTGGAGAAGAACTCCTCCTCTTCGACATCCAAATTCTTGGCCCACTCGACTGTAATCGCTTCCTTGTCCTGTCCAGACACCAAGTTCAGGAACTGATTCGACAGTTCCGCTGTGTAGGAATTCTTTAGACTGGCAATCGGAATTAGAAACTCGAATATGTTCGTCGGAATGGTGTCGCTAATGCTTTTGGCCATGGTTTTCTGTATGGTCTCGCTCAGTATCTTCTGCGTGTCCAACAGTTTAAGAAGGAGCTCCTTGGACAGTTCTTCTTTAGCGAGCTCATTCACTTTGGCGCCCTTTTGTTCTTCCGGATCCGCACTTCCCGATGCAATGCTGCCACTGCTCGGCGGGGTGGACCCACGTTCGTCGGACGTCTCAGACTGGTCATTGCTCTGGGTGTTGGGCAGTTTTGGCGGTTGCACGCCCTCCTTTTCGGCCCAGAGCAGGACGTGCATACATGCCATGAGGGCATCGACCATCAAAACTTTGGAGAATCGAGGATTTTCTACAGACAAACAAAAGAGTGCTCTACGTCATTGAATAAAATGAAAATGGACTCAACTCACGTGTGTTGAAGGTCTTGTTGAATGCCTCCAGTCCCAAAATTGTGTTCTTCAGGCTGAATCGGGGGTCGGCCACATGCTCTGTGATATTTGTCCACAAGGTCTCTGCGTACTGCGTGTACATGCCCTGCTTTATTAGGCTGTTGACGATCAGGTAGTGGGACGTTGCAACGGGGTGGAAGCACCGAATCGACCAAAGCAACGAGTGCTGCGTCGGCGTCTTGTCCTGGAGAAGTGCCTCTACGTGTGGTGTCGACGGCGGTAAGCCCAGTAGCAACTTCCAGCAAATACTGAAGCAGTAGTGAACCGCGCACAGTGTGTGCGATGTCACTTTGGCCGTGCATATGTCGGTAACGGACAGGATATCTATTAGCGCGTCCACAAGTAGTGGGTACTTGAGTTTGTCCGGTGTGCAGAGGATGAAGTTCCATGCCAACCCATCGAGTTTGAATTCCTGCAGGATCTTTGAGTCTATCACTGCAAGTGAGTAGAACTTTGGCCGAATGCCTGAGAAAAGAAAAACGAATCGTTAGACCAAACGGATGTACAGACGGACCTCCAACTTACTTGTGGATGCTTCGGGAGCAAACTTCCTGAACTTCTCCTCGATGTCGTTGCGACAAAATGACTGCATCTTGGTTTTGTTGTTGAGGAGATCAGAGACCTTCTGGGTGCCATCTAGAGTGCTTACGGAGAACAGGTTCCAACGGACCTGCTCCAACAAAACCGTCGGCGCGTTGTACAAGTGCTTCATGAGGTACTCCAAGAAGAGCAGCAGGCGCGACAGGAGCATAATTTGATGATTGCGCAAGGGTTTCTCGGGTGACACGCTGCGGCAAACCTCAGCACATCGAATCACACCGCCCGCAGTGAGCAGGAGAATTGACTTCTTCTGCATCAAATTGAGCGAATGAAAGAGGAACAGCAGCAGTTGAGAGTGTTCAATGTTCAAGTCTTCGTAGTCGGTTTCTGAGCACTGGTTGACGGCGGATGTCGAGCACACACCTTCCACCAGTGTGTTGACCAAGCGGTGCCAAACCGAAAGGCAGGCGGCTTCCTTCTCCTGCGTCGGTTTTAGAAGGAGAATCTGCACCAAAACAGACAGAGTGCTGGAGTAGACCTGCAGCGGCCAGGTGTTGGTGTCCTGAGTCCAGGGAGACACGGATAAGTATAGCAGCAAGTTCGATTGCAGCGATTCGTTCAAAAGAGATCCGGAGATCAAGTTGTGAAGATACCGGCCAACAGCGCCTGAGAATTTGATCATAGCCGTCTGCCACTGGGGGCAGGTGGAGTTCTCCGGTTCGCCCCGGGATGCGTCGCGGTCAAGGTCTTTTAGGATATTCGCCAACAAGACCATTTGCTGTTCACTCAGTCCCGCCTTGACATACTTGTTAAGATAGTTGTGCTTGGTGCCGAGCGACTGGTCAAGGAAGCAGAATATCTGCGCGGCCAGTTCCAAGTACTCGTGTGGCTCATCTTTGGCCGGCACCAGGTTCGACTTCTGAGTCTCGTTCAATTTGTCTTGAACCTGGCTCTCTGAAGGCTCCTCGCTCGCCTCTGGTGATAGTGTTTCTTTGAACCACAGGCCCAGGTAGCTCTCGCTGTCGTCTTCTTCCGAGTTATCCGAGCATGAGAGCGTGTCGTTGTAGTAGGTGGTCGAGTCAGAGTAACTTATCGGGTCGCATTCTGTACGATCCTTTGCGTTTGCTCTTTTTAAGGAGCACGCTTTGCGGTAGGAGACTGTCGCCAAAAATGTCAGCAACTGCTGTAGGGTTGCTGTGTTCAGTACCCTCACTACTCTCTCTAGTGCTGAATACTGTTCTAGGATATCGAATTCAGCCGGTTCCGGTGCGTTCTGGTTGGTGCCCGACCCGGCGGCTCCCTCTTCGCCGCATGTGGCTTCTATTTTCAAATCATCAATCAGTTCGGTTAGCAAGTTCAGGCTGTGACTGGCGATGGCGGCATTTAGAACGCCAAAGCCCTGCTGGACTTTGAACAGATTCACTCTGGCAGAAGGAGTGTGCTGATCCGGGCCCCTTGCCGGGCTTTTACCCTTTGTAATGGCTTCTTCAGTCTGCTGCACTTGCTGCTTTGAACTGGCACTGCCGGAAGCTCCTAGAGCCCCCTGGATCCCTGTAATCAACAGCCACGCTCCAAAACACAAGTGATTTTGGTACACATGGATTCTTGCAGAGTTTTTAAGCATATTTCCAATGCTGGTGTAGATCTCCAATGCCTTGTCCACAATGGTGCGGGCACACTCCTCATTCTCGTCGGCTTCCTTCGAAACTTGTGACGAGCTCCCTGCCTGCTGGCTCTTCTGTGAACCAGAACTGGACATGGAGAGTACGCTGCACGAAATAGACGTGAGGACAGCGCAATACAGCGCCGACATTGCACAGCGTGAAAGCTGATTGATTTTAAGTGGCGAAAGGGGCTCCAGTATGGGTAGAGTGAGTGCCTGCCACAGGATAGACACTTCAGCGGACATGTTTGCAAAGTTGTTCTTTATTTGTGTAGCCTCAGTCGTGGTCAGAGGCAAATATAGTTGCTTTCCGGTTGAAATACACTCCTCGTACTTCAGTCGATATTTCGATAATGTGGGAAGTGCAGAGCACACCTCCAGAACGACGTCTCCGGCATTTAACGATTCTAGATAAGAAACGTTCGCCGATGAGAATATGTCCTGAAAAAGCAATAGAAACAAGTTACTTTCCATTTGGGTTGTTAGAGAACAAAACCAAGGTACTAACCGTGCAATCAGTGAGTTCCTCGCTCAGGGGCGCCCATGCATTTGGATTTCCCACTTCCAATGGAGCAGTTAACTGCTGCAATATCACTGACGACAAATCCGATCGAGATCTCTTAATCTCCGACTTCGGACTGTCCTTGTCGCTGCTTCCGCTCACAATACTCTTGCTCGAGTCTGGGAACTTTGTTCCCTTCAGTATAGCTGCAACAGTGGCATGATCAAATCCTGCCAACTGCTGTTTACCCTCACACAAACTCTTCAACGCCGGTAACATCCATTTGATGTCAAACACAGTCAACTTGTTCAATCTATTCAAAATGAATCGTATCAGCACTGAGCTGGCTTCTATCATCTGTGGCACCTGCGTCTGGCAAACTATATGCACACAAAAAAAGAATTTCGCAATAAAAAAAAATAGCTACCTCCCCTCAAACCCAAAATGACTCACCCAGACTGCATTGTCCACTGATGGTATCGGCGGCCAGTGCCGAAAATGCAGTGAAAAACTGCCCATGAAGATTATCGGTTTCGAAAAATTCGTTTTCGCTAAACAAAAAACAAAAGATTGTAAAATATATTCAATTTGTTCTTCGGAATTTTCACTTTTTCGCAGTAGAAAAATTCACGGCCGCCATTGTGAATTGTGAATTTTTCAATTGGATTTTTTCCCAACTACTGGAATATCTGGTGGATATATTTATTTGTACTTACCATCTGGTGATTGCTTTTATTATGTTTAAAACATCGGTTTTGTTTAAATTTCCATAATTATTTGATAAAAGTGGTTTAACAACGGAGGACCAATCGATTCCTCCACTATGAGCGGCCATCTTTACAAATTTACTTTTCTCTGTGAACAATTTTTTCAGACGTCAAAATTCAATATGGAAACGAACACACCCACGTTCTGTCAGACGAAATGAGTTTGCCAAAATGGACGAAGTGGGTTGTACAGCGAGAAGTTTTGATAAAATTGGGGAAGAAGGAAAAGGTGTTTTTATAAAATGTTCGGGTCTTATTTACAAAGTGCGTGCCTGTAAAAGTGTGACTGAAAGATATACATAAAATGTTATATGCCACGAGAAGCATCAGAAGGACGATGTCGGGTGCATAAATCGCGTACCGTTTGTTTATTTTGATCGGTTAATCGTGTTGTGAAACAGCTGGTTCGGCCTGGAAATGTAAACAAAAGCAAAGCGAATTGTTTCGGAACAATTCGCAACAACACCCATCCATTTGCCTTTTTTCGGAGTCCCATGCACGTAAGTAAGAAAACAATTCCCACTTTAATCTAGAACAATAAACTTTATTTGACCATTAAACACACTAGATCTAATTATCTTTCTTGGGTTGTTCGGGGATTGGCTTTGATGCAGCTGACGCATCTGCTGCTGTTAGTCGTGCTGCCATTTGGGATATTTTCTCCTTTTGGAAATCCTTGCGAGCTTCGTCCAAGAGTATATTCTGTATCAAACTGCGATTTTGTGTCATGTCGGACAACAGTGAAGGGTAGGGATTGCCACGTAGCTCCAACACCGACTTCTGATAGTATATTCCAGGGTAGTCCCGCGGCGCCTTGTACATTCGGGTGTAGGAAACACTGCATTCTTGAAAGCGAGGTACTAGCACTTTGAACAACTTGTGCACCAGCTGTTTTTCCAACAGCCAGTAGTCGGCCAACTCCATCGTTTGCTTGTGGCAATCTCCATGGCGAATGGCATTTGAAATTAACTAAAATTGAATGTTTTGAATAAAAAATGTTTTCCCAATACGGAATGGTGTATTACCAGCTCAACGTAACCTCTAGCTTCGTCGGCACGGTTATAAAATAGCTCGATACGCTCATGCTTAACCAGCGCAGTGACAGTCTTTCGCAGTTTGAGTAGTCTGCCTTCTGGGCCGTCTACATTTTTTAAATGGCGCTTATTTGGTCGGACAGCTATCCGCAGTTGGGACATTAGTTTTGAAACCTCGGCTTGATTCATGGTTTGCACTAAATTTTCAATTCAATTTTACGTAAACCAAAACACGAGTTGGAGAAGACCGAAATTTCTTCCGTAGTGACAGCTGACATACAATTGACAGTTTGATTGGGGAAAGAAATCTGATTGGGTATGTTTATTTTGAAATTAAAATTGGACGAAATATGTGCTGTGGTTTCGTTCAAAAGATATATCTACCAAGTTTTTTTTTATTGTCATTGCGAAACAATAGGCGTGTTTTTTTGAGCTTCGATCTCAGCAAAGCAAAGTAAAGTAGAGTTCTCAGCACACTTATTACAACAACTACTGCGAGTCTCGAAGTGTCAAGTAGAGCGTAGTTGTTGTAATTGCGTGCTGAAAATCCTACTTTACTTTGCTTTGCTGAGATCGAAGCTCAAAAAAACAGGGCTAATATTTATTTTGTCAATTTTAGCGAGTTTAAAATTAAAAAATCTGCGAAACAAAAAGTTTTGACATGACAAAATTAAAAATCAATTATTGCCCACCTTCCGGTACGAAATATTGCTGAAGTATATATTTGTACTAGATTATTTGTAAATTGAACTGGTTTCATGAAAAAGTGAAGTTTTGGTAAATATTTGACGTTTAAGTGAAGAGCGAGTAACATGAGCATGAATATCTAACCAGCTGGGGATGATTTCTTATTTAAATTTGGAACATTGATGTAGGAGTATTCTCACTGAAATAATTACAACCTTATTTATAAACGTATTATAAAGAGTGTTTAAAGTTATGCACGCTCTAAACGCATTAACCTTATTTATAAAAAAATTATTCAACGTTGTATAGAGCTTGTAAAAGCTAAACGCACTTGGACGTTGTCTACTGCCTGTACAGAGGTGGAATAGTATCGAAATGTCATTTTCACTTATAAAATCTGTCACATTTTATTTTAAATTAAATCAAAAATAAATTGGATAGATTGTATTGGATTTTTTTTATTTTTAATTCTACTTTCCTCGATAAGAAATATGTGCGGATATGAGATGTTTTAAACTGTTTTAAAAATTTGTTTTAATTTGCATAAGACTACCGTTTCATGGAGTCCCAAATTTCCCAACTTTTTTTTTACTTTTCCATTTTTTTATTTCTATTTGAATTTGCATTTCTCACAAGCTGATTAAGTTTTTTTTTTATCTTTTCGGACAGATAAATGTAATAGATTACTTCTTCTCTGTACCTTTTTTGACACAAGCCCTGTATAACTATTATGCATGGAAAAATGTTTTATAAATAAGAATTTTTGAAGGGCGTGTATAAAGGCTGTATAAAAACTTATACACTGCATAACTATACAGGTGTTTAGGCGCGTTTAGCAAATTCTTATAAGCAAAGCTGTTATAGTTTCAGATTTGACCTTGTGACAGCTGATTTTGGATTCGCTTTAGTTTTGGCAAAATGAAACGGATTCTTCAACCGGCATTCGTCTCTAGCCCTAATATCCGTAGACTGATTTTAGAGTTTAGATTAGATTAGATTTTATTAATTACTTAATTGATTACAAATCGTTTGTAAGTTCGGAAAATTGTTATCGAAAAAATAATGTTGCCCTGGACGTGGGCTACCCATTTCGTGGACCATTTGCAGACATTTCCAAGTGGGGCAATCTTTGCGGAGTATAGGCTTGAGCAACGGAGACGACAGTTTTAATTTGAGTTTATTTCTCACCATTTGAAAAAAAACAACAATTCACTGAACAACTGCCAATAAATAAAATAAAAATAAATGACAGCAATAGCCACTCCACTTAAGAGCCATTTCTTTTGCAAAAATTCGAATAGCGTCGCTCACACATGTCGCCATGGCGTCGATACTCCTTGATATCGGGAAGATTTCGAAACAGCGCCGACACGGGTTTCTGGTTTTCTGCATCCTCTGTGTTTGGCACACTTCCCTGTGTCAATCGATTCGAAACGGATTTTTGCATTCCCCAAATAAACGGGGCGCTCTTGCACATCAGCAACTTGATGCAGTCTCCTTGTCCGTCATGATCTTCCAGCTTATCAACGGCTTCGGATAGTTTGTCCGGCAGTGCCTGGTCCGTGATATGAGTGATGAACTCGGAAAGTCCCTCTGGTGGATTATTCAGAATCCAATCGAGTGGCGTGTCATCGCCAATTTTAGCCCGTCCAGATCTTTCTTCCTGCTGATCGTCATACGTTGATTCGTCGTCCTCATATGGATGTTGAGATTCGTCATGATTTCGTCCATCTTCTGATGATTTTGGAAATGTTTTTGGATGCTGCCGCTTCGTCAAGGTGTTTCCTATCTGAAAATACAACTTAGTGGCAATGGCCGCGCACGTCAAAAACGCTATATACAAACCAACTGAGCGATCATCAGCAATGCGTTGATCGCTAGCGCCCCCAATTTGCCCGCATCGAATCCAATCATTCTCAACAGGGCGCCAATCATGTCCGTTGGATTAATTTGCGACGCAGAAGCACTGTCTCTGTCTGAATATTGTAACCTCTCTGGCAACTGAAAGAGCGATTGCGCTTCAAACTTTTTCGTAGGCGTTTGTGGCGCGAACGCTTTCGCCACCAAATTTGCCACATCGGCAGCAGTGTTTATCCCTGAGAAGATCAAGAACTAGATGTCCAGTAAAGGAAATGGAAATAATCTCATTGGCCTTACCCATCATCTGGCCAGCGTATTTTATTCCACTGTTTATGTTGTCCATAATGCCTCGCTTGTTCACGTGCTTTCCGTCCGCCGCACTCAGAAGGTAGATCCACAGGATGAAGAACACAAAGCAGAGGATCTTGACAAATTCAAACCGCAGGAATAACATTGTCGCAGCGTACTTCGCTATAACCACGACGACGTATGCAACTGAAATGAACGCGTTCGTCGCCAGAAAAGAAAGTCTCGTCAACCATGCGAGGACTTGTCAGTACAGTGAGCAACGTAATTGCCACCTAAGTTGCTAAAACGTCTTGCTGTCGCTGAGCGCTCAAGCGTGTGACCGACCTAAGTACTCACAAGCATTATTACTCAATGCGTTATGATGATGATGGCCTAATAAGAATCAAATTAAATCGTACCCCACCTTGAGTCTGTCCTTCTCACGCATTATGTGGCTTTGGAATTTATTTGAGGTTGCAGCCTCCTTAACACTCCGCATAAATGAACAAGCTTTTGGACATTAACACTTCATGTACACATTGTCCAGTGTTCCGTGTCTGATATCGCAAAGGGGAACACTTATTCAATAAATTGCAGTCCGTTTCTTGCTTGCTTCTCAGGAGGGCGCTCAGGAATCTCGATCTCGCTATTCCCATATTCCCTTGTGGTGGTATTATCCCCATAAATTTGTGGCATAGTAAATCATGTACCCAAAGTGAGTAATCGTCTCTACTTCTCTCCTTGGTTGCCGCTGATATTGTGAGAGGATTACCCACTGTTGTGTATCGGAGTCGGATCCAATGTGCTGGTGATTTCATTGGTGTCATTTGAAATGCTGATAAATATAGCTGACATATTTATTAGGTATTTGTTACGGCAGTTACGTTGAGGCGCTTTGTTTGAAATTGCAATGCATTTGCGTGTGTTTGGAGATGTTTATGGTGGCCAGTTCAAAGCTGACGAAAGGGAGTATACGTTGTGGGAATTGCGGGCTATAACTGCGGCAGTCGGCTTAAATGTTTCTACTCCAGAGGACAGCTTTTGAAGGTAGTTTGTTATCACATGGTCGAATGATTTGTCATCTTACGGTAGGTTCCTTATGAAAAGGAGAAGCCTTACTGACTGTTTCTTTAATTGACCAATAGGTCGGAAAATATTCGCTTTGAAGGCCTTGAGTCGTTTCTGAATTGCCCCAAAAAAGGTCTAAATGGGTCCACAGTGTGCAGCTCCATAGACCTCTAAGCGTTGGGTCCAATGATTCTCTATCCGACCCGTCGATAAACCAGACAAGGTTCCAGAGCTTCCGCGGTCCAATATCCCCACTTCAAGCGATCTAGCTGTCAAATCGAAATTCCCTATAAACATATCGCCCTCTTTAGTGAATATTGAATATTTGGCTGTCCTCAGGCCTTTAACTTAAGTATTTTAGCTGCAGTTTCAAGAAGAAGTTGAGCTTTTGAAGAGCTACTAGGGCCTCAACCAACAGGCTTCTCCAGTTGGCCCGGTCCTCCACCAACTGTCTTCAGTTGCGCATTTCATAAGCTGGTTAAAATAACTTTAAACCTTAGGTAACGTCTTCCTTTTATGCGTTGATCCTTTGAGTAAGAAACAGAGTCTCTGCGGTCTCTGGGCTTATAAACAGTTTTAGTTTCGACTCAAAATTGTAGTGGTTCACATATATTTTCCATTAAAATTTCGCAATTGTAAGCTTTCGTTAATTTAAAGTCGAGACTTGAATGTGTTGTTAAGAAGGCACGAAGACACTCTGCGTCTTTTCTGCCTTCGTCTTTGAGTAGAGCGTGAGATCGGTCTGCATGGGCTTACCTTTTCTGTACTCACTCTTGGATCGGGTAAATGTTTCTAACCGACCTCTAAAAAGGAGATAATGGCAAGCAAAGAACAAAAAGACACAGCATGATCTTATTACCGCGGTTATCATCAGAGACCACCAGAGGATAACCCATTAAATATGCAAAAAACTCCAATAAACCCCTCTCCATCGATGCAAGGCTTTGGGTTTCTTAGGGCCTCGGAATGCCTGGCCAATCCGTAGGGCTTCGTAGGTTTTTATAGTGTTGGAGTTACAAACCCATTTTGACAGGTTTCCACCTTGTGTGGGTCTATATTTTTGGAATTTTTGTGACATTTGGAAAGGACCTACAATTTGAATGCTGAATAGAGAAGCTTTACACACTCGAATGTTTGTTACACGTTCTTTAAGGTGTAGGAAATATGTGTTTTTTTGGGGGTCGAACCGGAGATCAATCACTCTGTACTCTATTATGAAGGGTTTTCCAATAAGAGGTGTTATTTTGGTATTCAAAGAAAAATGTAATTTTTTGAGATAAATGATCGGATGTTTATTTCATAATAAAGAGGAAGGTATGCCGTTAATAATGAAAAACAACATCAGCCAAATGGACATACAGAACCATATCCTTTTCATGAAATTTTCCATAACCAAATCGCAAAGTGGCTGCCCTATGTCCTCGATAGCCTCTCGAATTTTATCTTTGAGGTCTTGAATCGACGCTGGGCTGTTGGCGTAGATCTTATCTTTCTTCCCAAAGGAAGAAGTCGCAAGGTGTTAAATCACAAGACCTCGGTGGCCAATTGTGATCACCTCTTCGAGAGATAACACGGTCCGGGAACTTTTCCCGTAAAAGATCAATGGTTTCGTTGCTTGTGTGGCACGTAGCGCCATCTTGTTGAAAGTAAACGTTGTCCAGATCAATACCATGCAACTCCGATCATAAAAAGTCATCTCCCAATTCCAAAGAACGACGAGGAATGGACAAACCTGGGTTTTCTTCAACACTTTGGGCTGCAGCAGCAATATTCTCAGTTGTTCTTGAGCGACGTGCACGGGTTTTATTCTTCACATCACTAACTTGTCCCAACAGCTCGAATTTTTCCACCAATTTCTGTATTGCGGTCCGACAAGGTGCTTCACGACGACCAAAAAATTCTTTAGTTTTGCGAACTGTGACTGCAAGATTTTCACCATTTTTGTAGTGAATTTAAATAATTTCAATGCGTTGTTGAAGCGTGTATCGTTCCTTTTTTAGTAATGGCGTAGTTTCTACTTGTCAAATGTCAAAGAATAAAAGCTTCAAAAGTGACAGCTACCGAAATAGCGGGTCATTCACAATAACACCTCTTATTGGAAAACCCTTTATAAAGCCCTAAGCCCACTGAAAGTCTAAAAAGCATTTTACTTCACCCGTAAACTACTTACTAAATAGACAACAGAGACTTGTGACACAGGAGACATTGCTCACAAGCTGGTTCTATCCTGCAGAACTGTTAGGATATAAAATCGGCACTCTCGTGTCTCCAGGTCGATGGGATGTATCTCAGGTTTTTAATAAAAACGATGATTGCCAGCAGGATGAGGGATATAATCCTCTGTATTAGATCTGGAAATGTACCGCATCCGCCAAGGACTTAAAATGGTTTAGAGGTGCCTACTCCACCTTATCTGTTAATGGGTCGACTTTTTAAAGTTCGTACCTTGCCATAAGTCGTGGTTAAGTAGATGTGGATCTTCTGGGTGACCAACCTTACCTACTCTACTTTTTAACGACATTCAAGAGGACAGTTCCCTCCCTGACAGTCCGCACTCTCTTTCATAATGACTGCCCAAATCAAGTGTCACACTCAGCAGCCCTCTATATAAACACATCTCCATCAAGTATACCTCCAGCGTTGACAATCTCATTTCCGTCAGCCCTTTCCTTAAACATCAATTGACGTCACAAAAATTGTCAATTACCTCGCAACGGAATGGGTTAACCGCCCAAAGACCAACGTCAAGTTTAAATTTTTATTGGCATATGTAAATGTGATCTCATATAAAGCAACACGCGTCCAACTATATCAAATCACCACGAGAACAAATCAAATAAATATCCTCGAGACGAAACTGCGAATCCCACACCGGGGGCTGCATAGGTGTCCATCGAATGTAAGATGAGATCTCTGCGCGAAGATAAAATCGTACCCACAGCGCGAGAGAAGGTAATGGAAACCCCCATCCACAATCATAACTTCGAGTCCCAAATGAAATAAACATGCTAAATTGATTAAATTGCTATAAATCATATTTCGGTTGCACACCGTACCGTAACCGTGTCCGAGGAAGAGAATCCCCCAAAACGCAACGACGACACTCGTATCGGTTTGTCGTCTTTCGTGTAGCAGACGCTGCCCAATATTGAGGAAGGAAAGATTGTTTATCTCCGGTCGATTCTACATTGTGAAGGAACAAGCAAAACAGTCGACACGATGGCGACTAATAACTGTGGCTTTACCTGTGTCCAAGTCGGAATCGCGGGACGACGGACGAGAATCCGAATCCGAATCCGAGTCCATGATTATCTGCTGGTGGTATGGATATGGATATGGATGGAACAAGAAAACAAAATATCACCTTGGCTGCCGGGGCCGACACAACACACAGTGGCTGAGTGCAATTTGCCGGCGCGAAGCTGCTGTTGCATATTTAGTGAATTAAAACCGAATAAATCGGTCGGACGGTCCTTTTTTCCGGCGTTTTGGAATGATTTATTTGGCTTGGCTGTAGTTGTAGGGATGCCCGTTTCGTTCTTAAGGGTTATGATAGTGTCTTTCTCTCAATTAAGGCCCAAATGGCAGGTGGTGTCTTTTAAATTAATTAACTAATTAGCAGCAGTTGCTGACGAGGTGGCATTAATCAAAGTAAGGGTCGTTTGAGGTTATGTTTGTCCAGTTGCTGCTGGTTACAAGTGCTCGTTGATTTGTTTGGAGAATGATTTTCAGGAGGATTTTGGAGGGCGCAAAACTGTTACCCCCGAATTAATAAACAAATGTGCATAAGTAAGTTAGCTAGTAGACATCAGATAGCATGCAAAAATTTGACGTAACTGCTGAATAACGAGTTGATAACTTTTACGCAGCGTTTATTAATACGGGGGTTAGGGTTTCATCAAAATGCTAGTTGTGATCGCAGCAACCTATATTCGGAGTTAAGCGGAGGTTTTTGAAGCTTTTGACGTTTGATTTCTGCTCTTCGTTAAAGGATGGAGCCCCGTCGCTTATTCGAACCAAAATTCAGTTCTCACAAGACCATGCTATGTTTTGTCGAACACGCGTCAGAAGTTGATCAAGCTGCGCAAATGTGACAACAATAAGCGAATGCGAAACTACTCAATGTGGTCGCACTAGGTCAGTTCCTTGACTTTTGTAGCAAGAATGGAAAAGACTGTTAAAATGACAGTGGTGGGGATAGATTCTCTCACAGAGAGAGACACTTACGAAAATATTAGGAAACGCTTTTGTAGTAATCTCTGAAAATGACAGATAGATAATTAAAAAAATTCAAAAAAGTTGTGCGAAAAGTCGTTAGAATATCGTTTAGACTCGAAAGTTGCTAATTTTCTAACAAAATTAGTTGATTCATCTATCTGATTCGGAATCAAAAGAACTTCTTCTTCATATATCTGGAAGAGTTTGTACTGATTGAACTACAACCATTCGAGATAAGGAAGCGATACGGCATTAAAAATTTCGTGGAGACGTTTGTCCTTTCTTACTTTTTACAGAAAGGAAGAATTTCGTCGCGACTCTCGTAAAGAATCAAAGGATAACAATCAATTCAATTTTATTTTTCTGATACCATTTAAATACGCAAGAAATCAAAACAAATGCACTCATGTGTCAAATTTTTCAATTCTTACGCCAAGAAATGGGGACGTTCAAGTATCTAGTTTAGTAAGTCTGACAGCTCTCTCACTAAGTGTATCTCGGTTTTGATTGGGGGAAGTCGGTCAAATGAGCAGCTGTTTCAGTTGACGTTTATGGAGGGGTAGCCGACGAATCTAGTCAAGAAATTCGTGACTGTGTACTAAGTTGACAGTTCTCATATGTACCTGACGCAGAAAAAGTGACGTTCCCGAGCAATCTAGTTCAGGTTACATCTCATCAAGACTAGATTTGTCTGAACGCAAAAACTATATAGGTAACTCAATTCTTGAATGCGGCCAATTAGTTGAGTAAAAACTCGTAAGATTCGCAGTGGAGGGGTAATATCTTGTTCTCTTTTACGAATTTTTCGAGTTAAAGAATGACATTGAGTAAAAATTCGTAAGAATTAGTAAAAATTCGTCAGTTTAAAAAGTAAAGGAACAGACCTATTGTTTGCGATTACTTATTCAATTTTGACAGCCCGACTGACACCATTTGCATTAGCAGAAAGTGCTGCTTACACAGTCTTGCAGTTGAGGTTACTAAAGACCGTCCCGGAAAAGAGAAGAACAATTTACAAAATTTTATTAAATATAGACGAATATATTAAATTTTCGAGTGTGCCGATTTGGAGTTTAAAAGCAAAAGTACTAAAATAGTTACTTCTGTATTCCTGCGAATGATTTCGTTCACAAATTTGACACTTCAGCGTTATTTACTCGTAAATTTGACATGTCGAAGTCTACTCTAACTGTCACCTATTTGTCAAGATCACTCACAAAAAAATTATCATTTGGATTGTTTTTTTTTTTGTTATAGTCATTTAATTTAACAAATAATTTCTCTTTTAACTAAAGTTAGTTGTCCTTTTGCCATGCAAAACGAAACTTTTTCTTGAATGCGGCCATTTATGGTAAAATATACATATATACAATATACTTATGTCTGCATTAAGAAAGCAGGCATTATTGTAACTAAAAGGAATTTTGTTTAATAACATTTTAATTAGGTACCTTAATAATAAGTAAGCCCTTTGTTTATTTACTATCTTCTATATATAATTCTACTGTACGTGTGTTGTGACTGAATAAACTTTTTTTGGTCATCGAGCTTATTTGTTTGCTTTTATTTTTTGACATCTCACAAATTCGTTCTCAATCGTTCAAACAACAGTAAATTTGAATTTACGCAATAGTGGTTTGTTTTATTTCGAATTGCAAGACAACGAGTGTGGTGTCATTGAAAACAACACAAACTTGAATCAAGCAACAACTACGGCCACACGTAGGTATTCTAATTTAAGTGTGTTGCATTAAGTGCGTTTCGTTATTTTCATAATTAAATTTTTTTTGTATCTTTGGATATTTTTGGTGTCGCAT
Organism: Cheilosia impressa; assembly: GCA_948293265.1. Classification (NCBI taxonomy): domain Eukaryota; kingdom Metazoa; phylum Arthropoda; class Insecta; order Diptera; family Syrphidae; genus Cheilosia; species Cheilosia impressa. The sequence goes on from OX411882.1 coordinate 1,201,368, forward strand.
TTTCAGTGAATATTAAGTGTATTACATTCACATAAATAAGTTACGTAACTGAAACAATGCCACGTCTTCGTGGACGAGGAGGAAATATTGGTCGACGGACTATCCATTCACAATGACAGCACAACCATCGGTTAAATACATCGGCAAAACGCACAAGATCAATTGACGGACAATGGAAATGTAATAAATCCGACTGCAATCACACGTGCTAATGAAAGTCAAGAGCACCGCAATGAACGCCTTCGAGCTAATGCATTGACACAAAGACTGGCCCGTCAACGAGTCACCAACATATTCAGAACACGCGACAACAGCGTTTGCAAGTGTATCGCACATTGACACGTGCATCACTTCTTCGCCTTGCGTTTGAATATAAGTCGGACATCGACTATTCGTCACATTCACAAATTCTAATCGGTGCTATGAGCAAACAATGCCAACACTGCCATGCACTCAAATATTTACAAAGGTGAATCGGCCGGTTTCTGCTGCGCGTCTGGAAAAGTTGTATTGCCACCATTGAATTCGCCGCCAGAACCATTGCAGCATTATTGGCTGGAGGTAAATCTCAATCTAAATTGTTTTTGCGTAAAATTCGCAAATTCAATTCCTGCTTTCAAATGACATCATTTAGAGCAACAAAAATCGTTGCAAAACCGTTGTGACATTATAACTCGCGAACGGTCAAACCGAATTCGAAAAAAATTTTATCTAAAGTTTGAACGAAATTGGTCAACGCGTTGGTGAGTTATGTCAACATCTGATTTTGTCCATATAAAAAAAAAAACCTAGGCGCCTATGAGCGTGTGCTGTATGTTTACTGTGTGCTGATGTCATACACACGGTAATGACATCACGCACGATTTTTTAAACAAAACCTCAAAACGATCATGGACTTTATCGTTAAGCACAGTGTTCTTGGACAATCGCGTTTCTGCTTGTAATCTGTCGAATGGCAGAAGCGAGGATTGCCGATTGCCCACATTCTGCTTTGGTTGATTTGGTTGATTGAGAAAATCTGACCGGACCAACTCGATTCAATCGTTAGCGCGGAAAAAGATGATCAAGAAGCTGACATCTGGAAATCTATGAAGTCGTTTCTATGCTTCGAACTTAATTTAATTCCAAGGAAGTTCCAATCGTTCAATAGACGGGTTCAACTATCAAAAGGGATTAATTAAAAAAATTTAATCAATTTTAGGCGGTACGAAGTTCGCCCGGTCAGCTAGTTTCTAATAGTATATAAAGACAGAAGCCGGACGTGTCGGTTCTCAAGTTCTCAACAAACTAAACGTATTACATTTTACATAACACTGGCTGCATTGTACTTTAAACCTGAACAAAATTTCGTTTAAATTCTAATCAAACAAACGTAACATATCAGAATGACATTTTCAGAATATTCTGACATTTGTCATCGGTAAAGTTGACAAAATATGATTAAAACGGGCCCAACCAATCCGTCATGTACATTGGAACAACTTATTCTGACAGCTAAATAGAAAAAAACGTTAGCTTATAAATGGCGGCCTGTCTATAAGCAACGCATATCCATGGATGCGATGGATAAACTTGTTTTATTTTCTGTCCGTTCAATCCCTTGACAGTTTTTTGAAATCGAAACGCATTCGTTGGTGGACAAATGAATGTCGTTTTCCATTGGGCAATAAGAAGCGTCCGGAATTGAAAAAAAATACTTCTGAAACCGTTCCATTGGCACAAAAAATATACAAGTCAGCTGACAGCAGCCGTAGAATATTTTTTGACATTTTACCAATACTTTTGTGGATTCTTTCAGAAGCAGTTTTGATGTTCCATTGGATTTCAGAATAAGTGGATCCCCGAGTGAAACCAATGGAAAACGACATAAGAGGGCATGCAAGAAAAGAAACTGTCATATTGAGGTAAAGAACACTCATCGGTAAAAATTGTGACAGCTTGATCCGAAAACATTGGACTAGCATTTTGTGCAACTGCGTCGCGCATCTGAAACGGATTTTATGAGACTGTTCTTTCTGTTGAATATACGTTGACATTGACGTATCTGCTGACGCGATGTGCCAGATATTATCAAGGCCTTTAGAATTAGTTGAAAATTCTTCTCTGCTGAGCAGTTTTTTTTATATATTTTTGGCAATAAAAGCCTGGTTGATACAGAAGGCGTGTTTTTTGGGCGAGTTTTTACTTTGAGCAAAGCAAAGTAAAGTAGGATTTTTAACACGCAATTAGTACAACTACTGTCAGTCCTCGAAGTGTCAAATAGAACTTAGTTGTTGTGTTTGCGTGCTGAAAATTGTACTTTACTATTTGCTTTGCAGAGTTTGGAAGTTCAAAAAAACAGGCCTAGAGAAGAACAGATTTTTCTATCAAGTAATTTCGGAGTTAATTCAAATCAAAGAAATAAAAACACTTGTCGCATCAACTTTAAAGGACTCTCATGGCACAAGTCTATCCGTGGCTATAGCTTTGTTGCCCAGTAACAATTCATTTTGGCGACACCGGTTAGCCACTGTTTTAAATCGATTCAAACTCAATGAGTATAATTTCGATACTCGAAAAGATAAGTACGTTTTCCTGCAAAGCAAAATGCCATTTGAGCAGCCTCTAGCGGTCTTCTGATGGTTATTGGCTTCACAAACAAAACACCTACATAATTAACCCTCCATATCATGGTGATATGAAATAAAAATAAAAATAAAAATTAATAAAAGAGCACACACACATTGATTTGCATGAGCGCTGCGCTCCAACATTCTTGCATCTTGCCCCCCGTCATCGCTCCGCTATATTCCGTTTCCAACGCCAAAGCGCAAAAGCCAGCAAGCAAGCAGCCAACATGCATATGCAGGCATTTAGGCCAGCGAGCAACTACCACACCATCGCCAAGTCGAAGTCATACCTCAGCAGTAATGATCATGTGTTAAAATTTATTGATTGTCCGGAACGGAACGATGTCCTGCTGAGCAGCATGGGAGAAGTACGTGTGGTCAAGTTACTCAAAGTGTAGCCCTCTGTGGTAAGGGTAACCACCATCTCACCAGAATCACCACGCAAAGATCTGGCTCTGGCTCTGGCCGAGCTGCGTGAGTGCAAACTGTGCGCACAGTACCCGAAAAATATTCGATGACTCTTGGATTAGTTTCCAATCTATACGCTCGATACCGATATGCAGGTCGTCTTCATTTCCATTTGTTGTTGTTGTTTTTTGTTGTTGTGTTTGGTGTGTTCCATCGCGATAAAAATCCATTTAGCCGGACAGAATATTACTAATTAAATGTATCTGCAACATGCATCTCTCATATACGAGCGGCGAGCGAAGGCGATATATAAAATATGACGACACTGTGACGACAGACATTTGGACAGCAGGCGGAGGGGGTGTCCGACTCTAGCCGCGCTTTCGAGTTATTTATCTGCGTGTACGGATGGTTTGTGTACGCGCTAATATCGATTTTCATATGGGCTTACACTCCTAACATGCAATTACAACACATTACGGTCCCGTACACACAGATGCGATCTGCATGCACAATGCACATGTGCGCTTGCGCGCGCATGGAAGGCAGTCTGCCGGCGGCGCGGTGGGGCTGGGGATCGTATATATATTGAATTTAATATGCGGCCGCGTCAATGTTAATTTTATTTGCGTTTCTAAGATGATTGAGCACGCGAAGTCATGAAGAATTGAATCGAATAGAGAACCCGAGTGTGTGTCTGTCAATAGGGAATGTTGCGAAAATGAATTTCATACCAGCATGGGGTAGCGAAATATTTGAAATTCATGTTTAACTTTTCGAGTCGGAGTCGGTTTTCTGTTTTTTTTTTTTTTTGTTTGCATCGTGGTAGTGGTAGGTGCCTAGTTCGGGTTTGCAGTTTGCTCGTTTCGCATCTGACATGTAGAGTTGATGTTGAAAATTGCTGCTGAGAGGTTTATAGAAAAGCGCATGGCTTTTGTGTGTTCGCATGAATTACTCATGATAGCTTATGACACGACAATTGGCCCGATGACGCGGTGTAGAATTTTCGGTTCTAGCTCTAATTGGTTGGGGTTTGTATTTGAAAATAGGGTTTGAGCAGGACAGTGTTTGAAATGCGAAAGGAGCTTGGAGAGTCTAGGTGGAGAATGCGAATTTACTCATCAGAGCGATGGCGTGTTTCTTTGGGTTAAATGAGAAAGTTTTCATTTGACGTTGACGGAAGGGAAAAGGACCAGTCTTACATCAAGAAAGCCTTGTCCGATATCTGGAATCTGGATGCTTATTTGACATTCGAATTTCAAATAGACATCATCCGTGACTCGTTCCTCGTTTGTTGACTAAACTAACAAAATTTGACAGTTGAAAACATTTCAAAACTCACCAACTTTAGATTGTTGCAAAATACAATATGACAGCTGAAATAAATGATCGCCAAAACGCACCCACATTGGTGAATCTGTATGCGTGAACAAGTGCAATTATTGTTCTGTCAGATAACAATAAACATGAAGAGGAACGTGGCTCTAATTGACAGTTCATGTTGACGCGTTCATAAACGTATTTCAGTCAAATCTATAGATGACGTAATAAATCAATATTCCTGGCTTACAAATCGAAGGGTTTTTCAGGCTGAATGTCAATGAAATTTAATTCAATTAAAATTTAGGGCGTTTCGAACGTGGTTACGTCCTTTACCAGGCGGCAAGAGACAGGCAGATTTTCGTCCACTTACGTCCGCTGATTTAAAAAACATAAGCGAAACATTGGACACATTGGCCGCGTTCCACTGCCCGCTAGATGACTAGCGGCATGTCAAACTCCATATAAAAAAAATTGACATTTCACCATTTGCGCTAGACGTCTAGCACTTTTTGTGAAATATCCCTTTCAGGGAAATTTCTCAATCTAGCGCAAAATTACCCGCTGTATTGGGAGAAAAAACAAAAAAAAAACGACCTGTCAAAGGAAATCGTTCAAACGTTTGCAAAATAAAATTAAATACGAAACCGAGCAAGTGGAATTGTGATAAAATTGTTAATAACGTAAGCAAAATAGCAATTCAGATATCGTTTTTATCATTTCTTTGATTATAGTGTGGAAATAATTAGTCCTAAGTGTCACTTTGCCAGACATCCAGCGGGCAGTGGATCGCGGCCATTGAAAAGCTGGTAGCCTTAAGTCAATTAGATTTCCAATGAATGTGGAAATGTCACTTTTACTACGTCAGACGTACAAACCAAACGTTAACTTAGTACGCTGTCGAGAAATTCGTGAAACGTCAACTGAAAAGCTTGTTCAAGTGATCAATGTAGGCTTAGTCAATAAAAAATGCACCCTGACTGCTGTCAGATTCAGTAAACTTGAGCTTTGAGCACAATCATTGTGTTCTACGTTAAGAATAAGCATAAGCAATGGCGTCTGATGAGAAATCTGTTTACACGTTCGCGTCGTTCAAACCAATGAGGTAGTGCTTATGTATTTTTTTCTCGCATTTTCGTACGAAACTGACAGTTAACTGTCAATTCAGATAGGTGGTAAGAACGGTAGTAAAGCTCTCTATAAACAAAACGGATAGATGGTAAGCACGGTAGTGAAACTCTCTACAAAATGCTTCTACAAATTGTCCTGGAACGCATGTGTTAGGTTAGATGAAAATTTGTTGTATATAGAATTTGACGTTACTTTGACAAGTCGCTACTATAAAGCGGTGATTGGTCACTGGGTGCTTTTTCTAGCTTTTAGTTCACAGGATTTGCCTGGAACACTTAACGCCATTTGAAAAACGCTCCCTCTCTCCACAAACTTGATTTATTTTCTTTTTGACAGACGAACGGACAGATAAGAGTACTTAAGTGGAAACACTAAAAGTCAACTAAAGATCTTTCGCATAAATTTATAATTTAACAACTTACAAGAAAATTTATACCGATTTGTGTGAGAACCGCACCTTCACCGGTCGATCAATGGCTATCTGCAGATCGTTGACAGCGTACTTGTGTGGCACATGGACTTTTAGGACGGTGATGTTTTTCTTAACTTCAGCTCTTGGCCACCCGCAAGTGCAAGGTTTGATACATTTGCACGTTTCCTTTTCGGCTATCTGATTCAAAGATTCCAGCCTCCAAGGCTCTCTTAGGTCCTTCTCTTTCGTCCATTCGCACGTGCACGGCGGCATGCAATCACAGTCCTGATAGACCTTCTTTTGGACCAACGGCAAGGTCACTGCTTTTGATAGCTCAAAGAGGTTATCCCTCTTTTCGACGGTTCCCCCAATAAGTTCAGTTTCGGCAGTCCGCCGGCATTTTAGCCACCTTTCCAACGTCTGCCAGTGGGTTTCGTAAAGTGCACGGGGACGCAGGATGTGCCGCGATTTGCATAAATCCGTCAGACGGGTGCTTTCGTATTTGAATCCTGTCCTCGTTCGAAAGAACGCGTAGAGCGCATCTGGAGCTCTGTCTGGCATTGAGATGCTTCTCCCAAAAGAAGATCTATCAAATCCATAGAGCTCGCGAATCGACTTGGTGATTGTTTGGATGTGGCCAAAGTCCTTGATATTGATTTTGACAAGATATGAGGCGTCAATGCTCAACAGATTCCTGCCGTTGATGTAGTTCCGTTTGAACGTGTTCTAAAGAAATACAGCTGTATCGACAATGGACTGGGAGGCTCGGCCTTACCTGATATTGTGGGAGTCCCAACTTCCGTATCCAATCTGCAACGTCTGTAGATGTCCACTGAAAGGCTTTTGGCAACGGCACAGCATCCACCACTGGTGAGCACAGTGCCACCAGTGAGTCTGGTGACGCCTTGAAACGAATGGAAGTCTCACTGGGTTTCTTCTTAGGCTTACCCTCAAGCAGGGAACTTGTCCTAAACTTGTACGTATCCAGGCTTTTGGGTTTCCTTTGGTTAGTGTCAAGGAAGCCAACCCGAACGTGCTTCTCATCCGTCGCTCCGTAGAGGTATGCCATGCTCGGCTGTCTTACTCAAACCGAATTCCTTCTAAGGGAGCAATCAAAATATCGACGAATAACAAGAAACGACAGGATATACACGAAAACAAATGTCTAAATGTCGTAAATTACTTTACGACTTTTGTGGGAAGTTACTGCATGTATTTGGTTTGGCTACAACTTTCAAGGCAGTCCAAAGGGAAATGTTAATTTAGGGAAAAGTTTTACTGCGCCTTCTATCGTTGCGTGACATTAGATTGTTCCTGTAGACCGTGTTAAATAACATCGAATCAATCAAAGTTTGGGAACCTAAAGATAACAGAGTTTGCCTTCAAATAGGTCATGAAATGGACAACTTTTGTTGCTTAAATAACGTCAAACAAAGTCTTCGAATAAGGGTTGAATGGATATTTAATTTGAGTGAAATCGTCGTGATGAATCAATGGAGCGATTGATATAGGGAAATCGATGTCAAAGTTCGTTTGTTAACCTCATCAGTGAAGGTGTGAAGTATACAGACGTAAAATGGTCTCGATGGCAGTCCATGGTTTATTTGCTACTTAGTCTGCGTTCGAATACCAAGTTTATGTAGTACGTCAACTAGATTCGTGGTGACGACTGCGTCTCCTGCGTACTCAGGCTTAGGACGTTCTTGACTAGATTAGTCGGCTACCCCTCCGTCAATGTCAGATGAAAAATTGCCCATTTGATCAATCTTGACCGACTAAAACAGAGACAACTACTGTCAAACTGCTGCCAGATTTACTAAATCCACAGTAGGCAGTTTACTAAGTCTGACAGCTGGTCAACTTCATTTGTCAGACTTTGGCCTAAAAAGAGTAGTTCCGGATAACGTCAGTGTCAAACATGAAAAGGGGAAGAAACAACCCAAGTGATAGAAAAAGACACTGGAGAGGAAGCATTATCTACTCTGTAAAAGCTGTTTTGTTATCCAACAAGTTGACGTTTAAACCAGAAATCTGTGACAGGATGGGCTTCGCGAAATACTCCCTTGGCCACCTGAACAGTACAGAAATAACAGACAAATCTAGCCAAGCATTTCTCGCTTCTCAGCCGAGTATTTAGTTGACATTTCGATTGTACGCCTAATAATAATGACGTTTAAAATAAAGCTATAGCGCGTTCGGTTTCTTAGTCATGACTTATAGCAGATATGGTTATGAATGACGTTTTGCATTTCATTTTCGTCGCAACCAAACCATCGCTCTCCCTTCGAATGAATTCATTTTTGTCACATCACTTACCGAACATAAAGACAATATACGTTTAACTGTCAAATTAAATGCACACATCGACTTAAGCCGGCTATAGACTTTTTATTGCCCGCATCACTGCTTAATGTTGATATCGATTGAATTGCAATACACACTTCCGTCGATCTGTCAAAAACCTATTCGTAGGTACGTTTGATATCTGACAGAAGTCGTCGTAGTGCCATAACTATTTCTACTTGTTTTCAAATGTAGTAGGTAGTGCGATCATGTATAGATTAAAAAGTTCCTATCTTCAAAATCCAGCCAATCAATTGAGCAAAGTGCTTTTGACATTTCTTAACCATTCAGCGCCATTTTCATTTTCGGAAAACTGATCGAAAACTTGCCTCGAACGTAAGTTTACTCGACGGGACCTTATTTATATCGACAAACTTGCAGTCTGTTTTTTTTTTTACCAGATCAGCCCTTGAACTGTCAACAAAGTTCTGGCGTCATTTTTACTCACTTGAGAGATCTAAGTTCGTGTTTCTGATCTCGCATGATCATATTAAGCTCACATTCTTTGATGCCCAAAAAAATTTAAAAAGTAGTTTCAGTCTGAGAAAAATCTGAGCACAGCTTATTTTGACAGCTAGCCATATAATTACTGATCCAGAATGCGAGTGCTGTTGCAGAAAATGAAAGTTATGTCGTTTTCCATTGGACAAAAAGAAGCGTCCGGGAGAGTCCGGAATCGAAAAAATGCCGTTCCATTGGCACAAAAATACTCTTCTGGTGATTCTGAGAAGAGAATTTCGCTTCTCGATTTCAAGTCAGAATCCACTCAAGAAGCACTCACACAAGTGCAATTTTATGTATTTATTACAAGTCAGTTGACAGCAGCCATAGATTATTTTTTGGCATTTCACCAATACTTTGGTGGATTCTGTCAGAAGCAGTTTTGCTGTTCCATTGGATTTCAGAATGAGTGGATCCCCGAGTGAAACCAATGGAAAACGACATTAAAGACTAGTATGCTGTTCCAGGAAAGCTAAAATTAAGCGCCTCTCCAATGTTTCTCTCCACCACTTCGCTTAAAGTTCACTTAATTTTGAGAGTGTAAGTTCCGTAAAAAAAAAAAACTGTGTTCGTAGAGCTTATTGACTTGCTACTGTTAATTTGATTTCGTTGGAAATTTTGTTGCAAATAGAGATATTTGCTCTGATCTGTCATAATTTAGCTGTGGAAAAATGTATTTGTACTTAAATTCCGTAGAGATTGTTCGTACAGTGGCTAACAAATTTAGCTTGAACTGCGTACTGCTTGAATTGACCACTTTGCTTAATTTTATCTTTGGAGACATTTTTGTATGGGGGCTTAATTTAAGCACGAGCAGCATACTAGGCTTAACTGCAAAAAAGTGTAGCAGACTCAAGAAAAAATACTAGGTCTGTTCCGTAACGATAATGCATTCAAACAGAATGGCCGCATTCAAGAATCTAGTTATCTTAAGTCGATTGTTCTGGATAAGATGTAACCTGAACGCAAAAACTAGATTGGTCGGGAACGTCACTTTATCTGCGTCAGCCACATATGCGAACTATCAACATACTATTCAGTCACGAATTTCTTGACTAGATTCGTCGGCTACCCCTCTATAAACGTCAACTGAAACAGCTGCTCTCACGACCGATTTCCCCCAATCAAAACCGAGATACACTTAGTGAGAGAGCTGTCAGACTTACTAAACTAAATAGGTACTTGAACGTCCCCAATGTGTTGTTGTCTCATGTCATAAGTCAAATTTACTCAACCTTCCGACCTTTGCGTAAGGAAACGTAGTTTAACTTATGACAGATCTACCCACCGTTCACATAGTGTTATTTTCTTAAGTCAATATGACAGCTAGTGCCCAAATGTGTTTCGTAAAATAACAGATCGAGTTCGGAACGAAAAAGGAGCAGCGCTCTGCACATCTACCACTACGCCATTTTCCTCCAACTATGCTGGTATACAACTCAGTTGATCTAACGTCAAACTCATGTGTCAAAGTTCGCCTGTACCACACTCTCATTAAAACATCGGCATCAGATTTATAATTACAAACAGATTGTAATTTTTATTAGATACCCAAATGAATTTGCCATCCAATTGAAATCGATTTGGAAACAAAAGTACTCAAATCGGATAAGCCAAAGCGAGACACCACCAAGCGTCGGTTATAGCTCCGCCTCCAATTCTGTCAGCGATTGGCTGCCAATGGCCGGTCCGTGGGCAACAAATAAAGCCAAACCGATCGAACAAATAAACATCAACAGCTACAGCATCAGGGACTGGGATTTTTTCTCCCATCTAGATCCACGCCAAGATCAGTTCGTGTGCATATCGTTAGCGGGTTGTAGTGATTGCGGGTGTGCGTCAATATTATTTAATTAATCCCAGCGCAGTGTTGTGTTGTGTTGCGAGGATAATAATTCCATTTCCGATTGCGCAATAGTATACTCGGCATTTCTATCGAATGCCGTATTTTACTTTATTAATTTCCATGTCTAACAAGTGCGAATAAATCGAGGCAATAAATTGTGATCTTTATCTCTCATAATCGGTTATTAGTGTTTATGTGCATACACGCTTAAAATTTGGTTTTATCGATTTGTATTTGATAAATGAAGGTCGTTAAAATATAACCAACATTTGGGAATTTATGGAATTACCAACAAAACAAAAAAAGGAACAGAGCCAACATAAAATCCAACAGTTTACGACTTGTTACGTTTACGTTTTTTCCGTTTGTTAATTGGAAAACGGGATTTTAATTCGGGAGGAAACTGGGAAACTCTCTGCTCTTCTCAACTTGGACTAACCATAACAGGTGAGTGTGTAAAAGTTGTCATAGCGATCCACAGAGCTTCTTGAAGGACTAAAGTGGAGGATGTTTGCAATGACCACAGGAACCATTGGCACCATTCGTTGTTATGACATTTTGTTGTATGACACTTCTGTCGGAAATGGGGCAGATTATGTGTCATTTCTGCACCTAAATTGTTGTGTGAATGGTCAATTAGAAGCTGGCATTAACTTTCGCTTGTCCTTCAGCCAAAGGAGGTTTGGGAAAGTGATGTTCACGCGGTTCTAAAGAGTACTAAGTGATTCTCACTTGTAGGGCATTCATATCTCATGTGTCGCAAGTTGTGGTAAAGTTCTCTGCGTTAACCTCAACGCCAGTGGCTGTAAAATTGATTCGTTTGTAGGGTTTTGAAACTGCTCGTCTCTGAAAGCTGTCAAGTAGGTTAAAGAAGCTTCACATGTCAGAGCGGAACTGAAGGCCTGACCTAACCTCTGGTTTATAGAGACTGTGGAGCTGCCTTGGATCGAAGTGTCTCTTTTGCATATACGGCAATGGCAATCCCATTTGGCCGATATCATCTTCTCGACTTGACCAATAAAATTCTAAAGGTTCAAATAAACGTAATCAAAAAACAGAATCGAAGTTGTTCATTTAGAAAAAAAATGAGAGCCAAACAACATCGGATGACTTCTTTTGGCCCACCTTGTATTAGCTTTGAGGACGTTGGCTTTTGGATATTTGACAAGCGGTCTTACCATGATGTTCCCCATTTTCCAGAGACTCATAAGCAGGTGCATGGATTCCTTGGGTAGGTCGTTCATATTGCAGTTTTCTTTGTTAAAGTTCTGAGCTGTTCTTTTCCGTGCACTCACCTGCGCCTAAAAAGTGGCGAGTCTTCTTCTTCCACTGATTAGTTACCCAAATGCCATACAGCACTTATGATCGTCCTTTCTAAGGTCATTGATCATCTTCTATGAAATTTGTTAAATAGCGAAAACTGCTCAAAAAGAGATCAGTTGCTGATTTGATGGCTTATCTCACTGACCAATCTCTTCATCACTTCATTAAACGAAGATTGTTGTGCTCCATATGTCAAAGGGATTTAAAAGACGTTTGATTCAATCTACATATTTGGAAACTACCTTTCTGACAGTTCAGTTCAAGTTGTTTGTGATGGCTTCAATAAGTCGGAAGCTCACCATAGAAATGCTGGCGTTCCTCAAGGTTCCGTTTTGCCTTCGACTTTCTTTTTCATTTTCATAAATGACCTCCTGTCAGAAACTTACAGATCAATTCGCCGATGACGGCCCACGTATGGCTTCTCATATTCTCACGCTTCGGTTTTTATTCAGGTTTTTTTTTACATTTTCTAGTACTTTTTTTTTAAATCTGACTTTATACAAACTTTCTAGCTGCCATTTTGTTTTTTTCTTCTTCTTCTTTGACACTGATGTTGTCGCGAACTACCCTGTAGAGTGGAATTCAGTACGATGCTGTCTGCTATCAGCTGTCTCTTAAGCGAAACCCGGTTCTTCAGTGATTATCCATCGAGGATTGCACTTGCATCACCAATTTGCATGACAGCCTCCGTTAGAACGACCGCACGAAGTCGCGAAGAGTACTGCGAAATCTCTAGGTCCTCTCGAATGGGGCTAGAATATACTGCCCTTTTTGATCTTGCTGCAAAATTTAAGTCGATCATTCCCTTCGAACGTGAAAAACTTACTACAGGGTGGCGCAAATTTAATCACCCAATTTTGTTTTTTAATCATTTTTTTACTAAATAAAAAAAACAAGGATTTTCAGTGATGGAAATCTTTATTTGGACATTCACACTTTTCCTGTTAAGTGGAAAAGGTAATATTCGTCAAGTGGCTGCCGCGTTGCCAGCGTTGAAACACATTTATGATAGTTTTCGCATTTTTCATGACTTTCCGCAGGATTTCCGGTAAAAACTGTTTTCATTCCTGTCAAATATTCTTCTTAAGGGCTGCGATTGTCTGATTCTTGTTGGCACAAACCCGCAACTTCAAGTAGAACCAAAGAAAGAAGTCTAGGATGGTTAAAGCGGGCGATCTTGCTGGCCATGCTGGATATAACGCTTAATTCACAATATCCTTGAAATATTCCACGCTCTTGTGGAGTAGCGCTCCATTGCTTGTCTGTTTTATTCTGGGGACGTTCAAGTATCTAGTTCAGTAAGTCTGATAGCTCTCCGACTCGGTTTTGGTTGGGGGAAAATCGGTCAAATGAGCAGCTGTTTCAGTTGACGTTTATGGAGGGGTAGCCAACGAATCTAGTCAAGAAATTCGTGACTGTGTACTATGTTGACAGTTCTCATATGTACCTGACGCAGAAAATGTGACGTTCCCGACCAATCTAGTTTTTGCGTTCAGGTTACATCGCATCCAGACCAATCTAGTCGACTTAAGATAACTGGATTCTTGAATGCGGCCACTGCAGCTGTCTTGTTCACAAATGTCAAATATAATTGACGTACGACGCCATTTGCTAAGATTATGACATCTTTCGATAGGGTGATTAATTTTGCGCCACCTTGTAGAATGGCTTATAAGTGCAAATGTACTGTGACGCAGTTTCGGTTGGGAAACCCTAGGGCGGGGGTGTCAAACTCAAACTCCATAAGTGACATTTTTGGCTCAAACATGACAGCGGGCCATATTTAGAATGAATTGTAGCTGAAAGAAGAGCCACTAATATTTGCAAACATACACTTTGGTTGGGTTTATAACGACACCATGTCGTGTCGTCCTATTTGTTGATAATGGTCATTGTGATTCATCTGTTCTTTCGACCAAGTGTCAATTGAATAAGAATAAGAAAGAGGATTTCAGCCTCGATCACCGGTCCATTCCTACTTTGTTTTGGTCGGTGATTGCCCCTTTTTACTGCTACTTAAAACACTCTTCCTCTCACAACACACAACGGTCCACTTTTACCTGCTGAATCTGCACAACAGCTTCGCCCATGCAGTGGCACAGTAGGCCTTGCTTAATGACCCCTAATAGCCGGCCATATACATTCTTCAGCCAAATCCGTTTCCGATCACACTCTGTTTCGGTTTGTCGATTCTCGATTTGGCAAAGTCAAGCAACGGACAAAATATCGACAGCCGACTGCCGTAGAGTGATTGATAATGTTCCGGCGGATGATTGATTTGCCACGGCCTACCCGATGTCTATATTGATTGTACTAAACACATAACCACAGCACACAATTAATTTATCACACACAGTGTCCCGGAATAAAGTTTTGTTTGTTTTCTAAATATTTTAGATTCGTATAAACGATGTCGGCTGAATGGATTATGCCCCAATGCACGTAATCAATTCACCGCCACAGGATACCACCAACAGCACAGACGACCATCAGCATTCGTTGCGTGCCCGGCAGTTGGATGACAAGATAATGGTGACCAAAGAAAATGGTCAAACTCTTGTTATAGGCGTTGTGCCGCATCGGGAAGACTCGGACGACTCGGATATGGAGCATAGTTGCAGCGATCCGGCGATCAGTGGTGCCAACGGACTGGAGACGAAAATCAAACTAAACTTCAGTGTGGACAGGTTGTTGGCAGCGGATTGTGCGGACAGCAGAGATGCCCGCAACCAGAGGATTGTGATAAGTAGAAGTAACAATGTTGGGAGTGTTTCCAATCACGGGCAGTATGACTGTTGCAAATACCTGAGCAATGGCAGTCATCAGAGCCAATTGGAGAGCTATCACCTGCAGAAACAGCAACAGATTGCGTCACATCGCAGCCATCAGGAGCGGGGGATTCTCTTGCCGCCGAGCATGGACGTGAAGGCGGTTGTCAGGCCGACACCCATCCGAGCCTTGGGCAGCGGACCCGATGAGGGTGAGCATAAAATGGTTTTCTAAGCATAAAATATATTCGTTTGAGTTGAGGCAGGAAAACCTCCAGCTGAAAGCTTTCCTAAGGTCGATCCAGTCGCTGGCTGTAGAAGATCATAGTCTCACGATCACAGTCATCCAAAAAGTACTAGTTTGAAGAAGGTAGGACTCTTTTCTGCCCACAAGTCTTTCAGGTGCTTGTTGAATTTATATCCACAAGTATTGTTATCTCTTTTACTGAAAAGGAGAGGTGCCAATTGTGGCAAGTATTTGCCGTTTTCACCCTGCCCTGAACGTTTTGATTTTGCCGGACAACTACAATAACAAAGTTCGTCCCTTTTAGTAGCTGTTGGGTGATCTTCTAGCTGTTAGCTGCAGTTGGTTTGATAGGGTCTTTCCTGCTGAAGGCAGTTTAACTTACCGAATGTTAGATGGCGCTGCTAGACCTGGGTCTCAATCAATACTTCTCTTCGGCTATCACGTGGTTTTATCTATCGTAACTGCCTTCATTAGGTGAGGTCTTCCGATGAATTTAGTTCAAAGAGAGCATTTGTGTACATTCATAACCTTCTAGACGACCGATTTGCAGTTTTCTGATGGCCGATGAGAGTAGAGATGATTAGAGTTCTCTGTTAAATACCCTTCTCCGATTCCCGCCAACACACACACGGGTCCAAAAAACACTGAAAGTCGGTATTTATAATTTTCTGAAGCGCGTCTTTGTCCGCCATCTTATAGTTTAAATGTCGCAAATGACTGGGCTTGTCTTCGTCTATTGCAACCTCTATGTCAGCAAATTAAAGTCAGACAAAAGGCCCCGAGTTGTTTCTTCCAAATCAGTTGTAATCAGCCTGAAAGTCTGCAAGGAATTGTGATAAAATAACGTAGACTGGTTGCCTTGGTGTATGTCTCCACTTTTGGCGTGTGCTTGAGATTATTACGCCATTGAGGGCCGTTTGCTTATACAACTCTAAGTTCTACTTCAATACTTATGGGCTACTTTTTTTAGGGCATAAGCTGTTACATAAGAGTTTATGTGGCACTTAAATTCGCTATGAGTCGTATCAGCAAACGGCCCTGAGTGAGGAAAGGTTCAAGTGGCAAATCACCAGTTCAACCAATTTGATCTGAAATGGAATCACAGTGGCGGCCGACGCTCATATTAGCGACAACATCGAGATTGTCAAAGTATAGTCTCCTTTGTTGTGATAAATCAATATGAACCTAAAAATAAAAGAAGCTTCGAATCATTCGCTTTCTGGGGATTTTTCTTTGAATGCCAAGTCCGAAAGGCCAATTGAGCAGCTTTTGCATGACATTTATACTCTCGGATGCCTGTCAGACGTTCGTGAGAGGTTGCCGGGTGGAAAAAACTTGATTTGTGTTTTCCGGTGATCGAACCTGAGACCCCTCGTTTAGTAGTTCGGCACTCTAGCCTGCGCCCACCAATAAACCCGAAATTAAGTGATCTAATTCTTGTTCCGAATTATGTAAAGGGTTTTCCAATAAGAGGTGTTATTTTGGTATTCAAAGAAAAATGGAATTTTTTGAGATAAGTGATCGGATGTTTATTTCATAATAAAGAGGAAGGTATGCCGTTAATAATGAAAAACAACATCAGGCAAATGGCCACCACGAGCACGCATACAGGACCATATCCTTTTCATGAAATTTTCCATAACCAAATCGCAAAGTGGATGCCCTATGTCCTCGATAGCCTCACGTTGAGGATGGAGAGGCTTCTCAACAATAACTCTTGGGTTTTCCGAGCCCCATTGGAAAACCCTTTATCTAATTCTTGTTCCGCGCTATGTTTGTGTTATTTGCGTGCGCCCTACCCACTGATCTTTCTTTTGTCCAAGCTGTCAGCTTTGAGATGAACAGAGCAGACGTCCGCAAGCTCTGCTCGCACATATTCAGAAGGTGTCACCCTCAGCTGTCAACGCGAGTGAGTCTTTTTCTTAGCTTTCTTCTTTAGCCGACGAATCTAGTCAAGAAATTCGTGACAGTTGACAGTTCTCATATGTGGCTGACGTAGAAAAAGTGACGTTCCCGACCAATCTAGTTTTTGCGTTCAGGTTACATCTCATCCAGACCAATCTAGTCGACTTAAGATAACTAGATTCTTGAATGCGGCCATTGCTTCACTGAAAACGTGTGTAGTTTGACGTTTCTATTACAGTAGGGGCCTTTAAAAAGACCTTGTCTACTTTTTCTGGTCCTTAAAATTGGATATAGGAAAAGAAAGTTTATAACCCTCTACAGGAAGAGTTTGACATCGGAAGGCGATCTCACTGGATTAGTGTTGTCCAAAGTTTTTAATAAAAGAGGCTTACTCTGAATATTGCAGCACTTTCTAGGCGGATGTCGTGGTGACTTAAGAAATGTCATCCATTACTTCTGAGGGTTAGATGGGTACTGGAAAGTTCCAACATATTCAAAAGTACCTATTAAATGGCAGAACTATAGTCGTGCTTGTGACAATCCCAACATACAGTCCACGCCACTGCTGTGCAATCCATCTTCACAGACCCCAGCTCGCGCTAGTACATGTACATAAATATGGAAGCGCTGCCGTTCGCAACTTAGTAAAAATCTTAATAAATTTAGTTTACTCAAGAGCGTTTTGCGAAGCAAAAAAAAACAACACACACGCTCACGCACATATCCCTCTAGCGCCTGAGTTTTGAAAGAAAACATATTAAGCGTAATATTTTACCGCAGGTCAATTGGAGGCGTCCTGCACCCCCTCACTTTCTTTACTCCCCAAATGAAAACATTCAAAAATTAACCGAATTGTAAACACTGCCATTATCCGAGGAGAGAAAACAATGGAAAATGTGTTTGCGGGCGATGCTGATTCATATTCATGTCGCCCCTTTGATCACTTAATACTTAATATCGAAGATGAATTATATCCGAGAGATGTTCCCCCGGGTTATTGTTAATTCGATCTGGATTTTCGCTTTTATCTTTCAACGATTCGATTGCTCTTCGTGGTCTATTGTTTTCGCCTTGATTAAGAAAATAATCAAACAATTGTGTGGTTCTTTTTGAGAAATTATGATTTCAAGTGGCAGGCGCGCTGCTCCCTGGCAACAGTTGGAATCTGTAATCGACAGGAGAACGATTCCTGTCAAAGAAAAGGGGCTTTCCATTTCCATTTGCATTTCCTTCCTGCCTGCCGTTTGAACATGGTTTGGATGGGCTTGTTGTTGTGCTAAGGGTGCGCACAGCGGATCACAAAGGATACAAAAATGTAAACACTAAACAATGGGAAGTGTGTGTGATGTCCCAAATTTGTATTCGAGTTTTGTTCTTGTGTTTATTTTATGTACACACAACATGATGCACATAAACAAGCGATGAAACATTTATAAACAATATATTTGTCCAATAAATGTGACAGCCTGTTTATCGGAAGCACACACACTTGCCATACTGTTTTGATTTAACCGGATTAGAAAACGAACGTTGAACGTACTCCTACTCATTGGGTTGCGCATTTGAAAGAGCTGTCAATGTGAGTCGTAGGAAACAAACCGCTCAATGGGGACTTTGACAGCTGACTGACATTATGTATTTCAGTGTTCATTCGCGCAGGTTGGTCACGTGAATATAATTTTTTTCCGTTGACGTTTATGGAGTGGTAACCGATAAATCTAGTCAAGAAGATCTAGCTTCACTTAGTTGACATTTCGAAGTGTCACAATTTACAATAAACCGTGAGAATACCAAAAAAAATTTAGTTGGCTCATCAACGCGTTCGATTATTCAGTGCACACAAATCTGTTTGACATTTTACATGAACTAGGTATCCGAAAGTCACCAACGGGTTCGTGCAGCCGTTTGACATTGAGTCAACAAATTTGTCTCTCCCAGCAGTATTCTTTTGGTCCGCAGCTTTAATTTTTCCATTTTTAAAGCTGTTTAGCCAAAGATTGCATAAGAACACGCTTCGGGGAACAGCTTCAGGTTTTATTTTTCGCACTGCAAAAGTAGACTACTTGCGCCAGCTGTCAGAATTTGGTAGCCAACATTTTTCTATAATTTTTCGTATCGATCGAGCAGTTAGGGATTGCTTTCTTCGCTTGTTTGTTATATTGGCAGATGTAGACAAAAGCCCCGACTGCCTTAAAGTCGTAGCTTATTGTAATTGTGATTGTGACATTAATTGTGATTGTATGAAACCCACTTAGGTAGGTACTTACATTCGGGAACTGCACATGCAAACGTCAACAATGAATCGTTCATCACGGAGCCTTCTAAAGGGTGTTTTTGTTTTAGAGGTATAGAACTTGGAATTGAAATAAAACACAAGAAAATCGTTTTAATGTCCATCAATTTGGCTTTTTTGGAAGGATAATTTTATGTCATTAATGTTTAAATATGATTTCGGGCATGTGGCCGCCGCGGCTGGTTCCAATAAAGCCAAGTCTAGAGGTCCAATTGTCAACCACTTTTTCGAGCATTTGGGGCTGTGTGTCGGCCAACGAATGTTGGCTTCCAAGTCCCCTAACGTTTCTGGTTTGTTGGGTTAGGTGAGCGACTTCACATATCCCCAAAGAAAATAATCCAGTGGTGTCAAATCATACGATCTTGGTGGCCAATTGACAGGTCCATTCCGCGAAATTATGCGCTCATCGAATGTTTCCTTCAATAAATCGATTGTGACGTGCTCTGTGTGGCATGTAGCGCCGTCGTGTTGGAACCACATCTCATCCACATTCATGCCATCCAATTCGGGAACAAAGTAGTCGGTTATCATGGCTCTATACCGGTCTCCATTAACGGTAACTGACTCTCCAGCATCATTTCGGAAGTAGTATGGTCCAATGACTTTACCAGCCCCTAGAGCACACCAAACAGTCAGTTTTTGTGGATGTAATGGCGTCTCAAGGGTCTCATGTGGATTCTCTTCACTCCAAATGCGGCAATTTGGCTTGTTGACATAGCCATTCAACCAAAAAGGAGCCTCATCACTGAACAAAATTTTGAGGTGAAACTCAGCATCGATATCAATCTCATTTTCGGCCCTCACACCAAAATCACGTCGCATTGCATGATCTCGCGGCTTTAATTTTTGCGCTGGATCTTGTAAGGTCGTAAGCCAAGATCTTTGCTCAAAATCTTCCATAAAGTTGATGGACAAAGCTCCAATTGCTGTGCACGGTGGCGAATCGATTCATTCGTTTCCTCTTCAACACTTTGCTCTACAGCGGCAATTGTTTCTTCGGTGCGCACTGTTCGACGTCTCTGCGGATGCGTATTATCACATAGAGTAAACGTTGTGCGAAAACGATCCATGGTTAACCGAATTAATTGCTCTGATGGACGATTATGTCGACCATAAAATAAACGGAGGCTGAGGTAAACTTCGCGAACTGAACCATTATTTTCGAAATCAATTTGCACGATTTGCAAGCGTTGTTCATTTGTCAACCTGTTCATGATGAAATGGCAAACCAAACTGAACATAAATGACATTAGATTTGCCACATTTGACCACAAAATGTCAGTTTTATCTCTATTCGAAAAACCAACCTCTAAAAAAAACGCCCTTTACTTGTATTTAACGAATGACATCAGTAACAAAAGCGTACCTAAAAGAAAAATCCAACCGTGGTATTCTGCTCTGCGTATTATTTATGCAATTTGAACCGCTCCTGAGTCAATCAATTTATACACTTTCCATTGGCCTCCGAATATTAATGAAAGCGTATTCAAAAAGCTGCCAAACTCGTCCGTTTGTGCAGGATGACAATGGAGAATGCACGCTGCTCCTTTAAGGTCGGTAAAGAACTTACCGAGACCTTTCGATGTCAAAAAAGGATTTAGACAAGGCGATGCGCTGTCATGTGACTTCTTTAACATCGTTCTTGAAAGAATAGTGCAAAACTCAAACGCTAACACCAGAGGCACTATCTTCCAAAAGTCCGTCCACCTACTCGCTTACGCCGACAACATTGACATAATCGGCAGAACGCAACGTGATGTCACTGGCGCGTTCGTGAGCATTGAGACGGAAGCGGCAAAGATGGGTTTGGCGGTCAATGAGGGCAAGACGAAAGTACATGCTGTCATCAAGAAATGACACCGAACACCGACGTCTTGGACAAAATGTCACCATAGACAGATATAACTTTGAGGTGGTAAAGGACTTTGTCTACCTAGGCTCCGCTATGACTTCAGACAATGACACCAGCGCTGAGATTAAACGAAGAATAACTCTTGCCAATCGCTGTTTCTTTGGGCTAAGAAAGCAATTGAGTAGCAAAGCCCTCTCTCGAACAACTAAAGTGACCCTTTATAAGACCTTGCTCATCCCAGTCCTACTTTATGGTGCAGAGGCATGGACTCTATCAATGCTCCGGCCCGGAAGATCTTCGAATCCACACCCGAGGGACGGCGTAGTAGAGGAAGACCGCGACTCAGGTGGCGTGCGCAAGTGGAAGGGGACCTTAACCAACTTAGCATGCGAAACTGGAGACAGCTGGCCAAAGATCGTGCTGGCTGCAGACGCTTGTTGGTTGAGGCCCAGGCCCACCCCGGACTGTAGCGCCACCTTAAGTAAGTAAGTATTCAAAAAGCTAAGAACTACACCTCTCAAATTTCAACTCAAACCGAATGGGCGAGTTCAAAACTCTCGTCGTAAGAACTAGACTACCTATTTAAGTGAAATTTCTTTGCAAATTTTTAGCTTGGCCAAATTTTTGTTCGAAAAATGAAATTCCCCTCGGACTGGATTCGAGGTTTGTGAATTCTTGGCTCTTTTGATTATTTTCAAGAACTTTTCGCTCTGAAACATTAGGTCAGCCTGGTTTTAGAACAAAAAATAAATCATTTGAAAAGGTTCTGCGGAAGCACCTTATATTCCAGGGTTGGCATATGAAAACAACTTCCCACCGCTTCCGCTTTGAATTCAAGTTCGCATAAATATAACAACAACTTACCGAGGCAGACCAACAAATGAAAGCAAATTGTACACACATTTTATTTTATTGCTTATATGGCTATGGCCGGCACCGAATATTCGGACTTGGAAAGGCTCCTCTGCCAGCCATCGCATCATCCCTCGCACGGCTGTATGCCAAATGCCACTGCCACCCGGGTGAAATATTTGAATTTACTCCCGCGATCAATTGCGTAAACACCGCGCGCCGCATGAACTCGAATTTATTATAATCACTCCAAAGAGTGGGAGATTCTTCTCTATCTGCTTTTCGTTTGGCAATCTCACAGCTCACAGCTCACAGCTCACACCCCAATCCCCGACCGACGCGGCGTAATCAGACAGGCACACGGGATTGTAAATATTTTACCCGCCACACAGGTATACCGTATACCGTATACCGCTACCGCACTATTATAACCTGGCCGATTCTTGGTTCAATAAATGTTTAAATCAATATTTAGTTTCAGTTTTTATTTGTGTGCATCGCCTTCTATCGACTCGCGAAAGAAAGAAAAAGAAACAACAACTCTGCCCAAAATCGCAACGAGGTGTGGTGCGGTGGGGGTGCGGTTAAATTTGTTTAATTAGACTCATTAAGAGTTTTCATATCAGTAATTTGTAATTTAATGAGCATCGGCCGGTGCTTTGGGGGATTTTATTTGATTTTTTGTGTGTTTGCTTGAGCTGCTCTAGATTTCCTTTGATTTGGCCAACCCCTGGTGGCAGTTTTCAGCTCAGAGACCACTGACCACGGGGAGCTGCCTCCCCGGCCATGATTCACGGATAATTCTCGCTGAATGAACGCGCATCGATGCGCGTACGAGTAGCATGTGGCTTTTGTTACCTACCACTGGATATTATATTGTTTAAATGATTTTTCTTCACTTCGGTGTAAACAAGATGAATCTTAATTGGTTAAAAATTCTTAATAAACAACTCAGCTAAAGTGCGCTGCGCTGTGCGCCGCTTCACTCAGTATCAGTGGGTACATACGGATCCGGGAAAGTGCATTCTATACACCGATAACGACCGAGACAAAGGTGATTCCTCGGGATTTATTGTTTATCTCGTGCAGGGATCGAGGGCCTAAGGATGTGCCTCTGAGGATATGCTGAAAGGATCGCGCGTGTATATGTTCTCGAAGTGCATTACAATTTCCGGCTTCTGGTTTTTATTGAGTTGCGACGCAGTGTGCCATTGAAATCCGAACTGAGGATTTGTTTATGCTTACGGATATGTTGATGCAATTGATTTTATTTGGTATACGTTTTGTTAGTCATTGATCTAGGTAAGGGTTATTAATGGGTTGTTTACACTGGGTATATATCTTTTTGTGTGCGACGACACGCGGAGATCATTTTGGAAGTGCGTTCTGGGAGCTGCGAGTGCATAAAGGTTCTTAGCTACCAAGGTCTCATTGTTATATCTTGACGGGGCCAATATTGACTGATCACGCCATCTAGGTGCGAATAAAAATCTCAATAGTACCTATCTTCTTTAAAAGGTGTCTATTTTGAATCTTTATCTGATCTATTCGCCATGGAATGTCAGACATTCGTGGGTCGTCTAAATGTGTTCTTAGTACTGTATTAATTATTTTCAAATAGGAGGCGTGGCACTTCTCATACAAGAGACGCTAAAACTGGTACAAAAATTGTTATAAAAATACATGGATCTGTTCACTTTGCAAAATGTTGGGTGGTATTGGACAATGGAGTGTGGCACTTCCCGGACAAAAAATCTCTTTCAAACGCAATATCTCAGCATTTTTGACAACTTCAGCTTTGACGTTTAGTAAGGAGCGTGTGTTGTCTAAAAATATTTAAATCGCTTTATATAGCAACTAAAACTACCGAAATCCGGTACCTACTTTATGATAAAGAGATTCACGAAATGTGGGCTGGAGTGAGTATGGGGCGTGGCGACGTTAATAGAGCAACAAAATTAAACTGGGAAAATATTTTTTTTTGAACACGACTCTCACCGAAATTAATTCAAACTGCTTTTATCACCAACTGACTGACATAAATGTCACGCAGTCACGCTTGTCACGGCCGACGATATACACTGCACTTCTTTGACTCCAATTTGGTATTGGAGGTGTATTTCTCTCCGTCAGTAAGCTGCGGCAGCTCCAACGCCATCTTTGAGATGTTTCTGGCCCTCAATTCGTCTACTACATTTTTCTAGAGTAATACATTTAACAGCCTCATTCGTAACATTTAATTAAAGCTGAGTTAGAGCTAAATTAACTTTTATTCATAAAGTTTTTTTTAAAGATACAGTTGAGACTCGATTAACCGGAATGGCTGGGACCGAGCCCATAACGGATAATCGAAAATCCCGGTTAATAGATTTTTCTCTAAATTTATAAAAAAAACTCTAAATTTGATGACACTTTATTTCTTTACCTTATTAAATCAAAAAAAAATATTAAATTCATCAAAAAATACAACAATCCATTTTAAATAAATCACTTTAACGATGAAAGAAACAAAATTCAAAGATACAAAATGGAAATGTATTTGTTTCTTTACGGATAATAGAGTATATGCCGGTTAGTAGAGTTACGAATGGGAAATTAATTGAAAATAAATTTGCATAAAAAATGCCGGTTAATAGAATGTCCCGGTTAAAAGAATCCCGGTTAATCGAGTCTCGACTGTAATTCATACTTAATCAACTGTCAAAAAATTAAATGCCTAAATTTTGCATTTAGCGGTGAATTAACTTTCGTTTTCCCTTTTGTGCACAAAACTAAATAAGATGGCGGATAAATTTTCGAATTTTTTAGTCAATTTTAATATTTTAAGCTAGCAAATAAGTAACCAAAGGCGATTAAAAAATTATAAACCACGATTTAACCCTTTTCATCTTCCGGAAAGTGAATTTAGAAATAAATATAGATTGAGCAGGGAAAATACGATGAAAATAATTGAAATCTTTCGTGATGATCCCGAGCGGTGGGCATATCGAAGTTGACCTTCAGGTAATGGCAGCTATTTGCTATTGGGGTCGGAATGAAGTAAACCAAGTGTATATACATATTTTCCGCTCAAAATGTAGTTTATATGAGCTGTCAAAACTCTAAAGTGACACGAAATACGCGAGTGCTGCCAAATTTTCGGAGTAGTTTTGCTTAATTAACTGATGGCAAATTTATTTTCATGAATATACATTTTCGACAAGAAGATTAAAGTCAAATTAACTCATTTGACGTGAGTAATTAATAAGGCTGTAAGAGCTTTGTTTTTCGCACCATCAGCCTTGACAGGCCCAGTTTCCGATCCAGGTGTGAAAACACAAAGAAAATTAAAAATACGGCCGTAAGCCATAATTTTCGCAGCCATTCGTTTATTTATAAGTCTTTAATTTTGGGACAAACTAAGAAGCCTTATTAGGACAGCAATTATGCTCACATGTTTGTAAGACATGCGCGAGAGATGGAGTACAAAAAAAATGTGCCCAATGCCAAAGCTGGTACGGAAAAAGATAGTAGATTATAAAAGAGTGTAGTAGACTCATATACCCAAAACAATCGTTTAACTTACACCGTACTTGATACGGAAACGGACGATTCATCTTATTACGCTTATGACGAACAAGTAAAGCAAAAGTCAATTGTTCACAATTAGACACGTCAATCTTTAACCAGTTAATATCTTCCGGTCAGCGGCTATATAAAAAGAGTTAAGGCAAGCGTTTTCCCAAAAAATACTAAACGCACTAATTGCTACTCAAATTTGCCCACAACTTAACTTATTCTCACACCTTGTTGCATCCATCATCAGTAATGATCGTTAAGGTGTTCCAAATACGTAATTTCAAATAGCGATGCCGCATGCGTTTTACTCCCGTCCAAAATGAAAATTCGGATGAAAAAAGATGAGAAAATTTAAAATCGTTTATGTAAATATTTTCATCTTGTGTGTTCGTTCGCCCTATGCATACGATGTGTACTGCTATGGAAGAGATCCATCAATTAGATCCGTTCAATACTGTTAATCCAAATTACCCATCGCTTCTTGTTCTCACACCCAAAACATTTTCATTCCAATTCCATTTCCAATCATCATCGGCAGGTGAAATTAATGAGGCGCACAATTGGTGTTTCGTTGATGAGCGAAGAATAATTGTCTGGCGTTCTGTAGTGTTTTCTATTTTGTTTAAACAAAAAATAACACAAACCAAATTGTTTATCATTTTGTTAATTGAGATTTATCTTTATCCAATTCTAGTTCTATCGTACTCATCAATGGCATCCTCAATACTCAAGTTCCACCAGCACCACCAGCACCATCATCAGCAGCAGCAGCCACAAGCGGCATCAATTGCGGCGTTGTCTTCACTAATGGCGCCGTTTAACGGTCTAAAATCATTACATATCAATCAGCAACACTTCCGTCAGCAGGCTAATATACAGTCGGCTGCTAAGTCTTTAGACATTCCACAAAGAACACCAGCAACGCAGGCGAACGGAGGTAGCGTGCCCGGCTCAGCGTCGTCCACGGCATCATCAGCTGTGATAGCGAATAATGGGAAACGAAAGCGCTCTTGGTCCAGGGCTGTGTTTAGCAATCTTCAGCGGAAGGGCCTGGAAATACAGTTTCAGCAGCAGAAGTACATAACCAAGCCGGATCGTAGAAAACTTGCAGCGAGGCTTAATTTGACAGATGCGCAGGTAAAGTGGCGACTGTTCTATTTTTTGTTTGTAGTTGGCTGCGTTTCGATACGTCAGAACCTTAATGGACTGAAAACTGACATTAAGCGGTTTATGATAGAGTTTGAGCAAAACTTCCTGTTGGGTCTCTATCGGGCGGATGTATAGTTCTGATTCTATAATGGGAAAGTTAAAACCTCTAGTTTAGGCTGACAGCTGGCTGAGCTTTTGTTGGCTTAAATTGGTCACGTCAACAGTTTTTTTCAGTTGACGTTTATGGATGGCAGACAAATCTAGTCAAGATTTTATCCACTGAAAACGTACTCAGTTGATACGTATTTGTTTGTCTGGGAACTCAATTGACATTTCAATTTATGCCTGATGTAGTAAAAGTGACTTTAGCGGCCAATTTAGCTTATGCGTTCAGAAGAAATCTAATCCAATGAATGAAACTAATCGACCAAACTGTCAAAAAATCATATCTTTTTTACATTCATGAGTATAAGGCATCTGTCATGGCTGACCATTGTGTGATGAGTGACCCCTTTGACACTTTCAATAAACGTTTAGGAATAAAATGCGCACGCGTCTGTCATAGTCGAACAATCGAGACAAAAGCGAGTAAAAGTGTCAAAAAAAAGAGTGATATCCACCATTTTATTCACAGCAATTAAATGTCTCAACCGTCACTCTTTTTATCAATAAAATATTTCTCTTCCATTTCAGGTAAAAGTGTGGTTCCAAAACCGACGAATGAAATGGCGACACACAAGGGAAAATCTGAAGAGCGGTCAGGAAAAGCCCGTGTCCTCCCAAAATGTACCTGACACAGGAACGACAAATGCATTCGGTGGTGTTGATGACCGACCAGATGACAAAAAGTGTTACACGTCTTCTAGTGACAGCGACAATGACGAAATAGATGTCGTTGAATGACTATAATTTAAATAAATGTGCCATATTAGTTAGATAATTTTTTTTAATTTATTTATTCCTTTCCGTTTTAGTTCTGTAATATTTTTATATTTCTTAATAAAGTTGCGTAATTATTGTAATATTGGTAAACGATTGTTGAATGTTGACAAAAGTATTTTTTGTCATTTCTAAGTTTTTGCTGGGCACGGCTTAAGGTGACAAGTAGGTAAGTAATTTTTGTAACGTTTGTAATAAAATGTACGACTTTGGAAGCCTTTTCGCTTTAAAATAAGCTTTCGCTTGAGAGAGTTTACTTGTACGAAAATGTATGTTCACAGAAATGTCAGAGGATTTAACTTTTATTTCTTCTTGTATGTAATTTACATTTGATGTGTGGTAACACTTTTGCACATTTAAACAGAAGTTGTCATATGATAATTATGTGAATTTGTTTAGTGGGTATGCCACACTTTTTATAATCTACTTTCATATTTTTGTAGCAGCTTTCGCATTCCCACTCAGTAATTATATGGTTGTCTGTCAAAATATGGTGTACTCTATTTTTACTCAGACTGCTTAGTCAATTTATTGCGAGCTTATGAAGAACGCTCTGATCAACAAAGAAATACCAATTTGTCGATTTTCTAAAAGAACGACGTACTCTTCTTTGACAGTTCAGTTTTCGCTCTGAATTCATATAGAAAATGTAGAAAAATAGAAATAAAATGAAAGGTGAAGTTAATTATATCCAAAAGAGGGAAATACACAACCATATTTGTCCTAATATATTCCTAGTGTGTAAAACATCTCCTTTAGATAGCTTTATTAACCACACAAATCAAATTGTTCACCTTCAAAAAATGTAGGTATAATTACTAACCAATGGCATTCAGTTATGCTAAAAAGTGGTATTCCCGAACTCTTTCACATTTCCCCACGGTTGTCGAGGTTGGCAGCATTTATTTTTGTATGTTTTGTATGTTTTCGCATGTCACACGGATTCCCAATTGACAGAAAACCGATAGGAATACAAAATGGCGAATTTGGAAAAAAACTGACAGTGGAACAAACTTTACTGAGGTAGAGCAGTTCATCGACAATAACGCCGCACCAGCTTGATCGCATTTGTGTAACTATTCTGAAATAATTTCAAGTGAATAAAGTCGACCAACCTATGTTTTTCGAAATTTGTTTTCTTTGCATTGACATCCCTACAAGTAGCCACCATCGAAACGGAAGAGGTACAAGACAACCTAATACAACATTTGGACGCCGATAATTTTGTGATGGAGGAGGAGGCACAGCAGGTAATACTGCAAATCGGAGAACACCAGTTAATTTTGGATGAAAACTCCTTCTTGAACTTAGTGGGACAGAGAAATTCCTATACCTGGACACCAGAAGAACAGTTTATCAATTCGGACACTGCAACTAGAAACGATGGCATCAATTTCCAGTCCATGTCCACTCAAATACAAGCAACAACCAGTGAAACAAATGTCCTTCTCAACCAAGCTCCCAAAATGTCCGTAGGGGAAATTCCCTCGGACAAGACCAAGCCAACATTTGAGACGCACCCGTCTACCGCAGATACGTTGGAGGATTGCCTTTGTGCAATTGCAGTCCCACCTGCTGTGCCTGCATCTGTGACAAATGCCGCCATAGTAGCAACCCCTGGCGCCATCGCTATGGATGAGATCATTCCCACCGGTGTTTGCCATCATCCGGACATAAGTACTTCACCTTCAATGGGTACCAACGAACAGGAGTTGAACAACGATTTCTCCAACTCCAGCACGAGCACGCTTAGCGACAATGTTGATGCAAACGAGGAGTCAGTGATCCCCTAAAGATGAAAGTAGCCGTCTCTTTCCTAACCCCACTCAAATGAAGAAAATGAATTTATTTATTTACTATTTTATTTATTATTCAAAGCGAACTTACTAGAAGTTAGCAAATACCTACTATTATTAATCAAATATAAATATTTGTACTGCGTAGACTCTAAGCAAACTATGTGCATCTATATTATGTGAGCGAAATATATAACATTCAATTTGGTGTCTATTATTGTACGAAAAATAGCACACCCGTATATTACTGCTTGTAAACAGGTCCGTCCATCCATCTTCGTGGATGCTTAGTAGGTACCTTTTGAAACCGGAGGGCGATTGCAGCAGGGTCTCCCAAGATTAGCCAGCATATGCATCACAGGGGCACTCAAATGCAACCCTTCGGCACATTTACTACACCTTCTTCCTGTCGACATCTACGGGAAACTAGTCGCGTCTATGGCAGCCTTAAGACTTGGAGAATCTCAGAAATGGACCAACTATCAAATAGGCCAAATAAAACGGATTATACTATTCCCTTCAAGGACTTTAACATAAAATACAGAGCAATACTCGCACAACGTTCCGAATGGGAGAATTGCACAATAGGAAATAACTACGCACTTGAAGTATATACAGATGGATCCAAAATGGCGGCAGGCACGGGAGCGGGAGTCTATCTATTTATGCTAAATTGCCTTACGTCTTCCAGACCACTGTAGCGTCTTTCAGGCTGAGTTAATGGCAGACTCGCCTTGTTCATTAACCCTGGGGTGGGATTCTGTAAAAAACGAAACGAAAACCACCTTCGAATTTCAAAAAACGAAAGATATCGCGCGAAAGTGAAAATTTGCTTCATGTAACTCCTTTCGTTTTCTTCTTCTCGTTCGCAAGGGTTTAGGAAACTGTGTGACAAAAAAGTTAAAGCTATATATCAAATTTGTTGTGCTGACGGCTAACAGCTGACCGCTTTCAATGTGTATATTGTTTGTTTGTTGTTGTTTTGGTCGTATCCAAAGGTAAACACTCGTATAATAATGTAAGTTGTACAATTAACAATTACCGTCATACAAACTGTTTATTTAAATAAATAACATTCTTATATGACGTCAACAACAACACAAACGCAACAAAATTTAATGATCGAGTGGATGGGGAAGTGTCAGTCAAAGCTTAGGGAAGAGATAAGGCCGCAAAAAAATGGGAACAATTAAATGAAAATGGCCCTCCCATAAAAAAATTACTGAATGGAAAAGGTTTTATATATTGTTTCGAAAAAGCAGCGCTTTGTAACATTTTCTTCTAATAGATATGGAAATTTTATCCATTGCGGACAGGGTACATTTTCCATTGCATTAATTGTTTCATGTAGAATTTTCGACAATGTACTCTGTGCGAGAGGAGATGCAAAGTCGTTCCCAACTAACCATTGGTAATCACCTCCAGCCAGTACTTCAAGCGTGGAACATAGCCGTAAAATGGGAGCGACGTATGTGTTTCGCGTTCCCGTGCAAAGGTTAATGTTGTCCAGCACATACTTAAAAGCACTTTTATTTAACCGAAAGCATTGAACAGAACTAAAAATAAAAAATAATGTAAACGTAATATTCAATGCACAACAATTTAATAAACAAACCTTTCATCGGGCAGCGTAAGAGGATCCGAACAATCTCGAAGATTTTTTCGGATTTTTCTTAAATTTACACAATCCTCAACATCGCTATTAATAAATAACTCGCTAGCATATTTTTTGTGAAATACAAATTTGTCACAGCCACTTATTAAACAACCAAAATTAATGAGAAACGTCAAACAAATAGCATTCGCTGTGTTCCTTTCGCATGAAACAGAAATATCTTTCGTTTTTGGAGTTACATGAAGCAAAGAAAACGAAAACGTCGATGAAATAGCTTTCGGTTTTTTGCTTTCGCGCAAATGAAATTTACTTTCGTTTTCGAAGTTACATGAAGCAAACCGTTCGTTTGAACGAAAACCATTGAACGTTTTCATCTTACAGAATCCCACCCCTGTGTTGGGTTCTAGGGCACAGTGACATTCCTGGCAACTGCAAAGCGGACGAATTAGCCAGACAAGGAAGCGGCTTTCACTCGAACAACAACAGGGAACCGCACGCTGCTATACAATCCATTGAATTCTCCTTATTTGGAGGCAATAAGGGTCGCAAACAACAGGTGGAACAGCATTGATACCAAGCAAATCTGGCCAAAACTGGATGCTAAAAGGACTCAGAAACTTCTCTCTATTAGTAGAAATAGAAGGAGCATTAACAGGACATTGTTTGATAGGCAGGCACGCTCGCAGATTAGGAGCCCCCTACAACGATTTTTGCAGGAGCTGCATGGATGAGGAGGAAGAGGAAACCGTTCGCCATCTTCTGCGCAAAACATACTTGGGAAAATACTTCTTCGTAGACCTCAGTGACTTGTCTCTCACATTACCAAGACCTCTTGTATTCTCTCTTGTATTACCAAGACCAAATGGCTGCAATGGTCATTCACATATTTTCAGTATATTAGCAGCTGGTCCCATCAGCTACTATTTAGATCAGCGGTTCCCAATCTTTTTTGGTCGAGGAGCACTTTTTAGGTCAAACATTCCTCGCGGAGCACTTCCTTTCACTTACGCTATTTTCGCAGTTATGTATTTGTAAAAAATGCAATGTAAATCGGGGACTCCCAGGCGTTGTTATGTGATCGTATTTATCGTAAATCTTACGATTTCCGAAGGTTAATCCGACGCTCCGATTTTTACTCTTTTCAACCCTATTTCTACGATTTCGTATATATTTTTCCGATTTTTTCCGATATTATGCAAACATAAATACGATGGGTAAACCGAAATGTGACTCGATAAAAAAAAATATAACTTTAGAAACAGAATCTTAAAAAAATTAAGGAATGCATTTAATATGACTTTACCTTACCAACACATCCCTTTGCAATTAGCCGGCATCGATTACCGAACATACTCTTTTGTTTTTTGCGTTATTGTATTAATATGCTAACTTGTAGGTATTATGTTATTTAATTGCTTATCAAATAGATATATGAAATAAATAATCATGTTTTATTGTTTTGTATTATTTGTTTATGATTCTTAAAAACACGATACCTTTTGGTTGCATTAATTTTAAGCATTGCAAATTGGTTGATAAATAAAAATGGTTAAAATGGGTAAAATTTAAAAGTATTTATTGTTCTTAAGGGATATGAGTTCTTAGTTGTTTACCATAGGGATGTGCAGTTTAACATGGTGATAGAATTACTATATATATAATGTGGTACTCAATCACTTTTTACCTGATTTCAGAGCACTTTTGCGGTTCTGGATTTTTTCTCAGAGTTGCTTTAGATTTTGTTAGAAATAATTTATTGAATGTAAACACTTCCTAAGATTTATATTTGTGAACACGCCTTAAGCACTTAACATTTTCATTGTACCATCTGTCATATTTGAATAATAAATTCATTCTCCTTTTTTAACGACGTAGAATCGTAAAGCGTTCTTATTTAATTCTATTTAATTCACTGCGTGGACTAATTTTATATCAACAGATTTACCAATACAAGCGCGTTAGAGTTAGATAGCTACTGAAGCTTGTTAACATTTTAGTGAAATTTTCCAACTGCAAACAAAAGCATTGCATCCATCGGGTCTATCTATTTTTGTTAATTATTTATGTACCTACAAATAAATATTTAGAATTCCATCATGTTCCAATCTCACGAATGTCAAAAAAAAGTGCAAGTGACGTTTTTATGTTCGATTAGATATGTTAAATCTGAAATCTGAGAGCGAATCTGAAGAAGGCCAATCGAATACCACATAAAAAAGCCATATTTACTTCGGGCTTAGCCCAATAACTTGTTTAAGGGTGCAAAACCCTAAGAGGGTATAAATATTATTGGTATGAAAGTAAATACCTATGTACTTCTTAAGTTAAATTTGGTTAAAACGTAGATGGTTACAATACTAATAATGAAAAAAGTATCTTAAAGTTCAAACTGTCCGACCTCTCACTAGCATTACAAAATAACATTTAAATGAAGTACAAAATGACCTCTTCCTCTTAAACACATTTTTTGTACTCGTTCAATTAGAAAATACGACAAATACGATTTTGAACCGAGAAAATATACGATTCTCAAACAATATCCATAACAACACTTCTCCCACATCTTTTTACACGAATTATTTTTTAGTTTGTTTGTATGTATTGATTTCTTTTAAATGAGCATTTCAAATTCGATTGCTGCGATTCAAATGACAAGTTCAGAAGCATAAAATAAAATAGTCACTAGTGTAAAGGAATTTTGCTATTTCGTTTTTTTTTATTTTGCCGCGGAGCACCAGGATATCCTTCGCGGAGCAGCAAGTGCTCCGCGGAGCACACTTTGGGAAACGCTGATTTAGATGGTTTGTTTATGGATGGTAATAGAGGGGAAACTGCATCGGTCACCCCTTCTTATGACAACCACCAACCGATAAGTTACCAGAGGATACAGGCGAGGGTACAACCGTTCCGGTTACCACCCGCCTATCTGAAGGCTAGCTGTCGACCGGTCACCTCCTCCTTGACCAAGCTTACTAAACGTCTAGAAAGTTCTCGCAAAAGAAAAGGGCCGATCTACTAATTACAGATACTGGCACAACCGGTATACGTCAATTCGGACGAGATGTCGGACGACCACAAACGGAGGGTACACTATTTCGGTCACCCCTCGCATATCCGAGGACATAACGTCTAATTTGGGGTCGTCCGAGGCTCCGTCGACGAAACACTTAGATGCAGAACCAACAAACCGAATACAATATCAATTCAAATCATTGGAAACCCTTCTTGAATTCGCAGGAATTTTACGTTTATTCGGTGAAAGACAGACATTCAGAAGGATTTTAAGTAAATTCGCAAAATTCAACCACCCATTGTTGCTTGAACATTGTTTGCATTGGGTCTGTGCTGGCATGCTAGTTCCCTTAATTAGCTCGTCGGTGGGCGTGGGACTTGACCCTTTGTCTAGCAACAAAAAAAAAATCGTGCCAGTCTTCGCGCCTAGGTGGCATTGACGCTGCGAGAAATTTTTCCTACGTGGATTACTACGCTCGCCTAAGAAGTTGCCGTCTTTCACTTCCTACTTTTCTTCGCCATCATCATCCTTCCCTATCCACCCATCCTCATCCTTTCCCACCTTCTTTTAAACCAAACACATTGCTAATGTTCTGCTAAAATTCAAAATATATATACTTTATGAGGTCTCCGGTGACTCCTTCTTGGCGTTACAAATGTAATGTGAATATACCTTCCTGTGGAGTTTATAAAAATAAAAATTGTTCTGCGAATCCTCTTCTGTTGCTGTGGTTTTTTCCCCGCTGAAGCTCCACCAAGCTGGCGCCTTAGCTCATGCGGCCAAAGTCAGTACTTCGGCTTGGAGTTCTAAGAGGACCTCCAAATACTACTTGCCTGGAGCTGGTAGTTGCAATGGCGGCTCTTTTTACTTGTGCTGCAACGGCTGCTTAGCTTTCAATTAATTCCTCCGCAAAGGTAACGCGCACTCTGGGGTTTTCCACAAGTGCCGCCTTGAAATCTAATTTTTCTCTCGATTGCTGCCTGCCGAGGAAAATCTAATATTATCTACTAATGCTTACTTAACTTTACTTAACGGGCTCCCGACCCGTGGAGAGTCTCTGCCTGAGACACTGCAGCCTTCGATCCTCTGCGATCCCGGGCACGCTGCTTCCAGTTATCCAGACCAAGCGCTCTGGCATCCGCGATGGCTTGGTCTTTGAAACGGAGGTTCGGACTTCCTTGTCGTCTCGAACCTGGCGGCTGGGATTCGAAGATCCTCTTAGCTGGATTATTATTGTCCATT
The DNA here is from genome assembly GCA_948293265.1 of Cheilosia impressa. Taxonomy (NCBI): domain Eukaryota; kingdom Metazoa; phylum Arthropoda; class Insecta; order Diptera; family Syrphidae; genus Cheilosia; species Cheilosia impressa. Next base: position 1,236,490 of record OX411882.1, read on the forward strand.
CGCTCGATGTGGCCGAGCCAATGTAGTCGACGTATTTTGGACTACATCCACATCTTGGTACAGCTCATAGAGTTCGCGGTTGTATCTTCTCCTCCATTCGCCCTCCTCGCACACACGCTTCCTTGCGGAACACCGGCGTGGATTTCCTTGAATTCCGAGAATTCAGTCTCATGTCTAACACGAAAGAGTCTGTTTTCAAGGTAGGATTTCAATATTTTGTATGATTTTTCCGGTAGGATTGTCCTTAGCTTATACATTAGGCCTTCATGCCATACCTTGTCGAAGGCTTGCGATACGTCGAGGAAAGCGCTAGAGCAAATCTTTTTGCATTCTAGAGCTTTTTCAATTTCATTTGTTATTCGATACACCTGATCGATTGTAGAATGTTTGTCCCGGAAGCCAAATTGGTGATCTGGTATCAAGCGTCTTTCTTCAATTACTGGTTGTAATCGTTTTAGCAGAAGTTTCTCATAAACCTTAGATATTATCGGCAGTTGCGAAATAGGTCTATATGATTTCTTATCATTTGTATTCTTCCCTGGCTTCGGAATCATAATGACTTCGGCTACTTTCCATTGTCTTGGAATTTAAAAATGAACAATTGAATGATGTTATTAGCCGTTAATTTCAGCGGCTTTCTGGAAAGCTGGCAATCTTTTTCAGATTTCAGAGCACTTTTGCGAATCTGGAAATTTTCTCAGATTTGCTTCAGATTTACCAATACTCGTGCCTTTGAGTTTGACAACTAGTGGAGTTTGTTTACATTTTAGTGAAATTTTTCAACTGCAAAGAAATGCATTGCATCGGGTGGATATAGTTTTGTTAATTATTTATGTACAAATGATTAGAAATCAATTTGGGCGAGCATTTTGAATGTTTTCATATAAAATTTAAGCAGTGAATACAAAACTCTTAGAAAAGTGTCGAAGGCTACACATATTGCAGTCGCACAAATATCAACAAAAAAAAGAGCAAGTGACGTTTTTGTGTTCGATTAGCCACACGAAATCTGAAATCTGAGAGCAAATCTGAAGAAGCCCAATAGAGTGTTTCGCGAAGCCCATCCTTTCACAGATGGGCTATCTTTTTTGCTCAAACGTCAAAAAAACTTGTAGGATAACAAAGCTGGTTTATAATGGCCAGAGTAGTGTTTTGTTCAAATATTGTTGAAAAGCGCACAAATGCCATTAATTTAACTTCTAAGTTGTTACCAAATATGTTTGATAAACATAATTTTTTAATTCAACAATGCTTTTATCTTGTTTTTTGCACTTTTTTATGCACTTTTCAGTAATTTTTTAACATAATTAGACTACATCCATACAAAATCCGTTTTGTTTTCCTACAAGTTTTTCAGCTGTCACTTGGATTTTTCTTCTTCTTATTTGACACTGACGTTGTCGCGAACTGCCCTATCGAATTCCACATTACTCTCTTTTCAATAGAATAATAGATCGAGTATCGATCTCCTCCATGTTTTTTTAAAAAAAACTAGTCGAACAGTCCTGTTCACCATCAAGTGCGACAACTTCTCAAACAAAAAGAGTATTTCGATATTTTTTTTGTTAATAATCTTGTTTGTTTTTTACTTTTTCAATTGCTTTAACAAAACCATGGTTTTATACTACATAATTAATAATATACAAGTTGCTCCTCGTGTACCCCCTGTTTTCTCACTCTCGCTCGCTCACTTGCAGTCGCACTATTCATTTTGTTTATATTTCGTAAGTAGTTGTTTTATAATTAAAAAGAAACATTATTCACAAAAACTTCTTAAGGCTATACAAAGTTTAAAATTCTCCTACGGTTTTATCAATACGTACATAGCTCTAAATATAGGGTAGAGTGTTCCTTAAATTGTTAGTCCATAAAAATAAGTTGTGTTTGTTTTTGAAAGATATAACGGTTGCAATCGCCGCTCCTACTTGCACAGTAGTTGGGTTTGGGTGTGTGTGCTATTTACAATGACTGCCACTGGTGAATTGTTTTTGTTCTCTTTCAAGAAGGTTGGCTTAGGTCCTAAGTGGTCTCACGAATGGGGCTGCATTCACTTTTGCAGATTTTTACTCTTGCCCTGCTGTTGTGCTGTCGTTTGGGTTTGCTGTTGTTGTTGCTGCTGCTGTTGTTGCTGTTGCTGCTGATGTTGCTGCTGCTGCTGATGTTGCTGTTGCAGCTGCGGCTGTTGGGCCAGCGAGACAACTTTCATGCCCTGCAGGGACTTCAAGTTGATTGCGCCGCCCTGGAAGTTGGGCGAGAGAAATATTTGTCCGCCGCCTTGGACAGCGAGAACCACGCGGTTAGGCGTCGTTTTCATCGCAGAGCCCTGTGAAGAGAAAAAGTTTACCCTCCTCTGTTTGAACTGTAATTGCGGTTACTAACCTGCGCTAAGCTGGTGGTGACGTTCTTCAGGCCACCAGCCCCTGTACCGATATTGACCCCCTGCATCTGGGAGGGCGTTTGAACGCGGATGGTTTGGCCGGTCGTGCCCAGGACCACGGTCTTTTGCACATTCTGATGGTTGAGCACTGAGTTGCTGTTCGCCAACACGGTTCCTGTGTTGGTGCTGGCAATCGTTGTCAGCGGGGTCGAAGTTGCCACTACCGTTCCTTGCTTAAGCGCGGTGGGCTGCTGCACCTTCAGTATTTGATTGCCCATCATGACGGTGGAGGTGGTGGGCGCCGAGGACGCTACCATAGCCGCTGTTGACACCGCCTTGTTGATCAACTGCACGTTAGACTGAAACGATTCGAGAAAAGATGATTGAGATGACTGTGTGCCACTGGTTGCCCTTTATACCGACTTACGGTTGAAATTACGTTGCCCTGCAGCTTCAGCGTTTGTCCCCCGATCACGACACTGGCGCCAGTGCCCCCTGGCTGCTGGCCCAGCTGCGCCTGGTTGAGATTTGTCGCCTGCTTGCTCGCGATGAGCACCGGCTTGCCCTGGATGTTGGCAATGTTGAAATTCTGCGCGTTGATCATGCGAATGCCTCCGGCAGAAGTCGTAGTCACATTGGCTGCCTTGCTGAGGAATTTTGCGTTCACCAGCTGCTGGGCGGTAATTTGATTGCCCGAAATCAGTTTGGTGGGAGCCGGACTGACCACGGGCTTGCTGGCGGGGGTGGTGGTTGTGGAAACCGTGCTGGACGATGCCTGAGTGCTGATCAGGCGGGACTGCTGCTGCTGCCCGCTCACAGAAATCAGATTTCTGCCCTGGGACACGACGGCGTATTGCGTGATTTGGGAGCCAGCTGTGCCCGCCAACTGGATTAGGTTCGTCGTTTGGGCGGGCTTGGCGTTGGTCACCCGCAAAGTGGCGCCCTGCTTCTGCAGCAGGCTCTCCAGGGAGATTATTTGGCCGGCGGTGTTGGTCAGCACCTTGGCCATTACGGGGTTCATCGTCTGGGTGCGAATGCCCCCCCGAGATATGATCTGGTTCTGGACATTTCCAGATTTTATAACGCGCGTCACGCTCTGCGGCTGCGACATCACAGTGATGGGCTTGCCAATCGTCTGCTGCAGCTGTAGCGCCGGCTGTTTGATTAAGTTTTGCGTGATGGCGCCCGGCCCAGCGGCCGTTGTAATGATGTTGCCCACGCCGCTCACAACGACTGCCTTTGGCGGAGCTGAGCCCACACTCACAGCAGTCATTGTGCCCGTGGACGTCTGCTGCTGTTGTTGGCCCGTGTTCAGGATCTTCTGCTGCGTCGCAGCCTGCTGCTGCTTTTGAGTGAATATAGGCTGCTGCTTAATGATGAGAGACTGCTGCTGCGTCGGCACCAACTGACAGCCCTGCACGGTCTTGAACTGCGGCTGCTTCAGGTTTTGCAAGAGACTCTGTAAAGAAAGGGCATTCAGTCACAGACAGTGGGAACTGGTCTCGCGGTACTTACTTGTTGCTGCTGCGGTGTCAGGCTGCTTGCACTGATGGTCTGAATCTTCGTGGCGCCGCCGGGCGTCGTTGGCGCTGAATGTATTTGGAAAATCGGCGAACCGATGATGCTGCCCGCCTGCGTCGAGGTGGAGATTATGGTGCCGGTGCCCGTGTTGGTCGCTGTGGAAGCAACCGCTGTGGATGTGCCTGCGTTGATCAGCTTCTGCGGCTGAGACGTGTGCTGAATGATGACGTTCTTGTTCTGCATCAGCTGGTGCTGCTGCTGCTGTTGCTGCTGCTGGGGTATAACGGTGCCAATGTTGCCAATCACCAGGCGCTGCTTGTTGCCCTGCTGGTTGAGAAAGCTCTGGATGATCTGCTTCTGCTGCAGATTGGTCAGGGTCTGGGGGGACATCTTCACCCCGCTCACAGTGGCATTGTTTATCAGCGACAGACCGCCGATGGTTTTCTGCAGCTGCGGCCGAATGGCTGTCGCCGTGATTGTCGGCAGCTTCTGGCCCGTCTGCGTCTGCACCTTGGCCAGCTGCGGCGAGAGGAGCGACTTTCCGCCGGCCAGACGCACGATGTTCTTAGGCGATTGCTGCTGCACAAAGGTGGCTGTGGTCGTGGGACTGACTTTCGTCTTCTGCTGATCGGTGAGCAGGATCGAGTTGCCCATCACCTTAAACTGCTCCGAGTTGTTGATGTTGATGGGGATGATGAAACCTTGCTGCTGGTGTGCCTGCTGCTGTGGCCGAATCTGCTGCTGGCCCGTGGCCACGGCCTGGTTTATGATAATCGGCTTGTTGATCGATATCTTCTTGTTGGGCACTGAAATTTGTTGCTGCGGCTGCTGATTGGCGGCGATTATCTGCTGCGCAGCTGGGAACACAATGGCGGGGCTCGTCAGCGGCTGCACCGACTTCTTCTCCGGGCTGGAATTGGTGGGGTTACTGGGTATTGTGATCATCGTGGGTGTGTTCGCAGCCGACACGTGAACAGTCTGAATTCCCGTAGGCGTCGTAACGATGATCGGTGTTGTGTTCGGCTTCTTCTGTGGCGTCGCAGTGGTGGCGAATATTTTCTGAGATATGAACTGCGTTTGGGGCTGCTGCAGTTGCGGCGATGGCCCCGGCGACATGGCGGCGTCCAGCGATGAGATTTCCTGGGTCTCGATCACCTCGATTTTGTCTCCCGAAATCAACTCTGGCTTGATGAGGGACTTTTGCGCCTGCTGTTGGGCGTTCTTCATGTGGTGAGTGTTCTCGGTAGTCACGATAATGGGGTTCGAGGGCATCATAGCCGGCAAAGAGGACGACGGCGTCGTCGGAGTGGTCACATTCGATTCCTTGACCAGCACCTTGGCCTTGACTTTGCGATTGGCTGGCTTTTTGTGCTTGCCAACGCCCTGGTACTGCTGATGCATGCGTTCGAACTCATCCTCTGACCGATTGCGATGCAAGTAGATCCAGATCTTGCGCTTGGTGTCGTACCGTACGCAGGGGTCGTGCTCGGTGTGCATGCGGTCGAGAGCGCCGCTCACGATGGTCTGCAGGACGTTCTCGGGCGCATCCCGGTTTATGTACTGCGAGCACTTGAGCAGCTCGGATATATCGGCTCGAGTGCCCTCCCCGTTGGGCAGGCGTGCCGTGGCATCCCGCACCAATGTCAGGATGGTTACGTAGCTCGGTCGGTCGCCGATCATCATGCTGTGCCCGCGGGCCTTCGTCAGGGCGAAGATCTGCGTGTAGATGCCCTTTACTGGGCCCACTACGCTCTCGTAGCCGTGCATGCGGTAGGTGAAAGAGCGATGGGGGTTTTCGAAGCGCTCGCGCTCTTGCCGCTGAAACTCGGAGATCTCCTCCATGTTCGATGGCTGTACTGTCCAGGTGGTCGGACACCGGGGCAGCGGCGGCGATGCCACTCGCTCGTTCGACCCATTCTCGTCGTAATCTATGGACTTGCGCGGCGTCATGTCGGCCTTTTGTATCGGCTTGTGGGTCATCTCGTGCTTGCGCGACATCCAGTAGTTGCACAGCTGCACCAGATGCGAATCGGAGTCGCGGCTGGCGCCGATCCACTGGTATATATTCAGCTGCGACTTGTACTCAATGTAGGGGACGTACTCCTCCGGCTGGTCACTAAAGTCGCCGGCTAGAAAATTGATCGCCGATGTGACCAGCGCCGACCAATTGTCCGCCAGGCAGTACCAGTCGTTCAGGGCAGTGATGGGGTTCGTAAGCCAGACGTGGATCTTCTCCCGAAGGTCCTCCAGCTTCATGCGATGATTGGGCGTCGAACAGAAAATGTCACGAATCAGCGCCAAGAAGCAGGCGTGCGTCTCTTGCATGAGTTCCGGTCCCGACACGGCCATGAGTGTCCTGATTGTGGTCTGCTGTTGCGCCTGCGGTGCCGCGTCGTGATGCGAATTGAAGTCCGCCTCGCTGAGGCACGAGTCGTCCATGTCCATGGGCAGATTCATCACGTCGATTCCCTTCAGGTCTGAGAAAGTGGCTATTTTGATTTTGCCGTGGTAGGAGGCGAGTTTTGGCGGCGAGTGGAGCACCGGTTCCGGCTGGTCTTCTGTCTTTATCTCCGTCATGGGGATTATCACCTCTTCCGGGTGTCCGTACTCAGATCCGTTTATGCTGGGTAGATGGCACAGCGGCGTTGTCTCGATCGTTTCCACGTTGACGAGCTCGTCTTCTTCAGAGTCCACAGGCGCCAGCTCCACACTGGGCATTGTATGCACAGCTGGTGGAGAGAGCGGCATAGGGATTTGCTGCTGTGCAGCCTCGATGTAGATTTTGTCAGGCGGCGTCTGCATTGGTTGAGGTGTGGTTGGCTGTAGCTGTAGTAAGGGAGGTTGCAGCTGCATTGGGGCTGGCTGCAGTTGCAGTGGGGCCGGCTGTGCTTGGATTGGCGATGGTTGGAGTTGGTGCTGTGGTACTGGCGGCAGCTCCTCCTTCACTTCGAGCTTCACTTCAACTGCAGCAGCAGCTGCTGCTTCTTCGGCGGCTGCTTTCTCTTGGAGAAGTTTCGCTTTCGGCTTGCGGCCCGGCGTCTTGCCAGAGGCGAAGACACGCTTATAGCTGCCCGTCATTTGGGTCCTTGCGTAAACATCGCGAAGCCGAATGTCATTCGTCTCAAACTCGGGGCGATCCTGAAAGGGAGAGAAGCGCTCACACACACGTTATGCTTCTGAGTTAAAAATGTACTTACCGGCTCCTCCAGCTTGCGGCACTTGTGCTCGAATAAAACCTTTTTGAAGTTGGTGTCACCCAGCACTTCGATGGCGCCATTGTTGTAGAACTTTTTGTAGCGATGCAGCGTGCCCAGTACTTTAGCCTCCTTTGCTTGGTCCACGTCCATTTTCGTGCGCGATTCCTGGTCGTCGGCGGTCATTGACGGCGGGTCGTCCTCGGAATCCTCCTCGCTTAGCTCGGCGATACCCAACTGACTTCTCAACTGCTGAATCTCGGAGTAGAATCGCTTGCGCGCTCTCACCGCGCACACTCCTTTGTCCAGCTGAGGGGTTTTGCGCACCAATCGTTCGACACGGAGCACGGCTCCCGGCGGTTCTTCGTACGCTGAGCGAAGCAGCCGCTCCCTGGACACCAGGACGTTCTTCGCCATGTGGCTAATGCGCTCGTATTCCTGGAATCGGCGCTCCCGCCGACGCGACTTTGCAATGCTTTCGCGGAGGCGCAGCACGTCCGGGCGGTAGTTGCCCTCTTCGAGATTTCTCTGCAAATCAACCAGCGGCGACGCCTGAAATCGATTAAGCTCGTTGCCAAACAGCATTTCAAGAGTGTGCTCCTGTTCCTGTTCGTTATTTTCGGCGAAGTGGGGAAGAAATTTGTTCTTCAAGTACGCCTGGTAGTTGGTGGGGAGCATTCGCCATGTTTCCATGGAGAAGAACTCACGGAAGACTGCCGCGTTCTCGCAAAGACCCTTCGGCAAGTGCAACAGGGTGTCCTTTGTGATTCGGGCCATCTCCACGGAGTCCTCCTGCTGGGAATACTCCTCCTCGTCCTCCTCCGGCTCGCCATCGTCGTCTTCCTCCCCCGAAGATGTTGTGGCTGCGGCCGAGTCTGAATTGCTCTCGGCGTCGTACGAGTCACTGTACTCACTCTCGGAGCTGGCCTCCTCCAGGGTATTTGTGGTTGTGTCCATCGCAAATGTGTTCATACGGGCGCGGTCCTACTCATTCATATCCAACAATCCCAAGCCAAAACACTTTCCAATCGGAACCAATTTGCAAAACAACTAGCACTGGTATGGTACGGGGGACTATCCCAGCAAATCCCAACAAATCCACAACCCTTGGTCACTATCCGTGCACACTGTTAATTCATAAATTCCCAATAATTTCCGCACAAAACTACGTTCAATAGCTGCCCGCCACTTGCGAGCACAATCCTATTCCACACAAAGATTTCTCAGTTACCTAACAAGACAAACATATTAACTGTTTCTGACAATGAAATTAAGCACATTTTCCGCTGCCCGATAGAGACGAGGAATTTTTTCTCTTCTAATTTGTTCAATTTCCTCGCAAGAAAGAAGTTTCTCAAGACAATTTACTGAGGGGGGCTGTCAAATGCACCCAGATTTCGGATGTAGAAATGTCAAAACAAACTTTTCAGTGGTTTTCCGCGTTTTTCTCGATTTTGTGGTAAAATAAATTCGAAATTTACGCAACAGAAATGCGGCTATTCGGGCAAACAGTTGGCGTTTTCAATTTAATCGCGATGATGTGAAATTTTTTTGTACGCGTAGCGAACGAGGCATGACACAAAAAATCTCCGACAGTCGCCTTTTTTATTTCCTTCTCTTGCGTACATTTTCGATTATATTTCTTGGCATTTGGCGTTTTTTTTTTTTTCTTACAATAGTTTTACATCGCGTGCATGTCGCAGTTGGTGGCACTGCTCGCATTGACAGTTTGTTGGAGGTTTGTGTATCTGGTCTGCGCTGTGCTATGGACGTCGTTTGAGATGCTGTGGGGGAGCCAGTGAGTGAGTACAGCAGGCAATCGAATTGTTTTCGAAAAAAATATTTAAAATTTTCTTATTCTTAGAGTATTCAAATTGTGTTTGTGTTTGATGGGAGGCGATGTTCGTTTGTGATAGACAAATGTGTGCTGGGATGAGGACGATGCCATAAGCAATGGAATTGCGTGGTGAGTGTGTTTTTGTTCGCAATTAATTTTTGAAGTGTCCTTTCCCGCTTCGTTTGATAGCCAAAAACGTCACCTATGTAACGAAACTATATTTTTTCTAACGGTTGATAAGAGTATTCCTTAAGGATTGAACTGGTTTGTGTTCGAAAACGATTTGATGGAGTTTAAGCGAGCCACCTAACCTCAACTTTGTGTATTTGACATTTTGTTGCGTAGCCATATCTCGAATTACGGTCGAATTTCTTTAGTTTTTCATATCCAGATATGGGAATAATCTGTGAAGCACTTTGCAGCTGCAGTAGAGATGGAACAGACAGGTGTAGAAAACCGTTGCGCTTTCAAAAATCTAGACCGTAGCTCTATTTTTAAAACCAATGTGGATCTCCAATTGGTTTTTTATGACAGATCTTAGATTTTTCGTGACATTTCTCTGCGAATTGGAAGCATTTTCAGTTAGACGTCAATCTATTTGTTTCATTTGTCAGATTGCGAACCTTTTCGTTGGTCTTACATCTGCAATCTGCAAGATTTTATTTACACAAATTTTCGTAGCTTAAACTTATTTCCTTCCATTCCTCCCCATTGTCCCATTGACGTTTAGGAGTTTGTTGTTCTTAGTCTTTTTATGTTTTCTTTGACTAGGTACTTGGTGTGTTGTATTGAACATATTTTTTAGAACAGTAAAGAAGAACTGATTTTTCCCCAAAATATATATGCAAGTTGTGAAAAGCAACAGCGCCGCCCTTTCTCTTTACAACTTTACATTTGACAGGTCTTGGAAAAAATTCCTATATGTTACAACAAGAACACAAATTAAACTGAAACTAACAATTAAATAGACCGTATGGACCGTGGCATTTAGAATTTGCTTCTGTTCTTCTTTCTTTCTGTTCACTATAAAAATCCCCTTTTAACTTATTTACGATCTGTCATCGCTGAATTGCTGTGGAAAATTTTATATTTAACGAATGCAACCTTGTCTATCGTAGACTTTGCTCTGCAGGCTTGTACTTACTTCCGGTTGTCGATTCGATTGTTTCTTCTACTTAGCAATATGATTTAAGGATATTTTTAAATTCAATGCTTGTCCCACAACCAAATGTCAGTGTCAATCTTTGAAACCAGTCGAAGCGTTCAATTTTGTTTGCTCAAGTCTGATAGGAATTTTTACTCTTTTGACTGGTTGAGAACAGTCAGGTTTTTGTTTTTATTTGACGTTTATTAAGGGTTGCCTGACCTTAGACCAATTGACAGTTTGTAGTACCTATTTTTCCATTGTTTACTCGGTTATGACTTTCGTTTGAGAACAGTTGAAGGAAGGGTAATATTTCCAGATTGGTACACAATTTTCATATGACCTGCATTTACTTCAAAAGATCCTCACAAATTCATTCTGTCGCATCCGTTACGTTGTCAACTTGCTTAAATGCGTCGCAGAATATTGTTTGCGAAACAGTTCCATGTTCCACAGACAGAAAGGGTACATTCAATAAACTAGTTTAGTATGTCTGACAGCTGGTTGAATGTCTGTGATTTAGGTTTTTTTGGGGACGTTCAAGTATCTAGTTTAGTAAGTCTGACGGCTGTCTGACTAGATGTATCTCGGTTTTTATTGAGATGAGATGAGATGAGATGACGTTTATGGAGGGCTAGCCGACGAATCTAGTCAAGAAATTCGTTACTGAGTACTGAGTTGACAGTTCGCATATGTGGCTGACGTAGAAAAAGTGACGTTCCCGACCAATCTAGTTTTTTGCGTTCAGGTTACATCTCATCCAGAGCAATCTAGTCGGTTTAAGATAGCTAGATTCTTGAAAGTGCCCATTGGCCTAGATTCGTCAAGTGATCGTTAAAAGCTATCAAAGTTGACGTTTAAATAGGGTTAGTCGACAAATCAAGTCAAGAATGAAAGGAAATTCAGTCACCACTTGTCTAAAAGAAGGTTTAACCGAGACTGGGTTAAGACCTAAATTGACACCTTTCAGGGGGTTGCGCCTGATATCCATGGCTCACTAGTTCAGCTTATTAAACGCTGTTTAAATTCAACCACACAAAGAGACGTGGCGTAGTTCCTTCTTCTATTGTGACGTACCCGCGCAGAGGAAGAGCGCGTCTAGTGGCGCAATTGCATGCCCCAAAAACGCCATGTTCATTTTTATCGGTTTATCGTAAATATACGCAAAGAGAACTTAAAGATATGTCAACTGAATGGTGAGTGATATATTATTTCCTTTAAGGATCCTTTCACACCTGTTGAAGGAGACATTCACGTCGAATGAATTCCGCCATCAGCCCAATTAAGTTAATTAGCGACATATATCCTCAGCGGTCACACAACTCCACTTCAAATGCTTTCAATCCTCCCCAGTTGGCGCGTTGCTCATGGTGTAACTTATATCTCAAACAATTATCCTTAATAGCATCTCATTGGCAGGGCTCTCCTGGTTACGCACCTCCAACAGAACACACTAGGGTGAGCATTAAATTGAAAACTTCCATCGCACATATGGTGTTTGTTACACCCGCATTTCCACATCTCACTGTTTAAGCGGAAAACTAACGAAAAAGTAATGGCGCCGCAACAATGGCCCCCAACCGTCTTCACAAAACTCCTGCACCTGCCGTGTCTTAATTCCTGCCGGTTTCGAAAAGAGTGCGAGCACGGGGGCGATGTAATTATTTTCGGTCGATCCTTTTGATTCATTTCCATACGTGTGCAACCTAGAAGCACCGGCTTGGTTTGTGTGGGGACTGGGGAGCGAAAAGTTCGAGGCCGTAATGGCCGCACATAAATCATGCAGACCAAAAAGAGTCCTTCAACTGGGTAGGGATGTTCCTTAGGCTTTCGATGAGCTTATGGTTGTTGGGCAGTACTTTTCGCGGCACAATCAAAAGAACTCCTTGTGACATCTCTATGGCCTTTCGCACCCACGAGGGTGGTCATAAACACTCTTTCCTACAAGTTCCCCCCAAAGGGAACCCCCTAAGCGCGCCGCATAATCCTCGACCTCGTTTATTTTTTATTGAGCTACACCGCCAAAAGGCCAATCAGGACCAACAGGACCGACAGGACCGAGTTGCTGTTCGTCCTAATTATTTATTTAGAATTCAATTTCGACACGCAACCGGAAACAATTATCCGATGGGCAACATCCCGACAATCCCAAGAATCACTCGAGAACATTTTCAAATCGACTCCCACTCGAGCATGGCCTCCAACGCAGACACCTGCTCGGCGGAGAGTTTCGCCGAATAACTGATTAATATCTGCGGGTGGAATAGCACTTCCTTGCTGGAAAAACAAAACAATAATGCAGAGTGCCGCCCAGGGCGATCATTGTGATGGCTGAATTTAAAGGCTCGACCTCGCTAAATGGTCCATTTCTCCATCCATCCCTTTAATGTTAATTAATTGAACGGCGCGCGTATTGCTGTGTGCCGCGGGGCAGAAAATTGCCCGACGACGACAGCCAAATGACTAGTGTATGAGTGAATCATGCGCTTCCGACCGACTGTGCTTTGTTCTGCAGCAGCTCAGCTGTTTTATCAATTACCAACCCGCTGTGTGCGAAGCACCCCCGGCCAGGATAGTGTCATAAGCGAGTGTTTTAATTGCTTTTTACCACCACTATAGTCCTACCAGCAGCGCTCGGGGTAGGCATCGCTGCCATTAATTTGACCTGCAATTAATTTGCCCAGTGAGCTGTCAATCTATAGGTACACGCGGGTTGACATATTTCTCGTGAATATGCCGGGCTAATTGTGTCTCAAGGAAGACGTGTTTATTTAAAACTGCCCGCAATACAAAAATGTAATTAAAGCGAACCGAACGAAGGACGAAGGATGATAAACGTTCTCCGTTCGAAAACACAATTTGCGTTTTATCTGCACAAGTCCAGGCGATCCATTTGTGGGTTATGGTGAACGGCATAATAAACCATGCGATTAGGGCGCATCATGGCAGGACATTCACGGGCGGCTGCACAGGACATGCATCTTGGGTTTATTAGCCGACAGAGTGTTTCGGGGCCATTTGCATGGCATCGATTTTCGAATTTATTTATTTTGCTGAACTATGGCTTTGCCATGGATGGATGACGGAGGAGATGTGTGCAGTTTTTCTTAAACCTCTGGAAACGGTGGATATGCATTCACAACTTTCCTATCTCAACCTGTAAATGTACTCAAATTTTTTATCTGTTTGTGTGTGGATTTGTTGAACCCCTGACCCAATCCGTAAGGGTTTTTGACAAGTGGCTTTGATTTCATCGCAATCGGCTGTCGCATTTAGAAGACGAATTTTACGAATTTAAAGTTTTTGAACAAGGGTAAGAACTTCTGGCTGTTGAGCTCGGGGCTGAGCTACCGTTCTTGTCACGATTCTCTATTAGGCACAGAGTTTGTTCTCAAAAGTGCGCCAGTGTAAAACGGGCAGTGTTCAAAAATAAATTCCGCCTTAAATTTCTCGCCCAAGGATGATGCATTTCGGTGGCTGATTTGCGAGAAAATAAGTTTTTAGCTTGAGGTCAAAAGAGTTCCCCTGTGGATGCTGTGCAGATCACAGTAGGTTTGGGTAGTTTCCAATTTTTGAAGACGCCCACCAGCCTGATGGTTGCCTACATGCGATTTGAAAGGACTCTCTACAGAATGTACTTTTTGACATCCCTAGTAGGGTTTTATACACCTTTAAGCCTAGTATCCTAAATGCTAAATGAGTGAAGACTTTTCATCGGCCCATCTACATGACGTTATTAATTTAGCGAGCGAACAGGATACTAAGCTTTACCTTTGAAAGATCCCAGTCTTTTGCCAAATTTATATTAATCCCCTTACAAAAGCTTCTACTTCTGACAAAATACTTTCTAAAGGACTAGCTCGTTATGTAAATAAAACTCCGTTTGATTGGTTTTCAAAGTGGATAAATAAATAAATAAAAAAGTTGGCGCAACAGGTCGGTAGGGACCCTGGGCCTAGCTTCTCACAACCATTTGTTTTGTGTGAGTTTTTCATTTTTGGGATGAATGGAAAGGATCTGCAATTTTATGCCGAGTCCAAACGGCTAATTGAGAAGCTTTTTCTTGAGAGTTATATTCTCGAATGTTTGTCAGACGTTCGCGAGAGGTGGCGCAGTGGAAAAAAATCTTGAGTTGGAATTTGGGTTTCGAACCTGTGAGCCCTCGCTTAGTAGTCCAACACACTAACCACTAAGCCACTGCGCCGACAAAATGGATATTTAATATTAATTATCTTGCACATGACTTTTCCGGTCTGTCGCCTCTTTTCTTCTTCTTTCAATATGGCCGACACCAGCCTGAAGTCGGTTGTCGTATGTCAACTACTTGACTGAACACGTCTACAACCTCTTCGTGGGATGAGTTCAGCAAGGTCCGTTTATCGGCGTGTCAATTATATGCACTGCAAGTTTCCGATATCGTACCTTCATAGATGAAACATTTCTTTCGCATAATTTTTGTTATATAATGGTCCATCAGAGACCTGGCATCTTCTTCCAACAGCAACTTAGCAGATGGAGTATAACAGGGATGGCGAACCTTTTTAGAGCTTCGTGCCATCATACATACAGTCTTGATCTAGTTTTCTATAGTGACTACTAGGAACAAAAATAAATAATTTTAATAAGAAACTAATTTCAGATTAACAAAAAACAGAGCAACAATCGGATTTCTCAATTAGTGACGTCCAAGTAATTATTCATCGCGAGCCACCAATGACACGCGTGCCATGGGCTAGCTATTACTGGAGTATAAGACCCTTATAATGACGGCCGCGTCTCGAGAGATCTGTATTTTAGTATATTTTAGTATAGGTAGACGTTTTCTTATTGCTATGGCAGTTGCCTTTACATACGAACTAACGAAAGTGACGGACAGTTTGTTTCAGTTGTAAATTTTGTTTGTCAAGAGTTGGCGTCTTAAAAAAATTGCGTGAATAATTCTCATAATATCAATGGGGACGTTCAAGTATCTAGTTTGGTAGGTCTGACAGTTGGCTGACTTGATGTATCTCAGTTTGGATTGGCTTAGATCGGTCACATGAACAGCTTTTCTAGTTGACGTTTTTGGAGGAATAGCCGACGAATCTTGTCAAGAAATTCGTGACTAAGCACTAAGTTGACAGTGGCTGACGTGGAAAAATTGACGTTTCCGACCAATTTAGTTTTTGCGTTCAGGTTACATCTTATCCAGACCAATCTAGTCGACTTAAGATAACTAGATTCTTGAATGCGGCCAATGGCTCAATTTTGACGTTTAGTTGCATAGGCTGTCAAGAACTATTTAACGGAAAAGAATTTGCGGGAGCTTGCTCCCCAGCACAAGAGAAAAACTTCTTTTGTTGCAACCGGAAAAAAAATACGAATAGAATAGAAGTCAGTAAGCTAACATAAAATGTAACCGCGCACCATTTTCGTAAATTCAAAGCGACAGCTACTAGAAACCTATTCGAGGCGAGTGCGTTCAGCGTATAAATAATAATGAATGCCATCTGACAGCTTTCATATTGCGACTAGGTTTTCTGAACGGGCTTATTAAATCTAACCAAACTTGGATTTAATCTATCTGCTTCATACGCTTTCTGCAAAGTCTACTTTACAAAAGCAGCTTCTACAGCCCAATAGAAACGTCCAGCTAAATATTAGCCTCCGTATTAATAAACAAATGTGCACAAGTTAGTTAGCTAGTAGACATCAGATAGCATACGAAAATTTGACGTAACTTCTGAATAGCGAGTTGATAACTTTTACGCAGCGTTTATTAATAAGGGGGTAGCTTTTTAGCTTTAATTTCTATCAGGCTGTAGAAGAGTCGACTCATTTATTTAGCTCAAATAAATCAGAGCCTCTTTTTGTGTGTTTCAGTTTCTCGTTCAGGGTATAACCAGAGCTCACCGCACCCAGAAATAATTGAAGCAGTAACATCTGTCAAACTCAACAAATTAAGCGAAACGCTCTCAGAAAACTGAAAAAGTGAGGGAATTGTTTATCGTTGGAGGGATTGCTTTTTTAACTGAATTATTCATTTTTCGATTATGGAAACGATTTTTAATATTAAATTATTTCGAAATGAGTTATTATAAATGTGTAAAAATCAATTAAAATGGAAATATTTTTTGCGGCCCACTCAATACACACACGAAGCAATAAAATTCGGATTTTATATTCGATTTGGCAGCAGAAATCTGAAATCTCAGATCGAAATCTGAAAAGCCAAATCGAAAACGACATTCGTTATACGAAATGAGTGCGTTCGCAATAGAAGTATGCATTTAATAAATTCCCAAGGAGCCTAAAAATCACCAAACTTTAAAGTGAATAAGTAGAGTAAAGGCTGGCACGCAGATCACGTGAAATGCAATTTTTCATACAAATTTTTCACTGCGAAATGTCAAAATGAATTTTCCACATGAAAATTTCACTACGCAGCACGCAGTTCGAGTGAAAAATAGCGCTTTGAAAACTGAGCTGTAGGTGGCGGTACTAAAATCTCTCCACAGCTATTTCACTTGGTTTTTATTGTCCGTCGCATTAATTTGTTGACATTTTGACAAATGATTTGAAGCTTTAAAAATTTATTGGAGTTTCAGATGTTTTTCTAAGAGAATATTAAGTTTTTCGCACTTATAATAGTTTTTTCATTGAATATAATGCGATAATGATATGTGTACAACAGTTTGGTGACATATGGATGACATTTTTCATAAGCAGGGTGCCTCAATAACATTTTTCTACCCAGCTTTGCTAAAAAATGCTTCCTCTGGCTGTTTTATTTTTTAGTATTTAGAATAAAAGTGTGAAAGTTGAATATTAAAGAATTAAGCCTAGTATGCTGGTCGCGTTTAAATTAAGCCCCCATACAAAAATGTCTCCAAAGATAAAATTAAGCAAAGCGGTTAAGCCAAGCAGTACGCAGTTCAGGCTAAATTTGTTAGCCACTGTAAGAAAAATCTCTACAGAATTTAATCAGAGAAAATATCGGTATTCGCAACAAAATTTTAAACGAAAGCAAATTGACAGTAGCAAGTCAATCAACTTCACCAACACAGCTCTTTTTTTTTTACTGTCGAAGTGGTGGAGAGAAACGCTGGAGAGGCGCTTAATTTAAGCTTTCCTGGAACAGCATACTAGGCTTTAGTTGACAAAGTGGGACGCTACAATCCCACAGTGTCGAAAGCGGTCTTCGAAACAACGAAGGAAGTGTATCGCATATTTATTTATTTATTTATTTCAAAATCGCTTACAAAGTAAGACAAGAGTCTTATAAATTTTTGAAAGCCTTAAAATTAATTTAAGAATTTCAGGGTACGATTGAAAACCATTCCAAGGTTTCTAGCGCTGCTCACGTATTCGATTCCTTCGTTTTCAAGATTCAGTGGTCCTAAGACTGATAAATCAAAGATTTTGCGAACGAGAAATTAAAAAAAGGTCCTCAGTCCTCAGTCCTCAGGTCCTCAGCAACGGCATCATTCTTTTCCCCAAACGGTCGACTTATCAGAAGCTGCACATCATCAGCGTAAAGATGGATAAGACAATGTTTAACAACTTTTGGAAGCTTATTTATATAAAGTGAGAAGAGAATTGGGCCAAGAATTGATCCCTGTGGCACTCCATTCAAAACATTGAGAAAGATCGATGATTGACCATTTGCCACCACCCGTTGTTGCCTTCCGCTAAGGTACGAGAGAATCAACTTACAGGACTCTATAGAAAATCCAAGGAAATTACGCAGTTTCTTACATAAAATTGAATGGTTAACAGTGTCAAATGCGTTAGAAGTATACTATGGTCCTTGTCCATTGCGGTTCTTATTTCGTCAGTAACAAAAAGTAGGGCAGGGCGCTTTGGTCTAAAACCAGACTGACAGATAGTTAACAGGTTGTTAATCGATAGATATGTTTGTATCTGCTTCATAATCGTTTTTTCAAACACCTTTGATAGAAACGGGAGGATAGTGGAGGATAAGTGTATGCACTGATTTTTGTCTCTCAATCGGAATTATGCCGATATTCACAATGTTGACTCGCGCGTGCGTTGAGAGATTCAAGAAAAAAGAGAGTAGACTTGAAATTTGAATTCTGCTCTCTACTTGTGTCCATTGGTTTACACCAAACCGAACTTTGAATCTGTCCTGCTCTACTCCCTCAACGAGCATTCGATTCAAAGTAACATTTGGTTTTACAAAACCACTCTTTGGCATTTAAAATCGTAAAGTTCCGATAAAGCGGGTCAAAGCGCGCCGACGAACGCATTCAACGCGACATTGTGAATTGGGCATTACTGTTCAATCCTCGTCAACACAAACACATGCCAGACAGTGAAATATCCTCTAAACACAAATAGTGCCCCATTCACCGTAAGACAATTTTCGATATTTCGCTCGCTTTTTGACTTTTCGTAGCGCATTTTTCCCTTGAATATCCCTGTGAGGGTGGGTATTTTTTTCCATCGTCCCGCTGCCAGTTTCTACCCCACTGCGCACTCATTACCAATCATTTCGCAGAATAATCATTTTCCAATTAACTAAAACCCTCGTTCACTGTGGCGTATGTGGGACATTTTTTGTGTTCCATCAGTCAAGTGCATCATACACACAAGCGCCGCTCGTTCAACACTCATTCGGAAACAATTACCCCGAGTGCTGAATGTACTTGTCATTTCATTTGGAACAAAGCGTCCTGTGCACTCCTCCACGTATATTTCATTCGGTTCCTAATACTGGCACCCACCGTATGACACTAAAAAGTTTTCAATTTACTGAAGGAGTTTTTTTTTGTTTCTGCTGTCGGATTGATTTTCCGAAGAGGAATCCACACCCACACACATGTATGTGTTACTAGTTGGACATAAAATCACCGTACAACACATTGGACATTGTCCGGAGTGCTGTAGTGGCGCCTCCTTCAACAAGCCCTCCGCACATCCTGACATCCTGAGCATTTAAATTGCAAATTTCAGCAGCAGGAGGGCGATGAAAGTTTTCTGGAAATCAATTGAATAAGCACGTGATGCGATTTGAAGGGCGACGGCGATGACGAAAATTCCCCTGATGAGATGGTAATCTATCAGGAGAAGGACGATCCAGGAGGCAGCAGAAAGAGAATGACTGGACAATGATTTGGTGTGATCGCACAATATGTTGACAATGTCCTTTTTTCCATTTGCAATGCAAGCAGTCACCAAATTGAAATGAATACGGACGCAAAATTGAATTCAGTGTTTGGTTAGCGTTGTGTCCTTGCCCATGGGTGACCAGGATATACATATATTTACGAGTATCTGACACTTGTGTCAGCGAGATTCATGTATACACGTTGTGGTGGCGAGTTTTTGTTTGGTGTTGTTTGCGGCTTCAGCTCTTGATGAACGTGTGGCGCTGGCATGTCCTGTTCGCGGCGCTGATCCGTTTCAATGAACAAGTGCTGGCTATTGCCAAAGCTGGTTAACTGGTTGGGGCAGCCCAACTTAGTGCGCACTTCATCTGCAAATATCAATATGCAACACACACCGACTGGCATGTCTATGGAAACTGGAAAACCTGCCCTTGATGTGTAATTCAATTATCCTTTGTTGTGCTGGCCAAATGTTTTTGTTTCGGCCTCACTGGGCACGGAGAGGTGAAAGTGATGTCGGTTTGACCAGGCACTCCTCTGCACAAGAAGGCGGGGAATTCGGCTTTAAGTTTGAACGTCCTCCGAGTGAGTTAAATGAATCTTTGTCCATCCGCACTGGGTCAGTAGTTTAACCCTGATGCCCACACAAACAATTTGATTAAATGCACAGAAAGGATTTGCAGGAGTCCTTGCCAGCATTTATTTATCTCAAATCCCCCTCGAAACTAAAAGATCCAAACCCCTCTCCAGAAACTTACGCGAATCGTCTGAAAATGCAACTCAAGGATGCACCGTGAATTAAACTCCAAAGGAAGCACCGCCTCTAGTCCTTGTCCTACCGGGTAAAATGTGCATAATTATATATCCCTGGATTAAACAAGTCTTTTCACTCAGAGAAGAGTTTCAAATTTCAATTAAAACAAGCAGCACGGGAACTTTCAACTTGATTCGCAAGCATGGTCGTCAACATCCGAAAGCGTTACAACGTCCCCACTTCAAGGATAATCATCGATGCAGCATAGTTTTAATGGTCTTCAAGGACACACGGTGTGAACAATACTGTAGATGATAAATGAGAACAAAATTACCTGGCGCCCAATTCGAAATTCAATTGAATTCTCTCGCGTTTTTCCTTTTCTATGGGGGCGCACTCATCCTTGTGACTCATGTGTCACAGTTGACAACGTGGCGGCTGCTTCAGTGCTGGCATAATTTCGGATTGAAGTGAAAAATTTAATTTGCCGCGACGTGCAATGTGGAAAGTCCTCATCAACCTCCCAAAACGGGATTATTTATGTACGCAAATGTTCTGACGCACGTGTGGACGCGATGGGATGTCTAAGTAAATAACAAACACACCTATTGCTCTGGTCCCGCTTGCGATGGATTCAGATTGGAAGCACATGTTCCATAAATCAAAACGCCTAGCAACTCTCACAGTTAGGCGGAGTGGGACGCAAATGATTGTTTGCAAGTTGAATAAATTTGTTGGCGACACATTATTGTGTTGGAATTTAAAAGAAATTGACAGCAGACTTGTCAAATAGATAGGGAATTTTGTTTGCACTTTGCACAGGGCAGTAGTCTGGCCAACGAGTGGTGGTTGGACAGGGGAACTTTTAGCTAGTTCTACATATTTCTGTAAGGAAGAGTTAAGAGGTCACTTGAGGGTAAATTTGGCAGGGACTTGACATTTTCTACAACAGAATACAATTTGCACAAGGTGGGCCAAAATAAGTCATCCGATGTTGTTTGGCTCTCTTTTTTTTTCTAAGTAAAAAACTTCGATTCTGTTTTCTGATTAAGTTTATTGGAACCTTTAGAATTTTATTGGTCAAGTCGAGAAGATGATGTCGGCGAAATGGGCGCCGTCACAATTGATTGGCATACGGGATCGTTTTATGGCATTTTCCATCACTTCGGCGAGAGCTTCGGGCGACAGATTCTCGCACTCGTGTCGAATGTTGTCCTTGAGGGATTCATGGGTCACGGGACTTAGAAAAACCCCACAAAAAAAAGTCTGGAACGGGTTAACCGGGCGATCTTGCGGGCCAGTGCAAATCGCCAAAACGAGAGATGAGGCGCCGACTTCAGAATATCGGTTGTGGCTCGCGCAGTGTGTGCCGTAGCTCCGTCCTGTTGGAACCACATGTCCTCCAGTCCTAATTTGTCCGATTGCTGCTGAAAAAACTCGGTTAACATGGCCCTATAGCGCGCACCGTCCACTGTTGTCGTTTGACCAGCGGCGTTCTCTAAAAAAAAGCCCGATGACACCTCCAGCGTGAACAGCGCACCATGCAGTAACTTTAAACGGGTGTAATGGCTCCTCGTGCACTACTCGTGGATTTTCCCTGTCCCAGAAGCGATAGTTTTGCTTGTTCACGTACCCGCTCAGGTGGAAATGAGCCTCATCGCTCATTATGATTTTGGTCGAAAAATCGTCCACTTCGTCCTCGAGATTGAGTATGGTTTGGGCGTAGGTTACACGCGTTTGGCGGTCGACAGGCAGCAGCTGATGCACGGACTGGACTTTGTACGGGAACATGCGCAAGTCTTTGACCAAAATTCGCCTTAGGGACGACCGGCTGATGGCTAATTGCGAGGCACGGCGTCTGGTCGATCTTTCCGGCGACAGCTCGACATCCTCGTCAACAGCGGCGATATTCTCGACAGGGCGCTCCGGGAACGGCCACTCTTGGCAACGTCTCGTGTGGTCCCATACTCTTCAAGGTTGGTGGCCAAACGGCGCAGTGTTTGCGCAGTCGGTGTTGGACGGCCAGGGAATCGGCGACGGAATTCGCGCTGCGCCAACACTAAAGACGAATTGTTACGCAAACAAATAGACACGACTATTCCGCGTTCTTGGGGAGTGTATCGCTCCATGGCTTGTTCACTTGTATTCTACATCTGTCTAGTCCACAAATGTCGAAACAGATATGACAATGGCGGCCATTTGCAAAAATAAGAGCATCTTGCAATAGGGTGATCTCTTTTGGCCCACCTGTTAGAACAAAAAAAAATCCTAAACAAGTTGACTGCCGAGTTCGCCATCACTTTTTGACAGGCTCAACGTACACTTGTTGGACTTGTGGGCCTTTTCTTGGCTTTACAGTCGTAGTCATCTATAATCTGCAGTAAGTGGAATTTTCCGGTGGAAATCCCATGTGCGGCACCTTCCTTTTAACTCCATTTTGGTTGCACCTCAGACCTCAGGTTGGTCCATAGCTAGCTACAGCTGGTCATGCTATTAAAACGGATCCTTAAAAAATAGGGCCGCCATCGTAGGTAAAGGCTGTTTTCACCGTGTTACCGGAAGATGATTCTGGGGGAACTTGGCATTGATGCCTTTAGCTTGTTGTACATATTTGAATCGATTACTTGCCTCCTCGACTAGGTCTCTATCAAGGTACGATCCCAACAGCCAGGACCGAGATCATAAGTCGCTTTTGAAAGCACTTTGAAGAATGTTTCTCCGTCGGTATTGCTTCAGGTCCACGAACTCCTACATGTAAACCAGTTAAAGCAAGTTTATCACAAATGGCTGCATACCTTCGGGCTGATTCGAAGCAAGTCACTCTTATTGCTGTTTGCTGTCTGCTCTTCTTTGCTTTCCTTTGGTTTTTTTACAGATTGACAGTGATTTTTCTTGAAAAGTTTATACTGGCAGCTGGCAGAAGTGGAAATTCTGAATTCGCAGCACCGGCTTCGGTGCTTCGCGTCTTTGACGGCTTCGATTCTGCTCTCGACATGATTTTGAACGTCTTTCCTGTAGCGACGGCTCTGAATCGACTCTCTATCGGCTCTACATATTGGATGCCACTAACTTTCTTCAGAGAAGTTTGTTTTGCAGCTAGATGTCCTACCTCTCCTGGCACTCCTCATCAGGCCTCTTAAACCTAGAACATCAGTAAACTTCCTGGCATTTTGCTGCTACTCATCTTTTGAATATCAAATCCGGCAGAGCATTAGGCTTCCTCAGAGGTTTATGCAAACGCTGTGGGCAAAGGTCCTGAAAGACTCTTTTGCGATCACGTGCGGAACTTCCTCCTCTTCAGTTTGGTTGTCTACTCGTCATTGGTCCGAAGGGAATTGTGTGCGTCTTTGTCTTTTGGCCTTCACAATGAAATCAACCTTGTTTTACATAGAGAGACACTTGCAAATGCCGCTCTTGCTCCAGATTTTTCCCATAGAAAAAGAAAATTCCGTCAACGTAGCATATCAGGCCAAGGAAAGGCCTTCTTTTTGGACACGCACTTTTAGTCACTGATATGAAATTCGACTTTTGAGCAAGCTTCAACTACATAAGATGTAAACCACTGGGTAAAAACGGAAAGCCCTCCACAACAAATCACTTTCTAGCTTCACTGACGCACGGCTCAAAGACCCCTAAGGCAGTTGGTGATCTAATCTTTTCAGAGGACCTAGTTCTTGACCTTTCCATCTGTCTTCCGAAGCATTGTAGTCCTTTGAAAGCCTCAGCCCGATTAGTGCGGCTTCAAGGGTATCAAAGGAGATATATATCGCCACCCAAGCTGCCATCAAATCTTTACCATCCAGCCAAACAGGATTTAAAACAAAGAAAAGTTGCCCGATATCTCTCAACGGTGCAGTTGGATAGTGCAACCTCAGTCCCCATCCTTTGTTACATTCCTGGTCACTGTGACATCTCAGGAAAGTGTGCGAACTGCCTCTGGCGTTTATAGCAAAAAATCGTAGAACTTTCGTTTAAAACTTGGAAAAAAAACCTCTCACGTACAATATCTTGTGTAACGAAGCTTCCTCGCCACATTTCCGACCTCAATTATGTGTCAGACGTGCGCAAGAGGCGCCAAAAACGATTGGACCCAATGAAATGCCAGTCCCATCAAGTTACATTCGCATTCCGCACTTCAAACTAAAACCAGCCACTTGGTTGGTATGTAAATTTTGTGTAAACGCCAACTGATCCCATTTCCATTATTTCGCCAACTAGCGCACGACTCCATTAGGCGAAAAGTTTTAATGAACAGCCACCATATCGTGAACACCAGCACCCACATCAAGCAGTGACATCCACACCTAGCGACCGACCGACCCACCGACCGTGACTCAACCTCAATCAACATTTACATTTCCATTTTCAATCCCAGCGATTCTAACCTCATTAACATAATAATGTAGGCACTGCATGCAAGGACATCACAATTACTTTATTGGGTTGCCCGCCACGTCCGGCCGATGGCACGAGTTCCTCTATGCAAATGCCAACGCAACAGTGTTGAGTGCGCAATATCTACACACCGTGTTCTGTAATCCATCCAAGGATGACCTCAATCGCACTGGAAACAAAAATACACACACCCGACCTTCACGTGGAATTAAAGCACTTTTTGCTTTCGTTCAAATGTAAGGCAGTCCCGGTACCAGTAACCAGTCCCGTCCCGTCAGACGCTGTGCGCTTAACCTTCATTTTTATTTAATTAAGCTAAACGAAAACATTTCCAGCAGGTCCTTTTTGATCTCGGTGCCAAGTGGAATGGGCGTGGATTTTAATATCCCCGTCCCCGAATCTGTTCTTCCTCAAAAGACACTTTAATTTAATTCAAAGAGAGCGATGCCTGTTGTCGGCGGAGGGCCGGACGGCATGCAAAATGTTTTAGGATATCGACAATACACTTTTCGTGTTCGAAAAAGGGGGGGGCGAAGACTAGGACGACGGTGATGGTGGTGTCACCGACATCACGCCTCTTAACCAACTCCTGGCAGAGCAATATGTCTTTACAGACTGATGAAACAAGTTTTCCAGCATAATTTGAATATTTTGGCAAAATGCGAGTATCCTTGTGTAAGTCTCTCTCTCTCGCTCTCGGGAGAAACAAACAAAAACACGACAAGCCGGGAAAAAAAGGAGCAACGCGCCGTGTTCTTCGTTGTGACAACAATGGACACTTTTTGTTCGACATCGGGGTATACATATCCAAGGAAGTTTTAAAATGTTGTTGTTGTTGTTGTTGTTGTTGTGGCTGTCTGCAGTTTTGAATGCAAATGTGGACGGTCAGAGTTTTTAAGCGGTTTGGAATTCATTTCGTAAAACGTCCACGTCCGGCTGTGTTACATGGTTACATCATTTCATTGACACTACCCGAAGTCGTATGTATGCACAGTTGGCTGTTCTGTAGTTGAACTAATTTAGTTAGTTGCTTCCGCAGGAAGATGGAGCTTATGGTGTCAGTGTCAAAAGTGATTCGGTTTGTCGGTGTAGTAATGAAAGATATATGCATTTTGGATGAAAGTTTAGATGAGATTGACTGGGGATAAATGAACTCCATGAATCAGTTTGTGCTTGAATAGAAATTCTGTCAAACATGCAGCGCCCCCTTAAGTTTTTCTGCGGCAATCAAAACACTGCGCGGTACTAGTACCTAATCCCTTTTAGAGTTTGAGGTGAATTTTACAAACTCACGTTTACGCGTCAGTTTAAACTGTCTATTGTGACGTCTATTGAAGGAGAAGGTTAAAAATCATTTTTAGAAAGACTGCAGACGTTCAAGTTTCTAGTTTATTAAGTCTGACAGCTGTCTGACTAGATGCAGAATACACTAGACTAGATTGGCTGAAATCGGTCATATGAGCAGCTGTTTTATAGTTGACGTTTATGGAGGGGTAGCCGACGAATCTAGTCAAGGAATTCCTGACTGAGTACTGAGTTGACAGTTCGCATATGTGGATGACGCAGAAAAAGTGACGTTCCCGACCAATCTAGTTTTTGCGTTCAGGTTGCATCTCATCCAGACCAATCTAGTCGTCTTGAGGTTGAGGTAACTAGATTCTTGAATGTGCCCACTGACTCGCTTGACACTCACAGAGTTAACTGTCAAAAGGGATGTGCTCAGCTTTTTATTCAAACTAGGTCCATTGGCGTACATGGTTTAAATCGAACGCAATTGATGTAAATCGATGTCAATTGCGCAAAGTCTATACACGTTCTCATCAGATTCAGATTGAGATGAAGAGAAAATTAACAAAATAACGAGTAACGAGCAGTTCCTCCCTTGGCTCGAAACAGCTCAGAGAATTACTCAACCGACAGGTACTCATAAATATGTCAAATACACAAAGTTGACAAGAAACAAGTTCAAAGTCCGTCTTCAAAATCAATCAATAAAGAAAATTCGGCGGTGGTGGATTGTTTTTCCTAAAGCCTAGTAAGCTGTTCCCAGAAACCTAAAATTAAGCTCCTCTCTAATGTTTCTCTCCACCGCTTCGCTTAATGTTCGCTTAATTTTGACAGTGTAAGTTCCGTAAAAAAAAAAAAAAAAAACTGTGTTCGTAGAGCTGATTGACTTTCTACTGTTAATTTGCTTTCGTTTGAAATTTTGTTGCGAATACCGATATTTTCTCTGATCTGTCAAAATTTAGCTGTGGAAAAATGTAACAAATTTAGCCTGAACTGCGTACTGCTTGGCTTAACCGCTTTGGTTAGTTTTATCTTTGGAGACATTTTTGTTTGGGGGCTTAATTTAAGCGCGAGCATTATACTAGGCTTAAATTGGAAGACTTTTTCAAAACCTGTTTGTGAACAGGAAGATCTCACTGAATTGGTGAAGCTTTGTGGTCATTTGTCAGACAGTTAAACAGTGCTCTAAGACCAGCACTCTTTGCAGTCTTTTTTGACGAAATTTGCCGACTTTTTCCTGTAGTTTTTGCTAACCGTCCTAAGAATTGTAGGCTCAGTATTTACCCAAGTAGAAACTTGTGACGGTTATCCAAATTTAATTTCAATTATAGTCACCGCACGGTATATTTGACTCAATTTTGTGGTAACCATTTGACATTTTTGTTACCATTACACGACTCAACGATACAAATGTCCTTTACTGAAGCATACAAAAACTATGATGTTGCAATTTAATGTTAGCAATTATAAGCTACGCAAATTGACTGCGCACAGTCTGATTTGTGGCCACTGAATGCAACTATAATATTTTCTGAAATGAAGTAACAGCGATGAAACTAAAGGGTTTTTCAATAAGAGCGCTACAAAAGTTTTTTTGAAATAAAACAAAAACGGTTTTGGATATCAATGAAATTCTTTATTCCTGTGAAAGTACGTTCGATACCATTATGTATGGAACTCGATTTCTTTTGCATGGCCACCACGGGCACGCTCGCAGAAGTCCAGACGCTGAACCCAATTTCCGACGGTTTTCAAGCATAAATCGGCCGATACTGCTGCAATTTCACGTTTGATAGTCGCACGAAGTTCATCAATCGTCGCTGGCTTGTTGGCATAGACCGTAGCCCCCACAGGAAATAGTCTAAGGTCGGCAAATCGCACGACCGAGGCGGCCAAGCGACTGGACCATTTCGTGAAATAACACGTTCTCCAAACTTGTGGCGCCTCCAAGTCCATATCATCCAATTGGGGCCAACAATATTCGGTTATCATTGAACGGTAGCGATTCCCATTCACAGTAACGTGCCGGTCTTGATCATCACGGAAGAAGTACGGCCCAAACCACACCAAACCGTAATTTTTTCGGGATGCAATGATGACTCATGGAGTACGTGTGGATTGCTGCCTGACCAATACCGCATATTTTGTTTATTGATGAAGCCATTCAGCCAGAAATGAGCCTCATCGCTGAAGATGATTTTCGATGAAAATCCGAATCCTTTTCAAGTTGTTGCTCAGCCCAATTCACGAACATACGACGCTTCTGGTGGTCAAGCGGCTTCAGTTTTTGCGTCAATTTAATCTTGTAAGGATGTAGGCCAAGCTCTTTTCGCAAAATTCGCCCCAACGACGTCACAGAGATGCCCAACGCTTGAGAACGACGTGTGAGAGACACATTTGGGCTTTCTTCAACTGAAGCCTCAGCGGCAGCAATATTCTCGACACTACGGGCACTTCTTTGTCTCACTGGCACGGGAACATTTTGTACTGTGCCTGTGGATTCAAATTTTTCCACTAGACGCTCAATTGTTGATCTGCTAGGACGACCATAAATTGGACGTAGCGCCCTTAACGTTGAGGCCACTGACTCCGAATTTCGGTAGTAAATTTTAATAATTTCGACTCGTTGTCTTTCCATCATGAAATGGCAAACCTTACTGAAGAGAAATGTCAAAAGAGCGGCAAGAAATTCGGCGTCGTTTGCTGTCCCTGTCGCTCTACTTTTATAGCGTCCCTGTTGAAAAACCCTTTATAACCATCAATTTCTACTTGGGTAGTGGGCTGGACTCTTCAGGAAAACACACAAACTACATCTCACTTCACTGACAAACATCCAGTGTCGTGCGAGAAAGCCGTTCAGAATTTGAACAAAATTGTTTGTCCCTTCCATTGGTCCCAAATAGAAAAGCTCTCAAAAAAAGGAGGGTTAAGTGAGACCTATTGCCCTTTCTTTTCTTACAGACAACTATTTCTACTCCAGTTGCAAAAAACCGTGCTTAAACAATATTGCACGTCTAAGGCTGTCGACCTATAAAACTGGGCCTCTTTATTGAACTTGGACTGTCGTACGTACTTATGGTGAATCCCCTCTACCATCCCTGATAAGTCAAGTACTTTCCTTCCTTTCCGGGTACTCGCATTGGTAACTTTCTGACCACAGTGTGAACAGAATCCCCACAGTTTCCAAATGTAAACATCTCTCGCCTGACAGCAAATTTGACAAAGAAAGAGTTCGAAAAGTCACATGAAAACCTCTTCGTTCAACAACTCTGCCTCCCGTTCTGAAATTCAATTTCCTTATTTTAATTAAATATCCCGTTCTTCACCCATCACCCAATTTTCGCCCAGTTGGTTGAAAAATGGCAATTTAATAACAGAATGTGACACCTGTCAATTTGGTGGTCGGTGCGCTGCAACACCCACCCGCATTCACATACCCGTCAAAAACTTCTCACCCATCCAAAGTAACAACATATCCTAAACAAACATCAAAGGCAGGACCAAACAAAAAAAGGGACAATCGGTAATGGATATTAATGACCAGGGAGTCCTCCTGTTTTACCTTTTTGCTGGCATTTCCTATACTTAGCCGATCTCCTCTTGGCTCACATAACTTTGAGCCGGCTGAGACGGTAAGGCGTTTAAGATGATTAATAATGATTTCCAAGTCCTTGCGTGACTGCTCTACGTGTGCAGGAGCTTTCCATCGATTTATTTGCATAGTTTCGGTTAAGTGTCGGATGATTAATATACGGCACCTATGGCCGAAATGTTTGCTTAGACTGCTGAAACTTTGTTGATTTGTTTGAAAAGGATAAATTCTAATTTTAGTTGCTAAGTCGTCGGCAAGAATGGCGGCGCTGCTAATCTACAGGTTATAACGAGTGAGAGAGGAAGGAGTGTCCCAAACGAAAATGTGATGAATTGAAAAAATGCTACGTTAGTAGCACTTGCAATGAACGAGGACGTTTCGAGTTAGCCAGTTGAATTTGGACTGCGTTCAGAAGGAAGTTCTTGTGAAGCTGGTTGACAGCTGTCAATTGTCATAAGACAGAAACATACATTGAAATGAAAGCAAACGTAGAAGGGACCTGTGCCGGTGTGAAAAAAATTCCTATATCTGTACTATAATTTTTAAAGAATAGTTGACCAAGTCAACTTCTTAAATGAATGCATCTCAAAGCCTTTCGAAAAGCACGTTCCATTGTTAATAAGAAACTGCACACCCCTCACAAAACCATGGTCCTGACATCAGATTCGCTCGCTCATATTCGAGCGCGACAAATCTTACAACCGCTGGAAACGTTATCGCTTACACGAGCATCTTTGCATATTCCGATCACTTATGAACCAAGTTGTAATGGCAATAGGTGGGTACGCACGGCAAAGCGCCAAATAGAGGGTTTTCCAATAAGAGGTGTTATTTTAGTATTCAAAGAAAAATGCCATTTTTTGAGATAAATGATCGGATGTTTATTTCATTATAAAGAGGAAGGTATGTCGTTAATAATGAAAAGCAACATCAGCCAAATGGACATACAGGACCATATCCTTTTCATGAAATTTTCCATAACCAAATCGCAAAGTGGCTGCCCTCTGTCCTCGGTAGCCTCACGAATTTTATCTTTGAGGTCTTGAATCGACGCTGGGCTGTTGGCGTAGACCTTATCTTTCACGTGGCCCCAAAGGATGAAGTCGCGAGGTGTTAAATCACATGATCTCGGTGGCCAATTGTGATCACCTCTTCGAGAGATAACACGGTCCGGAAACTTTTCCCATAAAAGATCAATGGTTTCGTTGCTTGTGTGGCACGTAGCGCTGTCTTGTTGAAAGTAAACGTTGTCCAGATCAATACCATCCAACTCCGACCATAAAAAATCATCTCCCAATTCCAAAGAACGACGAGGAATGGACAAACCTGGGTTTTCTTCAACACTTTGGGCTACAGCAGCAATATTCTCAGTTGTTCTTGAGCGGCACGGGTTTTATTCTTCACATCACTAACTTGTCCCAACAGCTCGAATTTTTCCACCAATTTATGTATTGCGGTCCGACAAGGTGCGTCACGACGGCCAAAAAATGCTTTAGTTTTGCGAACTGTGACTGCAAGATTTTCACCATTTTTGTAGTGAATTTTAATAATTTCAATGCGTTGTTGAAGCGTGTATCGTTCCATTTTTAGTAATGGCGTAGTTTCTACTTGTCAAATGCCAAAGAATAAAAGCTTCAAAAGTGACAGCTACCGAAATAGCGGGTCATTCACAACAACACCTCTCATTGGAAAACCCTTTATAACCAATATTTTCAATAACACTTTAACAACAGGTGCGTATATCCGGTACAGTGGAAAATAGCTAAGATATTACCTCAGTAAACACTCGGGGAGACGAATTTAGACCCTGCAATCCTACCTTTCATATCCAAAGTCCTCGAAAGACTCCTGCAAATTCAAATGACATTTTACTTAATTACTTGAAATTTACTAGCAACTAAACAATCTGGTTTTCGAAAGGGACATAGTTGTAAATATGACCGAAAATATGCGACAAGCCATGGACAACAATTGCATTAGTTTTCTAATCCTCTAAGGCATTCGATATGGTCGACCACTCCGTTTTATGTAGAAAACTTCTTCGACACATCAACTTCTCGTCCTGTGCGGTCAAGCTTCTTTTCTCCTACATAACAGCCCGTTCACAGTTCAGTTAAACAATGATATGCGGGGTTCCACAAGGCTCAATCTTGGGCCCCCTTCTGTTCTCGCTCAATGTTAATGACCTACCATCTATAGCTAAACACTCCTCAATACACATGTATGCAGATGACGTGCAACTGTATTTTAGTTGCCCACTCGGTCATATTGAACACGGTATAAGCTGTGTTAACGAAGACCTCGAAGACATCGCTTGTTGGTCCCAGAAAAATGGTCTCATATTAAACCCTCTCAAATCTAAGTCTCGACTTTCCTCCTGTAATCCTTCATAATACCCCGGTAACGATGTCAAAACCGCCAAAAATCTCAGCATGGTGTTTAACCGCACATTAACCTGGAACACCCATATAAATACAGTAGTGGGTAGAACATATGGTATTCTTTCAACTCTCTGGGCAACACAGTCCTTTACCTTAAGAGTGCGTACGTTACAGGCGAAAACGCTGGCCATATACCTACTCTAGTCCATGGTTGGCAAATATACTCCTTTTGTGACTCCGTAAGCAAAAGAAGGCTCAACCTGGCATTTAATAGTATAATACGCTATATTTTTTTGGGCTACGTAAATACGACCAGGTATCAAATTTTTCTAAACGTCTGCTCGGCATGACCTTTGAAAATTTCCTTTAGTATCGTGCCCTAACTTTGCTCTCAAACATCCTCCTAAACCATCAACCGCAATATCTATATGAAATGTTTACCTCTGCATCCTCGCGGATCCTAATTAACCCGCGCCATGCCTCCCTTACATCCGAACGCCAATTTTTTGTGTACTCAATCCGCCATTGGAATTCTCTACCGTGCTTTATAAAAGAAGAGGACGACTTTGCGAGATTAGGTCAGCAATTTTAATATAAGTTAGCTTGTGCATTTTTTATTTACTATTTTTTGTTTGTAAAACCCTAGCTCTCATATTGTTTATCTTAATGTGAATACGCATTTCTTTCTTAAATAAAAAAAAAAAAAAATTTTTAAATAAATAGTTGGCGCTACAGGTCGGTAGGGACCCTGGGCCTAGCTTCTCGCAACCATTCGTTTTGTGTGAGTTTTTCATTTTTGGGACGAATGGAAGGGATCTACAATTTTATGCCGAGTCCAAACGGCTAATTGAGAAGCTTCTGCATGACAGTTATACTCTCGGATGTTTGTCAGACGTTCTTAAATAAATAAATAAAATAAAAATATTTTTGGTTGCTCTACAAAAGGTTTGGGAACCACTGACTGGCGTGGTTGTTGCCGGAGGTCTAGCAGTAATTCCATTGTAATCCTGGCTGTATGCGATGTGGCACCGTCTTGTTGATACCACATGTTAATCAAGCCCTTAGCATGAAGTTGTGGCGTTAAAAAGTTTTCAATCATATCACGACATCGCTCCCCATTCACAGCACGGCGTCGAATTGAGGTTAATGGATTTTTTTCAACACTTCCTTGAGCAGCAGTAATGTTTTCAGCCGATCTTGCAGTACGTTGTGGTCCCTGCTTGGGCCTATCACCTACAGACCCTCTTTCTTCGAAATCATTCACTACAAGATAAATAGTGCGTTTTGTTGGCAAGTTGTTTCTCCCAAAAATTTCACGTAACTCATAATTCTCATCGTCACAGTAATCGATGATTGATTTTGATGAAATGTTTTAACGATTAAAACACGTTGGTCTATCGAATATATTTCCATACTAAATTTGCAGCGCGTCTACTTAACAACTGCCAAATATGAACTGTCAAGACTAATGTTTAACAAAATGGCGGCAAAACAAAGTAGTATACCCGGCGGACACCCTGTATATGCATTTTTTTTTCACTGGCATACCCAGTGTTGTGGGCAGTTTATAAAATTTGTAATCATCCACCTCTAACCAGCTACAGTTATATTTACAATTGTAATAAATAATTTAAGTAGTAAAAAACATGTCCGCTCGCTTTTTTAAGATCTGTCTTAAAAATATACAGAAAATACTGTCATTCATGTTTGCAGAATGTAAAACTAACTCGCACAGTACACAGCGCATGATGCGTTTTATATTTCGTCAATTTGTCACTTGTCAGTTGATATTTCACAGTCGTGGACAGTGGTCGATAGCAAACTGTTGTAACGCATTTAACTCCGCGACCATTTTTTAAAAGACTGTCAATAAGAACTGACAGAAACGACAGTCGACACAACCTGACAGCGGAATAAAATTGATTTGAAATGCAAAACACCAATCAAAAGAAAACATTCCTCCCAACATCAAATCTCGTATGAATCTTAAGAAAGATTAGAACTCGCGTTTAAAAAAATAAAAGTAGTAGAAGTTAAGTTCATGAGCTGACAGAAACTTTGTAAACAACAACGAGAAAGCTTTGACCTCTCTGTTGAAGTGCTCAGTTGTCAATTGGCGCAAGTGTGTTAAACTGTTTGACTATGTTTCAAAAAAGTCGTTCTATACTACCTTTTAAGATTTTATTTAACAGAAGTGTGAATTGTATATAAAACGTCATTTAAAACGTCACTGAAGCTGTCATCTATAAACATCATTTCGAGTTCTAATTGTTACAGGGTTGTTTAAAATCACTGCCCCGATGTTGTTTCGCTATATCTTTATTTTGTCCTTTAAGTTTTGTTCTATTACTTTTTGATGACAATTCGTTTAAGACGCCATTGTTGATGAACATTTTTACTGTCTTTCAATCTCGGCGATCAAAGTTCTGAATCGCTCACCAATCACAGTCACGCACGGCGTTGTCAAAATTACGCCCGTGGGCTTCCAGCACATCCTCCGCCACGCGTTGTTCAAGCGTCTTTACTTTGATTGATCAGTTGACATATGATTGGAAATATGCATAGAAATCCGCGTTCAGATTTCCCGGTCAAAATCACTAACTATTTGTGCGAGTCGAGGAGTATAGCGTTTCTGCATCTGTTTATTTCACAACTATCGAAACAAAACTGACAGTTGTCTCCATTCTCAAAAGTAGTAGAATCTTTTGACAGGCTGATACATTTCGGGCCACTCTGTATTTAATAAAAACATTTATCAAAGAAAATGTAAAAATTCACTTCAACAGTGAGGGCTACTGGAATTGATGCAGGGAAGTATTGATAAGCCAATTAAATGTCTTTCCAAGAAGAAAGTGCATATCGAGGGCTTATGGTGATAAACCTCTATCCCGCAGAAACAAAAACATTGCAAGCTGTGCAGGAGAATGTTTAAACTCATTAAATAAGGCTTCAGCAGATATTTTAAATAAATATATATATAGCTGCAGAATTAAATGTCCGAGTTTATCTGTCAAAATAATCAATGGGGTCGTTCGAAATTCTAGTTTAAATTCTAGTTTACTAAATCTGACAGCGGAATGACGTGATTGTGTCAGAGTTTTTATTAGTTTAAATGGTTCTTTTCAGTCATCAATTGTTATTGTCAATAAATCTAGGATAGCATTTTTTGACCTACTTGTCGCATTAATTTATTTTTCGTTTGCTTACCTGACGTAGTCAAAGTGACGTTTACGAGCCATCTAGTGTTTGCGTTCGGGGTGAATTTAGTCGACTACACTTCTGAATGTGTCCACTTAAAGTAGGCTGAAGATTGAATTTGTGGTGTAGCTATGAAAACATTTGAAGACTTTGTTAAGAAGTTTTTGTTATCTTCTCGAAACAACACATCAAATGAATAGAATGACAATCTGGCATCTGTCTTAATATTAATTTGATTCAAATGTCCAGACGAGGCAACTGGACCAACCTATGTTCCGAAGGCACATTCTTAGAGCCCCCTTTAGAGCGAAGTGCTAAAACTCATTATTGACAGTGCATGTCAGAATTTTAATCAACGTAAGACTTCTTCCTTTTCATAGCAAATCGTTAGCATTGCGCGATGCAAATCAACAACCTTCAAAGAGTGCTCCTCCGTCGCGCCAGATTAGATGCAAGCGCTTCACCTTTCACCTTATCCGCTAGGAACACACCCATCAAGCGAACGATGAATGGCAAAATTGGGAGAACAACCCCCACCCCTTAACGTTGTCTTGCTTAAAGATCATCTGTTTCAGTAATGCACCTTCCCGGATGAAGCATATTACGTTGCGCAGAGAAAAAACTATGGCACTATGCAGCATGAAGTGGAATTCAGTGTTGGCTGCGATGCCGAACTTAAAAGTTAAAACCCTTTAAGCCTTCAGGTGGAAACGCAATACCCTCTCATAGAGCTGGCTTATGCAACTACATTCGAAACACTCCCAAAGTCCTGTGTGAATCGTTGCGGGTGGATAATACACAATTAATGGTCTTAACAAATGCAGCAGTTTAACGAAGGCGGGCTACTCTGCAAATGAATTTAATTTTAAATACGTTCAGCCATTGCAGCGGCAAACTCCACGAAACGTTCGACTTTGATCCCGAAATAAGTTGTGAATTTCAAAAAAAAAAAGAGAAAAAAGGAAAAGTCCCCATCCCCTGCTACATATTAGCATACACATGTGAATAATCCTTTAATACCTCGTGTGCATTAGGAAAGTTTCCTGATGCCGGGTAGAGGATGGCTTTTTTCAAAGTGTATTACCATATCCAAAGTTTTCGCTTTGTCGACCTCGTGCCAGTGTAGTCGCCCTTTTGAAAGGACTGTGTAATAAAGTATGTAAGTCCTTGTATTATGTGCAGGTAAATTTTATTTTAGGGTTCACTGGATCGCATGGAAGTGTTCTTCGGAAATGTTTGCGCATAATTTGCTGCGAGTGTGTGCAGCCGGAGGCATTCATTGTGCCGGAAATGTAGTTTTCTAAATATTTCACTTGATGCTGAAAGGAACAGAGTTGCACTTTATTACGAAGGCAACAACTGCCTTGTTAGTGAATTAAAATAGAAGACGGTGTGTAGTGTTGTACAAGGTGGGCCAAAAGAAGTCATCCGATGTTGTTTGGCTCTCATTTTTTTTCTAAATGAAAAACTTTGATTCTGTTTTTTGATTATGTTTATATGAACCTTTAGAATTTTATTGGTCAAGTCGAGAGGATGATATCCGCTAAATGGGCGCCGTCACAATAGATTGCCATAAGGGCTCGTTTTATGGCATTTTTCATCACTTCGGCGAGAACTTTGGGCGACAGATTCTCGCACTCGTGTCAAATGTTGTCCTTGAGGGATTCTAGGGTGTCTCGGGCTTGTTCACGTAAACACGGGACTTCAAAAAACAACAGAAAAAAAGTCTGCAACGGTTATATCGGCGGGCCAGTGCAAATCGCCAAAACGGAAGATGAGGCGCCGCCTTCAGAATATCGGTTGTGGCTCGCGCAGTGTGTGTTGTCCTCTTGGAACCACATGTCCTCCAGTCCTAATTCGTCCGATTGCTGCAGAAAAAACTCGGTTAACATGGCACCGTCCACTGTTGTCGTTTGACCAGCGGCGTTCTCGAAAAAAAATGGCCCGATGACTCCTCCAGCGTGAACAGCGCACCATACAGTAACTTTTAGCGGGTGTAATGGCTCCTCGTGCACTACTCGTGGATTTTCGTTGTCCCAGAAGCGATAGTTTTGCTTGTTCACGAACCCGCTGAGGTGGAAATGAGCCTCATCGCTCATTATGATTTTGGTCGAAAAATCGTCCACTTAGGGCGTAGGTTACACGCGTTTGGCGGTCGACAGGCAGCAGCTGATGCACGGACTGGACTTTATACGGGAACATGCACAAGTCTTCGCCCAAAATTCGCCTTAGGGACGACCGGCTGATGGCTAATTGCGAGGCACGGCGTCTGGTCGATGTTTCCGGCGACAGCTCGACATCCTCGTCAACAGCGGGGATATTCTCGGCACAACGGGCGCTCTGAGGCCGGCCAATCTTGGCAACATCTCGTGTAGTCCCATACTCTTCAAGGTTGGTGGCCAAACGGCGCAGTGTTTGCGCAGTCGGTGTCGGACGGCCGTGGAATCGGCGACGGAATTCGCACTGCGCCAACGCTACAGACGAATTGTTACGCAAAAAAATAGACACGATTAATCAGCGTTCTTGGGGAGTGTATCTCTTGTTCACTTGTATTCTACATCTGTCTAGTCCACAAATGTCGAAACAGATTTGACATTGGCGGCCATTTGCAAAAATAAGAGCATCTTGCAATAGGGTGATCTCTTTTGGCCCACCTTGACGATATGGCCGTCCATTTTTAAAACATGCAAGTGGTGAGTGGTTTCCGCTGGTGCGTTAATGCGAAATACGCATAAGTGAGAGTGAGTGGGCACATTTCAATTTAAACATTAAACACAAGACTTCCCTCCTTCGATCCTTTCACTTTTCTCTGTTCCTGCGTAAGCCATGTGACCACTCGCTCTGCACAGTAGGGTCCTCCGAAAAACCCCCAAGTAAAACTCGATTCAACTTCGTATAATTCAGACAGAATGTTTATTTGTTTTTGTGTTTTTTTTGTGTTTCTTTTTGATTTTTCTTTTGTTTCTTTCGATATAGTGTTCATTTTTAAACTAAACTCTAATAATACAATTTAAAGATAAAAAAAAGCAAAATAATGATTAAAAAAAATTCAAACAGATTCTCTTGTTTAACAATATTCTCTTTTTATTAATAATATATATGTATTTCTATTTAGAACAATGTCTCCTTGTCTTTTTTGATTTTCCCCCTTCGGGATGTTTTATTTTTTAATTTTACTTTATAAATATAAACACTTGATATATTTTGTAAATGAAAACGTTGCGCAGTCCCGCACTTAACTGTCTAGTTTCTATTATACAATCACTTATACATGTGTATATTACGAGTATATGTTAAAATGTACATAATAATAATTTATTGCAATCATTTTTTAAATGTAAGTATATTATTTGTTATACGTAATGGTGTGGCTACATATATTTATGTAATATATCTAAATATCCTTAAAACTTGAATGTAAAATAAATTAATCAATTTGTTCGTGTGTGCGAATATTATATGCCTTGTGTGATATTCATTGCAATTCCTTAAATATTATTATTGTTAGTAAGTGGGTGTGTGTGTGTAGTTGGTCTCTCAATTTACAAGTACTTTGATATGTAGTGCTTCTGTACTATTCGGCCAGATTTCTTTTTAAATATCCAGTATTTAAATAACTGCTAATCGGTGTAGTTGGATGTCTGCAGTGGGACTCGTGGGTAGAGCTGAAACAAGAACGAAAATGAGAATCCATTCAGTACATTATAGTGAATTAAATAAATATTGCAAAATGGCCAGATAAAGATGCGCATTTGTTGTGCCTCTTTAATGGTCTAAGTAAAAGAAGTTGCTCCTTGGCACAGTTTACTGAAGGAAAACGAGCACTAAAACGGAGAAAACAATTCACGACCCTAATCCAAATAATGCCAGAGCTATTACCTCCTCTTGGCGAATTATATTTTTTGTTCCCTT
This sequence comes from Cheilosia impressa, assembly GCA_948293265.1. Lineage (NCBI taxonomy): Eukaryota > Metazoa > Arthropoda > Insecta > Diptera > Syrphidae > Cheilosia > Cheilosia impressa. Next base: position 1,275,192 of record OX411882.1, read on the forward strand.
GCCTTTACCCTCAAAGTATTTCGATTAATGACCGTTGGCACAGGAAAAAGGTACGGGAATGTTGCGAGTCGTCTGAAACGGGCGCTGGGATACCCTATTTTCTGTTTAGATTGAAGTGACAGTCAACTAGTGGTTGTTGTTTTAAAATGCTAAATGTCACAAGCATTTGAAGGTGGTGCTTGCGTTCCTTTGAACGGTGGGTAAAGAATCAGATTGGTCTGGACTAGATGTAACCCGAAACTAGATTGGTTGGGAATGTCGCTTTTCCTACGTCAGCCACAAATGCGAACTGTCAAACGAATTTCTTGACTTGATTCGTCGGCCATTCCTTCATAAACGTCAACCTAAACAGCTGTTTATGTGACCGATTGAAACTGATATACATCAAAAAAGGCAGCTGTCAGACTTACTAAGCTAGGAACTTGAACGACCCCGGTGTTTTACTTGCGGCATGTCAAACTCAGTTTAGAATTTACATTTAAACAGTTGGACACCTAGAAATGGTTTGCAAATAATTTTCGTATAAACTTTGACATTAGTTTGACGTTAGGCATCTGGTGGTAAATAGGATGGGGGCAGCTACGCTGATTCTGTAAACCTGTACGGGTTCAATTTTAAAGCGCTTGGAAATCGGGAAAAATACATCCCAATGCATAGTTATGGGGGTACGGATATTTGTCTTTCCTGGTAGCCTATATCTCAGGAATATTTTTTTATAAATGACAGATGCAGAGCGTTTTTGGAGTGATTTTTTGTTTTTTTTTCGGGCCTTTTCAGGGATTTTTTAGGAGCGTCCGTGCATTTTTGAAGCATTTTTCATGCGGTTTTCGAGGCTGTACTTGGGAAATGTTTTCAACTGCGATTTTTGGAACCATTTTTCGAAGCGTTTTGGGCGCAAACACAAGGTGAATGAAGCCCTTTGCCTATTTATATAGAAGTATCCATAAATTTCAACTAAAAGCAAGTTTTTCATGAGCTTGTTGCTTGTCATGTAGAAAACGTTTCTAATCATATCTGGGCCGAATTACAATATTTATGGACTCGGTTACTTCGTGTTGTTTCGCACGTAATTCCGGAACGTTTTGCTCACTTACAGATGTGGTAATTTGCCCCCAGGTCTCACATCATTGGCCGCATTCAAGAATCTAGTCATCTTAAGTCGACTAGATTGGTCTGGATGTGATGCAACCTGAACGCAAAAACTAGATTGGTCGGGAACGTCACGTTTTCTACGTCAGCCATATGAGAACTGTCAACTTAGTACTCAGTCACGAATTTCTTGACTAGATTCGTCGGCTACCCCTCCATAAACGTCAACTGAAACAGCTGCTCTCACGACCGATTTCGACCAATCAAAACCGAGATTCACTTAGTGAGAGAGCTGTCAGACTTACTAAACTAGATACTTGAACGTCCCCATTATGTTAATGAAATATCTGACATATGTCAGTGGATCAATAAAAATAAAAACAGGTCCTTACGTCGCCTAAACCAGCAACCTTCACAGAAGTGAAATGACTGAGGTTCTGCGTTAATACCGATTATAGGCACTGTCGGTCTTCATATAAGCATTCAAAGGAAGAACTTGGTTGAGGGTTCAAAACTTGGAGCTATATCTGCTAGACGTAATATCTCTCGCTGTTTTCAGTCTGTTAAGCTTAATAAAGTTATCGAGAGGAATATATCGCTCTTGCTACAAGAATGGTGGCTGTCCTAGGCAAAGATTGACGTCGAGTCTTCCTCGCTTTGCTAAAGCTACAGCTGGTTCCAAGATCTAAGTTCTAATAGTAGTCGAATCGTTATTGCTGTCATACGAAGAGCTTATTAACCCAGATCTAAGAGCTTATTGTCCTTGGGTGACCAACAAATATAAATCCACTGCTATTATCATCATTGACACTTGAACACTTGTACAACGAACGTCAAACTGCAGCCCGATGTCACTCATTCAAAAGTTTCTTAATCTTTTGCAGAAAACTGCACCCACACCCCTCCCGAAGGTTCGCAGCTAGCTAAATCCAATGTGTGGTAAAAATGCCAACCCAGGAATAGGGTTGAGGTCTTTAAAACACTTTTTTTTTATTTTCCTGTGGATACCAGTTGAATATACCCTATCTGCGCAAAGCAATCCCCTTTAAACTTCTTCCAAAGCGAATTGGTGTCTTTCACTTTTCCACCCCTATAGCCGGTCGACAACCTCAGCCGGGGTTTTATCATTTCATTTGTTTGCCATTTCAATAATTGTCTCATTACGGGCGGGGGCCCCCCTTTTCACTTCTGGTCTCCGCCTTGGCTGGGGCTACCTCTCGCTCCCGCCACAAAATAACAAAGTATCCCTTCCCAGCGGTTGGCAAAATAAAACTCAAACCGAACGTTAAATTCAATCAAAGGAGCGTAAATAAAAATAATGTTCTTTATTTTTTTGGTTGCCTCCCTTTGCATAGTATTGGAAAATTAAGAAAATCGCTACAGAAATTCGTATTTCGTACAAAGGCGACCGCGCCAAGGAGTTGAGAAAGAACGGGAGGATATTTCGCCCGTAAAAAAGGATCAATTGAATTTTGAGCCCCGAAAGAGAGAGCTACCAGCGCCAGAGGCAGTTGCTTCATTTTCCCGTTTTGTACTTAGTTTGTTGGTCTTGGTTTCATTGTGCTCTCGGTGTGCGGTCATTGGTTCTTCTGGCCGGTCCTATCAATTTAATTTATTTGAAAGAGAACTTTACCCGGAATCACAATAATTTCGCAAATGGATTCCGATCCCGATGTGGACGTGCAAAAAGTGTAATGACGGGGAAAACCATCCGACTTCTGTGACTTTCTCAAAAGAGTTGATAATTTGCCAAGTTGACAGGGGAAATTAGTAGGAATGAGCGAAATTTTCATTAGCACAGGCAGCAAAAAAAAAAAGAGAAAGTGTCGCTTGTTTATTTACGTCTTGGGATTTCGCAACATTAAGGGTTGTTTACACTTGGGTTGGTTCTGGGGGGGGGTTTTGTTGTTTTTGTTTCGGGTGCGCTGAGCTATCATGACTCGGGGAGAAATGTAATCAGGGTTTAATTTGTTTGACTTAAGAGGCGATTTTAAAGTTGCTCCATTGTTTTGTATCTCCTAAACGAATTAGGCAGGGGACTGTGGGGCGCGTTAAGTGGGACAGAATGTGAAGGGAGTACTAATCTGACAGTGGAAATTCGCAGGAGGTAGTTGAAGATGACCGGAATGAAACAGCAAACAAGTCGGACAGTTAGTGCAACAGAAATGACAACACCAACAGATATGCCAGTGGGTGTAGTAAAAGGGAACATTGGCCAAACATTGAGGGAACAAATTGACACCACCCCTTCCAACACAAGTGACTTTGTCTTACAGTCTATGGCCCCGATGACTGGCCATAGACTGTAAGACGGTGCACGGTGGTAATGGATAAAGAAGAAATTCGTATTTCGTATATAACCGCAAACTAGCTTAAGCTGGATTACTCCCATGAAAATCTGCTATGGTTCTGCCTCGAGTGTACGGTTTGCGAATGGAATGTTTTCATTTTTCGTCCAGTTGTAAACAAGTCACAACAAACAACAAGTCGACTGTCTGATGCGAAAGTCTTAGAACGCCAGTGAACTTCTTTCAGCTTAGAAACATGTGACAGTTGAATTATGTGTCCGATTTGCAACTGGAATTCAATCATTTTGAGGATGGCCCTATGCAATGACAAAGCAACCACCAAATTTTCTTTTTCATGCGAGATTTTTGGAAGTCAGTGAACTTTTGTTGGCTTAGGGCATGCGACAACTGCGCAATGTGTCCGATTTGCAGCTGCAGTCGAGCCCAGCCCTATGCAACGTCAAAACGACCACCAAATCTTCTTTTTGACGAGAGACTTTATTAATGTCAGTGAACTTTTGTTGGCTTAGAAGCATGTGACAGAACTTTTGCTAATCTTCGTATTTCTCCGGCTTAAATTCAGTAGAACCAAAACGGGCACGCACTTCCAAAGTCCTTCAACTCGTTCCATCCGAAAAGGAATTACAAACCCATCCATTGCATCACAATCAGCAATCGAATGTAAATTACATTCCCCATAACGCGAGCTCTCGTTTTATGTTCGCAAAGTGCACTTCAGCCCTTTTTGCGCTTTATTTCAGCGCGCTGAATAAAAACGAGAGCGCCATCCGTCTTTTTTGGCAAAAAAAAAAAAGAAAACCAATTGAAACCAACTCAATTTACGATCTCCTGTGCATAAGCACTCCCAAACTGATGTCGGTTAATCAAACTCCAATAAGGCATTGCAGCACTGGAGGGCGTAACTTCGTTTTCCCATCCATGGAATGGAAATTCAATTTTTTACGATTGCATAACACCGGGGAGAGAGCGAGTGGATATCCCCTTCTGTTTGTTTATACTTTAAAATGAATCGTTTCTGGGCTGTCTTTCGTGTGCGAGAGTACTCACCCCCAGCAGATTCCGTGGCACGTATCCTTCCTCGCCGCTGGTGTTCTTCGCCCACCACCACTCACGTTCGGCATCGTCACCTTTCCGCAGAATCGTTAATCGATCGTTGACAACAAAACTCAGTTCGTCGGACTGCTGGGCATCGTAGGAGAAGACTGCGTACACCTCCCCACTGTGGAGGATGCCAAGCTTCTCTTGGATACCTGTGGGTTAGTCGGTGATTAAGGACACAAAACGGAAAATGTGCAATGGAATACTTACTGTATAGGTATTCGGAGCATCCGTCGAAGCCCTCTTCGTCCTCTTCGCATTTCTCGGCCGGTGTCTCGTGATCTGAGAGCGTGGCAGCGAACAGGCATGCACCGTATTCGACCAGGAACTTTACCATCGAGAGGTTGTTGCAGCTGGCCGCACAGTGCAGCGGTGTCCAGCCGTCGGAATCTTGGGCGTTCACGTCACAGCCGAACTCGACGAGGAATCTGGGGGGAGGGAGACAAATACCATTTAGTGGGTGTGAAACTATGTGTAAGCGGGAGAGACCTACTTGACGATTTCAAAGTGTCCCGCACAGATGGCGTTGTGCAGGGCGGTGATTCCCTCATCATTGGCCGCACTTGGGTTGGGCACTTGCATGGCCGTCTTCTTGACCAACTCGAGCTCGCCCTCCAGACTGGCGTCCAAAAGTAGAGCCAACGGGTCGAAGCTTACTCGCCGCGCCAGTTTCGCCTTGCCATTCTCGTGCCTCAGTCGGTGTTTGATGTCATCTGGGGATTTCTCTTCGCTGGTCTGACTCGTGATGGCCACCTTGTCGGTCTCGTCGACGTTGCCATTGCCATTTACGTCGACCTGCTGTTGAGTGGCCGCACTGCTAGCCTTGTCCTTGAGCTCGGCCCTGTCGATCTCGGGAAACAGGAAGGCTGGAGGCATCTCTATTCTGCGCGAGTTGTACTGGTGAACCGGCTTCAGTCCCGAGGTAGCGCATTTCAGTCGTGGTTGCTCCGATAGCGGCTGTTTTCGGATTGTCAGCGGTTTGGCCTTGATGGGCAGGTTGTCGGGGTTATGGCTGCTCGCAACGGACCCGGATTCCGTTGGAGGCTCCGAAATGGGCGCCTTATTGATAACGCTAACTACAGTGGGGGCTGTTGAAACGGTGGACGCACCTCCTTGCATCGAGCTGTCGGACCCCGTGGGCGAGAGCTTGCTCGGCTTGGGTGGCAATGCGGGTCGCGACTTATCGTCTAATACTATACTGGGAGCGACCTTGTTCACCTTTGGACTGTGGGCGACAATTTTCGGAATGGAGCTGGTCACCGAAGTCGGTGCCACGCTGCTGATGGGCTTGCGAGGCGGAACGACCAGGTTGCCAGATGGAATGTGGTGGTGAAGCGCCTTGGGCTTGACGGCAGGCCTGTCCTCTGTGCTCGGCTGCTGACTGGGCGCTGTCGTTGTGGTGCTAGTCGTTATCGCGGTGGATACCGCCAAGGCAACAGATTTATTCACCGCTCCCAAGGGCGTGCTATGCACGGTCAACTGATGGGCGGCGGACACCTCGCCAGCCTTCTCCGAGTCGCACTCATTCGACGCGCTTGTGTTTTGTGTGGCTGGGGGCTTGATCGAGATGCTCTTCGGTATCTTACTACTATATGGCAGTGAGGTCGCCTTCGACGACACTTCAGAGGATGGTGACAGCGACGTCGACTTCTTGGCCACGTCGATGCTGTTGTCACTTTCGCTGCTGTCCTTGCCCAGCGGGCTGTGGAAAGCGTTCGCAGCCGGTGTGGCCTTAGTCGTCGGCAGAGCGGATAGCTTCTGGCGCGCCAGCTTTGTTTCGTCGCTCTCTGCGTAGGATAGGTGATTCACGCTAACACTGGGGTTGACGTGCGCCAGGTTCAGCTTCAGATTCGTCAAGTCCTGGATCAGTTGGTTCTGTTGATTGGTGTTCGCCGTCGCTGCCGACTGCTTGACTATGTGGCCCGCGTTCACGAGGGCCGCTGTCGATGTGATGGCCGACTTTTGAGGCGTGTGGATGTACGGTTCGACGGCGGCTACATTGCCTCGGGGCACCACTCGCTGCGACGGGTAGACACTGTTCGAGGGTCGTACACTCAGCGGGATGTTGGTAGAGCCCGTTGATGATTGCTGCTGCTGCTGTTGCTGCTGCGGCTTGTTGCTTCCCGGAGGCGACAGCTTCTGTGCCGGCTTTAGTTGCGACGATATGGTGTGCTGCTGCTGCGACCGTTCCTTGGGCGAGCTCTGCGGACTGTGCTCCTGCTGCTGTAGGTGCTGCTGTTGCTGGATGTTGAGGTTGGACGCCTTCTTCTTCTGCAGCCTCGTCTGCAGTTCAAATATCCGCTGGTCCACCGAACGCAGTTCGGCCTGTCGCTGCTGCAGCGCCTCCCGCTGCAAGTGCAGTCGGGCGTCTTGTTGCAGGGACAGTTGGTTACGGTACTGAAATGAAAATTAAAACGAAAATGTCATTCACGGCCAGATGGCGCTGGTCAAAGTCTTACCATTAATTCTCGCCGCAGCTTCTCCAGTTCGCGCGCCGCCTGCGTCGGCAGCGGCTGGCTGCCATTGCACCCGGCACTGCCTGGTATGAGATTGAGCGGTCCTCTCCGATCCCGCCGCAGGTCTTCCAGCTGCCGCGTCAGCGCCTCCACCTTTGCCACCGCCAGACTCAGTTCTTTCTCCTTCTCGCTGAAAAGCGCTCGAATCGAGTCGAGGTCGTTACCTAAAACAAAAATAAAAAAATTTCCATCAACCTTTTAAAAGTTTTCAGTTAGGATTGTTGAACTTTCACTCGACGCAAAGTTGAATAGGCGAATGTCATCCAAATTGTTTCACGCATCGCGTGACGCATAAATTAAGTCACAGCGTAACCGGATTGAAATCGACCGAATGGATAAACAATCGAGAAACTTTTCACCCTCCCAAAAAAAAGGGTTTAACCCTGTAGTCAATTTTTATTCACTGTTGATGTGATAAATTTCCAGCCAAAGCAGGAGCAAAGGAGCAAAGCAGACCCAGCCAATTACCCGCTGCCGGAGTGTGCGAATGGGGAGCTGGATGGATGTCTGCCCGAGTGGAAAACATCGAGTGCCTTGCCACTTCACACAGCTCTGTGGCAAACGACCCCACCATTCGCACGAGTGTGTGTCCTTCGTCATCAGGAGCAGCCTCACTGCCCACGAAGTATCGTTTATCATAAAGTATCACTCACAAAAAAAAAGCAGCTCCTTGTGGTGTAAGCACCGCACGTAGTCGTTTAAAAAGGAAAAACCCTACTTCCGGTCTAGTTAGTATCAGAACCGCACACACGGACTACGGAGCGGGTTTAGGATTCCAACCGTGAACGTGGACGCATTGCGTGCAAGGCTGAGTTTCGGCAGCCAGTAGTCCCCCGCAGCGGTATGGATAAGTGCCTGTCTCTGCTTTCACATCCACACACGAGTGTCTTCCTTCCTCCTGAACAATTGGCCAACAATGACAACTCCACTCGCAGTCGTCGGAAGTGGATAAAGAAAACTCTACGACATAAATTTCTTTCCAAATTGTTGCGCTTCTCCCGCCCTCCCCTTTGGGGCGACGTTTGGCCTCGTGTGCGTACGCTTCACAGGACGACAACTGAACGTACGTTTCAGGAAAGTTTATGGAAAACTTATCGCTAATAAACAAAGTTTAACCTGACAGTACTTGTGAATGGGAATTGGGTCTCTTGTCTGTTGTCTGTTGTCTGGTGTCCCTCGTGCGCAAAGCTGCAACTGAAGTCCTTTCGGAGGTAATCTCTTCAATTGATTAATAAATTTCTTGGCAAACTTGCCCACCACACTGCAGTTCTCCTTCGGATAACCATTTTTAATTGGCATCCACAAGGTCGCAGTCCAAACATCCACAGAGGGCAAGGATGCGGTCTCCGAAAATGCGACTAGAACTCTTGGAATTTCCGTTCGATTCGGTTTAATTGGAAATAAATATAAATTCTCTCCCCACTTCCTAGAGGAGCGTGTAAGGAAGCGACTGCCGACGAACCAACCTAATGCATCGGCAGTTCTTCGTATTCAGATACCTTGCGCTCAGATAGACGTGGATATGAAATATGTGGAAAGAAAAAATCTTTGAAATGCCTCATGCGAAGGGGGGCCCAGGAGCCATTCTTCTGCGGATAATATGCATCTTGTGGTCTGTGTAGTAGAGCGGGAAGCCGATCCAAGGCAGGAATGTGGCAAACGGGAGAAAAATGAATTTTTTATTGAATTTCCGATTGGAATTCATTGAATTTGATTGAAGAAATGGAAGAGGAGTGTGGGATGAAAGATGCCATTCCAGTCCGCAGCATGCAGTTGCATCGCTTCCTCGGATGTATTCCCTTCCGCTCTGATTGACAGATCTAATAAATTCATATCTCCGGTATGCGGATTCGATATGCGGCGAGTCACCGCACAAGCGTCTATCGCAACTGCATGAATAGTTTAATTGGGGAGCGGGGAGCATAGATGCGGCGCCACCGAGTGTAACATGTCCTTTTGGGCCGTGAAACGATCGATCGGGATAAAGTGGAAGTGGATTTGCATTTATTTGATCATACAGTCGTATGTGAGACGGAAGAGATGCACTCAATAAAATCAGTCTGCCATCATAAAAGATTGGCAGCGATGGAGTCACGTACGCGAAAGCGGTTGCGACAACGACGACAATTTAACGCGTTGTCAGTTACCTACCTCTGTGCTCTGGCACATAAATAGACAACGACGACGAAAGTAAGGAGGATGCCGGCGCGCCGGCACGGAGCGTGCGTGTGCGGCAGGCACTTTATTTCACCAAAGCATTCAGCGTCATTTCAATTAAACGCTCGAACAAAAGGCTCCATCATTTTGGCACTGTGTTTGTGTATAGGTGCTTTGACATTGTGCTCGCATGTAGAGTTGGTGGGAGGATGGCAACTTGAATGGGACAACTTGTGACAGTTTGCAATTTAAATTTCCTGTCTCTATTGATTGCGGTGTAGATGTTTTTGAAATGGCAACATAATCCATTCCACGTAGAGATGCGAGATGGGTGGAGGGATATTCATTTTCGGCTATGGTTGCTGCTCGGTTGAGTTGGGAAATGCTCGTAGGCCGGGTTCGAATTGTAATTGGTCGTAATTGCCGGATGGGGGGTAGAGAGGACGTTGATCCATTCTTGTTTTTTCCCTTTGAAGTGATTGCATTTAAATTTAAACAAATTTAATCTGCGAGCGTCATGAATTTGTGCACGGAATTTAGAATTGGGTGACAGAGACAGAGAGAGGTGTGAATTTGCAATTGTGTGTGACTTTAGTTGAACTTGCTTTCACGGTTGCTTATTAGGTAATTTTTGACTGAAGCTGAGTACGCCGCTCGAGTTTAATTTTAGATTCCATCTCTCCAAACTTTAGCTGAGCTTAAGCGAAATCCATTTAGACGAGTGGTACGCAGCTCGAGCTAAAAAATCAAACTTTTGTTTCAGAATGTACTTCATGTAGCTGTCAAAATTTAGCGTGGCCATTTAATGGGTGGGGGCATTTTCTAAAGCTAAATTGTGACAGATCGTTGTGTTCTGTTGCGGAAAAGGATGCAAGGATGAGCTTTTTTAATTATTACATGGACGGAAAGAACCTGAAATAGTTGAAATCAGAGAGAATGGAATTTTTGAAGGAAGTTTTTTCCATAAATAGCTGTTTTTCTGTGACAGCTTACTTTGTGTCAAAATTAAGCGAGAATTCTAGCTAATGTTCGGAGAGAAGAGTTGGGGAGCAGCTACAATTAAGTTTAACTCGAGCAGCCTAATAAGCTTGACACAAGACCGTTTTTCAAACTTGGGCGACGTAAATTGTAATACTGCATTTACACCGTCACTCACGCGCATTTTTGCACGAGATGGGACAGAGATATCCGTTTTTCCGTAGTCAATGTTAATAAAAGGCGTAGGAATGAGATGACAAATTAGACGCCTAAAGTGTCATGGATGTGCTGCCTATAATTATAGATACGTAAAACGGAAATAAACACAAGTACCGAGGACGAACATTTCTGCAATTGCTTGAAAACATTTCTATTTCTGATTTGAAACGTGTGAAATGAGAACGGTTTCAAGTTTCAGTAGATCAAACCAAAAATTCATCAATCAGTTATGCGAAATAAATAAATATTTGTCCGTTCATCACTCCCGGAAGACATTTTGTTTTATAGGAAAGCGAAATTTCGTTTAAAAATACAGAAACGAGCCCGTATGGCAATCAATTGTGACGGCGCCCATTTGGCCGATATCATCTTCCCGACTTTACCAATAAAATTCTAAAGGCTTCAAATAAACATAACCAAAAAACAGAATCAAAGTTTTTCACTTAGAAAAAAAATGAGAACCAAACAACATCGGATGACTTCTTTTGGCCCACATTGTATCAACCAGAAAAAAATATCGAGGGCCTTTCTGAGGGCCATTTGCAAAATGTGCTGGCCACTCCCATTCAGAGAAAACTTTAAAACAAAATCGAAAAAGTTATAGGAAAACATAAAAATATAAAGTGACAGGTACAAGACAAAAACAATACGAAGTCGAATTATCATGAGGGGAACAAACGAAAATGAAACGTCGCGTCAGTTGGAATGAATGAATTCAGTGTCGCTTGTTTATGGGGGCAACACATTGCTAATTTTTGTTATGAAATAGGAAAGTGTGCTTTTTAGAATTTTTTGTTTAAGGAATATACAAAATAAGATATGCGGGTCGTTTCTTGTTGGCCAAAATAAAAAACAGAGGGCCAAATGGCTCTATCGGGCACTGAACTTTTCCATAGTTCCTACCTCGTAAATAAGATGGCCGACCGAAATACGTGTGCGTGTTAGATAATGCTGTCCCTTTCAAACACACGGTTATTTAGTATTGGGCAGCCCTTTAATCTTCTTCTGTTTTAGGAATGTGTGATGTTGTTAACGCAATAATTTTCCCTTGACGCAAGAACTCTTACTTTCAGTTTTTTGAGTAGAACAGCATGAGGCGAAGTGCTGTTCGTCTAGTATAGATCAAACGCTTGCCATTCTTTGTGAATTTCACTTGACGCAAGAACTTTCATTTGTGTTGGGCATAAATTGACTTTTTGATGAATTTTTGTTAAAGCAAGAACTTGTACATTTTTCGTTCTTTGATTGGAACGAAACGGTTGGAAAGTAGCGTCAGCTCTGTAGTTGGCATTGAACGCTTTCAAAATTCATGCGACGTACGAGTAAGTTGTAATGAAAGGCGACTGTAACTGGGTTTGCGTTGACGCCAGAACGTATATTTTGTGAAACAATGCGCTTGACACGTAGCACCATTTATCAACAAATTTATTGCGACGTTAATTAAAATGTTTCTCGGTTGCTTATGCATTTTTGGTGGAACTTTCGGTTGATAAAAGCGACAGCCGTCTTAATGACTAAAGACACCCAATGTTTTTCATAGAAATAATGACAACCAATTGATTTTGCGTTGACGCAAGGCCTCTTATTTTATGTTCTTTTTGACTAGAACAATTCGAATGACGTGTAGCGCTCCCCGTGAAGTTCAAATGAAACAATTTCCAAACTTGCACGAGAGAAATAGCAATGACCGGCGATTTTTTTCTGACTTTCCGTTGACGCAAGAACTTTTATGTTGTGTTTCACTAGGTTTATTTGACGTGGCTAGCACTAGTGTGCACTGTGAAGTGTCAGCTTATTTCCATGCCTTTCAAAAACCCTGCACAACCCTGAAAATTCTATATTGAACGCAATATGTTGCCCTGAAGTCTGTCAGAGTTTGACATTGAAAAATGTTTATGTTTTGGTAGCACTTTTTCCGTTTATTGTTACAAATTAGTGAACTCAGTTCGGAACTTGTACTTGCAAATAGTTGGTAAAAGTGTTTGCAAGCGAAATGACAGCAAAACTCAGCACTGAATTCTCGCCGCGACAATTGGCCGCATTCAAGAATCTAGCTATCTTAAGTCGACTATCTGGATGATATGTAACCTGAACGCAAAAACTAGATTGGTCGGGAACGTCACTTTTTCTGCGTCATCCACATATGCGAACTGTCAACTCAGTACTCAGTCACGAATTTCTTGACTAGATTCGTCGGCTACCCCTCCATAAACGTCAACTGAAAAAGCTGCTCATTTGAGCGATTTCAGCCAATCAAAACCGAGATTCACTTAGTGAGAGAGCTGTCAGACTTACTAAACTAGATACTTGAACGTCCCCATTAACTTGCTTGCCCTAAAGTCATGTCAAACACAGGTTTTCACAACCAGGGCGAGTTCAGTCCTATGTCGACCGCATTAGGGCTAGTGCGCACTAGGGCCCACGTCAAACAAATTTCTCTCACTCTCAAAATTGATAGGTTCGGATGTCATTGTTGGTCGCTTGGTTTTTATTGAAATTGTAGGCTGAACATAGAACTTCCCATTGTGAGCTTTGCTTCCCATTTGCACTTTGTAAATTTGCCAACCCAATTTCTTCCGTCAGATATTGCTTTCCTGCGGAACAATGACAATTGGCAATTATGCTGATTAAAATCCGAACCCCAGATTTATGGATTTATTTTTGCCAAAGCCTTTTCCTGATTCCGTGCGTCTTGCACAAAACGCTTAAGCCCCACACACACGCAAAGTCGATAAGGGTATTTTCTCCCCAATAAATATCGAATATCTATTATGTGGAAGAAATTTCCATTTATTTCCAGACGAACTCTGATTCCATCGTCATATCCCTCGATTAGCTATAAGTCATACTTTGTCAACCTGAAGATGGGGCGTCGTCCTCGTCGTCGGCGGCCCATTTCAATTGTTATACTCGACTGGCTGCGAATACATGTATGATTATGTTTCGGCACAAATACCGTTTATCTGACAATTTACATCCGTTAGTGAACGCATATATTTGCCGACACCCGAAAGGAGATGGAAAATTAACTCCTCGCCACCTCAATTTACATGACAATCCCGAAGGGATGCCAGCCGCCTTCCACCAGTACCCGCAGCACTCTTGAGAACTCAAATTGCATTTGAAGAGTCACAAAGGGCCTTAAAGAGGTGATGGGGATGGAAAGGACCTTTTCTTTTCTGTGTCGTCGCAGCCTTGTTGTTTGGCAAATCGATTTGGTCCTTCCAAATTGACAGGCCTCTACACAGGCACTTGTGCGAATATTGCCAATTTACAGTTGAAAGGTGCCTCCAATTAGCATCGCGTCACACGACAGTTTAAATAGTCCTACTCTGTACTTAAAGGCTGTTTTAATTTGCCCTTCATTACTCTGTCTGTCTGTGAGTAAACTTTCCGCTTATTAATGGCTTAAGATTAGCTAAGGCGAGTAATTAAGTACAGCCAACAATGGAAGCGATTGCCACTGCCACACAGGACCGACCGCTAAATAATTGGCTAAGAAAAATCGCGTCTTTCTTTTTGCCAGTTGCCACTCTTGGGAATGCATGTCGCTATGTGACCTTTTGCCGGCAGGGGGAGATGATAATGAGATAGGGAAAAACAAACAGAAAAGGCCGCCGCTCTCTTTCAATATACACGAGTGTAGGGTTCATCGTTCAATGTGTCGTGGTGGCTGGCAGATATACAGCAGCAGGTCCCTCGTTTGAGCTCCAAGCCACCGATTGAGGACATTTAAAACGCTCACTGCGCGCTCTTTAACTGTGTGTTCGAATGGGATTAAAAAGTTTTAATTGCCTTCTTCGTCGTGGGTTGTTTTCGTTTTCCTTCTTTTTTGTGTTTCCTCTCCTCCTTGTGTGGTTGCTGCGGTCAGGAAGGAAGAAAAAGGCAAGCTATCCGGAAATAAAGATTAAAACGGAATGCACTAGGAACTTTCCTTATTGTTTTGTTTTTCGTTATTTTGTGTGTCTATCTCCGGTTTCGTTTGTTCGTCTTTGGAAAGGCCAAAGACACTTGACGCAGTGCGATTGATTTTTGTCTCCCGCCACAGATCCTTGAGCTGCAATTGAGGAGCTCATTTAAACACGAAAACGTGAGCCATAAATAATTTGCCAACCCAAATCAGTTTCGCATTTGTTAAAGCGGCAGCTCGGTTTGAAAATATGATGCAAACACAGCAGGACCACCCATCGATAAATAAAACAGTCCTTGTGTGTGCGCGCATTTGTTTATGCTGCTCCATAAAATGCGAAGAAGTTCGCAAGGATGGCAGTGTGGCACGTTCAAGATTGCAGTGTTTATGCCAGTAGTTAAAGCGCGCAATAAAAACAAAACTCCGCGGGACATCAGCACACGTCGTGTATGAGTATACTTCGTCGTAAACGCAATAGGACCCGGGTTTGTTTTATTTGTCAATTAATTTGGACACAAACCACCTAAAGTGGCTTAAGAAGTCATTTTGTCTGACAGATGTTTTGTGTAAACAGCGCGTTTTTATGGGACATGACTGGTGTCACAATTTAAGCCCCCCCCCCCCCCCCACCAATTTAGCCAATTCACCGATGAATAAAAGCGGTGGCAACTTTTGAAATGTTTCTGCGTTTGCTTAGGAACAATGATGCCAAGCGAAGCACCGTGGACGCCTGAACCGCGTTTAGAAGAGAAGTCGGCTTAGGAAATGTGGACCGCATGTACCAAAAGTCGCCTTTTTATGAACAAAAGGGAGAATATACGGTTATAAAAAAAAACGCCATCAACTTTGCGTCAGCGAAAGGCCTCGGCACAGATAGTAGTGGCCCCTGAACAGGCATCGGTGGTAGGTAATAGGTGGGCCAAAAGAGATCACCCTAATGGAAGATGCTCTTATATTTGCAAATGGCCGCCAATGTCAAATCTGTTTCGACATTTGTGGACTAGACAGATGTAGAATACGAGTGAACAAGCCAAGGAGCTATACACGCCCCAAGACCGCGGAATAGTCGTGCGTAACAATTCGTCTGTAGAGTTGGCCCAGCGCGAATTCCGCCGCCGATTCCACGGCCGTCCGACACCGACTTCGCAAACACTGCGCCGTTTGGCCACCAACCTTAAAGAGTATGGGACCACACGAGACGTTGCCAAGAGTGGTCGTCCCCGGAGCGCCTGTTGTGCCGAGAATATCGCCGCTGTTGACGAGGATGTCGAGCTGTCGCCGGAAACATCGACCAGACGCCGTGCCTCGCAATGAGCCATCAGCCGGTCGTCCCTAAGGCGAATTTTGGTCAAAGACTTGCGCATGTTCCCGTACAAAGTCCAGTCCGTGCATCAGCTGCTGCCTGTCGACCGCCAAACGCGTGTAACCTACGCCCAAGCCATCCTCAATCTCGAGGACGAAGTGGACGATTTTTCGACCAAAATCATAATGAGCGATGAGGCTCATTTCCACCTCAGCGGGTACGTGAACAAGCAAAACTATCGCCTCTGGGGCACCGAAAATCCACGAGTAATGCACGAGGAGCCATTACACCCGCTCAAAGTTACTGCATGGTGCGTTGTTCACGCTGGAGGAGTCATCGGGCCATTTTTTTTTGGAGACCGCCGCTGGTCAAACGACAACAGTGGACGGTGCGCGCTATAGGGCCATGTTAACCGAGTTTTTTCTGCCGCAATTGGACGAATTAGGACTGGAGGACATGTGGTTCCAACACGACGGAACTACGGCACACACTAGCCACAACCGATATTCTGAAGGCGGCGTTCCCGGGTCGCCTCATCTCTCGTTTTGGCGATTTGCACTGGCCCGCAAGATCGCCCGATTTAACCGTTCCAGACTTTTTTTTGTGGGTTTTTTTTAAGTCCCGTGTTTACGTGAACAAGCCCAAGACCTTAGAAGCCCTCAAGGACAACATTCGACACGAGTGCGAGAATCTGCCAAATGGCCACCACGAGCACACATACAGGACCATATCCTTTTCATGAAATTTTCCATAACCAAATCGCAAAGTGGCTGCCCTATGTCCTCGATAGCCTCACGAATTCTATCTTTGTGGTCTTAAATTGACTCTGGGCTGTTGGCGTAGACCTTATCTTTTACGTGGCCCCAAAGAAAGAAGTCGCAAGCTACCGAAATAGCGGGTCATTCACAATAACACCTCTCATTGGAAAATCCTTTATTTGACAGATCAGCGGATATTTTGTGCATTTGCTATTTTGTGTTTTTTTTTTCCAAAAGGCCTTTGAAAGATAATTTTTGTTTATTGAATCCTTTTCTTGGAATAAAATTCCCATCGTAAAATAAACCATTGACCTTGTTTTTCACGAAAACTGGTGGCAGATTCCGTATATCAACGATCGTCTAAAGTCTAAACGACATCGATCACCGAAATAAGTCATATTCTGCTCGATTTTTTTTGACAAACGTCACCTTTCAATATATATTTTTGGAAAATGAACTGGATTAAACTTTTAAACTTGTAATTTTAGCATTTAGTTGCTGGTAGGTTTATCGTTTGGAGTACATAATCTGAAATTCTGAAATCTTAATTCTGCGATGACAACAAATCTATCTATCTATCTATATATATATTTAATAGAGAGTGACGTTAGTTACTACGTTTATAACTCAAGAACGCCTGGACAAATTTCGATGATTCGCATCAATTCGGACTGGTCTCCGGCCAAACAAGAAGAATACCCAAGAAAATTCCAGAAAAATCCCGGTAAAAAAAATTATGAAAAAAATACATTTTCACATACATTTTGTATAGAGCGATTTTACGACGCCATTTTAATGATAGATGACGTTTATGTTTATGTTACGTTGTGACAATTTTTTGCGGCAATTATTTTTGCACCAAATTTGTGTGACAATTATTGTGCGCTTGAGCTTGCTTTATGAACAAAATTTGTGTAAGGTAAGGTGATAGGTAATAGTAATTTTTGTAATAGTCAAATACGTAATGTGATCACAAAATATTTGTACAAATTTGGCATCACTTTGTTATTTCAAAGCATAGTTTTGTTGTCAGTTGTCATTTGCACCAAAAATTCCAGGTAGGCTTCATATAATCTTATGTGGTATTCGATTGGGCGCGGATTAAACCAGTGAATGGAAAGCGCTTAGAGAAGTGTCGAAGGCTACACATATTCCAATCGCACAAATATCAACACAAAGAGCAAGTGACGTTTTTATATTCGATTAGACACACGGGAAATCTGAAATTTGAGAGAGAATCTCAAGAAGCCCAATCGAATACCACATTAATATTATAAATGCGAAAGTCAGAATGTTTCCGTTTCACGGCCGCAAACCAATTTTTACAAATTTTGGTAGCTATACGGATAGATGGGACCTCTGAGAATGACATAGGCTACCTTCAAAACGTGAAGAGGATGAAGTTTCTCAAGTTAGGTATAGTAAAATTCATCATGGGTATCTATAGTTTTGGTAAGAAATAAATACATTTGCTGCGTATTTTACCAATTTAATTTCAATTTGTAGGGCTGATTGGTTGGATTGAAAGATAGGATAGTTTTGGACCCGATAAGTGGCGCTGTTGTTGATATGAATATTTTAATTGAGTTACTCGAAGTACCAATTCTACGCAGACGAAGTTGCGGGTACCAGCTAGTGTATAATAGATTCTAGAAAAGTTGTCGGACTAGCAAACGCGGAGGTCTAATTGTTTATTGTCACAGTTTCACTAATGCTGTACATTTTTACTAAGCACTAAAGCTATGGCAACCAACTAACCGTCGACATTAATGTTTGATTATTAGTAGCAAGGCCGAATGTCATTAGCAGAATTTGTGTCGTTTCTGTACCTCTCTAAATGAAAGACCCTTCACTGCCTTCCTTCGGTCTAATGCATCATTTATAACAGAAATTGCTGAACCACCTCAAACGAAACGATAGAACAACTCTTCAGCCGAAGGTAGATGCGCATTTATGCTCCAAACTCGACTTGAATACGACTCCTGCTTGTTTATTCCACTTTGCATTCATTTGCAACTGTTTGTCTTCCATGGGAATGGAATCATGGGCCACACTCGTCCTCGAAGCTATGTTTACTCGCATGGTTATCGCTCACTCAAACAAGCTATTTGACGCACACTTTCAGCCGTCCATAGCCCCATATCTAATAAAAGTAAAAACATATTTTCGCCCCCCCCCCCCTCATGCCATAAAGGTTGTTGAAAACAATTTTAAATCACTTTTTACTGCCGAATAAAGAACACACATAATGTAACACATTTCCTCGTCATCGATTCCCGTGGAGTCCTGACATTTTCTTTTGCAACACTCTCTCCTTGACCTTATCGGTGAATGTGTACTCGAAATCGATTTGCCGACATCGTTCAGTGCGCGCGCCAACACTTTACACTGATACAATCGGAGTTCTATTACTTTTTCTAAAAAAAAAAAAAATAAATAAAGTGAGGTATAAGGTATTCCTCCCCCAACTCCACACACAGTCATAAAGGAAAAACATTTATTATGTTATCCTCCCACCATTTAATGAGCGCGCCCGCCGAACAGGGTGAGAACTGTGCGGTTGGTGTGCCCGTTAAGCGCTGTCTTTGACAGCATACACTCCGACTCCACTCGTGTGTCGTTACAAAAAAAAGGAAATATTCTTATTCTCACCACACACACACGCGCAGGGAAACAGGCCCATTTCGGGCGTTAATATCCTCGTAAATCATATTGAATATGTTAGTGAAACACACGCGTCCCCACATGTGCGCTGCTGCTGCTGCTGAGCCAGCATTGCTCCATATGTCGGCAATACAGAGGATGCGAACATCAATGGCGGACGATAGTTTATCACCATAAAATGAAGTTAACTCTTCTGCCATGGCAGTCCCAGTCCCAGTTCCAGTCCCAGTTCCAGTCCCAGTCCCAGTCATATCTATGCGAATGATGAAAAGGATTGTGAAACGTTTTGTTGCCTCCCGCCTGCGTCGCATGGACGGACGATAAATGCGAACTTTCAGACATTTTTGCGTATATCCTCTGGCGAGTGAGCCCGACAGAAGCAAATTGCGGGATAAAAATTCAATTCAACGGCGAGGGAGCGGGACGGGCCAAGTTTATGTAAATATTATGAGGCGTCCCGTATTTATTGGATGCGGTCGTGTGTGTGCGGGGAACAGTATGAATAACATCACTGATAAGGATATCACAGTCAGCGAGAGATAGAGACGCCAGATTGGATGGTTCTTTTTCATTAGGAGGCAAATCAGGATATCCTCTTGACAAGTGGGTGGAGGTCTCCACTTTGAGTGCAATGCGCTAAATCTTTGAGCGGACGTCAAAACGGCTTGGTAAACTTAAGAGCCAGACAGGCGGAAACAGACACAAAGCGAGGCTGCATGACTAAGAGCCTGGATTGTCCTTGGAATATTTATGAAAGTCCACTTCATATTTTTATTAGTGTGTGTCACATGAGAGGCCTCCTCCTCACAGAAGCCACCGCCGCCGCCGGCATGGGCAGCCTTGAAATCATTGTCATTTCATTCCGCCCTTCGTCCCCGTTTCGGGTGGGTGGTCAAGCACAGTGACACAGCAAATCCTTTCGCCTTCCCTTCATTCGGTCTTATGGTCCTTGGGTTCTTTGCTCGGTCGTCCGCTGGACACCAACTAGTTCCTGTTGCCTCTGCCAGTGGTGTCTTTGGCGAATGTAATTTTCCCGCATATATTTGATTTCTTATATTGGCCATAAAGTGCCTATTCCCTGCGTGTGTGTGTGGGGATGTTCGTGTTCTCCGCCAGCTACTTACGGGGGTGTGCAAGTGTAATATATATTATTGCTGGCTCTGCTTTGTTTATTTAGTTGGCTGTGTGTGGCGCTTTGTGCGGCATCGATTTCGCTTTAATGTAAATTTGCATTTTATTAGACCGGAGCTTGGGGTTTTCGGGTTGAATGGGTGATACGTTGTCCTCTATTTGTTCCCGGCAAATTGTGTTGTTAAATGGAGAAAACACAAGTGGGAGGGTGAATTGATTTTTTTTTTTTTTAATAAAGTGCACGCCTGGGTCGTGCGTAGTTTCGGCGAAAGCTAACAAATGGAGCCTCGTTTAGGACTGAGTTATGCGCAGTACTTTTAAGGACACTTATAGTCGAATTTATGGAGGGTTGCTAGGGGGTTACTTAAAAACAAGCTGACTTTTATTGAGTCAGCTGGATGTGGTGTACGCATAATTTGTTGGAACGGAGAGAGGATGGAATGAATATTATTGAACTTGAGCGATCGTAAACTAAATTCCAACATCTGAGCAGGAAGAGGCTTTAAAATAGGTCCCTGGGGACAAGGTCTGCCACTTATGGATGCCAACTTACTAGAGACTGACTTTGGAAGGGGAAAAGTGCAACAAGTTGAGTGGAAGGTGTTTGTAAAAGTGGCAAGCCAAGGTAAATTGATTTATTTCAAATAGAACTGTCGCGGTGTGAGAGGGAAAACCTTCGAAACGGATCACTTTTGAAAGCACATTTTGTGGCTGAACAGCCTGCTGGTGTTTGGGTACTCCCTCAAAAGACAGTCCCAACTCCATTTCCCTGAAAGGCATAGAATTGCCGTTGCATCCTTTAACAGAGAAATCAGCGAGGATGCACTTCCGAACCTGATCAGGCAAATAATTTCAATTATTGAAGCAGCGACTGACAGAAAATAGTTCGCTAGAGGCCGCTTGAGCAATTATGTTATGTTATGTTAAAGTGGCTCTCGGTGAGAGAAACACTTAGGCCGTTAATCGGCCCATTGTGGGGTTCCTTTACTAGTTACTCGTTGTGAACCATTTACTTCCGCTGATAAAGCCAAGAATACTGGCAGCGCTGAGGTAGCATAGATCGCTGAGATCATTGAGGAAGTAGCTTCCTAAATGCGCCATCCTTAGGTTGGATAGGGCAGAGCAGCTGCAGATAAGGTGAGTGACGGACTCCCTACAGCTTCTACAAAAGTCATTATGTGGCAGCCCAAGTCTTTGAGCGTGTCTGCCCAGAACACAATGACCGGTGATGATATTAGCGACTAGTGAGATACTACGTCTGTTGAGACGCAGAAGCTCTTTGGATCTTTTTGTATCCAGTGTCGGCCAAGTAAGCCTGACAACGTCACAATATCCTAGATGTTTCCACCTATGATTTGCTTTTCTTGTTGCGTCCGCCTTGATAATTTGTTTAACGTATGAGAGCGGTACCTGCACGTTATGCAGACTAACACTATCAACGCCGGAGGAGCCTAGTCTCGCAAGTTCGTCAGCTGCACAGTTCCCTGGGATATCACAGTGTCCCGGAACCCAGCAAAGGGTGAGGTCGTACTGTCCAGCTATCTCGTTAAGAGATACGCGGCAATCTTCCACCGTTTTTGATCTTGTTTCGCTGGATACTAAGGATCTGATGGCGGCCTGACTGTCAATATATATTACAATATCCTTGTGTGATATTGCATTAATCGACAGCCACGCCATGGCTTGACGAATAGCTGTGATTTCGGCTTGGAAGACACTACAGTGTATCGGGAGAGAGAAGGAGAGGCTCAGGGTCAACTCCAACTCCCTCTAAAGTCTTAGAACCGTCCGTAAAAATTGACAGTGCTCCTTCGTGTAGGACATTTCGTGAGTCCCAGCGGGATCTGTCCGGTATTTCGTATTTGAAGCCCTTTTTGAAATCGATTTTCGTGGGCAGATAGTCAGTAGTAGAGGGTAAGGGGCATAACTGAAGGAGGATGCTGGCATGTCCAGTTGGTTGCCCTCTGGTCTGATAGCCGTGTTAGCGGCGTATTCCTTGCTGACGACGTCTATAGGAAGAAGATTAAGCATTGCTTGTAGCGCGGCGGTAGGAGATGTCCTCAGTGCACCCGTGATGCTGATGCATGCCAGGCGTTGAGTCTTCTCAAGGTCCTTCAGATTGGAATTCTTGTCCAAGGCCGGCCACCATACAACGATGCCGTAGAGAATAATCGGTCTAATCACCGCGGTATAGAGCCAATGCATTATGTTAGGTTGGAGGCCCCATCTCGAGCCGACAGCCCTCTTACAGGAGTATAGAGCCACTAGGGATTTCCTAGAACGTTCGGCAATATTTTCCCTCCATAAGAGTTTGCTGTCTTGAGCAATTAAGGATAGTTCCGTTCGACAGCGCATGCGGCGTCGATGAACCTCTTGTTCTCCGGGTCAAGGCAGCGCTGAAAAAAACAGAGAACTCTACGAGGAGTCGCAATGCGGCAAATTTATAACTAAGAGTGTTTTTCTGGGCCATTCTTTCCTCCTCTTGAATCATGTTCGGTGAATGGTGCACGAGGAATGCGCCTTCAGTCAACCGCCATCTTAGGACGGAAACCAAGCTGATTAGTCGGACACAGCCAATGTCAAAGCGACATATTTAGGCCAGTGAAGCCAAGTAGCTCGAAGCAATCCTTGTCAGTCTTTCAATGGGTGATTTTTTTAAAGCGATGACAAGATGGTGGACTACGCTGCCAAATGTGTTACAGTTTCTTTTGACAAACTATCTCTAGGCGGACCTCTCTAGAAGGAGTCATCCTTCTCTGGAACTTCCTAAGTCTTGATAAGTTTGGCGTGGGCTTTCTATCGATTGGAGTGTAAGGCAGAGTTTCAGTCTGCGTTGTCTTTTCCAACCTCAAGGCGTACTTTTGTATTATCAATTCCGTCACTCATTCTTAGCCAACTACGTCACAAACTGAGTTCCCATAGAATCTGATGACGAATTTTAAAGTTGTAGCAAGTTCCATTCATCGCAACATCGTACGAAAAACTTAGAAACATGTTGGAATCTTTTTTTAATTGTTCTGTCAACGTCAAGTGAAACCGAGAAAAGTCATCAAATGGTTATATGGTCATCGCTTTGCAGTGTGGTCACGTTTATTTTGATGAGTGATTTATAAGCCATTTATTAGAAGTTCTTGTGGAATTTGTTCGATGTGTGTTCTTCTCTATTCGAACATCGTTCGTTGCGAAATGGTGTAGTTCTATCGAACAATGAATGAAAGAAAGTGGTGCAAGACTAAATTTGTCTATAAAAGTGCTCATCAGCTAAATAAGCAAATATAGATGGCGCCACAGTTCGATATAGGAACCTTGGTCTAGCTTCTCTCATTCGTTTGTGTGGCAATTTTATGAACTGTTTGACGATCGCAAAGGTTTCGCAGTAGGAAAAAGCTTGACAAAAAAAAATGTATGTTCTCCGGGGTTTGAACTTGAGACTCCAACGACCTAAACCACTGCCTCCACTCCAAACGCTGTGCTGCGAAAATGTGTGACATTTGTTACGCATGCTTCTTTCCACATTGCATGACATTTTCACGTTGGCCCCGGTCTTTGGCGGTGAACAAGTTTACTCTTATACAGTACAGATATACGGCGCCCGCGTCCAAGTGTTCCCGAGAAGTTTGAAAATTACAACAACCTTCTATCATTCGACGTTTCGACGCCGTTTGACTTGTCCTGACTGCGTCTGCCGTCAAATGTCGATGTTGACAATCAGGCAACACAACGTTGCTGGAGCTACTCGTTATATGTAACCTTGAGGACCCTAGGACCCTCGGTGAGACCTCAAACCCCTCCTGTCCTAAAACCACAATTCACACCGCTTATTGAATTCAAACCCCGGCCACCTTTCGGGGTGGCATCCACCGGCCCAGATGTACTCTTTCATGTACCTGGGCTCGACCGCAAGCTTAGGCAACTCTCATAAATATCATCTCTGCAACAGATAAAGCAATCAAATGGCAAAACAACAAACAAAACTGTGTCTTCCACGTCTAATCCCATTGCACAACACACGCCACAGCAAGAAGCTGTCCGCATCCAATACGAAACTGCTTACCAACTATTCCTTTCAAATACCCGCACGTTCGGTGTACTACACACATCCAGATTGCGACACACAGAGCAACAAACGTATCACGAGCTAAAGTCTACCTAATTAGCCAGAGAAGCTAGGAAACACACAGTTGACAACTTGATAAGTCGGCCCTGGTCTTGCTTCATATATCTGTACGAGCAGCTCGCGCGACCAGAGATCATGTCACTACAAGGGAAAAACATAATGTCAGAGAGGAATTACATAATTGGCAAAACGGGAAAAACGGGACACAGCCGAGAGAGAGGGGGGGACACCGATTACCAGTCCTCATCATCGTCGTCATCTTCATCAGTGTCCCCATCGCTGATCTATTATTACAGTAGTTTGAGATGCGATTAGAAAATACCAAACCAGTCGCCGCACCAATGTCTCTCACACAGAAGTTGCCAGGCAACTTGGACGGTTTCTCGGCATAATGGCCTCCGAACGGTACCGCTACCGATACGGACCAACGACGACGGCGAGCACAATGGGCGGAGAACAAACCATTGCGGCCGTGCTGCTGCTGCTGGTAGATTAAAACTGCCAACAAAATTATATTTAATTTCTTAATATCTGCTTTGGGCTCAGATCTCACCGAGCCCATTGTGGCACAGAGGTGAGTATGTGTATGAGTAATCGTGGCCAACTGAAAAAGAGAGCTTTGCCATCTGTGCACAGACAGAGAGCATGTAGACAGTGCTAGAGATGGGGGGATACGGGATACGGGATACTTACTCAGTGTAACATTGTAGGTTTTCTGCAGATCGACTTGCCCACGTAACGCCCGCAATCGACGCAATTTGGACTCCTGCGCTTCGACACGTTCGCGTAGCCGTCGCAAGCGTTCGCCCTCGGCGGCTGCCGCCGCTCCACGCACCTCTTGAGCTTTGAGGAAACGCAAACGCTGTTCTTTGGCTGCGAGCAGCTGATGCTGCGAATCGATTTGTTGCTGCTGCCGGAGTGCCATTGCCCTAAGTTCGGCAGATGTTGGCCTTCCGGGCACCTAAAAGTCAACACAAAAAAAAAAGAAACTTTAAAAATTAATATAAAAAACATTTTGTGGCGTTATTTGAATTCAGAAAATGTATGACTGTGTCGGATGTCGGTGTGGGTGTAAGTGCGCAAGAGACAGGGGAAAGTCGAATCCCGGGGGCGGCAAACAAAAACGAAACAAACAAAATTCGAAATGCCTCTAAATATTTCATGCAACCACGTACGTTCTACGATGGCGGTGTTGGTGCGCGGTTTCGCTTTCGGGTTTATTCTGCCACTGAATCTAATCAGGGGAACATTTCGGCGAGTGTCACGATACTGTGTGTGTGTGTGTGTCTGTCGTTTGTTGCAATTAAATGCTGGGTGCGAGCGTTGCCAATGGATGTGTCACGCATAAAGGAGGACGACAGGACGTCGGCGGGGGTGCTGCTGTTTTTTTTTTTGTTATGGAATTGAATTAATTTCGTGTGTATTTTGAATATTCCCAGCAAGGAAAAGTGCCTGCCATCCGGCCGAAGCGATTGTGTGTGTCGGTCGGTTAAATGGGATGGAAGCTCTTTAAACAAAGACGCCTTAGAGAGAGAGAGATATGGGTATCTGTAGCAGCCATATGGGTGCATTTGAACGTTATAACGGGCTGTATCGCTGATTTGATTTATTATGACTGTGAATGGAGATTGGGTTGCGTTTGACATTTTTAAGTGCGGAAAGCACCGAGTTGTTGCCGCTTAATGTGGTGAATTGCAAACCAAAAATTAAGCGGAATGTCTTTTGCCAGCAGTTTTGTGGAAATCAAATTCGAGTTCTTCAGATTTTTCAACGCGTTTTTGTTGAATATTTTATGGAGTATGATTTTCTTTAGAAAATATTTGAGGAAATGGGGAAATTTTGCTCTGATTTGGCAGCACTACCTACTAATTTAAGCGACGTTTTCTATGCGTTTTTTTTTTATTGTTTTTAATGTAAATAAACAGTTGGCGCAACAAATCAATGAAGATTTCTTACAACCATTTGAATTGCCCCACTTCAAAAATATTTTCAAGAGAAAATTTAAGAAATTCTGCTGTGATTTGGCAGCACTACCTACTAATTTGAGTTTTTTCTCTTCCTATTTTCTTGGTAAACAAATCTATGTCGCTGGGAAGATCCCCACAGGTAATTCTGATGCGATTTGGTAGCACTATCTCTTAATTTGAGCTCCGTTTTATATGTTTCGTTTTTTTTTAATGTTTTCTAATAAATAAGTAATTAGTTGGCGCAACAAACCTACGAAGGCTTCTCACAACCATTTGAATTGCCCCACTTCAAACATATTTTCTTAAGAAAATTTAGAAGATTCTGCTGTGATTTGGCAGCACTACCTACTAATTTGAGATTTTTTTTCTCTCTTTTTTCTTTTTCTTTTTCACAAAAATTTGCCCCACTTGGAAGATCCCCATAAATCTTCTCCTCAACTATTTTCTAAGGAAAATAAAGGAAATTCTGATGCAATTTGGTAGCACTATCTCCTAATTCGAGTGCTGTTTTCTATGTTGCATTTTTTTAATGTTTTCTCAGTAAATAAATAGTAGCTGCTACGAATTTATGAAGGCTTCTCACAACTATTTGAATTGCCTCACTTCAAAAATATTTTCAAGAGAAAATTTAAGAAATTCTGCTGTGATTTGGCAGCACTATCTCTCAATTTGAGCTCCGTTTTATATGTTTCGTTTTTTTTTTAAATGTTTTCTGAGTAAATAAGTAGTTGGCGCAACAAACCTACGAAGGCTTCTCACAACCATTTGAATTGCCTCACTTCAAAAATATTTTCAAGAGAAAATTTAAGAAATTCTGCTGTGATTTGGCAGCACTATCTCTCAATTTGAGCTCCGTTTTATATGTTTCGTTTTTTTTTTTAAATGTTTTCTGAGTAAATAAGTAGTTGGCGCAACAAACCTACGAAGGCTTCTCACAACCATTTGAATTGCCCCACTTCAAACATATTTTCTTAAGAAAATTTAGAAGATTCTGCTGTGATTTGGCAGCACTATCTCTCAATTTGAGCTCCGTTTTATATGTTTCGTTTTTTTTTAATGTTTTCTGAGTAAATAAGTAGTTGGCGCAACAAACCTACGAAGGCTTCTCACAACCATTTGAATTGTTTCACTTCAAACATATTTTCTTAAGAAAATTTAGGAGATTCTGCTGTGATTTGGCAGCACTACCCACTATGTAATTAGAGTTTTTTTCTTGCTATTTTCTTAGTAAACAAATCTATGAAGGCTTCTCACAAAAATTCGCCTCACTTGGAAGATCCCCATAAATCTTCGCCTCAACTACTTTCTAAAGAAAAGGAAAGGAAACTCTGATGCAATTTGGTAGCACTTTCACTATTTTTTTTTTGTAATGTTTTCTAAGTAAATCAGTAGTTAGAGCAACAGATCTACGAATTCTTCTCAAGAATTGTTCCACTTCAAACATATTTTCTAGAGAAAATTTGGGAAATCCTGCTGTGATTTGGCAGCACTACCTACTAATTTGAGTTTTTTTTTTCTTTTTCTTTTTCACAAAAATTTGCCCCACTTGGAAGATCCCCATAAATCTTCTCCTCAACTATTTTCTGAGGAAAATAAAGGAAATTCTGATGCAATTTGGTAGCACTATCTCCTAATTCGAGTGCTGTTTTCTATGTTGCATTTTTTTAATGTTTTCTCAGTAAATAAATAGTAGCTGCTAAGAATTTATGAAGGCTTCTCACAACTATTTGAATTGCCCCACTTCGAAAATATTTTCTAGAGAAAATTTTGGAAATTCTGCTGTGATTTGGCAGCACAATCTCCTAATTTGAGATTTTGTTTCTTTCTATTTAAATGAATCTATGAAGGCTTTTCACAAAAATCCGCCTCACTTGGAAGATCCCCACAAATCCCCGCCTCAACTACTTTCAAGGGAAAAGAAAGGAAATTCTGATGGCATTTGGTAGCACTATCTCTTAATTTGAGCGCCGTTTTACATGTTTCGTTTTTTTTAATGTTTTCTCAGTAAATAAATAGTCGGCGTAACAAATCTATGGTGGCTTCTTACAACCATTTAAATGGCATCAAAAATATTTTCTAGATTTAGGAAATTCTGCCCTGATTTGGCAGCACCGTTGAGGGGTTTTCTTACGAATTGAATAGTTGGCTCAACAAAATACGCTAAGGCCTAGCTTCTGACAACCATTTATTTATTTGACAAACAAAATTTGAACCTACAAGTTTTTGTCCACCGCAACCGGCTGAATTAAGAAGCTTTCTCTGTTAAATACTCTTGTAGATTTGTCAGAAGTTTCATCAGAGGTGGCGCTGTAAAAAAAAACTTGTAAAGTAATTTGTGTTTTTGTGAGACTAACCAGTAACCACAGAGCAATAGTTTTCTGTAAAACTTGTAGTAGCCTTTACAAATGAATCACTTTTAAGACGAAAGATTTGTAGACTTGATCTAGATTAGGGTTTATCTACTTTCTATCCGATAGAACTAATCTTTGCAGGCAACATGAAGAGTTTATGTGTCAATTATGGGAGTGAGTGCTTTTCTCTTCTTTCATTTTTATTTCCAAATATTTTGTGGTATTAAATGTTTGAAGTTTGGTATACGTAGCTTATTCCAAACAAGAATAAGAGATTCGTTAAGAAACTGATCATAACCCTTAACTGATGCGGAAATTATTCCTTACTAAGAAACTCAACAAGACGTTTGTGATGCGTCAACTGTTCCCTTTATTTTCAGTTGCTTTTTCCACAAAATTCGCGAACTTCATTTCAGGGAATGGTCATATCCTTAAACAGATTTTGTAAGATTTTTTGCATGCTGAATTCCAACGCACTTTTCGTCCTTTCATATGAAAAATTTGGTTCTCTACAATTTGTGTGAGTGTTTAAGTGAGTTTCGTGTAAACCGAAAAAAAGGAAACATAAAACACGCACTACGAAAGAAAAATGCAAGTTACCTTCTTTTGTCGCACAATCGTTGCGGTCCCGATCCTTGGCTCCGATGTCACAACAATGGTAGTCGTACTACGCTTTTGTGGCATCGTCGATGGTGTCATTTTTGGCAGATTGCCAGAAACCGGTCGACAAACGCACGTCAACATGACTTTTATTTATATTTCTTTTAAATAGCACAATTTTTTCTTTTTTATTATTTTTCTCTCCTTAGAAGGATGTTATTGCCATTCGATTGTAGAAATGGGAAAATCAAAAAACACAGTCTAATCACAGTCACAGATCACTGCAAACGGGAGAGAGAGGATAAAACAAAAGGCAAAACTGAACTGAGGCCAAACAAAGGAAAGAAAAATAAAAAGTTAATTTACAAAGTTGACAGAGAGTATGCCCTGTGCCGTGCTGTGCCAGTGGCAGAGTGCGTCCTTGCCGGGAACAAAGAGTAAAATAGTTGGATAAACACTGCCTAGTTAACTTTGCTAAGACAAATATTCAAACGCCACCCCCCTTCCCACTGAAAACTAAAGGACACGCTCCCTATGCTAACATTTACAATGCTCTGATGATGGGCGGATGCATGGACACCAAAGGATGTCCCACCGGTTGACATGAAGGACACGCAGTATGACGACGGAACATGTGAACAATGTGTATTTGTTGAAGTTGGCATTCTTATGTAACTTTTATGGATGATACGCTGTGTGTCATGGGGAAAAGGCCAACAAACACTGGCGCTGGCGGTTAAATAAGCTCCAATTGCATACGACATGTGATTGTTCTATTTTCGTTTACCTATCCGCAATACACGTGTGCAGGATGATGCAAATACAGGCAAGGAAACTATCTTGAATGGGGGGCGGGGAGTGATTTTGCTTTTTATTTTCTGTTGATGAAAATTGAAGCTCTTCCGCTGGGCCGTGTGGCGATAAGAATATTAAATTCGCCTGCAGAGGGAAAAAAATCCTTTTTGTGTCCGCGAAATTAGTTCATTTTCTCGCGATGAGAATTTGTCTGCCACAGGAGTCCTTTCGGGAGGAGCGTCTTCGCTCTCGCAGCCAAACTCATTTCAACCATGAGAATAAATTGGATTCAAAACATAATGGGGGAAAGCATTTCATTAAATTTCAAGGATATCTCGATAGTTGCCAGGAGGAGAGAAAAGTTTTCTTCTCAGTGTCTGGGGTTTTTCTTTTTGATTCCGAACTTTTGGACTGCGGATGCACGTATAAGTGATTGCAGGCAGGAGTCTTCTAATTGCATAGCGTTATGATGTCCTGATTTTGTGATATAGGCAGTTGGTAATTGGTGGCGCAGGAAGTCAATCGAAGGATGGAGAATGGATTCATGGATGGGCGTTTGAGGGCGAATTTCGATTGGCTTTGGCTTTTTTTTTTTTGCAAACGTGCTGTCTGATAAATTTCGGGACACATTTCATAACGAAACTCATGACATCTGTAGTTCGGCACGACTGAGGCTGAGAGCACTTCGACATCTAGACAGCCGACGTGAGCAAATGACAAAAATGGAGGGGATTCCGTTGCAATGTTACTAATGATCTCCGGGGACTAGGTCATAAGGCAGTCCTGCATAAGCTGGGTGCACAAGCAGTAGAAGTACAACCAACCCTAAATGCGGTGGAGACACACTCTTCTTAAGCAACAGGAGTAAGTCCTTCTTTCTAGTGAAGAAGAAACGACAGTCGCTGCAAGCCATTTTTTTAAAATGCGCCTCGTACCTGGAGTCGTTTTCCAAACACTCCGAAGCCCAGTCAGCGAACAAACGGCGCTGGCTAGGATCATTAACTTTAAGCTTGATCAGTTGGAATTTTACGGGTGTAGGCCCAAGTTGAAGTTTGCGAAGGCGGACTTCTAGTGTACCGCGGGAGGGTTCTCCTGGAAACTCTCATGGCCCGCGGACAGTATTATCGGCCGATCTGGCGTGCCTTCAGCCACAAAGAACAGGAGATTAGACAGACGCCACCGAATCAACGTGACCGCGACAGGGGGCTGCCAAACTTGAACCGTCCCAACTAAAAATCCCTTCAGTTAGAATTGCCAAACAGTGAAAAGTCGTTCTAAAAAAGCTTTAAAGACTTTTTAGCTTCCTACAATTATTTCCAAAGTTTTTGAGAGGATACCTACTGCTTACAATCTTTTATACCCTAAAAACGAGGGTAGTTCGAGTTTGAAAGCAAAAACTCGACATCGGATAACTAACATCATAGAAAAGGCTCTCGAAAAAGTATTCTTGGGTCGTGTCCATAAGGTGTTGCCTCAATTGCAAACCAGGGCAAGTTCTACTTGAACGGTTGTATAAAACTTACGACTCATATTTCGAAAACACAGTCTTTCGTGTCAAACGCGGACAGGTGTCCCGCTGGGGAGCGTTGCTGGGCCGCTCTTTTACTTGTTATTTACGCATGAGATACTGTCGTACTTTTCGAGGACACTGCTCTTATTGTTTGGGAAATGGGTAGGCATGTTCCGCTGGGACCTTTTGGTCTAGAGGTACAAATCCTCAGTTGCACCAGCAAATAAGATTCCTTTTTAAATCATTTTTGAGGCAAGAAATTCGTCCCATAAAAATAGCTCTAACGCAGAATTTTAGGACGAGAGTGATGATATTTCATGTTCCAGGTTCTAGCTCTGTTTTCTTTCTCTAGCTTCCTCAACAACTCCTAATCAGTCCGCCTATTTCAATGACCGCACAAGATTTATTCCAAAAACTTAAAGGCTCTGGTGAGTACCGCGAAAGCCCATGATCTTGCAAGTTAAACCTCTGCCAAGATTTTCACTGGCAGTAAAAGCAACGATCAAAAGTCGGAAAAGGAGAGTTTGTCCTTCATATAAGAATGACTTACCAGGAGCTCCGACTAGCTTTGGAAGCAATGAAGCCCTCAATTTAAACGCTAAGCCTGACAAAAAACTTTCTCAGAAGACAACCAGGTTTCAATACAAGTTGACGTCAGCTTTTGCACCCAAAACTTGTGTCATTTAAAAAACCGAATGTTGCATAAAGGTCGACCAAAGGCCTTAAGACTTTATGCGCTATAAGAGGACAATAGAGCTCTAGACCCACAGAGAGCCTCTAACTCATCTAACCACGACCTCCTAAACTGACAATGGCAGAAACGACCTTTCTGCTTGCAGTGCAAACTGCTTCTAGTGGGTGAGCCTTCCAAAAATCCAGAAATCGTCAGAAATCCGAAAACCGCTGGCCGATTACCCAAAGTCCGACAAGTCATAGAAATAAACATTTTTCGACCCGAGTTTTTGCACACCAACAAGTCGACTCCCGAAGACTCACGTTTCCCAACGTACATGCTAATTGAACATGGAAACAAACTCGCACATGGATTTAAAAAAAAAAAACATCCTCAAAGTGTCAATGCGCCCCATGCCTAGGCAACAGCAACAGCAACAGCAACAGCAACAGCCACAGCCCACCACGACGCTTCCATAAATTCCTAAACTGTCCAGTCCGACAGATGCCATAAATCAATAAATTCTAGAAATCAACGGGAGATCCGCCTCAGCCCTACCCGGACTTGTCATGCTGCGCATAATTGAATAACACGATTACCAGAAATATTCGACACCTTTCCATTCACAAAGATAAAAAAAAAACCGGAAGACCGTGCGTAAAGAAGAAAAACCTGCCAAATCATTGCTCCGCACGGTTGGATGATCTTCAGAGACGAAACCTTTTTCTCCTCAGCTTTGAGACCGCAATAAAAATTGATTTGTGGTGTGAAAACCATTAGTTCATCGTTCCGTCTTCATTTGATGCCTGCTACCAGCTGCCGCGTCGGTCGGTCAGTCGTTCGGTTGGTCGGTTGAAAATTGACACAAAGCCCAGACAAAAAGCGAAAACCTCCAACGGAATTATGACTGATGGCCGTTTTATTAAACTTTTTGTTCGGTTGCGCTGTCAAAATAAAACCAAAACGAAAACCGTGTTAATAAGCTGTTCGATACGCGGCAGAAGACCACAAGACCTTAGGTGATAACCTTTACGACCATTATTCCGGGCAAATGCATGAGTAGAGTCAGCGCTTATGCGATGGCGGTCATGTGACGGCTGTAACATGATTTATGTCTGTCCGTAGGTAGGTAGGGACTCTCTGACTATTTTGCGCCTAAAATTATGCATGAAATGTGCGCTTTCGCGGGTCCGGAGAGTGCGACATGTTTGATTTTATTAACTCGCAGAAGACAAATGTCGGTAGGCTTTGACTTGGAACGAGCAATACAGTGGGGGTTATTTTTGGTGGCCTTGGACCGTTTGGTCTTTTACGGGTCTCGAAGTGTGTGCTGAGGACTTCATCGAAGCAAATAAATTCAAAGTTCAGTGGGAGGGTACGAAATTGTGGCAGTTATGGACGAAACCAACTTATCTGTCACTTATTTGGCTCCCCCTTAGCATAGTCGAAACCAGATCAAAGACAATAATGTAGTTGGTGCACAAACCAAGCAGAGATGTGTAGCCTGACCTTAGGGACCGGCTTTAAATTTGATTCAGCATTTAAATGGTGGAATATGAACAAAATTTGACAGCCAGTGTTGTTTTGCTTGATGGAGAATGCCCGTCGGGACTGCTGGCAGTTATGGACGAAACCGTAACTGCGGCAACTTATCTGTCACATATTTGGCTCTCCCTTAGCTTGTACCTGAACCAGATCAAAGACAATAATGTAGTTGGAGCACAAACCAAGCAGAGATGTGTAGCCTGACCTTAGGGACCGGCTTTAAATTTGGTACAGCTTTTAAATGAAAATATGAACAAAATTTGACAGCCAGTGTTGTTTAGCGTGATGGAGAATGCCCGGCGGGACTTCGTCTTCCCTGCTTCATCTATCTGTCTGTCTGCAACTGTTCCATTAGAAGAGAGTTTGTCTAGCGATGTTTTATTAAAAAGCTGTGCTCGTTGGTTTTCCCTTTTTTTTGAAGAAAATCGATGAAGCGCCCGTGTCCGGTAGGGAACTAAGTGAGGTGGAGATTCCTTTACCCTTATTTCTCTGCTTCACGATTATTGTCAGCTGTTTGTCTTATATTCTTCCGCTGTTGCCATCTTTTTTATTTTTTTGTTTACGTATTTCCTTTCTTTCGAAAGAAGGTCGATGGAAATTACATCTGTAAAGACGAGAACGGCTGGATCTGCCACTGAACGACAGGAGTCCGTCACCCACTGTACCGCCGAATCTGTGGTCAGATTCTGTAAGGCGAAACGATCGAACGTTTTCGTGCGCACGAATGATTTGCCCTATAATATAGAAGCAACGAAAACGTTTGAACGTTTCGCCTTACAGAATGTCGACCCTGGATTCTGTATGATGAAAACGTTCAATCGTTTTCATTTAAACGAACGTTTTGCTTCATGTAACTTCGAAAACGAAAGAAAATTTAATTTGCGCAAAAGCAAAAAGTCGGAAGCTATTTCATTAACGTTTTTTATTTTCTTTGGTTCATGTAACTCAAAAACGAAAGACATTTTCGTTTCATGCGAAAGGAATACAGCGAATGCTATTTGTGTCACGTTTCTCATGGACTTTGATTGTTCAATTAGTGGTTGTTCATGAAAATTATGCTGGCGAATTATTTATCAATTTCAATTCGAATGTTCAACTTTTGTTACGACCAAAACGAAATATTAACTTAAAAAGCGGTCAGCTGTTGGCCGTCAAAACAACATATTTGATGTAAACAGCTTCTCAAACTTGAACTTTTTTGTCACACCGTTCCTAAAACCCTTGCGAACGAGAAGAAAAAAACGAAAGCAGTTACAAATTTTCGCTTTCGCGTGATTTCTTTCGTTTTTTTTAAATGAAAAAGTCGTTTTCGTTTCGCTGTTTACAGAATCCCACACCAGATGTCACATCTTTTCAACTGGATGCACTGTCATACTGTGACATTAGTACACAATTGATCCTTGCAACTTTTACGGACGAAGACTTGATCTGCTGCCAGTAAATGAGCACTGAACTGCTACTGCGCCTTTTGTGGTTATTGCCTAATAGCTTACTTGTTCCTTAATGACAGCTGGCGTCTGCCACTTGTCAGCAGGACTGTCTCGGTCTTTTCTGTTGCAAGGCTAAGTCCTTGGTGTTGCAACCTGTATGGGGGCGCGTTTCCTGACTTGTTTCATGCTTTTTTTGGCATCTCTTATGGTCATGTTAGCCTTGTTACGTATATTCTGGCATGTCCATTCTTAGTATTCCATCAAAAATAAGTCGGGCCCTAGAATAGAGCCCTGAGAGTAATTTTCTTTGCCTGGGTTCCCTCTTTAGCAACTTCTCCTCATCCGTAAGACATAAATTGTAGTTGGTCATCAAAAACCCATGAACGACATCTTTCTCTTTCTCTTTTATTTGACATCCGTGTAACTGTCAAAATTCCGACCAGATCGGTCCACTTTCAACACGTGAAAACTAGATCCCCCTTAGAGCTGTCATTGTTTCGTTGAATTAGAACCCCCTTCCCATCATTTTAGCACAATTTGCGCTTTTGATTTGTGTGACTTAGTCTGGCCAGAGTTTTCCGCACTGAAACCGCTCACCCAATTATCGCATTCAGACGAATTGGAACAATTTTTCCGTGGCCTGCCACTTACCACTTCGACGATCGTGGGTCGTGCTTTTTTGATTTATTTTTTATTTTATTTTTATTGCTCCGAACACGATTTCCGATTCAAACGCACCTCCTCCACCTGGGTTCTGGCGTGCTTCCATATTTGGGAGAATGCGCCAACCACTCAGACGAGAGATATGCATGCAGTACGCCTACTGCCGACACCCGGTGAAAGATAGCTCTCCCTCTGTTAGATGGAATCAATCAAACACCAAGCAGGAAGTGCAGCACAAGCAATGGCGCACCCAAACACGAAGGTGGAGGTTGTAGGCTGTGCCCAATGTTCGTCAGGAAGTCGGTGGAATTTTTCACAAGCCGAGGCTTTATTTATTCACCAACCGAATTCCCAGTGTAAATGGACGCCAGTAGCCGGAAAATTACTTCCAGCTCCTGGTTGTAAATAATAAATTCCCATAAGGGCCAAGGTCTCCCGGCCGGAATATCCATAATCTGTCAATCGCTCCCTCCCGAGTGAGACAGAATTCAATATCGCAGTGGATTCATGAGACTAATTAACTTCGGGGCCATGTGCCTAGGATTCTGTTTCCATCCTAAGCACTCCATCTGTCAATCTGTCTCCTCCTGCCGAATTCCGTCGCACAGATGGAGCGCAAATTGAATCAGCATAAATGCCACCCATCCAAGTCAGAACTGCTGGATCGGCTGGTTTTTTTCTTCTTCTGTTTCACTCTCGTCAGCGTTACGGATGTATGAGGCTGGGACAAGGCAAAACATATGTAACGTCACACGTGTCAGCAGTTTTTCTGTCTTTTTTTTTTGTTGGCAACAAAAAATGTGTTTACCATACGGCGGGCTTTGTTTTAATGAGATTGGGAGCCAGGGCGCTAATGGCGTGTGTGCAGCAGGGTCAGTTGGATAATTGGGAGCTTAAGGAAGTCACACTTGTTGTGGAGCTCTTAATCGGACTTTGAGTCGGCCGAGATTGATGACACGCACAATATGTTCGTGAGCTGTTGACGTCCGATGTCGGTTGCTTGCGAATTTCAATGAATTCAAATTTATGCAAAGTGTTGGTTATTTTTATTTTTATTAAATTGTCGCGCGCTCTTTTCACAAGTGGAACCAGTTTGTACTGATCTACTGTCTTCTGGGACCGTGCGTCTTTGACAAGACTCTCAAATATATAAAACTGGTGGTTGCGATGGTGCTTGGACTTGGAAGTTGTTTGTCTTTCCGAACGGCTTGAGTTCGGCTGTCATATATGTTCTTCTGGGTGGGCTTGGAACTTGTTTATTTGAGTCTTGCTAAAGTGGTTTTTAAAGCAGTTGCCCCGCGGGTACGTTACACAAAATTCCAGCCCATGAACAGCGTATATCACTCCGAGTTTGTCTTTGAAAAAAAGAGGCTTGCATCCGACCGGCTTTCTGAGGAGACTCTCGTTTATCACTGGCAGATGTTCCCAAGAGGTGAGGCTGTTTAAAAGCCGTAGTTTTTGGGGCTGAAATGAGCACAAACTGATCCACAGCAAAGGAGCGAAGATAAACAGGGCTTAAGAAAGTCACACAAGGGCGACTGGAAGTACCGCCTTTCGCAGTTACTGTCCCGTTACGGCGGATATCTAAAATAGTCGTTCGGCCGCAGATTTCGCCACGAAAGCTCGCCTCTCTGTCCCCAATGTCCAAATGAAGAAAGGTTATTCACGCAATGTTCGACTGTAAGCGCTTTGCTGGCGAAAAAGCAAACTTATCAAGCCCGCAGCTTGAAATGAGCTGTATCCTGAGGTCAGAAGGCGACAAGTTGCAGACGCGTTTCTACTGAACGAGTTGAAAAGCGTCGAAGGACTAAAAGGAGCCAGAGGGGCTGACGACGCAACATGAGTTGCTAACCAGTCCGGAGAATCAATGCCTAATGGCGGTCCCGTGTACACAGTAAGACTCACTTTTACGGAGCCTGGGTTCGTAATGGTCAATTGAAAGATCGAGAAAATAGGTCTTGATGTCAGTTGGCTTTATAAAGACCTGCTGGTGGCACTGACCATCAAGCGTATAAAATATTTCAATCATGCAGAGCTCAAAATTTTAAGACACAGTATAAGGTCGCACCCCTCTAAAGCCCGTCTCTTTATATATTTTCCACGGATGACAGATGTATACCCTAATAGGACTGATGAAGGCCTCAACCGGCCAATAAAAATTCCCGAGAGAAAAAGAGACCCGACACAATTCCAGACACAGACTTCTGAGGCCACAGAAGACTCCCACTTGATTAGTTACTTCACGGGCTCGGACTCGTGAAGAATCTCTGACTGAGACACTGCAGCCTTACATCGTCTGCAATCACGGGTACGTTACACAGACTAAGCGCTCTAGCATCCGCAATGACCTAGTCTTTAAAATGGAGGTTCGGTCAGAGGCAGAAGTCTTTCAAGTTGAACTAAGAAAGGTACAGGAGGTGTTTCAACCTGGGTTCGAGGCCAACAGTGATGATCTGTCAACTGTCGCTTAAAGTTTTTTCTTCTTGAATGACAGATGCCCATATGACAGAGTTGAAGAAGCCCGATCCGGCCAAGTACTTTGACGGCCAATGTTTGAAAAACAGGCCTAATCCCAACGCCACCTCTTCTAGTTGTTAGAAGCTTGTTGGTGACAAAAAAACCCGTCTCAATCGACTCAGTTCTTATTAAGTTCAACTTGGGACAGATCAGACAAGCAAATGTTGCGTTTGGCTGCTCCGGAATCAACATTTCCGTCACCAGAGGCTCAGGAGAGACAGTTTCGCTGTGAATTGGTATTTTTTGTGATTTTGATTGATTTCCGCGGATTTGCTGTCTCAATCGACTTCAGTTCTTCAAGTTGAACTTGGGACAAATCAGAAAAATAAATGTTGCATTTGGCTGCTCGGGAACCAACATTTTCGTCACCCAGGGGTTCAACCGCGACAGTTTCGCTCAGTTTCGCTGTAAATTAGTCTTTTTGGTGATCTTGATTCATTTCAGCGGAGCTGCAGTTGGACGCCGTTTGATTTTTTAACAACGAGTCGAACTTGGGACGATGAGACCAGTCCTCTTTATAAGTTTTTAGGCATCTTCTGATCTTCTGACTCGCTCGAATTGTCATTCCTTAAAAAATTCAAACGGGGGTCGTTTTTACTTGACATCTTACCAAATCCACAAACAAACAGAGGACAAAATTTGCCATAACGCAGAGATTTTTGGAAAAATGCTCATTAAGCAAAAGACTTTAAAATTTTGCAACGAAACACCTCCTCAGACCCAGCTTTCTTATTTTTGCAGAGAGAACGCGTTCTAATTTGTTGGGACGTTTTTCCAGACGGACTTTCCTACTTTCTGCGTAAACACTTCCCACCGGAACTCATAGACGGAAGACCGAGAGCTATGCGGTATCCACTTGAGCATCCTTCACCCTTGTAATGGAGATGGACGGGACATTGCAAAATTCCGACATTGATGAGCTGTAGACATCAATACCAGGAAGGAAATGTGCCACCCAATGGATTATTCTCATCCTAGGATTATGCCGCCCCAGGCAACAACGGGACTGAGCATTTGGTGATGTGGTATGTAGTTTGATGGGGATAAATAGTTGGAAGCCGTTTACTTTAGGTGGGAACCCACCCAAATTTATATGGAAATACCTACTCCATTGTCACTCTAAAAGGGCTACAACTTGTGTAGTGTTTATACTGGTGGAACTCGAATGAACGTCGAATCTGCTGCTATTCTTATCCATTGACACTGCCACGTGGACACTCCAGCCCATATACTGATGGCTTGAGCTAAAAGCTTTTCCGACACCGGAACGGACCCCTTTTCTCGTCAAGACAACCTCCCGATTGATTATTTTGAAAGGTCAACAGGGGGACTGCCTACATGCGTGAGCCCATGCACTCTCACATCAGCCCATTCGGAGGTACCTATTTCGAAACCAGGTCTGCCTCTTAAAGAGCTCCGAACGGCAGGCATGCTTAATGTTCGCATTCTGGCAACACGTACGATAATGGAGCCTGTCAAAACAACCCTCCATCATCGCACAATGCAAACTAAGTCGGAGCTACCCCTACCCAAAGCCCTATCCCCATCCCCATCCCCATTCCCATTCCTATCCCATTCTGTACCCACTCGTAGGAGAAGTCGAATTTCCGACAAGTAAATTCCACTCTTGTGTACACAGTGATGTGGATTAATGGCAGCGACCGTCATCGTTGTACTAATAGGGAAGTAAATTCCAAAATTCAACATTTTCTCTCGAAATTAAGAAGGAGACGCAAGGTCCACCCCATTTCAGGGGACGTGTGTGTATTTGCTGCTTCCCATTCACATCATCAACTGATGATGATGACGGTGGGTACCTAGATTTGCATAATACTGTTCTCCGTCGCTCTCCCTCTCTCGGTCACTCGACAGTCGACACTCAGTGCTTGGAAGAAATTACAGCATTTTTCTTGTTGAAAGAGGTTTAACGGTTACCTGAACAGTGGCTGCCAGCAGCCATCAGTCACCGTTTCTGTGAACGGTAATCGAGTGAATTATGATCTCGTTTTAACCGTTTTCAATCAAGTCAATCGTCATCCGTCCTCTTCGTCTACGTTATTGTCCTCGTCGTCGTCGTTGTCGTAGTCTTCAAAAGCGGAAATCTCGTTTCTTTATCCATACATACACAATTTCTTTTTTTGCAAGTTCGTTTGTGGAGCTCTTGGAGGTGGAATAGGCCATGCCATACCCGACGAGAGCACGTTAACAACTCCAGGGCAACAGATGCGGCTCGGGAATTATATAAATTTAATGAGAAAATTCTAAGTTGCATTTTCCGAATAAAAGTTTGCGTTGTTGCGGTCGTCGCTTTGTGGCTGTCCCGTTGCCATATCCTTAAATCTAGTGCCACATTTCAATCTCCGCAGTTGTTGTTGTACCCGTACAGAGAACCAACCGACTGATACCATAAATTAGCCGCGATACATCAACTGGAAGGATTTGCTGCGTTGTGCCTCGTTCTCTGCCAAGTTTGGCGTTTGCATTTAATAAAATTGTATGGCAACATTGTTGCGATAAGTGCTCGTGCAGTAAGTCTTCCTGTCTTCCATTTTATATAGTTTCACCTCTTGTATGCGATGACAGAGTTATTTATGACAGAATGTGCGTATGGAACTTGATCGATAAACATTGTGAGTGATAAGGGCTGTCGGCAGTTGTTGATACTGTTTATGAGTTCGATAGGTCGTTCACTTGAGAGTTGGGACCAGTGACACCTTGCAATGGAATATTTTTGTAACTGGCTACAAGTTGAATGCGGTAATCAAAAAAAGGGACCGAAAGCACCTTCACTGACCGGCAGAAGACAGAACTTTGTTTGCAGGTGGAATGGGTCCGAAAGTGTCACCACGGAGAGAGGGTTTTGCTTTAGCGATGCCAGACCGTGGCGGTTTTTTCATCTCTCAAAAGAGTGAATTTTGTTGGTTTTTAACGTCGGGGGCAGGTCTACCTATCCCCTGCTTGAATTAGAAACTCTACCTTTAAGCGGAGGGGTTTCTTGACTTCAGACTTCCCTGAAGAAGGTCTGCCTTCTGCTCAGTTGATTTGTCTGTCTCGAGACATTGTCGGCACTTTGAGGAGGTGACTGAGTGTAATTTTTTAGTTTTCTAGGAAGCCAACTAAATTTTTGATACCGTTCGTCTCTCACAACGACACTCAACCTAACCTAACCTAGGCCTGGAATTTTCTGCCTGGATATG
Organism: Cheilosia impressa; assembly: GCA_948293265.1. Lineage (NCBI taxonomy): Eukaryota > Metazoa > Arthropoda > Insecta > Diptera > Syrphidae > Cheilosia > Cheilosia impressa. The sequence goes on from OX411882.1 coordinate 1,316,689, forward strand.
GCTCACAATTTTGAGTTAATTTAGAAGAAATCACGCGGTTTTTGGGGTTTTTGAACCTTCTCCGGTCATTTCGTCAGCTCTTTCGTTTCCGTCAAGAGCCTCATGCCCGAAAACTCACAGCCTATAAGTTTTGTTTGTTGAACCTCATGCTTAAAATCACTTGAGGGACTGATTAAGAGGCAAAGCTTATGACTTCCTCATCATCATAGGGAACAAGGAAGCCAACGAAGTTACACCACTCTTGCGCGAAGAAAGTCCTAGGGCGCTTAGCTAAGGGCGCTTATAGAGATGCCGTCCGTGAAAGTATAGACATTCGCGTAGGACTGAAATTTATGATAGATAGTAAGGCTATCTATCATAAATTTGTTGGATTGGTAAAGAGGTCACCTTTTTGGCACCGATCCTAGGACTTTTTTCTCGCATGAGTAGTGTAACTTCGTTGGCTTCCTTGTTCCGTACGATGATGAGTAAGTCATAAGCTTTGCCTCTTAATATTTAAGACAGATTTGCTCAGCTTTTGAAGCAGACTATAGATGATTAAAGACCACAGAAGAGGCGAGAGTACTGCTGGCAGCCTATTACGGCCTTAACTGATGCTAAAGTCGGTCCTAACGTAGCCGATTATGAGCCAATCTTCACCCAAAACCCATTGTAGACGGTAGGACAGGCAACTACCGGAACCATTCAGATCTGTTGATGGATCTTCTTAAATCTTTGCCAGATCGTACAAGCTGTCAAAAAACCCCATTCAAGAGAACCGCAAGAAATGTTCGACAAATTCTATTCCCTGCAGAAGCCATTTTTAAAGATGCCTAACTTTTTGGTCCCGTTTCCAATGATACAGTGTTCGGTTTTGCCCGGAATTTGGTTCCCATTGAAAAAGGTCGAGCCTTTTCGTATCAACTGCAGGCTGCAAGCTGCGCCGTTCCTTCGACAAATGTGTGTCTATCAATGAAGCTCTTAGCCGTGTTGAAAGCCGGAAATATCTGCCTTTCAGCTTGGAGTACGTCAAATTCAGAGTCGCATCTTTTTTCTGCGGCGTTTCTTTCCACGCCGATATGTCCCGGAACGGAACACAAAACTACTGGGGGATGATTTATTGCTTTAAGAGTTTATGAAAGACTGCTTTCAAGTTTACATCTAAAAAGGCTTTAGATTGCTGGTTAAACTTGCTTAGGGCATTGCGAACAGCAATTTCTTTTGTGCCTCAAATCACCGAACTCTTTGACAGCTCGCTGCATTCGAACTCATTGTTGGGAATCGAACCGGGATTTGTAGGTGTTTTTTAAATGAATTTGAGCTCTAAGACTGCTCCCTTACTTGGCGTGGACATTCGCAGAGGTCGAAACGTCAACTGTTCTATGTTTTTGACGTTTTTGGACCTTCGATATTGCAGACCACTCCCTTCTCTGTTGCACAGTTTTTCGCTTTTCTCCTCTGTCAGTCAAACTCTTATGCATTCCTACACAGAAACCAGTTGGAGTTCCACAGGGTTCCATTTTCAGACCCATATTATCTCAAATTTATGTGAATTAACTGCCACGACTTATGAGACACTGTAATGCGGTTGAGATAGTTAGGAAAGATGTAGAGGCTCTTGAACACAGCTAGTCCTTTGCATCCATAAGCAATAAGTCCTTTCAGTTCATGAACTGACCAATAACTCAAACTCAAGGCTTTCTGGTTCTCCACCGGTCATCGGATAGAAAAGTTCAAGCCAAGAAGACGTCTTTGAAGTCCGGAAAAAGGCGGTGATTCGTTGACCTTTTTAGAAATGGAGCCTTCTGTATAAAAATGCTTGCTTATGTGATCGACGGAGGGGATACTTCGTTCCGGGATGACCAGTGTCGGAATGGAACATCGTATTGGATCTTTTGCGGAGAGGTTTTGGACAAACGCCTTGAAAGGAAGGTGACGTGTATGTTCAATTGCTTCAGTCAGACAAAGAATACGTCGGTGTTTCAACAAAGAACTAGCAACGACTTAACCCGGGCACGCACTGGCATTTCCGTCGCATAAAGTGCAAGAAATACCTTTCACTGTGAACTAACCTCGCAATCGTAATGTTGAACAATAAACTGAGCGATGGAAGACGCCAGAACTCAGTGAATGATCAAGCTTCAAGAGCTTTTTGTCTTAAATCTGCTTAATGAAAGAGAAATTGGTTCCACCACCCAAGCGATCACAAAATCCACATTTCATTGAGAAGATCTGTAAAAGCCACCTGCCCTCGAAGTCCAACTTTCCACCTGCAATATCAGGCCCATTCACATAACCCAAATCCAAAAGAAGCCTCTAATCGGAATTTAAATTCAGCTCCGTCAGCCATTTATCTTGTGCGGCTCCGAACAAGCGGCCTTCGAACAAGTGTCCAAATGCTCCCTAAGCACATATTCGCTGCGTTTCGAAAGAACGCAAAACCCATTAAGGCCAATTGTTACCTCACAGCTCACAGCTAACAGCTCACACCGATTCCCGCGACCACGGCGGCAAATGGCCCTCGAATAAAAATCCAAAGTACCCCCATTTCTCTCACTCAAAAGGCACATTGAAACCGGTAAACGGTACCACTGCGATACCGGCCGCAACAGTCGCAAGACACTCTTCCAGTACATAATTTCACTTGCAAAGTACGGTAAATTATTTCCGAGCGTCATTATCTCCGCGCATCTGGGAACGAATGGAACATCATATTGGATCTAAGCACAGTCGCATTCTGTACCACATCCAGCTAATTCCCAGCACAACACTCGTCGTACACTTCCTCATTGGCAGCCGAGTGAGCACACCAAGGTCTTCACATTTTTTCCCCTCCGCACCTGCCAACACCATGTACATGTACTTGTACACTGTATACAGTTGATCAAGGCTAGCTGGTGCATAAGGGAGAGGGTGCTCAGCCAGTGCTGCGGGTATGATATGCCTGGTTAATATTTGGGTAATTGTTTGTTAATTACATTAAAATAATGTAACATGCACTCCTTGGGATAATTAAAACAGGGACACACACACAGAGATAGGATAACGTGAGCGATGATGATGTAACCTGATGTGGTGTGCGGGTAAATGACGACATGCTCTAGCTTATCCTGTGTCGACTTCCCGAGTCCCTTTGTACAGGAAATTAAATCCAACTTGATGTCACCTTTGCCGGCGACGAGAGATTAAATGATTTTTCGTGAGGGAGGATGCACAAGGAAGCGCTTACATGTGATGGCAGTTTGGAAATAATGAGGGGCTATACCGGGTGTGTGGCATAAAATTGGATTGGATGACTTTGGGTGCAGGAAAGTCTGCTTTGATGTTGATTTCTGTGGGGAGAGTGAAGAAAGCTGCTTAAAGATATTCCGATCCGAGTCTGTCTAAAAGTAACGAGTTGAAAGGGAAATAGCCAGAGGAGGCGTTCATCAACAATCAGCGCTAGGTGGTTTAATTCTTTAGCAAGTGTTCAGGGGAAGAGTGAAGAAAGCTGATAAAAGATGTTCAGCTCCGAGTCTGTCTAAGAGTAACGAGTCAAAAGGGAAATAGCCAGAGGAGACGTTCATCCACAACCAGCACTTGGTGTTTTACTTCTTTAGTAAGTGTTCAGGAGAAGAGTGAAGAAAGCTGCTTAAAGATGTTAAGATCCGAGTCTGTCTAAAAGTAACGAGTCGAAAGGGAAATAGCCAGAGGAGGCGTTCATCAACAATCAGCGCTAGGTGTTTTACTTCTTTAGCAAGTGTTCAGGAGAAGAGTGAAGAAAGCTGCTAAAAGATGTTCAGATGCGTGTGTGTTCAAAAGTAACGAGTCAAAAGGGAAATGGGCAGAGGAGCCATTCATCATCAATCAGCGCTAGGTGTTTTAATTCTTTAGCAGGTGTTCAGGGGAAGAGTGAAGAAAGCTGCTAAAAGATGTTAAGATCCGAGTCTGTCTAAAAGTAACGAGTCGAAAGGGAAATAGCCAGAGGAGGCGTTCATCCACAACCAGCACTTGGTGTTTTACTTCTTTAGCAAGTGTTCAGGAGAAGAGTGAAGAAAGCTGCTAAAAGATGTTCAGATGCGTGTGTGTTCAAAAGTAACGAGTCAAAAGGGAAATGGGCAGAGGAGCCATTCATCATCAATCAGCGCTAGGTGTTTTAATTCTTTAGCAGGTGTTCAGGGGAAGAGTGAAGAAAGCTGCTAAAAGATGTTAAGATCCGAGTCTGTCTAAAAGTAACGAGTCGAAAGGGAAATAGCCAGAGGAGGCGTTCAACAACAATCAGCGCTAGGTGTTTTACTTCTTTAGCAAGTGTTCAGGAGAAGAGTGAAGAAAGCTGCTTAAAGATGTTCAGATCCGAGTCTGTCTAAAAGTAACGAGTCGAAAGGGAAATAGCCAGAGGAGGCGTTCATCAACAATCAGCGCTAGGTGTTTTACTTCTTTAGCAAGTGTTCAGGAGAAGAGTGAAGAAAGCTGCTTAAAGATGTTCAGATCCGAGTCTGTCTAAAAGTAACGAGTCGAAAGGGAAATAGCCAGAGGAGGCGTTCATCAACAATCAGCGGTAGGTGTTTTACTTCTTTAGCAAGTGTTCAGGAGATGAGTGAAGAAAGCTGCTTAAAGATGTTAAGATCCGAGTCTGTCTAAAAGTAACGAGTCGAAAGGGAAATAGCCAGAGGAGGCGTTCATCAACAATCAGCGCTAGGTGTTTTACTTCTTTAGCAAGTGTTCAGGAGAAGAGTGAAGAAAGCTGCTTAAAGATGTTCAGATCCGAGTCTGTCTAAAAGTAACGAGTCGAAAGGGAAATAGCCAGAGGAGGCGTTCATCAACAATCAGCGGTAGGTGTTTTACTTCTTTAGCAAGTGTTCAGGAGATGAGTGAAGAAAGCTGCTAAAAGATGTTCAGATGCGTGTCTATCCAAAAGTAACGAGTCAATTGCTTAAGAAGCTCTTTAAATGTCGGTCTAAAATAGTTTCTAACCTTTATGGGAAGAAGTTGACGTGTGGTTTATTTATGGGGATTTTCAAGACCTTTGGAATGGGCTTAGGAGTGTTGTTCCCAAAACCTTTTTAACCACGTCAAACCTTTCGCGAAGGGGCGCGAGGTTTTTTCTTGATTTTGTGGCTTTATGCCAAATGGGTATAGAGCTTTGAAATGGCGTCTAAAGATTAGAGGTCTAGAGCAAGCAAGTTTTTCGATATAGGAGTACCTCAAGGTTCTGCTCTGGGGCCAATGCTATTTCTGATTTATATCGACTTACTGTCTGGGTTGGGTTTTAATGGTAAACTTACTGATGGTACAGGCTTTTCTTGCGACGAACGTGGTTTTATCTTTCGGAAGACTCGACCTTTCACCTCAAGCAGCTCGTTTAAAATGTTCGACAATAAAATCAAACAAACTCTACGCAAACTACCCGCAAGACAAAAAGATTAAAGAACCGTCCTCTTTGGGCGCTCTGAGATTTTCTTCTGCAGATATGACATAAGATTCTTAACAGTCTAAAAAGCCTCGCTCTAAGATTTCTAAATCAGCGGAACAGAGAGTTTGAGTTTTTCCAAGGAAACTACGCTTCGATCTCAATAAAAAATGTCGGCCTAATTTGATGACTTTTGGTTAAGACAAACAAATAGAAGGACTGAATTACAATCACAATCTGTAACTTCCACTGCTGCTCCAAAAACTGTCCCTAGTACTACTCCTTGTAGATCTTCGGCTGCTTCTACTGCTACTGAACTATTTGTTAAAATCTTGCTCTTTGTTGCGAATATTATTGCAAATTCCAAGTCCTAGACGTTCGGGCCATTGGGCAAGCGGTCTTTACGTTGTATTACCCATCAACATGCGTCAGATGGATCAAGTCGAATATCTTTTCTTTATAGGGATTGCTCCGTTTTTTCTAGGCGCGCGGAAGAACCTCCTACACTTTAAATGGATATACGGACAGTTAAATGATGATTCGAATGTTTTAAGTCCGATTTTGTACAATTTTAGCATTTTTTCTTCGAAAATTCGAACTTTCGACAGAGCATCTTTCAAGCGCAATTTTTGCTGTCGCTGACTTAGCAGCCTTTCAAAACGTTGCCGTATCGCACAATCCGCCAATGTATAGATATTTGCATTTGAATTTCATTTTCGAACTAATTAGTACGAAGTTTTTCGAACTTTGATCCGTTTGGGTTTCGAATTTTCGACCTTACATTCAAGTTTGACTCCGCAGTTCATACTTTTGTTATATGACTTTCCTGCGACGTGAATGATTATATGCAAATTGGGACTGCGAAAAATCGATTCGAAGTTCGAATTTCGAACAAAAATGCGATACTAAAATACGAACGAATGTCATTAATTTTGGAAAGAGTGCGCTATTAAAAATCTCTTGCCCCTAGAAACAACTTTCAACTGACAGTTGACAGCAAAAATGTAGTAGATTTCTCTAAAAGTCATTATTATCTACATCAAGGTTTCTATTTGTCATTAGGTGCCTTTTGTTAAGCCCTAACTTCAGTAAAAAGTATATGGGTGCACACCAACTTGGCCTTCTACCACCCAAATGTCACACGCCACTGACAGTGACAAATCACCCGGTTAAATGGGAGAACCTAAAAAGCAACAGCGTTTCTACTCCACTCTAAAAATCTCATAGGTTAATAATTGAATTGAATGACCCAACACCTGATTTCACCACCTAATAGAGTCCTTCTAATCCTGCATCAACGAAAAAAAATACCACACTCAGTGACAATGACAACAGAGGTGACAGTGTTAATAGCACTGACGAGGTTAAGCAACGTCTAACTTCCGACCGCTTGAGTTCTGCGAAGAAAAAAAAGACAACAACCAAAAGTCACCATCTCATAGCGCGCTGATTTAAAAAACAAGATATCCCTAAACAACTACCCGTTCTAAGCATGGCAGTCATCCTGCCGCAATGCTATTAAGGAGAGGACAGCTAAACTCGTCAAGTTGCTGCCTTAGGGCATCGACGACAGTCCAACGTAACAAAAAAAAAATAATAATAAAACTGAAATCAACTACTACCTATATAGGAGTATGCAGGGTCTCGCTCTACCTTACCGCCCCAGTGGAATGCTTTTAATAAGAAGGCGATGCGATGGTGCGCCTTAACATGCTGTTCCAGCCTCTTTGTCATCATCATCGTCGTCGTTGTCGTTGTCGTTGTCGTTGTCGTTTTTGTCGTCATCGTTTTAGTTGCCTGAAGGCCAGACCTACACCAAAGTGATGCTACATACGCCACGCCACGCCACGTCTCTCTGTTGTGCATACTTCTGCATATATTGACAATAATTCTCTTGCTCTTCTAGCTCTTATGATTATTCTTATGGTTTCTTTTTCCCTGCCTTGCCTTCGTTTAGGTTTGCTCTGCTATTTCAGTGTCTCATTCGAGTGATTTCTTTTTTGTCTTCCTGCTGTTGTATCTACAAGCGTTCTCTAGATGTACTTATGTACATTTTGCACATGTAGATGTATGGGTACGTCGTGATTGTTCTTGGGAATAACTCGTCTCTCGCTTGTATAAATCTTCCAGCGAGTCGACAGACAGCCACGTCGAAGTGCTCTTGCTCGGCGGATACACTGTTAAGATAGAACTGTTTGTCAAAACTAACATGTATGTGCTTCGTTTTCTATTGAAATCGTAACGGAAACCTAGGACTAAAGTGAACATCCTGCCCTAAGGCCACATTGATTCTGGACAAAGTTGTTGACGAAAGGAGGTATGGAGCGGATGAGCTTTTGCGAGAAATTGTTTGGAGTGAGTTTTTGCAAGGAAAGGGGTCCTGCCACTTAAATCGGAATGGAAGGTCGCTTTCGACAAGTCTCCCGAAAGGGCTTAGAAAAGGGAATGAAGCTTGTTCATTTGTTTTGAAGATTCCAAGGATGATGCCCCCAAAAGGGAAAGTATTGTTTTCGCAAGCTTCCTTTATATACCTTTCCGAAAGAGTCGTTTTCTGGCACTGCCTTTAAGCCAGTGGTATGTCCAGCTACATCTTGAATGACTAAGCGGATTTGCATCAAGCTTCAAACCACTTTAGGTCCACGATCCAAAGCAAAATTATTTTTTTTAGGTTAAAGGAACAAGCGACCTCGTTGTGCACATTTTTGTCAAGAAGCCATTGACATTCATTCAAGGTTTAGAATTTGAGGAAGTGAAAGGTCTTTAATCTGGTTGCTGTCACTTATCCACAAGTATGGTTACTTTAACTACTTCTCTGAGCTTTAAATTCCGAGAACGGCTTGACTTACTACATTTGAAATTTTGACAAACGCCTACTTTTTTGACACTTTTTTCTATAATGAAACTATTTCTGTCAAAAGTTATAAGCAGCTGTCTTGGTATTTATAAACGTCATCATCATTTTCAGTGTTTCGTCGCGAGTGAAAAATGTTGAATTTTAGCCTCTACAACTCTTGATCTCGATCTGATCATTTAGGAGAGATGTCAGAATTAAGCCTAACTGAAGGACGTCTTACAGAGGACATTTTTCTTTTTTTTTTGAATATTAATTCGACGAAATATATCTATTTGTTAAGAAACTTTGACACCTTAATAAAAACTTATCAAAAATTGGTCATTCAAAAGATTGACAAAAGCTGTCAGACAGCAGACAGATGACATGAGCCGAAAACACAATCGTACTCAATGCCAGCGTTCCAATTACTAGATGATTATTGTAGCAACACTGTCTGTCCCACTTTTTATAAACAAAATTGACATCTTACCGTTTTCGCGCTAAAACTCAATCAATTTGTCCGAGATATCATTATTTTCTCTACGGATTTTGACATGAGTTTGACGTAGCAAGTTGTCAATTGAGGCAGACTTTTAACTTATTTGTCAATGACTTTAAAACGGGGATAGTCAGTTATTCGGAAAGTATGCTGAACTACTGACGGAGAGGTTCCCGGTTCAACCCCCGACAGAACGCAGATGACATCTTCAAGTTATTTTCGTTAATGAACATCTGACAAATAGCTCAATTTAAAAAGGCGTTTGGGGTTTAGACACAGTGGGCTAGAGGATAGTCAGTTATTCGGAAAGTATGCTGAACTGACGGAGAGGTTCCCGGTTCAACCCCCGACAGAACGCAGATGACATCTTCAAGTTATTTTTGTTAATGAATATCTGACAAATAGGTCAATTTAAAAAGGCGTTTGGGGTTTTGACACAGTGGGCTAGAGGATAGTCAGTTATTCGGAAAGTATGCTGAACTGACGGAGAGGTTCCCGGTTCAACCCCCGACAGAACGCAGATGACATCTTCAAGTTATTTTTGTTAATGAATATCTGACAAATAGGTCAATTTAAAAAGGCGTTTGGGGTTTTGACACAGTGGGCTAGAGGATAGTTAGTTATTCGGAAAGTATGCTGAATTACTGACGGAGAGGTTCCCGGTTCAACCCCCGACAGAACACAGATGACATCTTCAAGTTATTTTCGTTAATGAACATCTGACAAATAGCTCAATTTAAAAAGGCTTTTGGGGTTTAGACACTGGTTAGTCTTTTGGACTATTAACCAAAGGGATCTCGGTTTAACCCCCGACAAAACAGAAATGACAACATAAAGTTGTTGTTTTTAATTTCGAAAGTCTTACAAATAATTCAATTTAAAAAGCCGTGTGGGCACAGCTGCCTAGTGATTAATTTACTTGACTACTGAGCATGACGTTTCCGGTTCAACCCCCAGAAAATACAAATTATATTCGGATAAATTTTCGACAGCGTCGTCGAATGAGAGTATCAAGTCTTCTCAATTCAGCCGTTGGGACTCGTCATACAATTAAAGACCCGATACATTCGTCCCGAAAATACAGCTGTGAGAAGTTTGTGTGAGGGCCTTTACCGCCAACGATTTTTCTTATTTGTATGAATGGTTTTAAGACGTTTATTTCGTGACCTGTTGCCAAACTGCGTATTTCTTACAACGTCTTGGACGACGTCGTTATCGAGTTTTCGGCGATCCAAATCAGCCGTTTTCTGAACACGACTTTTTTCGATCATCGAAAGATTTTAACACATTTTTCGAAACTGAACTGAGGTGCTGTCATTGAATTCAGTGCGTTTCTAGGTTCTGTCATTGAACTCAGTGCGTTTCTAGTTTCTAAATTCCATCATTTACCAAGTTCGAAATTTCCGACTCCCATTTTCGAACTCGCACTCTCATCTCATCTGTGGGTTATTTTTGTGAATCCCGAAGGACTGTTTCCAATCCAAAATTCAAACAAATTTGGGCAAAAGTTCTCGGTGTCAAAAAATCGTCGAGAAATTTCGCTCAGTGCACTGCGGAGTTCACGGGCATAATTGATGTAGCTATCGCTCGGCATCTCCTCCACCGACGAATAACTCTAGCATCCTTTCACCACCACTCTAGGAGTGTTCTCCATCACCCTCGGTGTGTGCTCTTCTCTTCTGTTTTCTTTTTTCCTTTCCTTTGTTAACCACACAGACAATTTGTAGTACCCACTAGTAGAACATGCTAGTTGCGGCATTAACCACGGGCCTTTACACTCATTCCGATCCACATCGCCATACCATGGAACAGGAGCAGCAGCCAGCAGGACTGTGTTTTCGTCTCTCCACTCTGTCAAGTCACCTCCAAAGGTGAAATCCCTTTTTGTTTCTATAAAATGACCAAAAGCCGTCAACAAGCATCAACACCATACCACTACAACCAACCAGTTGCTCCAGCAGCGATTGATGAGCGAATTTTCCATCTCGACCTCGACTGTGACTGTGCGAGTGACTGGTTTGTTTTGATCCAGATTTCTGGATAGATTCCCGATAATATTTGCTGATTGGGTGGCTTTGAACAATAAATGGGAAGTCTTCGATGTGTGGCCGTTTGATGCGATAGGTGGGTCGTGGATGGAATCGCACGCACTCTTTGAAGTGTAAACCTTATTTTCCGCTTCAATGGGCCAAAGGACCGAGAACGAAATGTCATAAATCAAGAAAACCACTCACCATCTGGGGAATTGGCAAACGAGCTGGCTGGCTGGCGGTGTAATTTAGAGCTCGGCGGATGTGTGAGCTTTCCAAGACGCCCGCCGCCGCCCCTTAATTTATTTTGTGTGGGTGGCGTCGTCATTCCTACATATACGCATGTATGACAAATATTTTGATATTGTTTCTGGTTTTTTTGTGTCGTGTGTCTGGACCAGCGATGGAATTTCCACCTCGGTGCTTGGGGTGCAATCAGTAGCCATGCGATCAGCGACACACAATTGTCAACCTCGGCTCGGCGTGTGTGACTGAGGTTGTGGTGGTATTCCGTTGCCCGGAAACGGAAAGTACTCGGCTAGGCAATCATCGGTTGGGATTTCTCTCGAGATGTGGGTGAGGATGGGGATTATAGGCGGTGGTGGCACTCCTCGGCTGTTACATGCATAATTAATCATTCCGAAGGTGAAATGGTGCCTGGTGATTTACCTGTGACAAGCGGTAGGAGTGTAGGAATGTTTCCTGTGGTTCTCCGGGGGCTCGAAATTGTGTGATGATTTGAGTGCGGTTCAGTCGGAGTCGGAGACCTCTACCAGTGGCATTGAAGATAATGAGTTCAATAATGAGCGGTTAAGCGGACATCGCCGTAGCCGAAGGTGTGACCTTCGTGAGTGGGTTTCAGCAGAGTGCAGTGGGGGGGAGTAACAGGCATCTATGGGCAATTTGCAAGTTGACTCTGTTGTTGTTTGGCGCTAGAATTTGCAGGATTCTTGTCTTGTCTCTAATTGGCTTGGTGTCCGCGCTGTCTGTTTTAGAGGAGTCCTGACATCTGTAGCGTGTTGCTGGGTTGGTTTTTATCAGTGAATTTTGAGCTGCTCTTCATTTGCTGAGACTCGTTTCGGAAGGATCAAAAACAAAACCTATCATTGCGGATTTCAAATAAATCTTTTAATTTTCGAACTAACTTGTGGCGTGCAGTGTTTCTATGCCCATTGGACAATTTTTCCCTCAAGCAGTTGCGAGTTTTCCCTTTGTTCCCACAATCTCTAAAAATAAATCCAATATGCTTCCACTTTTGTTTTTTTTTTTTGGGAATAGATAAAGGCATAGACAAACGCCGAATTGTTCAATATAACCTCTTGCATTAAGCAGCGTTAAGCTTTAAAAAAATCTTCAGGGTGTCGTATTGAAAGTTGCATACATAGGTTAGGTAAGCTTGAGTAGTGTTGTGTGTTGAGATCGTCACAAAGGACGACGCGACATAGTGGACCATCACCAGCCCCAGGAAACCTTTTCATTCTGCATGGACGAGTGACCTTGTAAGCATCAAAGTTAGAAGTCTACCAAAACGGGCCTACTACTGGTCTAAGCGGCACTCAGCTTTAACTTAACATTCACTTCACTGTCTACGAAAACATATTGAGTAGGTCTCTAACAGTTTCAATCACCGACGTGGTATTTTATTTGCATATTGAGTCCTAGAATTTTTTAAAAAAGAAAAGAAAATTCCCCCGATATCACAACACTGTCCTTTATAACCAGGTTTACGAATCACCAACGTGGTACTTTATTTGCATTTATTTCCTTTCCCTCAATTTGAGTCCTAGAATTTTTTAAAAAAGAAAAGAAAATTCCCCCGATATCACAACACTGTCCCATTATAACAAGGTTTACGAGGAATAAATCATTTTGTGAGGCAATTTTGTCTGAATTACTTCCTGGAAATTCTGTTAAGTCTCAACGATCGAAACAAGTGCTAGAAGATGATAGAAAATATCCCTTTTTGAAGGAAATTCGCTCTCAAGGGGGAAAACATTGAGATTTTGTGGGAATTTATTTTGCCAAAGACATGGAAATTATCAAAAAAAAAAACACCTCTCAATGCCCTATAGAATTGCAATTGTTTCAATTGTTTAAATAAGGGATATTGGATTTATTTTAAAGGTAGGCACCCTGTTTGCGGTGCTAAGATTAAGCTTATGCAAAAATCGTTATACACGTCAAAACTTCAAATAGAAAACGTTATTTATATATGAATATTTTTTCAATTAGGAAAATTTTTATGGAGGAAGCCTTTTTTAGAAAAGAAATATTTGAACGAGGTATTTTTGCAGCAGACTTTCGTGGAGTAAGATTAAAAAATTAGCAACACTTGAAGAATTTTGTTAACTGTGCTCTTTTTTTTATTTTCCTAAACGTTGCACAATTTTAAGCGAACAACTAGCAAAGCTGTAAAGGAACGAACTAACCAGGCGCTTAATTTTAGCCTCGCCAGAGATGCGCACTAATAAAACGAACTCTGCTAAAGTATAACGAAAAAAATAGCTCATAACTTGGAAGCCTGAGAAGCAAGCATGAAAGTACACTAAAATTTAGTTGCTGATATCAAACGTGCTTCGTTCAGGTTACTTCTTCTTTATTTTCCACCTGACGCTAACTTCATAGCTCTGGCTTTAATTTTTAGTAACCCTCTTAAAATTAGGTAGAGATTATCGCATCGTTTTCAAAAACGTCAGAAGACGCCGTAATTCTATTTTTACCAACCTGCAAAATGTTCAAGTCTCAACTCTCAAGATCATCAAAACCACTCCCAAAACGGTTAGGGGTCTATTATACCTCTTGGCATTGAAGAAAACCATTTCCAAAGCTCGAGTTAGACTGCATGCTAATTATGCACATTAATGACCACAGACAAATGACCAGATTATCTGTCAAATGATCGGTGTTTTCAATACATCTGCCTTGCTGGTCGTTGCAAGCCGCTTGTTTTCAATAAAAAAGTGTCTTTGTCAAAGCCCAGCGCAAAATGATTGTTGACATTCGTGCTCGTTGTTCTGTCACACTACTTACTGTTTGGTCATGTCTATCTGTCAAAATTCTCATGGCCATTATGTCATTAGAGCATTTCGGATATATGCCCATTACAACGCATTATATATGACCACTTGACATAAAGTCTCATGAAAATCCAACCATAGAAACCTTTCTTCCCATTAAGTTGTTACAGATGCTACAGAGGGCACTCTTGATACCGCCATTGGTGACTGCCCCCCTTAAAAGGGCTACTGGCCGAAAATCAAAATCTTCCAAACCACGTAACGACTTATTTTCTTTACACTTTAATCGTGCAAAGTCCACTTTTTACCGGCTGTAGTTCGTAAGATTTAACCCCTCCAAAGGGGACCGGAGGGGTCATTCTGAAATTCCGCGGAACGGCCATTTAAAAGTTTTTTACATCTCCGTCAATGTGCTACTTAATACGAAGAATGGTTTCTAAGGTTTGAAAGAGCCTCTCTTAAAAGGGCAGACCCAAAAGTCACACCCAAAAATTAATTTTTACCGTTCACAGCTAGTGGAGTCAGTACGCCTTCAAAATTGCACAACTACGAGTTGCAATTCGGCATTTGGGTGTTGTCAGTTTAATGTTTCAGACAAATATTTAGAGTTTACGAAGTCACTGGTCCCCACTACGACCAAATATGATGTAATATTTCTGATCGCTTTAATAAAGAAAACATTTTTTTAAAAATTGTGGTTGTTATACCAAAAAGTGGCAGCACTTTTAAAAAAGTGTCTATCTCTTTCACATTGCATGAATGTGAATTCTTTTATGTTTATTTCTTCTCACTAAAAGGTTTTCCTACTGGAAAAATTGCGCGTCTATCAAGGGTTAGTGGAGATATCCAGGATTTTTAGCATTTACGAAACTACAATTATTTTAACACAAAGTTTAGTTCCGCAAATAAAAATATGTAATTGTTCAAAAGGATATAACTTTTGTTTGGAACGTTGCAAATAAAAGGGAAAAGAATATAGGTCATCGGGAAAGGGGAAATTTTTGTTTGTTTTATGGGATTTCTTTTAAAAATGCCCCGAGCACTGCCTGGGACCACTCACAATTCAGTATGGATGCTCCGAAATCGACACTCTGACTCGTTTTTGAACAAGTTTACGAAGCTCATTGTAAAACTTGATTTACCTCTTAGAATGTAAAAGGGAATAGAACATAGTTTCCCGGGAAAAGGGAATTTTCTGCTCGTTATAGGGTATTTCTTTTAAAAATGCCCTTAGAACTGCCTGCCTCATAATTCAGTATGGATGCTCCTAAATCGACAGTCTGACTCGTTTTTGAACAAGTTTACGAAGCTCATTGTAAAACCTCAAACTTGATCTACCTCTTAAAACGAACAAAGTTGGAATAACAATTTTTCTTTCGGTCTGTACTAACTGACTCTGGGAAAATTTCCTCTGCGTATGAATGGTCATGACATGATTAACCGACCGAAAATTGCGAATCGCTCTGGAATTCGTTTTGCACTGGAAGCGGAATGTCCGACTGGTGATAAAACCCCAAACCCATTTGTATTTATTTTCTTGAATGAAAACGGAAACTTGTTACCGAGGTACCTACAACTTCCGCCGCCTGCTTCTGACTGATTGCACGGTTTGGGATTATTTTTGTGGTCACCTGATAAGGGAATTTTCTGCTCGTTATAGGGTATTTCTTTTAAAAATGCCCTTAGAACTGCCTGCCTCATAATTCAGTATGGATGCTCCTAAATCGACAGTCTGACTCGTTTTTGAACAAGTTTACGAAGCTCATTGTAAAACCTCAAACTTGATCTACCTCTTAAAACGAACAAAGTTGGAATAACAATTTTTCTTTCGGTCTGTACTAACTGACTCTGGGAAAATTTCCTCTGCGTATGAATGGTCATGACATGATTAACCGACCGAAAATTGCGAATCGCTTTGGAATTCGTTTTGCACTGGAAGCGGAATGTCCGACTGGTGATAAAACCCCAAACCCATTTGTATTTATTTTCTTGAATGAAAACGGAAACTTGTTACCGAGGTACCTACAACTTCCGCCGCCTGCTTCTGACTGATTGCACGGTTTGGGATTATTTTTGTGGTCACCTGATAAGCACTTTGCTACCGAAAGCACTTGGAATAATTTTGTTTTTTTCAGTTTTTTACACAACTCCCATCCAAATCCAAAGTCGTCAAATAATTAAACAGAGAAGAAGGAGAGAGAGAGAGGGACGAGGAAAAATTGAAATTCCCCAAAACCTCGAAACCCAATTAAGACAAACAGCTGCGGATACAATCGCGTTTTTACTTCCACAGCGGCACCTCCAGTGTATAAATGTAGAGACAACTTTCTGTTGACTCTTCTAAATGCGTAGAATTTTGCCTCTAGGCGAAAAAGTTACGTATAATTTTTTGTTTTTATCTGCTCCGCCGTCGCTGACCCCTTTCCGTCCATCACGCACCTTCATCTTGGATTTGGATTTATTTTCGATGGCAAGAAGCGCGTGTGCTCGATTGTGCTTTGGTCAAGCCGTCTCTTTTTAATTCGGCGCAAATAGCCTTGAGTTGGGACGGAACGGAACTATTTCCCACAGTAGGTGCCACTGCCAGCAACGATTACTTTATTTTTCGGGCGAATGTGACTGCGCTGGTGTTAATTACGCACCACGGGGTGCGGTGGGGTGGGCTGCGAATGGGGGTATATAAAAAGCGTTCAGATTACGCAGTCGTTTTTCATGGTCACACACAATGGGTTTGTTGTTTTTTTTTTTTTTTGTAATTTCAATTTAAAGACCGCCGACACTTTTTTGAATAGATGCTCGGTTTGCATAACACCTGGCGGTGAAAAAGAGGTCCCTTTTGTGTGCAGAATTCTGGAATTGACAACAATTGGGTATTGATTGTCGTGTAGTGCCCGAGAACGACAACGAGAACAATTGGGAATGCAAATATGAGCGATTTTTATGGATATTCAATAGCCGTTCACAACCTCCTCGGTTTTTTTTTTTTGATTTTGTTTGATTTTCCATTGTTCCTTGGGATTATTTCCATCGGATTTTCAGTGGTTGTGTGTGGTGGAAAACAATAGACTGAATCAAGAGAATTAGAGAAAGGGGGGCGGGGGGGGAGTGAAAATCCATTCAGATTCCACTTTCCATAGGGAACATGAAAGAAGAGCTTAAAATGCGGATTAGTACGGTTTCCTTACGCATTGTTACATCGAATTTGGTATTTAACTCAAGTGTTGTGGGGCGACTTGACGACCATTGGAATATGTATAGTAAAAGCGAGTCTTCTTAGAAGTCGGTCGATGTTATGATGGTTTTATTGCTGATTTGAATATCATAGCCGGGTGATCTGAAGCGGCGTGTCTTCTGACAAAGGAAAGCGAGGTAGCAGCGATTGAAAAGGCGGCGTGGGTTGGCTCGTGGGCTTCTGTGTGCTTCAAAATAAGAATGGCATTCTTGGAGATGGGCTGTCGAGTTGTATTTTTATTGTTGTTGGCCCCCAAAAATGCTGCCAAGTACAAGGTGGGCCGATATCATCTTCTCGACTTGACCAACAAAATTCTAAATGTTCAAGTAAACATAATCAAAAAACAGAATCGAAGTTTTTCATTTAGAAAAAAAATGAGAGCCACACAACATCGGATGACTTCTTTTGGCCCACCCTGTCGGCCTTTTTTTCATTTTTTCCTCTTTTCTATTCAACTTTTTTGATATGTTCGTCAAAAGCCGTTCTAAGCTGAGATGTTTGTCCACTTCTCCTCCATAAGTATTTGAATGGGAAATGTGTATTTAATACATGGCACCGTGTTCGTAAATGGCGGTCAGAGTTAAAAGTTTGATACAACCCAAGGAACCAGGCGAATCGCATTTTGTTCGCTTTAAGTTCTCGATTTGTTCATCCGCGATATGAATTCCAGGCGATGCATTTTCGGCGTGAAATGGTTAAATTAGCGCAAATAACGATGGAAGAATCGCTGGGGATTCGTCAAAACCCTCGCGGAAGAACTAAATGCGAACCTTTGGAAGTGGAAGTTTATGCGAACGGGATTGGTCCAATAAGGCTTCCGGAAATAACGCAAAAATGTTTAGAAAAAACGTCAGAAAATGTTTGTGTTTTCAAATTTGGAAAAAATGGCAGAATTTTGTTCGGTAAAAATGGGTAAGATCGCCACAAAAGTCTGTAAAAAAAATTAAAATTCTGGTGTAATTTTGGGGCGCCTGCCAAAATATGTGCCTCAGTTTTAAGTTTTTCTCAATTTTCAATATTGAGAAATTCTTGTTGCATTTGAAATAATTTGCTTCTCGGTTGCCACGCAAAATTGCTGCTAATGGAATGACCTTGTGGACCTTTAAATTTACCCATGTGGGTAATTTTCCAAACCAAATACACCCCGAACAGGGACGCGTTTAAAAAAAAAACGAGCACTCCTCGGCTTATAAAACTGAAAATGACATTTCATCAGAAAATAAGTGAGTTCCGGGGCAACCGGATATATAATTGTGTCGGCTCTGACTCACAGACTCACTTCATCTTAACCGAAACGGTCATAATCAAACCAGAATTTCATGGGAGCAATTCAACTTAAGCCAGAGTAAGCGGTTGCATTAAATATGTTCACTGGCGCATTCCAAACATTTTATTCAACTTAAGTGGATTGTCGGCCATTTTTGGCGCGAGCTTAAGCCAGCTTAATCCTACTTAATTGATGTATTACACTTTTCAATTGCGAGTTTGTGGTAGGACCTTGCGTAGAAAAAATAAGGAAGACCCTTCATCATCCCTGTTTATGTCACAGAAGCATGAACGCTGCCAAAAGTCGGTCAAGCTGTTCTTGGTGGAGTGACTTGCGGTCTCTTTTGAGTGCAATGGCTCCTACTCAATGGATTTTAACTGCCAAATCTACGGACATCGAGGAATTTGATGTACAAACCTGCAGGGAATTAGTCAAGTACCTCTCAAAATGATTTGTCACATTTGAGGTGCATCCCGGAGTGTGGTACCTCCGAATTAGTTAGTCCCGGTTCTGCTTTACGGACCTGAAGCATGGACTCTTTTAAAAGCGATTGGAGGTTTCTTTGGCCGTTTCTATTGACAAGCTTTGGACAAGACATAGACACAATTTACCGACAAAATACGAGCTCTATAGAGCTGCGCATTCGACGTTTGCAAGGGCTGTAGACCAAGAAGGCCGAACGGATGTAGAGTCTTCGATTGTAAATTTCACGAGTTAACGCAGGCAAGAAAGACCTTCTCTAAGATGTCTGGGACAAGTAGAACTAAGGGCAGGTGGCTGACTGTTTATAACTGAGCCCTCTCGGTTTCTGTCGAACTTCTGTATATAAGAAGTTCTCGGTCGCTAAGGCAGTGTTTACATAGAATTCGACTTGCAAAAGGTATATCGGTCCACAGTAGCAAACCAAGAGAACATGCGGACTGCGGAGTATGGACAGGTTTCTACAGCGCGCCAAATAGCCCAAATGACACTTATTCGTTCTTTTGCTAGCCCAGCAAACCAGCAGACCGTCCGGGGAATGCTAGAACACGTATAGGGTACCCAATATCAAGCAGCTTCGTTCCGGAACTGGCTTTTTGAATGCGCGACGTCCCTTTCAGGCTCCAGTTCGACCCAAATTTTACGGCATCCCCAGAATAAATAAACATAAAGAACTCCCAAGTGGTCGATCGATTAAAAAGCACTCAATGCCAGCCGCAGTTCGACCACGCCACTTGCATAAATCTTACCACCTTGGCTGCAATACACAAAAGCAATTCCAATCACACTTTCATGCTGCGTGGGCTACGCTCTCCGTATTCTTTTCAAAGCTTTTCTAGATCATTCTCATTCAAGCGAGAAACTCTATCCAACCCAACACAGTTGAAGAGCTTAGACGAAAATAAACAATCGAAGATGTGGGCACATGCTCGATGCATCTGCGGAGGCGTTCCCAAGTCGACTCAACGATTTATCGCGTCTGGCTTAGAGACACATGCAGCCTACAACTTTTACAATAAAAAATTAAAATAAAAAAAATAATAAACAACCAAATTACCTCGTTCAATAACGTGTTACGTGAGATTTTCTCAATTAACATAAGGACAAAGTAAAACGCAAAACGCTCGACAAAAACCACCGCACTTAATATAAATTTGATAGCTAAACAGATGCGAGCACGGATATCACTTCATTTCGTGACTCGTTGTTCCGCCGCTGACCTGCAAGTGAAAGAACGGAAAAGGAGAGTTAATATTGTTCCAGTTTTTGTGAGGCGGACAAGTGTGAATGTACAGGACAGGCCGCAGTTAGTTGAAGGATAGCCCAATATTGGATGCAGATCTTGGAGAAACTTTTCGAGTGCACTCTGTCTGCGGTCTTTTTTATGGACTCCGAATCTGGCCGGTCCGGTCAGCTTGAATGTAAAACTTTTAAGAGACGAGGTTGTGCCCTCCCGCTGGCTATCGCTGTCGGATGAGGAAAAACTTTGCCACTTGCTGTTGGTGTCGGTGAGTGTTTTGTTTGAGTAAATAGGTTTTTCTTTTCTTCTCGGATTTGGAGGAGAAGTTCATCGTTTTCGTCCTTATTGTTGGTGTTTGCCTGGAACAATGGCGATGCGAGAAAAAAAGAACACACGAACAAACGCATAATTTAGTAGAGTAGTTAAGAGTTTCCCGGCATGAAAGGGACTTTCAGGACGTGAGTGGGTTTGAAATAAGTTGAATAAGTTGGCCGTGAGATATTTGACAGTTCACGAAAAGCGACGGGGTTTAGGCAGTAACCTAGTTCTAGACCGTGTCGTTCCTAAAATGTCTTCCTTTCGGCAGTTTCCAATTTGAAATGGAAGCAAATTCCCGAGTTGATTCTTTTTTTATATCTTCTTATAATGAAGCCCGGACATTGGTTTGTGTATTCAATAAAGTAACTATCAGGTACACAGACCCTTTTTGTTTCGATTAACCTAGTTTTCGATCCACTCATTCACAAATGGTGACCAGTAAAAAAATTGGCATTCCTTCAGACGAACTGAATGTACTTTTAGATATGCAGGTAGATGGTCGCTCCATCTGTCCGTGGTTCCAAAAAGGAACATCGTGAAGCAGTCACTAAGTTTAGTGCCCCGTTTTGACACCTAAAGTACTAAGATTCAAAGAAAAAAGAACGCACATTCGGCTTTCTTTTTGTAGAACCACCCAAATCTATATATGAATCCAGGAGTCTTCTAAGTTCCGAAAGTGGTAGCCGTCTTTAATCTTTTGCTGTTTAGAAGGACTGGTCTTGCTAGGCTTTGTGTCTTCAACGTCGCTTTGGCTGTTTTATTCGTTGTGCATTATGCCAAGTGGCTTAGCATGAAGACATGTTTAGTCTCCGATCAGTCGGACTTGCGAAAAAACTCACGTGAGGCTGAATTTTTGACTCAACGTAGATTCATTCTACTCGTGGCAAGCTTCTGCGACAGCGTAGCAAGTGGACTATGATCCGCTGTAAGCCATTTCTAAAATTGGCCTACAGCCCTCGCTTTTAAAGCAACGGACTCTGCGGCTCTTTTTAGCCGCACCGCGTGTCAGTCAGAGCCGGAAGGTTGCGACTTTTAAATTCGCCAGAAAAACTTTGCCATCGTCGCTGATTCTATAAACGACTTGAATGGACCTTCTTTAAGATAACAGGGGGGCTCGAGTTTTGCGAGACCTTTCAGCTAGAGTTGCTTGAATAATTTTAAACGTTTTTAAGTGAAATTTAAATAAATAGCTGATGCAACAGTTTCACATGGAACAATGGACTGAGCTTCGTTTGTTGTTGAACTGAATGGAGCCAACAGATGATCGAAGTTGAGCTTTGGGAGCTGCCACGAAGGAAGTGTCTTCCTAAATAGCTTCGGTCATGAAAAGACTTTCAAGTTAGTGTCTTTTTTTAATTTTTAGCAAATTTTATAAAAACAGATGGTATGGCAATAAGTCCTTGATAGACCACCGCAGCAAAAGGAGGTCAACGAGGCTTTGAAGTTGCGGATCAAGTACATTTTTGCTACCTTCTCGAAGTTTACACCAGACAGCTATACCTACCTCTGCATAAATTTTGTATGAATGACTTAAACTCCACCTGAAAAACGGTCCAGCGTTCCTAGACTAGTTAGAGAGGTTCGGCAGTTGGCGCTTCGTTAAAATTTCCCTCTATAGAACCCAATACGTCATGGATAACGAGTGCTTGTAAATAAAATCGACCGTGCTTACAAATGAAAACGACCGTGAGCGGACAAATATTGGCTTCTAGAGAACAAGGAGTAAAGGTCTTCAAAAAGTCCTCAAATGGAAATTTTGGGAATGAAGATATGTTGAACATTTCGAAACTTCCACTACAGTGTCCAACGGAACTGCACCAGTGCTTATGTCCATGAAGGGTTGATATACAAGACCAGGGGTCGAGCTATACGTTCACGGAATTACGTTGATTTTACTTGTGAAACAAAAACAAATTCCGTCACGTAATGCTCGTTCACGGACGACGCGATTCGACTCCAGACAACTTCACTGACAGCGGCTAAAGTTGCCTCGGTCTCTGGCAAGTTCTGCTTCGAAATCAGCTGGATAGTCAAGTCTATCTATGAGTAGTCCGCAAAAGGTGCGAGTCTCTAATATAAAGAGGTCCGAGATCGTCAACTTTTAATAGAGATGCGACTGTCCAACAGACCAAGGGATCCGGTGGTGTTTCGTAAATTATGGGACCGTCTAGAAGTTGAGACAGCAGCTAGCAACAAGTGGATCTACAAAGATGTCTGGGAACAGATCTTATCGGATCTCGAATTGGAGCTCTTCGAGCAGCAGGAAGGGACCGCAAGCTAAATTCCTTGAGTCCCATCAAAATTGAGTAAAGAAAAGCTTCGTACATCTTTGCAAAGGATGCAGGCTCGCGGTCACAGTAAATCCGTTTACAGACGAAAGATATGAGTAGTTCAGATGGCACTTTGGAGCTTGGACAATTTGCTGCTTTTTTTAGATGGCGATCAAGTTGGAAACCAGTCACAGAGGCTCGGGATCCATACATGAAGGCCCAGCCCCTAGAATCTACGACCAACAAGGTGAAACAGGGCATAAAGAGACACCACATCATATAATGAGTGAAGGACCGTCGCTGTTTTAGATTTCCAGTCTGAAAGATCCCCCTCGTGGGAGATCTAGCTCGCAATTGGTTTGCGCATCAAATAAACATGCGATCAGCACGTACACAAACCTTAACTAAACCTGAATCAGTTCCGCAGTTAAATCCCGGACAAGACAGAAGACAGAAGACACCAACCCCGGGGAGCTTTCTCTCTCTCAGCGCGATATGTAATTGAGCGTAGCAAAAACCCTCCCACCCGAAGGTCACTTGAAACTGCCTCTTGTCACCCGATAGCACGATCCGCTTTCCAAGTCCATTCGCCATTCACGCTACACCCCACTGGCCACGATGTAAATCAATACACCTGGTATGACACTAAACTTCGCATGCACCTTGTCCAGGGGACAGTAATTAAAAAAAAAAATGTTCACCGATCGATAGCGCTAATAATAATTAATAATCAACACGAATTCCCATCGGTGAATTGGGTTTCAGAAAAAATGCAGTTAGGCTGCAAAAACTATGCACACACTGCCTGTGAAACTCGATACCACTCAAAGGGAAACATAATCTCATTAATAATTCCTTTATGGGGTGCAGAGGTACGTCTACGTAAATCTGCCGCACTGTACGAAGTACGATACGAACACTCGTGCAACAAAACGAGAGCAAACTCGCCTAAAAAGCAAAATCGCATGTAAAGGTTCTCTCGCTCGTTTTGCCACAATTGACTCTGATGACTCTTGAGCGCGCACATACCGTACGTACACTGACATTACGGCCCGAGCACACTTCGCGAACCGTATAAATTCAATCAGTGCCTTAGAATGTTACACAGAGCCCGACTACGCCGACGACGACGTTATGTTTAAATTAAAGTGCAACATGCCTTCCTAGGTGCCGCTAATGGGACTCGCAGTGGTGGTGGTGAAAGTATTCAAAGTATATCAAGTGCAAACAATATCGTGAAGAAGACGTTGAATAGAAACCTTACCAAGACCCAGCTGTGATGGTGGAACATGGCTTACTCGTACTGCATGCAGCGAATTTGCAACTTTTTTCACACAGAACAAAAAAAATGTATTTACTGGAAACGAACGTTCCCTGCAACTCACTCAATTCAAAATAAAAATATGAAAGCGAAAAGAAACGACAAAAGGATGTGTGAAAGGAGCCTTTTGTTTACGTTGGCTCGGTTGCCAAGGACGACAATGGCGACGAAAAGGTGTTGTGTTTGTGTGTAATGAACCTGATGCGGTGAGCACGTCAGTCAAGTGCTCCCAATTCATGTCGAGAGGGGGTATTGAACTGCCAACGAGAACATTCTGAGAGCAAGAACCAGGACTCAATTTAAGAAGTAATTTATTTTCCAACTTTAAAGCGGGGTTCGTTATTTTCATAACGACTTGTAGTGGCCTAGATGAATTTATAAATTGACTAGAATTTGAGTGGTGATGTCCTTTTTTGAATTGAACTCTATAAAGAAAACGAATCCTTACCAAATCAGCGGTCTACCTCGGTTCCATTTGAGGTAGAAATTTCAGCGAAATAGGGATCATTCCCATGATACTACAACACTTTGAATATTTGAGGCTTTCATTTAAGAAATTTTTAAAATCTCAATAAAACATGCCAACTCACTTTCGTTTTATTGGGATCATTCCCATGAGGCTTTCACTTAAGAAATTTTTAAAATCTCAATAAAACATGCCAACTCATTTTCGTTTTATTGGGACCCTGTAAAACAGTTTTCAGTGCGGAAAATAGGAGAACCCTAAGTTATATGTTTCCATATTGTATGAAAATTCTTTAATTTGTTGGTTAAAAAATGTCAAAATGTCCGCTTAGCGAGCTCCTACAGGGTGTCAGTTAATTTCAAGGTTTTTACGCCTGTTTTTGTGGGTGTGTTCAAGAAATTTTACTCCCCACTCAATTTAAGAAATAGAAAATTATTGCCAAGATTGCAACAAGTTGTATAGAACGCTGCTAGGTTTTATGGAAACACTCGAATGTTCGACGCTGTCAAGTTACCGTCCAAATGTAGGCGTTTTCGAACTTCGAATTTTCTAAAAAAAGAAAACAGAAAAGCACATTTTTAAGGAGGACAGCAATTTCCGTTTTATTTATTCTAGCTGGCAAAAAGTTCGCCTTCATCCTTTCAGGAAAATTTCAAGACAAAAAGAAAATCCACTAAAAATAAGAAAGAGAGAAACTTACACGATTTGGCATCACTTTTTGGATATCTTTGCTCTGTGCATTGCTCAAGCAGCGTTTCGGGTCATGTACAAACTCTTGCTGCTCGTTGGCTAGAGTTATGCGTCGTTTTGGGCAAAGTTTTCGAAAAGTTTCACACTGCAAAAGTGATATACCAAAAGGGTCAAGCAGTGGTCCCAATTTTGGCGCCTTTTCAATGAAAAGGGGGGAAGTTCAAAAAAGGGGAAAAATCTAAAATTGCTTAAAAGTAAAATTTAAACGCATTTCCATTAGAAACAAATTCCAAAGTTTACTTAGAATGAAATGTTCACTTAAACGCGTAAAAGCCTCATAAACTGCGTAAACTGCAGAGATTTACCAATGAACTGTCAGATTTTGTATGAAGAATAGTTTACGCAGACCTATAGACCTCTGAGACAGCGGCACATATACTGAGTCAATGTCCGGCGTTCGCTGGCAGAAGAATGAGAATCTTGGGACATCATTGGGTCGAGACCCAGTCTATGAAACAGATCCCCCATACACAGATGCTAGCGTTAACACTAGGAATCGAGCCCAGAGAAGAACTGTGGAGAAATCCAGAGAGTCTCTCAGAGTAAGATTTACAGTGGTAGAGAGACGAAAAGAGACACGACCACCGTTGGGTCTGATTTGAATATCTCTCGAAATCTATATATTATACGCAGACCTCATAACTTTATTAAGGCTCGGAAATCAACCGCGGAGAGTTGCCCAAATCAGAAATGTCAAACTTTGACAGACAGTCCTCTGTTGTTTGTTTGTTTCCAGCTAGAGTATTTTTTTTAGGAAGACCGTAAGAATTCAAGTAAAAAAATAAAAACGCACTTAGGACTTTGATAATTTGGAAATAATTTGAACGGCTGAGTTTGACAACTGACTTGACAGTCGATTTACGCAATGATATTTCCGAGGGGAGTTCAGAAATTTATGAATTTTAGAGCTGCATAAAATTAGAAGATTAAGTGAATACCCTTATTAAATTTGAAAGAAAACAGCCAATCGAACGTCTACGTAATAATTTTTGTGTGTCTGAATGCATTCACTCGATTTGAGAAAAGAAAATCATTTCAAATTCAAATTTCATATAAAAATAAAGGAAAATGTTACTCAGGGGAAAATAAGGGGAACTTTTTCGAATTTAGGGGAAAATTATTGCCTTTCCTGATAAAAAAAACGGGAAACAGTCTGGGACCAATTGGATTATGTGGACTAAAGCTAGGAAATCATTGACCATTTAAAAGGCCGGTGGTACCTAGTTCAATGATTTACTGGTTACACTTCCCAAAGTATTCATTTCTGGATTACACAATTTTTCCCTAAGCTGGTCTCATAAATTTGCGAATATCTACTCAAGTTCTGTCAAACGCTTGAAATTGTCAGCTAAAGCTGGCTTACCCTCTTAAAATCCTATATCACTTCGCTAAGTACATTTTTGACCAGAAAACCGAGAGTAAAAGACTTACTAACCTTGCCTAAGATATTTTTAAGTTCACAATAGATATTTTTTTCATGCAAACTACCGCCATTGGGATGTCCTTAAAACAAACTATAAAAATTACAACTTCCCCAAAATGAGAAACAAACAAGTGTCCGAAAAAGTGGCAACACTCTGTCACAAGTTTCCAAAGCAACCCCTACCAAACTCCATGTAGAAGGTCCTTCCAAATGGTATCGATTAGCCGCACGAACATCTATGAAAATCGGCTTAAGCGGATTGTTGCGTGCCATAGTGCACTTGATCCTTACGCCAACATAAATATTCCATTAGAATTGATTTTCCATTTGTCTCAGTTCTGTTCGGGGTTGTCCTTCAAGTTTTTGGTTGGTTTTCTTTTGAAATGCATTTAATTTGTGCGAAATAGAATCGAAATGTTTTCCCAACACTTGTAGGAAAGGACAACAGCCCGGGCGTTCTTTTCACTGTCTCTCTGTCTCAGCGACTCCATTCATATGCAGTTCTTTGTTTGGAATAGCTGGGCAGCCACCAACGAGAGAGACAAAATTAATTACAACTCGAGTGTCAAAAGAAGCACCCAGTGTTTTAGACAGCGCGCGCTTCTCGTTGCCAGGACATGTGTGTCAACAGCACTTAAAGTGATGATGCATCCACTCAGAGAGGGCTTTTTCTGTCCCCCCATCTTTTTTTAATATCTCTAAGTTTTGTTACAAAAAGTACATCCGCACTAATGAGGATGTGACAAACTTTGTGTGTCCTTTTACACCATCCACGGAGAGCTGCGCTGTTTATATATATACGTATTCCAGCTCCAGCGCCGTGTGACTGTGAGATGGCGAAATAAAAAGCATTTGATGAATCAAATAAAAAATACACGCACGTATGCTTTCATTAGCTACCCTTGTGTGTGCCGAGGCAGAGAGCCACCAAGTGTGGGGTTCCTTAAGCGACACCCAGGGTACCACTTGAAGCTGTTTTTTTTTTTTCGCCTGGCAATCAGCGATGTATTTTGAGAGGCAATTAGAATGGAGCAAGGATCATGGTGCGAGCAAATATTCCCCGCACTAAAAATAAATATCCACACAAAAAACATATCCTTAAAACGAAAGCGGATCTGCAAACAAAGGGAGAGGATTGTGCTAGATTCTGAACGACAGAGGAGGGGTACGTGCCCTAGATTGGGCCATTGTGCTGAGCGTGTGTGTGTAAGGATAATACTTTATACAGTTGTTAATGTGACATTTCAGGGACAGGGAGCGCGAATTGTCCCTTTCATTGCACTTGTTATATTGGCACTCATATATCTGGACGTTAAACCGATTCCTGACGTGTCGGCTTCTCTTTTACTTTCACGGACAAAGCAGAGTACGAGGCGCGAGCAGGTACGTAGACGTGAGATACCTAATTTGTTTCCGTTTTACGGCATATCTGGGCGAATCGTAAAAGCGGATCCAGTGACAGTCGAAGGACCACAACGAAACCGAATGTCCCAGTTGTGGACGGATTGTTTCGTCTTTGATAATTGACGGTGGGACAATGTTTTGTTGGGAGATTTACGACTGCGTTGAGTAGGAATGACGCGGTGCTCATAATGATCCACGTTTTTACTGCGTGCACACGAAAAAATGTGTACACTGGCCTCTTTCAAATCCCGCAACAGTGAGGGTGGATTTCTTGAAGAACGACTTCAAAACGTTTTGTAATTTAAGGAAAAAGGAATTTTAAAGTCTGCAGAGGCATAAAAAGGACATCCCCTTGGCTACGCCAGCTACAGCGGTATCAGTCTTCCTAACATCCTGTACAAAATTGAAGTCGTGTCGGGAAAATTGTATGACCGCCTAAAACCCTTCGTAAGTGACTGGCTATCGGTTTGCTTTAGGGCCAAAATAGTCCCCGCGGATCAAATTTTCGCAAATAAGCTTGAAACGGTACGTACCAACTTTGCAAGCCGCCTTTGACCTCATTTAAAGAGACCTGCTATTTAGAGTCACGTCTAAGTTAAGCATCCTTTTAAAACTCTTCCATACACAAATTTGAGTTTAAGATCTCTTCATATTTCAGCTTCGAACAAGTTCCTTACAAAAGATCGTCAAAACATGTTTCAAACTTGTTTCCGACATCTCTTGATCGAAAAGATTGAATTAAAATAGAGCTCAAACTGTGATGTCGAACCTCCTGTTGGGATCACGTAAATGAAATGATTGCTAGGGAATTCCTTCGAGTTTTCTTTGCGAAGCTAGGCCTAGGGACCTTACGGACCTAATGGGCCAATGGATAATTGTTTTTTATTATTTTTCTGACCACTCCTTACTGATATCAAAGTTCGCCTAAAACAGTTTCGCACCGAGACGCTGATGGATTGTGTGCTAAACTAGGTCTTGGGGCTTGCGGGCCTTGAATGATCCTCCGAACGGTTGCGCTGCCCCAGCAATTGAGTTTTCGTTTACCTGATGAGATGTAGTCGGCCCAAGGGCGAAATAGCCTTCAGATTCATTTTAAGGTTGATGTTTGGGATTCACAGTCAGAATTTTATTGAAAAATCACAAGTCTCGGTAAAAATCGAGGAGTCTTCTTGGCACAGTCAGATTTTCATTGAAAAATCACAAGTCCTGGTAAAAATCGAGGAGTCTTCTTGGCAGATTTTCATTGAAAAATCACAAGTCTCGGTAAAAATCGAGGAGTCTTCTTGGCACAGTCAGATTATGGTTGAAAAATCACAAGTCTCGGTATAAATCGAGGAGTCTTCTTGGCACAGTCAGATTTTCATTGAAAAATGACAAGTCCTGGTAAAAATCGAGGAGTCTTCTTGGCACAGTCAGATTTTCATTGAAAAATCACAAGTCTCGGTAAAAATCGAGGAGTCTTCTTGGCACAGTCAGATTTTCATTGAAAAATCACAAGTCTCGGTAAAAATCGAGGAGTCTTCTTGGCACAGTCAGATTTTGGTTCAAAAATCACAAGTCCTGGTAAAAATCGAGGAGTCTTCTTGGCACAGTCAGATTTTCATTGAAAAATGACAAGTCTTGGTAAAAATCGAGGAGTCTTCTTGGCACAGTCAGATTTTCATTGAAAAATGACAAGTCTTGGTAAAAATCGAGGAGTCTTCTTGGCACAGTCAGATTTTCATTGAAAAATCACAAGTCTCGGTAAAAATCGAGGAGTCTTCTTGGCACAGTCAGATTTTCATTGAAAAACCACAAGTCTCGGTAAAACTCGAGGAGTCTTCTTGGCTCAGTCAGATTATGGTTGAAAAATCACAAGTCTCGGTAAAAATCGAGGAGTCTTCTTGGCACAGTCAGATTTTCATTAAAAAATCACAAGTCCTGGTAAAAATCGAGGATAACTTTTGACACAATATTTGCCCACGGGCCATACCGAGATATTTCGGGTACACCATTGAGTCAGACTTTAGAAGGGAGCTCGGTTTTCTAACTCCATAAGCGGACTGACTCGCCTTCGGCTCCTAAAACACTTTTTCAAAGCTTCAAGAACTTCTTATGATCTCAGGTCTTCAATCGGGGTCTGATTCGAATATCGCTCGACATCTATACACTGTATGTCTCCAATCAGCTTAAGGTCTCGACTCGAAACACACACTGCAAAGCAAGATTGTCAGCGTAAACAATAATCAAATGCGTTGCGTATTGTTTCCGACATGTCTTGAACATAAAGACTGAACAAAAGTGAACCTAGAACTGGCTCAGTTGATCAGCTCTCTCTAGGTCTACCTACACACAATGTTGCTATCTTCCTTCGACTGTCCCTTCCTCTTTCTGGCCTTATAACAAAAGACGGAAACATGTTCGAAACACCGATTTTCATTGACCTATAGCCCGCACAACGCAGTGATCAAAACGCCTGAGCCAAGGGTCACCTTAAATATACATCAACTTGATTTCGAAGCCATCTCTAGTATGAGCACTTAAAGCTGGGAGCAGGTTTCTGACAACTTGACCAGTTGAACATGTTTCGTTTGAAAAATGCTCACTCTGTACAAAATTGTTGTTTTGTGTTGAAACCGTGGGTCTCTATAGCTCTGACTTGATCTGATCTAAGGCTGACAACACTTTTTCAGATTCTTAAGCATAATTACAGCAAAAGTTCAAAAATGTGTAGCCCTTGAGTTGAGATGTTCGGAAAAATCCTCAAGACAATTTTTTGAAGGTTCGGCTTGCTAAACAAGTCTGGCAACCATTCAAAAACTAATCATTCCGTCTGCTTCAAGTCCTGCGGAAGTATTATCTATAGATATGTCAAAATTGTAAAGCCCTTCCATTTGCATGCGGATTTGAAAACGGATCACACTAAAAACTGATAACCCAATCCGTCCCTGTAGATTTATTTATGAGGCGTAAAATGAAGCTTAGGCTAAGTAGAGTTGAGTGGGGTTGTAAGATCGTCTCAAAAGACCAGTCACCAAAGCGGGCACACCGCCAGTAGATGAGATCCTTCAGTCTTAAGCGACATTTGCAGTGGGTAAAAGGGGTATATAGTAGGTAAAAGCCTTCAGTTTTGAGCGTGTATAGCTTCCAGTCAGCTAATGTTACGCTGTGAAGGCCATGGGCTTCAGTTTCAACGGTTTTTCGAACGGCTAGCTCTTTATAACTCCACCCTGTGTTGGCAACCGCACCAGTCTTTTCCCCGGTGGTTCTTTTACGTAACATTTTTTATAAAAAATAGCTTTCATGTAGCTAAAGAATATTTTTATTTCTAGCAAGGCCATTGAAGGACGTTTCAGTGCTCCACGACACATCTAGTTCAACCACCGCACTCCCCCCTCAGCAGATTTGCAAGGGGAAATAATTAAACGACTGAATTGCATTAAACAAATCATAAACCAACTGCCTTACAATTTGCGTTATTTAAACTCCAGGGAAAACGCTCGGTCCCGCACCCACTTTCCCTGACCTGTTTGACAGTAGGTGTGCGTAGTGTACCCTAGTTAACACACGTCCTTTCCATTCGTTCTGTAGAAACAATTTGAAAGCAACGCAGGCACGCGGGCACACCTGTAAGTAATTTCACTTTAAAATGTTCCATCTTACCGCCGGTGCTTGCGCCAAGAAGTTCAAATTAATTATTCCAAATGCCATAGAAGAGAAAGATCCACCACCAACTGGCACGGAAAGCAACTGCGTGAATGCAGCAGGTAAAAATGTGTAATTTAGCAAATCCCTGAACAGTCCTTCTCCGTCTCTCTGCATTTCATCTTCTCGTCGACGACGTGAGTTATATATTTTCTCGGAAAGTATTTGATGTCGCTGCAGGTGGTCGAAGGACAACACATCTCTGCACATGTACAGAAATCGAAATCGGAATCCATACAAGCTCAACAAATATCGTTGACCCTAATCGGGATCAAATCAAATTGTCCTGACCCGCAGCAGAGGGACGCACAGAGAAGGAGGCATCAATCAATTGCGCCCCACACACAAAAGCAGGACGATAACGACAACTCTCTGGGTGTTTGTGCTGCGAGAACGTCTTCCTTATCACACCCGACCCCCCCATCAAGGACGTTAACATACTCGGATATTTACGAATAGGCAGCAAATCCATAAAAACCTGTTGAAGGACTCCCATTACGACCTGTTATCCTGTTATACTGTTTGTTTGATGATGCTGGTAAAGTATCAAATTTGCCGAATCATTTTGGGCACCACCACAGCTCACATTATATACACGGCATCGGCATGTGTGCGAGTCCACCCAGAGTAACCTTGGGGAATGGCCGTTTGTCAAAACTTCTACTTGTGACGGACGCACAATTGGGATCGGGTTGGCCTAATACTCGTAGTTCTGGCGGGTGCGAGTATGCCTCCCCCGGTGGGAATTAATTTTATTGAGTGACTCAGCTAATTGAATTGATTTTCGCATGCACATGCGGACCAATTATGTGCACAGTTTTTATTGGCATGTGCTAATTACCGATCTAATGCATTCTGATGTTTTGTGTGTTGCCTCGAGTGTGTCTGTGTGTGTGGGTCTGGTGATTAATGGTCGTGTGTTCATTTGATGAAAAAATCAATTAGGCAGGTGTTCGCTGGGTAAAGGAGTGGGATGGGGAGTAGCAATGAAAGGCCGGACCCCGGGTATTTATGCAACGAAATGGTGTCAAAGGAGTCCGTCCGTCAAAGTGGGGAAAACATGTTTTTTTTCCAAAAAAAATAATCACTTTCTGATACATTTTTAGAGTTGACAAGTTTTTGAACATGCCCGCACAAAAAAACTCGACGGGGGCTTTAGGTCTGTTACGGTTTGACGTGGAAACCAATGGACAGATATCGATGAAACTCTCTCAGAATGCTTCTTACAACAATTTGGACTGTGTCGGTCTTTGGTACGCCTATTTTTTGGAGCGTTTTGGACCAGAATCTTTTTTTTCCTGACTTGACTGCCTTCATTCACTTGGCATTACTCAAAATATTCTTATTTATTAAGAATTAGAAAAGACTGTCTTTTTTATGTTTCCTAAAACTGAAAGACGACTTTGGACTATTTCAGTCATAGCCACGCCTATTTTTTGGGGGCGTTTTCGACCAGAATCTTTTTTTTCCTGACTTCACTGCCTTCATTTACTTGACATTACTCAAATAATTCTTACTGATTAATAATTAGAAAAGAATGCTTTCTAAATATTTCCTAAGACTGCAAGTAGACTTTAGACTGTTTCGGTCATTGCCACGCCTATTTTTGGGAAGCTTTTTGGACCAAAGCGTATTTTTTTCTGACATCACTTCCTTCGTTTATTTGAAACTATTCAAAATATTCTTATTTATTAAGAATTAGAAAAGAATGACTTTTTTAAGTGTCCTGAGGTTGCAAGAAGAATGTAGACTGTTTTGAGCATAGCCACGCCTCATTTTTAGGGGCGTTTTCGACAGAATCTTTTTTTCCTGACTACCACATTTAACTTGGCATTACTGAAATAATTCTTATGGACTAAGAATAAGAAAAGAATGCTTCCTAAATGTTTTCTAAGACCAGAAGAAGATTTTAGACTGTTTCGATCATTGCCACACCTCTTTTTAGGGGGCGTTTTCGACCAAAATCAATTTTTTCCGACTTTACTGACTTCTTGGAATTACTGCAATAATTCTTATCGATTAAGAATTACAAACGAATGCCTTTTTATGTTTTCAAAGTCTGCAAGAAGTCTTTAGACTGTGTCGGTCATTGAAACGCCTCTTTTTTGGGGGCGTTTTGGACCAAAGTGTATTTTTTTTCAAAGCTGAAGCTACAGACCAAAATTCAACTGAAAAAAAATTGATTTCTTTTGGCAAATCGTAAAAAATATCTTCAACGATTGTCCTGCTTCGTGGTTCTGCTTCAGTGGACCCAAAAAGAACGCTTACCTACTTGAGCGAAGATTTTGTGTCGTTTTCTTTGTTGGAACGAAACGAAGAAGTGTGCGACGTGCATGTCGATGTTTTTTCTGGGGGAAAACGCTGATTGCTGACGAGCCACTTGAGGTTCTGGACATCTAAATTCTGCATTCAAGTAAAGTTTGTCAGCACAGCTAAAAATTCCTTTTTAACTAAAAAAATCAGTGACAAGGATTCGTCATTCTGTACTCTAGTAGAAACTTCATCAAAATGGCTTTGCAGGTCAACGAGTCGCTGAGTTGTCAACTGTCAGGAAAAAGAGGTTCTTTCTGTCAGTCTTAGGCAACAATTTGTGACCAATTTACTTATCTAGTATGAAATCGGAAACGCAAAAGCTTGGCTAGAAATATTTGTCTGCCCGAGGATCCCACTGACATTCTTCAGCCACTTCAGTCACTTCAAGCCCCTTCAGCAATCAATCATTACCCAAATGAATAAATGGAAATGACCCAGTGAAGCTAGTTTCACACAACTGTCACGTCTTCATTATTCATATTCGTTTTAGGCAGATGCCGCCAAAAACAACAAACAAACAAACAAACAAACAAACAAAAACACAAAGGAAAAGAGAAAAATTGAAACAAATTTTTTGTAAAATTGCACTTCCTCGCCGCGCGCACATGACAGATGACATCTTCCCTGCCCGCTGATGTGTCGCAAAGTTAAATTAACAAATGCTCACTTGAAAAATGATGATGATTGTCATTCTGTCTTGGCCTTCGTCGATTGTTTTCCTTTTGTTCCATTCAACATCAACAAAAGTAAGAAATAAATTCCCACTAATGACCCCTCAAAGGTGACGACCTCGTCGGAAGAAAAACAGATTTCCTGATTTTGTGAATTAATTTAATCACTTCTTGTGATTAGGCGGAGCCATTTTGCAAAACAACCTGTGGTCGGTGGAAACAGTGGCCCATTTTAAACGTCCTTATGTTTCTGTGTGTTTTATGCGAGGACTGCGTGACGTTTCCTTTTTCCTAATTAAAAATAATGAAACAAGTAATATTTTCCCTCCAGTGGAATGACCCCTGCAATTAATTTAAGAAACAAAATACGACAAAAAAAATAAAAATAACCAACTCGTTCCCATGTTTTCAACGGAGACGTGGTCTGCTATTTGTTATCGCGGATTACGTGCGCTTACAGTAATTTATTTAAATTTTGCTCTCAATTTAATTTGGATTTTGTTTGTAGTTCTTCGTCGTCCATAAAATTAAGATATATGTGCTAATGAGATACACATTGGTCCTCACTTCTTTATGAATATTAATTGTGTGTGAGAGCGAGAGATGTGTATACCATTTCGGACGATTTAATTTGTATTCATGGAAATTGTTTTCCTATGCATATTGGTTGGTTATAGATTGGTTCGGTTCTTTCTTTTGTGGTACTGGTAACACTCGGCGGGTCGACACTTCTGGGCAGTCGGCGGGAAGCAGCTGAAGACAGAGTGCGGGCCTGTTCGAAGACTGTTTCGTTCGCTACTGGGTGATGCTTTCAAGTGTCAGGTGTGAGGTGTGAGGTGTGAGGTGATGGGAAGTCACAACAGGGAACCGGTAGATAAAATTTGTAGAGTCGTCACTTTTACACAGATTTACTTCTAATTTTAGATAAATCCTTGGCCGTTTGTCTGTGATGCGATTTTCATTTAAATAAGTCCAAGATTGGAGGCTCTTTGGAAAGAAGAACGAAAAATATTTGTTCCACAAAGGACTCAAGGTTTTTCATTCCACTGCAACACCACCGAGGAACATCCGAGATTGCGCCTGTCATGCAAGAGCCTCCTAACTAGCCGTTTGGACTCGGCCCACAATCGGAGGCCCCTTCCCATTCGTTCCAAAAATAAACACCCCCACAAATCGAGTGGTTGTGAGAAGGTAGGCCTAGGGCACATGAACCTGTTGCCGTAACTGTTTGTAGTTGTTTTTCAACGACTTGTGACTGCCTTAAGGTCGACCTACTATGGCTGTCAGAATGCGGTCCAACGACGAATGTGGTTCTGAACGTCGACAATATTCCTAGTTGGAGACCTCACGAGAAGTTTTAAATGAAACACAAGATTGGTCGACTTAATAAAGGGTTTTCCAATGAGAGGTGTTATTGTAGCTGTAACTTTTGAAGCTTTTATTCTTTGACATTTGACAAGTAGAAACTACGCCATTACTAAAAATGGAACGACACACGCTTCAACAACGCATTGAAATTATTAAAATTCACTACAAAAATGGTGAAAACCTTGCAGTCACAGCTCGCAAAACTAAAGCATTTTTTGGTCGCCGTGATACCACCTTGTCGGACCGTAATACAGAATTTGGTGGAAAAATTCGAGCTGTTGGGACAAGTTAGTGATGTGAAGAATAAAACCCGTGGACGTCGCTCAAGAACAACTGAGAATATGGCTGCTGTAGCCCAAAGTGTTGAAGAAAACCCAGGTTTGTCCATTCCTCGTCGTTCTTTGGAATTGGGCATTCCACCAGGCTTGGGTCTTAAGGCTTATAAAGTTCAGTTAACACAAAACTCAACAACTTTCCACAAGACAGCGCTACGTGCCCCACAAGCTACGAAACCATTGATCTTTTACGGTAAAAGTTTCCGGACCGTGTTATCTCTCGAAGAGGTGATCACAATTGGCCACCGAGATCTTGTGATTTAACACCTTGCGACTTCTTCCTTTGGGGCCACGTGAAAGATAAGGTCTACGCCAACAGCCCAGCCTCGATTCAAGACTTCAAAGATAAAATTCGTGAGGCTATCGAGGACAGAGGGCAGCCACTTTGCGATTTGGTTATGGAAAATTTCATGAAAAGGATATGGTCCTGTATGCGTGCTGTGGTGGCCATTTGCTTGACGTTGTTTTTCATTATTAACGGCATACCTTCCTCTTTATTATGAAATAAACATCCGATCATTTATCTCAAAAAATGGAAATATTCTTTGAATACCAAAATAACACCTCTTACTGGAAAACCCTTTATTTGTCTCGACTAATTTTTCCAAAGTACCAAATTTTTCTATTCCAAAAATATTTTTGTAATCGCAACATGTCCAAGTATTCTACACCCAAAACTGTTTTCTTAACACTAAAAACTCATTAAAACTTTGCAATTCTGACGAAACACTAAACAAGTTTGCAACAGTGTTCGGGGATCATGGGAAAATTACGTTTTTAGTGGGAAATTCCCCCTAAAAAGAGCGGACAGTTGAAGAACCTTGTGTGGGTTTTTGAAGCACAGAGATTTCCAAAAAAATAGAATTTTTACTTGGTCATTCAAATTTGTTAAAAAAAACTAACAAAACTCACTCTAAAGTTACGAAATAGTGTATTAACTTATGTTTCTAATTTAGCAACAAAAGGGGGAAACGCTTAAAATTTTGTGTGAATTTGTTTCTTGATTTATAAAATTGAATTCAAGTACAGAGATCTCCAAGGAAAGTTCTCCTTACCTGCTCACTCCAACTCGTTGAAATAAAACTAACGATTCTCACATGAAAATAACAAAGAACTTTTTTTTTAATTTAACAACAAAATTAATTACAGCAGATGGACAGTTTTATTTAAAAATATCGATTCGTTTGGCTTTGTTGAAACTGAAAAGGGAATTTAATGGGATATTGGTCTCAAAGGAAACACTCCTTTTTATTGGCAAAATTTCCCCTCACCTTCGACCAATTTAAAAAAAAAAACTGACAAATAAAAAGAGCAAATTGAAAATCACAAATCAAGCAGATCTCCATAAAAAAATAAACATCGTCGCCAAAAACTGTGGACCAACCAAAAACGCCGCTGGAATTTTTTTTACAAAACACATGTGTTGTGAAAAAAAAATGTTGGCGGTCATTTTTTTACGATGATAGCCATCACAATTTGCGTGAGCGTTCGTCCGTTCGTCCGCTAAAAAGGGGCCTCCTTATGCCCGGCGGACTGTCGTTATTTTATTTGTGACATCTGTAGTAGGGGACAGATAAAAATACATTTTTCATTGTGTTTGTCTCTCCTTTTTCCGTTTGTGTTGCTTTCCGCCGAAGCATACGTGTAATAAATTGCAAGTGCAGGGTACATTCGTCCTATGCGCCAAAATGTACAATGCGCAGTTGGCCGAAACAACAGTTGGATGATGGGAATGGGAACTGGCCGTGGAACACATTTCGCCTTTGGAAGGGAGTAGTCGCTGTCCGCTATCGCGAAGCTGCAATTGGGGTGATTTTTTCTTCTTTTCTGTTACAAAATTTGCGGCAAAGATTGACGGAACGATTCAGTTTCAGAGTGCCTTGTGATAAGAATAATTGCATTTGCATTGTGGAATTACTCCAATTTTGCCGTCAGACATCGAGACCGGTAATTGATACCCGTTTTAACAACTTAATTGCTCCAATACAATAGTTTTGGGAAATTCGTTTGAGTGCGCTAACGTGTTCGCCAATTAGTGTTGCCAGTGCACGGTGGAGGGAAGTTTAAAGTGTAAGATGGACTAGTTGTGGATGCAGATACTCGTGGCGCTGACACGAAAAGAGGGCAAACGGTTTGACTTGGATTTTTGGAGAGCTAAGTTGGCATTTTTAAAACCCAAACCACCTTCGTTGGGTTGGCTAAATGTCAAATGAGGATGACAGCTTTCCTTGGGAAACGAACCTCACAGTAGACCGAGCGGAACTGACTCTTTTTAAATGAAATAAAATTGGAGGAGGAGTGTTCCTGATGATTAGGAATCGATGGGAGAAGATTGAGGGCGGAAGAGTTAGACTTTTCATTTAAACTTTATCAATAACCGCACTGTCATCACTAGATCATCAAGGAAAGACTCGCTGTATAGGCGCTAATTTCGGGAAGCAATGAACGGTGGCCAATTTTCAAGTTGAGAATAAAAATCCCCCCCAAGTTCTTTTCAACTTTGAGTGAAGAAAACGGGAGGTTTTCATGATCCACTATTCTAGGGGAAGGTCTGCGCCTATTTCAAATTTTTCAACCATTTAAAGATATGTACTTAGCTTTAGAGGTTTAACTCGCTGACAGGGCTTTGCACCCACTTCAAGCTGATTGCAGATGTCGAACCGCACAATGACTTATTGGTGGATTTAAGACGAACATTTTGAGATGTGGCAAATATCCGATGCATTCGGAATAATTAGCTGCATCGTTGCTACCACAAAAGTAGCCAACGTTATGTCCTCTTCTCTTGCAACCATTTGGCGTTCTAAGGGAATTTCCTTATTTAGTTGGCCGTCAATCCTCCTTCCTCGACGCAGTATTTTCCTCGAGATTGCTTTTTAATCCATGCAAATGCAACAACAATCATTTGAGGTGACTCCTCGCCTCGCGCCATGTTTTCCAAATACACCACAAACCTGTTCCTAACCCGGACAGGAACTTTTATGTATAAAAAATAAATAAAAACTTCCATGTATGCTCTGCTGAAATTCAGCGAGCTGTTTATCCTGCCGACTTATCCGTGGTTTTGTCTATTTCGCATGGTTGAAACTGCCAAGACCACGACATCTTTTTTTGGAGAGACAAATGGACCACCTTCTGCTTTTCTTAGAACTCTGCACGGCCGGTTCTTTGATCCTCACAGAATATCCCAAAAATGGACCTACAAACTTCTCAGGACTTCAATTGAATCTGATCCCTTCTCTGCTACCCTGAGGTATATAAAGGCTTTTCCAATAAGAGGTGTTATTTTGGTATTCAAAGAAAAATGTAATTTTTTGAGATAAATGATCGGATGTTTATTTGATAATAAAGAGGAAGGTATGCCGTTAATAATGAAAAACAACATCAGCCACCACGAGCACGCATACAGGACCATATCCTTTTCATGAAATTTTCCATAACCAAATCGCAAAGTGGCTGCCCTATGTTCTCGATAGCCTCACGAATTTTATCTTTGAGGTCTTGAATCGACGCTGGGCTGTTGGCGTAGACCTTATCTGTCACGTGGCCCCAAAGGAAGAAGTCGCAAGGTGTTAAATCACAAGATCTCGGTGGCCAATTGTGATCACCTCTTCGAGAGATAACACGGTCCGGGAACTTTTCCCGTAAAAGATCAATGGTTTCGTTGCTTGTGGGGCACGTAGCGCTGTCTTGCTGAAAGTAAACGTTGTCCAGATCAATACCATCCAACTCCGACCACAAAAAGTCATCTCCCAATTCCAAAGAACGACGAGGAATGGACAAACCTGGGTTTTCTTCAACACTTTGGGCTACAGCAGCAATATTCTCAGTTGTTCTTGTGGGACGTGCACGGGTTTTATTCTTCGCATCACTAACTGGTCCCAACAGCACGAATTTTCCCACCAAATTTCTGTATTGCGGTCCGACAAGGTGCTTCACGACGACCAAAAAATGCTTTAGTCTTGCGAACTGTGACTGCAAGATGTTCACCATTTTTGTAGTGAATTTTAATAATTTCAACGCGTTGTTGAAGCGTGTGTCGTTCCATTTTTAGCAATGGCATAGTTTCTACTTGTCAAATGTCAAAGAATAAAAGCTTCAAAAGTGACAGCTACCGAAATAGCGGGTCATTCACAATAACACCTCCTATTGGAAAACCCTTTATAAATTAAAGGATGCTGTCGATTAGAATTTATTTGGTGTCCAAGAATGCCAGTCCAACCAACAGTCCAACTGTTTTTTTTTTTAATTACAATTTTCTTAAAGTCAGTCTGTTAAGTTTCTATTTAAAATTTAAGGGCATATAGAAAATTGTTGCCAGCAACCACAAAATTCCATCAAGTCTAGCAACTTCTATATTGCACCCAATTGACGGCCTAGTTCTCTTTGCTCCACTTCGACAATTGTCGGCGAACACCTCGACTTGCAGGTTCGTCTTGCAGGTTCACTCCCGGACAGAGGAAACACACAGATTGACTGTCAGAGCTCACCTGTTCAAGCAGTCACTTCAAGGAGTCTGATGATGAACTAGTGACGTCGTTCGTAATACCTTTGGTTGTCGTCCTCTCAAACAGCACATGAAATGGAAATTTCGACACAATTCCCAAACCGAAATTGTCAGATCCGCTCCTCAGTTTAAGAGAGAAAAGTTGTTACGCATCCCTTTCCCCCATTCAATTGCTGCTTATTTTTCCCACGGCTCACGAAGCATTGCCCTGTTGCAAAATAAATTTGATAGTTTTCCCCAAGAGCTGTTGCTTGCAACAACAACCTGCCTCTAGTACTTTTGGGCAGTCCTATCAAACACCTTGATACCGAGACCCCCCCTTTGTTCTCGCAGCTCGAATGTTCTTCCATACTTTACAAGAAAGTTTTACAAAGATTCATCAGAGTTGATTCGACATCTATCGAGTCGAAAAAGCCAGGTTTCCCTGACTGTATAGTGACAAATCCGGGGGGGATTTCTGATTTCTGTTCATTCATGCTCACGAAAAAGTCTCCTCCTTACAGAGTCCCTGTAGTACTTTTCCCCGGCGAACGCTCGACTGATCGTCAATCCTGTTTCAAAGAAGCCGATCCAACGTTCACAGTACACTGACACTCGATTTGTTGCGTCCAACAATATCCTGCCGTTCAATTTTCCCCCAAACAGACATCCGTATGGCAGCAGTTCCAGCCCAATCCAATTACAAGCTACTAGTTATTTAATTACCGAACTAATTCCGAATGGGAATTCGAACTCCTCTCGCAAAACGGTCGTGTTCACGTCTCAAAAAGTAATTAATATTGAAACTTCAAGTTAAACTGTCCATGGTCCACACATCTGCAAATGCAAACCATTCGACCGACCTCTGACTGCATTTGATCCAGTTAACCGGAAATTTAGCAAAAGCAATATCGAACTCGGAAAATTGCATGCGCTGTGAATGAATTTGGGTCCTGACGTATGCAGATTCTTTGGAGAGATTTGTTTTGCCTCCAGTTCGCGTCCATCCACACGAGGACGGATTATTGCAGCCGAATTATTCATGCGGTGCGCTTTCGTCATATACCTGTGCCTACTCTCATTAATTAATCTTTTATGGTTCAATTTGTTGGCTGGATGCGACCACATCCAGTGGGCTTTTAAAATATTTTTTAAGCTGCCGCATGAAATGCGAATATTGCCAAACACTCTGCCACTTACCTACTTGTGGTAGAAAGGAACGAGTGAAAGCAGTGTTGCCATATTGGGCGCTTTGTCGTACTTTTTTCTTAAAAAACGATGGAAATTTCTTCCATTTCTTCTTTCTTGGGCTATAAATATAGTTTAACAAATTTTGCGTAAATTTTGTTTGTTTTATTCCTACAAAAATGGAGCATTTTCGAACAAACCCGCACTTTTAAAAGTGGCAGCACTCTTGCAGTCAAGTGACATCTAACAGTCGTTCAACGAATTTATTT
The DNA here is from genome assembly GCA_948293265.1 of Cheilosia impressa. Lineage (NCBI taxonomy): Eukaryota > Metazoa > Arthropoda > Insecta > Diptera > Syrphidae > Cheilosia > Cheilosia impressa. The sequence goes on from OX411882.1 coordinate 1,358,921, forward strand.
CGCCGGCCTTTTGATTTGACACAAGTACACAACCCACAAAAGCCAATTGCTGACGATAGAAGTCAAATAAAATTCGCATAGAGATGGGTAAATGGGAACAAAAAAAGTACTCAAAGAATTGGGAAGATTTTCAACGGGGCTACATTTTTTTTAAGGTTAAAGCAAACAAAATTCTGGCAACCCTGAGCGCCACTAGAAATGGCAGCGACTGCGAGTATGAAATTTGACTTTTAGATCTCCGATGCGAGGGGGAGGGAGACCACATGTGTAGGCACTTCAAAGCCCACCCGAGAGTTCAATTTTTTTTCCGTTCATTCTTTGAGTTTAATCGTTTTTTGTTTGCTTTTTCTTTTTCAATGTTAAGAGTTGTTAAACTTTTGCTCTGTTGTTGTGTTAAAAAAGTTCTTTTGGATGTATGTTCGCTTTGTGGGTATAATGGGCCAACAATGTTGAATAAGTTCCAGAGCAGCGTTCGAAATGGGTTGGAGTGGTCCGACAAAAATTCGAGAGTACACGCGGATGCGATTTTTAAATTTGTACACTTAACAATGGGACTGTCTGTCTTTGGTGTGTTTTGTTGAGAGAACAACAACTTTGCGACTATTTCGACCTGCAACACCGGTTGGTTATTTTTAATTTTAAAAAGGGGTTGTCGTACTGCGAGCTTTTGGTCTGTTGCACAATCTGATTCAACCTCAAAGAGGTATATTCCCTCATAAGAGTTCCCCTCGCATAACGATTCCTTTCGGAGTAATTTTTGATAGTCCTGGACTTTTTTTCTTGGCGGAAAAAATCCGTCCTACAGGGTGGGCCAGAAGAAGTCATCCGACGTCGTTTTTTCAAGGACAACATTCGACACGAGTGCGAGAATCTGTCGCCCGAAGTTCTCGCCGAAGTGGTGAAAAATGCCATAAAACGAGCCCGTATGGCAATCAATTGTGACGGCGCCCATTTGGCCGATATCATCTTCTAGACTGGACCAATAAAATTCTAAAGGTTCAAATAAATATAATCAAAAAACAGAATCGAAGTTTTTCATTTAGAAAAAAAATGAGAGCCAAACAACATCGGATGACTTCTTTTGGCCCACCTTGTAGTCAGCTCCTCAAAAAGCGCGTACAGCTGAATTCCGACAGTCAGTTCAAAAAACACATGACAGTCGCATTAAAAATAAAATTGAATTTAACCACTTTTGAGGTTGTTCCTTTTATTTACTTGTTGGAGTTGATAGTGGAGAGAATAGGACTTGCGGCAATCGGTAGAAACGCTACACAACCCGGCTCCATCTCTTACTCTCTTCAGTCACAAAAGTGTAAATTTTACCAACGGTCCTTAAAGCCCCTTCCCGATCCGCAATGGAACTGGTCAAGAAATTCAATCGAACTGCCTCAGTTGCAACAGATAAATACCTGGTGATGAGCTGGCTGGTTGTGGTCGCAGAAAATAGAATCCTTTTCAACACCGAACAATCGATGCTACTGGACCAAAAACTAAGCCATTCAGATCTACGCCTAACGAATCCTTAAAGAAGCTATTACGAGAGCCAGACTAGAATTGGCTTCAGATGGGCCAGCAGCTCCTGAAGCGCTGTAGTCCAACCTAGAACTCTCTATCACACTGAAGTAAAAGGGGGAAGTGGTTCTATGATTAAAAAAAGGACACAACTTCTTAGGATTTTTTTTCTACCGATAAACATTCGGGAAAGAGCTTCTTAAGGCGTGGTTTCCACAAAAAATGAAAGAAGACTGTCCCAATCTCACAGATTGATCCTCCAAAATGGGCGTGGCCGTTGGCACAAAATTTCAAGCCGAACGAATCGTATTTCCTGGGAACAGCTTCAACAGATTGTCACAGGCTGGGGTATTGGCAGTGGAAGCAGCTGCTTTACAGGTTGCAATGACGGTACCCCATGCACATATTACTTCCACTGACAGCTAAGCGGAGATTCAAGCGATCTCTGTCTGAGAGATGAAATCGAAGCTTCTAAACCAATGGCACGAAAAGCAAAGGAATGGTTCGTGGCAAGACTCAGCTGGCAATTTTAAAATTGTTGTGCCTATTTTAGTACAGTGACCAACACTAATTTGAAAAAAACCGAATTCTTGTCTCTGAAGCTCAAATGGTAGAACGTCTTCGTTGACCATGAAGGTCCGTAAGGTTTTATGTAAACGAAGCTATGCAAGGAATCAGTATAGACACTCAAAAATAGGCTTCAGTAGAAGAGGTTTCTGGATTGGAACGCGTTGTTTGATTCAATAAAGTTCTTGGAGCTCTAAGTTGAACTTGAAATAAGTCCTCGGCAAGTTGGGATGCGGATTGAAAACCCGTCGTCGTCATTTTCTCTCATGTTCTTAGGAGAGTTCAGAACTTGTTTTGTGCGGTCGATTGCAGAAACGAAATCTAAGGATCTGTAGGAAATAGAAAAACTGAAAAGGGCAGCGTTAGACTGAAGAGTTTTTCGCGTACAATGAGGCTTACTAGGAAATCCCTTTTTTGGGACCGCTACCTAACTCGTTTTTGCTTTCGAAGACATCGCCCACGTACTGCTCGTTATTTCTGAACGACTTATTGAGGAGCATCTGAAGAGCTCTACAAAGGAAATAATACTGTCAATGAGGCGAAGAAGTCGAGTTTTTCGGACGTGCCTGCCCATCGTTTAAGGTCCTCGTCGTTTGATCAAAATGTTGCCGGTGCAAATGAATCTCTTCCAAGTGGACCTGCTGCTGCGACTTTATTTTTCTTAAGTGAATTCCTTGATTTAGCATCAAAAGTAAGCGATTTCTTATGAAATTACTAGCTGACCCGGGAAACTTGTTACCGCCTAAAATTGATCAACCTTTTAACATATAACATCCCTTTTGATATTTGAACCTCTCTATGATACTCCCTTGCAATTAAATTGAGTTCAATGCATAGAAACGACTTCATAGATTTCCGGGGTCGGCTTCTTGATCTTCTTCCGCGCTTATGATTGAATTGAGTTGGTTCCGTCAGATTTTCTCAATCAACCAGAGCAGAATGTGGCCAATCGGCACTCCGCGCTTCTGCCATTCAACCGAGCACATCCTGATTGTCCAGAAAAAACTATCAATAACGATAAAGCCAATGATAGTTTTGAGCTTTTTTTTAAAAAATCGTGCGGTGATGTCATGGCGGTCGATCTTTTTTAAAAGAGTTTATAAGTTTAGAGGGGTTTAAAAGGTTGTTATTTTACGCGCGCGCAACACGCGCATACGTTTTCCGAATTCAACCAAACTTCACAGAAACCATATGTAGACCAATACCAAAGATCTGTGAAAGTTTGGTTAAAATCGGTAAATGCGTTAAGGCGTGAATCGGCGACAAACGAACACAATTTCAAGACTAAATTTGTATATACAGTAAAACCCGGATAACTACCTCTTCACAATTTCTGCTTTCTTTGGGTACTTATTACTTGAGAGTTGGGGAGAGCTGAGGCTCATTGCCAGACGATGGCGCGTAGGCGTTGTAGAGCCAATAGGACCCACAAGGGGATATAGGACATAAGTAAGTAAGTATTACTTAAGCGGGTGAGGTAGTTAAACGAACACAGAAATGTGTAAAAAAATTTATAGATTTGAGATTTTTTGGCACGCGTGAAGTACTTATCCGGGTTTTACTGTATATAGATTTAAAATGTCAATGTCGAACCAGCTTTAAGTGTCTCCAATTTTTGTTGTACCACAATTTGTTACCCATATCCCCGCACATTTGCTGCCCAGTGCATGGGCCGCTTAAAACATAATGTCCACCGGCTTTGTAAGTCTTTTTTTTTTGGAAAACTCCCAACCCATAGATGGATTGTGAAATTCGAAGAAAACCCATTCCAAGGAATTACAGAATTACATTGTGCAACTGCAGCTGATACTCGTATTACCAACAGACCCGTCGTTAGTGATAAAGACCTGTAAGCCGATTGTCCGACTTCGATAATGAAGAAACTAAAAATGTCTGCGACCAATAATTTTAATGATCACTTTCTTTGGAAACGATAAGCTCATATTTCCTGTTGCGGCAGAACATAAATTACAAAATTGCTTCCGCCAACGCACAAGAAAATAAGTCACCCCTCCGCAATCACGAGTCCTTCCGTGAGCCTCGCTCCAGTTGTGCCCGCAGTATCTCTGGCAATATTTATATTTTCCGATCGTAATTTATGTGTTTTTGTTTAGATAACAACAATCGCACCGAGGCATTCGAAACAAAATCAACTCTGTTTACACAGTCGAGTTGGCGTAGGCAATTGAATTGAATTTCAATATGCGACTGCTCGTCGGTAAACGTAACCTGATCCTTGCCCAGTTGACTTGTCGATGTTTTACTTAATTTTTGACGTTTGTATTTGAATCAAAAATTCAAATTACACAAGAGCATAGTTGACATTTGACAATTGGGAGAGGAGAACACGAGCGCGCGTCGCGCGTACCTCATCCCACAGAGGGTCGTCTTCGTCTCTGTCGTTGTCGTTCTAATCATTATTAATGTGTGCCCCTCGGATGCTGACATGAATTGTGGGGCCTATTCCTTCGGCACAAGATTATTCTAAATGAAAATTCTTTCAGATAAACCATTAAAATATGGTTTCGGTTCTCGGGTGTGTTGTATGGGTTTGTGTATAATTTAGGCGCGCGTGGGTGGAGGTGGTGGTGCCGTTTGAGTTCCTCGTTTTTCTTTTATTTTTCTTTTCGGGCTTAGGGGAACTGACTCTTTTTTTTGTCAGTGCTCAAGCCGCTAATGGGGAAAAGTATTAAGTTAATTTGGGTTTTATTTTCCTGTAGGTACGTGATTTATGCGGATCTTAATAAAACATTATGCGGGAGCGTGTTGTATTTTTTTTTTTTTGTTTTTAATTAATTCAAAGAGGGCGAGTGATGAATCGAATTGACATTTCAACACCCTCACTAGATGATACTGTCCCGGAGTGATGACAGTAAGTAACAGGTACAAACTGAGGCGGTTGACTTTTTCTGTAAAATATTCATAGTTATCGGAACTTATCCGACGACAGTATGAGGCAAGAAAGCTCTAGGACAACTCATCCATGGACTTGGAAACTACAACTTTAAAAATTGCAATAGGTCCCAATGGGCTACAGTTTAAGGCCTTTGACGGGAGCGGAGCGAGCTACCCCTTTGGTCAAAGTACTGTGGATCAAATGACCCATGGTTGCGCATGAGATGGCCGTGGATGGGTTGTCCAAAGATGAAATATACTCGACTGCTTCCGAAGGTATGAATGCTAAGCTTTGTCAGCCAATTGAAGAAAACCAAAAGCATTGAGTCGTAAAAAGATGAAGAAAAGGCAGAGAAAAATTTTAGGACGGTGTTACCCCCCAAATAGGGTTGCGTGGGGGGAGTCCATCTCAAGCCAAGCCAGGCCATAGTCGGGCTAATCGAAGTTAAGTATACTTTCGTACGTAGTCGACGAGATCCCGCGACGGTTGAGTCTTTTTGCCATCAGTAAAAGAAAGTCAAGCTACCAACTTGGTAGTAAGGATCGGAATGGTTTTCCTGATGAAATTTCTGAGGTCTTAGAAGAAGGTTTGAAGCCACCGTTCGCTAACTTTACCAGCAGTAAAACCTTCGACAAAAAGTGTGTAGGCTGACGTTTGTAAATTTACACCGCACGCCGTGGTAGCGAGCGGAATACCTAAGGCGCCTTTACCCTGTAAAATAGGCAAAGTTCCATGATTGGATAAGTTCTCACCTAAACTAGCACTTCCAAATGTCCTGTCTATCCATCGGTCGGTGGTTCAAACTTACCACCTTCTAAGTGCATTTTCGGACCATTTCCAAATGTCCTGTCTATTCATGAGAAGGTCTTTCGGTCGGTTGTTCAAACTTACCACCTTCTAAGTGCATTTTCGGACACCATTACAAGGTCCTTTGTGATGGGTTAGGCTAGGTTATGTTGAATTTTTGTACTATACAGACCAAAAAATTAGCAATTTTAAAGTACCGATGGTTTGTCAGATCGAGTTTGCCTAAGAGTCTTTCCTAGTCATATCGTCTCCGACACTCGCGCTTAGTTGATGTATACATGTCCTAAAAAAGGCCTTCAAGATTCCAAGTCGCTTCAAAAATAGCAATCTAAACAATTTGTGCCTCAACACAACCTAACAACAACCTCGTCGAAACTTGTAGAATACCTAGTGTCAAACAAAATTTCCCCGGGTAACCGATTTGATCGGAGTCACGCTCCTTTGAGTTTCCACCTTCCATCTCTATACCTGCCTTCCTTTGGTTGCAAAGTAGGTAGGCAAACAATTGCGTTCCAGGAAACTCGGCTGACAAGATTAGTTGCGCAGTGTTTTCAAATGTTGTACCGAGAACGTAATTGTCGTGTTTTACAAGTGTAAGTCGCTGGATTGCACCTTTTTTGTGGGTCACCTGTCTGGCATTTTGTGTCAGATGAAGACGAGTGACAAATAAATTTAACGACTGCAAGAGTATTTCAATGTTTTTGAACTTCACCCCGGAAAAACAGAAATTACCTCCTTAAGGTTTCTTTTTTTTCAACGCCTGAAAAACATCCAAAAGTTTATTTGCCCTAAAAACGCTTTCCAAATCAGTCGCACAAAACATAAAATTGTGGTCCCCTTCCATTGGATTTAGAGAATAAAAACTCTGACAATGAATGGACCTGCCGCTGTGCCAAATATTTATTTTATCCCCTCTTAAGCATAGTTCCCTTTTGCATTTCGCACGCTCAACCAGTCTTGACAAATGAAGTGTCAAAGAAAAGACGTTTAACAAGGGCATATACAAAATTTTTACTTTACTAAAATATTAACAACCGTAGAGTAGTTTAATCTGTGAGAGTTCTTGCACGATGGGCGGCCTAGCTACGGCTGCAGTCCGCTGTTTACTAAACAAACTGCAGCTTTGACACTTCTGACAGTTCAAAGAGGAGACATTTTGATTTTACTAAAGAAGAAGTAATTCTCGAAATTCTGGTTGGCTTCGCTATAAACGCAGACAAACCGACTGACATTTGCCTTTCTTCTTCAAGTTAATTTTGTGCAGTCGGTGAATTTCACCTCCGACTTCTGACATAGGTAACAGAAGATGTAATAGATTTCAAAGAGCAACCAGTCTTTTAGTTAGGACAGTTAAACTTGGAATTTTCTGACATATTTTGATCCCGTCAATAACTTCACACTGACATCTGTTAGTTTTGTGCTTTGCTGTTGACAGCGTTCTATTTTTTGACAGTAGTTCTGTTCCCTAATGATAATGCATTCGAACAGATAAGTCAAACTTCGTTCGCTTCTACCCAACTTTTGCGTAAGGAAACGAAGATTGTGAACAAAACTACTGTCAAATAGGTATACTGCCCTGTCAAACCACAAAACTAACAGATGTCAGCTCAAAACTATCAACAGTTGTCACCTCCTACCTACTTAAAGTTAAAATCTCCTTAAACTACATATTTTTTGACAGAAGGGCTTGCTAACAATTTTATTCAAACACGGTGCATCCTCAACTCAAACTGATGACACCACCTCAAGTCATAATAATCAACAACTTTCCGTATATAAATCCAAATGTACCATCATCTGTCCAACTACGAGTAAGTAAGGCACTTCCCAAGTCCTAATCATGTCCGTCTAAAATCAACCACCTAACCCAACTAACGTGACAGCTGTCGCAAATGAATTAGAAGAACATCGCCGTGCACTGTCAGAAAGATAATGATATTCCTCCAGGTCCTAGCAGTCTGTATTCTGTGTAATAAACTGTCAGATCAGACTCAGTTCTGTAGGCCAAAAAAGAAAAACAAAAGCGCCTTCCCGTAAACAAAACACTCTCCTCTCACCCGAAACCGGTGGGCGACCTCCTCCAACAAACACATTTACGGCCTGCACAGTAATTTCACTTATCCAAAGTCAAAGGAGAAAAAATTAAAAAAAAAAATACCAACTTTGCAATTAATCCTTTTTCTGGTGCTGGTGGTGGTGTTGTAAAATTGAAATAAATCCAATCTTAGCCGACACTGTAACTGGAGCGATGATTAGTCGCGGTTTGAGTACCCGTCAAGTGCACCTTCTATTTGCCCAAACACACACATGTACCGGTAAACTTTCTCATCTAGATTACACCTATATATATTTTTTTTAAACACAAAACGAAAAACAACTTTTCACTTTATTCCGTCCTTTCAGTGAGCAGGAATTCGGAATAGGAATTTGGTTAATCACACGCGATTCGTTGTTTCTTTTTTTTTCCTGCGAAGAAGGATAACAGAAAGGGGTAAAAAGGATATGCCAACTTATCACGATTTAATTTTATTTACTAACAAAAATAAGAACAAGAGAATTCAAGGTTTTGCTGGTGGTTTTGACTCGGCGGAAAGTCGCGCTGAGTTTATGTGAAAATTGCTGCTGCTCCTGTTTTTCGGGTTATTTTTCGAAATCGTTAACCCACCTCCGCGCACACTTGCAAGTGTGTTGTACCACCTATCGTGGAAAATGCAAGGAAAAACTCGTTTGTGACAGCATTACTCCCATGAATGAAACTTTTTTTTTCAAAGGTGCTCTGCAACGCGACGACGACGACGACGAAAATATTTGACGGGCGACACGACACGAGACGAGATGACGTTGGTGGCGTACACTACATGCCAACGTTATCGCAGTTCGAAGGTGAATTCGTAACTGAAACTCGGTGGAAGGAAAACGAAACCAGTAAGAAAATATATCTCTATCATCTGTTTCTGTTTGGCTCTGGCAATAGTCGCATTCTTCAGATGGATTCACCACCCAGTCAGCACACGCACACCACTCCACAAGCAACACAACTTCACCACAGTCAGTGGCAGTGCTCTCTTAGGGAAGTATTGTAACTGTCAGCTGTCAGTGGCTGTACTCTGTTTTCTGTGTAAAATGATATTTCCTTTTTCGTGCCAGGGATCTGCAGGTAAAGTGCAATAGGATCTAATAAAAAGATGTCCAACTTTTAAGGTTATGGTGGATATACAGCCGGTTGGTAATCAGAATCCCAAGTCCTCAACCGACCGTTACATGTCAACAGATTTCAAAAAAACGCCTATTTACCACACCCTCGCTTGGTCTCTTTCGAAAGAGCCGAAAGAGCAAATGCGGGCAATTTCGTGGTAAACGTTTTACAGTGGTCCAAAGTTGGACAAAACGATTCTCCTGACTGGTATTTGTTAAAAGTAGGTAATCATATTGAGAGTCAGTGTCCAGGTCACAATGGCGAAATTTTCGACATGAAATCACTCATTGTGACCTACAAAATATTTAGTGCCAAGGTTAAAAATTATTTTTAGTCAGTTTTAAATCGATTTTGAAGAACCTCAAGCCTTAATTTTGAGGAAAAGTCTTTTTAGAAGTGGACTCGAAGCTACGGCGATTTATCGCGAAGTATTTGTGCAACAAGCAAGGTCCCAGTCGACCTTGAAAGCTGAAAACTGGACTGGAGGAGATAATACAAGGTGGGCCAAAAGAAGTTATCCGATGTTGTTTGGCTCTCATTTTTTTTCTAAATGAAAAATTTCGGTTCTGTTTTTTGAATATGTTTATTTGAACCTTTAGAATTTTATTGGTCAAGTCGAGAAGATGATATCGGCCAAAGGGGCGCCGTCACAATTGATTGCCATACCTTGTAGTATTTTTTGTGGTGATGGGTTAAGTTTGTTCTTTCGTCTTTTTATTATCGACTCTATTTACGGACTCCAGTTATGAGTGGACGCAGTCCAAAATAAACAAATAGTTTACGGAACAGGTTCATAGAGGAGGTTAGGCCTAAGTTCTTAGAACCAGTCTTGTCTTTCTGTTTATTTTAATTTCTTGGGCGGATGGAAAGGACCTTCGTACAATTTAAGGCCGAGTCTGAACGGTTGAATTGAAAAGCTTTCCAAGGACAGTTTGTCAGACCTTTCGCAAGAGCTGGCGCAGTCTTTTACAACCTTAAGATGCTATTTATCTTTCTAAGGATATCCAACTTAGGACCCGTCACTCATTGGTAAAGCAGGTTTTTTTTAAAAATTCACCAACTGTAAGCAGTAGTGAGTGCGGTTCAACAATCAGCGAGTAGAAAGATGAAATGACTTTTAAATCGACGACGAAAAACCGAGGCAAGAAGGCTTTGCCTTCTCACTTGCTATTTACAATGTAAACGACGATGAGGCTTGTCACTTATTGATCGTAGAAGATCCGGAATCAATGCATATCGCCTTCTGCGCTGATTTGAGGAGCTTTTCCCGAACAGTAATACCCACAGATTTTTATCAGAAGTTTGCGGTTTTTTGCTTTTTCAGAGATCTGGGGTTGAACTACCGCATGCGTGATCTAGCTTTACGTGACTGAATTTGTTATTGTTTTGCGTGTAAAATCCGCGCTCACGGATGCGGTAATTCGACCCCTGGAGTAGGACCCCTTGTTCAATATCCCAGCATTCAAACCACTGCCCGCAAATTACACATTTTTAGGTAGATGTACCTGTCTGCTAAAAGTCTGCCGTTTTGGTTTAGGGAGACGCTTTCTATGTCTCCTTTTAATTAAATAATATAAAATAAAGGGTGATTTTTAGCTGGTTGGGTTTTGGCAACACTGGTTTTGACAGCTGACGTGTGTTTAGTACCTTGTGTCACTGTCAAACAGCTTCAGTTTGGTTTGCAATTTAACCATGGATCGTCTTACAAATGAACAACGCTTGCAAATTATTGAATTTTACTATCAAAATTCGTGCTCGGTTCGAAATGTTCATCGCGCGCTGCTTCCATTTTATGATCGGCATTCTCGACCTTCTGAGAAGTCTATTCGGATGAATATTCGGGCCGGTCAATTGGCCGCCTAGATCGTGCGATTTGACACCATTAGATTATTTTTTGTGGGGGTATGCCAAGGCTAATGTGTATAGGGACAAGCCCGCTTCGATTGACGCACTGGAAGCCAACATCCATGCATTCATTCGTGAGATACCGGCCGATATGTGTGACAGAGTATGCCAAAATTGGACTCAGCGAATGGGCTACCTGAGACGCAGCCGCGGTCAACATTTGCATGAAATTATCTTTAAACATTAAATTGCAAGGTTCAAACTATCGATTCAAATAAATATTTCATTCATTTTTTCGAATTTTTTGTGTTTTTTTTTTAAAAAAAAGTTCTAAACCTCTTAAAAAATCACCCTTTAGTTAAAATTTGTCCAATAATAACATTAAGGTCTTCTAATCGTGCTCCAATTGAAGTTAATGTTTTGTTTTCGGAGATCAATCATAAGACTCCTCGTCCAGGTCCGGGTTTAACCACTAAGCCACACTGCGCCCAACCTAGAACCGTCTTCGAGGGCAAATATGGCGCCCAGTTGAAGAACATTATTCCCCACAGATGGTTGCAAATAGTTTCCAATTGAATGTTATTATTTTTTTAAAAGAACAACTTTTCAATTCATTTCCAAATATAGTATTAACTTTTGAACTATTCAATTGTACTCTTTTCGAAGGGTATGGCGATTCGTTGATTCTTCTTTTATTCTGTCTTTTCCAGTCTCAGTCTTTTCAAATTATTTCGAAAAATTGTACATCGAACTATTCAATGCGCCACCCTGTGACTGCAACCACTCAGCTCTAAGAGCATGGCAATGCGGTGATTCTTCTTAAATCCAGTCTCTTTCAGTCTCTCATTCTCTGTTACTTTGGATCTCTTTTATATTGCACTTTGCACAGCTAAACGAGAACGACAAAGATGAGAAGGAGGAGAGACGACAGAAGCATTATTATGCGAAAGAGAACGGTCAACACATTTTTCACCACACCATCAATGAATCCGATTCCGAATCCGCATCCGCCTCCACCGCACACTTTTGTATTCCATTCCAACGAAATTAATAGAAATAAAAAGAAAAACTCTTAATTCGGGCCGCGGGCCTACTCCAACACGAAATTCCTGGACGTTAGCATTCCTTTCGTCGCAGGAGCACATACTGAGACAGCAACACCGAAACACGAAATTTGTTTGTTGTTCCTTGCTTTCCTTTTGATTTCGTTTCTGTTAAGGGACGTTCTAGCTACGGTTTTTTTTTTTCTTTTTGTTGCTTTTCCTTGTTTCGTTTATGGTATTTATAGCCCGACGCTCCTTCTTTTCAGTTTTTGTCTATTTTACATAAAACCGAGGAAAAGTGGTGACTGAGAAAAAAAAAAATAAAAACCCACTGGACAAGGTTCGGCAAAGAAAAACCAACAACAAAAACATTTAAATCTAGTGTGGAAATGAAGTGTGTATAGTGTATCTGAGAGATATGTATTTAACGGCACGATAAGGAATCTTATTAGTTGGGCTTACATTTATCTCGGGGGTAAGAGGAAAACCTTCCCCCGGCTCAGAAGACTTTGGGCCATGGGGACCATTATCACTGTGGGTTTAAAAAAAAAATATCAAATTGATGTGTATTTGAAATGTGTATCTTTTTTTTACGCTGCGAATGGAAATGAAGAAGGTCAATTTTTTTTTGAAGGCCGGTGGAGTCTCACTTTTCCTTTTTAATGATTTCAGATATCAATAATTCTTGTTGGCTGGCCGAGGGGGACATTCATTCGTATTCTGTGACTTGACAGATCTGAAGGTACAGATAGCGGTTACCCTCGAGATTATTGGGGAGCAGTGGGTGTTCCCTGTTCCCATGAAAAAGGTATTCACCTTTTGCGAGATGGGGTATTGGGTCATATTTATGAATTGACATTTGTTGGGGGGACGATTGACGTTCAGGAAGCCATTATTTGAAAGAAATTGTTTGGGCGGTTCATTTGCAAACTAACCGACAACGTTTGAGACGAATTTTTCTCAAAAATTCACTGTCATTGACTTGGTTTTTGCTCTATTTGAAGTTTGAGGGTTTTTTTCTTCAGTGACGACTTTAATGAGAGTCTTCCTAAACAATGGGCACCCATTCCGTAACTTTTCAGACGATTGTCGTCGCTAGACCTCCAAAACTAGCAACTAAGTGCTAAAATGACAAGTTTGACAGTTAATTTTCCACAAATACATATAATAAAAGCTGACGTCTGTCAAAAAAATTCCAGCAAAATATGACTTTGACGATCATTGATATATAAGGAATCTGCCCCCTGGTCTGGACTAGCTGTAACCTGAACGCAAAAACCAGGTGGAACGGCAACGTCACTTTTCCTACGTCAGCCACATATACGAACTGTCAACTTAGTAGATTCAGTCACGGATTTCTTGACTAGAAATTCGTCGGTTACCCCTCCATAAAGCTTAACTGAAAAAGCTGGTCATGTGACCGATTTCGGCCAATCAAAACTGAGACACTTCAAATCTGACACCTGTCAGACTTACTAAACTAGATACTTGAACGGGAGCAATTTCTCATCTGCCTGGAGGATTGCAAAAGTGGCTATTTAAAACCGGTTGGGAAGCATGCTTGTCCGATGGCACGCGTTTGGCAGGACAGTTTCGCTTTTCGAGCTTGAGTAATGTCAGATTTTGGGCTATTTTTTCCTTAAAACGATGGAAATGAAAAAATGAACGCCCAACACAATTTTGGGCTACATATCGTTTTGCAAATTGCGTGTTAGTTTTATTTGTTTTATTCCTGCAAAAATGGAGTATTTTCGAACAAACCCGCACTTTTTAAGGTTGGCAGCACTTTTCCAGTCAAGTGACATCGAACAGTCGTTCAACGAATTTATTTTGCCGGCCTTTTGATTTGACACAAGTACACAACCCACAAAAGCCAATTGCAGAAGATAGAAGTCAAATAAAATTCGCAGCACGCATAAGTGAGAGGGGAAATACTCAAAGAATTGGGAAAATTTCCAACGATTTTTGGGCTTCCTTCTGGGCAACGATTGTGGGCTAACTTCTTTCAGGTTTCGGCGCTTGAAGCAAACTAAATTCTGGCAGCCCCGATGTCAAGTGTGATGTCGTAGTTTGGATCAAAATTAATAAGTCAAGGCTGCGCTATACCGGTCTAAAAATCGGTTTCTCCTGCAAGAGTGACTTCAACTTTTCAACCACAAATCCTTTTATGGGTGGACTCTGATGGGTATTAACCTCGTTTACATCGAATGTGACTGGCTTACACACTTTCCGGACTTAATCACTCTGCAAACCTTTTAATACACCAGCGATGTACATGTCGTTCGAGCCGTTCTCTCTGTCTCATACCCAGCAACCCTTGCGACACAACATCATTACCGATTATATTTTCCATTAACTCACCTCTTGTGTGGCTGGCCCGGCCTAAAAGTAAACAAAAAAAATAAAATTTATTACGATTTTCAGTGGCGGGAGGAGGTGTATTAAAAATCTGCACGTACAGTAACAAATGACGCGCGCACACACGCGTATAGTGATAAAACAACCGACAGTTGCCGCAAGGACACAAATACATAAATCAAACTATTCAACTTTGCAATTAGCTTAAACAAACCCATCAGAGATAGGTACGCGGTTTGTTTTTCCCCAAACAAAAAATATAATTATTGGCCGCGAATGACAAGGGAAACAAAAACAAGTCAACTCGCGGCCTAATTGGCCGTGACATGTGAAATAATTATATTCCTGCCAGAGATTACTGGAAAATTTGATTAAAGCAGCATGCGTGGGCGCGGTGAAAGGCAGCTTTCGCAGGCGTCTTCCCTTATTATCTGAAATCCTGCTGAATTACTGCTCAGATTAGTTTCTTTATCCCCATAATGCAATCAGCAATTAGCAAGTGGCACACAATTAGGGGGTTAGTGCGCGTGAGATGGCTCAACCGCCTTGGTTGCGGTTTAAAGGGGGTAGGTGGCGTAAACTCGTATACGGCGTGTTTGGGGTAAAAGGATTTGAATCCCTCAATGCTGCTTTGGCGGTGGATTAACAAGGATTTCACCTTTAGCCGTGACATACGACGCCCCAGTCTCACGTTGGTCATAATCGCAGTAATTTATAAGAGGCGTGCCTCATCGGCAGACAGAAGGACTTTTGCACAACACAACACCGAGTCGGAATGGTGGCGGTGATGATGATGATGATGGCCTTTATGGGTGAGCTAACGGCCAGGAAGCGCATGTTTACATTATGCTTAGCATATTCCCAATGGGGCGGCATGTGTGTGTCCTCATACTCGTCAGAAGTCAGAACAGGGAAAGGATTTCTTTGTGAACGCCTCTCTCTTCGCAAAAAAGGACAATTGCATTAATCATACCTTTGTATATATATTCCTATAGTAGCGCCAATCCAGTAGTACCAGTATCCTAATAGGTGTCGCTACTCATACCAAATCGAAAATTAAATTACTGAGAGCTTTGAGCCTTTGATAGTTTTATTCCTTTTAAAAAAGCTTTCGTTGAGATTTTTTCCTTCATTCATTCGAAAATTGTTCGTCGTTCGGTTTCGGTTTTTGTTTATTTTGTTTGAATTTCTGTTTCAATTATAAAAATGTGAAATATTCGGTCGTTTACCTTCAAACACATTTTTCTGCGAAGAACACTTTCACGTCCTTTTCGTTGTTAGAAATGTGAGGACAAATTTGAATAAAGGGTCAAATCCAAAATCATGTAGTGAAATATGTGTATGCACGGATAAAAACATTGACCAAAGCTATGAAAATCTGAAGTCTAACTTTAAACCAAAATGTCCAATAAAACGAAAAAGATACCTCAACGACCAAGTTTTAGTAAGCCTACCAGATTTAATAAAAAATAATGCAGATGATCCTAAATTGACAGTCCATCGCGAAGCCTTACCTCCTAAAACATATTTAAAGAATTGGTCTCTTCCTCGATTACCTGATTGTATCTTTCCCCTTGAATTTCTTGAGCCTGATTACCGATATTTCCAGAATGAAGAAAATGAAATGAAAGAAAATGAACCATATCAGAAAATCCCGAAGACTCTTTTCGATACCCCTAAAAAACTTAAAAATTACCCAAACTATAAGCTACAAATAGACATTGAAAAACAATTGGATGGTAGAAATGCCCAAGTTTTAATATTTATAAAAATCCAACTATTTCATAAAGCAGGACAGAATTGGCCACGTGATGAAAAAGACTGTTATTTAAAGTTTTTTTATAAGTCCCCAGCTTTGTACAAACATATGATTAATTCAAATTTTTATTTGCCGAGTATTAGGACAATTCAACGATGGCATTCTGAAATAAATCTAGCCACAGGCTTTTCCAAACAAGTTTCTGATCTTCTCTCACTTAGGTGTGAAACTTTCTCCGACTTAGACAAAAAATGTGTAATGCTCTTTGACAAAATGAAAGTTACCCCGGGGCTGTAGCTACTTCAACAGCAGACTTTATTTCAAGAATGAATTGCTTATTTGACAATTTAAATAGCATTTCTCTATATTCGCCAAATTCATCCCCAAACCAGGTAACAAGCCTAGTGAGCTACCTAAATCATACCGTCCCATAAGCTTGACATCGTTTTTCCTGAAAACAATGGAAAGAATAATCGACGTACACATTAGAGATTGCTTAACTCGAAGCATACCTCTACACCCCTGTCAGTATGCCTATCAGAAAAGCAAATCAATTGAAGGTGCACTCTTAAAGCTAACTAAGCACATAAAGGATGCGTACAGTTGTAACGAGATTGCACTATGCGCATTTCTCGACATAGAGGGTGCTTTTGACAACACAGGATATGACTCCATATCAAATGCTTTGCTTCAAAGAAATATAGATGAACCAACCATCAAATGGGTCAAAGCGAAGCTTGTAAGCCGAAAAATAACGGCCTCTTGAGGACCAATCACAGCATCTGTTACAGCCGTAAAGGGCTGCCCGCAGGGAGGAGTACTCTCACCTCTACTGTGGTCTTTGGTGATAGATAACCTATTACGTGAACTGAGTCACTCAGGTTTCAATATTGTAGGCTACGCCGATGACCTAGTCATCATCGTTAAGAGTAAAAAAGCAAATGAAGTTACACTACTTATGCAAAGCGCTCTTAAGATAGTGTTAGACTGGTGCCGCAAAGAGGACCTTTCTATTAACCCCAATAAGGCTATCATAGTTCCCTTTACTAGGAGAAGAAATTTAAATTTAAACCAAATTTCAATTAATAACATACTCATTGAGTACTCCGATGAAGTCAAATATCTTGGAGTTATCTTAGATAAACGACTGAACTGGAACTGTTGGGAACACAACACGTGTATCAGACAGTGGCAAGAAATCCCAGTTCAGAATTTGGTTGCCTAACTATTCCAACAGAAGAATTTGAAAAGGATTATCTAAAAATTCAAAAACAATTTGAAAAACATTTTCAATTGAATATTGTATGAATATTGTATGTTCAACAAAAAAATGAAAATATTAAAATTAATTTAAATATTGTACCCATGTTAAACAAAAAAGGCCACTGCCGAAAGATGTGGGCTAGATAATTTATAAAGGAAAACAAAGGTAGGTACCTACATAGAAGAACTCACAGAATCGGAAAAAAAATATTTATTTACAAAAACTTAATACAGTCACACCTCCATAAGTCGATCATCCAAGTCGAATTTTCCATGAGTCGTACAAATGTATTAAAACTTAGACAAAAGATTTTAATTTTCCCATATAGTCGCCTCTCTCTAAGTCGAAACCCTCCTCAAATCGGGCTTGTAGCGGAGGGGTAATTAGAAGGATGAAAAGGATAACAATTTACTAGAACAGTTGCCAAAGAGAAGGAAAAAAAAAATTAACAAAAAATAATTTGGGGGCGTATACTTACTATTTTCTAGCAATGAAAATGAAAAAAAAAACTTTTAGATGGACGGATTCATGCGGGGAGGACGTCATAAAATCCATCTACTTCAATTATCACAATAGGCTCCTTTAAGATAAGAAGCCGCAGTGCCAGAGCCCCTCGAAGGCTCTCCCGCTTCATAATCTACCTACTTATATAGCAGCTGAAAATACTGTATTGCTATGTTGACGGATTTAGATATTTGGTAACAAATCTTAGATAGTGATCGGGAAGGAAAAATTAAATATGGCAACCAGTCCAAAATACAAATTATTTTCTTCGATTATTTTCGTTTAAATATAGCTTTTTTTGACGAAACACCGATAAAAACTTAAAGCTCCGTCTAAATGAATTAAGGACAAAAACCAGTTTTCATTATTGAGCGATTGAAGCGCCAAAGCTTCTGTGGGATACTGGTACAACATATTTATTAGATTTCTTGGCGCTACTATAGGAATGTATATACAAAGATCATACTTAACCTTAGCGTGTACACAAACTGTGTTTGTGTGTGTGCAGGTACTTGTGCGATATTATCAGGGACATTGTTTGTGTACGATGGTGCGGTGTCTGACTTCCGAAACGGCTGTTATGTGGTTGCTCCTCGGTTGTCCCTGTGCATTTAAATTGGGCTCCCAGGACGTTTCGAGCAGAGTGGTTGTAGGCCTACCTAATACAGTGGCTTGTTTGTGTGACACTTACGGCTGTGCTGTTTCCTTTCGAGGAGTGTGTCCATTGCCACTGGGACTGGACTTGGCTTTTTAACGATCTGCGGTAATGAATATTGCGGTTGACAACAAGGTAATGCCATTACCTTTGATGTGCTAAAACAGATCACCCTCCATTAAGAAGATTGGCTTTACAGCTAACAACTGGAACAAGACGTTCTCTCACACAAGACCGCAACAATAATGACGCGGAAAATGAACGCCATTGACATGATGACAGAGCACGCGGTCCACTTTCGAATTAATATATGCTAAAGTCGCCTCTTTCATAAATCCATTTGTCCCGATTTATATCACTGGAACATAATGACCTGCGCACATACACAGCGACTGAAGGATCACCGGAGGAGGCACAGAGTTAAAGGTGGCAACACAGACACACCTCTTCGCTGGATTCCGAGAGAAATGCTTTCAGCCACAAGCAGTGGCGACGGCACACAACTATGATTTGCATAGACAATTTTACGAGTGTAATGCGCGCCGCTCGGAATCAAGGCGCAGCCGCTCTCCATGGATATATGGCTGCATACCTTGGTAGGAATTTCAATTAGCCGCATCGTCGTACACGAGAAAAAGGTGTAGCCAGCACTGCACTCCTACTTTGTGTTCAATAGGTTTATCTGGCCGGATAAGAAGAAATGGATCTGGCCCAAAATTTTGACCCCCAGCTTGAACTGCCAACAGGAAGTCAATGTTGTGTAAAGTCGGGGAAGTCTTGGGGTTTCTCTTAATCCAAAAGGCGCGCAGTCATTCGGTCACGCATCCGAAACGAAACAATCGAAACAATCAGTCGGAGGCAGCGTTTTGTATGACTGCCCTAACCCTTATTCCGTGTATTGGACGTGTATCATGTTTCGGTTTTGTATTTTTATGGTATCCGTGCATCGGCTGTTGAAAGGAATTCTTTATTCGCTGGGGTAACACAGAACTTGAGACGTGTAGCCCCTCGTTGTTGGCTGTTCTTCGATTGATTCACAGGCAGAAATTAATTGAGTTAGTGGGCAGAGATGTTGGTCTTCCAACCCCGATTTCGCTTTAAAATTTGTCGTCCATGTAGCTATTGTTAAATTTTTTCTTTTTATTGATTTGTGCGTCAGAGGGGTCATACGTTTTCGCTGAAAGCTTACACAAGGTCCGTAAAATGTAAAAACTCTTTTTTAGTAGGTTTCTTGTTTGAATTGGCAGCACTTTTTCCAGCGACAATCAATTTGACAGGTTACAGCTGCTTTTGTGGTAATTTTTGTTTCATATTTCACTGTAAGTGTAGGCTTACGATGCACAGCCTCAGTCGAAAACTGCTTCGCTTAGAGGCTTGCTCTTCAAATTGGCAGCACTTCCTTCAGCGACAATCACTTTGACAGCTGATTTGACCTAATTTTGCTTTCCTATTTCACATACGTTCCCTACTTCATAATGGTCAGACTTGTGTCGCAGGAAAACTGCTCGAAAAGAAGTCGAAAATTAGAAATCAAATAAATGGTGTTCGTTGCAGAGGTCTGCTTTTCGAATTGGCAGCACTTCCTCCAGCGAAAACCAATTTGACAGCTGACAGCTGATTTGAAACCGTTTTGCTTTGCTATTTCACTAACGTTCCTCACTTTACAATGCGCAGACTTTTGTTGCAAGAAAGCTGCTCAAAAACAAGTCGAAAATTAGAAACCAAACAAGTTTTGGCAGCACCACAACGATGACAGCTGATTTGTGCTCAGTTGAGTTTGCCATTTCACCATGTGCATAGAAGTAAATAAACAGAAACTGTTGCCCGAAAAACGAGTCGAAAATTGTGAATCATACCAGCCAAGTTTTTTTAGAAACTTCCTTTGTGTATTGGCAGTACTTTTTACCATAAAAATCCATTTGACAGCTGAGAACTAATTTGTCTTTGTCACTTGTCAAGAAATACAACGATGACAGGCCCAGCTTTGAATGCCATTATTAAAAGTCAGCATCAAGCCACAAAAGCTTAGTTGCTTTTTGTGTGTTCAATGACGAGGGCCCAGAGAATCCTCACCTGACGTACTTCATATAGCCAAGCCTACCTCAAAGCAATGACGCCCAACAAAAGGCCTGACATTATGTAAGCAACTGTCAAATTTCGGTCGCAATTACCGATTTTATTACATCTAATGTCACATGTTCTATCCCTTTTTGCATCGGTCCGTTTTGAGTGTGAAATAATACTGTCACTTTGCCTCACTGACAGCACAGCCACAGATCTCTGTTTGACAACTCCCTCTGCTCACTCAAAAAAAAGCGTCCAACTAAAATTTGTACCTTTGCCAAATTGTTGAGCCGCCGTTACACGTTCAGATCGTATTAGCATTCAGTTTGGGACGTGCGTCAAAGTCAAAGTCCGAGCCCACATGGAGGAGATGGATTAAATGAAAGTTAAACGACACTTTCCCAAATGACAACTCAAGCGTAATGCCCCCTTTGGTTTTTTGTTTTTTTATTATTGTGCGCCATACACCAATTCCAATAACCATCGACGCCACCGATGACGAACGCGAACGTTTGGCGCGCAGGCATTCGCAGCCATCCGTCAGCCTGCCGATGAATACCAATCGCTGCGCACATACAAAATTCAACGAACCGCTTGTGCGTTGTCTATCATTAGGCATTAATAGTGAACCGTATTGGCGCGCAGTTTAAATTTACACACGAAAATCCCCAAGCAACAAATTGACGACGACGACGTTTAATGACGTTTGGCGACGAAGTTAGTCAGCCATGTGATGCACAAACTGTCTCTATACAGGCACGCAAATTTACAACTTCGCTGAAGCGTATTGTGTGCCCTTTTTGCAAATGGGCACTTTTTTGTGACATAATTTACGACGCCAAGCATGTTGGGCTCTCAATGACGCGGACTGTATACCCAAGTCGGGGAAGCCGAAGCCGAAGCCGGAGTTTTATTGTCACTGTCAGACTCGGTTTTAAAAGATCTGTGATCGCCAGCATGTTTAATAGCTGTTAATGAAACGATTTTCCAAATGAATGTTGACTCGCGGCGACTCTTGCTGTTGAGCGGAGAGAGATAGTTATACAACTGCAAGCGGTTCGATCCGAGAGGGGAACAAATAATCCGGTGCTACCGTAGAGAAAGTAGTTTTGATCATTCGGTGAAGCTGGTCTATGGCAACGTTGGTCGTTGGTCGGTAAGTGGGCATGGGCGGCACTGGTGGTTTGGACTGACAAGAGTACGTTCACAAATTGAAGTGCGCAATGTTATGTTTGATTGTTGACTTGTCGTGGGGTCTTACTATGTTTTTTAGTAATAAATACTAACAGATCGAACATTGGCCCACTATTGCTAAATTTGAGCACGTCTAACTTCATAAAATCCTGGACTGCAATGGAAGTTACAATATTGACAGTGACAGTGACAGTTCATCGAGGGAAAACTGAGCTAAAGGAATAATTTGTTTCAAAAGAGTGGTTCATTTCGGTGTTAATGCACACAACCTTGTCTGAGGGGCCAGAGGCATTAAATACGTCGTTTCGAGATACGTCAAATCCAACGTATTCAACGCTAGAAACAGTCCCATTTAATCCGTCACATATCCTTTGAAAAGTACGTCAAATCCAACGTTTTTTACGCTAGGAACAGTCCCATTTAATCCGTCACATATCCTTTGAAAAGTACGTCAAATCCAACGTTTTTAACGCTAGAAACAGTTCCATTTAATCCATCGCACATATTTTGAAAAGTGTATTTTCCGCCGAATAGTTCCACAGGCACGATCAATTGTGCTTAAACTGTCATTGGGGTGTCAATGTTTCCATCAATGAGTGCCATGTCTGTTTCTCTTATTCTCTCAATATTTCCACCAATTAATGAGCTCGATTTGCATCAGCTGTCATCGGACACAAAAGTCGCAATTAAAGCTACTTCTTCCGTCGCATCTGTCAAAATGCGTTTCTTAAACCGAGGTGTAGTCATCTGTCAGTTAAATACTTTCTCGCAACGAAGACTTGACATTTGTCTTCCATTCATAAATTGAATCTTCAAACGCAAAGCCATTTGTGTCGTTTAATTTAACTCTGACATTAGTAACAAAAGACGTCACAAATTGCAAAAAGTGACAAAATAAAAATTATTGTTGCTTCACCTACATAAGTTGATCTTTGAACGCAGGCCTGTTGTGAGTTCAATTGCGACAATAGGGACGTTCAACGCTCTAGTTCAGTGCACCTGACAGCTGTCTGAATTGACAGTTTTAATTGGTTCTAAATTAGTCACGTGTACAGTCTTTTTTCAGTTTTTCATGGAGGACAATCAAAAGAAAACTCGTAAAGATTTGTTTCACTGAGTACTAGGTTGACAGTTCTGACATTACCTACCAATTTACTCGCTGTTCTGGTAAAATTGAATCCAAATCAACCTAATGGACGTCAGAAAACCAGATTTTTTAGTGAACCCATTTTGTCAGCGAAATCTAAACATTTATGCCAAAGAACCGTCATAAGTGACAGCGCAGTTGTAAACCCATCCCTATTGGAAGTAAATTCGTTCTGAAAAATTTCTCTTAGCTGCAAATGCTCAAAAACTTAGTCAACCTGAACAAAAATGTCTCCCATTTCGACAGCATTTTGAATTCTGTCAGCTGAAGTTTCTCAAAAGTCCCTTTTCAACAGTAAACTACCTGTCAGCACAACCACAGATTACTCAGCTAGTCAGTCAAAAATTCATTCCAATGCCACTGCTGGCGAATGTAATCCCGTCGATTCTCCCACTCGATGTTTCCAATTTGTGTTATTAAAAATCCTGCCTGCCCACAAGGACGAAACAAATAAGTTATTAAAGCCAAACATCATCAAAAGGTAGCGCCTCAGCAAACACACCGAAGGAATCCATTCATTCAACATAAGAAGCTGCACCGATTTTCTTCGCACGGTCCTCCCACAGGAAAACATATTTTAAGGGATATTCTGTTTTTTCTCGTGAGTCTCGTCCTCCTTATCAATAGAAAATTGATTTTTCATTTATGATGCAATGTCTGTATAGAGTCATAAAAGAGGGGAAAACCTTCCCAGCCGCGCACCGAGTTTCTGTTTCTGAACCTATAACAGGTATCCCGATCGTCCTAATGGCACTTGGTCTGGGTATGGGAAATACCATATAAGCAATCGTGGGAAACGTCTACGGGCATCAGCATCATAGAACTCTTGCGTTGGACAGTGCTCGCATTGATCTCTACATCATATAAAACAACTAATGAACGACAGTTAAGGATTTATGATGCTGCATCGCAATTTCTTCTTAATCCTGCAGAGGGTAGACTGAAGCAGTTGTTTCACCAGAACTGAAACAATGTTCGCCAGCAGGATTTCTGTCACATCTCGCTCGCAATAATTATCTCCTCGCGGTTCGATTAAATTAAATCTCGTTTTTGGTTGTACAGCGCTTGGATTTAATGATGAAGATGGTGGCGCGCGTGAGAGGAAGAATAAAATGGAAAAAAAAATACACCGCGTCATTTACTGCGCGCAAAACATGTACGAGTACGGGTATCTCGATTTCTGAATGAAGAAACTAGGCCGCATGCCTTTGAGAGATGTTATTGCTTGGCTTGGTTGTGCACCGATGCTGATGGGTGCTGCTGTTGCCGCTGTTGCGTATGCAGCTTAAATATCAGCAAAAGCTGGTTTTCTTTGCGACACGGAGCCGCATTTTGCGTTGGCTCATGTCTCATGTGTGCTGTACAGTGAACACATCGAATGGGTTTTCGAAATGCAGCTCCGAGTGTATGTAATCTTCTTCCACTCTAGTTTGCAATGATATCTCATTGCGCACATGAACTTGAAATGAGCTCTCCGACTTGAAAGATTTTTATGGAAAGTCGTTGTCGTCGTCTTGGTTGCTGTTGAGTGTCCCTGGATATCAGATGTCCGTGGATATATTCAAGTTGTAAGACGATGACGGTAGGTATACCGTGAGCGGGATTGTTTTCGGTTCCACTGAATTGGTGTTTCGATCCCTTTCACAGGCGAAACGTAAGATTGCCTTATAATTATACATATGCCCACGTATGCGATCACAAGAAAACGAAAAAAACATAATCATATGCTTGGCTTTGTCCAGAGACACTCGCAAGATTTTTCCGCGCCACTATTACCGTTGGTTACTGTAGGAATGGCTTGTTAAATTCAAAAGACTGAACTCGCACATGGACCTTATCGACCTTGCGTTACAGCTCGTTTGCGTTTTGCTGTTGTAACTTATTTAACGTGAAGCGCAGTTCCTAAAATGTGCGCACACAGAACTGCTGTGAATATTTTTTGATAAAATCCGTCATTTTCTAAATTTTAATTGCGACCCGATAGACTGTTTCCAATGTCATTTAGAACGATGAACTTCAGGTACCTACTCCCAAATGTAACTTCCGTATATTTGAACATTTTTTTTAAGCCCGAAATAATACAACAAATAACTACAAATTAATTAAACGAATTTTCGTTAAAACTAGTTTTGTGAACAGCCCCCCGAACCAGGTCAAAAGAAATCAATAGTTTTCAGACCTAGGCCACGAACTAGTTTGGGTTTTTAAGGTATTTCTCGTTTTTGGTCCAGGAAACTAGTTTTATAGATTTTTGCCGGACATTCTCCACACGTTTATTGCCAGAACACATAAATTATGACAGCCATTTGCTGAAAATGTTTGTTCGTCTTTGACAGCCAAATTAATTCGAAGGGGAATTCATTTTCGTTAAAACTAGTTTTAACTTTTTTATTTTGTGAAAAGTCCTCGAAAACAGCTCAGTTAAAAATCGATATTGTCCACGATCGGCCATAAAACTAGATTTAGTTTTCAAACACAGTTCCAGTTTAGTATCGTTGCTTTCTGAGAGATTTTCGTATAAAATGACAGTCATTTGTTGGAAATAAAATGTCTTTTACAAATCTAGTTTCAACGAAAACTAGTTCTTTATCGAATTTTCCTGCCAAAGCAACTTAGCAAATAAAAGTTTCGATATAGAACTAGTTTTCGTTGAAACTAGATTTGTAAAAGTACATAGAAGAAGTTTGAGTATTTTAAGTTTTGCATCCATGAGACTAGTTTTATCAATTTGCGAAAGATTTTTCCGTCAATTTGCGGCAAAATGAATGACATGGCAACCATTTCTTGACAATTTTTAGTAATACTAATTGTTCTGACAGCAAAACTCAAAATGGAACAACTTTTGGGATCAGGAAACCAGTTCTCGACTTGTTTACTGTCAAAACACATATAAAGACAGCTATTTGTTGAAAATGTTTGGTTTGTTTCGTTACTTTGACAGCGAAATCCGAAATGGAACAAAGTTTTTTTTTTAAACTATAGGAAGACATCTTTAGAACCAGCTAAGACAAAAATCAATATCGTCTGCCAGTATCGGCTTTCAATCGTATTTCTAGTTCTGGGTTTATGAAACTAGTTTTAGCGATTTCTGACAGATATTCTCCCCAATTAGTGTCACAATAATGGCAGTCAATTTCTGGCAATCATTGATGTCTCCGTTGCTTTGACAGCAAAAATAGAACTAGTTTCCCTGCTTTGTGACAAATTATCTCCCCAATTAGTGTCAAAATATATGAAATGACAGCCAAACAGAACTAGTTTCGCCACTCTGTGACAGATTTCCTTTCCAATTTTTATCCAAACCCACGATATGACAGCCATTTGTTTGGAATTTTTGTTGGCTTCGTTGGTTGGACACCAAAAATTGGAAAATGTGAAACTAGTTCTAGTTTTATAAATATATCGTTTTATCTAAAACTAGTTTCAAGATTTCGGGATTTGTCAGCCGAAATGTGTGAGAATAATATCGGTGGGCTGAAGTCCTCTATATAGAACTAGCTTTGCCGCTGAATTAGAGAATTTAAATCCAGATCCAGAGCTTCTGTCTTTGGATACGAAACATTAAATTTTGCAGCCATTTTATGAGGAACAAATTTCCTTTTCAGCTTTGATGACTCCAAATGTGTACACATGCACCTCTTTCTGAAGCTTTTCCGCACCCAGAAAGACCTTTTCGGTGGAAACGCAGACCTGTCTTCTCTAGCCGGGACACCGCACTTCTGCTAAATAATCGCTACCCCTTACAATACTTAGGACCTGTGTTGAATGTGCGACTCGATATCGAAAACTCGTTTTCACGATGCTCAATCCAAATCACTGCTCCCTCCAAAGTACTGATTTTTTTTGTACCATTTCGGGACCACCCTCTGTCCTCGCAACAATAAGCTTCAGTTTCGCCTTGAAGCGCAAGAGAAAATTTCACTTTTTAAGCCCTTGGTTACAACAAACTTGCATCGCAGCATACCGCCAGCCGCCTCTGTCGTGCATAGCATCATCAGCAACAGCATCCATCCATCCATCCACATCATCACATAATATTCTGGGCGACCATGGCGGAGCATTCCGAACCATGCATACAAAGCGAGCTGAGTCGTGATGGGAACAACAGGAGATCGCCGCGCTCTCTGGCATCTGGATTGTTCCCAGTTCCCACATCCTTCAAAGGGCAATTGTTTTACTTCTTTTTTTTCGGTTTGTCTTTCCTTTTTGTTTTCTTTTTTATTGCTGTTGTTGTGTGCCGCGCGCTTTGTTTCGCTCGCTGAAATTGATGGTGCATTGTTTGGCGCTAAAACAAACTTGAAACATGAACCAGATTGACGTGTCTCGTTTGGCTTTTAGCTGATGCACTCTGGCCGCATTGCATTGCTGCGACGACGGGCCCAGGGCGAACGAAAGGAATTTCAATGGAAATGCATTAAAAAGAAAATAAACCGATGGCTCCTCTCCCACTGATCGAAGGTTGTAATTTGGCGCGCTACGTGCTTTTGCGGCCAATAACATAATTGCTCGTGAGCCAATTCCACGGGGAGGCTTATATTTGGGAAATGAGTTGCGTGTATATGGGATTTCCTGGCGACGATCGTGTGAATTCTGTCCAAAGAAAAAAGCCATTCGAATCGATTTGATAAGTCCGTCTTTCAGAGAAAACATCTCTCTACCCCCATGCGGACTGTGGACCACCTAATTAGCTTGGAGTTTGAGTAGAGCCCGCACAGACTACGAACCAAAAGTCAACAGCCGAATCATGATTTGCATGTCCGTCCGTCGACTGAGGCAACACTCGTTTTCGTTTTATTTCGTCATCCGATGACGTCTGGTGAATGGTCAAAAGCAAAAGCATGCATTGGCAATATTTGCTACTCATTTGCATTTTTGGACATGAAGCGTAGTTTCCTTCTCGCTCTTTGTTGACGAATGTGCCGATGAAACGGACACCAGAAGCGAGGAGAAAATTAAGAAAAACATTTCACGTAACTCCCGCAACGACAATAATTGGAAGTGGAATTGGAACTCATTGAATTTAATTGCGGAAAAGTGTGCGCAAACAAAACTTAAAAAAAAAATCGAAAGTATTTCTATACACAATGAATGGGTGTGTGTGTGTGAGTGCTTTGTGTGCTCTGTGGTGTTAGTTAAGAAGGAAGTTTCGAGCCACATGGTTGAGGTTGAGGGCTTTGTGGGGTAGTGGCATTTGGAATTTTATAAATATACATTTGGCGATGTGGTTTGGGAGAGCGATTTTTTTTTTCGATATATCCACTTAAATCCACAGCGAATTGGCCAGTCTCTAACTCAAGCGATTGTCACATGACAGATGGAGAAAAAACCTGTCAATCGTAGTTCCACTTGGACTCGGAGTGATGCAAAAATCGGATTTATGTCTGTCGGGACCTAGGTCGTAGGGGGAAGTTGAATTTTTATTGAGTTAAATATACATAAATGGTACCTACACTCACTTCAGCGCAATTAAGTATCAGGACGGGTACTCAACTGGCGGGCCTTCTGTTTTTATCTTCCCCAAACTGTCGGAGGTTGTAAAGCCCCGGAGATTGAACCGAAGGGACTGTAGTGTGGAATGTAGCGTGGAACTTAAAGTGGTAAAGTGTTAACAACCCATTAGGCACCAAACAAGTTCCACTTCCAATTGGAGACTCGAATCTATCAAAGAAGTGGAGAGTTAAGTGAGCTCTGGACGAACCGGAATAAGCTAGAAACTTCCCGGCAGATGGCGAAGCGGATATAAAAAGGCAGATTTGAGGGACAGTTGTCTTTTAAACAGCGATTGGTAGAGTTCGAAATAGAAATCGGTTGTGGAGATAAAGAAGTGTAAAGTATGCACTAAAATTTTGTGTTGAAGTGAATTATTAGAATAAATTCGTAAAAGTGGAATAAAAGTGATTTAATTATGAAAGTTCAACAGAATAGTGTTTTTTGTCTTTCCGAATCCAATCTCGGATGCAACAGTACGATAGAAACGCTAATTACGACGAGCGGTACAGCGGGTAGTGTGAGATGGCGTTTCTTCTCTTTTTTTGTAAAGGGTTTTCCAATAAGAGGTGTTATTTTGGTATTCAAAGAAAAATGCCATTTTTTGAGATAAATGATCGGATGTTTATTTGATAATAAAGAGGAAGGTATGCCGTTAATAATGAAAAACAACGTCAGCCAAATGGCCACCACGAGCACGCATACAGGACCATATCCTTTTCATGAAATTTTCCATAACCAAATCGCAAAGTGGCTGCCCTCTGTCCTCGATAGCCTCGCGAATTTTATCTTTGAGGTCTTGAATCGACGCTGGGCTGTTGGCGTAGACCTTATCTTTCACGTGGCCCCAAAGGAAGAAGTCGCAAGGTGTTAAATCACAAGATATCGGTGGCCAATTGTGATCACCTCTTCGAGAGATAACACGGTCCGGGAACTTTTCCCGTAAAAGATCAATGGTTTCGTTGCTTGTATGGAACGTAGCGCCGTCTTGTTGAAAGTAAACTTTATAAGCCTTAAGACCCAAGCCTGGTGGAATGCCCAATTCCAAAGAACGACGAGGAATGGACAAACCTGGGTTTTCTTCAACACTTTGGGCTACAGCAGCAATATTCTCAGTTGTTCTTGAGCGACGTGCACGGGTTTTATTCATCACCTCACTAACTGGTCCCAACAGCTCAAATTTTTCCACCAATTTCTGTATTGCGGTCCGAGAAGGTGCTTCACGACGACCAAAAAATGCTTTAGTCTTGCGAACTGTGACTGCAAGATTTTCACCATTTTTGTAGTGAACTTTAATAATTTCAATGCGTTGTTGAAGCGTGTATCGTTCCATTTATAGTAATGGCGTAGTTTCTACTTGTCAAATGTCAAAGAATAAAAGCTTCAAAAGTGACAGCTACCGAAATAGCGGGTCATTCAAAATAACACCTCTCATTGGAAAACCATTTATTTGGTATTCATCTGCATGAGGTCATTCGAAAATTTGTCTGCTTGTCTAACGTGGGGCACATCATTCCTGAAAAGACCTCGCCGCGTAGGCACGCTTAGGGACATCTTAGAAAGACAGAAATGGGAGCAGATCGACAATAACAATTGACTGGGTTATGAAGTCCGTACCCCTACCTAAGGTGGATGCGCAAGCAGCAATACCAATTTTAAACGCGGCTAAAATAAAGAAAAAGTCCTCCAGAGATCAAAATGCCGACAACAAGTCGAAGCCCCACGATTTATTGAAAAGGATCTCCCATTCGCTTCAAGCTCTATGAGAAATAAGAAGCTTCTTGGGCCAATCTAAATACCAGCAAAAGTCTATAAAAAGACGACCTAACCAAAGACATGAGGCGCATTCAAGCCCTGTTTAAGACTTAGGACCGCAACGGAAAAAAAGAAATAGTCCTGATGTCAGAGCTCTACTAGGTTTGAGGCAAAGGTTTGCCGTAACCACTGAAGACTCAGCTAAGTGCTGTGCTGCGGTCTCCTGGAAGCAGTTTGCACATATACATCCTACCAGAAAGCTGTCAAAATGAGCTACTTGCTACTTGCCATTTATGCTCAGAATTTAGATGTCCTCAAGACACTTCTATTAGGAAATGAAAACCCAGTGTGGATCTACCTTCATAGATATTCAAAAAAAGCTCATTAAAACAGGCGAATTGTTGACGTTTAGTGTGTTAAAAAATTAAACAGAAGACTGCTTTGTTGAACAGCCTTTCTAAATTTTATCTTGGTAGACAGTTGGGAGTTAAAATCAATCGCGGCCAAGATCCTGGGCTTAACCATACTCAGCCCACAGTCGCTAGATACCTTTGCAAATTTTACAGTGGCTTGGCAAAGAACTTCAAGCTCGACTCGCAAACAAATCCACCAAGAAGCACACTTTTAAAACCATCACTTTAGACGCCCTCAAAGAAACTAAGTCACTGCAGCTTGTGAAGAAAGAAAGACTCCCCCGCCTTGCGGCTACAAATCTTCTCTACAACCTCTCTTTAGAAACTCAGTTGTGCCTCGCGATTTCCATGATAGACCCCAGGTGTCTTGGGGCATTGTTCCCCGGCTAGTACTGTCAACTCGTTTGTCTGGGCCATTAGTCAACCCGTTCGTTGAAAGCGCTAACACGAACAAAGGCCTACCTCCGACAATTGCCAAATTACTCACACGCACGCCGAGACAGTACACCCATTTGTATCATTAACGACGATCGCCGCCTATAACTCTTTCCAATACCCTCACCCAGCGGAGGAGGTGTAGGCAGGCGCATTTATTACGTACTCGCTGTAATTTAACTTAAACGTTCGGCTTACGGGAAACATTTTCACTTTTTCACCTGCGCGTTCTTCTAACAACCGAATCAGTCTTCATTAGGTGGGCATTTCTATCTGCGCGCTAATTGGCTCGCGGAGAGCGTTGCGTTCGGTTTTCTATTTGACGACTACGCACGTGGTCCGTGGAAAACCCCCAATTTTACGACGCGACGAATGAAGCATTTCCAAACATCCATCAGGCTGTGATTAAGGTGACAGGTACACAAAGCGTGCTGCGCAGGTACCTTCATTCAGATGCGCACAACTTGTGTCCACATGCGTGTTGCATATACACTTGTGCTCGGATCGCGGCTAATGGAGCAGTCGAGAGTGTCTCTGCCTCTTCTGCCGCGTTGTGCCGTTTCCTGGTCATCGCGGACCGACCGACTCCGACTTTTTTTTGTTAACTCGTTTGCCCATTCGAATGAGCTGTGCTTGCTGTTTGGTTCTGATGACGATGGGGTAATGATGGCGATGACGAAGTGTAGATGAGATTAGTGAGGGCGAACGCCAGCAAATATATAGGTTAGGTGAACGACGACACATTTGCAGTCCAAAAAGAAGGAGGTTGCACAGCGGGCAAACACACGCGCGAAATTATACGTCCTTAGTTTAATTTCCTATGCGGAAAGGGAGAGAGGCTGCAATTTAAATAATCGGGCATTAGTTGTGCAAGCGGGGGGCTCTCTGCAGTCGAGTGAGTGGTGGGGGGGCGCGCTGATGAGCTCCCTCATTAATAAACTGATGAAAGAGACGGCGAAATTGTAACCTTTGCCTATTAGGGTTTTAATTACTCTGAGCGGCGATTTCAGACAAGTAACGAGGGGCGTGTGAGTGGCGGTCGAACCCGAGGCGATAACATGAAACGATTCCCACAAATTAAATTTTTGAAATACGACCGTGCCATTGAGTGTAAGAAACCGCGCTTTAAAGTATAGAGGCGCGAAATCAAGGTCAGGCAAAGTACTCTGACGTATTTGGCAGGTGAACGTCACAAAGTCGAAATATGTTTTTTCTGAAAACGACTTTCAACTCGTCCTTAAAATAAATCTGCCGGGAGTACATTTTGTACTTAAGATACACTGTCATCCATCTGTCAGCTGTCAAATTTGACGAGGAACTCAACCAAATGCTTGGTAAGGATGGCAAATCTGATATTCATTTAGGACTACGCTTGTTTTTTGTAGCCTAAAATGAGTAGAAACGAACAAGTTTATAAAATAAAATCGATGGCGTACCTAACCTCAAAGTTATATAGCTGTCTATAGTGACAGCTGAGCAATGGCCCTAGTGTGTCGGACTAATAAGCGAGGGGTTCCAGTCCCATCAGGATCGATCCCCGAAAAAAAGCAAATTCCATCTTAAGAAGGTCTGACCAACGTCCGAGAGTATAACTGTCATGAATGAGCTTCTCAATTGGCCGTTTGGAGGCCACATAAAAATGTACCTATATCCCTTCGACATAAAAATGTATATTCCTTCCATTTATAAATGAAAAACTCACAAAAATTTAATGGTTCGTGCAAGGAGCTAGGTTCCCTACGGACCTGTTGCTCCAATGTTGCAATATGAATGTATTTGCAGTGACAGCTCGCTGAGCCCTGTCAATGTCATCTGCGTAAGTAATGAATTTTAAACAGAAAATTATATAACAAACTTACATCAGCAGGAAACTTATTTTGAACAGAAAATTATATCAGAAAATTAAATCAGCAGCAAACTAAACTTTAAGGTCAATGACACACAAATTGTTTTTTTCCGCGTTCCCACGAGCGGTAGAAGTATTATTAGAAACCGAATGAAAAGTGGCCAGTCCGACGGGTTTTAAGTCGCAACCGCTTTTGATTATTGGCTTTCTGGACAGTCACCAAATGGAAGCACAGAAAAAGCCTGCGAAAACCAACATAATACTCCATAGGATTAGTGTAAGCCAGCTTAAGTCAATGTGCGATTATGTGAAATTCTATGCCGAGGATTAGTGGCCCATTTCAAGTGACTAATTTGACTGAACTTTGACATTTTATCGTCCATCTTTGACAGTAGCTTAAGCCCACACAATTTTAGTTGAACTTTAAATGCACCTGTGCTCTTCGAAGCATGGTTATATTTTTTCGGTGAACAAAAAGAGAGTAACATATGCGTCCAATTGCATATTTAACTTTTCATTAAATGAACAAATTCCCATTCCACAGCCGGGAACACCGGAATGAACTTACGTTTGACATTGACATATGCAATTTAAATAAAAATGGAACCTTTTGCGACAGCCCTATACATTTTTCAATCGTTAATTGCGTCGTAAGCCTAAAGATGGCGGCCAACTTGGAAACATTTTCTGCGCCATACGCATTTGTCATCACATCATGCAATGGTTAACATCTGTCAATCGCTGTCAGTGGATACTTACAATTTCTTCCAAATTGTTCGGTTCCTTCATACCATGTCGTGGTGGGTTTCTGCAACGAAAGAGGGAATACGATTAACAAAACATAACAACGCAATAGAAAAAATATAATATTCTGACTGAAATCCAGTACTTGTGTCTAATTGTATGGTGCTTCCTCTTTGGCAGAACTTGAATGTTAACTCCTAACAGCTTCTATTCGTGCACAAGTGCTCGCATGGGTATGTACAGCATGCGCTTCCTGTTTCTCTATCTACAAAACGTTCAACTCGCACATCTTATACTCGTATCTCTGCCATTTGCTGGAGAATAATAGGAAGCGGCACGAAGAATAAGATACACATATTCACGTGTTACTTCTTCATCAAGTGATCCACCTCTCTTGAGCATGCCAGTAAATAGAGCATCACTTCCTGTATTGCGGTGCTTATACTTGATTATGAACAAGAAGATTGTGCTGCCACGGTTGTGCCGCATACACATTGCATAGAACAGCGAAACGATTTACCAAACGAGGGAGCGAACGGCAATGATTATGCAGTTCGAAGATGATAAACTGCGATAAATTAACCAACATACTGACACTTTTTATGTATTGAACGAGTAAGTGCAGAGGATCTGTGTGTGCCTTTCTGCACCGGAAAGGAGGTTGAGGTGCGCTCTTTTAAAATAAACAACTAAAATTGTTCAACCTTCTCAAAACTGTTATTCATTTCTGCAGAAACAAGAAATATCCTTTTCCATATGGGTTTCGGTTTACCCACAACAAATTGTGTAGCTCATGCTTAAATTCTTAAGGAAGTGGGTCACTCCTCACTGAGTGTGACTGTATTTTTCGTAAGTGGAATTTCGGAAGGATGTGGATCATTGGGATGCTTTCAAGCGGTTTTTAGTGGTGGATTTTCCTTTTATTTATTTTTAGACACGAAAAATCGGTGTTACTTTTAACTGCGGTGCACTTTGGATGAGTAGGGTGCTCTCTTGTTACAGACACCTCTTCTCATAGGCGGACACTCATCTAACGAAACAGATTAAAACAATATATATAAAAAGAAAGTCTTTAGAGGTTAGTTTCTTTTTTTTTAAATTGGCAGCACTTCTGTCAGCGACCACCAATTTGACAGGTGACAGCTGATTTGTGCCAGGTTTGCTTTGCTATTTCTTCACGCATGTTTATTGCTTCAACATACCCAAGATACACGGTCCCATCTGCTAAAAAAATTGTCGGAAATTTGGTACAACTCAAAATCAAGCCCTTTTTTTTAAAACGACATGGACTCGTCTCACTCCAAAACCAAAAAATAATATTAAACCCGTCATTTCGAAGATGAGTCTCCGAACACAATTTTAATATAAAATATAAGGTCTTCGACTTCGACTTATAAATATTCCCATAGCAAGTTTTGATTATTTCGTAAATTTCTGAAATGTGACACTTGACAGGCTATACCGATCAAGAACTGAATGACAGCGGGTTATAGCTTTCTATGGCGACTGTTCTTCTAAATTACTAATCATTTCACCATTCTGATCAATAAAATCTTTCAAAATGTTTTCCAAATAAAAAGAAAATTAGCGACTTTAATTTTGACAGCCATTGACTCGAACCCACCACTTCGTAGTTAAAAGTAAAATTTTACGGCTTATTTTTAGGAATACTGTCAAAAGCATTTTTGTCTTACTTTCTTTTCTAATAACCTTATTTTACTGCTTTGGTAACAGTTGGTATTTTAGTAAAATAAAGGATGACGATTTTGCGTAGACTGACAGATCATTGCGGTCGTCAAAATCTGTCAATTTTCGAATATTGGTTTTAATTGAAAAAATGCCTTTTCCTAAAGCGTTGCATGCCCGTTAAAGGCTGAAAATTGGTTGAAAAGTTTTTCAAATTAGTCAGAAGACATGCCGAAAGTTCCACAAAACTTTGACAAAACATTGGACAATTTACTGCTGACAAGCGGATTCTTTTAAAACTAAGCCCGGACACCAAATTTCATAAAAAGAATACGAACTGGTGGACAGAGTTTCTCTTATATTTTGTTCCATTTCCTTTATTTCGATCTTGTCAAAAAGTAGCGAAAGTGTCAACTGTCACCAAAGCATTCTCTTGCTCATTAAAATTGGTTGCGGGAGTAGAAAAATTACATATTCTTGTCCATAAATCCTGTGCTACTTTATTTAAAGACTATTTGTGTCTATTAGAATCAAAAGCAACGTATTCCACTTTTACTAGTTTTGAGATATTCGAAAAAAACGTTTCTATGGAACATTGCCTTCAAAATAATAAGAACTTTTTCATTTTTATATCTTATCATAGGTTTTTAAACTTTACTAAATGCAGTTTATTGTGAAACCTGAAAAGGTCTTCGAAATATTTATCAATGCGTTTTGGAATAAAGTTGTTTTGAAAATTAATGTTTTGGAATACATGTGTTTTGAAATTTTCTACTTGGAATAGATCGGTTCATGAAAATGAAACAATTTTTTTAAGCTCTTTTAGTTATGTTTTTATTTTTTCAAGTCATCGCTTAACACATACTCATAAATAAATGAACTACAAATACATACTGTTAAGCCATTAAAAAGTTTGACAGATTTTGCGGATTTTCTCGCCTTTTCTGGAATACACTAGTTTTGATTATTAAAGTAAAAAAAAACGTAATTTAGTATTGGAATAGTGTTATTTTGATTTTAACTAGGAATGGATTCGTTTCGTTTCAAAATTATATGAGGAATACATCGGTTTTGATTCTAACCCACAAATTCAAATCAAAATTTCTCTGGAATAAGTTGGCTTTGGAAACAAACGAAAACAGAAATAGATAGATTTCAAGAGGGAGAATTAATATGCATTGCCAACTCGATTTGTTCAAAAAGTGGAGTACATCGTTTTTGATTCTGATAGACACATTTGTCATTTGGGCACGTTATGATAACGACCTGTCAGGTACGAGTAACCCGCCAAAAGTATCAACGATCAATTTAAAATCGGTAAAGCATGACCAAAACTAGTTATAAAAACAAATTCCTGTACAATTACTGTCGGTTTGACTGTCAAATGAGTAAAAGGAGTGTAAAGAAAGTGGCAAAATTAGTACAACACTCTGTTCTGCACTCACTGCTAAAAAAGTGGAAAGAGTATTGACAACTGTCACAAAACTTCAACGTCAAATATTATTTGTAACCTACTATCTAATTAGCAGATTATAATTTGTGAAAAAAAGATGGCTGACCCTAAACTGGCTGACGCTAGAACTTTAACGCGGGTTCCTTCAGTTGTGATACGTGTGCAAGACGTCCATTACTCAATGAAACGCGTCCATTTTCTTCCATTTCGTTCGTTTTGTGTTTTGTCAGCTCCACAAATCTGATCAGTCTTTTAGTAAGACCGAGACCTGTTGCCATAACTTTCATCGGTTCCAAAGATTACCCATTACCAGTCAATACCAATAAAACACTTTAGTGTTTCACAACTGACGCGTATGCCCAATGACGCAGCTATTTTTGACAACGGAAATGGAAAACGAAAATGTGGTGGTTGCGGAGAAAACCCTTTCGCTCTACACGCTGGCTGTGCCATATCGACGATATGCTCTTTGCCCCTTCCCCCCTGACATTTTCCACTTGAATGGCGAGACGAGAAAATTAAATGCGGTTGACGGTTGTGCCGACAACAGTTACACACACCCCCTCGCATCGTAGCCCAGCCAGACGATTGCTTTCAGAAAACAGTCATATTGTGTGTACTGCCGCTGTGGTCTATGCCCCATCTATTCGCCATGTTACTAGATGAAATTGCTACCGTTAACCATGTTGCTGCTACCTCTATCGTGTGTGCGATTGTCTCTGACTCTTCTAGACTAACTGTTTTTGTGGTGAATTGCTCGCTGGGCACTAGGGCTATTCCAATTTCCTGATTTTATTCGCCGTTGTTGCCGTTTATTTCGTTTTGTTTTGTTTTTTTTTTTTATCGGAAAATAGCAATTTTCATTTTTATTTGCTGCTTTTGTTGCGACTTTTGGTACCTACTGCTGTTTGTTTTTATGTCACCGGATGTAATCGATGGTACGATGGCGACGGTGCACTGCGACGGGAACGGCGAACGTAGAACAATGAGGAAATAAAAACGAAGGAAGACAATCGCGCCCGCCTTTTTGTTGGTGTTTTACGTTTTATCAAGAAACGACTGTTGAAAGTAATTTCATGGGTGAGAGACGAACTTATTTCAGAAGTGCACAGCCGGCGGATCAAGGTAATCTCGTTACACGTCCTCTGATTAGGTGCATTAGAATCACTGTCAACTGTCGTTGATTTTATGCGCCCCTCTGCCAGACACAATATTGACTGTCATTTGCATTCCACTTCCGCTGGTTATATTTACGAGCATCTTCTATATGGATCGAGACTCGAGATGGAGAATCAAAATCAAGCGAGAGGCCCCCGGGTGACAGTTGAAATACGTATTGGTTTCACTTGACACTAATGAGATGGAGGAATGTCTAACCGCAGCCTATGCATTGAGATTAGCCATGGAAATTTTGAGTTTAAACCCGACTTACATCTGACATGGCACACCGCATACTATAAATACATAACCCAGTTGATTAAGCCAGCCTACGCGTGCTCTACCCATTCGTGTTCGGTTTCTCATCGGCGCGTCTGATGATATAAATCATTGCGTTAATAATATTGTAAATATGTGTTGTTGTTTTTTTGTTATCCAGATACTAAATATTTATGTCAATAGCAGAGGGTTTTGCCATAAGGCTGCCATGCAAGCGACATTTGATTGACGTTTGCGTTGGTTGGTAGCCGTCCGAGAAACGATACACTTGACAGTTGGGTTGCCGTTTTAAAAGCGAATGCAATGTAGGTATTGTGTGTTTACAAAAATGGGTACTAAATTGAGAGGTTAGTAGTTTGAATGGGTGCATTCAGGGCTGTTGTGTTTGTGGCATTTTTGCCATGCATTCTGCTCAGACAAACTGACAGTAATTACATTTAAATCCTATTTTGGACACACTATTTGGGTGCGCTTTTATAACAGAAAAAATATAACAAATCGTTGATTTATTGAATTGTTGGCTTTGACAGTTCATCATCATAAAGTGACAAATAGTCTTGGGCAAATGTAGGAACGCATTCATGGATAAGAACGTGTGATCTTACAACTATTTGGCATCCATTAAACAATATAAAATGTATTTTAAGCCTAGTATGCTGCTCGCGCTTAAATTAAGCCCCCATACAAAAACGTCTCCAAAGATAAAATTAAGCCAAGCGGTTAAGCCAAGTAGTACGCAGTTCAAGCTAAATTTGTAACCCACTGTACAAAAAATCTCTACAGAATTTGAGTAAGCGTGTGAATGCAAAATAAATTTTTCCACAGCTAAATTTTGACAGATCAGAGAAAATATCGGTATTCGCAACAAAATTTCAAACGAAAGCAAATCAATCAGCTTTACCAGCACAGTTTTTTTTTGACGGAACTTACACTGTCAAAATTAAGCGAACATTAAGCGAAGTGGTGGAGAGAAACGTTGGAGAGGCGCTTAATTTTAGCTTTCCTGGAACAGCATACTAGGCAAGAGAGTGGTTTGCTGACAGTTGGCACTTTCGTTGCTTTTTGACAAGGGCAAATCATTGGAAATGGAACAAAATATAAGAGAAACTGTTTGTCAGTTCTGTCTTGTGTTTAATGTTTCCCTTTTTTGAATCTGGTGCCTGCGCTCAGTTTTAAAAAAACCCGCTTGTCAACAATATATTTCGGTAGAATGTTTTATGGAATTTTCGAAACGTCATCTTCAGCCATTTTCGTCTAATTTTCAGCTTTTGATGTGCACGAATCTTTCTTCTTACAATCGAAAAGCTAAACTGACTCGTTTACTATTTGCGGTTATGAAAATTTCGCAGATTTTTAACAGCCGCAATATTCTGCCTGTCACCAATGAAACGTCAAGGCTTGAAGTACCATTTTAAATGAAAAACTTATTGACTATGGGGACGTTCGGACTTCTAGTAAGTCTGACAGCTGACTGGCTTGATGTGTTTCAATTTTTATTGGCCCAGATTGGTAACGTGAATAGTTTTATTCAGTTGACGTTTTTGGAGCGATAGCCGACAAATCTATTCAACAAAATACTGTCTGCATATACTCAGTTGACATTTTAAAGTGTCACAATTCAAAATAAACCCTGTGAATACAAAAACAATTCAAATTGACGTATACCTAGCCCAGGCAAATGTAAATAGTTAGCGTGTAGCATGGACTGTAGCCCTGTTTTCGATCTCATGTTACGTTCGGCCTGTTTTTTGCGCTTCGATCTCAGCAAAGCAAAGTAAAGAAGGACTTTCAGCACACATATCACAACAACTACTGCGAGTGTCGGAGTGTCAAGTAGAGCTTTGCTGAGATCGAAG
The DNA here is from genome assembly GCA_948293265.1 of Cheilosia impressa. Lineage (NCBI taxonomy): Eukaryota > Metazoa > Arthropoda > Insecta > Diptera > Syrphidae > Cheilosia > Cheilosia impressa. Next base: position 1,398,844 of record OX411882.1, read on the forward strand.
CGCAAAAAACAGGCCGAACGTAACCAAGACTTCTGAGTGATTGAAGTGTCCTTTTAAACAAAAAATCGAAAACCCAATAACTAAGCAAAGTCATGTATTCACTACAACCAAACCAAATAACCGATTGCCTGGGAGGCTCACTTCCAATCTGGTTCCCAATTAAAAACTTTCAATTTCCACACCCAAACGATGCCATTCAAAAATATTAATTTTCACCAAAAACTGCAATCAGTGTAAATGCAAATAAAAAATGGCGACAACTTCAAATATTTAATGGGAATAAATATTTTTTTCCACTTCACTATTGTGCGGCGACATATTACCCACTTTATACGTACCTACGGCCCACAATGACCGCATGCGATCAACCTCCAATTTATCACATGTACAGTTGGTACACGTGTCCGTGTCCCGCGTGCAGATAGAAATCGAAGCTCATGTTTATTTAATTAATATTGGTAAATACCAAAGTGCGCGGCGCTATATCGGGAGCGCACTCAATTTTCCTCTTCCGCACCACCAACCGGCGGGGGATTTAATTTTTATTTTTATTTTCATTTAATTTTATTTATTGCTGCAAGTATTTGGAGGATAGGGCAGGGCTGGTGTATTGGTTACCACAAAATCCTCGTTGCGGTTCGGCAGCCGCAACCGGAGCTCTCTGATACGTGTTAATGCAATTATTGTGATGAGCAGCGTTTAACATTTTACTTACGTGTTCCCTCATCATAATCACCTTGTTTTGGGTGGATCTGGTACGCAGAGTGCGGCTGCTGGCTTTTTGTGTTGTCTGGAATGCCCTATGGTACTTTCGTCTAACTAAGGCATTTCAATGCCGTTTGTCTTTGACAATGTCATACACCAGCAGAACTTTTGAAATGATATTCACCTTCAGCGGCCTGCTTTCTTTTTAAATCTTGGCCTGTTTACACCTCTCAGACTGTGCCTTGTAGTCCTTGATTGAAATGAAATGAGCGCTTTGTGACTTTTAGAAAACTTCTTCAGCTCAGAAGCGACAGTTAAGCAGAGGCTCGAACGAAGCAATTTGAATTCGCTAAAGGTTATGGCGTTCACCTCTCCGAGTTGATAATGAATTGGTCCTTGAACTACCTCATCGTGCAAAGTTGCAAGTCAAAGCCATGGAAGGCTTTTCGGACATCGAAACTTCCACAAAAAGGAAGAAATCCCACCATATAAGAAAACTGGCGACAGCCAATGACAGTTTCTCTCATGCTCTCAATATTTCCACCAATGAAACCGTCAACGGATGCAACGGACAGAAAAGTAGAAAGTAAACCCACTTTATCCGTCGTATCCGGCACGTGCGCTGCTTATGGGTCAGCTTCCATAAGGTGCTGTGTATTCTATCAAACTGTCAGTCGAATACGTTGCCGCAACGGATGCGACGGATTCTATGGGTTGGGCCCTTGACTTGTATGCAGTGGAGGGTATCAAAGCATCTTCCAGGTCGATGATAACACTTTTACTTGTTTTTTTACTTGTTTTCTCTAACTTCCCCTTTTTGAAAATTTGTTTGCTGCAAGGCTGCTTCAACCATAAGGTTTTCAGGACTGAATTGAGTTGACCTATTCTGGGGCCCTACTCTCTATTTCGTTCCGAAAGTCAATCCTATTTGATATTGCTTTCCTTTTACGTTTTTAAGTTGGTACTCTGGAATTCTTTCGGAATTCTAAATCGGACATCGGAGTAGTAGTACATTTCATTCGGCTTTCGAAATGGAGACATGGAGAGTTCAAAACGTTCATTTTCGAAAAATGTTACTTTCGAAACAGATACAGAGTAGAGCAGCGTTACCAAGTCAGTGCAGTTCCCAAAATTCCTTTTTTTAGTGCCGATAAAGCTTAAAAAAATATTTCAGTCCTTTTTTAACGCTGCACAGAGCCTTAAGAGCTTGTAACTCGAGCAGCTTTAAGGGATTCTCGTTGGGAGGTAAGTTGTGAAGGTCATCCCAATCAAGCCCACGTAAGGCAAATCGAATGAATCTACGCTGAACAGCTTCGATTCTCAGAACATGTACCTGATGGTAAGGTGACCACTGACCACACCTGGCTGGCATATTCAAGAAGTGGTCGTATAAAGGGATTTATTCGCATAGGGGTTAGAGAACTTGACCAACGTTTAACAAAGCCGAGTGCAGAGTTTGCTCTGCTACTAATGTTGTCGATGTGAGGACGACAGTCAAGTTGAGCATCGCAGATGAAACAGTTGGAGACAGACTCGTTGTTAACGAAATAACATCTTTGAGGTAGGCGGTGACGTTTGCGAGAGAATATAATAGCTTGACAATAGCTTCACGTTAAGCTCCAAACGCTTCTGTTGACACCAAGTGTAGAAGTGGTTAAGGTCAGTTTGAACTGAGAGAGAGTCAGCCGAGTCCTATCATCTGCGTAAATCTCCAGGTCAGATAGTAAAATGGCACGTACTACATCATTTACTGTCAAATTAAAGATCAAAGGTCCTAAATGACTACCCTGTGGTACACCAGAGGACGTCAAAAATGGCTTTGAAACAGAAAATCTGAAAAGGACACTGTACTTGCGATCCTCTAAATGAGACTTAGGGCCGTTTGCTGATACGACTCATAGCGAATTAAGTTCCACATAAACCCTTATGTGACAGTTTATGACCTGAAAAAAGTAGCCCATAAGTATTTAAGTAGAACTTAAATCGTGAAGAGTCGTATGAGCAAACGGCCCTTAATCCATGAAGTAAACCGCGGTGGAGAACCGATCGCTTTTTGAAGAGTATGATTTCATGAGAGATTTTGTCGAACGCTTTACTGAAATCAGGACGCTACGACATCCACTTCCTTATACCATTTTCCAAGGCACATAATGTGTTAGAGACGAAATCTATAAGGTTCGTGGTTGTGGATCTCTGGAAATGTAACTGAATATGAATAAACTTTTGTTGCTGTGGCTTTTTTAACTTTTATTTTTTTTTTATCCACTTTGGAGCTGCTTTTAAACAGAATGACAGTTTTGGTGCCCAAGAGGTCAAAATTAATGCTGACAATTTAAAAAACGCTGCTCAAATCCCAGAATGACTTGGCAACGCTGAGTAGGGCCCCTGAGATTCCAACCGAATCGATTTCGATTTTATTCAAACGATACAGCAATTGGGCCTTACCAAAACCCATTTTCCAAATTTTAGTAGTTCACGGTGGATATATTTTCCATGCGCCGTACTAATAACAAATTCTAACCTCAACTTAAAATTTACGGAAGCTCACAATTGCAAAATTTGTTTAGAAAACATATCCACTGTGAACTGCTAAAATTAAAAGTCGAAACTAAAAATGTTTATTTTTTAAGCCCCCATACAAATTTCGAAATTAAAGTCGAGAATGTAATTTCTCATTAGTTTTGTGTCATGAATTTATTTCTGACAGCTTGAACATAAAATTCGCAAAGCAAAATAGCCCAAAGCAGTTTATTTATTTCCCAATGAACCTCTTTCCGTCGCAACATTGTGTGAGAGATTTTCTCGAATAAATTCGAATTCAATCTCACAATTAGTGGGTTTCGGCTTCAACGGGCGAACATTAAAGGCTTCGGTATAATCTGCGCGTTAAATTCACTTTAATCCATTTTAACGTGGATTTTAAATTGTTCCCTCATGAAAGTGGGGAGACGATAAGAGCATTGTCTCCCTCGTGTCATTCAAGTAGATATGGCCTGGGGACGCGGCGAAAAACCTGGCAATTGGCAGATTGTGATTGTCCTTTATTTTAAGAGAGAGAGAGAAAAAGGTGTTGCTACTATTATTGCCTCTTTAAAGGGCAGCAGTCATGAAGTGAGTATTGAATTAAATTTCGTAGATTTGTTTTCACAATTGGCAGCACTTTTTCCAGCGACAAAGGCCGCATTCAAGAATCTAGCAATCTTAAGTCGACTAGATTGGTCTGGATGAGATGTAACCTGAACGCAAAAATTAGTTTGGTCGGAAACGTCACTTTTTCTGCGTCAGCTACATTATGAGAACTGTCAACTTAGTACTCAGTTTACGAATTTCTTGACTAGATTCCCCTCCATAAACGTCAACTGAAACAGCCGCTCTTTTGACCGATTTCCCCCAATCAAAAGCGAGATACACTTAGTGAGAGAGCTGTCAGATTTACTAAACTAAATACTTGAATGTCCCCAAACTGATTTGACAGATGACAGCTGATTTCTGTCCACTTTGGTTTGCCATTCCACAATAAGTCGACTCAAGTTTGTCTCATCATCGTTAGCTTAGACTTTCGATGTTGCACCCCAACTGCGCGAAAAGCTACTCGAACATTAGACTCCCAAGTCGCGTTTTCTTTTGTTTCCAGGATTTTTGGATCAAGTTCGTACTCAATCAACAATGGCTGGCAAATAGCTTTAGCCAAAAATGCCAAAAACCCTCTTCGTTGCTGTGATTGGTAAGTGCTTTATTCAATTTTAAAGTTTTGTTCGTCTAAAAAAATATCCATTACCTCCTTGACCTTGTGGCAACATACTCATCTCAGAGGAGTCCGCTCTCTATCAAATCAGGACTAAACTTCCGCCTCTAATAATAATGAATCTGAAATTATCCTTCGAATAGATTAAAAGGGAATTATTTGCAAATTTTATTGTGGTTTGGGTGCTGCTCCTGCTCATTTCCAAATCTCAGTCCATTTGTTATGTCAGCAACTCCTCACCCACCGTACACAGTCATTCCCAATCGCTTTGTCCCCCAACAAGTACTTAAAAAAGTGGTTGGACCCATATAATTGGAAATTCCTTCACAAATAATAATAGCCTCTTGTCCGAAAATTTTAATTAAGTGCACAACCTCAAAACAGGTCAATCCGCCGCCCAAACTCAATGCCATTGAGTGAAGGGCCCCACAAGTATTCCTTGATAAAGGATTTATGCAAATTTTAAATTTAAACACAAGGACACTCTTCGAAATGGGAAATTTTCTTCTCTTCGGTGGATGTTTGTGTGTCTCCAGATCAGTGGAGATTTTCTTCTTCCTTCCTTCCTTCTATTTTTATTGGTAAAAAAATTGTTGTGGTGAGTGGGTGGGTGGTTGGAAAATGATAGACTTCCTTAGACACCGTTTGTCCGGCCTGCATATATACAATATACATGTACTCGCGCTTGTCATCGTGATGATAATGCACAAGGATTGGCTGTTCATTTGGAATTTTGCCGTCGCCTTGGCAGAGCCAGAGAGCATCCCCCAACTTCATCGGCAATTTCCTAAGAGACGATGTTAGCAAATCCGATTATGTTTGGTTTCCTGGCTTTAGTTGGTCTCCTTCTAGTTCACGATTCTCTTCGTTTTCTATATGGCTTTGGGTCTGTCTCTATGGGACCGTGGGGATCTGTGTTCCCGATGCGAATTGAGCTCATTGCAGCGCATCATGATGAGTGCGCCAGAGCCCCAGATAAAGGAAGCGCATCAGAAAATTAAACCACCCAAGGGACTTAGCGACGTCTTCCCAGTTGCCATCCCCCCAAATGGAATAAAAAATTTAAGGATATCCTCTCCGACGACGAACAATATAGTCTTGGGTTACTCGTACTAAATCTGGCATTTCGTGCTATTCATGCAACGTCACGTGAACGGAGCTGATATCAATTCGCTGGGATTGCACCACGGAACGCTTGCAATTAATCCGATTCTGGTCGGTGTTGGTTGGTCGTCGTTACCGCCGCTGTTTGTTGCTGTCACCGTTGAATGTTGATGCTGGTTCCGCCAACGTGACGAGGTATTAAAATTACCCAGGCTTTGAAGAGGCAGGTAATTGTATACGTGGCTGTTTCTCTCTCCACTGTCTGTCTCACTGTCGTATGTCCGTCTGGCTGTTTACTCTGTGCTGATGATTGACATTATGATTAGGAGCGACATTTGATACCTTCCTGTACTGTGGATCTGGACCACCGCAAATGCACAAGCATTTCAACAATGCAATGCATTTTTCCCCACATCGCTTTAAATTCCAGGGTTGTTACAAAGACACGCAACTGTGTTCTGCATTTGTTTTGACTTCTGCCTAAAAAGGAGCAGGATCCTTGCAAAATTCAAAAATTCTTCGAATGTCAAGGTAAATATTGTCTGGAGAATAGTAAAATTATTATGTGCATGACAAGTGGGTACATCCTGATTGACGGATGCGGAAGGAAGTTCCAAAATTGAATTTTCAGTTTAAATTAGTTTGGAGCGCATTTTTATTATGGAAATTCTTCGATATTTATTTCAGGAAAGAGTGCACATGATGTTTTATAGAGGCAGGGTGTATGGAAACGTCAGAAGTTGTGATTATCAACTTCTGTCAATGAGTGTACTTTGCTCGTAGTTCGTTTGTTTCCCTCTATCTCAACGAGTTTTTAGTTCCACTCTCAAAGAGTACACAAGCCAAATAGGTATTTTATTGACGACACGAGTCAAAATGACACACAAAGAGTTTCACTGACAGATGGCATTTGCCTACAACCTTCGGAGATTGGAGTGACAGCTGTCGTTGTGGTTGAGATTTTCTATAGTCTGACGAGTGTAAATAAGTGACGAGCGGTTGATGGTGAAATTTAAATACGTCAGCTCATTTGCATTCTTCTTAAAAGTCTTTCCCGTTGGTCAAACAAATTTGTTAAAGAATAAAGAATAAAGAAGTCTCAATCAAAAGAACTTTACATTTCAATACGTCAAGGGAAAAATGTTAGATAATTTGCAAAAATGCTTAGTAGGCATTTTTTATATACTGACAGGAAGGGGTAAAAGTATTTGATGATCACATTTAAGATGGAGTCACACTTTGTACAATTATTTGACAGGCGCTTTAAATTTAATTCGACTTTTTGACATTTTAAACTTTATCCACTTTAAGCAAATTCAAGTTTCTGTAGAAGGACTTTGATCGCCGACTGCGTTTGAATATATATTTAACTGTCATCCTGCTGTTAATGCGTCCTGTCATAGTCGCCATTTAGCAATGATGCACGAATTCGATTTTGCTGTCATTGCGTTCTGTCATAGCCGCCATTTAGCAATGGTGCATGAATTCGATTTTGCTGTCATTGCGTTCTGTCATAGTCGCCATTTAGCAATGGTGCATGAATTCGATTTTCCTGTCATTGCGTTCTGTCATAGTCGCCATTTAACAATGGTGCATGAATTCGATTTTGCTGTCATTTCGTTCTTTCATAGTCGCCATTTAACAATTCTTTTGTAATAAGCGGATCAGCAACGCATAAAAGTCGTGAGAACTCACTATGAAATGTTGAGTTGCTTCGCAGAACTTTCCGCACGTTACGTACGATTTGTGCTGTCAAAGTGAGCATCTTTCCGAGCTCCTCATTCGGCGAACTATATAAGGAAATTCGAGAAAAGTGGCTCATTGTCTGATTGAAGAGTTCAGGGGTCGAATCGCGTCATCCGTTAACGAGCATTACGTGACGGAATTTGTTTTTGTTTCACATGCAAAATCGACATAATTCCGTGAACGTATAGCTCGTTCACGGACGACGCGATTCGACCCCAGGTACATCAACGAAGCCATTTCAAGGCTTCCAACTTCAATATTTTTAACAGTTTTCCTTGACTCTTGACATCTGAGAGTATATAACTGTCATGAATGAGTTCGCTGCAGTTCAGTCTACAATTTAAGGTCGGTCACACAAAATAAAGGGCTTAAGTAGCTGTTGCACCAACAATTTCCTTTTTTGTATTTTTTAGAAGTGACATCATTCTGACACCTGTCAATTTCATGGCACTGTCCTTGGAACGATAAACTGCTTGCAGCGCCATTCACTCGAGTGTCAGTCCCCTGAATCGATCAAAAAGTCAAGACACCCCACAAATATACAATTTTTAACCACTTTAACACAACTGACTGCATACTTCCAGGCTGCTGATTCGGAGCTAGTTTCTTTCTTTGGACTGTTTTATTGGGCGTTTGTCTGCTTTACTTTGCTGAGATATAATGTTCAATAAAAGACGTCACCAGCCACCGCTTTGCTTAAGATAAGACTCTTTAGATAATCTTATCTTCCCGCAGTAAGGCCTCATATTCTGTGACTGAGGCCATATTTACCATCTTAAGCGCTTAGTTATTCTTCTCTACGCTTCAAACATTTTGGTACACAAATCCAAGGCTACATCTATTTACGAAGCAGTCCTCTATAAAATTAAATTGCCCTATTCCCATCATCTAAACCGCATACTTCCTAAAACAATTTCCGTAATAACAATTCGAATTAACCGTCGCAACGAAAGAAGCAGACGGAGAAAGATCTTGGGAATATCTAACTTCTCCCGCATCCAATAAATCTTTCTCGCCGTATTGAAGCAAATAGTCCCGACGACGACGAGCGAGGTTTCTTTTGTTGATTATACCTCAATTAGTGTGCTATTATGCTGTCAAAGTTTCACAGCTCTATACCTCTACACACACAACAATTGGAAAGGACAAATCCTCCCTTTGTCCCTGCCCCACTCGTCTAATGTACGAAAGAAGGGTTAGCCGGTGAGAGGTTCCCAATTCACTTATGTACCATGGTACTGAGTTTTCTCCCAAACACAGACCTATCCGGACCCCGAGACAGAAACACAGAAAAAAAAGGTGCTACGGCCACTTAAGCCGTCATTATTACTTCACATTGGGAAAATTGTGTGTTTTATTGGTCCGGCGGAGCCCGAAAATTGGGGAGCCGTTCGAGACGACTGCCTTCTTCGATGGTTCTGCTCTGCAATGGCATCGTCGTCGTCGTCGCTTTGAAGACACCAAAACCAATCAAGTTTAATTCCAGAAACGGGATGATGGCTTGCGCTTTGTTAAATTTTTAAAGCGTATGGGAATTAACCGCCACCCACTTACTTTCCGCTGCAGAAAGCGCAATATGGCCGATGTCGCAACTGACGTACACGATGCACTCGTGTACGGGAGAGCTATTTGGAGCGTGAATGTCATTGCAGCTGCATACGTGAAATGCACAGTCGAGTGGGTGAAGTGGATGATGAGATGGTTTTTCCTTTTTTTGCTCCCCCAACTTGTGCTGCATGTTTCGCTTACCTTGACAGTGGTGTGAAGACGGGAGATGTCAGCTTCGAATCCCAGCAGGGGGAAACTTTTAAATGAAGTTCCGTTTTTAGAATCCATAAGGTAATTTAGTGCGCCGGTAGCTAATTTCACGTGAGAATGGACCGTACAATAGGTAAAGAAGAAGTTCAAGGTGAAGGCTTCTAAATGGTTAATAACTTCCCGACTTGACTTGTGAAATGGCAAGTAACTGGGGACAAAAACTCAGTGTTCACAGCTTACCAGTTGTTTAGATTAAGTTACGTGTCGTAATTACTCGCATAGATGGCGCTATTCTCTGCCTCTACTTGCACACTCACGAGTTGGTTAAAACGCTCCGGGTTCCACTTAGAGTGCCACTTAAGGCGCAGTCTTCCTCTAATGTCACCAATTCACTGTCTTTATTGTCCCGTTCTCTAGTAAGTTGGCATGGTTATGTCAGATACTTACTTACTTACTTAAGGTGGCGCTACAGTCCGAGGTCAACCAACAAGCGTCTCCAGCCAGCACGATCTTTAGCCAGCTGTCTCCAGTTTCGCATGCTAAGTTGGTTAAGGTCCCCTCGAGCTATTTCGTCTGCATATGTGTGTTTGTTTTATTCAAGAACTACCTCAGCAAAGCAAAGTTAAAGTCGACAAATGCTCAATAAAACAATTACGCCTGTAGCTATGCAACCTTTTATAATAGAGTGACGTAAACTTGTAAATATATTAAATGTATGCTAAGGCCTTTGTTTAACTTCGGTGTTCTTCTGACAACAGTTTTGACTTTTGCTTGTTGAATATGAATGCCACTGACAACAGTTTATAAGGTCCCAGGAACAGTGACATGAACCATAAAGGTATCAGCATGAACTTCACATTTTGCCGCTAAAAACTGAGTTGATCCCAAGTCGATGCTACTTGGGATAAACAGCTTGTGTAAGTCTAGACAGCTCAAAAACTTACACGAGCTATTTCCAAAGTAGAAGCTACTCAAAATCAACTCAGATTTTAACTTAGAGTGGCTGTAACCTTGTGTTGAAGTTTTACTTTAAGAAATATTTTTCAAAACAGTCCTAATGTCAATAAAGGCTTAGCGAGGTTTCTCCGTGATATTTTAGCCGTCACCTTTCAAGTGATGTTCCACAGATAGGACAGCGCGGATTTCAGGTTATGAAACTCAAAAGATAGCAAACTGTTTGCAATTCCAACCGTTCCAGTACTTTTGGGTTTTTTTAACTCGCAGTAAGAGAATTTTTCTGGCGGTAAAAGAAGTATGACAAATGGCCAATAATTGCTCAAAAACATGGGAAGAGAACTCTGATAATAAGAATCATGACAGCTTAAGGCGTTTATCATGTTTTTACCCGAAAAGCGTTCGCTTACTCCTAAAACTACCTTCATTTGTATGCAAATTTTCAGATTTGACGTTTTTTTTAATATTTTTTTAACAGAACTAAGCGAATGTCATTTGCGTGACATTTGCGCAACTGCCTTAGATCATTATGGACTTCGTTTTAGTTGGCAGGTATTCCTTGAGTTCTGTGTAGTTTCTTGACCGTAAATTTCATGATTCGTTGTTTTTCGTTTTTAATTCAAAACAGTGCCTGAGCTGTCAAAAACCCGGTTACATTGTTTCCATTCGAAAGATTATCGAAGCGTACTCTATGAACTTAACCAATTTACGATAAATGTTCTTCTTCAATTTTATAATTTATGTTCCTTTTCCTACCCATACCTGGAGGGACACTTTATAAAAAAAATGTCAAAAGGTAACGTCAATGTCAAAAGGCAAAACATACCTTGTGGCATTGACAAAGGTAGGTTTTGTTTAGAACATTTGTCAAGAGAACGAGTCTTTTTCTTCAAAAGAAACTCCATTTTTCATTTGTAGACAAACCGGCTTTTTTTCTATAATGATTCTGACATTTAGAATGGTAAAGATTTCGCTTACGAAAAAGTTGGGTAGAAGGGAACGAAGTTTGACTAAGTAAAGGGTGATTTTTTAGCTGGTTTGGTTTTGGCAACACTGGTTTTGACAGCTGACGTGTGTTTAGTACCTTGTGTCACTGTCAAACAGCTTCAGTTTGGTTTGCAATTTAACCATGGATCGTCTTACAAATGAACAACGCTTGCAAATTATTGAATTTTACTATCAAAATTCGTGCTCGGTTCGAAATGTTCATCCGAGCCGAGGATCCGCTTTTTTATCGAAAAATTGTGTTCAGCGATGAGGCTCATTTTTGGTTGAATGGGTACGTAAATAAGCAAAATTGCCGCATTTGGAGTGAAGATCAGCCAGAAGCATTGCAAAAGCTACCAATGCATCCCGAAAAAACCACTGTTTGGTGCGGTTTATGGGCCGGCGGCATTATTGGGCCATATTTCTTCAAAGATGATGCGAATCGCAGCGTTACTGTCAATGGTGAACGCTACCGAGCGATGATAACAAACTTTTTGTTGCCCGAAATGGAAGTTCTTGACTTGCATGATATGTGGTTTCAACAAGACGGTGCCACATGCCACACAGCACGCGAAACAATGGCGCAATTGCGAGGCGAGTTTGGTGAACAGTTAATTTCACGTTTCGGGCCGGTCAATTGGCCGCCTAGATCGTGCGACTTGACACCATTAGATTATTTTTTGTGGGGGTATGCCAAGGCTAATGTGTATAGGGACAAGCCCGCTTCGATTGACGTACTGGAAGCCAACATCCATGCATTCATTCGTGAGATACCGGCCGATATGTGTGAAAGAGTATGCCAAAATTGGACTCAGCGGATGGGCTACCTGAGACGCAGCCGCGGTCAACATTTGCATGAAATTATCTTTTAACATTAAATTGCAAGGTTAAAACTATCGATTCAAATAAATATTTCATTCATTTTTTCGAATTTTTTGTGTTTTTTTTTAAAAAAAGTTCTAAAACTCTTAAAAAATCACCCTTTATATTGTACTCTTAGGCAGTGATCCCAAATTGAGGGGAAAAGCCCAAATTTGGCGCGTTAAAAATGAAAAAAAAAAACGAAAACGATAGGTAAGCTTATAAAAAGGGAAAAAAATCGAACCTCTGCTTGAAAGTAAAGTAAAAACGCATTTTCATTGCAAACAAACTTCAAAGTTTACTCAGAACGAAATATTCAACCTAAGTATGTAGGTATAAGCATTAGTTTTTTAGGACTGAGGGGTTTCGCACTCGAAAAGCTGTAGAGCTGCGGGAGCATTAGTAAATGCCCCAGTTCAGTTTTATATACCAGAAGTCCAGAACACTAATCTGCTGAGGTCGTGCTCGTTATGCCAGAAGGCATTTGGAACAATGAAATCAGCGGTACACTTCTACTTAGGTGTCGTCGATGCATCTCTGCTGATAACCAGTAGGTATAGAATAGGTATCCATTCAAAGAGCTTCGGAGATTGAGTTTGTCCATAATGAGGCAGTCCTCGCCTCTTAGAAGCTTGAAAAGCAACCCTGCTATTAGCTGCTTAAGATTTCTTTAGATACCTATAGCAACAGTCATTGCCTTTCGAAATTTTCTTAGGACCTCCAAGCTTTATTATCGGTTATAGCACCTTTATCAAACTTGTTATAGTAGCAGAAGATATTTCCATAGCTTTCATGACCGCGGGTTGGTTATTGTATAGAAACCATAATTTAGTGAGTACCTTTTTTTAGTACCTACCTGATTTTTGCTAACTTGAACCTTGCTACTAGCAAAGCCTCGATTTTTACAGTATAACCAAGTTAAAGGTTACATAAAGTAAACAAGTTTTTGGCTGGCTTTGGTATACGCATTTCCTAGTGGAGTGGACCTCTACTGAACGTCTTGCAAGTATCCAAAAGTATCATTTAGTGGAAAGAGGAAACTTTTCACGAATTTTAATGCTTTTGCTCATAGAAAAAAAGGAAAAACCGCCTTCAAGCTCTGGGAACACTGTCCTAAAGGCCTTTTTGCTATGTCTGGAAAATCCGTAAGGTTTTGAATAGCAGCTTAAACAAATCCAAATGTGAAATATCTAGGAAGCTATGGCCAACATTTGACAGAGGTCGAACCACCAAACTTTTACAGTTTGACAGGTCCTCGCTATCTAAGCTGGTAGGGGCCCTAACTGGTCATAATTTCCTTAGAAACCACATGATGAAACTAAATCAAAGATGACGATATATGTAGAGGCTGCGTAGACGAAGAGGTCCATGAGGACACACCTCATTTCCTCTGCCATTGCCCGAGCCTGTGTCACTTGAGAAACAGAACACTTGGAAGCTATTACTTCCACGACTTACAAGAACTTTCAGATGTCACACTTTCTAATCTTTGCAGGTTCTTGAGGACATGAGGATGGCTGGACGGCATTGGGTAGCACAAGAAGAGGAAGAATATATACGAGTAACCATAAGACACCAAGGTTAACCCCCAATGGGCATCACAATGGGTCCACGAGGACCTAAGTGTGGTATAGTAGGGTTTACCCTGCTCTTTCAACCCCTAAACCTAACCTAACCTAAACAAATCCAAATCCATATACAAATAGAATCACAATTTTGTAACTTGAAGACGTAAAAGTACGGGAACAGGTTCCGACAACTAAGAACGCAAATTGATCTGCAAGTTGTAAGACCATTCCCAAAGTCAAATTATAAGAGGACAGCTTCGGGTGACCATTTAGTGAATTTCGTCTTAAAATCTAGGACTTGTAGGAGTAGTTTTGTCCAAATGGACCCATGGGTGAAAGTTTCTGCTATATTTTCGGGGTTAGACCTGTCTTTCTATAACAAAAACGTTTGTGTCCAGTCCAATTTTATTTCGTAAAAAGTGCATAGATCTTCAATGGCTTGCCACCTTCAAAAAGTGTAAGGTCAACCATAAAACTGATTCTCATCCCTCAGGGAAACATAACCAACTTCTAACAATAAGTATAGGTACGCCTTGAAATTCCCCGCTTAGTTTTACCCACATTTCCAGTTCTACTAGCCACCTTTCCAGACCTAGTTACCATTCCTCTTCAAGACCACCAATTTTCGACTGAAATGTAAGAAAAAAAAATTCCAATTCCACCTCACTTACTTTACAAATAGCCGATCTCAAGTTATCCCGCTTGCAGTCGAGTTCCGCTTTTACTGCCGGTCGGAGAATCCAATCCAATGGCTTCTACGCGGTTGGACTCAGGTACACGTACAGCAAACAGGTGACACTGGCCGTGGCAGTTTTGTCAGTGGTGTGAGATTCTTGTTTTCACTTCTTTTGTATTTCTTATTTTTCATGAATGAAAATTGCATCTAATTTCAATATTTTCTCTTTTTCGCGACGACGAGATATTTCTGGTTTTGACTTCTTATTTCTATACCTTTTTCGGTGTAAACACAATTAACACAAATACATAATTACACTGATGTGCACACATTCATGGGATGCACCTGTAACACCTATACACACTCGACTGCACTATGCTGCGATCGCGCATACGCATACACCCGTGCAAGCCGCCAAATCGCGGCGATAGAAAAATAAAACCCACACAAAAATTTCCCAAAAATAAACAAAAAACAAAGTTGCGGCGAGAATGGGATCGCAATAGCGCGCGGCCCGAGAAAGACCGACGGAGATACGACGCGCAAAACGATCAAGAAAGGTTTGGAATGTGAACGAACGTATATACCTACGCCGCAGCGATCGGGCAACAGTGGGGCAGAGCGCGCCAGTCGTAAGAATTTCTTCTCAAAAACCGGGTTTGGACAGTGTAGTCACACAGCAAAATTTAACTGAAAATAACTCCGCGGCGGTAGACACACCAACACACACAGATCACCTGAGAAGCAGTGCACACCACTATAGGCACGGATTTATTCGACACGACACGACGGCCAGTAACACTTTTAGTAGCAAAGCATTTTTTCTTTTCATCTGTGCAACATTGGCACACACTGATTTTTGTTTGAAAAAGTAGTTGCACTCTATTCGGATGCAGTTTTTGAACACAGAATTCGGTACTCGAATTCGAAGGGGACTCGCTTTCGATTACACGAGTAATTAGCACTTGATTGGGGGGATAAATTGGGCGAATTTCTCCAGTGAGCAACCGCGCGATGTAGAGCTATGGACGTCTGCAACAAAACAACTCAGGTAGAAACCACTTGATCGCTCTGCTGGCTGGAGTAGCTCACCAATTTTCCTGTTGTTGTTTTGAGTACCTGTAGCAGTACCACTACCAGTATCCACCTCTACCTCTACGCTCTACCTGTCCGAAAGCAAATCCAACCAAAGCGGCGATAAGCGACCGTTGCGCTGAAAATCCCAATCAAGAGAGCGACGCTCAGATTCAGATTTCAGAGACTTTTGCTCTTTAGTCAGCGCCAGCATTTTGTAATCTGCTGTCACGCTCAAGTACATTTTGCTGACAATTTTTGTTTTATGTCGCTGTTCCACCATTACCCACGTTATGTGGACACATTTTGTGTCGTTTGGTTACATTCGGTGGCACTTTGACGTCTGACACTGACACTGACAGTTTGTGGGAAAAGATCGTCCATTCAGCGTGGCTCTCTTGTACGTTAGTTTCATAGGGCAAGTTGTGGCTGTTATTCTGTTTCGTTCCGGTTGAGATTACGCGCGAAAAGACTACAGGGCGGTGCTGCGATGTAAATGAAAAAGCGAACTGAAACCAAAATGTCGGCACCGCGCAGTTGGAAAAATAAAACTTGTTTTTAAAATAAATAAAATAATAACAAACAAATGTGCAAAAGTTAGTCAGATAGCAATCAAGAATTTGACGTAACTTCTGAATAACGAGTTGATAACTTTTACGCAGCGTTTATTAATACTGGGATGGAAATTTTTTTAAAACTTTTGGCGTTTTTCTATTTTTTATTTACTAAATTCACCGACGAGGAAAGTGAAAGGACAGCTGCAAATGTCATTTCGGTGCTGCTGAGTCTAGTTCATCGAATGTTTGTGGCAATAACTAACCCCCGTATTAATAAACAAATGTGCACAAGTTAGTTAGCTAGTAGACATCAGATAGTATACAAAAACTTGACGTAACTTCTGAATAACGAGTTGATAACTTTTACACAGCATTTATTAATACGGGGGTAAGTATTTACTTAGTTTATGGTTTGTGGGCTGAAATTTAGTACACAGACTCAGACAATGGGAACGTTCAAGTATCTAGTTTAGTAAGTCTGACAGCTCTTTCACTAAGTGTATCTCGGTTTTGATTGGTCGAAATCGATCATGAGAGCAGCTGTTTCAGTTGACGTTTATGGAGGAGTAGCCGACGAATCTAGTCAGGAAATTCGTGACTGAGTACTAAGTTGACAGTTCTTATATGTGGCTGACGTAGAAAACGTGACGTTCCCGACCAATCTAGTTTTTGCGTTCAGGTTGCATCTCATCCAGACCATTCTAGTAGACTTAAGATAACTAGATTCTTGAATGCGGCCAATCTTTGGCATTAGCAGGACGGAACGTTATGGAACACTGCCCTTTTAAACAATCGATCTTTTGCGTTCTAAGTTCGGTTATAGTGTTAAAGCCGCCCTGGCGGTGGCAATCTGCCCACTCTGAATTTTGTTCTCTGTGGTGTTTCCATTAAAATCGATGTTATTTGACATTTAAAAACGATTTAAGTCCTTAAAGCGAATATTGCTGAAGCTATTTGAGGGATAAATCCATGAAGAGTCCAAATTAGTTTGAAACAAAACAGCAGCATGAATATAATCTTATTTGGTAAGGAGTGGAAATGTTTGATCTGTTCAAAAATCAATTGATTTTTGTTAATACTATTTCATATCTCAAAAGAAGTTTGTATTTGGACCACCCTTTCTAGACCTTTCTGCGTGATTCTTCTTAACTGATGAAAGGTTGTAAAAATGAATTAATTTCTCTACAGTTTGGGTGTATTGTTTATTTTTCTTTAATGTCTTATTTGAATGTAACGACAGTTTGAAATTTAAGTGATAAATCTCTCTATGAACGGTGGCAGCAATTTTGCACAGCGAAAATATAAAATATAACTTGACTGTGTCAATACGAATTTCTATGTAACAATTGCACATTTAATAATCTACTTTATGTGGACTAGATTGGTCTGGACTAGATTTAACCTGAACGCAAAAACTAGATGGGTCGGGAATGTCACTTTTCCTATGTCAGGCACATATGCGAACTGTCAACTTAATACATTTACGAAAGTCTTGACTAGATTCTTCGGCCATCACTTCATAAACGTCAACTGAAACAGGTGTTTATGTGACAGATTTCAGTCAATCAAAACCGAGACACATATAGTCAGACAGCTGTCAGATTTACTAAACCAGATACTTGAACGTCCCCCATTACTTCACTAGATTCGTCGACTACCCCTCCACAAACGTCAAATGAAACAGCTGTTCATATGATCGATCCAATCCAACCAAAACTGAGACACATCAAACTAGACAGCTGTCACTCTTGTTAAACTAGATACTTGAACGTCCCCAATACTAGCGCTTCTTTAGTCTTTTTGAGAGCGTAGTAAATTATAGATTGTAGCCAAGTGACGGCAAATTTGCCACAAGAAACCTTGCTTTTAATAAAACTTTCACAGAAATTCTAATTCCTTTGGAAACGAAACACTTGAATTCAAGTGCCTTTGCCGCCAATTGTATCCATCCAAATAATAAGTATTTAACAGGAAGGATGGACGTCTGAAGGTCTCCTTGGTCGCTTCGAACGCAAAATTCTTCGAGTGATTTTTGGTCCTGTTTGCGTTGGCGGGCTTTGGAAGAGGAGATTTAACAGCGAACTCTACGAGCTGCACGGCCCGAAGAGCCTTCGATTCCAACCCGGAGGGAGTAAAGGGAGTAAAGGAAGTAAAGGAAGTCCTCGTCTGAGGTGGTCGCGCGCAAGTGCAAGGAACATCAACCAACTTGGTGTGCACACCTGGAGGCAGTTAGCCAAAGATCCCGCTAACTGGAGAGGCGTATTCATAAACAAGGTTACCAGGTTACCTTTGGGACACTTCTGTACCTATTGGACTTATTTTTGGACGGCCAGATGATAAATTCTCGCCTCGACTTTCTGGATAGGTACAGATCTACTTTCCTGTCTACTCCAGTTTTCGTTCTGAATGGAACCGTTTTTCCAACTCCCATGTTTGGCAAAACCATCACCAAATCAACCAAATCCATGTCCATCGCCTCAGCTTTGTGAGGGACACATAAATAAGAAGTACTTCCTGGGCTTTTATGAAATTTGTCACAGAGTTGTAATGAAGGTTGGTCTCCTTTTCTGGTTAATTGGAGTCTTGAGATGAGTACTCAGAGCCGGACTTTAGCAGCCTTTGTATCGTTTGTTTATAGGTTTACCTGATGTGATTCCCTCTGAAAATGGATTCCCGTACCCGTTGTAGCATGCTTACATCCAGCGTTCGACATACTTACTTCCGGGACACATGCAAAGTGTACACGGACTCCCACTGTTGTTTGACATATAGGACTCATGGGAAAAAACATTTTTTTTGACGATTTAATTTGTTCACAGCCATTTCAAATGGTTTCTAATAAATAAATAAATTACAACGATCTACAAACAGCAACTGGAACAGAGGTCACTACGTCCGATGCTCCCTGCGACTCATGTTGACACTTGATATCTTCCCAAAGTATGCACCCAAACCATATGTCCATGCCACTTTGTTCCTGCCTTCCTCTGGAATGGATCTCCATAAATGTACCCAAAGGAGAGAGCATGAAATGGAGCAGCGATTGTTGGTCAGTTTGATTGAACTACGGTCAGCATTTTAAAGGCTTCCATGGGCGAGTTGTACAGAGAACTCTCCGCAACATGAGACGGCGACAGGTTCCGAAATTCAAAATTGTCAAAATCAGTTAGCAAGGCCTGTCCGTCAGTCTGCGGGGCAAAGACGAACCACCTGTTGATGTGAAAACCACAAATCTGCCTGCCCACCGAGTGTGCGCACTTCGCCTTCGACTCCAGTTCCAGTTTGACTTTGATGCTTTTATTTTATTTATCAATCCCAAAACACCGAGCGGCAGCGTTCAGTAAACGAGTCGGTTGCAGCTTCACTGACCGACAGGATTTGACACAAATTGGTGAGTGGGGCCTCCCTTTTATGCATGGCTGCGCCGGAAAATGACTGCTCTGCCCCAATGGTATATTTGTTTATGCAAAAGCTACTGCAGTATCAGGAATTGCATTACGTTGCATTTATTATGGACAAATATTTGGGCCGCACACACGTTGTGTGTCATGCATATTGATGCGGGCCAACGAAGGAGTAAATTCGGAGCAATGGATATCCAAATTAACTGTGGGTTCAGGGTTCAGGCTCTTTGGCGGTGAAATAGGATTCCGAGTGGTGGCTCTCATTAGCAAACGAAGAACGTGCGAACTGGTTTATCGCAGGCTGGGTGCAGCCAGAGAGTCCTGAATCGAGCCTCTCAACTTGGATGGTTTTTCATTTCACCTTCTGAAAATAAATAAAAAATACTTTTACTGTAGGTACGCCTTTGAGGTTAATGATTGTTTCAATTTATTTGTGACAGGGTGAACCAAAACACACGACAAAGTGCCAAGCAATAGCAAAAGTACTCAACTTTCCTACGTGCGCAATTTACAAATTAGTTTCGTATTCGAATGGGTTATCTAAGGATAGGGCCTTTCAATTTTTATCAACAGAGGTGTCAAGAGAGTGATGTCGAGTATATTACACCACTGTAGGCGGTTTTTTCCTTTTTCGTTTAGAGCGTGGTCAGAGAGAGTTTTATGAACTGACTGAGCTAAGTCTGAAAATGAGGTTGACAGCTAATTGGGAATGCGAATGCTGCTACAGAAAAAGAAAGTAGGCTATAAAAAGGTTGAAGGGACTATAGAAATGCAGCAAATACTGTTTACCTGGTGTACGGGTATTTTTACAGTCAACTGACAGGTTAAATATATTTCATACGTAAATCAAATCGCTCTGAACGCGTTCATTTACAGATAAGTTGGAGGTAAACAAAAATCGCAGTAACATCGGCGTCTTTAGTGATGATAAAGACACGTTGCAGAGACAATTTCACTCAATATTTCTGTTGACTTTTGAACGTGCCCCCTAGCGGATTTTTTGCGAACCAACAAAGTATACAGAATTTTCCTACATTCTATATCCAATTCACTGATCTCATTGAAGCTACTTGCTGAAAATGGAAATGAAAGTGAAAAATGGCGCTGAAAGCAGTTGACCGCGTCCCAATTATCTATATATGAACTGTCAGCAGTCAACTTTTAGAAGGCATGCTCCGAAACAACCGTGACGCTATTGTTTTTCAGCGGATCAAAAAGATGAGGTCGCGGTGCTCTATATAAATGTTTATTGCATCCTTAATAAAAAAAGCATGGTCTAGATGAAAGATATAACCTCCATCTTTAATAGGTTTGAACTTAAGCAATCACAATAAATGTCACCCAAAAAAATCTAAAATTTGAACCTATTTTCGATTTCTTTCAACAAGATGTCGCTTTCTTTGTTTACGTTGTGGTTTTAGAAATAAAAACTTAAAGTAGCACCCATTGTTTTCGAACAATTGTCACATGGAAGTTTTAAGTCATGCAAATGTCAGTTTTAAGTGTCATTAATCTAAAAGCGTAGCGAATGGAAGAGATTGGAAACTCCATCTGGTGGAAATAAATTTTGGTACAGCTATATGATTGAATCTGACAGCCCTCACATAATTTTATTTACTTCCAATGATAAATATAAGCAGAGTTAATTCGTTGCGTTTTTTAATTAGGCATTATTTCATTAATGAAAGCATATCAATTGTTAGCAAGCGACCTTTCGGTCATACTCAAAACTGTGGTAGTTTTAAGTCGACGAGACTTGTCTGCAATAGTTTCATCTTAAACATAAAACCAAGATCAGTTAATAATGTCACTGCTACTATACGTCAGGCATACAATCAAAATGTCAAATTCAAGAAATTCGTGACTACCCTTTCATAAAACGTCAACTGAAAAAAAAACAGTTAAAGGGATCAACTTAAACAAATAAAAATTCAGACATAAGAGCCCTGTTTCCTGTCATACGTTGTTAAGTCAATTTGTAGACCTCCCTCATCCGCTTTCTTACAAAATCTGAAATGAGGTGTCATTTCATAAACGAAAAACGCCAAAAATTAGAAACCACTAAAAGTCCATATGTAGCATCAAAACTTTTGTATATATGTAACTTCTAAGTTTTTCAATATTGAGTGCACTTAAAAAAAATGTCCTTTAGATCCACCATTTCCTTAGGTCACTCAAAGCTAGACAAATACCTTATGTTTCGAATTATATTTCGCTTTCAAGATTCAATCAAACAAAACCATCTTTTTCACACTATCTTAATCACAATGCACTCTTTTGTGTTCTCCTGTCATTTATTGCAACTTTCTGTCACTTTCATGGTTCAAATATTGTGCGAAGACAGATTCAGTATTTTGCATGAAGGTAACACATTTGGGCGTCCATTTGCAACCTTCCGTTGTCATTACTGTTTCTTTATTGTTACTTTTTCTTTCTGCTTCTGCTTTGTAAAATTCTGAAACATAAATGCTTTCAATTTGGAGTTTGGTATCACTGGACATTGCTAAACGTCATTGTGGGCTAACAAGTTGTGTTTTTAGGGTTACCGTGTTACAAAAGAGCAATTAATAGATTTAAAAACAACTGAGAAGCAAAACCTTTCCAAAGTGTGGGCGTGGCACCTCAAATGCCAAAAACACATTCAAAAGCCCATATCTTGGAAATTAAGGCAGTTAATGTAATGAAATTTAGAACATGGCTTCTAATTTATGTAACAAACACTTTTGCAATACGAGAGCATGTCTGAACAACGGGGCGTGGCACCGCCCATACGAAAAATCAAAAATGACAAATTTTGGTTTAACAAAAAATTTAAAGCTCTTTTTTATAGCACTTCTATAGCAGGTAAAATTGTAAAACTGGGTAAATTGAAGTGTATTGTCTGAACCAATCTTTTAGCAAAATGTGGGCGTCATTAAACAACGGGGGCGTGACAATTTCCATAGATTAAAAAAAGTTAAACAGCAGAAGAAGGTGTGGTTTTGAACAAGATTCCACTCAACGAAGCAGTTACCACAAACAGAAGCTGACAAGATTTACAAAAAATTGGTCAAGTGGGTTCGGACAGACGGGTTTCCCTTTGGGTACGGAACCTTAAAAAGCGCTTAATGAATGGAAGGATGCTCTACAGGAAAATGTGCTGAGCTGTTAAACCTCTTTTCAACTTGTTAAAGCATCAAAAACTACCTTCAGCATAAAAAAAGAACCCTGACGCAAAAAATTTGCTGCACATATTCCCATAGTTTTTTTATGAACTGCGCTCAAGGTGAGGCATCCACCCAGCTGACGTTCGTTCGTCAAAAACTTCAGCGCATATACATCAACGAAACTTCCTTCCGATGATTCACTTATTCAAATTAATTTAATCCTAAGCCCACTGATGAGACTTCTACTCCATGACTAAGTAATTTCCTCCCCGTTCTGATATACAGACGGGAAATAAATAAAATCCGGAAGAAACCAGTGTCTTCCATATACCTCCAAGGAAGGGGGTAGCTCGCCTCCTATCGAGAAAAAACAAAAAAAAGTAACGCAGCACCGTCGAGCTGAAAATTATAATCGAATGGCACGAAGAACACCAGGATAATGCTAATGGCTGCCATACATCACAGTATCGGGTTCGGGTATCCGTCGTCCGTTTGTCCTTATTCATTTTCCCCAAGAAAGATCTGCACAATAAGAAACTGCTGCATTACCAAGGAAATCAGTTTATCCTTCTAAATCGCTTCTGGAGATTCTCTAAGCTGTATGAACTTGTCTTTCAATTTCATCTCTGCTTGTGTAGTGTACCCTTGGCCTGCGTCCTTATATACTCGTATTTGCCGGGAAAAGAAAATTGAGCGTAATTTCCCTTCAAATGAATAAAGAAAGAACAAAGAAAAAAAGTCGCCACGAAGGATACAACCAGTGGAAATTGTGTTTTGTGGGTGGACAGTGGAATTGAAATTTTAAATAGACTCTATTGCGTTAATGAAGTTATTTCCCTTATTGCTTGGTTGTTCTTGTTTTGCTTTTGCATCCTTAATGCCGAAGGAAATATATGTCCGCATGAAAAAAAGCGAATGAAGTGATAATCGGTTTAGCAAGCTCGCTCGATGGGTGAGAGTTTTTTTCATATCGCGATGAAAGGAAATGCACTAGCTGTTGGTTGCGTTCCATTAGGTAGTGGGCAGCTAGCGCTGGATTGAGCTGATCTAACGGAAGAGAGCGGACGTTAGGTTTTGTTTCACCACTCAGTTGTAAAAAAAACCTCCTTAGTATCTAGTTTAGTAAGTCTGACAGCTGTCTGACTAGATGTATCTTGGTTTTCATTGGCTAAAATCGGTCATGTGAGCAGCTGTTTAACAACTCTTCGTACCTACCACTTCTTTGAATTTTTTAATTATTTATCTGCCCACTTTTCATGGATTGCCACAAAAGCGTTCCCTAACTTTAACATAAGTGCCTCTCTCTGTGACAGAATTTATTCCCACCACTGCCATTTTGACAGCCTTTTCCATTCTTACTATTTACAAAATTAAAGAAACAAACCTCTTGTTGTTGTTGCAAAATTTTACAGCTTTGCCGAAATGTTTGGAATATTGTGACGCATCTGCGTAGGGGAAACGAAAATGCAAAGCACTTGTGGCGCAATCTTAGACTTGAAGCAACGTCATGCAGGTGTTTACTCTTTTGTCTATGTCTCTTGATACGTAAAGAGAATGCAAACAACTGGAACTAGATGGCGCCAGCACTGCCGCTTGGCCCCTTTTTTAGCCTCAAGACCCGTAGGCCCCCTTTTCAGTTTAAGCGTAGTACGCTGCTCGAGCTAAAATAAATGAAATTTTATCTGGTCTCCAACTTTTCTCTCCAAACATCAACTAAAGTGCTAGCTAAATTTTGACATAGAGTACGCCGTGGATAAGTGTCAGAGGAAACAGCTGTTCTTTGAAAAAATTTCCTTCAAAAATTTAATTCTCTCTTATTTCAACTATTTCTGATTTTAGGTACTACTCGTCCATGTAATAATTAAAAAAAGCTCATCCTTGCATACTTTTCCGCAACAGAACAACAAATACCTACACAAAGATCTGTCGCAATTTAACTTGAGAAAATGTACCTACACGGTTAAAAATCCTGGCGTTAATTTTAATATTTTTGGGGTTGTATATAAGTCCATGCCGAGAAAATATTAAAATTTAATATTTTGCATATATTGGAATTAAAGATCTAATAAAAGATTTATTTATTTTAAATAATTTCTGCTATTACAAAATATCTCTGCAATATTAAATTTTAATATGGGTGGAGATGGGTTTCAATGCAAAAGTATTTAAATTCAACCCTTATTTACATTGAAATATTAAAAAATTTAATACATTTGTATTAGAATTTAATAAACTACAGATTAAAATGTAATACTTCCACCTCAAATTCAATACTTCTTTCCTCTTTATAAACCCATGGAATATTAAAATATAATACAATCTTATTATATTTTAATAGTTCTTTAGATTCGATTTAAATATGTATGGGATATATTTCAACACCGACAATATTTTATTTTAATATTAATTTTATTGGTTTAAAATATAGCAATACATATAAAAAATTGTAGGAAAATGCCCGATGTCCTTTAAAATAATACTGTAGAGTGCCGCTGTGCTTCCTTTAGTGTTACATTTTTCTAGAAATTGAAATGAAGGAGAACTCATAAATGCCCAAATCATCTAATTAATTATTCAGTCAATTACTTACTTTCTGAGGCAATGAACTCGAATCTCTAGACAGCCCTTATCTTCAAAAGCAAAATCCACTAGGAACATCTCTGCGCTTCACAGCTTAAGAAAAAAAAGCAAATATTATAAACTCTTACAAGAATATTTTGAAATTAAAGTTACTTACTTGTAAGAAGAATATTCTCATTGGATATCAATGTAACCCTCCAGCATGACTTTCACTTATTTGTATTTTTAAAACAATTTTATTTGAAGAACTTTATCCAAATAATCAACTCCATTGAAGAGGACGCTTAAACTAACTGTAAATTCTTAACCAAGCGACAAAATAATATATTTGGGTACAAAAGTAATACCGATATATTTAAATCTAATCAGATTCTGTATTAAAACCAAATACAAATGTATTGAATTTGATGGCTTTAATAAGTTCGTATTAGCATGTAATCAGGGTAGATGTTATATTTCAGGTCAACTATAACTTAATTGTAATAAGTTCTTGATTGAAATATTATTTTAATAGAGAACGGGTTCGATTGTAGAACAAAAATACTGGATTTTAATCTTTAGAGATTAAATTTCAGAAAATTCGTATTGAAGTGAGCATTTTAATGAAACAATTATTAAATTTCTATATGAATACATTACAAAAAAATTTTAATAAATTGGAAATATTGAAAACTAATTTTTCGTGTATTGCATAGACCTGTAATACTGCGGATGTATTAAAAAACACCCTCATATTTTTAACCGTGTACCAATTAAATGGGCACGCTAAATTTTGACAGACGCAGGAAGCACATTCTGAAACAAAAGTTTGATTATTTAGCTTGAGCTGCATACCCCTCAGCTAAATGGGTTCGCTTAAATTAAGCTCAGCTAAATTTTGGACAGAATTTTGTATGGGAGCGAAAATTTAGCTGGAGCAGCGTACTAAAGCCCAGTATGAAGTTCTAGCAAAGCTAAAATTAAGCGCCTCTCCAATGTTTCTCTTCACCACTTCGCTTAATGCTCGCTTAATTTTGACAGTGTAAGTCCCGTCAAAAAAAAATTATTGACTTGCTACTGGGGACGTTCAAGTATCTAGTTTAGTAAGTCTTGAAATTTTGTTGCGAGTACCGATATTTTCTCTGATCTGTCAAAATTTAACTGTGGAAAAATGTATTTTGCATTCACACGCTTACTCAAATTCTGTAGAGATTTTTTGTACAGTGGGTTACAAATTTAGCTTGAACTGCGTACTGCTTGGCTTAACCGCTTTGCTTAATTTTATCTTTGGAGACATTTTTGTATGGGGGCTTAATATAAGCGCGAGCAGCATACAAGGCTTAAGTATGAAATTCAAATTATACAGTTTTTCAAAACGTATGCCAATGACAAGAAGAAAACAAAAGAAGTTGAAGAAGTCGAGTTATTTCTGTCGCTTTATAAAATGCGAAAGTGTGTTCCTTTTTTTTAACAGAAACAGAAGCCCATCTCACATTTTTTACTTTCACAGATGATTCGAGACGGATCCACCCAGTACGATTTTAAAAAGTTCTCCTTCTGGTCAAGCTTTAACTTATTCTTCCAACACTTTATTTGCGATATACTGATTCCTCTAACAACGGAGATCGGGAATCTGGGGGTTATCTGTGTCTGAGAACCGAATTTTCTTTCCCATTTCGACAGCATAATTAACAGAGGTATGCAACTCTACACTCGGCTTTTTAAAACGCTGATCCAAAAGTATTCTCAACGTTGTCAGGGTCCTCTAAAAAAACAAGACGCAAATTGGGGATAGTGGCGAAAAATGTCTCACAGTTCATAGAAAAGAAAAAAACACAACCGAATGCAGGGGATCTTTGACAATGTCCTACCTCTGTATAGTTACATAAAAAAAAGGAAAGGCGGCAGTGGGCTATTTAAAAAAGAAGCAGTCTGCACTAAGCGGTCTGTTTCTACAAAAATTAAGCACGCAAATAATTTCACCATGAATGCATATATTTTATTTATTTATAAACTCATCCACTTTCTTACTAACTTATTCATTAGTTTATCTGTCATTCATTTGCTGAACCTAATTCATCTAAAGGGTTTCCAATAAGAGGTGTTATTGTGAATGACCCGCCTTTTTTGGGTAGCTGTCACTTTTGAAGCTTTTGTTCTTTGACATTTGATAAGTAGAAACTACGCCATTACTAAAAATGGAGCGATACACCCTTCAACAACGCATTGAAGTTATTAAAATTCACTACAAAAATGGTGAAAATCTTGCAGTCACAGTTCGCAAAACTAAAGCATTTTTTGGTCGTTGTGAAGCACCTTGTCGGACCGCAATACAGAAATTGGTGGAAAAATTCGAGCTGTTGGGACAAGTTAGTGATGCGAAGAATAAAACCCGTGCACGTCGCTCAAGAACAACTGAGAATATTGCTGCTGTAGCCCAAAGTGTTGAAGAAAACCCAGGTTTGTCCATTCCTCGTCGTTCTTTGGAATTAATGATTTTTTATGGTCGGAGTTGGATGGTATTGATCTGGACAACGTCTACTTTCAACAAGACGGCGCTACGTGCCACACAAGCAACGAAACCATTTATCTTTTACGGGAAAAGTTTCCTTTGGGGCCACGTGAAAGATAAGGTCTACGCCAACAGCCCAGCGATTCAAGACCTCAAAGATAAAATTCGTGAGGCTATCGAGGATATAGGGCAGCCACTTTACGATTTGGTTATGGAAAATTTCATGAAAAGGATATGGTCCTGTATGCGTGCTCGTGTTGGCCATTTGGCTGATGTTGTTTTTCACTATTAACGGCATACCTTCGTCTTTATTATGAAATAAACATCCGATCATTTATCTAAAAAAATAACATTTTTCTTTGCATACCAAAATAACACCTCTTATTGGAAAGCCCTTTACATCTATTTGTCACCTTCCACATTTTTTTTGATGTCATTCCTGTCAATTTTTTTACATAGTTCGCTTGAAACTTTTTATCTTCGCAATTACAATAGGCTGCCAAAAATAAGTACAGCGACATTTATTTTATTTCACTAGCAGCCGTGTCTATTAATCACCCCGGCGATAAGAGCGCCTCCAAGAACAACGCGGGCAGCATTGCTCGCTAGTGCGTCATTTCGCAATATTAGGAAATCATCCGTCACACAAGTTTTTGGTTAAACATTTTACAAGTTTTAGGTTAAACAATTTAATTTTTATTTGTTTTATGAGTAAGTTTTCTTAGGCTAAGTTTTTTTTGATAAATTAACTAACTTCTATTGACAATTCGAGATCACAGTTATTTGCTAAAATATATTTACGAGATGCTTTTCTGACTTTTGAGAGGCTGGTTCATTGTGCTGTTGATCCAGTTGACGAAGGACGACACCCTGACGAACACGGAGGGGGCGTTTGCCTGGCCGCAGGGCATCTTGCCCCAGGACACGATGCCGATGATGGTGGACTGGCCAAAGTACATGCTCCTCTGGACGAGAGGACCGCCCGAGTCGGCCGTGCAAATGCTGTTGCCGCCGTCCAGTGGCCCCGTGCAGAGGTTGGTTTCGTGCAACGACAGCCCCAGCCGGCCGAGAACGCCTTCGCAGAGGTCGAGGTCCAGAATCGGCATGTCGGTGGCCTGCAGCTTGTTGGGGAATGACGGCACTGCAGTTGTGGAGGTGTCGCCCCAGCCGTAGAGCGTTGCCTCGCCATAGGGCAGATCGTCTTGCTTGGGCAGCTCAATGGGCTGCACGAAGTTTGTGAATTTGAACGGCGTCTCGGTGTAGATCAGAGCGATGTCGTAGGGGTTCACGCCACCCAAAAACAGTTCGTGGGTGACAAACTTATCGATGCTGCGACGCTGGATGTTGCCACCCTCCTCCTGCGAGTGGATGTCGTGGCAGCCGGCAACCAGAACCGAATGCTCCAGTATGTGCACTGAGTCAAGGCAGTGGGCGGCTGTCAATATCCAATGTTCGTTGATGATCGTTCCGGCGCAGTAGTGCAGCGATCTGTCGCCCACCGACGTCATCTGAATGGAGACAATGTACGGCGCCGAGTGTGGTCGAGCCTCCCGCTTGTCCAGGAACTCGATCGGCCAACTACGACGTTGCTGGGATTTCTTCAGGTACTCCAACCGCGCTGGGTGCGGGTGCAACTTGCCCGACACGTTCGACCCCACGACCACCATCAATGTGATTAGTATACAGAGAAAAATTAGTACGATTATCTTCGGGACTGATAACATTTCAAAAAGCGCGAGCTCCAGCGTTTGTTACTTGCTATACCGTAGGTCCACGCTAAACGAAGTCTGGTATGACTATGCGGTTCGCAACAGGGCTGTGCGAGCTTTTATAGCTCTCTCTTCGGTGAGTAAGCGAGCGTAAGCGCGAACGTAACTCAACGAGTTGTGCGGGAGGTTTTCGACTTCCTTAGGATTTGAATTGTAATTCGAATTATATTCTTGGAATATGGTGGTGTCGGTGAGGGACGTGCAAATTCCATTCCAGTGAGCCATGGCTACGAGTGATCACTGTGAGGTGCTTCCCGGTTGAGTGTTCTGTTCTAGGGAATTCACGTTCGTTTGCTTATCGCCAGTTTTGATGATTGAAAGAGGCACGCGCTGATAAGGTGGTTTCGGTTTCAATCGAAAACGAGTTTTAACTTGCGAAATCGTCGAGTATCGGTGTGGGTGTTCGCACACCTGACAGGGGATGTTCCAAAGGTCCACGCACGCAGAACATAATGTGGCACATCCATCATAGGTCTTATCAAATGCTTGACAAAGTGCGTGTCAGCGAAAAGAGTTTTGATAGCGGAAGCTGACTGTTCGTGTTTTATTACGTTCTTAAGCTAGTTGAGCTGTAAAGAAGGTCTCGTGTTGTTGGTGCTATTTGTTTTTTAAAAAATAAACGCCAAACAAATAGAATCGCTCGTACGAAAAATAGTTGTCGCAAAGAGCTGTCAAAAATAAATACATGTGTACACAGGACCTGAGCAGCAGCTTTAATGGAGAAGTTTAGGAATAGCCTTCTGAAGGAGTTGTATATCACAAGGAGCAGTCTAACAGAAAGAGTTATAGTCCGAAAGGAGTTGTTCAACAGAAAGAGCTGTATAACAAAAAGAACTGTCCACCAGAAAGAGCAGTCTACCAGAAAGTAGCTATCTGTCAGGAAGAGCTACCAGAAAGAGCTGCCTATCAAAAAGAGCTGTCTAGCAGAAGGAGCTACCTGTCAAAAAGAGCTGTCTACTAGAAGGAGCTGCCTAACAGAAAGAACAAAAGCTGTCCGCCAAAATAAACTGCATTCCAACAAGAACTATATATCAACAAGAGCAGAAAGAGTTATAGACCAAAAGGAGTTACAGAATGAGATGCCTACCACAACGTTCTTTCTACCAAAAAGAGCTGTCTACCGAAAGGGACTGTCTATCAAAAAGAACTGTCCACCAGAAAGAACTGTCCACCAAAAAGAACTGTCTACAGAAAGAGCTATATACCAAAAGGGGCTGTCTACCAGAAAGTAGCTATCTGTCAGGAAGAGCTACCAGAAAGAACTGCCTATCAGAAAGAGCTGTGTAATAAAATGAGATGCCTACCACAACGTTCTTTCTACCAAAAAGAGCTGTCTACCGAAAGGGACTGCCTATCAGAAAGAACAGTCTACCAGAAAGCAGCTGTCCGTCAAAATAAACTGCACACCAGCAAGAACTATATATCAAAAGGAGCAGTTTAGCAGAAAGAGCTACCTAGAAAGACATTTCTATAAGAAAGAGCTGTCTACCAAAAAGAGCTGTGTAACAGAATGAGATGCCTACCAAAACATTCTCTCTACCAAAAAGAGCTGTCTACCAAAAGGGGCTGTCTATCAGAAAGAGGAGTCTACTAGAAAGAGCTGCCTATCAGAAAGAGCTGTCTACTAGGAAGAGCTACCTATCAGAAAAAGCGGCGTACCACAAGGAAATGCCTACCAAAAAGAACTGTCTACAGAAAGAGTTATAAAACAAAAGATGTTATCCTCTATTCAAAGTCGAAAAGCTGTCGAAAACGAGTTGCTCCGATTTGAGATCACTAACCAAAATCTAGGTGAACTTAGACGATAGACTGCCAACTCTAAGAAAATTAGAGTGCTTTGTCTACAATCTAGAAATTACGCTCTTGAAATTTTCAGATTTCTATAGAAATATTCGCCGAAGTGACATCAACGAATTTGACTTAAGAATCAACAAAAAGGAAACACATTTTCGATAAAACTTCAGATGACGTATAGGTCCGCATTAGACCAAAAATGATTAAGGGTTTCACTTTGATATTCGTTTATGTTGTTGATGCTTTTGACAAATGGCACAAAACGTCAAAACTTCTTTTTCACAAATTTAAACGCACTCAAACAATTTATTATAACAAAAATGGCTTACTCTGCTATGTAGTAAGTCCAAAACTCATAGAATACGTCGCATCCATTTTGTCGCCCGCTTTAAGTGACAGATGTATAGATTACACACAAACTAATGGAAGAAGACCAATAAGCAACGCATTACGCTGATGGATGCGACGGATAAAATAGGTTTACATTCTACTTTTTTGTTTCGTTGGCAGTTTTTACAAAGCGGGCGCTTTTCGAAGCCCATTTCTTTCGCTATATTTTTTATTTAAACGTCAAAAATAAAATTGTAGCTTAACAATGGCAGATGTTATGAGCAGTGGACACAGTTAAGAATTTAGTTATCTTAGGTCGACTAGATTGTTTTGGACTAGACGTAACATGAACACAAAAACTTGGTCGGGAACGTCACTGTTCCAACGTCAGCCACATATGCGAACTGTCAACTTAGTACTCAGTCACGAATTTCTTGACTAGATTCGTCGGCTGCCCTCCATAAATGTCAACTGAAACAGCTTCTCATGTGACTGATTTCCCCCAATCAAAACCGAGATACATCTAGTCAGACAGCTGTCAGACTTACTTAACTAGATAAAGAACGTCCCCAGTGTCTTAAAACAGTCAAAAATTCCTAATACTGTTTCCCACTTTTTTAAGGTTTATTTTTTAAAATTGGCAAGACTCATTCAAGTGGCAATTAATTTGACAGATGACAGCAAAATTTTCTTTGCCTTATTTTTCAGTTTCACCATGGGTAGATTTTTAAACAAATCTTTGTTTCAACTGCGTAAAACTGATTTGTTTTGTTGCAAGTAGTTAAGCTGTCACTTGGTCTTTTCTTTTTTTTCATTTGACACTGGAACTATTTATTAATTAATAGAAAAATAAAAGTAGTAGTTGCAACTAGCATCAAACCTTGAAAAAAGTGACAGTCCAAACTGACAATCACAAACAAATCTGAAGGCGGTTGACAGCGACTGTAAAAAAAATTCTGTGCAATAAATATGCGACGGATTTGGTAGGACTGTTCGTTGCATCGTTAAATACGCGAGCGTTGCCGTATTTATCGACGCAATGGATACAACGGTTTTTTTTTTAGTTAAATCCGTGACTGGGGATCTGAATAATTCACGGATAGAAAAATGGTCGAGAAAACAAAATGGCGCAATTTGACAAACATTTAGGGTCCAACTGCAAGACAATTGGTATTGTCGGTTTATTGGCACCAATAAATTTTTGTTTTGTAACAAATACGATGACACTCTAACTTTCAACCGACGTCAGCACTGAATGACTGGTGAATTGTTGATTCATCGCCTTTTTCACCGTTTATTTCAGCGTGAGTTGCTTGAATGCTATTTGTATGCTTAGATCCCTTTTTATCGGTCCACCACATTTGAAATTGCAAACGGTATCTGTTTCACCAACAAGTTCAAATATTTACCACTTAGTTGCAGCACGACAAGCTCAAAGTCTAAATTCTAATCAGTAATCTTTTATCACTTATCAGTTGCATACCTGTCACGCTCACGAGACATTTTTGATTTTAATCGCAGTCTTTATATGACATACTACTTGTCCATTAGATTGTAAAACTTTTACAATCTACTGATACGAGTATATAAACCGCACACTCACACATCTCGAAAGGGTTCTTGCGATAAGCTATGAAAAATACCTAAAGACCTGTCCCTCTTAATAAAAACTCTATGAAAACGTTCAACTAAAGTGACAAGATCTCGAGTTCTAAACGTGTTTCATTTAAAGGCCGACGACTTTGTTGACACTGATCAAGACCTAGCAGCTGTTTGCTGTGAAATCTTATCAGTTCATACTTTATTTCAGTTCGATTGACTTATTTCGATTGTTATCTCGGCAAAGTAAAGTATCCTCCGTATGAATGCGCACTTCTAGACATCAGAATTCATAAGCAAAGACAGCCGAAAGAAGCTTAAATCCAATAAAACGACTCTTCGCTTATGTCAAACTGAAAGCTTTGCTCGACTCGCTTACTCTGTTCGCTTTTAAGAAGTTCGATAATGGCGGATTATAGCGCGAGATAAGATAAGCATACAGTGGCCCAAGACCTGAAAAGCTTCGACTGCGGAAGTTGGTGTTTTATAGGAAAAATTTCGACGGCGTGGTTTTTGTTTTTAGTCGCTCCATCAACATTATTGTAAATCTGTCCTTTAGTAGAATTGCGCTTGTGACGTCTTTCTAGTCCAGAAACTAGGTCTGCATTCAAATTTAGTCAAACTTTGACTAAAGTTTGACTAAATTTAACTAATCGTTAGGAAAGAGACCTATGACCTAGTTAACTAAGAAGTTTGACAGCAGTCAGAGAGCGCGTTTGCTACTTTTTTCATTGACACAGACTGATCAAGTGACAGTCTTCTATCAGTTGACGTTTACGAATGAAGACAGTCACGAAATTCCTCCTGAGTACTCATTTGACATTTCAAAATTAATCGCAAATCAGATATATTTTGTGGAATTTAAATGGCCGCGTTCAAAGATAGACAAGTATCACATTGGGGACATTCAAGTAACTAGTTTAGTCAGTTTGACAGCTGTCCAACATTTCATTTCCAAATGTCTGTGCAATTATCTCACAATGTGGATGACATTGTCGTTATTGGCTGAACACAAACGATCTGTCACTGAAAAAACAGCAAATTGCCTATGGAGACGTTCAAGAATCTACTTTAATAAGTCTGACAGCTGTCTGACTAGATGCATCTCGGTTTTGATCGGCTGAAATCGGTCAAATGAACAACTTATTCACTTGACGTTTATAGACGGGAAGCCAACGAATCTAGTCCAGAAATTCCTGACTAAGTACTAAGTTGACAGTTCGCATATGTGGCTGACGTAAAAAAAGTGACATAACCGACCAATCTATAGTTTTTGCGTTCAGATTACATTTAATCCAGATCAATCTGTTTTCAAAAGAGAAATAGATTTATAAATGTGAGTGAGTACTCGTTTGACATTTCGATCGGTAAAGTCTGTCAGAAATCAGAAATATTTCGTGGAATTGAAATGATTGACAGATAGAAAGCATACCACAAATAGAGAAACGTCTAGAGCTTCATACAGAAAAAACTCAAATGAAGTTTGGTTTCGTTGTAAGTTTCTTATCCACTCCGAAAAGTTATTTTTTTTCCCGCTTGTCTCTTGCAAATGAAGTCAAAGTGGTGAGCCTGACGGGACATACAACTCCTGCTTCCTGTTACCGAATTTCTTAGTGAACTATCCGAGAGTGGAATTGGTACTTGTCGTGGTGAACAACTGGCATGTTACGAGCTCTTTTAGGGCTTCTGTTGGTTGCATATACGTCTTCCTTTGAAAGCTTAGTTTAAAGCGAATTCGTCTGTGATCCCATAGGGTTGCCTCGTCTCCCTCCCTCGTTACCTTCGATTTCTCTGTTGAGAGCGAATGAGTGTACAAGACGCTAGAGTGACACTTTCTGTCAATTTTTTTAGTGACATTCTGAGACTGTTATTTTGTGGGCAATTGCAACTTGTGACGAGGCAGCTCCGAATGTAATGGACCGCATCGAATTTGGATTCCCTAAACACCCAAGGAAGCAATTACGACTTAAGCTGTTATCACAATGGATCAATATTGACCTGAGTGTGGCGCGGAATACTTCTCGTCGACCCACTAACCTTAGCTGTTAAATAAAGAGGACAAGTATCCCCCTTTCACTATTTTTAATACAAACGGCTTGTTTTTAGAAGAATGAATGTCATAGCTTCGCACTTTAAAGGGCTTTTTGACGGATGCCAATTGTCAGGTACATTATATCCTTTACATTTTCCTTGGTTATCCAGTTTGTGTCACTTTATTCAATCTTTCGACCTTTCGAGGCCAGGTTTTCATGCGAACTTATGGGAAAATTTGTCACTTTTTACTATGCAACAGTAACCCCAATGTCAAGCTCCAACAAATTGAAACCCCTTGAACTTGCAAGTTTACAAACAAGGCCCAACTTTAACGATCGCAGAGGGAAATCCCCAAACCACCAGTCCAAGGCACGTCTTCATTAACATATTTCGCTGTTATCACTAAATCAAAACACACTTCATCCGTTTGCTCATTGTGCAGACAAAACTTTTGATCTGAATATAAAAACAGGGGGTTGACATAATTAAAACGTACTAAAACCCTCTATTCATGTGTAAAGATGTTCAATCCCTTCGAATAGTGTCGTAAATCTGCTCGCACTCTTGCTCCTGGCTGATTTTAATTAAAACAGCCAGAGCACTTGACTCTGTTGTCGTCATCGCGGCATACTGGCACTTGGAGTCGGATTTCCCCAAAAAAACACACAGACATAAATAAAATCTATCCATCTCTGGGTGAATGCGGTGGAAGGGTTATTATCGTGAGTTCGCTGCCGGCATTTCATCTAAAAGGCCAAAAACATTGTGCTCGGAAAGTAATTAAAGAATTTCAATGGCATCCCCATTGCGGAATTTATCCGAGTGTCTGAGGGTGAAACTGGAAAGAAAAATCCACAACGAGTCGGGTATTTTTTGACAATTTTTAGAAAGAAATACAGCAATTGAATTTGGTCGCATATTTGCAAGTTTAATTTCGCATCAGGCGAGAATTTGGGTTTAGGTGAAAGAGGGAGTTGGGTTTGTCCACACAAAAACCATTAAACAAACATGATCGAATGATTTAACCGTTTTAGGCTTCTTTTTGTGGGGTTTTTTCAAGTCTTTCTCAACAAGCTTCTCTTGAAGCCTTTAAAAGAGAATAAAAGAGAATATCCGGCAAGAATGCGAAGACCTATCGCCGGCAGTTCTGGTAAGACTGATGCAAAATGACGTAAATCATGCCCGAATGGTTATCAATTCTGGCGGACATCGACTAAATGGAAAAAACCGAAGCCATATCATTAACATAAACAAAGGCAGAACCAAAGTTGTTCATTCATAAAAGTTGCCGCCAAAGAACATCGGGTGACAAATTTCGCGCCACCTTGTGTAAGTACAAGGAGTTTGAAATTCGGCCTTACCAATAATCAACTTTAGTCTGGCAGTTTATGCAAAGACCCCACACTTTCCAAAATCCCTTTACCAATAAACAAATATAGTTGCCAGAATATCGCTAACTGTAGGGTTAAATGTTAATGTTCAGAAACATTTATGTTTATCTCGGGCATTAGCTAAATAAATCCTCCCGAAATGTCATTTTGAAGAGGAGTGTTGCCCAACTATCCTAAATGATGGTATGGAATTTCGTAATAGGAGCAAATTTACATAAGCTGTTGTTCAGCCTGAATGTTTATAATTATGAACTAATTTTAGTAAATCGTAAATGTTTTCTGATTTTATTGGTTGGAATACAACAATGCAAGTGGTTTTAGCAAACACAAATTTGTACAAATGTATGCACAAAATTGGAAAATACCTAATGCACTTTTGTTTTATTTCTAAACACTTACCCCCGTATTATAAACAAAAATATGCACAAGTAAGTTAGCTAGTAGGCATCAGATAGCATACAAAAATTTGACGTAACTGCTGAATAACGAGTTGATAACTTTTACCCAGCGTTTATTAATATGTGGGTTAAAATATGTAGGTACTTCGAATATTTTGACTAAAAGAAATGGTTAGTGCTTCATCTTGTTTAACCGCTAGTGCTTGCTTTATGATTGATTTTCATTTTAGTTTGTAACGAATGCATGCTAAGTAAAAAATAAATTTGATATAAGTTTGGGATCTTTCCAAGAATTTCCAAGTCGCTAAGAGAATAAAATATCTGTTCATTTACCCTCTTATTAACAAACGCTGCGTAAAAGTTATCAACTCGTTATTCAGAAGTTAGCTAACTCATGCACATTTGTTTATTAATACGGTCGTTAATATTGGACAGCTCATACCTGAATACTATTTTTTTTTTTACAATTCTCAGTACCTTAGGCGGCAGGTAGATTTTGGATGAAGGTCTCAAATATTGGTGTGGAAATGGTTGTTGTGAAAAGGTTGACTTCGCGGAAAATATAGATAGAAGAATTGTCAGCATTCAGCAAAATCCATACGAAATAATAAATTTGGGAACTGCTGGAGGAATATCAGGTAGTATGTGCGAATTTAAGATATACAAAGTTCTGTATTACTTGGTGCGAATTCATCTAGGAAAAAAACATGACAGTTTATGTATATGTAGAAGAATGTCCAAGGCTTTATATTTTTTCCCGAATTAAGTAATAAAGCTATGCAATTTTTCAAAGATCAAATTGTATTTATTTTCACACCTCCATATACTTTTGCAAGTACTGTTTTGCAAACGGAAATGAATAAGCAGGTTAATATTTCTTTCGAAAATATTCACTTGCTAACGATCTAAATGTGATC
The DNA here is from genome assembly GCA_948293265.1 of Cheilosia impressa. Classification (NCBI taxonomy): domain Eukaryota; kingdom Metazoa; phylum Arthropoda; class Insecta; order Diptera; family Syrphidae; genus Cheilosia; species Cheilosia impressa. The sequence goes on from OX411882.1 coordinate 1,436,432, forward strand.
TTTAGACTACCAATAAGTTTTGATTTGCATTATCAGCCAACGAATAAATCAAAGCATTCTTATAAACTGTGTTCCGTTTATTGTATAATTTAAAAGAGACCTTATTACGACACAAATTCAGTCATAAATCAATCGTGAAGTATTAGAAAACAAAGGAAAGCGTACTATAAAAAGTACCGAAAATTGTGTCCGATCGAACAATAGGGCATTACTGATTTGTATACGATATTTGACAGATCAGCGGATATTTTGTGCATTTCCTATTTTCTATTTTGTTTTTTGCTTATAATAAGCTTCAAAAAGCCTTCAAAAGAAATCTGTTGGGCAAATTAATTTGCAATTTAAATATTCCTTTTTTTGAAAAAAATCCTCGTTGTGAAATAAACCATTGACCTTGTTTTTCACGAAAACAAATTATGAAATTTGAATTCTGCGATGACAAAAAATGTAATAGTTTCTAAGAAAGTTGTCGCACTAGCAAATGTGGAGGTCTAATTGTTTATTGGTACCGTTTCACTAATGCTGTACATTTTTACTAAATCTGGCAACCAGCTAATCGTCGACATTAGTGTTTGATTATTAGTAAGGCCGATTGAAAATAATCACTCTCCATACAAATCACTCCTTCATTAAATAGACTTGTGATTTTTAAATGAGTTCTGCGATTTTTTAAAGTCCCATTAACATTAACAGAGGTTACTGTCATCATTTTTACTAAAAATTTCGAATGGTAACCCCGGAAAGACGTTCGTAAATCGTCAGTCATTCTTGACAAGACCCTAATACTCAATCACCTTGTTGTTCCACGAAAAAGAGCGAACAAACGATCCAATTTGTTTGCCGCTTCTGTGCCCAGTTCACAGTGAGACCCCGCTCAGTTCTGTCAGTGATGTCAATCTCATCATCGAAAGTCAGGGGTTTCATGACAAATTAAATTCAATTATTAGAATTGACCTACTCAAAAAATATTATAACTCTCCCTTTCACGTCTTAAGACAGTAATTTGTTCCAAACAATGAGGTTTGACAGTCCAAATGTAACTGTCAGAACAACAACCAAAAATGTTTGCTCTTCTCCAACTAAAGCGTTTTCCAATAAGAGGTGTTATTTTGGTATTCAAAGAAAAATGTAATTTTTTGAGATAAATGATCGGATGTTTATTTTATAATACAGAGGAAGCTATGCCGTTGATAATGAAAAGCAACATCAGCCAAATGGCCACCACGAGCACGCATACAGGACCATATCCTTTTCATGAAATTTTGCATAACCAAATCGCAAAAGTGGCTGTCCTCGATAGCCTCACGAATTTCATCTTTGAGGTCTTGAATCGCTGGGCTGTTGGCGTAGACCTTATCTTTCACGTGGCCCCAAAGGAAGAAGTCGCAAGGTGTCAAATCACAAGATCTCGGTGGCCAATTGTGATCACCTCTTCGAGAGATAACACGGTCCGGAAACTTTTCCCGTAAAAGATCAATGGTTTCTTTACTTATGTGGCACGTAGCGCCGTCTTGTTGAAAGTAAACGTTGTCCAGATCAATACCATCCAACTCCGACCATAAAAAATCATCTCCCAATTACAAAGAACGACGAGGAATGGACAATCCTGGGTTTTCTTCAACACTTTGGGCTACAGCAGCAATATTCTCAGTTGTTCTTGAGCGACGTGCACGGGTTTTATTCTTCACATCACTAAGTTGTCCCAACAGCTCGAATTTTTCCACCAATTTCTGTATTGCGGTCCGACAAGGTGCTTCACTACGACCAAAAAATTTAGTCTTGCGAACTGTGACTGCAAGATTTTCACCATTTTTGTAGTGAATTTTAATAATTTCAATGCGTTGTTGAAGCGTGTGTCGTTCCATTTTTAGTAATGGCGTAGTTTCTACTTGTCAAATGTCAAAGAATAAAAGCTTCAAAAGTGACAGCTACCAAAACAGCGGGTCATTCACAATAACACCTCTCATTGGAAAACCCTTTATAATAAAACAGCTGCCAACCACCTCAAAATCCACGGCCAACATTGCATTTGCAAAGAAAGCAAAATGGCGGCCATCTAAATGATACTATTTTCCATTCCTAAGAACTTTAAAAATTATGAGGATCAACCGCGATTTTCGGTCGGCCTTCTTAAAACTCGCCTCAGTCAAATAAAAGTTGTACAAAAATACATTCCCTTTTAAAAATCCTTTGGACCACCCTGTGAACGTGAAAATGTGTTTTCTTTCGCCGCACCCCAAATAATTAAACGGAGACTATTTACTTGTGTTGCCCAATCTTTAAGTGGCTTTGCTACATCCGAAAGGGCACCCTATAATGAATTATGACGCAATTCAAAAGAAAGAGCTTTTATGTCGCACTTCAACTCCTTCACTTTTATTGCCTTCTTTTAATTAGCTCGATAAGATAGCAAATAAGAATCGAAAACATTTCTAGGAAGCGGTCTTTTTATCTAGCGGCAGTACGCCCGAGCAGCTCCAGTAGCAGTTAGAAGTCAATCAGGTAAGTATCGCCTCGCTGGAATATACCAACCGCCATTTAATTTGGAAATCTTGTCGCAAATCTTTAGACGAAACACCACCGCTGTTATTGTTTTAATTTAATATCGTCTGATTTGCATTCGGATTCGACATGGCGAACAAGGTGAAGTACGCGTTGGTCCTGCTGATGGTGCTCGCCTACAGTGCGTCCAGTTCAGTTGGCGTGGCAGAACAGGCGCGCATTGCAGGCGGTACGGATGCGAAGGCAAATAGTGCGCCCTTCGTCGTTTCGCTGCAACAAGTTACGAGCCAGGGCAACACTCATTATTGTGGCGGCACCATCATCCACGCGAATTGGGTCGTGACCGCCGCCCATTGCCTCTCGTCCAAAACCATAGTCCTGAACTCGGTGCTAGTAGCTGGTAGCATCCTTGTGAGTGGAGCAGCGAGCACAGCCCAAAAGCGGAATATCAACTTCTACGTGGTGCACGAAAACTACTTTGGCGGCACGGCGCCATACGACATCGGACTGGTTTACACGCAGCAAGCATTTACATGGACGTCAGCTGTAAAAGCTGCTTCCCTGCCCAACGCCAACGCCATTCCGACCGGAACTGCATCGCTCTACGGATGGGGCAGTACGTCGACGACATCCGTCGCCAAATATCCTTCCACCCTGCAGGTAAACATTTACACAGTCCGATAAGAAGTGACGAGTGAATTTAATTTTCAGACTGTCAGTTCGGTGCCAATCGTGACGTTGTTGCAGTGCGAAAAGGCTCTGGGGACCTCTCTGGCCATCAATTTGCATGACACAAACCTGTGCACCGGCCCCCTAAACGGGGGCATTAGCATTTGTACGTCCGACTCCGGCGGCCCACTAATGCAGTCGGGCACACTAATCGGCATCATTTCGTGGGGCAAAATACCGTGTGGCCAGGCAAACTCGCCGTCGGTTTATGTGCGCGTTTCGGCCTTTAACAAGTGGATTGCTAAGCACCAAGTCGCTCCCAAATAACAGCCACAAATTCAGTTAGAAGCAAAGTGGGTGTGGGGCAGTGGACAATAAATATACGATCAGAGGAATCTTTGTTGTATTTGACTGATTTTGAACCAGTGACAGGGTAGCGTAAGTATGTGCCGAGAGGGATACGAAGAAAACAAGCACGAAACGTGGAGCCATCAACAAGCCATGGAAATCTGGCTGCTATACGTCACTGGGGTATGTTCGGCATTTTGGGCATCACTGCATCAGTTGGCGGAGTCGTCGGAATGAGAAATATTTGAAGTCTTGGGGTAAAACCACAATAAAATTACATGGGATTGATCCAGCTTAAGCCAACGTGCGAGGACACTAAAAATTGGATCAGGATCGATGACATTTTTAAACGTTCAGACGTACTTAAGTGGATTCCCTTTTTTAGGCACCCAACTTAAGCCAACGTAATCGACAAGTTGAAAGAAAGATAAAGATTGTACACCTCAGGGAAATAGGTATATCTAATGAAAGGAATGACTCCGCTGAGGTCTAGGTTCTAGTTCTAGGTCCGACAAATGCACGAAAGCATTACAAATACAGTTCTTCCCAAGCCTCTGTCTGTTGGATGTCGCACGTTCTTCATAAAGAGGTCCTAGTATGAGTAAAAATTATCTGTCAGCTGTCAAATTGACAGTCGCTGGAAAAAGCCTCGGCAAATCGAAAATCAAACCTCTTCAAGATCTTAAATGGACTCGGCGAACCTTGTCACACTTTTCTTCCTCAGTCTCTGTCTGTTGGCTGTCGCAAGTTCTTCGTAAAGAGGTCCAAGAATGAGTAAAAATCATCTGTCAGCTGTCAAATTGACAGTTGCTGGAAAGAAAACTTGGCCAAATCGAAAATCAAACCTCTTAAGGACCTTAAATGGACTCGGCGAACCTTGTCACATTTTTCTTTACTTCAAAAGACCGAAAACTCAACTTGACAGCCTCCTTGTAGCCTGGGACACTCAAGATTTCTTCACTGGTTTGGTTTCAATTTTTATTTATTTTTTGCATAAAAAAGAGAATCGTGTTTGTAAGAATTTTAGCGACAGCTCCGAAGAGGCAGAGTTCCAGGAAAAGCGCCCAAAGAAAACTACTTTTTTAAGGGCCTGACACGCCACCTTCAGAGGTCACTGACAGGTGAAAGTTTTATTATGCGCGTGGCTCTAAAAAAGTAAAGCCCTACCCTAAATTTAGTTTTTTAAGCTTGGGTTTTACGGGTCTTACTTATTGATTTAAAAAATATTAAGGACCGCAACAAGTTTTATTTCACACACCGTAATGTCGACAACTCATTGAATTCTTCATGTTCAAAGTCAAAGTCAAAGTCGAAGTAGAATCTCCCTCAAAACCTTTTTGACTTTAGCAGGGAATCGTTTCTTTTAGAATCGCTACTTTTAAAGATAAATCGTTGCAACGACGCCCGTTTGAAAAGTTTCGTCCTTTCGGTCGCCGATTTTTCAACTAAGAGGTTTGTAATTTTTTAAAACAAACTCACTGAACGTGCCCCAGACTCTAAATAAAAACGGACCGTCTGTAGCTTCCTCTAGAAGACGCATCTGATTTTGAGCGACAGTCTTGAATACTTTCAGCACTTAAGCTTAGCTTCGCTCTTTTACTACAATCGGGCTATCTACCCAAAAGACACCGGTAATCATTAGGCAAAAAGCGCTCGTCTGTTTGGCCCGTTTCTGTACAGAGACAAGTAATCTTCACTTGAACTCTCCAATCCCCTACCACTTTTGGTTATCCGAAAAGAACACAAGTAGAACTTTGCGCCTACCTAATAAGCATTTTTAAGGACTAAACTCACGAGTCACAACGTCACAAGTCATGACCTACTTGATTACAATATACGACTACCTGTGCGAGGACCGAGGAAGCTCCTTGATCCCGTCAAAGCAAAAAAAAAAAAGAAAAACCGACACAATGACACTGCCTCCAGCTTGTTAAACAACAAGCTCATATGGAGACAACTGAAAATTAGATTACACGACTAACAAGGATATACGGCCAGTCAAGGTAAATTTTAATCTACATGCACAGGAGCAGGAGCAGGAGCAGGAGACCAACCCCCATTCCTGTTCTCCGCAATTGTCACGGCACAGCTCTCAAATGAGCCTCTGTCTGCATGGGTTCTTTCGAAGGGGAGATTAGTTGCGCTGCTGCTTCAAGTTGAGGGGCCTCTTCACAAGCTCTTTGCAAAAATACAAACAATTACTTAAACAAATGAAAGCAATTTTATTTCCGTCACAATCATCAGGAGGGTGGGGTCGGCACTCAGCTTGGCACCACTTGGTTGGATGCAATCCACGAGTTAAATGCCGACACAAGCACATACACCGACGGTGAGTTGGCCTGTCCACAGGGCACCTTTCCCCAGGACACTATCCCAATCAGGGTGTTGCCCTGCACAAGGGGGCCGCCGGAGTCCGAGGTGCAAATGCTAACTCCGCCGGTGAGCGGCCCGGTGCAGACGTTCGTGTTGTGCAGGTTCAGTGCCAAGTCGCTTCCGAGGGCGCTCTCACACGTCGCCAGACTTATGATTGGCACTGCGCTGGCCATTTGCAGCGTTGCCGGGTAGGCCGGCGTGGACGACGTCGAAGTGCTGCCCCACCCGAACAGCGAAGCCGTCCCGGTTGGAATCGCACCAGCTACTGGCAGTGAAGCCGGTTGCACAGCCGAACTCCACACGAAGGCGGTCGCCGTGTACACCAATCCGATGTCGTAGGGCGCCGCTCCTCCCACGTACAGCTCGTTCACCACGTAATAGCTAATGGTCAGCGTCTGAGCTGTACTAGAACCGCCGTTCACGAGAATACTGCCGGCCAGTATCACCGAGTTGTACACCACGCTGCTCGACGACAAACAGTGCGCTGCGGTCACCACCCAATTCGAGTTGAGGATAGTTCCGCCGCAGTAGTGGACATTCCCGGAGCTGGTTACTTGCTGCAGCGACACAATGAAAGGCGCACAGTCTGCCGCAGCCGCTGTCCCGCCCACAATCCGCGGCTGAATCCTTCCACTCGAAGTGCACACTTTGAGGAGCAGTAAAATGGCAGCGAGCGCCGCCAAACGAGTACTACGCGCCATCTTTCGCGAAACAAATTCTGTCTATGGCGACGCGCCTCACTGAGTGCCAGCTATTTATCTGACAAGCGCTCCAGATAATGGAAGTTTATCTTAAACAAAAAACTTGACGCGCCGTGATTGAAAACCAAAACGATGTATCGCCGTAATGAGGTTCGGGAGAGGGCTGATTGGCATGCCGGGTGTAATTGCTCTTTGCAAACAAACAAAATGTGACATCGGGAATTTTTTTGCATGTTTGGCTTGTGCGCTTTCCTAGACAATAAATCTGACTTTAGATCGACAAAGCGATGTTTGACAGGAAAAGTCCGAGTCAGGGCTGTCAGTAACAGCTGCAAGGGGTTGCCCCTCTAACAGCCCAGTATAAAACACGTCCGTAATACTGGGTATCAGTCGGTCTAGTGCCCAGTTATTTATTTGAAAACTTAAAATCAAACTCAGACGTCGCCAGATACCACAACCCCCCGAAGTTGGCTATTGGAAACCTGCCTCGAGAGTTAAAAAATTCAGAACTTAACAAAGCTGACGCAGTCATCAATAGGAGCATAGAGGCAGAGCGAAATCACGTCACGTTGCTATACAAAACGTCCTTAAGGAGCATAGAAAAAAATACTATAAAAGCCTAACAGCTACAGAAAAGAGGTGAGGCCCAAAAGATCAGCAAACATTTTGCAAGACTCCATAAAAGCTGCAAGGCAAATCACTCGAAAACATGATATTGGTAAATTTTGTCAGAAATCTAAAAGAACACCGTTTACGACCAGTTTTGGCAGCAAGTGTGTCCTAGAACCGCAGCAGGGAATGTGCTAAACCTTGTTCGCGAGGTCGAAACATTGCACTACTTTTTTTGAGAAGTCTTGCAGGTCTGCAAAAAATTTCCTACGGACATCTTAAGTACCTGCATGTCGAACTGTTCGATATTGGACAAGAAATCAAACAAAAATTGGGATTGATGAAAGAACCAAAAAGACCAAAATCATTGCCAATAGTTCGCTCCTTCTACTGGCCAAAGATTTTTCAACATTCTTCAAATAACTTCGCCTCTAGTCCTGGGGCCAAGGTCGCCACAGCAAAGCGTACTTGCAGGCACCAAGCTTCTCTATAAGTAAAATTTTATTTCTACGCAGTTAAGCGCAGTAAAAGCAAAGCTAGGATGTTGCCATGACAAGAATACTTTCGAAGTCGCAATATTGAATTTTTCTCACCCAAAGAAGATCAATGGAATTTCTGCAGGGAAATACCACACTTGCATAGAAACGAAGCTTAAGACCAACGAGATTTTTTTTTTCTTGCAGCGAACGGAAGGGAAAATCGTCGAAAGACATGCAGTAGCTCGGGGTTTTCTGCAAATTAAATAATAATGATTGAAGGGTTTAAAGAGAGATTGTGTCCCTCAAATTCAACACGAACTGGAGGTACTACAATTTACGATAAAGATCACTGGAATATAACAAAGACGGTAAATAAAGCGATCGACTACAAAATGTGGTTCCTAGAACGCAAATATAGACACAAGGACTTGGAAATGGAAAATGGTAATAGTTGCAATATACAGATCGGCCAGTAGCTCTGAAAAGGAATTTTGTGACTTTTTTAAAGAATACATCGAACAGTTAATAGAAACACAGAGAAGGAGATTTCAATATTGGCTGGTGCCGAAAACATATATATATAAGCGGGAAGTAGAACGAACATTAAACGATAATTGTTTGTAATAACTAATATGGAAAACTCTGCGGTGCATGTGAATGCAAATGATAACAGCCCATGAAAGTCTAGAAATTAAAATTAATGCGGGAATTCATAGATCAAAAGATGCGAACTTTGAAATCGATGTTTTTAGATACAGAAAAGACAAATTTGCAAGAGAACTGCGGCAGTTTAATACGACATACGACACAAACTCTGATATTATCCAAAACGGTAAAAAAAAAGTTTGAAAAACACAGTCAGTAACAATATTGCAAAAAAAAGATGAACTCGGACAATGAAACAAACGAAACCATCCGTTAAAACTCTCAAAGAATTAAAAGCTAAGAAAATTGAGAAATACCAACGGCCGCTCAAAGTTTGCCCGGGAAGTAGGAATCACTTTTCGGATAGTTCTTAAGCGCTTGCAATTTGCGCCCGCCACCACAAAATTGTATTTAAATTGCTTGAGGGGTTTTGGACATTGACAACAGCGCCACAAATCGGGCCCAAAACTATCCTATCCCTTAAGATGCAACCAACCATACACATCCACAAAATTTCATTTAAATCGGTTGAGGCTTTCGGAGGTCGACGGAAGGTATATTCACCAAAATGCCTATAACTCGTATAGCCTATACAGTATACACATACAAAGACCGTATATACCTTCATACAAACCTTGGTATTGACGTCACCTTTCATCTGAAATTTCCAGAAACAAAATTGGCTCAAGCACTAAGAGAACATCAATTCAAACGCAATAAGACTAATTTTGATATTAATGCAGTTAGTTAAAAAAAAAAAACGATATGTGCCTATTTAATCTGAATTTTCGTTTTTCCTAAACCATCCCTGATTCAAGACAAACGAAACGAAAAAAAAATATTCAAATCCGTCGAGCCGTTCTTGATTTTTTACCCGACTAACCCACAGCAATTGATTTTTATATAAATGTGGAAAAAAACCCAAAATGTATTGAAATTCTTGTGTTTTTTCACGCACGCACAACACACGCATACGTTTTCCAATTTCAACCAAACTTCACAAAAATGATATATAGACTAATACCAAGGATGTGTGAAAGTTTGGTTAAAATCGGTAGATGCGTTAAGGCGTGAATCGGCGACAAACGAACACAATTTTAAGGCTCAAGTTTTATATATATCCAAGCCCTTGGAAAGATTCAGTGGTGACACCAGTAGAAAAAGTGGCAAATACCAATAAGAGCGAAGAGTTTCGACCAATAAATACGCTTAGAACAATAGAAAAAGTTATCGAGACGGTGGTTAAAAAGCAACTGATGGAATACGTTGGGAGCCACAACATACTCGTATTATCGATATATCAGTCGGGATTTAGAAAAGATTACTCGTGTGAAACAGCAGTAAGCCATGTTGTAAATCAGTGATTCCCAAAGTGGTCCAGGTGGACCCTCAGGGGTCCACGGGAGACTCGACGGGGGTCTACGTTGGCATGAAAAAAATGTTTACTAGTTTTAAGTGACGAAAATTTATCTGATTTCGATAGTAAAGAACAAATTTTTACCACTCCGAATTTAGGGTTGAAACTCATTCGCCACTCAAGTTTCCATCGTTCTTCACATTTTTTAACGAGTTTTCGAAATATGGTGAAGATGTAGCGGCAGGGGGTCCACCGAAACCTGGCTCATTCTGAAGGTGGTCTACGAGAAGAAAAAGTTTGGGAACCTCTGTTGTAAATGAATGGAAAGAAGGTGGAAAGAGGAAAACAACGATGGCGCTATTCTTAGACTTTAAGCGGGCCCTTGAAACAATTGATAGGGAAATTCTTTTAAAAAAATTATATTTATATGTATGGTGTACAAGATAAGGAGCTGGATTGGTTTTTAAAAAAATAAAGATCACAAAGGACAAAAGTCAATAATAGCGTGTCAGAACTCATCGAAGTGGAACATGGAGTGCCGCAAGGTTCAATATTAGGAGCGTTTCTATTTATAATCTATATAAATGATACACCAGAAATATTAAAATCTTGTTAAATAGTGCTTTACGCTGATGATACGTTCATATATTCAGAAGGTAAAGGCGAAGATGAACTAATGAATGATATTAATAAGTTGATCAATTGGCTGAAAATTAATAAGCTAAAGTTGAACGAACAATAAACAAAGTTAGTGGAAATAAATATGAATGGAACAACAACTATCGAAATTAACGGAAAAAGTATTGAGAACGTAAAGAACGTAAAATATTTGGAAATGATCATTGATAAGGATCTAAAAATTGATGAGCAGATTAAACTGAAAAAAAAATCGGTAAGAAAATAGGATTTTTTAAAAGGATTCGAAAAAGAATTGACTACTTGACGGCTGTTACTATCTACAATACCATAATCAAACCACATTTTGAGTTTTGTTCCACAATATTGTTTTCCTGCTGCAACCGGGGTCAAATCGAAAGGCTGCAAAAACTACGAAACAAAGCTTTGAGGAGCATCCTGAGGTCCAACAGATTTACTGCAATAAGATATAATTTGCTAGACGCTCTTATATCCCTCAACGTTAAACAGAGGTTGGAATTGAATACTCTTTTGACTGTTTTTAAAATAAAATATGGCGATGCGCCAAGATATCTTCTAAATGAGGTCAGACATGTTAGCGAAGCTCAACCTTACCAACTTCCAAATTCAAACGACTTCAGGCTGAGAAGACAGAACTCATCGGGCGCATCTTGGGGACTGTGGCGGGGACTGACTTTCGTCATCCCGAGTGTGATTGCACCTTTAGTCGTTCGACTGATCGGCAATTTATTTTTGAAATGTTTGAAAATTTAAAAAGGAAAATCCGCCGGTTGTCGAATTCTCACCTTTTATGGTAGAAAATATAACCCAATTTCTACTAGCTCCTATTCTTAGCTAATTTTTATAGATCAAGTGGTTTTTGTCCCCCTAAATCTCCTGATTACTTTGTCTGTATTTAGTAACTCGGTTATTTCTAAGCTAACGTGGTTGAGAAGCCTACATCTGTCCATTTGAGCGACCCTTTTAACCTCGTCTGCAAGACCAGAGATCCTAAGACTTTTGACAAACATTTAGCTTTTGAAGGGAAGATACACACGTTTTGCTTGGATCTTCAGACATGAAGCTTATGAGGATTTTGAGACCAAACTTGCTGCACTATACTTATAAAATAAATAAATTGACAGCTAGCTTAACAGTTTCGTCTAGGCCAAGCTTTTTTACAACCCTTTCTTTGTGAGAGTTTTTACTTTTGGGAAGATTGAAAGGAACCTACAAATTTATGGCTGGTCCGAAGTTCTAATTGAGAAGCTCTTCCAGGACAGGTATACCCTCAGACGTGTCATAGTGGGAACAACTTTAAAATGTATTTTTTTTTTAGTAGTCCAGCGGAAAAAACCTTAAGCTGTCTTTTTATTTCTGGGGGATCGACCCTAAGACCCCTCGCTCAAAGCCACTGCGCCCCAACTGCATAGGTATATAGCTGGCATCAAAAGAAGTTAAGTGCTTTTGGTTCGACAAACCAAATACAGACTTGACAGCTTCAACTTTAAGCAGTTTTATACTAAATTTTTCAAAATATTTGCCCAACAACTTTATCCTTTTGTGCAGGATGTAATAGAACAGTAGTTTTGTCTCATGCTATAGCTCTCAAAAAATTTTGACACCGCAAATGAAGAGTTACAGGGTCAAGGTATCCAAGTTGGCTAACTTGCAATCTCAGTACCGTTTGGGAGGTGCCGACGTATTCGTTTGCATGGTAAGCTGAGAGTGAGATGAAGCTGTCCCTTGATGCACAACCGACCAGGTAACATTTTTACAAAACAGACTACAAAGGCGAGTTGAAAGAACTTTCACAGAAAAAGGAGTCTTGAACGACTACCTTCCACAGACCGGAAAGTCTCAATACCAATGGTGGAGAGCACCAGAGTTAGGCTCCGTCAAAACCCTGTAAACAAAGGAGCAAAACTTAATTATGGTAGGTACCTAGACATGTGGGAATTAAAGGAAACGAACAAGTGGACGAGCTGGGCTGGGAATTAAAGGAAACAATCAAACTGATCAGCTGGGCAAAAAAGCTTTGGAAACCCCTGTCCATGAAGCCTTCTGGGTTATTTCTAAATCGGCTTTAAAAAGAGCGAAACCTTATATTGGGAGAGTATCCAAAGTCTAAGGCTGGTCAAAAGACCCATTTAAGCCAAGAGTAAAATAAGCCTTAGTAGTCACGGAATCAAAAAACTGTCCTACCAGTCACCTATTACCTAAACAAAACGCACCTCGACGACTCTCCAGAGCTCCGACTGTGTCTTAAGAAAGACGAAACCTCTGAAGGTATTATTTGTGTATGTCCAAAGGGAAGTTCTTTTTCTGGGTCCTTAAAGAATCAAAAAAAATGTCAAAAGTATCAGCTCAATCCACTAACCCAAAACATTTTCCCGACCCCTTTTTGACACAACAGCGTTCGCGATGTAACATATCGCTTTGGCCAGTCAAAAGCTTGAAAAAAATCCTCTTGCCTGTGACTGCAGTCCCCGGGTGAGATACTGACAGTTCGAATAGTCATATCCGATTTGGGCTCTCAACCGTAAGCACTGTCTATATACAGAAATAAATCCCAAGGCGTTATGTCTCCTACAACACCGAGATATCTGACGCACCCGATCCCCATGTACGAGCGGTGACACTCTGACAGTAGCTAATTCCGTGTTTTTAATTTCACACTGAAGTGATTGGCATTATATCGCACACATCCAGCACTGAGTTTAAATTGCCTTTGAAATGCAACCGCTGGGTAATCGCAAAGCCATCATGTGGGGTCGGGTATATCTTGTCACATAATCTGTGTTGGCTTAAAGGTTCTGGAGTTGAGGCGGCACATCCCCATTGATAAACGGTATACGTTTTGCCATTGCAGATTATTTGTTGAACGCAGTTCTGTTCGGTTTTTTTTTTCTCAAGTTGTATTGACATTCTCTCGAGAGAGTCAGATTTTGTAAACGTCGTGAAACTGAACAGGGATTGGTGCTTGTTGAAACAAGACATAGACGTCGAAATGGAAATTATTCACGTTGAAGGGACATCGTATCCTTCTTTTGATATATTCCTTTAGAAAGCCTTAAAGGCATCGACAAAAGTACTGCATGCCTCAGCAAGGCATTTCAAGCAATTGCATCATGGCAAACCGTTTTTCCAGTTGACATTTATGGGTTCAGATATCGTTGTTGTCAAAACTAGTCCACACACATCAAGACGAATTGATTACGCCACATTATAACTTCTGGAGGAAATAGAACTCAAAACTGGCACATAACTGTCAGGTTTATCATATTTATTACCTTTTACTACAAAAGATACACACGTCGATGACAGTAATTTACTATGCTGAGTTTGATAATCGTAAATGGCTTGTTCGTTAAGCGGTTAGATGTCAAGTTTCTGTGGAAACTGAAATTACAATTTACTGCCCGAACCACAAGTGAAAACTTACCGTGAATGTGTGAACAGGCAAACACAATGGGATGACAGCACAAATTACTGCAATCGACTGTCCAATGAGCATTCAAAATTGTACTAAATTGTACAAAAATGTGTCAGTTGCGTTGGAAGATTTTTCCCCAAACCTGCTTTGACGTTACATTTGTCAGGTGATATTTATGCTCTCTTGCATTTCAAGTGGGGAAGTTCATTCCAACACGATCACATGAACAGCTGTTTTATTTGACGTTTTTATGAGGGGTAGCCGTCGAATCTAGTCAAGAAATTCGTGACTGACAGTTCGCGTAATGTGGCTGACGTCAGAAAAGTGACCAATCTAGTTTTTGCGTTCATGTTACATCTAGTCCAGAAAAATCTAATCGACTTAAGATTTGGTACTAGATTTTTGAAAGTGCCCGTTGTTACCCAATCGCGTTTTTGACTGAAGAAAAGAATTGCCCTTTCTATGAAAATAGCAAATCTAGAAGTGTTCTTTTTATGTAATCTATGTTTCATTGAAAAAAAGAGCACGTCCAGTCAATTTTTAACACGATAGAATTGTCCGGGATATTTTAAAGAATAATTTACCCTTAAGAGAACTACGGCCTTGACAGTTGTGACAGTTCAAAGAAGTGAATTTGAACTATACAGAGAAACGAGAAAAACGAAAGCGTGGTTGGTTTTCTCTGTCAAAGCACCCGCAACCCGATTGACATTTGTTCTCTCCTCACAAATTGGTGCTCTACGTATCGGTAATTACTTTGACGTTAGTAAACCAATGGCTGTCGCAGTTTCCTTAAAATTGCCAAACTAAAAACTCAATCATTAAAAAAGTTAAACACGGAATGCACGTCTAACACCAAATATGCGGCCTTACAATCCTTCAAAATTGGACCACAGTTGCCCCGTTAAATCTACAATTAGTTGTCATTTGTATGGGACACAAGACTTAACCCTTCCAAGTGAGATTGCTCTCATTTCTTATTGGCAATTGTGCCGGGTAGAATTTTCTCAAAACCAATCTATTCATATATTTGCAAAGACAATTCACAAAGCTCCTTTCTCATTCTTATTGATTTTCTCCTTTTGTTTTGCATGGGTTAAATACGTGGTTGGGGTTACATTTGAAGGCAACGGCTATAATTAAAATTTTGCAAATGACAGCTGCCATTGTCTCCCGCTGTATTTTCTTTATCCCTTTTTTTGGTATTTAGATATTTCAGAAATTTCCTTCAAAACATGGTCATGCACACTCTTGCTGTTTTTTTTTTTGACAATTCGGTCGCAAAAAGTTGGCAGCCTTTAAGAATGAATCGAGTTGGATAACCTAACCCTCTGACAGTTCAATATATGTGGAACTTTGGGGTTGCCCGCTGCGCGAGGCCAAATATAGAAGACGACAACGACAAAATTTCATGACACATGCCGTGAATGGCGTACAGCGCTGCATGGCGGATTGTGCAGTAGATATGTTGCTGGATGCTTAGTTGGTAGATTTGCAGTTTTTGTGGACTGTGACCGGTAAAGTAGGTGGCAACGCTAAGTCCCATCTAAATCACCATCTTGGAAGTTCAAAATGCATATAACTTCTTCTAATTCATGCAGAGCGCAATGACGTCTACGCAGTTGACATAAGAAGTAACAAAAAAGGAAAATTTAGATATGGTCTTTTTTTGCAAACTCCGTTTGACAAATGTCACTTTTTTGACATTTCTACATACAGGATTTTTGATTTAGGACACATTTAAAAATTTTGTTATCTTAAGTCGACTAGAAACTGAACTTAGGCCAATCAAAGCTGAGACACATCAAGTCAGCCAGCTGTCAGCTTACTAAACAAGATACTTGAACCTGAAATCCCAATAGATTTCACGAAACGCCACGAAATGCATTTAACGACCGAATAAGACAAACAACGACTGCAAATGACGTTAAATACCAATCTAAGGTACAGTTCGAATTTAACTCAACCGCCACTGTTTGTTTAGTTGCTTTTAGGAATCTGTGACAGCTTTTGTAACTAATGTCAGAGTAAGAATTCACTGCGCTCTACAGCAACAATTTGTAAAGAGAAAACAAATGTCAGTAAATAGTTTGTGCGTTGACAGGCAAACTAACCACACACTTGGGACATTTAAAAATTCGAAAGTTTATTAAGTCTGACACTAGATGGGCTTTAAATGTTTACAAAAAAATGTAAACTGTCCTAAATAAATCTAATTAAATTTTTTCAGTTGACGTGAATGAAGTGGCAGTTGACAGATTAAGCAACGAATTTCTGGACTGAGTTTTACGTTGACATTTCTGTTATAATATGACAGACGCAGTAAAAGTGACTTTACCAACGAGGGTAGTTTTTATCTTCAGATGAAATAAATTCTTTCAAAGACAGGTGGAATGTGCCCACTGCGCTTAATTGAACTCCACCCGTTGTGAACTGTCACAAGTTCATTTGGTAGAACTTGGAATTCAGCCGCAAGTTTTTGTGTTCACAGGAAATATTGTCAAAGGAATGAGACAAGGAAACTTGTTTCATTTTAACATTTAAAAAAGATTTGACTACCTGCTATCTCACGCTGAACTGTTTTGACAGTAAGACCACTAAATGGTCGCGTTTTATTTATCTCTTGATGTCTAGCTCTATGCAAAACGCAAACTGTCAAACTCTTAAACTGTCAAACTCTATACAAAAACTGACTGCTTGCAAAAATGGTAAGTTGTCAATTTTAGCTGACATTTTTTTTTTCTTGACTAGCTGCTGTTCATCTAGCGATCAATGGAACGCGGCCTATGTCAAGGGCTTTGTCAGTTACCAATATCACTCGTGTCAGGCAAGTAGTTTGGAATGTTTGTTATATATTGATGGTGATTAGGATAGGTGGGGTTAGAGAAACTGTCACTAGACACTGGGGCAAAAATTATTTAACAGATGAAAAAACCTACAGAATTTGAAGGTCCTCATTTGGATCAAAAGGCCTTAACTCTCTTGGAGCAGATAACTTCAGCAGACCCGTTCAGTTACTCGGGTATGCAAACGGCATCAACAACATCACTGAAAGATTTTTCTCATGTCGATCTACAGTGAAGAAATGTGGTTGTTCCAGAAGTAAACGGAGACAAGTCAAAGGATACATGACAAGAACTGTCCTCAAGGCAGTAAAGTTCGTGGACAACAACTGCACAAAAGACACCCCAGAGTAACCCACCCACAACCTACTCAATAAAACTGCTGCCACTTAATTTTGGCCACCTAAACTCGGCTGCTCTGATGGTCTGCATCTCTCACAAGTGATACCTCGAATGCAAGTCTACGAGGAGGAAAACCAACTCAACAAAACCCAACTACCGCCCACCACAAACTTTATGGAATATTCACAAAGGACGCTGTTTACCCGAAATTTACGACAACATCATCCACATCAAAGCCGAACGACACCAACTTACGCACCTAATTTGTCCTTATCCATTATTCTAATGCGCTTATGAGCCGAATAATAAAAACTGTCTGAGCTCTGATTTATGTGGGATTAAAGATGGGATCCTCTTGAAAAAAGAAACCAGCAAACAAATCTCAAAATGAAATCATAAAATCCTCAAACGGACGTGCCCAGGCAACAACTCATCGCACTCGTACCGAGACGGACACCATCAGCGAGGGTGTGATTTAATGTTCCTCAAAATCATTTTAAATTTAAACCGCATTCAGCATTAAACTACTCAGCCATTCCCATCACACGGAGGACCCAGCACCGAGGACGTGTTGCTGAGCAACACACGCACACAAGTGCGATGACAGCATTTGCCTACGGTGCGTGATATGCGAGATGCCTTGCCCGTTGCCCATAACCAAGATGTTTCACGGTTCATAAATCCATGAAAGTACTGTAGGAAATCACTTGAATTACACTCATTAGATTTTTCTGCTGACTGCTGCCGACTGGTGCTGTGCTATGCGTAATGGGGATGTCGTCGTCCCTGTGACCTGTAAGTTTCTGTTGACCTTCCGCAAAATTGGCTTTGCTTAGGGGTTTTTTATCGGTCCCAATCAGAGACAAAGTAGTCGTCTCACTGACTGTTATGAGACACCTTTACGACTTTTTATTCGTAATCGGACCCATGTGGCAGCACAGCGCAGCGCAGGAGCTGCGGGAGTGTCCTTCGGTTTATTGAAAGTCTCCCTGCGGGGATGGTGTTTGTACATTAAAGGGTTCCGTTCCGATGCTGCAAATCTCGTTGGATTCAAAAAGTTATGCCATGGTCAGCAATAAAGTTCATTAAAAACATCCCCATCCGGTTGAGAGGTAGAACAAAATGCAAAAGGAATATACGCAGTATGGGGGCAACGTGAGAGTGAAGGGTGAATGGCTCTTTTCAAAATTAAAATAAATATTCGTTTGACTAACTGTGGGGTGTGGGACATAAAGGCGAAGCACGCTGTTTGTCATCTTGGATAGCTGCACGGGGAAGAGATTCTCACGTGGTGAACGATACGTCCTAGTCGGTCTTCGGTCTTCTTCGAAGCAAACTTCGTCATGTAGCAAAGAGTACTGGGGCAGCATTCGGAGTATGTCGGGCTTTTCGGATTAAATTTGATTTCGTAGAGGGTCGGACCTAATAGGGTTGGATTCAGGTACCGATTAAAGTCTAACTTTTGCTGGTGAACCACTAGGCCCTAACCGGAATCTCCCTCTAGTCAGCTGCATACGAAAACACCACGACTCAGGTCTTTCTCTCTTCTGTTTTTTTTTTTAAATACAAGGTGGGCCAAAAGAGATCACCCTATTGGAAGATGATCTTATTTTTGCAAATGTCCGCCAATGTCAAATCTGTTTCGACATTTGTGGACTAGACAGATGTAGAATACAAGTGAACAAGCCATGGAGCGATACACTCCCCAAGAACGCGGAATAGTCGTGCGTAACAATTCGTCTGTAGTGTTGGCGCAGCGCGAATTCTGTCGCCGATTCCACGGCCTCCGACACCGACTGCGCAAACACTGCGCCGTTTGGCAACCAACCTTGAAGATTATGCAACTACACGAGACGTTGCCAAGAGTGGCCGGCCCCGGAACGCCCGTTGTGCCGAGAATATCGTCGCTGTTGACGAGGATGTCGAGCTGTCGCCGGAAACAACGACCAGACGTTGCCGTGCCTCGCAATTAGCCATCGCCCGGTTGTCCTTAAGGCGAATTTTGGTCAAAGACTTGCGCATTTCCCCGTACAAAGTCCAGTCCGTGCATCAGCTGCTGCCTGTCGACCGCCAAACGCGTGTAACCTACGCCCAAGCCATCCTCAATCGCGAGGACGAAGTGGACGATTTTTCGACCAAAATCATAATGAGCGATGAGGCTCATTTTCACCTTAGCGGGAACGTGAACAAGCAAAACTCTCGCTTCTGGGGCACCGAAAAATCCACGAGTAATGCACAAGGAGCCATTACACCCGCTCAAAGTTACTGTATGGTGCGCTGTTCACGCTGGAGGAGTTATCGGGCCATTTTTTTTCGAGAACGCCGCTGGTCAAACGACAACAGTGGACGGTGCGCGCTATAGGGCCATGTTAACCGAGTTTTTTCTGCCGCAATTGGACGAATTAGGACTGGAGGACATGTGGTTCCAAGAGGACAACACACACTGCGCGAGCCACAACCGATATTCCGAAGGCGGCGTTCCCGGGTCGATTCATCTCTCGTTTTGGCGATTTGCACTGGCCCGCAAGATCGCCCGATTAAACCGTTCCAGACTTTTTGGGGTTTTTTGAAGTCCCGTGTTTACGTGAACAAGCCCAAGACCTTAGAAGCCCTCAAGGACAACATTTGACACGAGTGCGAGAATCTGTCGCCCGAAGTTCTCGCCGAAGTGATGAAAAAAGCCATAAAACAAGCCCGTGTGGCAATCAATTGTGACGGCGCCCATTTGGCCGATATCATCTTCTCGACTTGACCAATAAAATTCCAAAGGTTCAAATAAACATAATCAAGAAACAGAATCGAAGTTTTTTATTTAGAAAAAAAATGGGAGCCAAACAACATCGGATGACTTCTTTTGGCCCACCTTGTAAATAAGTTGTAGTCGCATAGAAGCATATTCTCCACGAACACATAAACTGCTGCAACTGCAACCCATTGAAGTCGGTCGGTGGATTGTCTACCGTTGTCTACCGTGTGGGTGGCGTTTGGGCAGGTGAATTTCTTGGTCGCTATATCGTTTGGAGGCGACTTTTACCGTCAGGATTGGGTCTTGGGGCAGGCGGTTCGGATTTTCGCTATTGAGCACGAGCCAGTAAGGCGGGATAGTTGGTGAGGCGATTTTTGGCTGGCAGAGAGCTGGGATGGCCGAAAACTATCAATTTCACCGAATGGTGAAGGTTCGGGCGGAATTACTGCGGCTCGCTGCTGAGCTGATTAATTTACGTACACTGACTGGCGATGTGAGAGTAAAAACTTTCGCAGCTTTTACTCCCGTTTAAGGATGCTTGAGCGCGTGAAATTTTTGCTGTTTTTTTCAAGTCATTTTTGCTTCCCACCATGAACGCAAATTATGCACAAAACTAAAAGACGTTGCGCAACGATCCGGGGAGTTTTACGCCGGCAGTGTTGGCAATCGTAAAATTGCCGCTGAATCCAAAAACAAATTTTGTACTTGAGTTATTATTCAGGACTCTTAGTCGCACGTGTCTCTTAATCCAGATTACTTAAGCCACGCTTGACACCGTTCTCGTTCGCTTATAACTCAAGACTCATTCTTATCTCCCCGTGTCACTTTCAGCAAAGCTTTTGCTACAGGGTGCCTCTCTGTCGTATCGTCTCTGCATCTCCTCAATCCCACCTTCCTCACTTCGCAACCGAACATCACACCGAAGATGAGTCATCTGTCGATCGAAATGGGGTCAATTTTACTGGCGGTGGTGTTCGATAACCCGGAATCCGATCGCCTCGTTCTATATCTACCAATAGCATGGTTATCTGCCGCACGATTTTGATGCCTTATTTCTGGATTCACTTGTAGATCTTCTCGTAGAAACTTTATTCGTCTTTCTCCGCTAAGGGGACGTTAGCCGAAATGAGGGTATGTTATCCGAGGCTGATTTTGTAACACATCCGTCTGACTTTCACTTTTGCTGGGACCAAGTAAAAGAATTCACTGCAGGAAGGTTGTAGCTATAACCGGTCCATCGATGGCGCTTTTTTCACCAACTTTCTGAAAACTCTCTGAGAAAAGGTCTCATTGAAACAACTTGCACTTTATCTAGGCACGGAAGCGCATCAAAGAACACAAGGAAGCGAACAAGATTGACATCAGCGATTACTTAATAAAAGCCGCCAACACGGTACTGTCAAAAAGTCACTCGAAGGTAGAACTATTAGATCCAGTATCAGATTCAGAACAAAATGAAGTCCGTCGGTGGCTTTAAAGAGACCGAAAGAGGACCAAGTTGCAACCGAACAAAATTACTTAGCAAAACAAATGAAATCGAATCAAAGCGACAGCGATTTTGGTGGTAGCACACTTTCGGCCTGTTTATCTCTAAATCTGACAGTCAAAGGATTATGGGAAAGGCGAAAAGGAAACAAAATACAAAGAGATCAAGGCACACACAGAAACCAAGCTGAAATTTAAGTGTAAACTCACCCCAAGGCAAATCCCACACGCTACAGGGCACTCCCAGCAAAGTGACGATTCATGTCTGAAACAGTTTGCAAACGAAATTAATTTCTGTATACACGTTTCCATGCAACATTGTCTACTGACCTTCAGAACTGCATTCACCTTGCGGCTCTCAGACCTCCCCTATGCTCAAAACCTCCCCCTCGGATAGACAGTGTTCCGCCCTTCTGCTGGACTGTGGAGAACTCGGGCTCACTGTGCCATCACTTTCTGTGCTTAGATCCAAGGAACTTATAGACGATCTAGACCAGCCGCGAGTAGGTATTAACTCATTTCTGTGCTTCAACCCCTTTCCGCTGCTAGTGCTGCTGCTACTGCCGCTATTTGAAGTGTGTGACGATTCGGAACTGATACATTCGTTGACCCTCCTGCTGCTTAACAATTGCGCCCTCATTATGCCACCTCCTTTGGTAATTGGCTTTCTCGCACCACCAACGCTTCTGCCTTCGAGTGCAAGCGAATCGAGGAAAATCTTCACAGCACGTTTAATTTCCGCATCCGTAGGACATTTACGTCTGTCGTCCTTTATCTTGTCAGCGTCGTGAACTGCACTTGACTTAATCTTGTTGATGGTTTGCACGAACAATGGATTCTGCTGCAACAGCAGGAACTTTCTGCCCTCATCACCCATCGACTGCGCGTTGGGGCTGGAACGGGCTGTGGGTGGCATTGCGGATAGGTGACGACTAGAACTAGGGGTCCCTGCTTCAGCGGGTGATAATCGGGGCTCAATCTCAGCGTTTGATGTATCATTAATTCTTGACACTTGATGTTGATGTGTCTGCGCCTGTTCTTGCCTTGGAGAAGGTGAGGGATGACGTTCTGCTTCCTGGCGGGTGGCATTCCGGTTCTTGAATGCTTGCAGTGCATTGGGCACATCGTTAAGTATTCGATCGAATATCTTGTTGATGAAGTCATCTGCGATAAAATTGTCATTTGCTTGCTTTGTAGTGGCAGCCGTTGTTGGCGGGTGGGTGGTGTTCCTGATTATTGTGGGTGCAGATGGCAGAGGACTGGTTGTATACTCTGTCTGCACGTAGGCTTCGCGTAAAGGACGTGCACTTGGAGGAGGAATTGTCGCATCAGTGGTCGTGTGGTCTGTTTGGACGTATACCTCTCGTTGGGTGGGACGGTTTTTAACAACCTCTTTGGTTGCTGTTGGTTTTGGCCGATTTGATGAGGACAACATGTTTTCAATCAGATTGTCCACATCAGTATCTGATGTGTGGCAACTGGACTGTTGGGCTTTCGAGGCAGACCAGGACGAAGATTGCCTTTTCGAGCTCGAGGTGGAACTCGGCGATGAAGTCTCGCTGCTCAAGCGCTGAAAGTAAATACAAGTTAGCGACTATAACAAGTTGGTGTACTCTGTTACTCACCTCTGGAAGATCGTTGACCGGCAGGGCCTTGAAATACTTATTCTCCTCCCTTGGGGTAAGTGGTTTGTGGTCAATGTCAACTTGTCTTACTGCTGTATGAGTTTCAGGTTCCTTGGCGGGACTGTGACTGTCTTCAATGTTGGGCGAGGAGCCTCGCACTACCTGCTCCTTATCGTCATGCGTGTATTCCACATACTTGACATTGTCCCCCGGATTGTGAATGCGATTGTCTCCACGTATCGATATGTTGGCCACTCGTTGCACTTGATACTCCGGGCGGATGTACATCACGGGAAAACTTTGAAGGTTGCACTTCGATTGCTTCAGCAGCCGCTCAGTGTTGTTCTCAATTTGAAACAGGCCATTACCTGGAGTAGAAATGATGTCAATGCCTCTTTGTTCTCGGACTTTAGGCGCACGAGTTGATTCCACGTCTGCTACATTCACTTTCAGTCGCATAACCTTCTGCGGTTTCCTTGTGGTGCGATTATTTGACAACACCTCGTTCCACGTTTCTGGTTCCTCTCTAGCGGCAGCTTCTGGTTGCATTGTTTTCGCTGCAGCTAGGTTTATAGACTCTTTTTCCGTTGAACTTGTTTCAGTTCCTCTCCGAAAACGTCTAGGAAACAGCGTTTGCGTGGAGAACGAGTCCAACTGCAAATCGGGATGTTCCTTAGAAAAGTCAATATTTCCCGTAGACGTTCCGGCGAATCTTTGTAGAGGAAACCGATGCACAGCTGTGGCACTAACCGAAGGTTTGATTGATGATTTAGGATTTCCAAACTGATTCGTACGGTCGCGTTTCGTTGTGGTTGGTTTGCTTTTGGCAGCTTTACCAGACGACTGGGGTGTGGGCGCATTCACCGTCTTGGATACGGTAACAGGGTTCTTCCGGTTGCTCATTGTAGACTTCCCAATGCTTGGCCTCTCCGCTGCTTGCATTCCCACCCGTTTCGACGACTTCTCCATCTCACTTTGAACTTCCAGTTCAACTGGCATTTCATTCAAATTTAAACTATCCAAAAGGTACTCCGCAACCACATTCTTTAGATAGGGACTAGGCACAGCGTTGTTCCAACTTGGAGCGCATCTTTCTTCCGCATACGACGAGCTTATAATTGCTTGCCTACTGAGCTCTTGTCGCATTTTATTTTGCACTTGTTTTGAAGTTTTCAACAGCTCACTGATGTCGATGTTTGAAAAATCGCCACTTTGGTCCATTTTTTTAGTAAACAAAACAATTTAAACAAAAACGAAAGCTGCAAACAATTCAGCGTAAACAAAAATCAAATCTTGTTCTGTCAAATTTGAAGTTTGCAGTCTTCCTTTCAACTACTCGCAGCGACATCTGAATCGTGGTTTGCACAGCAGATGAGAATAAATGTGCGGCTGTTTTGGTTTATGTACGTGGTTTATGTGCGCATATCGTAAATACGATTAAACTGTTTTCATCTAATCTTTGAACACTTTTACGCGAAGTGTATCAACAGCTGATAACGGTTTTAATTATTTTTCAATTGCTTGCCAAAGGAAGCGATGCCTCTTACACAAACAACAGCCACAGCAAGTAATTTCTTATCGTGTGCTATCTCCATTTCCTGGTGCCCAGTTCTTAGCAATAGGGATTACCTACCTCCATGTTTGACAATGAAATTTAACAATCGCAATTCTTATGTCAAAAAGCAGCTGCGTGCGAACGAAATGTCGACGTTTAAGCAATTATACATATGTATGTATTATATATTTCTTGTTATCAAGGCAGATGTAGGTAGGTTTTCAAATTCCAACTGTCAATATTTGGACAACAAAAATCTGAAAGAAAAGGAAAATAGTTCTAGTTAATTGAACGTTTAATTTTTTCCAGCTAAATGAAAAGAACAATCAATCAAATGTCATTAACTCCAACGAAAGCTTTTCTTTATCGTATTTGTCACGGCGTATTTGTCACCTTTGACAGCCATATTCCGCCTTCAGAAAGACTCATCTAAAATTATGGCTCCCTCCATTAAAATGGTTTGACAACAGTTAAAATATTTGAGTTTAGTAATTTTTTGCAAAAGGTGTCAGACATAATCGTCAATTTAAACTTATATTTGACAGATAAATGCTTGACAGCGTTTGAAAACAACTAAATGTTTTATTTATCAAAATTTATATATTGTCAAGCAATCTGACAGGTTGACAATCGTACACTCTGCAAAAAAAATATTCGACATTCGCCAAATTGACTTCTTAATTTTTGGCACAAATGCAACAATAACGATATTTTAAAGATGTTGTCTAAACTGTCCTTATCGCGCTGTCCTTTTCTGAGAACTATTTACAAATGTGATGGGAAGTAGCACGCGTGTCCTATTGGCATTGGGGCAGATTTTAACGTTTGTATGCCTAACTTTGTTAACCGTTGTGAAACAGGGCATATTCAAGCATCTAGTTATCTTACGTCATAGATTGGTCTGGATGAGATGTAACCTGAACACGAAAACTAGATTGGTCACTTTTCTGACGTCAGCCACATACGCGAACTGTCAACTTAGTACTCAGTCACGAATTTCTTGACTAGATTCATCGGCTACCCCTCATAAATTTCAACAGCTGCTCATATGACCGATTTCAGCCTATCTAAACCGAGATACATCTAGTCAGACAGCTGTCAGATTTACTAAACAAGATACTTTAATGTCCCCAAAGACAATTTGCTGTTTTTTTCAGTGACAGTTCGTTTGAGTTCCAATACAATGTCATCCACGTATGAAGATAATTGCACAGACACTCACACAATTTTCTTCTGACAACTGTTCGTGGAGTAATGCAGCTAACAACAGTTTTTGCCTTGTTAACAGAGAACTGTCACTCTACTCAGGAAATGAATGCCAAACAAGCAGTTTTAACAAATAAGTTTATTACGATTTTGACAAACCCAAATAAAAGATCCCGCAATGGGTTTCTTTGGACGTTAATGCGCCGCATTACATCAGTAGAATGCAATAAACCAACTCTGAGCAAGCCCAGAGTGTGCGTTCATGCTCCGAGCCGATGCAACCCATTGCGCAATTTATGCAGCTGCCCTCAAAAGAGGAGAACTGAAACCAGTGGCGCAGCGCAACAGGTTCAGCAAGCACCCTGACATAGAGCAAGTGAATCTCAATACGCGAGTGGCTTTGCAATGTCATCAGAATCGCTAGGTCTGCGTTCTCAAGATTACAGTCACAAATACACACAATTTCGCCAAACAAAGTCACTACATAACATTTGATTTGTTATAAGGCTGAGAAACAAAGTACCATCTCGTATAGGTTGTCGTTATATATCGTGGGTATTGGCGAGGCACCTCAAACACGCAGTACCAGATAAGTTCCTCCAACGATCCCTTTTTGCGATAACTACAGTTGTTGTGATAAACGCCGCGTGTTCTTTTTTTGTTCTCCCTGAAAAGCTCTTTAAGTTAAACAAATTTACAGATAGTATCTCGAGTTCCAGAATTGGTTTTCATTAACAATATGTAGTTGCCGCTCTTGTATAGATAATGCCACGCAAATAAGAAAAACAAATAAATCGCTGCTTTTCGAAAAAGCCTTATCAGCGCTGGGCACGTATAGTAGGAAATTTTCTAGACAAAGTTTCACGCTTTGGCGATAAGCCAGAGAGGGAGTATAAGGCCTTATCGGGTCGTACTGCATTAAAAATAAGTTAACTTGAAACACCAGGCGATAGCGAAGAAATTTATGGCTGATAAGGCTGAGGCGAATGCATTAAACTTTTCAACGTTCATATACGAGTATTCAGAAATGATAAGGTCTCTTCGTGGAATTCCCAGTTAAGAAGCTGTGGTAATGATGTCAAAGCTTGTGCGGCTGTAATCATGAGCCGAATTTGTTCGTTGAAAATAAAGTGATGTCAAATTGGTTATGGGGGGCGCTGATAACGATAGGGAGATTTGAATTCCCACTGCCCACTATATGGGAACGTGTCAACGCACGGAAGCCAATGAAAGAAATGAGATGCGCTTTCGTTATTTTTTTTACCGTACAGGACACGTACAGGACACACTGGAATAACATACTCACATCGCTCTGTCAGAAACGAACATACCTACACAAAACTATGTTTTTTTTTTCATTGGCCAACAGCTGGAATCTGTAGTCTCAATGATGCGTTGACAGATACGTCAACGTTAACGTATTTAACGGAAGGAACACTCGCATTTTTCGCACAATATTCCACAAACTGATGCCAGAATTGTTTGTGACGGAAGGCGATGACAGGTGTTCCAAATGTTCCACCCATGAATGAGCTTTATCGCAACAACTGTCAACGGATTAGGCCAACACAAAAGTAAACCTTAGTAATAACGTTGCTTTTGAAATAACTTCCATAAAATGACATGTATTCTTTCCAGCTGTCAGTTGAGTACGTTGCCGGAACGCGTCCGAGGGATTCCATGGGTGGGTTAGCTGGCGCAACAACTATCAGTGAACGCAAAACTTTACAATGTTCTGTTACTAAGTCTATTCGCGTACTTTCCCGAGCCAAACACTACAAATCTGTCAAACTCAAAAATAGAGCAAAACTCTCCCATGTCGTTCCATTGGCACAAAAATACTCTTCTGGTGATTCTGAGAAGAGAATTTCGCTTCTCGTTTTCAAGTCAGAATCCACTCAAGAAGCACTCACACAAGTGCAATTTATGTATTTATTACAAGTCAGCTGACAGCAGCCGTAGATTATTTTTTGGCATTTCACCAATACTTTTGTGGATTCTGTCAGAAGCAGTTTTGCTGTTCCATTGGATTTCAGAATGAGTGAAACCAATGGAAAACGACATCAGAGAGCTGAAAAGTACATGCATAGACTTGGAGCTACTTTGAGTTTGAGCCACTTTCATCTTTGACATCTAATATATGTCAGAAGGAAATATATAACTTGCCTTTTGGCAACATATGAAACAGATTTTACTACTCTGTGCAATTGATTTTTAAAACGGATTTTGAATTTGCTTCTTGGTAACTTTGTGCATTTGACATATTTACCAGCACTTGTCGGTTGAGTAGCAACTCGTTACTCGTTATTTTGCTAACTTTCTCTTTTTCTGTCATTTTTGATGAGTACGTGTATAGACTTTGTGCGAGTGTGATCGATTTTATTGATTGCGTTCGATTCGAACAGCGTACGCGAACGAACCTACTATTTCTCAATGGTGTCTGTAATTTTATGACAGAGCGACTCTGGGCAACGGAAGTGACTCCATTTTGCTAAAGTGGTCAGAGTAGTTGTCATAAAAATCGCGCTAAATAATTTTTATCTCCGTCTGACGCCAAGTAAAATATTTACAACTTGTGCTGTTACAGTAGGCCTGTTTTTTTGAGCTTCAATCTCAGCAAAGCAAAGTAGGATTTTCAGCACGCAATTACAACAACTACGCTCTACTTGACACTTGGAGTTATTATTAAGAAAAGCGTTAATCGCGGAACACCACAAGGGGGAGTCCTATCTCCTCTACTGTGGAACATCTCGATCAACAAAATTCTTAGATCCCTTGTCAGCAGAGGTATTAAGATAGTCGCTTATGCAGATGACATATAGTTGTAACAGGAAAATACCTTTCCACTGTTAGAGATATAATGGAATCTGCATTATCAGAACTATACAAATGGACGGACCACAACGGTCTTGCGGTTAATCCGGAAAAGCCCGAACTTATTCTGTTCACCAGGAAATTTAAGGTACCAAAATGGGACCCACCGAATCTTAAAGTCGTCCGACTTAATCTCAAGACCGAGGCCAAATACCTGGGTGTGGTATTCACCTCCAAATTGAACTGGAAACGGAATACTGAAAAAAGAATGAAGAAAGGACTTAATGCCTTTTATGCATGCAGGAAAACCTTTGGGAAAAACTGGGACTTACAACCACAAATTGTCCACTGGCTGACCACCGCGGCGGTTGTGAGACCCTTTCTTACCTTTGGTTCTTTAGTTCTTAAGAACCTGAACAAGGTGCAGAGAATCGCTTGCTTGGGTATAACAGGTGCAATTAGATCCACACCACAACTAGGTCTGGAAACGCTATTAAACCTGCAACCCATTGAGCTATTCACTAAGAACGTGGCAGCCAAAGCCGCTCTCCGATTAAGAGAGAACAAAACTTGGAAGCCTGGTTACTGCGGACACTCAATGATCGGAAGGAGCTCATGTCACTTACTGATTACGAGAAACCCAGATATGACTTCGAGAAAAATTTCAGAACCACTATACCCAAAAGACAGGACTGGAACTCACCCAGTACCATCATTAGAGGTATATCCGTCTATTCAAAAACAGAAAATGGTACAGGAGCCGGCGTATTCTCAGAAAGACTTGCTATTAACCAAACGTTTCGACTGACTGATCACTGCAGCGTCTTCCAAGCCGAGATCTATGCGGTTAAGAAAGCAGTACAGATTGCCTACCAGCAATGGAAATAACCATCCGTGTGGACAGTCAAGCAGCACTCAAAGCAATTGGCTCCAACCTTGTTAATGCGAAATGTGTTACAGATTGCCACTTGGCACTAAGGGCTATACGTCATCACTCAGTTCTACTCTGCTGGGACACTGGACACGTTGGGGTGGAAGGGAACGAAAAAGCGGACGAATTGGCCAAATACGGCTCTGATATGAACCCTCTACTTGCGGACGGAGAGGTGCTACCGCCTTTCAACGCTGCTAAGACTTTTATTGACAGCGTCAGCATACAACTGGCTAAGGAACAATGGAGCAACACCATCGGTTGCGTCACAACCCGTAGTCTGTGGCCTGTGGTTGACACCAAAAGATCAAAGCTCCTGGTATCTTTTAACAGAAGCCAAATCCGGATGCTCGTCGGGGTTCTAACCGGACACTGCACCATAGGAAACATGGCTAAAAGGCTGGGAGTTCTTGCAAATGACTTCTGCAGAAGCTGCAGAGACGAAGAGGAAATAGAGTCCGTATGGAACATCTTCTATGCCACTGCCCAGCTTTACAAGAACGCCGCTCATCCTGTATGGGAGCAAGGTTCTTCGAAAGTTTGGACGATTTGGCCGGGGTACCTCTATCAGACATAAAACTATTCCTCAACAGATCGAAGTGGTTTTGTTAGCCACATGTCCTTACAAGTATAAACAGGGTACTCACAATGGGCCTGCACGGCTTCCGGGTGAAAATTTTGCATCTGATGCAAAACTGCCCTCCCAACCTAACCTAACTTATTATCATTTGGAAAAAAACGAACTTATTCGTATTTTCTTGCATAAATCTCGCTCTTTAGTTGTAAGCTAGGAATACGCATCACTTGTTTTCAAGCAGTACACTCTTGAGAGAAATGTGGACCTAAATTCTTCAATTTTGATAGAAAGACCTAGACATAACCTCTGTCAATTGCTTAAACTGAAACCGATCAATAAGTTCCCTTCCAGTTGCTAAATTATTTTAGTTTTAAGCGGGCACAAGACCAAGTTTATATAGTAGGTACCTACTGTGCGTAAGAAGAAACAAACAACATTGACGAATCGAACAGATCGACATTATAACCTTAAGACAGTCATAGGACGACATTTTATATAAATCAAGCAAAGAGCTATGCTTGCCGATTGGTCTTTCTTTGTCCTTAGGAGGCAATTGAGGGCTTGTACAGAAACACTTAGAACAGACCCACAATAAACTCGTCGTCCCAGTCCTGTTCTTTGATAAACTGAACTTGTTCAGTGCAACTTCATTTATTTATAAAATACAATTGACCACTAGCTGTCATATTGACACCCTCTGATGGTTGCACACTTTTTTGTCAATCTACTTGCAACCTCCGCAGCACAGATCAACAATCAAATGGTTAGCTGTCAAAATATACATAGAGTGAACTCTGAATGATCATGATTTCTATTTCCTGACAGTTCAAGCTCTGCTCTCAACCGGAAACGCAAAACTCCCTACCCAACTTCAGTTTTCCCGTCTTTTCTTTTGTAGTTGGCTGTATAGACCTGCCCCTAATGAGCGCTCATGTGTACCCACTCGCTAACGAAGTAGCCTACTTGCCAAGTCCGAATATGTTTCAAATTTTTGGACAGAAGAAATTGTAAGCTCTGATAACGAATTGGCTACCACTCGCTCTGCATATCAAATGACGTAAACAGAGCAGTCCCTCTGTACTGGCAATTTCCCCCAAATCCATCTGGATGCTGATGCGAAGAAATTGTTCTTCGTTCGTAAGCTGTGTAAGGAATTTGAATGAGTTCTCGCCCCCAAAGGAAAGCCTTTTGACGTTCCAACACGAAAGATGATGTCCTTTTTATTGCCTTCGCACACAGCACCGGGTCTGCCTCTGCATCCTCCTAATGTCGACTTCTCCAATAAAAAAGAGCTTAAAATGATACATGCGACTCCCGCCTGGCCTGTGCATTTTACCCTCATCATGCTCGTATGCGGCCAACTCTGCTCACAGGACACACATTATCAAAAAATAGAAAGACATTCGTCGTTTTGTGTGTTCCTCTATACACTTTGGTCAATTCTGGTCACGAATCCAATCGAAATGTGTACGGATGTCCTTCAAAATGTTGGTCACGTCTGCACTGCCGACCAGGCAAGGGTTAATTTGTATGCACGCCACATGCTCAATCCTGCGTTGTATCTAGTATACACCTACTTTTGATGGTGGTGGTGTCGTTGCTGCTACGTCCGTTTCTTCTGTTTCCACTAGGTATACGAACGGGGGAGTAGCGTTCGAAAAACTGGAGTTGGCGTGCTGAAAACTG
Source organism: Cheilosia impressa (assembly GCA_948293265.1). Lineage (NCBI taxonomy): Eukaryota > Metazoa > Arthropoda > Insecta > Diptera > Syrphidae > Cheilosia > Cheilosia impressa. Next base: position 1,467,997 of record OX411882.1, read on the forward strand.
GTGGCAGCGAAGCCATATTCCTCGTGCCAGTGATATGATTAGTATTCGCACCGGATACGCGCCCAAGGTATTCTTTCAATATTCTTATGGCATTCATCCTTCTACTGTTGCTGTTTTTGTACATAATTTCTTTTGCTTCTTTTTTTCTGTCGCCCGTTTGTCTTGGTTTTGGTTCATTTCGGCTCTGGCCGGGGTGAATCCTTTTTGAATGGATTCATAAATCGTCCAATAAGCTTCGTGCCCATATCAAAGTTGCCGAAATGATCTGCATTTTGGAAGAGTCGTCGAATTTGTATACCGTAGGTATGCCCTCTGCGGAATCTATAAAATCTTGTTTCTCAATTTTGGTGATTGTGCTTTTGGAAATAAATTCCACCCAGCCCGGAACGTGGACCTGAACGGGCGGTTGTGTGTGGTTCTAATTGGAAGTTGGTGGCCATCTCTCCGGCAGTGATGTGATGAGAAATTTGAAATATGAATGTTTTCCAGAAGATTAATTAGTTGAACACGAACGTGGGGGCGAAAATAATATATGCTACGTGTCCAATTGAGGATGTGGACCTAGATAACGGTATGCGAATGTGTCCATAAATAATCCACTTGGGGAAGGAGAGGGAAACTGTTTGGTTTGTTCCAGGACTTGCTATTCTTTCAAAAGTTTGTGGCAAAATTTGAGAGGAAACAGCTCATTTTGAATACATAAAAATACCTTTGAACATAAGCTCTGGGAATTTGAGCTGGACCCAACTGTCAGATCGCTGTCAAATTAAAAGTGACTTTAATTTAAAAGTGACTACTTTACTTTATTTGTTTTTGGTTTTGTTTTATTAACAAAATGGACACAACATGCGAAAAGGTTCAATTTTATAATAGGAACTTTCAAAACATTGATTTAAAAAAATCTGACAGGTAGATGACGTTGTTTTAAGTTCAATAAAAACATTAAAAAATGTTTCTTATAACACTCTGTGTCTGTATTCTTACAACTTGGAACTGATAAAATTACCTCAGAAGAAAAAAAAACAGTCTATTGTCTGTTGCGCTTTGACAAACGTCAAAATGAGGCCAGTTCTATTTTTAACAATTGTACACTTTCGGAGTCACGTAACGTGACTACCCCTTCTCATTTATTAAAGCCTGGTATGCTGTTCCAGGAAAGCTAAAATTAAGCGCCTCTCAAATGTTTCTCTCCACCACTTCGCTTAATGTTCGCTTAATTTTGACAGTCTAAGTTCCGTCAAAAAAAAGAACTGTTGATCGACTTCCTACTGTTAATTTTCTTTCGCTTGAAATTTTGTTGCGTATACCGATATTTTCTCTGATCTGTCAAAAGTTGGCTGTGGAAAAATGTATTTTGCATTAATACGCTTACTTAATTCTGTAGAGATTTTTCCTCCAGTGGCTAACAAATTTAGCTTGAACTGCGTACTGCTTGGCTTAACCGCTTTGCTCAATTTCAACTTTGGAGACATCTTTGTATGGGTGCTTAATTTAAGCGCGAGCAGCATACTAGGCTTAACGCCAAAAAGATTCATTGCACTGTCTAGTTTGACGTAGTAAAAGTGACGTTCGAAACCAATCTAGTTTTTGGTTTCAGGAAAAATGTAGTCCAGACAAATTTAGTCGACTAAATATGACTTCATTTTTTCTCAGATTTGATCTTGATTATGTTTCCAAAACGCCAACTGCTGACACATCGATTTTCGAACAAATCACGTATTATAATCATCAATGGAAATGAAAACAAAATCAAGTGCAGTTATTTGTTTATGTTGTTGCAGTTCCTCTTACGACTCTAATCGTCTTCACTTTCTGGAGATGACACTTCTTTGACCTTTCTGACAGCTTTTCCGCTGAAACATTGTATTTACGAATGCTGCACAGGGACGCATATAAAATAATCGCGATTCCGTTTACTGATTCATCTGCGTTACATATTTGAGATAAACTCTGACCGGAATAAAATCAGTACATTTCTATTACATTCAGCGATTGCGATTGGCAACAATCTACATCTTTCCTGTGAGATTGTCACTTCTCCGATGATTCACAGCGAAGAGGGGGTTGTCATTCGAATTAACCTATCGCGTAATATTAAACTGACAGAAACTTTTCTCATTTCATTTAACTTTTATTGCTGCGCGAAATACCCAACAGATGGTGGCATATGGCATATGACGTGTCAAGGTCCAACTATATGCGCGCCCTTGCCATTTCCATTGAGCAGGATGTTCCAAAACAAAAAGGGCGTTTACAACTTCAAATCCCAAGTTATATATACTGCCTTGAAACTTTTAATAGAATTTTAACAGTCCACGGAGATTTACCGTCTAGCGATCAATTGAAGAAACTATTTCGCTGTCTGTTTATTTACGTTAATACGTAAACAAAGCATAAATATTATAAGCCGCCGCAGCACTACTAAATAACGTACGGAATATTATCTGATTTAGTAACGCGCATCAGTACGCGGGGGTGTGCGCGTTTATTTGAGAACCAGAACCGACTTCACTGTATACAAATGTATTTTGGAATTTATTTTTGATTGATGAAATCAATTTGGAAATAGACTTTCTAGCAGCACATATTCAACTCGCAACGGTAATTACAATCACTTGCTGCTGGCTGTGAAGCTTTTCAGCCCAAAGTGACGTATGGCTGTAATGGGCCTTGCTCGTTTTTATTGTTCGCCTTATATTTTTAATGAAGCCTCATTGTACTGAGTTTTGGTATGGAAAATGTCGTTACTTTGAGTTGGTGCAATAATTTTCAGCGGACGTTAGAAATAATAATGATTGCGAGTATTAGGACACGTCCCGTGTTCGCGTGGAAAAAATGAGACATAATTACATCTTGAGCTCGTTGAAAATGGCGGTCCTTTCTTTAGTCAAATGCGAATGTCAGTCCACTTGACACTGCTGACGCTCAACTTTTTCGACGGTGGTAATAGAGGTTATATATTTATGTAGCAATCATTAAAATGAGTGAATGGGGACGTTCAAGTATCTAGCTTAGTAAGTCTGACAGCTCTCTCACTGAGTGTATCTCGGTTTTGATTGAGGGAAATCGGTCAAATGAGCAGCTGTTGCAGTTGATTTATGGAGGGGTAGCCGACGAATCTAGTCAAGAAATTCGTGACTGAGTACTAAGTTGACAGTTCTCATTATGTACCTGACGCAGAAAAAGTGACGTTCCCGACCAATCTAGTTTTTGCGTTCAGGTTACATCTCATCTAGACCAATCTAGTCGACTTAAGATAACTAGATTCTTGAACGCGGTCAATATTTGTGACAAAACCGTTCAAACATTTGTTCTGACATTTTGAACTAAATAAGGCTTGGGGGGTTTTGTCGTTTGTTATTTTCTACGAGCTTGGTTACGCATGCAGTGTTTCTTTCCCAATTTTGGACTTTTTTATTCAAGCAATTACGATTTTTTATTTTTTTTTTCAACCAAAGGAAGGGACTTGATCCGCAGTTGCGTCGTGTCTCACTTTTTTATTAAAAGAAATAGTAAAATGCTTCCCTATATTTCAAACTGTTGCTTAAGATTCCAGCGACAGATGAAACGATCAAATTTGACAGCAAAAATATATTTCTCCATTGACCAATCTGTATTTGATTTGCGACGCACATGTCCAGCTTAAGCTATGAAATTTATGTCAAGACTTCCATTGGCGCGACAGATGAAACGATCAAATTTGACAGCAAAAATATATTTCTCCATTGACCAATCTGTATTTGATTTGCGACGCACATGTCCAGCTTAAGCTATGAAATTATATGTCAAGACTTCCATTGACGCACGAGTAAAAAGCGAACGAAAAAAGAATTAACACACAGCAATGACTACTTGCTGTTTGGCAATTTTTATCTGTCAAAATCAGCATGGTCCTTTGTAGCCGCAAGGTCATTAAGGGATTTAAAATATGCCCTCATGACTCACTTATTTTTTGACAGCTGCAGTCGCAACTTGACTTCTATGAGATCGTTCTGCCCATTTGATTTGTCATTTTTGACAGGTGATTAAAGAAGTCATATACCTTCAACAAAGTGTTAAGTGGGCTTTAGTACTCCTATAAAGACAACTCACAACTGCAATAGAAAAATCAAAATATATTCTCCAGTGAAAGGTATACCTTTCTGCGATTGTCAATAATTTTAAAATAGACATCCTCCCGTGAAGAAGGAAATATTTAAAACATTATCTACTCGTTTTGCTGTAGCGGAAGATTGCGAAAACGTGATACCACCAGCATTTCCATTTGGCACAAGTAGTTCCACGTTTCGCTTTGTGGTTTGCTAAGCAAAATTGCCTCAACTGTAAGCACACACATATCAAGATGATGTCAAAAACCTTTTGGAATCGCCTGAAGGACGTTGCGACTTGCGAGAACTGCGAACGCCAAGGAATTCACAATGGATAAACGAAATTATGAGCTAGTGAATGAGTGATTCGTATTCAGAATACGTCAGACATTATGTGTGTGGCTTCGCAAATGACAGCTTTGAAATTTGGCAACAATGACTTTTAAATAATTAAAGCACGTACAGCGGTGATGCTCTATACGAACGCTTAGCGAAAACAAATCGAGACCTGGCCAAAGTGGGTGGCGGTGATGGCGGCGGTATAGTGCTCTTAGCCAAAACGAGTGGTGACCAAAATCGAGTTTGACAACTCTACACGCAACGCACATCACACGGTAAACAAGTATACAGGCTGCCCGGCGAGCCCGATACACAACATGTCATTCGTGCAGAATCGTCATGTGAGGCGAATGCAAAGGCGGCTTTTACGTGACGTTGTGTCTTTTTGCCGCTTCTCCTATCTCCTCCTGCTACTAGTTCTCGCTCGCTGGGAATCTTTCGACTATCGTTTCGTTACCCCCATGGACTTAACACTAAAGTAATTACCGAGTATATGTGGCATGGAATGGTCGTTGCCTTAGCGTGACTGTGAGCGGAGGTCTTCTTGTACGTGCTGCATGCGATGGTAGCTTCGAATGCTCGTTAGAAATACGAGTATGTCCACGGGACTAGGGACGTGCAAGTCATGTGACGAGTATGTGCGCATATGCCGTAAACAGTTCATTATAATAACAAATTGCACATTGTTTCCCTTGTATAGGTACATACTCGATGGTTGGTCAGGTTAAAGTGTGAAGTAAACAGAATGCCATCGACGAGTTCCGTCTGATCTTTTAATCGGACGATACGTTATGAATTCCTTCCCCTAGCCCAATGTTATGTATTCGATTACATTTCCGCGCATAATGCCAACTCGTGCTTCGTGGTAGTGACTAACCAAACCATAGCCAAACGTCCTCAGTGCTCGGTGTTCTCCCTATACAAGATGACAATGCTTCTTTGCCTCTGCCACTTACTGTCTGCCCCTGCAGGGAATGTTCGTGTACTTCATACTAAACACTAAGCAAAAGACATTGTTCGTGACAATTCAATATAATTAATTCTGTTTCAGTATTCGATTGAGTCCATCGGACGTGCTGTGTAAATTTTAAAGTTTTTTTTCTTTTTCGTTTGCAAATGGCTTCTGAAGCTCGGTATAGGGAGGTGTATCCACAGTTGTGTTGCGTTTAGGAAGATTGTATATGATTTGTCCATAAGTTAGTGCTCGGAATGAATACTAACTCGTTTCAAGTTTGTGATATTGAAGTCCGTTAATTGTTAGACGGTGACGTATCAGATTGTTGGTATGGCTGTCATTCGAACCAGTTAAGGTGGAGAACTGAATGCACCTTCAATTCAGATATTTTGTCTTCATTTACGGTGTATTTTTGACCAAAGTTGTCATTCTTTGACAGCTGTCAAGTGAAGATCTTTTTAAAGAAAATGGAAAGAGGCGCGTTTTTAGAAAACGTGGAAATGTAACTGCCGTTGTCGCTCTCAGTTACCTTTGGCTGAGCTGCAAAACGTAAAAAAATTGCGCATTGTGAATGCACACTGCTTTTCTGATGCAAGGTTATGAATGCTTTTGTGCTGCTTTGCATTTTTTACTGCAAACCAAACTAAAGTTGCCAAATTATAACAAAATATATTATCTTACTTACGCCTCAGGCCTGAAATGTCAAATGTCATTATATACCGATTATTTTTGTTTGATTTTGTTTGCGCAGTTAAGGCGTTCACAATGCGTTTCAGAAAAGTATGCATTGCATCATAGTAATCCGTTTGGAACACTTGAATAAGCAGTAATGCAGAAGTACTTTTGGAATTCAGCCTTTGCCTTTGCATAAAGCTATTGTGAATATGATCAATAAATTTGGCCCTTAATAATGCGAACATTGAAACTCGATCTCATAAAGCTGAGTCAATCAATTATGCAAAAAAATAAGGGAAGGCCCTTTTGAAAGACAAATCGAAGTGCATCCAGCCCTTACTTATAAAGAATTTTAGCTTACAGTTGAAGTAGTTCACAATAGCATTGATTTTCCATACAAGCTTCGCAATTGTAAAAGCTTCTTTAAATTAGAATTCGATACTTGAATTCAGTATAAGTAATAAAAGTTGTCTACAAATTGCGCCTTACTCATAACAAATTAAAATATGTGCCTTATTGTGAACTAATTAAATTAAATTTCCAAAAGAAGTTGATTAGCGACACCATTAAAAAAAAAAAAGGTTCGCGACCAGATTTGTGGTATTACATACTGTCAGTAATATCTACCAAAATGGCCTTAAGTCAAAAGTCATTTGTCAAAAGTGGATTATTGTAGAATCTTACACAGCAAATGTCAAAATGAACAGCAAAAACAGCGAAATGAATAGAAAATTAGCCATTTTGCACAAAAAAATGATCAATACCACTCAATCCTTAAAAAAGAAACAAATGGACTCCACGGAGACTCATTACAAATGATTTATTAAAAATTAAAGCAATGCCATCGTCAGGTTTCAGTAATACGCAATATTTGCATAATGGTCATTCGTGTTCATTATCGGATAACACAACTTAGTGCCGGTGAGCATTTGCCGTTTCGTAACGCCCGGTCCTTTAGCGATACCGCGTTTGATACTTCGGATACTTGGTCGATGTACGATTAGCACGTCAAGTAGATTCGTCTGGACTAGGTTTACGAACCCGTCAACTTGAATTGTCAACTAGGGCTCATTCCAAGTTGTTTATTGTTAACTGAAAGAACCATAATTGTTTATGTATAGTAACTTGGAACAGGTTGTTGTTGCTAATGTCGGGTATTTATGTACGTGTGTGGAATTTTTGACCGTTGGCGGCTATTAATACGGGCAGTCAATCAGCAATTATACATTTGTAGATATGTGTCATCATCGAAGAGAAAGAAAACTTTATAGGTTATAGGTTTTGACTTTTTTTAACTTCAACTGTCACATCACAACAATTTTTGTCAATTTCGGTAAAAACAAAAGCTTTCGGAATGGGGCCTAGAAGTCCATTTGAAAATCGAAATGTCAACTAATTTAGGTGGGATTTTCTTGCCTAGGCTGATCGGCTACCCCTCCGTCAACGTCTATGTGAAAATTGGCAGTGTGATCAGTCTAAATCAACCAAAACAGAGGCAAATGCTTTCAAACTGCTGTCAGACAATAAAACAAACCCAATGTCATTTATTTCAATATTTGATAGAGCTAACTATCGACGACCCAAACTCCAACTTAAGGTTTTTTTCACTGCGCCACGTCTGACAAACATTCGAGGGTATAACTGTCATGAAAGACCTTCTCAATTGGCTGTTTGGACTCGTGGGTTTACGAAAGACGACGCAAATAAATGGATTGTGAATCAAATAATCTGACAGTTCCCCACAAGAATAATTAAACATGTAATGGGGGTGTTAAGGTCTGCACCAGAAGTTAACAGAACATGTAAAGTATTAACCTATGGGCTTTATAAAACATAATTTTTAGCAACTTAAATATAAGGAATTCACAATAGGTAGCTAGCCTTATTTTCCCAATAGAAATGTCAATTGTGAAATTTTTTAAACTTAAAGTCGAGAGTAGAAGTTGTTTCTAGTAAGGCGCCATGTATTCAATTTGTGTGTTACCAACTCAATTTTTTACCGCTGACGTATGCATCTGCATTGTAAGCCGTTATAAACCGTTTGATTTTTAACTAAAACAATAATAATAATTTTTTTGTGTTTTTTTAATTGGTACGCTCTCTGCGATGAAAGTAAACCCTCAATCGGTAAATGTATACATGTCAAAATTAAGGGAAAGAGTTGAGCTTACTAGTGCGAAGTTTCCCATCGTACAAAAAGTCTGCACAAAATAGATACCGACTACAAAATACAAAATCCAAAGCTTGATTTTTACAGATCAAGAAAAATCGATGTCCATATGTCACAATTCCAAATCGAAGCAGTGTTTAAACATATCTTTGTATCGAGAACATTTAAATCCATTATTTACTTATTCATCTTTTTTTTAGACCACAAATATTTAAGCAGGGAATAATTTAAGTAGCTTTTAGTGGACTTACACCGTGGTGTAGATAAATCAAGGAAAATAGGAACGAAATGATAAATAAATCACTGCGTTGTAGGTGGTTTTGTTTGCTCTTCCTGTCAATTGGTTCAAACTGTCAAAATTAAGCCAACATTTAGCATTATTTATTTAGGTGGAGAGAAACATTGAAGGCATTCTCAGCTTTCATGGAACAGCAACGGTAGCCTAAGCTTAAACTTTACGAACGAGCTTCTCCACGAAATATTATCTATTGTGACCTATGAACAATTTAAGGCGGAGTATGAAAATGATCATTACCTAGTAAGAACCAGTGATTTTCTATACTATAGGCGTTTCTAATACGTAACCCTTTTTAACCTTTGGACCCAATATTTTGTACTTAGGTCACAATTAAAATGTTGTATGGGAAGTTTCTCCATTGTGAGATGTTGAAATTTCTACTGAAAGCGAAAAATGATTATTTTTAAAGCGCTTTAATTGCACCTTGCCAACAACAAATTCTTAAGAATTAAAATTCACGTTTGTTCACAATAGCAAAGTTTGTATATCAAACAGAACTACCTATTGTGACTTGAGGTCGATAATTTATTAATTTTGGGGTTGCAAAAGCAGAAAAAACGGGTTCGCATTCACGCCCAAGTTCCTTAAAAGTCACTGCGCCGTAGCAATAACCAATTTTAGTCTCGTCTTTCAATTTATTGAAGCTCACAATTGCGAAATTTGTGTGGAAAATATAGCCACGGTGAACTACTTTAATTTAAAGTCGAAACTAGATACGTTTATTGGTAAGGCCCATTCAAAAATGACGTTAAATAGGTAACCCATTCACAATTATTGAAGGATGCGCAGATAGGGCGACATAAAATGTTCTTTCTTAGCAATAATCTCTGCATTTATGTCCTTGTATCAAATAAAAATCCTGTATCGGCCTACATACCCACTCAAAAAAATTTTAAATACATTTTACTGCAGACCATAAATGTGTATATACGTAATGTATCCTTTTTTATTTTTTAAATGGATTGGTTAACCATCTTTCTCTCCCTTTAAAATCAACACACGTAGCTCCAAAGGACATCAAATAAAACCACATGTTTGCACTTTCCAGAGCAAAAATTGCCAATTGGCTGGCGCACAATTTTACAATCGGCTTAAAAGTTACATGCGAAGAGCAAAAAACCATAAAAATGAAAAATACATACAGGCAGAGACACCCTTCGTCGATTTTACTATTGCACCCTCAATGTGACTGTGTGTACCTATCTAAACATCGAACAAAAAAATAAAGCTCCGCCACAACAAGAACAAGCACTTCCAAGCTGCGATTTCATAACCGAGCCTCCATTGATATACAACGCCATACATAAATTTAGTGATATGTACAACACACATAAACACGCTCCTTTGAAGTACGCTGAACCGTGAAGAAAAGGAGGCTGACGCTGACGTAACACGTATCCGTATCCCCAACGAATACCCGTCCAATGTCGACAGCTTTCTGGTTTTCCAGCTAAGCGAAACCTTGCCGTCGATGTGTTTGGGTTCTGGGCTGGGTAGGACAAGCAATCGATAACCTTACTACCAACGCAATAGCTGGCTGCCATCAATGGATTTGTCTGCTTCCAAGTCAAAGCTCTGTGAAAACGCTAGGGCTCGCATTTATGTGTGCATAATCTGCTTGTATACACACAGACCCGTGGCAATGTACATAGTATTGATTGAATTTAGCCAGACTAGGGAAAATGGTTCAAAAGCTGAAAGCTCGACTGTGGCTGCGTTGTCTTGTCCCAGACCATGGCCAACTTTTCCGCGCAATTTCATTGATTTTTTTCGCTTTTCATCCAGGCCAGCCCGACGCTACACATACAGCGGCAAAGCCAACCAACATAACACCAAAGAGTGCTTCTCACACTCCGCGAAGGGTGACAGGGCTGTTCCTTTCGGTTTGCTGCATATCCTGGGCAGGGTGTGTTCTGTGTTCCCACTACTCTTCACGTAGTTTATAATCGATAACTCGCTCATATACTCTACTGCTACTCAGCTATTCACCAATCACTACTACAACTGCAATGGAAAAAGGATGGTGCAGAGTATATGCAGTGGATGGTTCGGTTCTGGCATGGCACAGATATTGTGCGAGGCACGGATACGTGAATGTTGAACTTGCCGTCGTTTCGTTGCATGGGGCTTTTTTTTTTTTTTTTGTTAATGTCCTGCTGCCTTGGCAACCGTTGCGCGTTTTCTATATCCCTGTTTAGGCCGTGTCGTGTGTGTCCTTCACCCTGGAGGCAAGTACTCTGCGACGTAATATCTGTCGTCCTGCCTACTGCCCACAGCCACAATGGCATAAAATTTTGTTTTGGTTTGCCAAAGTAACGTGTGTGGGTGAACGAATGTGTATTCGTTTCTATATGCAATTTTCAAACAAAATCATGGACGACAAATTGCCAGGCAATGACAGCTCTCAAAAGGGATGATCGGAAACGCTTACGCGGAATGGTTGCTTCATAATTAAGGAGAATGCAGGAGTAAGGTAGGTAGGACTTGATTGTTAAATCAGTCGCTGTTGCCAACTTTACGTTTTGCACCCCTGGGAAACGTCACCAGACGCGGAAAAAAGTTTAATTAACTAAAAAAATTAATTTACCTCAACGCACCTCGTATTAAAAACAAATTCTAGTCCCGCCTTAAATATACGGAAGCTCATAATTGGGGCATATTTATGAAAAATAGGTATAGCTATTGTGAACTCCCTAAAACAGAAGTCCACTTGTCCACAAAACGAAATGTCATGTGACGCTTCATAACTCAATAATTCCGTCGGGATAGAATTGCAATCAAAAGACGAAATGCAATAGCGCAATAGAGACAGATTATGTTGTGTCACATGCATTCCACGACAAGTGAGGTTGTGTCGAATGTCAAAAGTCGCACGACTGGCGATTGTGCCCCAATGCATAGAAATATGAGTCCATGTATTCAATAGAATACAGTTTTCTATTCAGATTCCAACTTAAGCAGAAATGTCACAAAATTAACGACCAAAAGACAGAGAAACGTCAGAGCAGTATTCGATGACAAGTAGGTTGTCAGCAAACAAAGCGAGTGTTTCATTCGAAAAATTTAGTTCGCTTGCAAGATCATCTAGGAGTCCCAGAGGATACATAGTCTCTCTTGTGAAATTGTCAATAAAGAACTGCCAGCCATTTACCTTCAGAAAGGAAAAAAAACCTCTAGATCACCGTAATTGTTTTTATATTCAAATAAAATGTAACAACGATCATCTAGGAGAAAGCATTCGTCCTGAAGTTGGCTGGGAAATAAAATTTGTTTATTATTCCGAATCTACAGCGAGTGCAGTGAAAACGCTTTGGACTGCTTTGCAATGGGGACGTTCAAGTATCTAGTTTAGTAAGTCTGACAGCTCTCTGACTAGATGTATCTCGGTTTTGATTGGGGGAAATCAGTAACATGAGCAGCTGTTTCAGTCGACATTTTATGGAGGGTAGCCTACGAATCTAGTCAAGAAATTCGTGGCTGAGTACTATGTTGACAGATCTCATATGTGGCAGCTGACGCAGAAAAAGTGACGTTTCCGACCAAACTAGTTTTTGCGTTCAGGTTACATCTCATCCAGACCAATCTAGTCGACTTAAGATAACTAGATTCTTGAATGCGGCCAATCACTCATTGTTTGTCCTGTTATATCGGTCAGAGCACGGTTTTATGAGTATTGACTTCTGACAGCGCCGCACAAGTCAGCACAGAGAAAGAGTGAACCAAAATTGTTTTTTTCTCGAAGAGAATCAAATCTCTGAACCCTTTTTAATTATAGATCACATTTTCTAGATCTCGATTTAGTTTAAAATGGAAACAAACTCTTTCTTACTTTCTATTTAACAATTACGAGTCGCAGAAGACTTTTGACTGACAGAGTTATAGCTGACACACAGAGGGGGCAATCAAGATTAATAAATCTGACAGCTGATGATGTGTCTCAGTTCGATTACATGAACAGCTTTTCCAGTTAGCGTCTATGGAGGGGTAGCTGACGAATCTAGTCAAAACTTTCGTGACTGATTACTAATTTGACAGTTCGTCTATATGTGACTGACGTCGGAAAAGTGACATTACCGACCAATCAAGTTTCAGGGCAAATCCAGTCCCGACGAAGCTTGCCGATTTTATATGACAAGATTTTTGAATACATGCGCACATCTGACATGGAACTGTCAAACATTTGCAATTACAGTTCAAATTCGTTTCATTTTTCATGTGGCATGAAGAATCTAAAGGCCAATTGAAAAAAATTACATTACATTCGTTACGAAAGTGACAAGCAAGCAAACACATCTTTTATCAGGCATTTGTTGAGTCTTGAGTGATTAAATGAGCGATGGAACTTCACTTTTGAGGCGGCCGGCGCGAGCTGATAACACTACTTATCTAATCAGCTGTCTTTAACCGACCTTTCTTATCTGAAACGGCGCTGCTTGACATATACCTCCTCTGGTGTGTCTCCCCTTTCTCACGCAACTCCATCTTATCACTGCTCTGCTCTATTTACCCTCCATCTGCTGTTATCTGTATCCATTTGTCAGTGTGCTTACTCAAGTCTATGCTATCATATCAAAACAAGCTTATCAAACTTACAAAAGAAAAAAAAGTACAATCGTATATATCGTATGTTTATTTATTTATATTTTATCGATAGGGCGCGCAATGGTGGTATGGAGCGAAGTAAACATTTGCCTAATCTCAACACATCGTAGGCAGGAAGTCATTCTACAGCTCTGATAAGATTATGGTAGCACAGTGGGAAGATATTTCGAAAAGCTGTCAAAATTCGCAAGAGATATCCACTAACTGACAGACTGAGAGCGAAGCTGCGTATAAATAAAATCTGTCAAATTTGTATTGCTCTATCTGACGTTTTCTTTAGCCAACTTACTGTTGCAAATTTGTAAAAGCCATTCAACTTGACGTACCAATGTTCATGTTTTTTTGGAACTTGGCACCACTGTTCGCATACTCTGTGCGGCGTAAATTTGTCCTTCTGAAGTGATTCTAATTTTAAGCAAATGGGGCCAGATAAGAGTTCAAAACAGAAATCACCGAACGAGCGATAAGCAATTGTGCTTTCTAATTAATCAAAGCTGATATGGCCAATGCATACGCCGAAGATGTAGTACTAAACTTGTTGATAATGGGTACCCAGAAATAATATTTTTAAAAGCCTTTTCTATAAAATGACGTAAGAATTTGTATTATGTGGAAATACATGGTGCCTGGCGATAGCAGATGTAAATTTTGCGCGTTTAGGTTTCCCTCTTATCTGTGGATGACCGCCACAACACAATGCGTCCATATTATTATTTTTGTTCGCGCAAGAAATCGTCATTCAAACAACTACACGGGGGACACAAATTGTACTTGATCTGGCCTACTACACGGGGGGACACAAATTGTACTTGATCTGGCCTACTGGACCAAAGATCATTTGAATTTTTACTAAAAATCCGAACGCTAATCATTTTTTGTTGGCAAGTTAAGCGGGACTGCAAGTGGACTAAAATCTACCTCATTTCTTACACAAGCTTGACATAGTCGAAATAATTTCTAGCGCTGTAAAAATTAAGTACGCCCAAATCCAACAGTTGGTAAACTTGCTTTCCCTCATATTTGTCACATAAATTGACAAACTTTTCATTTTTGACGCGCTCCTTGCGGGAAAAAATCATATTTTCGTAATCATTCAATTTTGACAGCGGGAGAAGGAGTCTTTTATGGTTGGAAATGAAATCCCATTGTGGTTCTGTCTTTAATATCAAATTTTGCAACAGCATTTTCAATTTTCCCAAAAACAAAGAACAATGTCAGTTGTGGTGAGAAGCCTTCGGTTAACTTTTGACATTTCACAACGAACGGTGGTGGCGTGGAGTCGAACAATGCGTGGAGTCGAACAATAGGCCTGTTTTTTTGAGCGTCGATCTCAGCAAAGCAAAGTTAAGTAGGACGTTCAGCACGCAAAATACAACAACTACTTTCTACTTGACACTTCGGGGACTCACCATAGTTGTTGTAATTGTGTGCTGAAAATCCTACTATACTTTGCTTTCCTGATATCGAAGGTCAAAAAAACACGGCTAATGTCCGGGTGTCAGTTTGTAAGTTGAATCCGGACAGTCTATAGTCACAATAAAAGTGGGCACATTCATAAACCTAGTTGTCTGAAGTTTACTAGATTCGCCAATACTATTGATGTACCTTGAACGCAAAAACTTGATTGATCGGTAAGGTCACTTTTTCTAAGTCAGCCACATATGCGAACTGTCAACTTAGTACGAATTTCTTGACTAGGTTCGTCGGCTACCCCTTCATAAACGTCAACTGAAACAGCTGCTCATGTGACCCATTTCAGCCCATCAAAACCGAGATACATCTAGTCAGAGAGCTGTCAGACTTACTAAACTAGATACTTGAACGTCCCCATTGTATGCGCGAAACGTCACTCGTAAATTCCTCAGAAAGATAACAAAAAATTCATTTCAAATCATCTGTCAATTGTCGGGTGACTGTCAGATTTTTCAACTCTTATGGCATTTTCGATTGAAAAAAAGAAGTAGAAGTGCTCTTTCTATTTGTTTCCTATGATTCATTGAAGAAAAAAGGGCAATTCCAGGGCACTCACTCCGTAACTTTTAGACTATTATCATAGAAACGATAGACCTCCAAAACTACCGAGCAACCGAGTGCTAAAATTACAAATTTGACAGCTTTTTCCAAAAATATAAGGTTTGTTTGACATGGGTCCTAGTGCGCACTAGTTGTGCCCTGAACTGACCCCAGTTAATTTGTGGGGGGCAAGAATTCACTGCTGAGTTTTGCTGTCATTCATTTTCAAACTCGTCATCTATATTGCGAACACTTTTATCAACTATTTTCATTATGGCAGATCCAAATTCAGAATTTAGTTCACTAATTTTTAACAATAAGCGGGAAAAAGTGTTACCAAAAGATAAATAAATATTTGTCAATATATCAACAGCTGACAGATTTCAGGGCAACATTTTGCGTTCGATATAGAAGTCGATTTTTTAGGGTTATGCAGGGTTTTTAGCTGACACTTCTCAGTGCGCACTAGTGGTAGCCACGTCATACAAACCTATAATGAAAGTTGACGTTTGTCAAAAAAAAATTCGAGCGGAGTATGACTTATTTTGGTGATCAAAGTCTCAAAAACGATATCGTTTAGAGACGATCGTTGAAATACGGAATCCGCCTCCAGGTCAATTCTTAACCCGACAGAAGTGTCCGGGATATTTTGAAAGAATTGTCCTAAACTCACCAACACACACTAACAAAATGTCAGATTAAAATGTTTTTTGTGTTGTTGGAAACGAATTTTACGCTAAATGAGCACGAAAGTTATAACTTTTATTAAAATAAATTGATTTGACTCAAGAAAACTTTAATATTTATTTAAGAAAACAACAAATAAGTAGGTAGCAACAGAAAACCAAATCTGACATAAAGGGTGTCTGCCAGCACCACCATGGCAAAAGCGTTCCAACGAATTTCATTCTTCAATTGAAAACTCCATTGCTACAAGAAATTTGTTGAATAACATAAAAACTAGTACGATTCTCAGTAGAGGCTGGAGGGGTAGGTACATGCTCTCTCGAAGCCGCTCCCTTTTACGAATCTTTCGAGTAAAGGTTGGTAACAGACCTGAAATGAAGCTACCTACCTACGTACTACCTATCATGTTCCATGTGTTATCGTTACAAAAGAAAGGTATAGGCAGGTAGGTAGGTATTCAAAACGACAATCTTTGTGACATTTCCTTTACATTTTGTCCGCAGTTGGTCTGGTCAATGGCCAGGGTGCTGGACCAGAAGTTTTCCCAAAGTCTCGCGAACGTCTGACAAACATTAGGCTGTAGGTATTCCCGGAATTTCCTCAAGAAAACCATTCAAATTCAGCATGAAATTTCCATTCGTCAAAAAATGCTGCTAAAAACAAATGATTCAGAGAAGGGATAGAGTCGTAGCACGCATGTATTTATTTATAGAGACGTACCTATACCTTCGCATTCACTAAACACAATCATCTGCAAATGACAATGAAAATTCCTAATGGACCTGCTTTTCCTCATCAACGCAATCATCACAATCAGCGACTTTGAATTTTTTCGTTGGCAGCAAAACCCACCCCTAAATACTGCTCATCAATGTATGGACAGCAAATCTAACTATAAATGGAATCAATTGTAAAATGCCCAACTGATTAAACAAAGAATTCCTGAAAATCTGTTCGCTACGAAAATATTTCAATTCCTCAGGAGACTGCTCATTTACAGCGGCAAAGGCAATAGCAAAGCGGAAAATTCGCTGCATGCCGTAACTGTGTCTGTATTTACAGCGAGGAGAATCAGGAGAAACACACAGCACATAAGCCGAACAAACCAACACATCCGCATGGGAAATTAGTCGTGTAAACTGCCACACAGAGGGGTCTTGTGTGTTTTTCTCTCTTTTGCTCAGTTCCCAGCGAGCACATACAGTTTGACTTGTGCTCTGACACAGCACACAGCAGCAGAGCGAGAAGTTTAAACGAGCACCATGTGGACGCACCCAGCTATCGAATGTTTGCTTGCCGAAATTCGAAAACGAAAAATGCTCTACGACCAGCAGCACTGTGACTACCTAAACCGAGAGAAACGCCGAGCATGCCTCGAAAGTATTTGCCAGGTGTTGCTCGACAAGGAGGAACTGGAAGTGACCGTTGATGATGTGAAGGCCAAAATTCAAGTGCTGCGCAGCCAGCTCAATAAGGAACTGCGGTACATGGCGCGATCCAAGAAATACAAGCCCAAGTTGTGGTGCTTCAAGAAAATGGAATTCCTGAAGCCCTACTGCGGCGTCAGAAGTCACACACCATACCCTGCAACTTTGACTCCTGTGAGTATCAACATTTTATTTATACATATTCTTGAGAGATACATTCTAATGAAGCACACATTTTCCAGAGCACTACCGCCAATGGCCAACAGAAACCGACCAGGATCCGAACTCCGAAGAACTCGGTCGATCAGATCGAGAACATGTCCAGGAGCACGTTCGAAGCCGACATTCCTTCGTCCTCGAACAATTTTACGTCAAAGGTGGGTACACTTCCCTCTTTAGTGAAATACTCGGCGAACTCCTCGCGAGTGGCTTCTGCACTCTCGTTGTACTGGGTCGGTTCGGCGAGGGTGATTACCTCGGGTCCCTCGGAGGATTCCTCGTCGTTCAGCCCGGCCGCATACAGATCTGGGTTATTCTCCATGAGGAAGTTGTGCAAGACGCAGCAGGCTCGGATCGCATCATCTATGTGGTGTTGCAGGAGGTTCAGGGGCGCCAAGAGAATCCTGAATCGCTCCACGAGTATGCGGAACGTCTGGTCGGCGACTCGAGAAGACGCCTTCAGGCGGCCGTTGAACACTCTCCGGCTGGACGTGTCTGTGTGAATGAATGGCGTCATTATATGCTCGTCCAGTTCGAAGCCCTCTTGCGCTATAAACACGTAAGGCAGCAGTCGGTTGTTGCCGATGCTCTGCGGCGGTGGAACACTCTCGTGATTCAGACAGACGCCCTCTTCCTTTTCAATCTCGAAGTGAATAAATTTGTTGTTGGCGTCAACCAGGGCCAGAACACTGGCCGATCGGGGCGTTTTGAACTTGAAGTGACGTCTGGTTAGCGTTCCCAAGCAAAGGGGAAACTGCCACCGGCTGTCGAATTCCTCTGCCTTGCTCGCCCATTCCCCTTCGCAGGAAGGTAGCTGAAAGGTAATAACGTATTTTTGTTTTTAGGAAACGGAAATGGACTCGGTCAACAACTATCTGGATATAAATCACGATACAAACTGTGACGGAAATCAGGAGTTCTACGACACGATCGCCCTTACGCAGCAGATCGTCCAAAGCCGCCTCGCATCCAAGCTCCACAAAGCCGAAGCGTCCCATTCTGACGCACACAGGCAGCAATCGAGCTGGGAAGGCGAACTGGTGAGAAGCCAACTAGATCTGATTACCGACGAAACGATTCGCAACGACACAATGTGGGAGATACAGTGCGTCCTAAGGAGAGGCATCGAACAGGATCGGGTTCTTCCGAGACGCCGCAGGCGCAACCGCAAGTCATCGCTAGCCGTCTCGGAAATATCGGCCGATGGCAGTTGCATCAGTTTGGACTCGGCCGACAGCCTGTGCAAGGACGCTCCGGCTTCGGGCGAAGACGGACAAAAGGTCCTAATCGAATAACTAGCTATAGCTGTGTATGTACTATGTGTAAGGTGTATAAATAAAGAGAGGTATAGCTACCTTAAGGTATTGGTCTTTCAAGTTGTTCCACAGGGCCTTGCAGAGTAGCGGTATGTTGATACACAGGAAGGCCCGCGACACTTTGACGGAATTTTCCATGACAGTGTACGACTCTCCAGTTGAAAGATATCGCAGGACGATGGCCAACCGCTGCTCCGAGGCCACGGTCATGCGCATGCAGGTGTTTTGCCGTTCGATGTCTTTGCGGACCAAGGAGAGCAGCAAATTGAACGTGCTGATGTCCATTTTGAGGCTGTCCAGGAATATACTCATGTAGTCGGTGATTTTCGGCTCCGCGCAGACCATGTCCAGGGAATCATCGGACTTCAGGCGGAGAAGAACGCGCCTTCGTTCGTCTTCGAACTTGGACCATTGGCGTTTTCGTTTGCCTCCCGACGAGTTGGGGTCTTCTTTAGATTTGCCTGAAGAAGTCTGAAGGGGCTCAGCAATTGCTGAGGCTTGGCTTTGGCCAGCCGCCACAAGTTCAACCGGAGAGCATTCAATTTTGAAATCATTTATAGGAGCTCCGGAGCTGGTGCACTCGTCCAGTTTCTCCTCGGTCGTTGAGTTATTCGCTGCCTCGTGTCGCACTTCGAAGCAGGGACTGGTGCTCTGTACTTTTCCCTCGGAAGATGATCTCCTCGAGCTGTAGTCTCGTTCGTCAGCGACAAATCGCGGCCGTCTAACCGCAGACGGCTTTCTAAGCAGATGCAAAGCAACAGCTGAAGTGACCAAACTCAATGCCAGTAACTCGTCTTCGCTGTCAGAGGTCTCCTGCAGCAGCGACAGAGCCGACTTCGCCAGTTCCAAAGAAGCTAAATGGCTGTTGGCCATTTTTGGTTCGGTTACTAGATGAATTTACACTATATGACGCGTGTGAACGCCGTTTCCCTGCATCGATAAATGAACACTAATGAAAACGGACTCGGTTCGGTTGCCCGCAAACTCGATCGTGTTTGTGAATACCCACACATCCGAAGCCGAACCGAACCCGAACCCGATGCCCTCAATCATTTCTCACTGCTCTGCCACAAACATATATACTCACTAACCAAACACAATGCCAGTAGTGGTGCAGTTTCACAGTAGTGGTGCCGTCGCTGTTTGCCATCCCGTCTTCATCGTTTGGTTTGATGGAAACAGAAAAAAAATGAAACGAAAACGAACTGCACGTGTGTAAGCGAATTTGCAAAGGAAAACAAGGGGAAAAATAAACATGTAGAACAAAAGTAAAAAGAGGAAGAAGAACTGCTTGCGGAGGGAAGGGAATAAAAACACAGCGCAATCAAGAGCAAACATATGTACAGCTACAGCTGTTGTGTGAACGCGACGCGGCGTCGAGTACAGCCAAGGCACAAGAACAAGAACAAGAACAAGAGCCACAGTCACGCATGAATGGGTTCTTGTTGTTTTATGTTCATGGGAGAAGTTTGCGCTGTTGCCAAGTTACACCCACAGCCAGAGTTTCTGTTTTAAAATGATTTCTTCAGCGTTGGACGTTGGACACTGTCCCCCGTGCGTGTTTATCCACCGACTCTGGACTCACATTCAGTGGGTGATTAAGTAACCTTGCTTAACGATGATTGAGGTGTAGGTGGGTAGGTATCCCTGGCAGAGGCTTGTCCTAGCTTCATGATAGAGCTCACAGAATAATCCGACATCATAGCTGGATCCTAGTTCACCTGCCTATACCTACATCAAATCTGTCTCTTAAAACGGGTGGGAGATATCTATACCTTCCGGAACGAAGTCTTTGACTTAGCTTAGCAATTGCCAAGTCCCCGATTTTTGAGTAAAGCTTAGTACGCTGCTCGAGATAAATATTCGCTCCCATACAAAATTTTCTCCAAAATTTAGCTGAGCTAAATTTAAGCAAACCCATTTTGCTGAGTTGTATACGCAGCTCGAGCTAAATGATCAAACTTTTGTTTCAGAATGTACCTACTTCATGTGTTTGTCAAAATTTAGCGCGCCCATTTAATGGGTCGGCCAGGCTAAATTGTGACAGATCGTTGTGTATTTGTTGTTCTGTATGCAGGGATGAGCTTTTTCAATTATTTACATGGACGAGAAGAACCTAGAATCAGAAATAGTTGAACTAAGAGAGAATTACATTTTTGAAGGAAGTATTTCCAAAGAACAGCTGTTTACTGTGACACTTATCCACGGCGTACTAAACTATATGTCAAAATTAAGCTAGGACTTTAAGGCTAGTATGCTGCTAGCGCTTAAATTAAGCCCCCATACAAAAATGTCTCCAAAGATAAAATTAAGCAAGCAGTACGCAGTTCAAGTTAAATTTGTTAGCCACTGTCCGAAAAATCTCTACAGAATTTAAGTAAGCGTATTAAAACACCCAAATTAATTTTTCCACAGCAAGATTTTGACAGATCATAGAAAATATCGGTATTCGCAATAAAATTTCAAACGAAAGCAAATTAACAGTAGGAATTCAATCAACTTTAACAACACAGTTCCTGTTTTTTAACCGAACTTACACTGTCAAAATTAGCGAACATTAAGTGAAGTAGTGGAGAGAAACATTGGAGAGGCGCTTAATTTTAGCCTACCTGGAACAGCATACTAAACTTTAGCTGATGTTTGGAGAGAAAAGTTGGAGACCAGATAAAATTTAGTTTAGCTCGAGCAGCGTACTACGCTTAGGGTGTAAGCCTACGCGAAGATTCAGATTTGAAAGCCTTGAAGAGTCCAAATCCCTAGGTACCGTATCAACCAAAACCTGTGTAAAGTCAAAGGCGTTTTCAAAGTTCGTATTGGGCTTGGCCTGGCCAAAGCATAAATGTCTGGACCGTTCTACTTCGATTGAATATAATCCTCTTTTTGCTAATATATGGTCACAGTCAAAATTTAGCTTCTCTTCTCTATGACCAATGCCCCAAATATTGTCCCCAAATATGTAAAGAGAATATCCCAAACCATTCAATTACAAAGTCCCAGTGTCGAGCACTTGGGCTAATAAGAGATCCTGCAGTACCATCAAGTCTGCAATACATGACGTACAGAAGACGGGTCGTCGACCTGTTGTGACGAAATTGTTTCTCAAAAGCGGAAGCCCTACAAGAGGAATAACCATGCACCGGATAATCGCGATGATAGCTATCGATTTTCCAAAGCTCCGATTGACATTTCCCAAGAAGCGACTACAAATTAACCAATCAAAGTCCTAAAGAAACACTTAAGCTACGATTTCACGTGTCAGTTTTCGACAAGCTGACTTCACAAAACTTCGGCCATTCGGTGGTCACTCGTGTGTCTGTCGTGAGAGTGACCAGACGCTTGACAGGCGATCACACGTAGTGACAAATTACGGACAAATTTGTACGTCATAATGGCGTCGTCATGTCAAAATTTTACTTGACAAGTGGCAAAAAGGAAATTATATTTTGAACAACTAAGGAAAGCATCGTATGCGACGTTAAAAAGCACAGTCCTGCAGTTTGGAGTTTGGATCTGAATTATATGGACATTTTGGGGCAAATTTCTTTGTTGGAAATAAGGTTCCGTTGACATTGAAAAGTTCTAGAGAAAAGAAGTTACCCACGTTTTAAAAAGCTGTATAGCGACGCTTCTGATGGCTAGTACAATAGGTATCAGTAGATAAAGATCGACTTTCAGGCTCGCAAAGTTCTATTAATTTTCATAGGCAAGATGGGCACAGCAGCACATACGCTTTCCGTCAGACCACAGCAAACAGTTTGCCAAATGACAGTCGAACGGGTGAATTGAGTAGCTTTATCTGGGTTCTCATCACGTAGGAAACTTTTCACACAACTGTCATCGAAACGATAGACCTTCAAACTGACAATTATTATGTGCAAAAATTACGAGTTTGAGATAGACTTTCATGAGAGGCGATGTAGTAAGATGTCCTCAAGCTGTAATTTGTGTTTTTCTGTGGATTGAACCTGAGATTCTTTGCTCAGTAGTGCAACATGCCACCGAGCCACTGAGCCCACAAAAGTCAGAATGAAGGAGATAATATAACCGCGAACTGAACACTGTGAGCTCAGAGTTGTACATAGACCACCAGAATCTAGTACAAAAACGCAAGGAGCAGATGACTCTTCAATAGCGTGGACACCGGAATCCATTTGGGTATGTATGGAAAGTTAGGGTAGACTCTTGGTAAAAAAAAGGTTCTCCCTCATAAATCGTTTTCTAGTAAAGATGACAAACCTTGGTGCTTAGCATTCGAGTACCTCAAGTTTCAGATCGAACCATTTTCCACACTGC
The DNA here is from genome assembly GCA_948293265.1 of Cheilosia impressa. NCBI lineage: Eukaryota > Metazoa > Arthropoda > Insecta > Diptera > Syrphidae > Cheilosia > Cheilosia impressa. Next base: position 1,491,079 of record OX411882.1, read on the forward strand.
ACTGATGGGACTCCGGACAGTCTAAGAAGAATCTTGTTAAAATTAAGCCCGAATTGGCTACGGATCCGTTAAAAGAGGCTTCGTTTATTTTATTTTTGAGGGAGTCACGTTTTGAAGGTTTATTTAACCGTGCTCAGCTTTCTGAGCTTAAGAATTGAATTTTCGTCAAAAGTCGGGCTTTAAGTTATACTTTCTATGAGCGAATATATTTAGGGAATGTAACTACCTACAAGCTTGGAATAGCTCTCAATTAATTGGGTCATTGGGTGTAAACATTTTTAGTCTCGACTCTAAATTGTCGTAGTTCACAGTGGCTATATTTTCCATACAAATTTTGCAATTGTGAGCTTTTGTAAATTTAAAGTCGAGACTAAAAATGTTTATTGCTAAGGCGCAATAATTTTAAAGGTTCGCACAACTGAACCAAGCAAGTTAATGCTGCAAAGCCAGGTTTAAGCAAACTAAATTTTGCCAAACCATGAAGAGCGCATTTAAGCTCGATTTCAAATTCAATGTGAATATATAGAACTTGTATAAACATTTTTTGTGACTCTCTTGTTCAACATAAAGCAAAATAACAACCTCTGCAAGGGAAGGCACGTGGGTTTTTGGCTCAAACTGCGAAGGTACTAGAATTAACTTGAACTCATACAAATAAATCTTCAAAATATCTTACAAGAGTAGACTTTTACTGCCTTTTGTGAACTTCAGTTGCTTAAATGGTCGATTCAGCTTTAGGTAATTCAAACAATGAGATTCGGTCTGGTTAAGTCAAATCGAAAGTGACAGCCAGCTCTATTTTATCTGGAGGCAAAATGTCGAACGGTTCACAAAGGTAAAATTTCATAATATAGAAAAATGAATAAGTTCACAAGGTTCACAATCGGCACATTTAAAAACCTAGCTTAAGTCGACTAGATTGGTCTAGACTGGATGTACCTTAAAGCCTAGTATGCTGCTCCAGCAAAGCTAAAATTAAGCTCCTCTCCAATGTTTCTCTCCACCACTTCGCTTAATGTTCGCTTAGTTTTGACAGTGTAAGTTCCGTCAAAAAAAAACTGTGTTGATTGACCTGCTACTGTTAATATGGTTGGTAACGCCATTTTTCCTTAGTCAGTCACATATACGAACTGTCAGTTAATGTGAACACAGTCCCGAAATTCTTGACTAGATTCGTCGGCTTCCCATCCTTTGGCGTCAACTGACAAAAACCGTTCATGTTGTCGATCTGGGCAAATGAAAACTGAGACACATCAAGTCATCCTGCTGTCAGATTTACTAAGCTAGATATACTTGAATATCCCAAAAAGCTTAACCTATATCTTCCATAGACAATTTCTAAGCTTTGGCAACTATAAAATTGAGATTTAAATTTGTTGCTAAACTAAATTTTAGCTGCTCTTCAACTTTTCTCTGCAAACCTAGCTAAATTTTGACAAGTAGGTATACGCTGTGGATAAATATCACAGAAAACAATTTTTATTATTTTAAACATTTCAGATTCTAGGTAGGTAGGGTACCTACTCCTCATCGAGGTGTATAGTCATTAAAAAAGCTCGTCCTTGCAACAGAACATCAGATCTGTCAAAATTTAGCTTGAGAAAATTTGCCAACCTATTGAATTCGCACGTTAAATTTTGACAGATAGGTAGGTACATGAAGTGCACTCTGATCTCTGACACAGGTTTGATTTTTCAGCTTGAGCTGCGTACCTACGTTCCTACGACTCGGCTCAGCTAAATTTTGCAGAGAATTTGTAAGGGGGCTAAAATTTAACACAAGCACGTTAAATTTTGACAGATAGGTAGGTACATGAAGTGCACTCTGATCTCTGACACAGGTTTGATTTTTCAGCTTGAGCTGCGTACCTACGTTCCTACGACTCGGCTCAGCTAAATTTTGCAGAGAATTTGTAAGGGGGCTAAAATTTAACACAAGCACGTTAAATTTTGACAGATAGGTAGGTACATGAAGTACACTCTGATCTCTGACACAGGTTTGATTTTTCAGCTTGAGCTGCGTTCCTACGACTCGGCTTAGCTAAATTTTGCACAGAATTTGTAAGGGGGTTAAAATTTAACACAAGCACCGTACTAAACTTTAGGTCCTAGTAATGCAGAATGAAATTCTGGAAGAGGTTTGAAATACCCATTTCAACGAAGAATATCTGGGCGAGACCTTCTTAAAGAAAGAAAAATAGAAAATGGGCCCAAAGTCACTTATATCTTATCTTATTAGAACTGTCAAAATTAAGCCAACCCTAGTGGAGGTTAGGTTCGCAGAGGATGTAAGGCTATAGTGTCTCAGGCAGAGACTTTCCACGGGTCGGGAGCCCGTTAAGTAAAGTAAGTAAGTGGAGGTTAGGAACGATTACAGAGGCTCATACAAAAACAGTTAGGTACGGGTTAAAAATACACACAAAACGGATGAAGAGGACTGCCGCTCTGGGGTAACTGACTTTAAGACCGCATAAAACGTCCAATACCGGTAGGTGTATTTTATTTCTTTGAATGGAAGCCAACCTTTATTGACCTACTCAACGATATGGTTCGGGAATTTCGTAGCACCTCGCCTCACCTACACAGTGACTGAACACATGACGTACAGCTACCGCGACCCTAGTAAGTATTTTGCACGCCGAGCGAACCAGTTTCGAAATCAAATTTTCTGCGGAAACTCTGCTATCTTCAATCGATGCAAGTGGACATGGACAAACGAGGGGGCAGCGACGGCGACCATTGGAATGCTCGCCTTTACTTCTTGCTTTTGAATTGCTTGCGAGTTGCGACTAGCGATAGCGACAGCCAACGTACTCGTTGCACACCAACACTCTGACACAATTATATCACTCCGACTGCCGCTTACAGCATAGCATAACTGTAGGCATATACTCGACGGTCGATTGCGACTATACCGTTTCGGTATACACTCCTCGCTGTATAGGTATATAAATAAAGCGATAAATATGTCATCACGATGTATCTCTCTGCTGTTGCTGTCATGTAGGTAGGTATATATGTGTTTTGGTTCGCTTTACGTGTTTTCATTCCTTTTTGGCAGCAATCCATATCTCCAACACCACCACAGACGGTGGGCATAAATTAGAGAAAGAAAAACACGTAGGTATCTAAAACGAAAACATCGAAACGACGCAAAACGATAAAACTCCCCTTTACCCGACACGACACAGCACAAGCACACGCCAACCCCACTACCTCTTGCATGCTGGGTGGAAGCGAGATGGAGAGGCACTAGAGCCCGGTGTCAATGGGGCTGGGGGTAGGGTAGTGTGGGGCTCGTCGCCACTGCCCGCCACATTCAAAATTAAAATTACACTCTCCTCTCTCTGTGTGTATCTAATGAATAAGAAATTTCCCCATAAACCGAAGCTTTTATCGACGGATATTTTATGATTTCTTTTATACACCAATTTCTGGATGGATGAGAATGGGCAACGGGGCTCCTGGCGTGCATACATTTTCTATATTTAACGGGGCGACGTTGCCAAGTTGCGCGCTCCTACTAAACATTTCACAAATCGAAATCACAACAGAAACAGTTCCTCTTGCTTAAATGGTGCTTCGCTGTATGGTTGTATGCAGTTTCTTCCACTTCCCCTCGGTTGCTGCTGGCTGTTCGTTTTTTTTTTCTCTTCTGTTTTGGTTAAATCGATCGCTGCCGCCGACGTTTTCGTCGTCACAAAATAAAATTGCTTTTGGCACGTATCCAAATCTACATCTTCTTGTTATCGGTAGCTGTGTGCATGACTCTATGTGAATTTCAGCAAAAGGCCAGATAAATAAAACCACACATCCAACTGAGAATATGTATACAACGGATGAGAATGAGATGAGACTGAGCAGAGTGTGACTGTGTGAGTTGGAATCGATTTTTTGTGCTTTAGCCGAGCGAGGATGTCAGTTGGTGTGCGAATGGCATTCCATCTCATTCTGTGACGCAGAACTTGTCTGCTCGGTAGGTATACGTAGTTTTTTGTGCATACGAAGGGAGATAGGGTATTGCATGGTCGGAACGTATTTTCCTTCAAGTTTTTGAAGTAAAAAGGCACTAGGTACCTATGTTGGCAAAGGAAATTTGCTTCAAAGCCAAAGGACGGATAGTACTATAAGTATTATAATATTTAGATTTGAAAAAATCATCTGATTTGACACATGAACATTGTCAATGTCCGCTCCCGCGCTATACAAAAGTACTGAAGACTTTGGTGAGTCACCACACACTATTCAATCACAATTTTTGATGAGTGACTTACAAATGGTGAGTACTGATTCTCCCCAGCTTATAAGATGTGATTTGTTACAATCCTTATGACAACCGAGGGACTGGGTTTGGTCTCGCTAGCTGTGAGTTACGACACCATCAAAATATTTGGTGAGTGACTCACAAACAGCGAGTGGCGATGCTCTTGTGACATGTTAGAGTTAAAGGGCAATAGAAGTGATCTAGAAACACAAGGTTCAAGAACTACGCTACCGATTTTATTAAAAATTTTACAGTTGGTTGGTGAAAGTTGACGCTTATTCAGTCAAGCTGCTGTCAAACTGAGTATTTTGCCATTGCACACTTTCAAAAATCCATCCTGAACGGAAAAACGTCACTTTTTCCTCGCCAGCCACATATACGAACTGTCCAGTTTGTTCCCAGCTCAGTCACGAAATTCTTGATTAGATTCGGCGGCTACTTCTCCTTTAACGGCAACGGAAGAAAATTGTTCATGAGATCGAGGTATGACAGCAGAACTGAGACACATCGTCAGATAACTGTCAGATTTACTAAAGCAGATTCTTGAATGTCCTCATTCTTTGTTTAAATGGATTATTCAGATGTGGCTTATGACATACTTACAAACAATGGCTGCTTCCAACTGATCGTTAGATGACTAGCGGCATGTCAAACTCAATATAAAGAAAATTGACACCTTCCCATTTGCATTCGCTTAGGAAACAAAGGGCGTTCCTCCATCCGGGATTTTATGTGTTAGACGTCTGCCGGTCAGTGAAGTGCAGCCGCAGTTCTTGTCAATAGTTGTCAGAATTAGTAAACTAATTTAAAAAAATGCTTACCCACGTTCGACTACCTACGCCAATTCTAGTTAAATGTCAGTTAAGAAACTGATTTCATGGCGATTGCTGTCAAACTAAACTAATTTAAAACGGCCGCATTCAAGAATCTAGTTATCATAAGTCGACTAGATTGGTCTGGATGAGATGTAACCTGAACGCAAAAACTAGATTGGTCGGGAACGTCACTTTTTCTGCGACAGCTACATATGAGAACTGTCAACTTAGTACTCAGTCACGAATTTCTTGACTAGATTCGTCGGCTACCCCTCCATAAACGTCAACTGCAACAGCTGCTCATTTGACCAATTATAAAAACCGAGATACACTTAGTGAGAGAGCTGTCAGACTTACTAAACTAGTTACTTAAACGTCCCCATACTGAATGTGCCCTTGAACACCAGAGTGTCTAGGTGCGACTTAGGACTATCAAAGTTAATCTTCAACTAACCCCCTAGATACAGCTGCTGTCAAAAAATACATCTAACAAATCATAGGGTATCTACCCTTCACAGCCAACGAGCGTAGTGCCATTATATCACTCTTTAGGCACTGCAAACGCCACACATTCCTCTCCGGTTGTGTCGACGACGGAGATGGGCATGTGTGCGTGTAGTCGCCCATTTTGGTTTTTCAAAGTCTAGTGTATGCGCGTTGCTTGATTCACTGTTTCGTTCGGTGACTTCAAGAATGTTATTTGACCGCAGACAATTTTCTGAGTTCGGAAGGAAGGAGTCTATACGTTTTGCGCGCTACACGCCCAGATAGGAACCTGAGGCAAATCCAAATACAGAGCAACCACATCGCACAAGGAAAAAGCTAATTTTTTCCAGTTGGATATTGGATAACCAGGCGAAGATTTTCCTGCGAATTTTTGGATATTAATTTTTTTTCCCCCGAGGATTTATGAATTTCGCGCGCGACTTTCAAAATATTTGATTAATTTCATCTGAGCTGAAATAGTGTGCGTTTTTTTTTCATTTTCGTCTATTTGTGTGCGACGGAGGTAATAAAAGTAAAAAAAAATAAAAAATCGTCAACCCGAGTGACGACGACTCCCTACGTTCTACGTTAACGGAAGTGTGCGTATATTTTTGTCGGCATACATTTTTGTTGACCGTTTCTGAGAGTGACGTGCAGAAAAATATGTAAAGTGTGTATATACAAATATTTGTCAAAATGCAACAGAATAAATAAAGTTTGGCTTGGTGAATTTATTTAGCCGCGACATTTGGGAAGCGTGAAGCTTTTTTTTGATTCTTTTCACAATTTGAACTTGTAACCGCCAAAATAGATCGCGATCACGTCGGTAGTTCCGCCCGGTTTGTCAGGATGTCGCTACAAACGAAACGACAACACTGCTACCTGTGCGACTTGCCGCGTATGCCGTGGGCAATGATAAATGATTTTTCCGAGGCCGTATGTCGGGGTTGCGTCAACTATGAGGGCGCTGACCGCATCGAGCTGGTTTTGGATACCGCGCGGCAGATGAAGCGCTTGCATCAGGCTGCTAAGCGTAGCCACGAGAACGGCGAAGTTGTCCAACAGCAGCAACAGCATCGCAGTAGCGGCGGCGGAGGTGGTGGAGTTTCCGTCGGCAATGCTGGCCCACAGCAACAGCAGCAGCAGCATCATCATGCTTACACGACACAACGTATTGGTCCGCCGCCACCACAGCCGACTCTGATGGACTTTCCCGTCAAAATTGAATCGCACGAAGCAGCAGTTCGTCCTGTAAGGATATCACACCTACCGCCGCATCATATGCCGATGCCGAATCGGGCTGCAGTGGCTGCCGCTGCTGCTGCTGCAGCTTCAGGAAACGGACCGCAGGTGCCGCCATCGTTATCTGTGAATTTAAAAAGGCCACCGCCAGACGACGACGAGGGACATGGTCACAACGACGGACCCAGTGGCATGAAGCGGAGCGCTTCGGCTGCGGACGATTCGCCGTCGGGCGGACGACCTCCATTGACGCGTGGCGAGTCATTGCCAGCAGTGACATTTGTGCCAGACCGACAGCAAGGATTACGCGATAAACACCAGCCTGTCAGGGCGCCGTCATTCGATTCGACCACATTCAAGCCAGGCGGTAAGTTTTGTTAGTATTCTTCTACTTACTATTTTTATTTTAGTTTTTACTTCGATTGGGTGTACCTTGTTGTGTGTGTTGCATTATTTTTGGTTTAACTTAATTTTTGTCCGAGTGAAACTAACTATAAATTGACATTACATCGTAGTTCTGTCAGTTTAGAATTACCTATACATTTTTAAGTTGATTGCGTCGGAGCTTAAAGCTGAACGCGTTCAGTAAACTACATTTGTCACATTTTGTCACTAAAAAAAACGGCGTCAATAAAAATCAAACAATGAATCAACTGTCAGTTGCTGCTGTCATACTGGGTAAATCAAGATCCGAAGGTTGACAATACGTCAAAAGAAAAGTACAACGGCTCGAACTATGACCCCTGCTACTCACTCAACCCACAACAATAAAAAGAGAAACTGCTATGTAGCGCAATACGTCTAAAGCTTTAAGTATTGAGTTTGTTAGAAAGATGAAATGTAATCCTTAAGTACAAAAGAAAAGTCTCAATAAAGACATTTTAATTTGAATCTAAATCAAGATCCGCACGTAAAATGAAACGTCCTCATTGGATACAAAACAACACGACGTTTTTGCTTCACCCAACTTCCCCTATGACACATGCTTTTTGACATCTCTCTTGTCAAAATTCAGCAGAATTCAATTCAAACGCCATCTAGACAACTGACGTAACCAAACCTGATACACATGCAATTTTCTTTCAGATAATTCATCTTATACCTAAGTGTCAATGCCAATTTGGACTAGCTATTCTCGTTTTATACGTAGACCTAATACGCCATATTTTATCAATAAAAGAAACCTGTCATTTCTAGTCGCCTCCTCGCCGCCAACGAACAAGAACCGGTGCGGAGTCTGTTGCAGACGGAGAATCTCCTCAAAAGTTCAACAAACCTTTTCATCGACACAAATGTCATTAATTCGCATTTTTCTTTGTCGTTCTTTCTGGTCGCCTTGGATTTTCCTTCTTTCTTTCGATGCCGTTATTTTACGCGAAACGAAAGAAAAAGAACGACAAACAAGCTTTGGCTGTAGTAACAACTCGGCGAAATTGCTGCTATTGCCGTCACTGACATCAGAATCTTGTGACTTGTGTATCGTGGGTATTATAAGTTCAGGAATGTCTGACACTCATGACACAATGCATTTTTGTAACAGTTACATGTTGGCATAATGTGCTTGACAGAAAGATCACGTAATTGTTGATAGCAAAACTGATGAACAGATTCCAAGCGGTGGGAATGTGTAGCTCGTCATTATTTCATTTTTTCGCACAGATGTTTGCTAAAATACAAAAAGCTGGTTCATCTACTGGTGGTCTACCTATACCGAGTTGTATTATCAAGCGTTTCTTGAGATAAGAGTTGCTGCTTATCATTTCACGCACGTATTCAGATTACGCACGTACTTCTGGCTGTGTTGGGTAGATTTAATTGACGATTGACTTGGTCATGTTTTTATGCCGTTCAACACTTTCATCGAGTACCGGAATAGGTATTATTAGCGATTAAGAAAACACGAGGCTGGCAATAATAATTGCACGCTTGGGAAATGGATGTGGCGAAAAAATAGTTCCCCAAGGACTGATTTATTTGTAGCAAAGTTTGAAATATTTTACTGTTGCAAAGTAGAAGTGACATACTGAACTGTCAAAGTTTCTACTTGAAATATCAAGATATGTAAGTTGGTAAGTACATCATGCTGAGATGCCCCTTTTCTTCTGGACTCATTTTTTGACACTTCCTCATGGAGTTACTTGTTACTCCAACGACAAATGTCAAAAATGAAGTGAAAAGTAGAGTTTATCGCAAAAGTAACATTTATCTGCACGAATCGCGGGGGCCTTTTCCCCGAAATAGTACCCAGGTGTTCAGATTAATCAAATTTTGTTCGTTTTTCTTTCATGCTGTCACTTCTGTACATACAAGAAGAGTTAGTTCGTAAGCATGAACAGGAACATTCAAAATTTAATTCGATAAAAACTGGAGTGCAGTGTTATGCCTATGACTTCGAAAATAGTCTATCAGTTGGAAGATAACATTAGAAAGTCGTCCATTAATAGATCAGTTTTGTTTTTTTGCGATAAGATTAGATAATGCATATTATTTTGGCATACGATGAAAGGACTTATTTTCTTGGGGGTTGGTATAGAAAAACAAAAATCATTTATGCAGCGGAACTCAAAACTGATTTTGTCATTAGTCGTACACTAAAATAGTGTAACCTATCTTTCATTGTCTAGTTTGACAACAAGATTTCAAATCCACAGAGCGCGTTGATCTGTCATTTGTCACTTCGCAATTTATTTTCTTGTCAAAAATGTCACTTATCTTCATAAATACGTACCTACTTCCATAAGAAAAATGTTTTTTAATTGACGGCTTGGAATTTTTTTTTAATTGTACTTAGAAACTTTGACACTTCAAAATGTCAAGTGAGCGCACTTACAGACATTTCTTCACTAGAAATTTGACAACTATATCTCTGGATAAACGCCAACTTAGTACCTGGTCGCATAAGGTTATGGAGAAAAAAATTGACGAATAATCTCTAACAGCTGTCAGACTCAAAAGAGAATTATAATAGAATTGAATGACGGTCAACTTGAAATAACAATAAAAAAGAATGGATGACGTTGACGTGTCTGACAGTTGGTTGTCAATGGTCGGGTAATTAATTTCACAGGTAATTACGTTTATAGAGGAATTGAAGACAAATGTAGGCCTAAGCCCGTTGACATTTCGTTACGTCAATTGAACGCCAAAACTTAACCTTATGTCACTTGTACAATCGCTTTTCATTTAGCTAGCAAACTCAAGAAAAAAGGTATGGGTATGTACCTATACGAATTTGACGTTACTGCGCTTAGTAAGCGCTTGACATATTTTACGCCGCTTAAAACCCCCGTAAAGGTTTATAAATCAAAACACGACATCAATAATACTTTAAGTGCTTATGCAAAATTTTGCAAACTTACAATGCGCAATATTTTTCCACATATACATTGTGACCCACGGAGATTTTAACAAAAGTCTGTAGGTAGTTATTAAAAGAACTATTCGTTCGACTGCTTTAAGGGCTCACACCAGATGACACTGATTTTGACGTTTGCCAACCTTGAAAAGAGGTTTCGGAAATGCTTACGATTTTAATAAAAATAAAATAAACCTATAGCTATCTATAGTAAAAAAAAGAGTGCTTTATACAATAACAGTAAATCAATATGAACCATTAAATTCGCAGATACATATACACAAAAATTTAGATATACCTACATTGTGGCGGCATAATTCGTTTATTTTCCGCATCTCCTCGTCTCTGTTAACCCCGGCGAATGAGAACGTCACATGCGCAATTTAGCTTACCCTCGACACGAAATACAGTAAAAAGAACAGAAATCGAAATCACTTGCAATATTTATGTACATATACGTGCATATATATAAAATAAGCTTGTGCTTCCCCCCCAATTGTGCCTGATTGTATATGTACGTGTACATATATTTTTCTTGACTGGCTGTTGCATGTTTGTAAATTCGTAATGGGGGTAAACATTCGCACAGACATACGGATGCAAAGAATGAGAAAGGAGAAAATAGAGATGGACATATATATACATGCTAAGTACGTGCTTTGCGTTTATGCTTCTACACAGCTTCCTCTGTCGTCACAAATACATGGAAAAATGCTGCGGATGAGATGTGCATTCGAGAAATGCAATGCAAAGCTGCAATTTAACACTTTCGTAGCTCGTAGGAGGTAGGAGCTGTGTAAGAGACAGAATGCAGCAGCATAAGAACAAGCGCAAGAGATCAACAGCTTCATCACAATGGAATTCAATCAGTTACCGTTAGAACCATGGATGGTACTTGTGCATACAACCAAATGAGTTGGGACGGCACTTGGACATTTGAAGGTTTTTTTACTTTTTAAATGAGTAGGGTGCAGGAACAGTGGACCACGTGTTGTATGATGAGTTATCTTAATTGAACAGTAAGCTCTCAAATTTTTTATAAACCCCTACAAAGAACTAACAACCTTTTTGTCACAAGTTAATTTCGCTAATATTCGCCTGAACGCAGCAACTAGATTGTTGGCTAAAGTCACTTTTGTTACGTCAGACATAGAATTGAAATGTCAACTGAAAAAGGTTTTTTGCGTAGCAAATAAACGAAGACAAAAACTCGGACACATCACACGTCAGCCAGCTGTCAGTTTTTTGATGGACAATTGAATGCCCCTGTTCCAACTCGTTTGACGAATATGTACGGAGAGCGAATTCCTACATACTTCAATTAGCACAGTCTTATAAGATAAAAGTCGGCTATCCAATTCCACATCTTTCAAATCAGATCGTCCGACAGTAACTACGTAAGACGTCAGATTGCTACAAAATCAGCAGCTGGGCTCTCACATGTCATTGAATTGACAAATCTTTTTTTATGTCATTTACCGATCCACTATCGCCAGCTCATTCATGTGTATTCAGTCATTGGATTGACTATATTTTGACAAACGCCTTATCATATATAATTGCCAGCAATTTCCACAAGCTTTGGCAATTTACAACTGGAATCTCATTGTCAATAAAACAGAAAAAATGCGACCTAACTTTTTTAAAAGGAGCCATTGAGGACGTTCCATTATCTAGTTTAGTAAGTATGACAGCTTTCTGACTAGTTGTATATCCCGGTTTTAATTGGGGGAAATCGGTCAAATGAGCAGCTGTTTCATTTGACGTTTATGGAGGGTTAGTCGACGAATCTAGTCAAGAATTTCATAAACTGAGTACTAGTTGACAGTTCTCATGTAGCTGACGCAGAAAAAGTGACGTTCCCGACCAATCTAGTTCTTGCGTTCAGGTTACATCTCATCCAGACCAATCTAGTCGACTTAAGATAACTAGATTCTTGAATGCGGCCACTATCCCTGTGTCAATTCAGTAAAAAGGATACAAATGTATGTCTAAATTTGTATCTAGTTTATTACTATAGTCCCAACAGTTGTCAAGTTTTTCAAATTCAAGACTAACACGTTCGACAATTTTTGTTGCTAGATCTACACTTCCGACTTGTCATGTTTAAAAATGCATTCTTTAATTCCGATTCGACTTTCTAATCATTTTGGCAAAAACACTTTATAGCAGGTGCGTTCTGTGCATCGCCATTGCCAAAAAATGTGTCAGTGTCAGTTAAAGACAAAGTGATGTATTTTTTGAATTCTAATATATCCACTTGTCAAAGCTGCATTTTCACTAACAAGTGAGGACAGGCAATTGACAGGTATTTCTGCGCTATTGTCACTACTGATTTTTCTGAATGACGGAAAAAAAATGTCACTTCGTGTATGGTTTACCTGTCCCCTAGTTCTCTGTAGAATATCCAACAAAACAAAATAAATTAATAAATATTCCCATACGTCAAAATGATATGTATAATTGTATAAATTTTGACATTTATGACTATTTCAGTCGTCAAATAGATTGATTGCTTTCTTTGAGAAATGGTTAAGACACATTTAATACAAATTTATGGAATTTTGTAGTAGGTACACGCTAGGAAAAGACACCACACTCATTCCATTGACCGCTGAATGACTAGCGCCACGTTCCACATCAACCAAATGTCAAAATGAAATTTTAGGGATTCTTATTCACGTATAACTTATTCACGATTGGGCTCTTGAAGTAAATTTTTGTGTGTATAAATTTTGTGGTTGGTTTGACGTGACGCTGTTAATGTAAAATGAAACTTGGTACGAACACCCAAGCGGACATTTTGGAACCATTAAACTAAAAAAATGTCTACAATCTACGTAGGTATTTTAAATTTAGTGTTACATTGAAGCTGTGGACCGCCTTCAGAGGCATACTGCTGATACTAACGTATGCCGGGCTATAGTTCATAGACGTGTGTGAACTGTCATCGGAGCCTGCTGTCAAGTAGTTTTGCCCTCCTGTTTCCAAGTGACAGAAAACTTTACAGCACAGTAAGCCATTATGGTCAAACTCTGCTGCCTTCACACGCTTCCAGCTTAAATATGACAGTTTTTGAGAAAAGTTCAACCAAAAGAAGGTTGAAAGGAAGACCACCTATACCTCAAAGATAGAAACGAAATTGCAACCAATTCTTTTTAGATTTGACAGTGAAACGAGTTTGACACAGTCTTACATACATATATCTCTATCTAGCGCAGGTGACGAGCTGAGTAGGTACATGTACTTTGTACACATCCAAACTAAACGTCATCGATCTCATTGGACAAATGGAAACACGAAGAGTTGCAGTCTTATTTACGTCTCGCAGCAAGTGTTGCAATTCCTCTACGTAGCACCGTGTAAGACGGCCGCACGAACGAAAACCCGCCGCCATTTTCAAGACTTTTATTCAAAGCGTTGAGTCATAGCGGTAGCTATAGCTATCTACAGTTCATTACATCTACATCAAAATACACAGCCACGCATATATCGGGGTGTATGGCGAAACTACAGCAGCTGTCTGTTCGTGGCGTAGTCGGTCGACGACGGTTGTTCGTTGTTGTTTGTCGACAAACACAGTGTGGTGCACGATAGAGAACGAATAAGAAGAAGGAGGAGGTTAAAGCAAGCAAAGTGTCACGACTCACACGTCATCTGTCCTTGAACTTCAAAGATGAACGTTCATTGTAATGCGCCTAGCTGTTTTGTGTAAAGACTGGCAAGTGCATTCCCAAATGCCTACTGCCTAGGTGCACCTACCAACCTATTTGAAGTCATCCCAAAATGTGTATACCGATTCCTGTTTCCCGCTGCAAAGACTGTACGTCTGTTGTGCGCATGCTGGGAATTACATAAGCAATGGGAACGTATACCTTCGCGCCAGTGTCGTGCCTAAAAATGGGCAAATATCGATTAGTAAACAACAGCCCAACTGTGTACCTACCTACTCACATCCATCTACCGAAAGGCCACTCACTTGGCATCGGTCTGTCAGTGTGTGTGCTGTGTGCCTGTATCCAGATAACGTAATCAAATCGTGTTTATACATCCACTCCCGGTTATATATACCGTCCAGCTCAGCTACTTGCTATCACCTACCCTACGTACATGTCGTCATGCTGTAAACGAGTACTAGGCGTCGCTTTGCTATTTATCGTGAATTGAAACGTAGTATTTGCCGCACCTAGGCCACAACTTTCTGTATACGTACACAGCACGTCTCCCCCTTTTTATTGGATTATTTATATCCCGTCTGTGTATGGGTGGACTGTTGCAAACCCATTTCGAAAGCTTCTTCTTCTTCTGGGGTGTACGTTGCCAGTTTCGTAGCTGAACATGAGACGCAGCACGAGGAGTGTCACAAATGCACTCACACCAGCGACCGTACATAACCTGTTTTTGCGAACTCGCAATAATGCACTTGACACAGTGGATTGCAGCTGTGTGTGTGTGTTTGGTTGTTTTGTCAGCGAATTCTTCTCGCTTCTTCTTGCGTTGCATTCGCTCTGCAGCCATTAGACTGCTCGTAATAAATTCAGCTGAACGCAGCTGATAAGTGAAGTGAGTAGATAGATCCGTTGCTAGAGTACCTACCCATGCACACACACACACTAGAGCGCTTCTCTAAACTACAGTCGCAAAAGTGACGTAGCACGTACTCTCGAGTCGAGTGGATGGCAATGGCACGGCCTGCGTCGCCACAGACCAGATGTGCACAAAGGAGAACCTGAAAAACCAGTTGTTGTAGCTTTGTGCTTTAGCTTTGGTTTGGTGTCTTTTTTGTGTTTTGTTTGTTTTGTCGTGTCGCCCATTCTACACTATTTCGTGAGTATAGTTGTTTCGTCATGGAAAATACGAGCGAGGATGATTTCGAGTCGAGTCAGACATCAACTTTGGCTTTGCATTGTAGTGGTGCGCTGTTATACGTACAACTACGACGAGGGCGGCTGTTGGTATGTGCCCGCGGCAGAAAGATAGGGTAATGGTTCACCGCTATTTTTATTACAGCACAACCAAACAATTAAAACATTTCCATGCATAGCTGCAGTTACAGCCGTTATCCCCACGGGGTGGTGCAAGTGGATGCCTTTGAATTGAAAGGAATGCATGGGACGACCAACTGGAAATCCACTCTTGGAGAAGGTCATTGTTTAGGGTTAGGAGATTAGGTATCTAAATATACCAAGCTTATCATTCACTGATAAGGAGCTATAAAGATTGGTTTTATTACGTAGGTAGTTGTACAAGTGACAGTCGGTTAGGTAGGGGTTGTAGGCAGACATTTTTCTACGAAAGGAAAAACCTTGAAAACAGCTGTCCGCGATACGGAAACTTTGGGATGATCAACACGAATACCCGAAACATGTGAGCAAACTTGGTGCTGATTGTCATGCCACCGGCAAAACAAACAGCAGTCTTTCTTCTACCTATACCTACTTAGAAAGATTCCGCGATATCTACTTAGGTATAGGTACCTACCTACTAATAATAATTTTAAGTGTCCAGGTTAAATTTTTCGAACTCACAATGGAGGAAATTTTCTATACAAACTTGCATATTGTGACCTAAAAAGTATAGGTACCTACCTATATAAGGTGAAGGTTAAACACGATTATTGGTAAGGACCATTTAGCTGGTTGCCAGCTTTAGCAAAAATGTACAGCATTAGTGAAACTTTACCAATAAACAATTAGACCTCCACAATTGCTAGTGCGACGACTTTCTTAGAATCTATTACATTTTTTGTCATCGCAGAACTCAAATTTCATAATTTGCTTTCGCGAAAAGCAAGGTCAATGGTTTTATTTTACAACGAGGATTTTACTATCGGTCAGGCCGGGCCAGGCTTTGATACCCTCCACTGCATACAAGTCATGCAAAATTGGTTTCATATGGGAGGTACCAGAACTAGTTGACCGACGACGATAAAAATAAGTCCTTTCACCAAATTTCATTCGCCAATGTCAATTCCTTTGGGCGCTATCGTGCTTTCAACAGACAGACAGACAGACTGACGGACAGACAGACAGACATGGCTAAATCGATTCAGAATGTGATCCTGATTTAGAATATATATACATACTTTATGAGGTCTCCGGTGACTCCTTCTTGGCGTTACAAATGTAATGACAAAGTGAATATACCTTCCTGTGGAGGGTATAAAAAGGAATACAGTAGTAACCGCTTAAAGCGAACCCGGTTAAAGCGAACTTTCGGTTATAACGAACCCATTCTGCGCGTGAAATAAAGAAAATGTACGGTTATAACGAACCAAAAATTTGTCGCTTTACATTGTCATCCAGATTTTCCCAACTTTTCGGGACTTCCCCGAGAACTATATATATAGCTGCGTACGAACCAACATTCTCAAACGTCAAAATTTTGTCCTTCAATATAATTTGTTCGGTACTTCCCCGAGTAACCTTATTTTTACAAACGAAAGGTTGAGTGAAGTGACGCGCTTAAAAATCATTTAAGTAAAATGTGAGATTTAGAAATAAATAAAAGAAAATGTTTCACATTAAAAGGCAAATAACAAAACTTGATGATTTTTTTAGCGTATCACTTGTAACGAACTTCGGTTATAACGAACCAATTTGGGCAGTCCCTTCGAGTTCGTTATAAGCGGACACTACTGTATATAAATAGCAAATTAATTTGCCAGCAGCAGATATCTTTCCAGCAGCAGATATCTTTCAAGGGCTTTTTAAAGCTTATTATAAGCAAGAAAAACAATGAAACAAAATAGGAAATGCACAAAATATCCGCTGATCTGTCAAATATCATATTCAAATCAGTGATGTCCTATATAAGGCCTTTTTTTTGAGCTTCGACCTCAGCAAATCAAAGTAAAGTAGGATTTTAACACGTTCGCGCACGTAACGTGTATACACGTCTTCGTCGGCTCCCTCGGTGGTGCATGACGTGCATACACGTCATTTTAAAATCTCCTTTTTTCAGCAAGACGTGTATACATGTCTTCAATCACACTGAGTTTAAAGGAAACCTAATATTATACGCACCAGCAGCAGTAATCATATCCGTTCTAGTGCTGATTTTAGCAATATTATGCCTGTTTGGGTTTGATTCATGTTTCTAAGTACAATAGTTTTTGAAATATTCAAAATGCACCACCGCAAGTCATCAAAAATAAATACCGTGCGCGAACGTGTTAAGCACGCAATTAGTTATATGCTCACTGTCAACAGTATATGTATAGCTAAAAACTTACTTACTTACTTAAGGTGGCGCTACAGTCTGGGGTGGACCTGGGCCTCAACCAACAAGCGTCTCCAGCCAGCACGATCTTTAGCCATCTGTCTCCAGTTTCGCACACTATATTGGTTAAGGTCCGCTTTCACTTGCGTGCGCCACCTGAGTCGCGGTCTTCCTCTACTGCGCCGTACCTCTGGTGTGGATTCGAAGATTTTCCGGGCCGGAGCATTCGTGTCCTTTCTTTCAACATGACCCACCACCACCTTTGTCGTTGGACCAGCGCAGCGTTCTTCTGCCTAGGTCGATGTCGCTGTCCAGCCCGCACGATTCGTCGTTGTATCTCCTCCTCCATTTTCCTCTCGAAACAACCAAGAGTAATCTCATCCGCTTTGGGAAGGGGCGCCATAGAGCATCAGGACTGGGATTATTAGGGTCTTATAAAGGGTCACTTTAGTTGTTCGAGAGAGGGTTTTTGCTACTCAATTGCCTTCTTAGCCCCAAGAAACACCGATTGGCAAGAGTTGTTCTTCGTTTAATCTCAGCACTGGTGTCATTGTCTGAGCTCATAGCGGAGCCTAGTCAAGTCAACTTCGAAATGTCAACTGATTATGCTGTCAGGGTTTTTTGCTACCCCTCCAATCTGAGCCAATAAAAACTGAAGTACACCAAGCCACGTCAACTGTCAGACTTATTAAACCAGAAAGCCGAACGTTCCCATTCATTTATAGAATTAATTTGACAGCTGTGTAAATTGACAGACAAATTGCAAACAATTTATTCATTTTGTACTTATGAATCGATCTGATTCAAACTATTTTCTTGGTTTGAATGAATGCATATACCTACACCTACATCCTACATAGGTAAATCTAACATAATAAAATAAAATTGCATACGTCAAACATAATTCTACCGTCAATGATCGCCTTTATCAAACACTTTTATTTTCTATTATTAGATTATGTAGGTTGTTTACGTTGAACAAGATAATCAAAACGCGAACAAAACACAAAAATTACGCCAATAAACCGAAAAAACGTTTTCTCGTAGGTATACCTACTTCTCACAAACATTTCTGACGTCTAGAAGCAGCTTGTTTGAAAAACCGCCCCACATTCAAAAGTTCTGTTTGTTTATGCGAGTACGGATGCGGCATCTATAAAAATCATTCCAACGAGGCGCCATTACGAATTGTGCTGTCAAGTCTTTTCCGAAATTAAAGCGCTAAAGCTAGTCGCATATGCAATCATAATCCGCCGGCTATGAGTCGGTGTATCGATAACAAACAAGTGATTTTTGGCATTCATAATTCACCGTTGCATAATCAATTACTTTGGTATACACAGCGTGTGAGTGTATGCGTGATAAACAAATTGTAGAAACACACTTTGCCCACTATGATATTCCGAAAGAAAACTTTTTTTTTCCCTTACGCGACTATACTTAGGTTGTGTCGTCATAATTTTGTGCACTCGCAGTCGTATCTACACGTATGAAAATAAAAGCCACGAAGGACGAACACAAAAGAAAACAAAACAGAATCGTTTTATGGAAATATGTACATCCAAATGCGCTTGTGTAGTTGAAAGCCATCATTGACTGACATCGAGGTGCGGCAAGCGAAGCACACGGCATTGCTGTGTGGATAAATAAATTATAACAGGAAAAAAACCAATAGAAAATATTGACTGCATTTGAAACGGAGTGTTGGATGCCCTATGATGTCGACTTGTGCAATGTGTCGCTGTCACAGCATCAGTAGGTTTTTAGTGGAATTGCGAACAAATCAATTTAACTGCATTTATGAATTGAAAATTTATATTTTTTCCTACCACCAAAGCATTATATTTAATTAATCTTATTTAAAAATACTGCGAGCGAATTGTTTTAAATAACTAAATTTACAATTACAGCAATTTTAACGGGAATTGGAAATTCTTGCTGCGAACTGTCACACTTTATTCACAATCCACATAAAACAGTTGTGATTCAAAAACCCACGAATGAAAAATTCGTTCGAACATAACTTTTAACAATGAAACTGATTCGAGGGCTCTGCGACTAAATTTCATGCGAATGAAATGTCAGAAACTACGAATATTCGCTTGTTCGCAATTCGCTCTCATGTGAATAGTCCTTTTGACAAACTTATCGTTGAGTAAATTTCTGGCAGAGTTACATCTTCGAAACTTTCGCATTTTTACTTCGCAAATGGTGAAATGTCAGTTTTTTTAATTGAGTTTGACTTGTCGCTATCTATCGGTTAATGGAACGCGGTCATTTCTATTATCTTTGCAAAATTTGTCCAAAAAAAAGAGAAAGATTGATGTATTGAGAAGTGCGAAACGCTTCAAGCAATCATTTTACGAAATTTTCGAAGATGGAAGCCGTAAACGTCAGTTTAATTGTTTCGCTTGACAGATTATTGCAGTCTTATCAACGATCTTGAGTAAAAATGAGTGTTTTTTTAACGTGTGGAACATTTCACGTCATACTGACAAAAAAAACTGAAGAAGCCCTACCGCGTTCGATGCACATTTGTATTTTGTAAGGCGAGACTTCTAAACCCTTTCGTGTGCAAGAAGAAATTTGTTTGTATATAACATAGGTCAAACCATTTGTGCGCACGAAAACGTTTGATCGTTTCGCCTTACC
Source organism: Cheilosia impressa (assembly GCA_948293265.1). Lineage (NCBI taxonomy): Eukaryota > Metazoa > Arthropoda > Insecta > Diptera > Syrphidae > Cheilosia > Cheilosia impressa. The sequence continues at coordinate 1,511,113 of OX411882.1, forward strand.
GAATCTAACCCCCTGTATTCGTGGTGAGCAAAAGCGTTTTTCTTTTTTAGTTCAGAGCACAACCTGAACTGTTATACTGAAAGTACTTGTTTCTTTTTTTAGTTCAGACACATCAGAACTCAGAATTTGTGTTTCTTTTTTCGTTCAGAGCTTGACCAGAGCGTGCTCGATGAGCTCAGAATAAATTGACTGAGCAGACTGAGTGAAAAGCCGATTACACACTTCCAGTCACATTTGACAGAAAAAAACAGGATAAGCAAAATAGTTGAAATGGCGGAAGAACCTTGTTGTTTTGGAACTGAAAATAACCAATTTAATAAGTAGCAAAGAATAAATATTCAATTTATGCATTTATGGCAACTATGTGCTTAAGTGTTTTTCATAAATACGTCAGAACAATCTGAGCATGCTCGTAATCCTCGAGTTCAGTTCAGTGCTCAGCTTTTAACTAAAAAAGAAAAACGCCTACTAGGTAGGGTAGAGTTGCCAATTGCAGGCCCCTTAACGCATTTTCCTACAAAACTTGTCATTGAGGTGTGAATTGTTAAGTTTTTGATATGATATGGGAAGTACGACAACAGTTTCCCGCATGTGGCCGAATATTGGAGACGGACGGAATAAGGCAACTCTACCTACATGTTCAGTCAGTGCGAATGGTGAATTTTGCTGTCAATCAGAGAATTTTGCTGTCAATCAGAGCTGTCATTTGGGTGAACTTACATTTTCCACAACTATTGATTTCTGCTGTAAATGTAAACAGAAATGTTTTTTTTTTTACGTTAAGGCCACTCACTAAATAAGTTTCATGTGTGAAGCCGCCTAGTGCTACACAACGGAAACAGGAACAAAACTAAAATTAAACCGAAATTAGCGAGAAATAAAAAATTTAACCCTGCAATAAACTGCCATGACAATTTCGAAGTGGGAGGAACTTTTTTCTATAAAATGGTCCTAATTTTCAGGGCACTCATTCCGTAAGTTTTTAGACGATTACCGTCGAAACGATAGACCTGCAAATCTAACAACTAAACGCACCAAGTGACAAAGAACAGAAACTGAAACAGAACAGAAAGTTTTTTCGTTCTGTAGTAAATTCTGGTTCTGTTTACGTTGCTCGCTGAGCTACACAAAACTGAAACAGAAACAGATCCATAAAAACATGGCCGCCTATTCTGTCAAATTGTGTTTCGTTTGATTACATTTTAGCTTTGACTTCAACGAAAAAATGGAACAGATTTTGAAAATGTTTAGTGAATACGATTTACATGAAGCTTGTTGTCGAATTGCGGCCTATAGTCATGCAGACGATTTCGATTTGTTTATTTGTTATTCAGATGACAAATGCAGAAAAATCCAAACAAAAGAAAACATCCCCCCCATGATAAATTGGCATTTCTGTTGCTTTACGTTCCGTCGTCAAACAGCCATTTCTCTATCGCTAAATTCTGTTGCTGGAAAAAAATGTTTCTGTTCCTAATTCTGTTTTTGTTGCAAATTGTATGGGATTCTGTTTCTGTTCTTTGTCACTTGGGGCCTAAATATCACGTGGAGTCACACCATTTTATCTCATGATTGGATGTCAGCGATCGCTCTCTGCGATTATTTCTTGACATGGATGTCTGACATGAATTTGACAGATGCTTGTTTTTTTTTGTTGCTTTTTGTCTGGACATGTCATTTTACACGTACAACCTCTCTTGCTGTTGCGATACGAAATGAAATGCCATGACGTTAGAAAATTGTATGGTAAATGGTATAGATGTCAGGCATTTAGTCGGAGAGATATATCCCTAGTGGAGTCGGTGCAAGTTTGACAGCTGAATCCAGTTCATTTTCCACAAATATAATGAAAGCTGACGTTTGTCGAAAAAATTCGAGCAGAATATGACTTATTTTGGTTTCAAAAACGATGTCGTTGGCACGATAATTCATATACGGCATCCGCCCACAGCTAAACCACTTTCAGCGAGCGCCGACTAGAAGATAAATGGAGGAAAATTGTATGAAAATTCTTCAACTTGTCAGTTCCAAAAATCTCAGCTCATACTTATGTCAATCGGGATCAAAGTTCCAATTTTGTTTAGCCAAAAAATGAAATAGTCTGCTAAGCGATTAGCGGTCATTGGCAGTTTTTGTGAGTTGTGACAGCCTCGGGGTTTTCAGTTTGTTTTGTTTATTTTTAAGCGGAAAAAAAGCTTGACAGTCCTAGAGAATTTATCAATCATCTGTTCGCTCTTCAAATTCTTAAAGGCGGACCGGCGCGCTCCTTTAGCATCTCAAATAAATAAAACTGACTTTATTTTCGATTCGCCTCTATTTTAGAACACCGGTTCTTTGCGTTAAAAATAGCCCCATGACAAACAACAGCGGGATGAACCAAACATGTTTGTAGCTATTTATTCAGGTCTAGCCACATTTGTTGAGCATATAAGGTAGATATGTAGCATTTCATTTAGAAAACATTAAAACGCTTTTGGTATGTGCGACATTTTTGGCATTTATAGCTGAGATAAAAATAAATACAACGGAGGGGCCACACTCCTTATGGAGTTTATGTTCCGCCGGAGATTTACATAAAGCCCCTGTTCCGATTCAACAAAGTTGTACAATTGACCACGTGCCCATAGTCCACCTGCATACGTTAATCTTCCCCCAGCAATCGACACGACACCCACAGCAGTTTTTTTGTGGCGGTATTTTTGAAAGCCCCAAACAGCTGACTCACAAAATACACTCGACACGGAAATAGAACAAAACCGGAGAAGAAACGAAACGAAAGAGCAATACGATCCGTAATGTGTCCAGATGAGAATTACGGTTCGAAAATAAACGTGTTTACGGCATCGTTTCCAGAATAAAAGGCCTAATCCATCCGCGGGACACATCTTCAGTTTAAATTTGTATGAATCTATGTGTGTGAGTGTGTGTTTTGTTTTCTTTTTCTGTAAAATTTAGTGCATGACTCTTTTTCGTATAGGGTATATACACTTTTGTTGAGGTGCAATTCAAACGAGTGCAGATTCTTGATCCCTTTCCTCCATTCCCTCCACCGATTCCCGAAGTGGCAATTTTTAATTTTCTTTCGTACCTATACTTGTTTATTTGGCGCAGTTTATGTTTTCTATTTTGTTAAAATTGTTTCACACCAGCGATACCACACCTCGCTGTGTTGGTTTTGTAAATGTTTATTTTGTTTAAATTTAACCCACCAACATACGAGGCGAAGTTTTGTTGTCTTTATGTTTTTTTTTTATTTATTCACCCAACGCGATAGTAGAAACGAAACTCTTATTGAAAAAAAAGAAGAAGAACAAAACGATACCAATGGTGATTTTCAATTTTAGTTTATCCGACAATGCCACATCCGCCTGGTCCGACGCTGGGTAACTCAACGCCTCCAGCATTACCAACATCACAACCACAATCAATACCACCACCACCTCTGCCACAATTATCATCTGCTTCTTCAGTCACTCAGTTAGCTCAAAGTCCGATGGCTAATCTAATGTCAATTACAGAGACATTACCCCCGGGTAGTCCAAGAAACGGCCCGAGCCCACCAGGACCCCCACCACCGAGGACGGCGTCACGAGGCAGTCAACACTCGCCAAACAGTTCAGGTAATTGACAACTAAAACAGTTTTCAACTATAGCAATAGAATCTAATTCGATTTTTGTACTCCCGCAGGATCATCGTCGGGTCGGAGATCTTCTGGGTCGCGGCATGTGTCCAGCACCACAGTCACAAGTACGGAGGCCCAATTGAACCAGGGCCCTCAGGTCGGATCTGCATCGGTTGGTGGCGGCTCTGTGGGACCAATGCCACCGGGTTCGAATGGCTCGGACACCGGAGGCGGCGGTGGAGGCGGAGGAAATAATGGCGGCTCAACTGGCAATGGGAATAGTGCCAACGGTGGCGGACCACCGGGTAGTGCAGTACCTACATCAGCAGCTCAAGCACCAACCTCAGCGCAGAACACAACCCTCAAGTGTACGTTGTGTCAGGAAAGGCTCGAAGATACGCATTTTGTGCAATGCCCATCGGTTAACCATCATAAGTTCTGTTTCCCCTGCAGTCGTGAAAGTATTAAGAGGCAAAATGTAAGTACAATCATGGAAGTCCTACCTTTTATTTAAAGTTTATGATTTGGGTATAGCTAAAGTGGAGTATGAGAAGGTTGAGGCGGGCTACACACTTTTGATGGTCTATTTCATGTAAAATATTCCAGATTAAGTCGGAGTTCGATCTAAAAAAAAACGATAATAATTGGCGCCCAACAGGTCCGCTTACGACCAAATTGGTAGCTTCCTTCAACCACTCGTTGTGTGTGAGTTTCCATTTTGGTTTGGAAATTTAACACCGCGACCCAAACTCTAAATTAAGAAGGAAGAAGAGAAGTTTGTCAGACATTGGCGAGAGGTGCCGCAGTGGAAAAGAAACCTTAACTTTTAGCCCCTGTTTTTCCGCAGACTTTCCTCGCTCGGTAGTTCTAACCACTGAGAAACTACGCGAATGATTTAAATTTGTGCGAGTAAGCCTCTCGTAAAAGTTTGCTTTGCCTTTTGTCGTCTAGAGCGATCCATATTTTAAGCTATATTTCACAAGTCATCATGAGCATGAATGGCGCCCAACGAGAGGTTTAAGAGTTGTAGTTTCCAAATGAAAAGCTCTTTCATAGTGAATGAGTTAAAAGAAAAAAAAAGTCCAACTAACAGCGCTGTATGCAGGTTTTAAAAGGATTCCAATCCAATTTTGAAACAAGAAGCTTCCATTTTGAGTATTTATGAACGCCCCCCCTATTAGAAGGGGAAATATTGAGCTTTAATTCCGTAAAAACGGACCGCCTATCCCTCACTCTTGTCTTTGAAAGAAGATCCACTACTGGAATTTATAAGTGGGATAAACATCGGGACAGGCGCAGGTACCCTGGATCGGAGAGAATTATTTAAAACCAAATTAGGCACACAAAAGAGCTATAACTAAATGTGGCTGCAAATAGGTCCATTCGGGGGTCATTACTGGAACTCCTGAGTTGCATGCACCTGCAAAATCAGGAGGATTTCCGTAATGCAAACCACGGGCCCAATAACTGGTCTAAGTAAAGCTGTGTCAACTCTCACAAGACCACTTATTTCCTTCCTACCCACAAAGGTTATTGTAGGCTAACTATTAAAAAAACCACAAACTTTCTGTTGGGCGCCACTTAGGGAAAGTCGATCACAGAATGTTTAAATTTATCCTTGTGAAACTATCTTGCAAAGAATCATTTAAAAACATTCATATACTTAACCATTTGTTGCTTAAAACTTTACAAATATAATTATATCTTCTGTTCCCTTCTACTTGTAGGGCTCCGGCAACGAAGTCTACTGCCCAAGCGGGGAGCGCTGTCCCCTGGCCAATTCAACAATACCATGGGCATTTATGCAAGGCGAAATAGCGACGATCTTAGGCGAAGAGGTCAAAGTAAAAAAAGAACGTGAATCTTAATGACTCTTTTACTCCAAAAAAGTTAGGAGAATTTTAAAATATTTTAAATAACTGGACAACAACAAGAAATGAAAGAAGTATCTAAAATCGAAATATGGGAGAAATTTGCCACAGCACAAATTTGTTGATGCATATTCAACGTTCAACGTTCAATGTTCATTGTTCATTGTTCATACAAAATGTGCACCAGTTTGCGCTTTTTCTTTTTCTACAAAAAATAAAACACAAAAACAAAAAAATTGGTCAAACCGAATAGAGCTCGATCGCAAGTTGTGCCAAGTCCGGAAAACCCTTTTCTTTTTTTGTAAACTCTGGTCTATGACAAACACAACAGCAACGTCTCTATTTCGATGAAAGTAATTTTTTGTACACAAAATAAACAAAGAACGTGTTTTTTACGAAGAAAAAAAAAAAACCAACAATAACGTGTTTTTGAATACAAATTGAATTTTGTAAACATTTTACAGTAATAACGATTTGTTATTGCAAATTAACCGAATAAATAATATATAATCAATTTATATAATAATAACTTAAACTATATTTGATGGAAAAATTTTGTGATATTGCTACAAACATTAGAAAACAAAAAGAAAAGAAAAGAAAACCGACAAAAAAAATGAGAAAAACGAAATGTGTAATAATATTTAAAAAATAGCAATAACATATTTGGTAGTGAGAATCTTCTGTCTTGTGTTTAGGATAAGGGATTCGCAAGGATAAGCTTAGACCTCTGAATGTGTATTTTATAAATTGTCCTCCTTCTTTGTTTGTTTACGATGAGTTTGTACTGTATTTTTAGTTTTAGATGTATTTATGTGTAATGAATAAGTCAGAAGACCTCAAAGAGGTTGCAATTTCGGTCCAATTTGTTACGAGACAAACTGAAAAGGATTCAAAGCCCCCACAGAGAGGGGAAATTTAATTTGTTTTTGAGGCAGACAGATGGAAGAGGGGGACTTGAGATTGGAAATCAAGAATATGTCGATTTGATGTGTTGTATCATAATAGATGAAAAATAGCTTGACAATAGGGAGGAAAGTACAATATAAACATATTTGAGAGGCGATTTATGCAGACGCCAAACTTCGGATCAACAAATGCGCCAGTTCTATTCAGGGTTTTGCATAAACGATTGATAATTTGAGCTCCCTCTGAACCTAACAAAGCTTAGCTTTGCGAGTGTCAGCAAAAATGAAAACAGAAAAAGAAGAACATTGTGGAGCCTCTCTTGTGATTGTCTGTTTTTATTGATTTTTTATTTTGGTTTTGTGTGACTGGATGTGGTTTGACAACCGATTGCCTCTTTGTTATCAACTGTTTGCAACAAATAAAAACAACCTACCATTTGTAAAAATGAAGTAAAAACAGCAACAGTAGAGGTATGTAAAAGCCAAAGGTTGTGCAACTGACGTTCCTGCCAACTCGTTACCAAAAATCAATTGCTGATCGACAATCGCAGTAGAGGCCCGTGACAAACGAAGAAAGTTCAATTGAACCAACGCGACAAATTCATTTTAAAAATGCTGGGGTGTTAGCACGTAGCTTGATACAATCGAGCTCTGGCAGCACCTAATTTGTCTTAATCGATTATCCTCGATTGATTATCCTTGATTGAGACGTGCTGACACCCCTGCTTAGTTGAAGTCACATTGACGACATTTGAGTGGCTCTTTTTTAGAGCGTGCAAGGAGCATGTACAACAAGCTTTTTGCGACTGCTACTTTTTGAAATGATGCGCTACACTTCGGCGTTTAAGATTTGCGATGACAAATACCGTGTGATTACAACTGAGAGCTACTTTTTGAAAGTACTAGCTTGGCTGCATTGCATGTACTATTTAAAAGGACTCGCCACTCTGCACTGCAGCGTGTAATACCCTTTTGCAATTGCAAATACCGTGGCATTTTATATAAAATAAAGTCCCAGAGTCAACTTCAAGGACACATTTGAGAGTTTCCCACTCTGTATTTAGGTTAGGTTGTATAACCTACTCTGTACTTACTGAAATTGAATCGTATCATGTACTACTTGGTTTTGTGTCGAAACTTCGATGCAATTCCTTGTCGGATGCGGCGATTCAACTTCAGTTTTCTTTTACAGCCTGTGAAAGTATTTTTGTTAAAGCCACCAGGTTCCTTTTGAGGATAATGAATTATTTAACACGAAAAACTTTCTCATCCATGATCTATCTATCATGTTTCGTTTTTGTATCGTGTGTAAAATAGGCACAGTACATAATCAACTCCAGCTCCTTGACGGAATTACAGTATTTAGCTGCCTTTTTTCAACCAGTGAGTGGAAAACGCTTCTTCCAGCATAAAGTTGCCCTAGACTACAGTAAATCAAATGAATTATATTTTTCTTTAGTCAAAATGGCACATTGTCCTCACATTTCGTCTTGAAGACATGCAACTGACGGTGATGACACGACCCATCGCTCAGTTGTTAACCCGATCGATTTATTGCTAAAAAGCAACTTCACTTATCAGGCATTTCAATGGAATAGCAACGTCTCAGTCTCACCCTTCTACTTAATGTTTTCATCTCAAACAAAATCAAACATCCCAGTATTTGAAGCCTCTTTCTAGATCGTATCTATAAAAATGTTTATGTCACAACAGAACTACATTTTTCATATACGATAAACAACAGCTTGTGGCACATCGGTTTTAAAAAAAAAAATAAACAACTTTACATGTACATACATAATAATATACTTTGTAAATATTTTTAATTTAATTTTATTCGGTCAAAGTTTGGGAGTACATCTGCACATTACAAAAAGAGAACTATGTCGAACTTCAGCAACACTAACACCGGAACTTTGCAAACAAACTGCATATTTGAATTATTTTTGTTAAACTTTTCTGTTCGTAAAAATGAATAACAATTACATTAATTTGTTTATTTACTTTGTATCCTTGAAAACAAAACAAAAGCAAAATTCTTTAGTTACTAAGTTATTTTATTATTACAAAAAACATCAATAACTATATTTCCTTTTTTTTTTTTAGAACAACAAACAAAACACACTTGTACAAAGTTTAATTTTTTGTGTGTTATTATTTACTATCTATTTCGGTTTTGAAACATTGAATGGAACCTAAATAAACAGAAATAATACATAAATACAATTTGAAATGAATTATGTGTTTTTATTTATTACTTTGAACGGGTTTTCTTTGCTATTTTGTTTCGCTTCCGGTTTTTATTTGTAATGGGGGCAGGAGATGTGAATGTAAGATTGGGACATTCTTTGCTGTTGGTGTGGTTTGGGAACTTTTGTTGTAACGAAGCAGGAAACTGTGAAGCAGTTGTTGCTGAATTGTTATACTTAAATTTATGTCTCTAACAAGACAAAGTGTCGACTGTCGCAATCATATATTTTTTCCTCTATTCATGGGCAGCGTTGATTTTGCTTTCCATTCTTATTTCGTTTGCAAAAGATACCCAATTATCGGGTGGTGTTTGAAGTCGAAGTGCTTAAGCGGCGTTCGGCCTAGAGACCTATGAAATAAAAGTGAAACTTTATGAAAGCGGATACATATTTGCAGTTAGGATTTATTTTAAAACACGCGCATGGTTCTTTACCCGATTGGGCATTTCGTTTAGACACGATTTGCACTATTCAACAATAGGTAGTCTGTTCCCTTACGATAATGCATTCGAACAAATTATTCAGTACCGTTTTCTCATACGACTCGTAGCGAATTAAGTGCCACATAAACTCTTACGTGACAGTTTATGCCCTAAAAAAGTAGCCTATAAGTATTTAGAACTTAAATCGTTAAGAGTCGTATTGGCAAACGGCCCTCAAACTTCATTCCCTTAAGCAGTTCCAACTTTGGTGGAGTGGAAACTAAGTTTGAGAAATGTGTTCGACTGCATTATCGTTGTAGAACAGACCTTATTTATCACTTCTATGTGGAACTCAATAACATTCACGCAACAAACGCCGCAGGACTGTTGACAGTGCAAGGAGTACACTACAGCGAACACTATGAAAACTTGCCACACTTTGGGGTAACTTTATGTGCCCAGGCTCCAGCCCAGTCTATAGTACGAGCGTGAGAAAGAGTGTCGCGTGCACTGTGAACTCGCGCACGATGCTATTTACCGCTCATGGGTAATTCCGTTTGAGCTCGAACCCACCTTCACTGTTTCTACTACCTACTCCGGTACCGAGTCTGCTGCCTTTTGGTTCCTCTTCCATGTATTATCCTGCTTGACTTGCAGAAGCCGTTTCCAGCCGCATTCACAACAGTCCATTTATTCACAATAACCATAAATTTTACCAAAAATTGTTTTGATTGACAAATTTGTCAATCGTCAATTGATTGATATTTGACACTCGAAATAGGGGTGTTACTTCTTTGTTTGTTCAGAATTTCTGACTGAGCAGCCTAACCACGGGCGTTGCCTTATTTCGTCTCCTGTCGCTTTTTCGTTTCATCAAAGTTCCAAGTTACTGCCGTACATATTCTAAGAGGACCTTGGGAGTCTGTTGGTTGGCAGGTTGTGACATTCTTCATCAAGTCAAGTCATCTTCAGCTGTCCTTGAAAGAAAGAACTCCACTCGAGCGGCCTTGTTAGACGAAATCCTAGGTTAAGTTGAATAGATCATGCTAATGTACAAAACTATTGGAACACACTTAGCAAACGGCAAACTATTCAAATTGCAGAGTTACAACTTTGAGAAGAATCGTTTTATATCCAAGGTTGGCGTATTTTCAAGCGCGTTTTCCAAAAGCAGAATGTCCCAAGATCCCCGAAAAAAACCCAAATTACATTCAAAGGTTTTTTTTCCACTGCGAACATCTGACAAACGTCCGAGAGTATAACTGCCATCAAATAGTCGTTTGCACTCGGCATAAAATTGTAGATCCCTTCCATTTGTTCCAAAAATTTAAAACTCACACAAAACGAGTGCCCGAAGCAAAGCCTTGGGTCTCTGGGGACCTGTTGTGACAAGTACTTTATTTATTTTAAGTCCCAAAAACCCATCTGGCAGTCTTTTACTATATACACCGGCTCTCAAAGTCTCTTCCGCTTCATTGAAATCTGGATCTGGTTTAACAAGTACGCGGGGACACGGGAACAACTTCCTATATTCATATTGTATCCCAAGGAACCTTGCAAAGGTCGACTTTATGTCAAAAGACACTTCAACTTCAACCTAACCTAACAATGTTTATTCTCAGAAGAACTCTCCGGCGAAAGAAATCTTCTTCCAGTTAGTTCGAAGCGAATTAAATGCGAATCGCCTTGTTTGTGTTGGAACTTGGCAATTATGAAACGAAGTAAAGTGTGGAGAGTTATACTTACTGTCCATCTGACATTTAAAATGAAGAATTGCATATTTGACAGTTACATGTCGTTTCCCATTGGTTTCATCTGGAGATAAACTAATTCTGAAATCCAATCGAACAAGAAAACTACTTCTGGTTGAATCCACAAATGTATTGGTAAAATGTCAAAACATTGTTTTGGAAAACGACACTAGACTAGACTTTTGCTTTGAATGTCAAACAATGCCACCCAATGTCGTATTCAAGCATTCGCGGACATGTGTACCTCTGACTGTTTTCCTCGAGGTTTTCCTTCTCTTTTTTTGTTGTAAAACAAGTGTAGAAATATTAAATTTGGTTCAATTTTCTCTCGACTCCATTAAAAATACCGAAATTCCACTCAAACTCCTACAGTAAACAAATGCAAACCACCAACACTTTGTGACCAAGATTACTCAACTAGTTCAATGGCGAAAAAGAACGAAAACAGTTTTTATTCATTGAAAAACAAAAACCTAATGCAATCAAAATCAAATAGGATATTTTTAATAAACAAAACTAAACTCCAACTGACAGCCGTGCTTCATTTATGAACTCAGCTCAAGTCAGTTGGTTTTTGAAGCAAACGCAATTGGAACTCAAAACTCGCCATATGTTCGTGTAAATATGTGTATAACTTTAATTCGCAACTAATGCATTGAACAAAACTTAATGAAAATGTATTTATCTGCAAAAAAATAAAAATACCAAGTTAGTAGACTATTTCATAAAACAAAAAATTAGCAAAACAAATAAAAATATAATCTAGCGCAATGATTTTCCATTGGAACCTAAAAGCAAATAAATCGAATAAATTATTCAACAAAATACACATAAATTTCATCTAAATAAAACAAAAACAAAAATAATGATAAATAATACGAGAAATACGCAAACAATTGGAATTATACTTCCGTGTAGAACAATTTGATAACCGTGATAAGCTTGGGATTAACTAAAGAATACTAATAATATTATTATAACTAAATATTGTGCATTGTGTAATCAATTGTATATGTAAATTGTCATAGGAACTTTTGTAGGACTAATCATTGAATTTATTTTTTATTTATTTTGTATCTATCCTCTTCGCGTGGGCATTTTTAACAATGTATTTGTATTATGGAACTTTTAGAGAGGAATTAACGTAAAGTTTGAGATCTATTGAATAAAATATAACGAATGTGCTATTGAATTATACTATGAACAGGATAATACTTGAAAGAAACCAAAGGAATAAATTGTAAGTTGAAAATTAAAAACAAACAGAAAATCCTTTAAATTGTGTTTTTCCTTTCATTTAAGGATTGGGGTAAGTACGAGTATATTTGCACTTTGAAGAACCAAGGGGTGCGTAAGTTAAGTGTGACGCTTCAGGTCTGTTCCTTGACTTTTAATTCTTACGAATTTTTGAATTGTATCCGTCATTTTCACAGATTACTACAACAGCCTTCCCTAACTTTTTTGTAAGTGTCTCTCTCTCTGTGAGAGAATTTATCCCCCACCACTGCCATTTTGACAGTTTTTTCCCATTCTTACTACAAAAGTAAAGGAACAGACCTTATTTTTAGACAGGCGATTTAAAACAGTCGCAAAAGTGTCGCATAAACTTCAAGTGTGGGTATTTATCCAGATCCTGGAAGTGGTAGCCCCCGGGTAATTGCCACGCCCATCCGGATTCGACTTGTTAAACTAATAAGTGTGGGTGTTATAACAAGCAACGAAAATATTGTTACATTTGAAAAGATAAAACACTATTCTGTTGAACTTTTCTACAAAAAAACCGCTTTTATTACACTTTTATGGATTATTCTAACATTTTACCAAAACAATATTAGGTACTTTAAACAATTCTTAAACTATTTAAGCCAATCACTTAATTCACTGTATTACTTTACACTTTTTAATCTTCACAACCGATTACTATTTCGGACCTTACCAATCACTGTCCCTGTTCTCAAACCTGCTTTTTATATTCACTCCGCCATCTGCCGACATGTTTCTAGTTTATTCTGGTTGTTCGGCTGGTGCTAGAATAAGCTGACTAAACTCTCCACTTATTATGGACAGATTCGAGTCTCCAATTGGAAGTGAAACTTGTTTTGGTGACTAATGGGCTGCTTACACTTGACCATTTAAGGTTCCGCACTACGTTTCAAACAGAAGGAGTACGAACGGTAAACGAATTTCCTTGATTGTTTCATCGTCAAGAGGAACCTTACACCCAACAATTCAGTGTTAACAGTAGGGTTGATTGTATAAATCATCCGTTTCTGTCCCAGTCCAGTCTCCTCTCTTCAGACGGCAGATGGGATGACATAGAGGCTTTAAGCGGGGGGTGAACTGTTTCGGTCACAATTTGTCGCCACGAAGGCGAATCGCCACAGCTCTACCTTGGCGAACTTTCTCACACCCAATGTCGGGCTGTCAAAAGCGATAGGCTGGTAGTAAACGGTTTTAGGCTTACGCTGTCCCTCCCGAAGGATTATTGTCGTATTGTCAGTATCAGTCGCTCAATTTACTGACCGACAGACCTAAATCTGGGGTCGAATCGCCACTTACGTTAACGAGCTTTACGTTCATGGAATTATGCCGGTTTTACCCAAGAAACAAAAACAACTTCCGTCACATATTGCTCGTTCACGGAAGACACGATTCGACCCCTGGTTTGACAGTTTTGGTCGCCCTTTGGGACTCCTAACAGCTTCTGAAAGAAAGCCTCTCTGCGGTGCAACAAGGCTCCCATTAGTTTGTCTGGTTTATAACTTATGACCACCTCCTCCTCCCTCCCCTTCACTTCTGTGTTTTATAATGGACCTACAACACTGGGTTAAGTGTGTCTTTAAAGACCACCACCTAACCTAACCTTAAATAAGCTACTCTTTCACATATTTTTAGTGTGCGATCAATCAATCACAGAGGAAAAAGAAAGTTATTAGAAATGTCCTAAGTATGACACGTTTAATTCTGCCGTGGTAGCCCAACAAAACGTCAGAACTAATTCCGATACCGACTTACTCAAACTTGTTGAGAAGTCCAATGCAGGCAGCATCAAGTAACCAGATGGGAAGAAGCCATCAGAAATGCATCAACTAGTGAACTAAGGTTCGAATCGCCACTTCCGTGAACGTTCACGTAATTTATTTGATTTGACATGTAAAACAAAAACAACTTCCGTCACGTATTGCTCGTTCAAGGACGACGCGATTCGCCCCTAGATTTTGGAAGAACCCCTTCGAAACCCATTGGTTTGGTAAAGAGTTCTGGCCAGCACATGCAGCAAAGAACTCACCTGCAAAACGATAGCGGCTTCAAAACTCAACCAGCAAAATGGAGGAAATGGGGAAAGAGAAAACACGAGGAAAAGGGAATGTGCTTCGGAAACAACCTTTGAAAGGTTTACCAAAAGGTTAAAAGAACATGAAGGCAGCAGAACAGAGTCACTAGCTGAGGAAAAACACTTCTGCCGACTGAAAACGGCGAGGACGTCCAAAATTTTTGCTTACAGGTAGATATGACCAATCAACCTGGAAGCTTACTTCCGTCCACACGACCAAATTATATGGCGATCGTTAAATCTAAGAGTCGGTTCCCCGATTTAAAAGCAAGAAGGCATTAGTCTTTTAGAATTCTTCACTTCTGAGAAGATCCTTGTCTTCCTTGACTGCCGCCGGAAAGAAAAGATGGCTCTAGTTCCTTACCAGGGAATGCACAATAGGCTCCTTGAATAGAGGCCGCAGTGCCAGAGCCCCCTGATGGGTAAAGGGAACCACCAGTGGGGTTGTCGGCCCGGTTACTCCAAACCCAATCAACTACTGGTACTCTATGACAGATCCTGGGGAAAACACAATCGATATTCTCGACCTTTTCATCGTTTCCAAAGCCGCCTATGACACCATTTATATAGAGACGAACTATACAGACACAGAGCCATGTCCAACTTTGGCACCTTTCTCTTCAGGCAGTGCAGAATAGCGATGGAGAAAAGACGCTGTTGCAATTAGATCGCAAACAACTCCCCAAGACCTTTGGTGTCGATAAAAAAATTTACGTAAGATGGCACCCTTCCATGTGACTTCATCAACATCAACAACAAAGGGCACAGCTTACAGTATCGCATTTGGACGTACAAAAAGGGTGGGCCATTTGTGGTTTATTTTTAAATCATAGGTTATTTTGACACTGACAGCTGTTTCTCGCTCGAAATCTTGACATAAAGTTCGTATTATGCCTCCGCGGAACGAAATGAGTTGTTTTACGCTTGAAAAACGTTGGGAAATATTGAATACTCATTTCCAAAGTGAATGCTGCGTAGTGTAGCCCAAACAGTGCGTTTTTGAAAGAAGTTTCGGCCGAAATGAAGCATACCCACCGTGCCTGCTGTACGCAAGTTTGTGCAAAAAGTTCGTGAGACTGGTATGCTAGCGGACAAAACTCATGTTCCCCGTGTATCGTCGAGAAACTAATGCATCCACAGAGAGTGACAGTTTGGTACGGATTGTGTAGTGGTGGCACCATTGGAGCATTGTACTTCGAAAATGATGCTGAAAACAACGTTTCGGTCAACGGTGGACGTTACAGAGCCATGTTAAACGACTTTTTTTTTACTGCAATTGAAGACATGGACTTGGACGACCTCTGGTTCATGCGGAATATATCGCCATGTGACACAGCCCATGCCACAATCGAACTTTTGCGCACCAAATTCCCAAATCGTGTTATCAGCCGTTTTGGCGACGTCAATTGGCGCCTCGGAACTGCGATTTCACTCCTTTGACTTTTTTTTGTGGGGAACCGTGAAGGACCGATGCTATGCCAACAATCAGGAAACGATTCAAGCTCTTAAGGCCAATATTACCCAAGCAATTCGTGAGCTCCAGCCCGAAACCATCAACAAGGTCTTGGGAAGTGACAGAGCCAGCAACTTGAACGACGTTGTGTTCCATAATTAATGGGAATGTTTGTTCTTACTAATAAAGCCGTAATAAAAATGTAATTTTGTTAATTTTATTGCATTTTTAAAAAGAAACTTGTATTTGGCCACCCTGTATTGCAATAGAAGCGGAAAAATGGGGTTAGTTTTAAATGGCGGCTAAACCAAGAACAATGTGCAATCACACAAGATCGACGTGTCTTGTGGAACGTCACAATAGACAGCCACAGCTTTGAGGCATAAAGCAGAAAGACTCACCAAGCAGCACAATCAAGCGCAGAGAGGGTGATTCATCGAAGGGTGAAAACTAAAGGCCTTCTTCGCCTACAGAACTAAGAGTCCAAAGGGCATTGCTGAACCCATTTTCCGTCATATCACATTTCGGCTTCCTTGGCCTAGTACTCCGCGTTACTTTCCATCTGACAGAGAGTTCCTTGCAGAGGACAAACTGGTTTTAAACATAAATATGCGGCTGTAAAGACGTACCAAAGCTACGCATCGAGTTGCATTATAAAATTCACTAAAAACTACTGGGGTGTCAGCACGTAACTGGATACAATCGAGTTCAGTCGATACAATCGAGTTCTGGCAGCACCTATTTTGTCTCAATCGAGGATAATCGATGGAGGATAATCGATTGAGACAAATCAGCTCATGCCAGAGCTCGATTGCATCGACTGAACTCGATTGTATCCAGTTACGTGCTGACACCCTTGCCCACAATGTGCGCACTGCATTAACAAGCATATTCACAGCCAGACCACGCTAACAAAGAAATAAACCCACCTAGAGGAAGGAAGATAGATTTACCGATAATTGGCCACAAAATAGTTCGAACCTGCACACGCTGCATGCTTTTATTCGACCTTTTTATCCAAACAACATTCAAATACCAACTAGATACAACTTCATCTGCAACTTAATCCTCCCCCGGGGGTAGGGGCTGACTATTATCCGGAATAATCGGCTCAGCTGGATCCTCCTTCTCTTGTTTAATGTTCTCCAGCATCATGTATCCACCAGAATCGTCCTTCAATGAAAAAAAAGCACACAATAAATTCAAGATCAACACATAGGTAAATCAAATTCAGTTTCATACCGTAATGAGCACATCCAACGCATTCCCAGTCAACACATCCATGATCTGCTGCGATATGATTCCCACTTGACTTTCGGCAATCGACTCTGCATACTCGATGCACGGCGTCCGCAGGTCCGGACACTGGTTCAGCGCGTCCTGCAACTGCGGCAATGGCAGCTGTATCAGCACAGGCAGCGATTGCGGCTTCAGGCGCTGGCAGCACTTCAGGAATCCCTCCCAGATGACCTTGCTCTTCCAGACTTGTTTCAAGATGAGCCGTTGCAGCAGTCCAATTATGAAGCCCGACAAGCGGGGATACAGAGCCAGGCTCTGGATGATAGTCCGCATAAGGAGCGTTGGAATGGGCACAATATCGACCAGCTGCTGAAGGCAGGAGCCCAGCGTCTCCTGTGTGTACACGTCCTTCTCGGCCAAGCACAGCGACGTGGCTTTCACCACATACTTCAGTTCGCACTTGTTCTGGTCGAGTGTGTGCAGCGACACCAAGACCTCAGTCGGCGATATGGGCATCTTTTGATTGGTGTACTCCGTGCCGATGCCTAGGAGTCTGTTGAACACTTCTTTGACTACGATTGGATTCAGTTTCAACAGCTTGGGCAACGCAGTCAGTATCTCGTTTCGCGACAGGCCACTCAAGACGGGAATCAACAGGCGCACATCGTTGACTTTAGTTTGGTAAAGCTCTCGCACTTTCTTCACGAGGTCGGCTGTTGGTATCGAGCGCTCGGCGAGGATGTAAATTATTCGCGTGACCAGCGTCTCCACTCCCTTGGGGCATTCCTCAATCAGTTTGAGCAGTGTTTCATTATCAATGCCGAGAGCTTTGATCGGCGTTTCGATGGAGCGAAGAATGGTGCGCTTCAGGTCCGGAGAGGTTTTAATATAAACGCCGCAAAGGTTCTCAAGGAGGTCTGGAATTTAAAAAAAAACAGGTTTTCTATTAGTGATTTAGCACACGGTCTTACCCATTTTCAAAGACTTTTCCATTTGGTGGGGGGGATACGAAGGACACACGCAACTTGTCCCCAAATCGGACATAAAATGCAAGTTTACTAAAAGATAACCAAGCTCGCCTGGGCTTCGGTCTTACTGACCCACGATATTCTTTGTTCATGAAAACCAGAGGCATGCCTGCCTAACGAGTAGTAAAGTCTAGTTTGGCCCAGTTCCCCCAAGCACTTGGTTAGTTTTGCAACCATCACACCCCCATTCAGACTTAGGAAAGTCGACCCTAAATATGCACGACAAGGTAAAGTTCCGGTATCATTGCATCGGTTGCATACACGTATCCATGGAAGCAAGGTCGTAGAACAAGTGTCATTGAGACTGCAGTGTGGATGATACCAAAAGTCCACCTTAGCCTTAGCCTTAGCTTTGCTAGTACAGCTCATAATAAAAGTATCAATGGGATGTCAATCAAGCAGAGCATCCAGAAAGCTCCCGTTCAGCCGAGACAGTCCGTTCTATAGACTTAAGTGCCAAAGGCAATCAAATACTAACGCGAAAGCCATCTCCTCCAAACAAAAGGTTGGAAATGTCTTATGATAGCCGTATCCAAAGAATCTTTCACCGTGATGAGACCCATGTCTTGCTAAAGCCACCTTTACACTGCCAGAAAGCTGAGAGGGGCCGCATTCAAGAATCTAGTTATCTTAAGTTGACTAGATTGGCCTAGATGAGATGTCACTTGAACGCAAAAACTAGATTGGTCGGGAATGTCACTTTTTCTACATCACCCACATATGCGAACCGTCAACTTAGTTCTCAGTCACGAATTTCTTGACTAGATTCGTCGGCTACAGCTGCTCATATGACCGATTTCCCCGAATCAAAACCGAGATACATCTGGTCAGACAACTGTCAGACTTACTAAACTAGATACTTGAACGTCCCCAATGAGTGAACTCAATTCTGAATTTGTTTTAACCATAATAAAATGAAAATAATTGACAGCAAGCGAAATGACAGCAAAACTCAGCACTGAACTCTTGCCCTGACAAACTATCTGGGGTCAGTTCAGGGCACAACTAGGGTACCCTAGTAGCCATCTCAAACACAGGTTTTCAGTACCAGGTACCAGGGCGAGTTCAGTGCTATATCGAACGCATTAGGGTTAACCCAGTGCGCAGAGCATGAGAGAAACTGTCATTGGCTGTCGCCAGTTTTCTGGTATGGTGGAATTTCTTCCTTTTTGTGGGAATTTCGATGTCCGAAAAGAAAAAAAATTTTGCTGAAATTTCATCAAATTGGTATCTACATTTCACCATGATTACAAAGACACTGAATGTACGTAAAAAAGAGCTTTCTTTTCTAGTACCAACATTTTCTAGTACAAAAACATACCTAATCATTATCAGCCATATTAATAATTGTCGCGTAACTACATGTTAGACCTAACTATTGGCAAACACATTCGTTAAACTCAAATTGC
The DNA here is from genome assembly GCA_948293265.1 of Cheilosia impressa. Classification (NCBI taxonomy): domain Eukaryota; kingdom Metazoa; phylum Arthropoda; class Insecta; order Diptera; family Syrphidae; genus Cheilosia; species Cheilosia impressa. The sequence continues at coordinate 1,530,400 of OX411882.1, forward strand.
TATTAATAAACATTTTTAGAAGATAATTAACGCTTCGTGATTTTCACATAAGTAAAGCTAATGTCGTTTTCCATTGGGACCACCAAAAATCTTTTTCAGATCTCAGATTTATCGCGGTTCATGGAACGTGCAACGAAATTGATCTGCTTTTGTGAATGGATTAGTGCTTTATTTGACAACAAAATCAGCTGTTCAAATTGCATTCGTTTTTGGTAAAATCAACCCTGGATATCGACTTGAAAATTGTTTAACCTGTTGTAGATACAAATGAAGTAGTTTCGGTGGTTCGTAGTTTCTAGATGATGAGAAAGACAATAAAGATAATAATAACTCCAACATTGCTTTTCATGTATTTCTTTATTTTGCTTTTCACGAAACTTTGCGCATTTGTTTTGAGAGCCAACTTCTTACAATGACGTTAAACAGCTGTGGGTATTTGTGGCAGTATGTGTAAATCTGAAAAATTATCGAGATCTGCGAAAAGTGATCCGAATCGAAAAAAAGATTGATTTTTTGTCCCAATGGAAAACCACATAAGATTAGACTGTATGCCAATTATGCATATGAATGCCAACAGACAAGTGACCAGATTAGCTGTCAAATGACCAAAATGTCAGGATTATCAAAACTGTATATTAGACTAAATGACCAAAATTACCAATATGGTCATGCCTTGATGTTTGATGGTTATTTAAAGCATTTTTTGTTATTTATTGCCAAATGTTGCAGTAGCGTAATGCTGTAAAAAAAAAACAAAGCAAAAAGTTGAAGTTGGAACACCGATGACAACGAAATTCTTGTTCCATCAAAAATGCCAATAATGCCATAACGAAATTTTAATAAAGTGCATATTATGGGCATATACGGCTTTATGCTGTCATTTGTGCTTATTGTCCAATTACACTATATTCTATTTGGGCATTTTTATCTGTCAAAATCAGCCTGGTCATATGTGGCATTTAGGTCATTAGAGCATATGAGATATGCCCATTACATTGTATGACCATATTTTGACAGGAGAACTGCCAGATTGTGGCACTTTATGACCACTTGGCATACAGTCTAATCTTAGCTTAACTTACGGTAGGAGGTCTGTTAGCGAGTTAATAACTCCTAAAAAACATGGTTCCCTTCGAAATGACAAATGAATTAATTGCGAAACAAAATAGCTCAACGTTTTTCAGTGTTTTTAAATAATGTAAATATGTCAGGGGACGATTCGGTTCCCATCGTCCAAACTCGAAAAAAAAAATTTAGACAAAGCGAAAAAAACCCTCTGTCAATGTTTGCAAATAAAACATTCAAAAATAAATATAGATTTTCAAAAGAAAATATATTCGTTTTCTGTTGCTTTTTTCACTTGTCACAATTGAAATTTATTAGTCAGACGGGATTTAATAGTTTTTAGTACAATTTGGTTAGGTGATGCCAGCTCTAAGTAGATATTTTAAACAAAACATCAGCTAGTTATTTAATGAGTTATTTTCGTTGATTAATAAGAAAATTTAACTAATACCTTTGACTATGTGTTATTTATTCAAATAGGTGTTAGGTAACATACGAGTTGGAGAGTAGTTGCGGGTTTTTTTATTAATACGGCTGTGAATGTACATAAAAAATGAGCTTATGTGAACCGCATTTTAACAGGATTTTCTAGTACCAAAATTTTCTAGTAGAAAAAGATAATTTGAATATGATGAATAGGAAAAAATTATGACGTTTCGTGGGAAATATGAGGACCGAGTACTTAAACAACAGCTATCATTGTATGCGACGGATTCTATGGGACTGCTCTTTCCGTCGAATACGTCAGTATTGACAGTATTGACGGATCCGTCGTCGACGACGGGTTGGGCCCTTAACACTCTCAAAACAACACAATAATAATGAAACTGCATTTTCCTAGCCAACATTTCAGGGGGCGCTCCCAAATTCAAACGAGAAACGTTGATACGTCCCGCTTTCTCGATTCAGCTCGATGAGCGTATCTGTCTGCGTACACATTCAGTGCACCTATCTTCCTAATTTTTGCTGACAAAAGCTCTCCAACCTAACCCCTCGGCAAAAACAAACGAAGTGTCGGTCGTGGAAACCTCGTTCGAGTGCGAAGAGCGTGCTAACCACGAACCAAGAAGCCAAACGCACTAGGCAATCACGTCATGGTCACCACAACCTATTTACCCACAAGTCCACAATTCAAAAGGAACCCCACCAGAAGTTCCAACCCGCGTGGCTATTAAAGAGCTTTCCAAGAGTAAAAATCTCCCCAAAGCTTCCCAGTACAAGTGACGCTCTTATCGAGAGTTTTCCAACTGGCCCATTAGCTCAGTTGGTTAGAGCGTCGTGCTAATAACGCGAAGGTCGTGGGTTCGATCCCCCCATGGGCCAATACATTTTTTATTTTTTTTTTTTTGTACTCACGTTCAGAATCTGGCAACAGGCAGAGGAAAGTTTGCAGGCAAATCTTGGCGAGGTCTTCCCTCCAAGCAATCTCGACGTTGCTGCGTCCGTAGATCTCGGCGAATATCTCCGGCGGCGGGGTCTCCTTGGTCAAGTGGTTCATCCATTCGACAGCAAAGGCTTCGATCTTCAGCGGCAGTACCTTATGTGTGGCATACAAAGACCGCACGTGGCCCATGGCTCGCTCCCGCAAGGTGGCTTTTTCGTGCACGCAGAACGTCAACAGAATGCGGACAAAGCGTTGCTTCCGCGGCGGCCGGAGAATGGCCAAGTCCTTGACCAAGTCGACACAGTAGTTGCTTGTGTCGTCAGCGTAGCACATCTGAACCAGCTGGTTGATGGACTCATCCGAAATAAGCGGTGCCTCGAGGTATACCCTGCGCAGGAGGATGAGCTTGTCTTTGTACTCGCAGTTTGTGCAGATGCCGGTTATGATCTGATCGAAGAGGTCGTTGTAGGCGTAGTCCGGGCGGTGCTCGGATTTGACATACGAATGGCGGGTGAAGCCCTGCAGCAGGCAGTACTCCTCGTAGAGCCAGGAGAACGCCAGATCGATGCGACCCTTGATGTCCATCATAATGAACTCGAAAATGAGGAAGCGTACATTGTCGGGGAAGGTAGCAGCCATCACGGTCAGGATTTTGCGACGTTTGACGGAGACGCCACCAGCGATGCACTGCCGTTCGGCACTTAGAATTCGCTTGACCGCGTCCACTAGGAACTTGGCCTTTGTGACTCGGGAGAAGGGTTTTGTGACTTCCTGCAGTTTGAGTGTCTTGGCGCGCTGCTTCATGTGCTCCAGCAGAGCCTGTTCGCCCTTGACTCGCTCCATGTTTTCGCGCAGTTTCTTCGTTGCTTCATCCTTCCGCTGCTGCTCTTCAGATTCACGTGGGGCATCCAACATCTCTACGTCGATGTTGTCGGCTTCGACGGAATATGCGCCCTCAATCCGTCGCGCAGAGTCTTTTGCAAAGACGCTTGCACCGGGTCCGATTTTCTTCTCGGTCATTTGAGCGCCGAGCATGTTTGCGATTTTCGAGATCTGTGCGCTGAGCGGGGTGTCCCTCACGGGAACGTACTCCTCGAGGAAGTGGTCTGGTGCGTCAGTCGGAAGGTTCTTCATGTTGGCCAGGACTAGGTTAACAGTGATCTCGGGGTTGCGCAAGTTTTCCGCGATAAACTTTTCGTTGACTTTTGTCGACTTTTCTGCCAGCCTCTCCAGCTGCTCGTAGTCCAGTTCCATTTCAGCTTCTTTTGCGGACGCGCTTTCTTCGTCTGGATTCAGGCGCATTTTCTTACTCAAACTGTGGGCGGCGTTTTCAACGATTCGCTTTTGACGCAACGTCACCTCTTGCTTGTCCATTTTGGGGGTGGCGCGACTTATTTCCGACTGCGACGATCCCAGGTCAATTAGCATTCGCTTGATGGGGCCCTGGAACTCGAAGGATCCCCGGTTTTTCAGCATGCCGACCAGCTGCATTTTCAAACTCTTGCGCACTGAGCTGACCTGCGAGTCGGTGAGGGTGGGTGGTAGGTTCGAGCTGAGATTCTTAAACGCTTCCACCACTTGTCCCATGAGGCTGGGGCGCATTTTGGCTATGGTACTCAGGCTGCCGGTGCACGCAATCAAATTTACCGACGAAATGTGTGTGGCAGCGTGGAACTTGAGGAGGATGTCGAAAATGTTCATGGCTTCCTCTTCTAGTTTTCGGCGTCGCATGATTTTCAGCGTAAGTGGCACGTCTTCCAGCGAGAAGTCATTTTCCCTCTTTTGACTGTCCTCGTCGGGGTATGTTTGCAGGATGACGACGCCTTCGAGGAACTTCAGAGCATTGGTCCGTATGCCATCGTTGTCGTTGTCGATCATATCCAGAATTTGCGCCTTCACCAAGCTGAGCACGCTCCAAGCTTGCTCGGTACTGTCGGTGATTTCTGCCCGGGTGCAGATCCACTGCAGCCCGTTTTTGTAAATTGAGCCGCATGCCTGGATGACACGTTTTATCACCTGCGCCGACGAGTCGCGCAGCAGCATCGATATAACATTGACTATTTGCGGCATGAACTCCACTTTTACTTTGCTGGAAGGGGAAACAGTTTAATTCAGGATTGTCTGTATGGGTAAGTGAGGGCTCTTACCATATCTGCTCCATGAATCCAATGATGTGCTTGCGAATCTCCATGGACGGATCATGGGCGAACGACAGGATGTGCTCGATGAACTCTTCTACCAATTCTGGGCATGTGCCCAACATGATCTCCTGGATTTTGGCTAGTAGCTCACACTTGACTGATGTTTCAGCGACCATAATTTCATTGATCCACTCGACCACCTGTAAAAAGAAATTTTGCTATACGCCTCGCGTTTGGCCGGGGGAAGAAAATTGCTTACCCGAGCTCGAGCGGTGGCCGTTCGTTCATCTGTGAAGAGAGTGGATGTTTCACCCAAGAATTGGGTTCGCCCCAGTATGCCAGACATTTTTCCAAGCAGTTACTTGTGCTTTTATTTATTTTAAAAGGGTTTTGTTGCGTGAATTGGAGTAAATAGAAGCGATTCCAGAATCACTAAACACAAATTGCGGCTTTTACACTTGACAGGTGACAGTGACAGGACAGCACAATCGAAAATGTTTCTGTGTTGCCAACTCGTGTAAAGGGTATGTTTTTGTTTAAGCCTGGGCGCTGAACGCTCTAGACGAAAATGTGTCCAAAAATAAGACCAGTACGTCGTTTATGCTCAATTTAAACAAATTTTCCTCCCTCTTGTAAAAATTAACCTTGTCCAACTTGGTAGGACCAGTTAACGCCCCATATAAATGCATACATATTTATATGGGGTCTTAATTTCAGCGAAATAGTTTTTATTATAAACAGTACATAATTTTTTCATCCATTTTATTATCCGCTTTTGCAAGTTTTTCAGCTGCTGTTTGTTTTTCCTCCTCCTCATTTAACACAGATATTGCCTGGAACTACCGCTTTGCACTTATTTATATATAAATAAATAAAAATTAAAAATTTGTTAAAATATTTCCATAGATTTGCTTTAACTCAGTGCGCTCGTCTATTTCCCAACAGATAGCGCAGCGAACAGTTTGTAGGAGGTAAAGGAAAAACATGACAGCTGACACTTTAATGTACGTAAAAAAGTTTTTCACGGTGTGGCTTGCGGCATTTTTTCGAATAATTTCTATTTGGTTGTGATTTTCATAATTTTTACCGTATCAAACATGTTTTTCTATCTAAAAAGTATAGTTTTTAATTGAGGTGCTTGTAATAATTTAAACGGCACAAGCATGTGGCATGAGGCCCGTCGGCAGGAGCGGAAAATTCGTGGCATGATCGTAGACTACAGGAAAAGAGCCGAACGCAGACAGGATTTCTACGAAAAAATTGTAAATTTCCTTTGCCCAAACGATTGAATACGTTTAATGTGGTATTTCTGTTTTTAGAAAGCCGATCCAACGCAGTTCATTCAACTGCATGGACGAAAATGCAAGATACATCTTGATGCAGCGGTCGCGGCGGCAGGCGACGGCGCCGCTATCATGCAAGTGATATTTCGGATTTTCCGATGAAATCAAGAAAATTTTTTCGTTTTCTAGCTCAATCGGTAGAGGCCTTCTAATGTGTGCTTTTATTTCAGTGTTCCGTGGCAAGGGCAGCAGGACAATTTGATCGATCGATTTGATGTGCGTGCCCACTTGGACCATATAACGCCGGCTTCGAAGGTGGCCGTGTGCGAGGATGTTGGAGCCGAAGAGAGACAGTGCAACTACGAGCGCTATCGTATCCTGGCACAGAATGACTTCCTCAACCTGCCCGAGGAGAAGTTCCTGCATCAGCTGTACTTGGAGGAGCAGTATGGGGCAAATGCGCAGCTGGAGGCCGAAAGGAATTTGGGCAAAAAAAAGCCAACCGGAGCAGCTATCGCTTATTCGTACGATGATGCTGACAATTCGACGCCATTCAGTCACATTCCCAGCGCCACTGTGCAGCATTGTGAGGACGATAACGACTCGGTGGGCTCAGAGATCGACATGGACGTGTCCATCGACATATCCAAGCTGGACACCTCCCAGGCACATGAGTTGAACGCCTGCGGAAGGAACTATGGAATGCTCAGCAACGACTTTTATTCGTACCTCACCAAGGACGTGGATGAGGCGGATGCCATTCGGCTAGCACGCGAAGAGGAGCAGGAGAAGATGATGCTCAGTGGAAGGAAAAGCCGCAGAGAGCGCAGGGCCCAGAAGGAGAGGCGTGTAGCAGGCCGACCACTTAGTCCGCCTAGCTACGCCGCTAAAGAAGAGCCCATAGACGACGCCAAGGACAACGACACTGATTCGAGGTCCCCCTCGCCTGAGAACTCGGGTAAAATCACATACATTACCTCATTTGGCGGAGAAGACGAGCTGCAGCCGCACTCGAAAATACTAATCAGCATGAACAAAACCAACAAATCGGGGCCTGGCCTCACATCACAGGCCGGCCAGGCAACCTACGCTCAGAAGGTGAAGGAAAACTTGGACAAACTAAAGCAAGTGCAGGAGAGAAGACCGGAGCGGCCGAAACAGTACCAATACCGGAGCCGGAGCCGCAGCAGAAGTCGTGGCAGATATCGCCGGAGTTCCAGCCGAAGCAGGCGTAGAAGGACCAGGAGTAGGTCGCGCGGAAGGCGGTATCACAGGTCGAGATCTAGGTCACGTTCGCGTCGATCACGATCCCGTCGACGAAGGAGATACAGCTCTTCACCTAGATCGACGCCCTCGCCGGATAGGGGAGGACGGCGCAGACACTCGCCGCCCAGGAACCGATCATCGTCGAAACCGAAAATAAAACCCTGGCCGCCCGACAAAGCCGCTGAGATTGTGAAACCGCCTCCCCCTCCTCCGGTAGTTGTGGAGCCGCCCCAACTTCCTCCCATGATACAGTATCCAGTTCTACCAATCCATAGGAATATTCCGGCGCTGCAGCAGCCAGCAGAACCGGTTAAACAAGCCGCAGAGGTCCCGCAGCCTCTGCCAGAGGAACCACCACCCATCAAGAGGTACTACGGCCGCAAACGACCAGGCGACTCTTCCGAATCAGAGGACGACGCAGCTAAAGCCGCTCACCAATCGGACGACGAACACAGCAACGACGACGATCCCGACGATCAGGCACTAATGGACGTGGAAACATCGTAAGCACGCCTTGCCCAAACGCAGCCGCACAGATAACTAATCAAACCCCCCTTCCCCAGTTCCGATAGGTCAAACCAATTCCCGCACTCTTCCAGTGGCGGTGGCTGTGCAAGTGGAACCGGTACTGGTAAACAGAATAGCAAAAAACTTCTCTCAGCACATGGCACAAATAATTCTAGCTCTGCCGAGACCAAAGTCAGTAAGAATAACATCTCTCTCTTTGGGCATCTGCCTGCCTTGTTGTTTTCCCTTTCCCTTTCTCTCTCTCTCTTTCTCATTTATAAATCTGAATAAAAGTAGACAAATTGCGACCGTCAACGGCATGATGACATCCGAATTAGGAATTGATTCGATTCCCCAGCGCCGGGGGCACAAACGCGACCCCTTTTTGCCCTGTTAATGCCGCCTTTTTAATATTTCAAAGTTACTAATTGCAGGTGGGAACCAGTAGCGGCAACGGAAGCGGCAACAAAAACCCCCTAAATCCGCGCGAGAGGTTAAAGCGCAAGATGCAGATACTCCTCAACAAGCAATGTAAGTGGTGGCGTGTGTTTGATTCGATTCTGTTTGACCAAATCCCTTGCAGACAAAGCCGACAAGAAGGCTGAGATTGAGAAAACCGAGCGGCAGCTGCAGCAGCAGCAGGAGCGCGAGGACGAGATGCGTGAACTGGCTCTGAAGTTGCGACGAAGGTAGGTGCAACAACAGTTGGTTGTGGACAAAATAAATTCGCTCTTCCACAGACAACGAGAGCTTCGCCACAAGTTTGGTACTCCAAAGTCGAGTGACGGCGGCGGCAAGAGTTCCGACGACGAATCCACTGCCGACGTACTCAAAACCGAGCACAAGAGCAGATCGCCCTCTCAGTCCAGCGTCAAGTCTGTAAAAAGTACTCGAAGCAATCACAGGAACAGCCCCGACCGCGAAAGGACTCGGTCGAGGCGTAGCCCCAGCCGCGATCGACATCGCGCCCGATCGCCGAGTCGCAGTCGGTCCGGCCATAGACAGCGGAGGAGAAACTCCCGGTCGAGAAGTCGGAATCGCCGCAGCGCATCTCGAAGGCGAAATCGAAGCCGCGATAGGTACCGTCGTGACTCCCGAGATCGCCGCAATCGACATCGCAGGTCCAGATCCAGATCTCGAACAAACCCTGTGAGTAGACAAAGGGAATCCGACCGTCATCCTCCCACCCAGTCGAGGAACTATGACAGAGCATCGCACCCGACGCAAACCAACGAAGGCGAGAGGAACAACCGCAATCGGATCGTTATCTCTGCTCCGCCAAAGTTGAAAAAACTCGTCGACTACTGATTATGCTTATGTAGAACGTGTGTATGCTGTAAATAAAGAAAAATAAATTTGCTTGTAGTTTTTGAACTCGCCCGCGCATAGTCTCCACTGTTTGACACTTTTCAGCGGCTAGTCTCCACTGAATTTCTTCTCGACACCGATCGAACTCGTGCTGGTCCCCCTTTCAGCGTTAAATTCCCGAAATATCACAGAAAAATGGCCCAAAAAGGTGTCAACCCAGTTGCTGTGCTAAAAAGCATTTACAACAACGAGTTCCAATGGTAAGAAGCCGACAAATTAATGCAAAAAGTCCTCGAAACATTTTGACAGGAGGTCACGAACGGTGCCCATATTGCCGTTTGTCAAAAATGATGGCGAGATTTTTCTTCCACACAAATGCAATTGAATAATTTCGAAATTGTATCGCTTGCAGGTCGGTGGTGAAAAGTTTTGGACTGTTCCTTCTTGGCGTGCGTATCGCCAAAGAGTTTGTCGGCGTGGAAATAATGCCCGCCATTGCAGCGCATTAGGCGAGATTAGACAAAACACATACGAATACGACACACGGAAGTGGAAGTACTTAGTATATAAACACACTCTTCTTGTTATGCATTAGTCGCTAATAAAAAATTTACTTGTTAATTAAACGAAAATTGTTGCGGTTTTAATGATGAAATGCGCAGTATTTGTTGCGGTTGTGTCACTGCTCCAAGTGTCGTCGTTTGTGAATGGCTCCGGGCTGCTATGGAATCAACCGAAACCGAATATTCTGCTGATTCTGACGGACGATCAGGACGTCGTTCTGCACGGACTGGTGAGTACCTATAGCACTGGTTCTGTTCAGATATTCATAGTTTGACCATAGACACCAATGGTGCATGTGCAGCAGTTGATCGGATCGAATGGGGCGACCTTCTCGAATGCGGTAGGAAAAGAGTGTTTTGGGTTGTTTCTTTTTTGCTTGCTAAACCTCCTTTGCTTTAAAGTTTACGAGCTCGCCCATCTGTTGTCCATCGAGAGGTTCGATTTTGAGTGGAATGTATGCCCACAACCACCGGACCGTGAATAATTCGCTGGCCGGTGGCTGCTACGCCGGATACTGGAGGAAGAAGGTTGAACCCAAAGCGCTGCCCGTTGTTCTGCAGCAAAACGGATACGATACGTTCTTCGCTGGAAAGTACCTGAACGAGGTAATGTTGGTCTTGAAGAGGAATCCCTGTTGAACTAGGTGTTGTTTGTTGTTCTTAGTACTCCGGGCGGACGGTCCCCCCCGGCTGGGGAGAGTTCTACGGCCTGCAGGGCAACTCGCGGTACTACAATTACAGTCTTACCGAAAACGGCCGAATAGTAACCTACAGCGACAAATACCTCACGGACTTGCTAGCCGAGAAGGTCGTGTCGTTCCTGGAACTGCGGAGAACGGGAACAAAGCCATTTTTTGCAATGGTTGCTCCGCCGGCGCCGCACGCTCCCTTCACGCCAGCTCCGAGGCATCGAAACGCGTTCGCCGGCCTCAAGGCACTGCGCACGAAGAACTTCAACGTGCTCTCGGGCGAATTGGGTATGCAAATATGGTAGGCCGCATTCGCGATATGATTCGGTTTACCCTCGTTTTAGATAAACACTGGTTGGTGGCCTCCGGGAGGGAGATCCCCGCCAAAGTCCTAAACACAATGGACACTTACTACCAGAATCGCTGGGAGTCGCTATTGGCGGTCGACGAAATGGTCGCCGGCATCATTGGCAGCCTCAACAAATCCGGAGAGCTGGACAACACCTACATTGTGTTCACCTCCGACAATGGCTACCACGTGGGGCAATTCGCTCAGCCGTTCGACAAACGCCAGCCCTACGAGACAGACATACGCGTGCCATTCCTCGTGCGAGGGCCAAGTGTGCCCAAGAAAGCAGTGGTCACGGCTCCGATCAGTCTGGTCGACCTGGTGCCCACGTTCTACGAATGGGCCGGCATCCTGCCCAGGGGCACCGAAGACGGCATATCGTTCCACGCGTACCTCATGAATCCAAAGTACAACCCTCTCCACGACAGGGGCTTCCACCGCGAAATTCTTATCCAACACTGGGGCGAGGGCAACGACATGACCTACAACTTCCAGTGTCCGTGGAGAAAGTCCGATCAACTGGCAGAGTGCACCTTGGACGCTGACTGCCACTGCCAGGACTCCTGGAACAACACGTACGCCTGCATACGTCACTTTCGCTTCGGCACCAACAAGTTGTACTGTGAATTCAAGGACCACGAGGTGAGTAGAGTTTGAGAAAGTGCTGCTGCCGCCCACTAAAACCAGACCTTTTCCAGCAATTCGTGGAGGCCTACGACCTCGACGAAGACCCCTACCAAATGGAGAATCTCGGCTACGAAATGCTGCCCATCGAAAGGGCCCTCTACAGCCTCGCGCTGCAGAATCTCACCACTTGCGTGGGAAGCTCCTGCAGAATCGTCAACATTTAAGCCCGTTCCGTGCTTGCAATCAAAATAAAGAGTTGTGATTCCAAAAGCAGACGAGTTTTTATTTATTCCCGACAGGACCAGCACCTGCAACACCAACAAATGCACACATCCGTTTCTTATACATAATTATCGTTTATTTATCGACACTATTGCAGACAGTTTGTTACGAGAAAAGCAAAAAATACATATTATAGAGAATTCATTTATTTTTTCCTGTCAAAGTTCGATCTAAAAAATAATAAAAAACAAAAAAAAAAAAAATACATATGTTGCGTTAACAGCACATTGTCTACCCCATGCGGCAACCTTTGCACTAGAGATGATGTGGTGTCAAACCTTCGAATATACTTCACACACGATAAGAACTTGGTCTGCTTAAGAAAAATATACAAATACATAATACAAAATTAGATAGGGCTCGTCGTTTAAAAATGGGGGACAAGGCGGAAGTTCCAGCTGCACATGTATGCATAGCTCCATACTGCAGCGTGGTAGCCTTCTATTGAGACTTCTCCTTGTTGTTTTCAGATTTCTGCTCGTCCTCGGGATTGGAGGCTGTATGCCAGGTTAGTCTCTCTTCGTAGAACTGAATGACGATTTGGGGACACCGGACGTTCGCTTGTTTCGCTGGCACCAGATCCGCCTCGTCGCTGTCTTTCCATTTCATGAGGAACATCAACTCGCCCGATGAGTCTGTGGCGCCAAGAATCCGGGATGGCTCTAGTCCCCGATCGAAGCCGAGTGATTTGCGCGTCTCCTTCTCAGACTCATTTGTGTTTTTTCGTTTGGCTTTCATCTCGCTGACTGGTGTGGTGGATTGGCGCTTTTTTGCGCCACCCTCTAAAATGTGCAAAGCATACGGGAATATGATTAGAAAAAGTCGATCAAAATCACTTGGCGTGCATTTGGGTTAGTAACAAAATTGCCTGCCCGTCTCCGAAAGTTAGATGTAGTTTTACCTTTATCTTTGTCCTTACTTTTTAAGGAGTCTTCGAAGGCCTGAATCAAGTCAGGACAGTCCAGATTTTCGACTGGCTCCCAGGTGTTTTCACTGCGCGGGTATCCCTTCCACTTTAAGAAGTATTCGACCTGCACAAAACAATCGAAAAATAGTTGGCATCGTTTTTTTTTTCTGTGGAGCGTACGAAATTAGCAGAACTTACTTTGCCCTTGTTAATGCGTTTGTCTTCGATGCGTTCGACTGAGAATTCTACGGGTTCGGCTTCGGCTGGCTGATCACCGCCCATGGTTTCTGTTTGGGTCTGAATTTTAACTAATTTACGTAAATTCGTTTGGGCACTTGCAATTTTGGTTTGCAAGGAGAAATTAATGTGAAAATTTCCTGTTTTGAAGCGAAAAATTGAAAGGTTAGGATGTGAATGGAATTTCTTAGAAAACCAAAATCTGGGCACTTACTGGTTGGGTTTGGATGTAGAATACACTTTTAGAGTAATAAAAGAATATTTCTCCGGGGTTTAGCGTTGTTTTGATTATATATTTCGCCTCGAAATGCAATTTCTGTGCAAGTTTTATGTAGAGCTGCGTCCTTTTCCACTCTTAAATTATTGCGATGAGTGAAGTTGGTTGTAGTTGATATATGGTAACCTTTTGTCTTGGCGCTAGTGTGGGCTTTTGGGCTGACGTTGTATTTTGGAACAAACTATCGATACAGACTGACATTTTATCGTCAATTATTCGATATATAGTTTGTCTGTAATGTTTAAAAATTTGAGAGTGTTTTTATCATCCTCACATTACCATACACATTGTTTTCTTAGAGGGGGGTCGATAAATCAATTTTTATTTATTTATACATTTTGCTAAGGTAAAACGCTTATTTCACAAAGGATTTATAAATTTTATTCCAAATTTTAAATGTCCCTATTTCCCAACGAAAAAGTCCTCAAAATTGTTTTGAAATTGGTTTAAAATTCAAAAAATTCTCCAGTTTCTCTAGTCGGCATTTCTTTTGTTTAAAATTTATTTTATTTGAAGGGTTCGCCTTTTATTTTTAAATTCATAAATCAGAGCTTAAATTCATTATTTTATTTTTATTGGTTCAAATACTTCTTAAATGACTGCAGAGTTTTTGCATTTTGCAGCATTTATATTTTTAAACCAAACTCTATACTAAAACTTGCAATTTAGCCAAGTGCCTGGCAGCACTTTTCACATTTCACACATCACAACAACAAAAACTCTCCACCGTTCCTTCAATATTTCGCCTGGCAGTAAATGTCAGAAAACGTTGTACCCTCCTAGGAATTTCGTAAGTTTTTCAACGTTTTATGCCGTTTTTATCCATAAAAATACAAAAAATATTGAGTTAGAATACAGCTCCATAAGCAGCAATAGAAATAAACTGCATTTTCGATGATATATCAGAGTAGAAAGCAATTTAAAATTTTCCCCACCCTACACGGTGTGGCATCATTTATAGCCAACATGGCGACATCTCGTCATTTCTAACCTCACTGTACAATTTATGTAGAATTGCTTGCCTAAAAAACGAATTTCTTGTTTCAGCAGCACAACTAGATAAAACGCGACATGTCGAAATTCTTTGCTACCGGCGGTTCGGATTCGGAGTCTGAATCCAGTGAAGAAGAGGTTCAAGTACAAGCCTTTGGCAAGCAGCAGGCCTATGCGGTAAGTTGAAACAGATACAGGTATGACGATGCATTTTCAATTGAATTCCTGTTCCACAGTTCAGTGACGATGAAGTTGAGGAGAAACGTGTGGTTCGCTCCACCAAGGAGAAACGGTACGAGGATCTTACGAATGTAATTAAAAACATTCGCAATTACAAGAAAATCAAGGATATGTCCAGCGTCTTGACCAGCTTCGAGGAGCTTGTCCGCGCCTACACAAAGGCTTTGCCTGTAATTTCCAAAGAGGAAAACGGCGTAACACCCAGATTTTACATCCGATGCCTGGCTGAGCTGGAAGACTTCATTAATGACGTCTGGGAGGATCGTGAAGGCAGGAAGAATCTGAACAAGAACAATTCGAAGTCCCTTGGCACTTTGCGGCAGAAAGTTCGAAAGTACATCAAGGACTTCGAAGATGAGATGACTAGATTCCGCGAAGCTCCGGACCAGGAGAGTGAGGAGGAGGAGGAGCGCCCCGAGCCCGATTCCGAGAGTGAGGAAGAGGTCGTTGCGCCACAAAAGGCGGTGTCGTTCAAGAAAGATATCGAGAAAGCTCCAAGAGTGCCCAAGGATGAGGACTCTGATGACTCAATTGATTGGGGATCGGACAGTGAATCCGAATCCTCATCGTCCGACGATGAGAATCAGTACCAGAGCATGCGCGAACGTTTCTTGAAGCGCACCACCGACAAGGAGGATAAGGACGACGATGAGAAGAAGAAGAAGGAGAAGAAGATCAAGGAAGTCAAGATTCGCCGCAAGCGCGAGGAGGATGACGAGGAAGGCGAATGGGAGACTGTTACAAAGGGATCCACTGTCGAGAAGCCGAAAATGTTTGCCAAGGATGCCGAAATCGATATAAATCTCGTGCTGGCCAAGCTCAACGAAATCATGTCCGCCCACGGCAAGAAGCGCACCGACCGTCGCCTGCAAATTGACTTGCTGTACGAGTTGAAGGACATCGCCGAACAGAACAACCTCGGTAACGCGGTTGGAGTGAAGATCCGTTTCAGCATCATTTCGGCAATCTACGACTACAATCCCAAGATCTCGGAGCCGATGAAACTCGAGCATTGGGTTAAGTTGTTGCAGGTCATGCAGGACATGCTTAGCGTTCTGTTGTCCAACAGTGACATCTTCATGACCGAGAATATCTCCGAGGAGGCGGAAGAGTACACCACGTCGCCGTACTACATTCGGGGCTGCTCTTTGGCGGCCGTCGAACGACTGGACGACGAGTTCACAAAGCTGTTGAAAGAGTGCGACCCACATTCCAATGACTACGTGGCTAGGTATGTATCATAGGCTTCCTTCCCCGCTGTAGAATTTCACTTACATGCTTGTTTGTTTCGCAGACTCAAGGACGAGGTCGCAGTAACGAAGATTATCGAGAACGTGCTGAAGTATTTCGAACGTGTTGGCAACAATAACGAAACGTGCAGGATCTACCTGCGCAAGATTGAACATCTTTACTACAAGTTCGACCCCGATGTACTGAAGAAGAAGAAGGGTGAGCTGCCGGCAACCGCCAAGACTTCTGTGGAGGTGATGGAAAAGCTCTGCAAATTCATCTACTCCAAGGACGACACCGACCGCATACGTACGCGTGCCATCCTAGCGCATATCTACCACCACGCGATGCACGACAACTGGTTCCAGGCTCGTGACTTGGTGCTCATGTCCCACCTGCAAGACAACATCGACGTCGCAGATCCCTCGACTCGAATTCTGTACAATCGCATGATGGCTAACCTGGGCCTGTGCGCTTTCCGTCAGGAAAATGTCAAGGATGCCCACCACTGTTTGGTGGACCTGATGGTGACCGGAAAGCCCAAGGAGTTGCTCGCCCAAGGTCTGTTGCCCCAGCGCCAGCACGAGCGTTCTGCCGAGCAGGAGAAGATCGAGAAGCAGCGGCAAATGCCCTTCCACATGCACATCAACTTGGAGTTGCTGGAATGCGTGTACTTGGTGTCGGCCATGCTTCTGGAAATTCCCTACATTGCTGCCCACGAATTCGACGCCAGACGGCGAATGATCAGTAAGACCTTCTACCAGCAGTTGCGCTCCTCCGAGCGTCAACCCTTGGTGGGACCGCCAGAGTCGATGCGTGAGCACGTTGTTGCTGCTGCCAAGGCCATGCGCTGCGGCAACTGGCAGGCCTGCGCCAATTTCATCGTCAACAAGAAGATGAACACCAAGGTGTGGGACCTGTTCTACGAGGCCGACAAGGTCCGCGAAATGCTCATCAAGTTCATCAAGGAGGAGAGCTTGCGCACTTACTTGTTCACCTACTCGAACGTGTACACTTCCATAAGCATCCCCTCGCTGGCGCAAATGTACGAGCTGCCCGTCCAGAAGGTCCACTCGCTCATCAGCAAAATGATCATCAACGAGGAACTGATGGCCAGTTTGGACGATCCGACCGAGACAGTGGTTATGCACCGCTCGGAGCCATCCAGACTGCAAGCCTTGGCCATGCAGTTCACCGACAAAGTGACCAATCTGGTCGATGTCAACGAAAAGGTGTTCGACATGAAGCTGGGCAACTTCTTGCAGCGCGGCAACATGGGCAACCGCGACCGTGGCTACAACCGCAATCAGAACAATCAAGGTGGCAACTGGGGCGGTCAGCGCAGGGGCAACCGCAACCAGCAAGGTCGCCAGCAACGCAACCAGCAGCAACATCACCATCAGCAACAACAGCACCAGCAACAACAGCAACAGACAATCGAGGAAGAGTAAACCCACCCGCACTCTCCTCCCGTCATCAGCAGCGCATTTCTCCTCTCGACAACCAAGAACTAAATCTGTCCAAAGCTAGAACAAGTAGTAATGTTGGAAAATGGTAATTACAGACAGTGGTGCGTTTCCGGCCTAAGGCAGGACAACACGCGCGTGTTCTGCCTTAGGCCGGGACAAGGAGACAACTTTCGCAACACATGGATATCTGATGGGTGTTATTTATACGAGTTCTTTTCTTTTCATAGTACTATATTCTAACTTAATGTTTTACCTGCTAAAATGTAAACAAAATAAATTTCAACATAAAGCTGCGCTTAAGAAATACGCTTTTTTTTGTTTAAATGAACGCAGCATAGAATATAAGAAACCTAACAAGGAACTCTCACTCTTGAAGGTACTGCACAACATGAAGTAAGTATACTCGCAGTCAGGCTAAAGCGACGAGCGTGTTAATGTTGGGTCTGTTCCTTTACTTTTTTACGAATTTTTATTCAATGCTGTTTCTTAAATCGTAAAAGAGAGCGGCATCAAGAGAGCAAGATGTACCCCTCCACTGAGAATGGCCGCATTCAAGAATCTAGTCATCTTAAGTCGACTAGATTGGTCGGGATGAGATGCAACCTGAACGCAAAAACTAGAATGGTCGGGAACGTTACGTTTTCTACGTCAGCCACATATGAGAACTGTCAACTTAGTACTCAGTCACGAATTTCTTGACTAGATTCGTCGGCTACCCCTACATAAACGTCAACTGAAACATCTGCTCTCACGACCGATTTCGACCAATCAAATCCGAGATTCACTTAGTGAGAGAGCTGTCAGACTTACTAAACTAGATTCTTGAAAGTCCCCAATCTTACGAATTTTTACTCCACATTCAACAAATTTCTGGGTGTAAGAATTGAAAAAGCTGTCAGTCACCCTCGCAATACAATTGACAGCTGATTTGAAATTTGACATGTGGGTGCATTTCTTTTGATTTTTTGCGTATTAAAATGGTACCGACAGGCGGAAAAGTGAAATTGAATGTTCTCCTTAGATTCCTTTAGAAAGTGGAGATGAGATTCTTCCTCGCTGTAAAGAGTAAGAAAGGACAATCTCCTCCAAGTAATTTTTAATGCTGTGTCGCTTTTTCCTCTTCTCGAATGCTTGTAGTTCAATCCATAGACAAACCATACTTTATTATTGTCTCAGGTTCAATCAGTACAAACTCTTCCATATACTCGGATTCACGTAGAAGTTCGAATCACTTCATCGCTAAAGGTACCTAGATGAATCAACGATTTGTTTAAATTAATAAATTCTGCAAATTCTTCGAGTTTATACGATATTTATACGACTTTTCGTACCACTTTGTTGAATTTTTCAATTATTTATCTGTCCTTTCCATAGATTACTACAAAAGCGTTCTATAACATTTTCGCGTGTCTCTAGGTTTGTTTGACGTGGGCCCTAGTGGGCACTGGGTTAACCCTAATGCGTTCGATATAGCACTGAACTCGCCCTGGTACCGAAAACCTGTGTTTGACGTGGAGTCTAGTTCACCCTAGTTGTGCCCTGAACTGACCTCAGATAATTTGTCGGGGCAAGAATTCAGTGTTGAGTTTTGCTGTCATTTCGCTTGCTGTCATTCATTTTCAAACTCGTCATCTACATCGCGTACACTTTTATCAACTATTTGCATTATGGCAAACCCAAATTCATAATTTAGTTCACTCATTTCAAACAATAAACGGGAAAAAGAGTTACCAAAAGATAAATATTTGTCAATATCAACAGCTGACAGACTTCAGGGCAACATTTTGCGTTCGATATAGAAGTCGAATTTTCAGGGCTGTGCAGGGTTTTTGACAGGCGTGAAAATTAGCTGACACTTCTCAGTGCACCTTAGTGGGCACTAGTGCTAGCCACGTCAAACAAACCTAGTGTTTCCTTTTCGGCTGCATCATGTGGGTTGCCTAATCTAATTGCGTGTTCCCCTATTGGCCAATGGCCTGTGGTTATCGCTGTTATTCTGGCAATGTCTTTTCGTGTTTTACTAATGTGGTATTCGATTGGGCGCTCTCAGAGCACTTTTTTTGCTCTCAGAGCAATTTTTACGTTCGTTTGGTACAAAAAAAGCAATCTTTTTCAGATTTCAGAGCACTTTTGCGAATCTGGATATTTTCTCAGATTTGCTTCAGATTTACCAATACACGTGCGTTCGAGTTTGACAACTAGTGGAGTTTGTTTACATTTTAGTGAAATTTTTCAACTGCAAAGAAACGCATTGCATCGGGTGGATCTATTTTTATTAATTATTAATGGACAAATGTTTAGAAATCAATCTGGGCGAGAGTTTTGAATGTTTTCATATAAAATTTAACCAGTGAATGGAAAACGCTAAGAAAAGTGTCGAAGGCTACACATATTGCAGTCGCACAAATATCAACAAAAAAAAGAGCAAGTGACGTTTTTGTGTTCGATTAGCCACATGAAATCTGAAATTTGAGAGCAAATCTGAAGAAGCCCAATCGAATACCACATAAGAAGGTGGGTTGTATTTTCCGTGCGCTGTAGTTTGGCCACATCGTTCTGGATATGATAGGGTAGAGTAGCCTAATTGCGGCCCTCCACAGAGGCCGGCCACCTCTCAGAAAAGTCATTGTAATTAGTGAATTGTTTATAGTTCTCTTTCAAAGTTGTTTGTCTTAAATTCTTCTTTTAAACTTCTCCCTTACGGCCATATTATTCACTCCGGGTGTAACTCAGGTTTAAGTTTATTTTACACCCGATCATAAATCCGCATTTTTTAAACCCGATAATTTAAATCTGCTTCCATATTATTCACTGAAAAACACGCATTAAACCCGCTGGATTTAAATGCGGATTTAAAACACTTTAACCCGTTTTTAATCCGTTTTAAACCCACGTAATGTCAAAATTCACAAATAATGGCATGTTTGTTTTGTTGTTTGTCACTTGTAAATGGATTTGATTTGTAGTGTGCCGATTTTAGTTTTTAGTGCATTAGTCGAATCATTGAATGTATGTAGCCTTCAGAAATGGGCATTCTTCAGTCGGACATATTACCGAAAATCCACCACATCGTAATCGAGGACGACGTTGATTTACTATCAACTCTCCATTTAATGAATGAAATACAATTTGTTTACCTCTTTGCTCCTTTTTGTTATCTATTTCACTTTTCTTCTTTTCTTATTTCTCACGTCCTGCGAGAAATAAAATGTCATAAATTATGAAATTGAGCTTTAACCCGAGTTAAAGAACTTAAAATGGTTTCCGGAGCGCGTTTAAATCCAATCGGATTAAACGCTGTCAAGTTTAAAAAAATGGGTTTATGTTCGGGTTAAACGACTGAATATTATGGACTTGGGTTTAAGTTTTGGGTTAAACTCACTTAAACCCGGGTGTAACGTTTAAACCGGATTGAAGGTTGTGAATAATATGGCCGTTAATATGTGAAAATTCTTGTTGCGAGTGCTCAGTCGCTCTCGAGAAATCAACTCATTTGACTTGTGCTCTGTCGGGGAAGGTTTTTTAGTGAAAATTTTGTGGGTAAGTTTTTCCAAATGCTTTATTTTTATTTAATTTGTTTTTATTTATTTTTAATAATATAAATAGTTTTTTTTCGTAACTTTTCTGTAATAAAACAATTGAAGCCCTTTCTTTACTGGGTGGCCGGAGATGGTCGGAAACAGGAAACAAGGGGCCGGCCACTGGAAAAAATACCTTTTTTTTTACTAAAATCTAAATAAACAATTTTCTTGTAAGAATAATAAATTTTTTCTTTATTTGACAAACGAAGAATTTCATAAAGAATAATTCTGTGCCCAAAAGGCAAAACATCTTATGTCAATTTTGTACACTTTTCAGGAGAGCGACTTTAAACTTATGCAAGGCACTACAGCTAATGTAAAATCTATTTTACAAACAGTTATAACTTCTACATTATTTGAGATTTTTTCTCCTCGTTTGGCTTAAGAGGGAGAGTAAGAAAAGCACAATTCAAATAATGTTAAATAGCTTAAACAACTTAAATCGACTTAAGATGTTTTATCTTTCAGGCACAGAATTTATTTTAAGAATTATTGGAAAATGTTAATATTTGTTGTTACTGTGATATATTTTATGACGAAAAAGCCGGCCACTAGCGACTCTACCCTACAGTTCGTCAGCCTCGTCCATCTGAGGTCGATAGAAATTCTGAGGAGATCTTCGCTTTGACTGCTCCGAACAGTGAAGGGCGGAGCCTCGTCTGGCCAGCTCGTCAGCATGTTCGTTTCCGCTAACGTTGCTATAACCTGGAACCCAAATCAAGGTAGGATTTAAATGATCAAGCTAGGCCAGCTCCTAACGACACTCTAATACTAGTTTTGAGGCCACTACCAGACTATGGATCCATAGGTAAGAATTGCACGTACGACGGCTGTGTACATCCAGAGGGTCCCATCTTTTGCCAAATGTTCTACTGCAGGCGTAGAAAGCTATGCATGCTTTCTTTACGCGTTGTCCGCTATTAAGTTTCCAGTTGAGCTTAGGATCCAGGATCACTCCTAGATACCTAGCACTGGTCGATAAGGAAAGTCGTAGGGCGTTTAGGCGAGGAAGTGTGAAATCGGGTACTTTGGTTTTTGTGGTGAAAATTCTTACACCAAGAAATTTGTTCAGTAAAAATTCGTAAGATTCTCAGTGGAGCGTTAACATCTTGCTCTCTCGATGACACTGGGGACGTTCAAGTATCTAGTTTAGTAAGTCTGACAGCTCTCTCACTAAGTGAATCTCGGATTTGATTGGTCGAAATCGGTCGTGAGAGCAGCTGTTTCGGTTGACGTTTATGGAGGGGTAGCCGACGAATCTAGTCCAGAAATTCGTGACTGAGTACTAAGTTGACAGTTCTCATATGTGGCTGACGTAGAAAACGTGACGTTCCCCACCATTCTAGTTTTTGCGTTCAGGTTGCATCTCATCCAGACCAATCTAGTCGACTTAAGATGACTAGATTCTTGATTGCGGCCACTCTCTTTTACGAATTTGTCGCGCACAGGAACGGCATTGAATAAAAATTCGTAAAAATTCCTAAGATTTAAAGGCAAAGGAACAATACCTCTCATTTGTACCGCGCAGCCTGTTTTATATAGGTACCGTCTTCTTGCATACTTACCCGCCCACCTGGGCTACAGAAGTAGAAGTCCTATTCCTCCTTTAACCAATTTAAAACAATCTGCCATAAGGACGGCGCCCAGCATTTGTATAATAATATTTATTTTTATTACTCAATATCTTTTGTTTTCTGAAATACATAATATTATTATATATATTTTGTTTTTCCTCTTAAAGAAACTATTATCATCTGGCGTTAAATTTTGTTTTGTTTTGTGTTTTGTTTTTTTTTTTTCATTTCAATTTTATATGTACAAATAAATGCGCAACATTCGTGTGTTAAGTTCTTTCTTTTTGTCATTAAAAGCCATTTTAGTTTTTGCTGTTGTTTTTTTGTTTAAATCATAACATTGTCCGTGTGTGTTGTTTCCTTTTAAATGTATAGTTAGATATTTAGATAAAGTTATATATAAATGAAACTAAATGCAATACATGCTAATAGTAGTTTTCTAATCATATATTCAATGCAGAGAGTAATATAGTAGGCAATGTTTATCTATAGGTATTTTTATTTTCAAAGCTTTTTTGTTTCACTAAAGAAAAGAGAAATGAACGCGACTTTTTGTTAAATTAACGTGTGTGTGTGTGTGTTTTTTTTTTCTGTTTGGATATGCAAGTGCATCTGTCTCTTGAACTCGTAGAATCTCGTTGCAGTTTGTCAACTCGAAATGATAAGGAATACAAACTTGTCGCGAAACAATACTCTTCCAACAGACCCGCGGAAAAGAAAACTTTAAAAATAGGCAGTTCAAATTGGAAAACATGTGGTAAAAGTGATTACGAATAGATACTTGTTTCAATACATTTATAATTATATAGGTTCCTCTATTAAATTGGTCTACGCATTCTATTAAAGTTAGTCAACTTTATAGTAGCTCGTTAGTGGTTATAGGTAAATGACGGTATTAATAATAATCCCAACTCAACCAAAACAAATATTTTATTTCAAATAGTTAAAGCATTTATGATCTTTTGTTATTGTTTTTCTTTTGAAAAATTTCAAGTATTTTACACTGTGGCACACATCAGTTGAATGTATGGTATTTTGTTTTATTTTTGTTGGCTTAGCAGTACGCGTTTTGAGTAAACTGTTTAACATACGAGTAGAAGAATTTGCAGTTGCGCTTTATTACTAATAATAACAGTTTTATTGTTGCATATTATTACTTTTTGGGTTTTTCTCTCACATCGTCGTAGATGTTGGTTTTATTTTTTTGTTTAATTTACGTACACAGTGTTTTATAAGTTGTTTTGTTTTTTTTTTTTGTAAAATAATAAAAAAATATGTTCAAATAAAATCAAAAAACACTTGCTAATTGTTGTAGCAATCGTTATTTGTTTTTCATTAAAGCGCGGAACTTGGTTTTGTAAGTGTTTATTTGTTAATTTTATGCCTTTTTATCATTTAGCTTAAATTATTGCATTTGTTTTGGTATTTTATTTTTAGTTATGAAATTATTTGATGAACGGACTCAAGAGTTTATTTAAAGTTTCTTATACCAGTATAAGTAGTGTTCCCCGTCTTCCACCATTAGTTCGTCGACTCCTAAAAGTGAATCGAAAATGGGTTAAATTAATTGAAATTGTTTTAAAAAATACAAAAAACATCAATGAAAAGAAATGAGAGGGCTTTATATTTTTGATTGAAAAGGCCTTTGAAATGTATTTCTGGGGACAAGTCACCTTATGCGGATTCAGCGTTGCTTGCTTTTGCATTTTAATTGTTGTAAGTTTTGGCCCTATAGAAAAATTGATACGTTCCCCAAGTCCCAAGTCGACTACAAATTTATTTGGGCTATAGCATTTTTACTACTTCAATCACAATCATAGACAAATCCGCTGTAAAACAGTAGCGCCTGTGTGTTTTGGAACATATTTTCTCGCAGAAGTACCTATATGAAAATGACATTTCATTAGCAGTCCATATTTAGCATAAACTAAGTATGAAATAGACTGACAGATTTACTACGTCTCACCGATTCCCCCCCGCAAATTTTTTCAATATAAGCCCCTCCCTCCCGCTCGCAATTTTACTGTCTTTGAATACGTGTGAATTCAGCAGTGTTCCTACATCGTTGTATCTCAACCTTTTTGAGGGAATTTAATAGAAAAAGTGCTGGCGAAATTAAAATATCAATAACGAGAACATTAAAAACAAATCGGGCGGTGATAAATTAATTGCAATAAGTAAATATTTTGTTATTACATACGCCGGAAAAGGTCTCAAGAACAAACAAAAATTGAAATTGAACTGAAATTTTATCTTTTTTATCTTTTAACTAATGCAGTTTCGTTGTTTACAACAATTGTTTATATCATGGTGTTCTAAAATAATATAATAACTTGATACCAAAGAACAAATAAGCAAGTTGAATATTTTTATATATTATGCTTTAATGACGTTCAAAATATAACTAACGATTTCGAACAGGAACTAAGAACAACTTCAATTTGCCCAACACAGCCGCAACACACGATAATGAAATGACAACACACCTCAGGTTATCGACATCCGGTCTAAACCGGAAGAGTGTAGGCTGGTTTTTTTCAAGTATGAGTGAGTCCCTTTGATTAACATTGGCACTAATACATGAATTCAAACTGGGCTACATCACGGTCAAATTCAGCTTGTAGGCAATTTCTCTTTTTTGGCTGAAGCTGTCAGTCTATTTAATAGTTAGTTTATGATATTTAGAATGTCTATGATTCACCCGATTTTCAACAAAAATAAATTAAAAATTAAATTATCAACAGCGCAATGACAGGTTATGCAAATGCAATACGACTCTTACATCGGGCACGTTTAAGTATCTAGTTTAGTAAGTCCGACAGCTCTCTCACTCAGTGTATCTCGGTTTTGATTGGGGTAAAGCGGTCAAATGAGCAGCTGATCCAGTTGACGTTTATGGAAGGGTAGCAGACGAATCTAGTCAACAAATTAGTCACTGAGTACTAAGTTGACAGTTCTGATATGTGGCTGACGCAGAAAAAGTGACGTTTCTGACCAATCTAGTTTTTGCGTTCAGGTTGCATCTCATCCAGACAAATCAAGTCGACTTAAGGTAACTAGATTCTTGAATGCGGCCATCTGCAAGATTGCGATCAAAATAGGGTAGTTCGCGACAACGTCAGTGTCAGAAAAATCCAAGTGACAGCTAAAAAACTTGTAGGAAAATAGAACAGATTTTGTATGGATGTAGTATAATTATGTTAAAAAATTACTGAAAAGTACATTAAAGAGTGCAAAAGCCAAAAAGATAGATAGATAGCCCATCTGTGAAAGGGTGGACTTCGCGAAACACTCTATTGCGCAATAAATAAAAATCTACTACATTTATAAGTTCTCTGCTAGCACTTTTGCAGTGAACGCAATTCATGCATTTGTCAACACTCTGCTTAGCACATCTTGCGCAATATTGCATTTATGAATGGGCTCATAGTTGACGTCGCGGCATTAAATTTATTACCAGCTTATTATATGTAGCAAAGCCAGGAATATACCAATGAAGCTAAAACACCCCTATTCAAATGCCAGGCTTAGCTTCTTGCAACCACTAGTTCTGTTCGTTTTTTTTATATTTTGGTTGAAAGGAAGGGAGCTACCTATACTCTCAGGTGTTTGTTTGATATTTGAGAAATACTCGTAGTTGTCGCAATTTCAGGAATATCGGTAGTACGTTAAATCATTTAGATGATCAACACATCTTTCCCGCTTTCTATCGCGATGATCTTCTCCAGTTGTTAAAATACAACTTCAGCGGCTTATTTCGAATTATACCACTTCAATTTGATCATAGGGTTCGTACCCATCATCGTCGCTGCTGAAGAGCTCATACTAACCGACAGCTGGTCTGCAGACTTTCAAGCTACGTTCTTAAATGATTTGGTTCGCAAGGCACCACTTCAATGTCATTCTTAGGACACTGCTTCTAGTTTTGATTCGGTAGCTCGTGTAAAAGGATTCTTTCGAACTGTTTGAACTATGTCACCTTTCCTCCAATGGGAAGTCATGCCCGTTGGCTACGTCCGAAGGAGCTCTTTTTTGTTATGATATTTAAGACGCATTAGAGCCTCATTTAGAACGAGCTTAGGAACCTTAGGAACCCTAAGGCTTCGGTCACGCAGTGAGCGATGGAAAAAACTCAAGACATATGAAATCGTATGGCGGTGCTATCACTTAAGTCCTAAGCAATTTTGTTTATGTGAGAGCGACGTCGCTCAATCGCTCAATTGCTCAGTCGTCCGTCGCTCACTTCCCGCCCGCAGCCAAAGAGTTAAGATTTCTATTTCGTTTGATAGGTTATGTAGAGCTTACGACGTTCCCAATGTTCAGTTGTTCATGTTTAGTCAGACCCAGTTTACATCGTTGGTTCTAATAGCTATCCACTTATCACCACGCCAAGGGGATGGTTCTAATTAAGAAGTCTCGCTCTACCAAGTTCCGATTCGACATCGAAAAACTGTGGGACACTCATCACTGGAACGAGAGCTCCCACTGAACTTACAGACAGTCGAAGACTAGACTTAACATAAAAGGACAGATTTTGGAATGAATGGCCCAACAGTCCCTTGGTCCTATATCTAAAGCCACTTTCTGAACACCTCCCCATTTGAATAAAAGTAGATTCCCAGTCCATTTTCGTGTTCGTCTCTACAGTCCCCTTTCCCTTTCACACAGACCGCCAGTATGTACCTTTGTGTAGTTACAGCACAACGCTCCTCGTCCTTCTAAAAAAAACTCCTCCATAGGTTGACTGAGTCAGAATATGCTTACTAACTCATTACACTCGAATGGCATACGGTTGACTTCTTTACTGGCACAATCTAACACATTACTGACTGAAAGCGAAACACAATCGATCCAGCCACCCCTATACACGTTCGTGTTTACCCTTTGGCGCAGCGGTGTATGTAAACGCAAACAACATTCAAAAATGTCAAACGTATACGCAAAGAGGTGGTTGAATTCAATTCACGGCCACTCGCAAGTTATTTGCTCGTAACTAATTGGCGCCTCCTGCCCCCGTGTCGGCCGTCGCTGTGTTTGTTGTTCTCTTGCCAGCAATTAAACCTGCTCATTTTCTTAACTGCCGGTCACTGTCACCCGCTTAATGGGGTAGGTTTCATTTGGTTTATTTGTTGCAGAGACTTACCCACAGGTGCTATCAGCTGATTTCCTGGTGGATTATTGGGATCAGGTAATTCCGGTAGGCGATACAGAAGCCAGTAGTTGTACCTAGAGGAGGGTATAAGTTCAGTCTTGGTCTTTAAGGGGTCGATAAAATATGAGTTACCCTCGGGGTTCTTCCTTTTTGCCGGCTAGTGTGTGAACATAGTGTCCGTTGGGCCATTCCCTGGCTTCGAAGGAGAATCTGGAAGACACGGGAGAATAGTGTTTAAAATTGACTGCACGCGGGAAGTATTGTCTCACCTTGTGTCGATTTCAGCGGCTTGCGTCATGGCCTTGAAGAAGCTCGTGTTCTTCGGGGAGATTAACGAGAGTGAAAAGGCCTCGGTGACATTCGAGCCCACCCAGAGCGTGTACGTGTAGGAGACGTTCTTCGTGTCGGACTCCTCGGCCGATGTCAGTCCGAAGGGAACCGCCAACTTGGGCTCGCCATTTTCTTAACGAAACCAATTAACACCAAACTGTGGTAATGCGATAAAAATGTACATACCTGAAGCGGAATCACTGTTCTCTCGAATGACGTGGTCGCATTGGAGGGCACGAACTGCGCCCAGACCCTTCCAACCTAGAGCGAGAATAATGTCTGCGGTCAGGCCGACTCCAATGCTGGGGTCTTGCCCGTCCTGGAGCGGCTCTTCGGTCCAGCCGCCGTCGGTTCTCTGACGACTCAGGATCCACTTGGATGCGGCGGTGCGGTTCCAGGAGCCGGCCGGATCACGCTCGAGGTCCTGCAGGGCTTGCATGGCGAGCGCGGTGCTCCGCAAGGAGCCAAACCCGCCCCTGGGGTCTTGGAGAGTAGCCAGCCCCCTGGCGGGACGTCGCACAAAGTGCTGAAGGTGCCTGTGCCTGTGATCGGTGACAATACACCTGAGGGCGAGTATCACCATGGCGATGGTGTCCACACTTTGGTCTGTCACACCGCTGGCAATGTCGAGGAGTCTTCGGATTTGACGCTTTCTCACGTGTGCAGCTGAGCTGCACGCCGACAATGTGGTCAGAGCGAACTCAATGTCTTGGGCCGGCTCGTGATGCTGAAGAGTAGCCACCAGGTCGTGTCCGTGGAACCGTTTGGGGTCCTTGCACAGCGAGCCCAATGCCAGCACGTACCGCGCCAACTTATCCAGATTCATAGGCTTCGGCAATGTGTGATGCCTGTCCAGCATGGACAGGATCTCGATCTCCATTTCCTTGACCGACAGAGTGTCCTCCAGCTCTTGGATCACCTGCAGGTGGCCATCGGAGTCGGTCGGGTCCCGAGCGCCGGACAACTCCTTCGCCAAGATGACCATATGAGTGTCGTTCTCCCAGCCATAGTCGGGCGCACGTTTTTCCTTCAGCCAATCGAGCGCCTTTAGGATGCCCTCCAGCTCCCGCTTGTCGGGTCCGGCGGAGCCCAACATCTCGTGCTCGACAATAATCGGATCGGTGAGCGTGTCACTTGCGCTCTCCTGTATTTGGGTCGTTAGTGGTGGCACTTGCGTGGAGCTCGATGCCGTCGTGCCCGATGGCGTGGCTGGTGATAGCGTAGGGTTTGACATGCTCGACGGCAGTGCCGGCGAAGTGCTTTGCTCCGGGAGCACGGCCCCCGAATTCACGGTTGGGAGATTCTGCATTTGGTTCGTGCTGGTGTGTTCGCCGCCATTTATCACATCGAATCCGAGGGGAACTGCTGGTGGAACGTCTGTCTCCAGCGGCTGCTGTTGTTGGCTGTTAGAGTTTCCGTTTTCCGCCAGGATTTGCGTGATTAAGATAAGAACTCCCACAAATGTCACGTGCGACGTTGGAATTTTTGTATCCTGTGCCATTTCTCTCAAGTCTTTATTCTGTCTGCGGAACGATGCAACTGGAAGCGAAAAAGGAAACAAACAGTGAACACACGCAAAAAGAAAAACGTTTACAAATAAGAAAGCGCTTAAACGGGGATAGCCCCGTTTTTTGTTTTATTTTTTTATGGCGAGTGTACGAGTATATGCATCATTAAGGATGTCGCTGTTATCGCGCGAAGAGGGAACGGCAGAAAGGATGGCAGCCCAGCCACCACCACCACCCAACCGAGTCACCCACATTAACTACAGTGTTAGCTATAAATGGAAATGGTGTGCAATGAATCGTAAAATGTGTCGCCGTCGACGTTGTCTGAAGTGAATAGCCGCGGGCTATTCAGGGTGATGATCAAGGATTTTTTTTCTTCCCTTTTTTTATATTTTTGTTCTCTGGCTTCTTTTTGTTTATGTGCGTTGGGCTTTTTAAATAAATTTAACGTCCAGTTAAAGGTTACACAAATTAGAAGAGAGATTTATCGGGTCGTGTTTAAGGGTTGAAATCAGTAAACTGCAATGTGCCACAGGGAAGGAAAAGGCACCCCTCCCCCACGAAGGATGTTTGATACATCTGACTCAATCAGGCGGGATGAGAATTGCTCGTAAATTGCCCTTATAGATGGAGAGGTATGCGGTTAAGCGGCTGTCAACTTTTTGAATAATTGAGCAAATCGGTCATGTCTTGTTTTGTCAAAGGCAAATGCTCATTTTGCAACCTCGAGAAGTGGTCGTTTCTCTAAGATAACAACACACCCTTTCACCTTGTTAATACAGCACGTACCTTTTATGAAGATATGGTTACTCCGGGTAAGGGACAACCTCTTTCTTCCTCAGTGTGGTACGAATTACTCCCACAAACCGAACCTAACCTTGCATTCCAATCAAATGGTCCCCATTCCCATCATGAACGAGCCCTCTTGGTTTTCTTAAAAAGTGCGTAAAATGATCGCAGTCAGAGAAAGTGTATCTGGAAGTGGGAGTACATGAACCACAACCAGTGTCTTTGTTTGAGGAATACTAAACGTCAGACAAAAGGAAAAAAGGGACGTACCTGTATAACTTGGCTTTGTTAAGTTGAAATGAACGACTTAAAGGAAAGAGAAAAGAAAGAGCTCCGGCAATTTTTGCAATGCACGGCAGAAAAGAAGGCAATTTTCACATCAGCCAGGGATGTTATAAAATCGACGCACTATTATCCGTTTGTCTTGTCGATCTCAGCTACTTTTTCAGTACAATAAATAATATGTCCAACGGAAACCAATTACACGATCTTAAAGGCCAGGTTACATCATTTCTTGCGATCATTTTGTCACAAAACCCTTTCCTTGAGAACTCTATGGTTTCGCCTATAGAATGGCATGTGACACTTGTATTTTTCATACAAATTACTAAACTTAGCTCAAACTTGAAGAGCGCTTGATAATTTACCGAACAACTACGTTCACAATCACAACTCTAGTTTACTAAATTTGACAGCAGGCAGCTGTTGTACGTGGATGAATATTCATTGGCCCAGATTAATCAAGTGGAGCATTTTTTCTGTTGACATTTATGGAGGAGTATTCATCAATAGCCCTGTTTTTTTTAGCTTCGATCTCAGCAAAGCAAAGTAAAGTAGGATTTTTAGCACGCAATTACAACAACTACGCTCTACTTGACACTTCGAGACTCGCAGTAGTTGTTGTGCTGAAAATCCAACTTTACTTTGCTGAGATCGAAGCTCAAAAAAACACGCCTAATGTCTACTAAAGTTCACAATACGATACATATGGCACGATGCCTATAAAAGACACTTAGTAGTGACAATGACGTTACCGACCAATTAAGTTTTCACTTTTAGGGGAGATCTAGACCTTGTTAATCTCGTTGACTTTTACGGCAACAATTCTGAATGTGTTGCATAAAAATATTACATCAGCTGTCAGATTAACTGTCAACTGTCCGAGTGTTGCCATAATACCAAAAAAAACCTTCTAAAAGAACACCCAAATGACATTCGCATTATTCCTTGTTTTCGTTCTGAAATTTGACAGCTTTTTGACACCGAAATGCTTGATAAAATCTAAATATTATTTTGTGCGGTCTATAAGAAAGCCGCATCTTTCACTTGCGCTAATTACAGAAGCATCAGCCTCCTTAACATTGTCTGAACGCCTTCGTTAATAATCTGGTTGGGCCTTGTCAGTCCAGTCTTATGCCAGGAGAATCCCCCCATCGATCTAATTTTACACTTGGAAACCCAAAAAAAGTCCAAATCGCCATTTTTAATCGATTTTAAGGTCGCCTTGTAACAGTTTTTAAAGAAAGTTTTGGGATCCCTGCAAAACCCAACTCTGTATCGGATGGCAATGGTTAAAGCTTACTTCTGCTAAGAGAAACCTCTGATTTAAAAGAAGGGATAAGATAATACGAGTGACTTTTTTAAGTTCGAAATAGACAGATCAATACACAATAGGCACGATGATTTTTTAGTCTGTTCAATTATTTGCCATATTTGCTGGAACACATACAGCTGCCACCAGTACGTTTGCGTGTTTAGAATCGGAACAAAATACCTACATTATGCTGGCAACAAGAAGTGACAGAAAACATCGACGAATCAAACTGAACGTCACAAATCACAATATAACTTTGACGCAGTAAAGTATCTTGACCTCGGTGTTGATATAAATTCTAAAAAAATAAATCTCGGAGAAGATTTAACGAAGAATATCTCTTTCCAATATAACTGCATGTTTGGGCTGAGGATTTCTTAAAAATGACGTCTCCAAAACAGTTAAGTTGACTCTGTAAAAGAGGTTTATAATCCCAGTTCTCTTCCACGAATGGGATGCACTTAACTAGGGGTCCCCCTAACCGGAAAGGCTGTGCTAGTTGAAGCCTTTGTAACCCCGAATTGTAGCGCCGACTAAGCAGGCATAAGTCATTTGGATTTTCCATTTCTTTTGGCATTAGAAACAGTCTCTAAAACTGCAAGGTTCACATAAAATGTTTTAAAGACTTTTTTAAAGATTTTAGCAAACAAGGTGCATCTTTTAATACCGTCTTTCACAACTTGAGTAATGCTCCGCCTCTTATTTTAGGCATTTTTCTTTTCTAGTTCAGAGCTGAGCACTGCACTGAGCTCGAGCATCATGAGCGCGCTCTGAACCGAGCGTGCTCAGATCGATTTGATGTATTGATGAAGCACATAGCTGTCATTTGTAATAAAGTGTTTATGTATAAATTGAATATTTATTAATTGTAAACCTTCAGTTCCAGAACAACAAGGTTCGTCGCTATTTCAACTATTTTGTTTGTCCCGTATTCTTTTTCTGTCAAATGTGACTGGAAGTGTGTAATCAGCTTTTTACTCAGCCTGCCTCAGTTAATTTATTGTGAGCTCATAGAGCGCGCTCTGATCATGCTCTGAACGAAAAAAGAAACACAAATTCTGAACTCTGATATATCTGAGCTAAAAAAGAAACACGAACTCTTACAATAGCAGTTCAGATTGTGCTCTGAACTAAAAAAGTAAAACGCCTTATCCTGAGTTCGATAATAGTAAGATGTCAAATTTCTTTGGAAACTGAAATTACAATTTACTGCCCGAACAAAATCCTCGTAAGTGAAAATTTACCGTGAATGTGTGAACAGGTAAACACAATGGGATGGCAGCACAAATTACTACTCTGTCCAATTCAAAATTGTACTAAACTCAGTCGAGTCAGTTGCGTTGGAAGATTTTTCCCAAACCTGCTTTGACATTAGTTGATATGTCTACACGGGGCTGCATTACAAGTGGGGACGTTCTTTACAAGTGGGGACGTTCACATGAACAGCTGTTTTATTTGACGTTTTTTGGAGGGGTAGCCGACGAATTTATAAGGAATTTCTGACTGAGTACTAGGTTGACAGTTGCCGTATGTGGCTGACGTCGGAAAAGTGACGTTCCCGACCAATCTAGTTTTTGCTTTCATGTTACATCTAGTCCAGAACAATCTAGTCGACTTATTATTACTAGTTTTTTAAATGTACCCGTTGTCAACTAATGGCGTTATAATTGAAGAAAAGAATTGCCGTTTCTATAAAAATAGCAAATCTAGAAGTGCTCTTTCTAAGTATTCTAAATGTTTCATTGAAAAAAGTTCACTTTCAGGTAAATTTTTAATACGACAGAAGTTTCCCGAATATTTTTAAAAGATTGCCATAAAGACAACTACGGCCTTGACAGTTGTGACAGTTCAAAGAAGTGAACTTTAACTAAACAGAGAAACAAGAAAAACGAAAGTGTAGTTAGTTTTTGCTGTCTACACAAATTGGTGCTGTTGCACCCACTTAAATATATCCCAGGTCACAATAGATCAGTTGTTTATTGGATATTTCGTTATTGTGTGTTTGTAAAATTGAACCCTTTGACACTTAAAGAATTTATTGGTTTTTCTTTCTTTCTTGACAAGGAAATATGTGGTCAATTATTTGCCGCAGCATTATTGGGGGAAGCCTTACCTTTAGCCTGATTTAGTCGCTCTTGTGTGTATAACAGTTTTCGCGCTACCACTGCCAGTTCCTACCGACCTGTCAAATGTTTAACTACAGAAAAGAAGCAGCTACCATCCTTGTTATAGGTCTGTTTTATAGTGCATCTATCCCAGAAAACCAGAGTGAGTAAGAGCTCAATATAAAGCAACTCAGAGTGACTTGCTCCGAATCAGCCTGCGAGTATGCAATCATTTATGATAAAGTAGTATAAACTGCTATACGTGTTCTGACATTTGCGTTTTAGTATCTGCTTGCTGAAAGTAAATGGCACTGAAAGCAAGTAAAACTCGGTCCCATTAATAGTGTCATAGACAAACTCATGTTAAAGCTACAATTAAATTACAAGTGACATTTTTCGTGGCAAATTTTGACCTACTGATATCCATTCAGCCATTCGGTGGTCACTCGCGTGTCTTTCGTGAGAGCGCGCTGCGACAGCCCTTGTGACCAGACTCTTGACAGGCCATCACGTAGTGACAGACTTAGGACAAATGTTTACGTCATAATGACGTCTGGATACCAAAATTTGACAATAAAAATGGCCAACTCGAACTGCACCCATAGTTGCTGTCCCAAAACACTTCTTCAGTTGCTCCCCCAATTCAGTTCTCCTTGGAATAATTTTTGGACTCGTATGAATTTCAGAAGTGTCAAGTAGAGTTTTGAAGTTTCCAAGTCATCTTGGTTTACTAAGAAAAATGTTCATTTAAACAGGCCCAAGTTTTCGCCCATTTCAACTTAAAAAAAAGTACCACAAAAGCGTAACTTTGTGAAAAGTTTTTCTTAAAAGAAAAGCATTGTGCAAAACTATTTGTTAAATTAAGGGCGTGTTCGGAACACACCCCATGCAACTGAAGAGCAACTTTCAGACTGGATAGCCTCGCAGTTAAATCCTTTACAGTGTCAAAATGTCTCCTCACATATTTTAGACAGTCAATTAAGCATAAAGAAAGAGCCTTGTTCTATTTTGTGTGAAACACTATAAATTACCCATTCTGCGTCATTCTACATAATGTCCTTGCAAACATATTGTTCAATCGATTTTGCATTAAGCTAACCAATAAAAAAAAAAGCCTAATAACTTGCGGCCCGAAAATTTTACAGCAAGGTTCGTCAGGATAATAAATAAAATAAAAAAAAGAAAGGAAGCCACCCTCAAGCCTCAGACCTCCTTGTCGTTTCCGGCCCGGTTGGCGCCAGCGGTCTTATGGCATACCCGCCCATTTT
The DNA here is from genome assembly GCA_948293265.1 of Cheilosia impressa. Lineage (NCBI taxonomy): Eukaryota > Metazoa > Arthropoda > Insecta > Diptera > Syrphidae > Cheilosia > Cheilosia impressa. The sequence continues at coordinate 1,565,118 of OX411882.1, forward strand.
TCAACAAACTCACACCGATTACACATTCTCCCACTATTTGCATCATCCCCCTGACTTGCCTGCACAGAAAAGGAAACAAAATCATTTCCCGAGAATATTTCCTCGATGAGTCGTCGTCATCGTCATCATCGTCGTCGTCGTCGTCGTCGTCATTGTCGTCCAATGACATGATGACATGTGTCTATTCGCTCCCATCGGAAGAGTCTCTTTTGCACACAAACCAAAACCGGGGGCGTTGGATGAAAGCCTAGCTGGTTGACTCCGTGTTTGTGTTCAAACTTTTGTTGTTATTGACTACGGGACAAACAATGGAACCCATTTTGTACGACAGAAAGTACAAGTATACTGTACCCGGCTAACAGAAACAAAGGATCGCGACTTTAGCCATAGTTGTTGTTGCGCTACACCAAAAGCGTTTCTGTCTATTTTTGCGTGCAAGACTTGCTGGGTGGTGGGGATGGGGAGTTTCTGGCACGAAAGCCACCTATTCCAGACTTCTTACTCCTCCTCACAGCCGGCGCTAGACCTTATCGATTTATGTTGGCAATTTAGTGCGGCAAGACAATTAGACAGTGTCCTTTTTGTGAACCTGCAAGGGTCCTTCACATTGCATAAGACTCCGTGTCAATCGTAAATTAAATTATGTCAAATTACACAACGAAAATCGCCCCAGAAGGACACTGCGGCATTTCAAACGAGAAAAGTCAGTCCATCGATTTTTAATAAAAAAAAAAAAAACTACCTAATTAACATCCAGGACAATCGGAATAAAGTGCTGAACAGCTGATTGCATAATTCCTTTCCGTACCTTTGCAATTTGTGCACCCATTGTGCGATCTCCCCCCAACACTGACTAGTGATATTTGCAAAAGAGTATAACAAAAAAAAGAAAAAAATAAGATATACCAAGGAATACGTACGAGTAATAGGACAATGTTCTTGCTGACTTTGGTGTTTCCTCAGATTAATATCAGTTTTCTTCTCCAGTGTCGTCCTTGCTGCTATATACGGCGGCGACAACGACGGCGGTGCTCCTTTGTCACAATTAAGTTTATTCCTTTCACTTCTAATTAATCAATAATTTATTTATGTAACCACTTGCACTTATACACAAACACCTACATATGCACACACACCGGATTTACCTAACCAACGACAGAGAAAAAAAAAGGATAAATAACGAAAGTTGGTCTTTAAAAACTTTTCGTTCCTTGTCGAGTGTTCTTTTCTCGAATTATTATGTGAAACGTCGTCGTCGCCGTCCTCGGTGAGTAGTATTTTGCGACTTAATGACAATACCGACAAATGATGGGTAGGATAACGTACACGACAGGACAAAGAACAGAGAAAAGGATATATATATATATGGATATATATACACACGGAGATGGTGTATATATATGGATATATATGTATGTGCTCTGCGAAATCACTTAAAGCCTAATATCGGTCGGTGTAGTCTGGCTTTTGCCCGTACAATGCAAAAGAGATAAATTATTATCAGTGACAGTGAGGAATATGTACTTTTTCCGCCCGCACAGTACTTGTGCGAACATTGAACAACAACGACAGCGACAACGGCAACGACAGCGACAAGAGTGAACTAACTAACTGACGTTTTGATCCTGAAAGTGTCATAAAGTGGAAAAACCCCGAGGAAATTCCCTTTTCGCTCCTTAATTGGCAAAAATTTCCCCATATTTACAGTATTGTCTGGCATGCGCGTTACGCTCTTTCTCTGATGAGTGGGGTCGGCAAGGGGATGACTTTACCACACCGATATGGGGTGGTGCAAACTGTGCTGTTTTTGTTCCTCTGTGCGAATTCACATGTAATTTAAGGATTCGACTTTAAATATCTGCTCAGTCCTCATCCATGCTATGGCATTGTTTATGGCGCAGGCATTGTGTGTACCTACCCCGTGTCAGTCGTCAACCTCCGGCTAAACGAGGAAACGGCATCGCTTAACGATTAAGGGAAATTAACTGCTCGTATCTGTGTTTGAGTTGTTTTTATTTTTCTCTTTTTAATTAAATTTATTGGAGGCGCTGTTCTATCCGTTGGATTTCTGGAATTGAATCAGAATGACCAGGTACGTGGCGATGGCGCCGCTTATCTGAAAGCAAGATTCGAAATGTTATTCTGGGTTACTAGTACCGACGTCTGATGTGTCACCTACAGATGTTAGGATTTCTCGGTCCACCCGACACAGGCCGCAGGCGGAAAAGGTCACTCTATCTGCCAGTAGTTGTTGCCAAAATTTTCCAATCTATAAATAGGGAACCCGATGTAACTATGCACAAGTGTCCTGGTCGTGTTAACTAATTTAATTCAATTTGGAGTGATTCATTGGGCGGGAGAGAATCAAAGTGAAAGCAACCGCCCAGCCATCCGGAACGGCCGCATACAGCTGGGGTATTGGATAAGGTGTACCGTATTATTTCGAAAGGAGTTAAATTGAGTGGAAAGCCTCGGATAAGGGTACTTAACTCTCGAAATCTGTATTTTTGAACCGAGCGAGGGTGCGGGTGTGTGCGTATGGGCGACGAAATCAATATTTAGTAATGGCTGGACATGATGATGGCCGCAAGATAGCGGTATCATAGATGGTATCACGGAAATTAATGGGTGACAATTGGGCTGGAAGGAAAACAAAAATGTTACGTATACGCCCCAGCATCGGAAGGGGGATAATTTTGTTGACAATTGCCATAGGCGGGGCTAGAGGGGGTTGTCTTATTATAGCCGGCTTAATTGACGCATTAGGAAGGGAAGCTCACACGAGAGGTGCTGAAATAGAGCGGTGGATGTGCCGGAGTAAAGAACTTTTCTAATCGAATTTTTCATGAGCTTGTGGCGCAGTTGAATTTTGAAGAAATTGAGACTTGCCTCAAGCTGCGTAAGTGGACATTTTAGAAGCCACAAAGTGAAGCGTGTTTATAGAGAAAATATCTATAATTGAGGGTTCTTCGAGTCCCCGCTGGCTGAAAGTGAATGGCGCTGAAAGCAGCTCAACCAATAGGGACCAATAGACACTAATTGGCATAAATCTGGAGATACACATCAGTTTTGCCATCCTTGTCTCGTAAATATCGGGAGCTGGTCTGGAGCAAGGCAGTTTGACTTGACTTTGTAAAGTAAATTGTATTTTTGAGCCATTTCCGGCACAGTCAAACAGTTCGAAAATAAATTTCCGATTAGTCGAACAGCTAGGTTCCTAGGTCCCCCCAGGGGAGGTTTTTTTAGATGGTTAAGTCCCTCACTATTGCAGAGGCATCCCTCGCGTTCTAGATCTGCAATGTCTTTCGAGGATTTGGCGGTTTAAATGCGAGTATCAGGGGTCAAATATACGTCCGTATAAGGCATGACTCGTAGTTTAAGGTGATTGAGTCAACTTTCAGACAGCATGGGGAATCCACAGATTTTGCGAGCTTCTTTGATGTAATTGGAGCTCAGGTTGTTACATATTTTCAAAGCTAATCAAGGTGCTGAAATAGGAATGGTGGCGGTACACAACTTAGTGGCCAATGGGAGCTATAATGTTTTTAAAGAAGGGTCGCTGTTAATTCTGCAAATTCTAGCTCTTATAGTCGAAAAGTTCCCAAAGGGAGCTGGAGCTACGGATGAGGGTTTAGCTAGGTAGGTAAAGGTAGGCAGACAGGCAGGCAGATAAATAGGTAAGTAGATAGCTGGGAAGGGAAGTAGGTGTGGCAGTTATAAAAGGACAAAGCTCTGGCTGCACTTCTATTTACGAAAAATCATTTAACAAAGCTGTTCAAGTTTTTTAAAGAGGAGAGTTTAAGTTTGTTAAAGAGGAGAGTGTAGGTAGATAAAACTTGTTTATAAGTGAGCAGAAGACGGCTTTTTCCAGACATCACTCTGTCTAGTCCTAGCTTTTGGCTTCTGGTTTTCTTAAATGATATAGTCCATCAGTCTTTTCTATCTGATGAGATAGCCCATCACTAGAGGCTTTCTGATGAAATTTTTGCCCTTAATTGCATCGAAACGTAAACTGATTCCGGGAGTTTAGCTTGCTGAACCTTTCCTGGTCATCTCAGCATGTGTTTTTCCATAAACATTCCTATGGTCTGCAACAAAAATCAGGGTAACCATGAACTTGTGAAGCGACGAAAGCTCATTTTGACGTTTTATCACTTATTTTGAGGTTATATTGACTGATGGCCTTTATTGCAGCTCGGCTGTGAATGAATGAGCCTGTCGTTTGCATCTGGGTTATGTTTCTTTGATTTGACGAAGGGTCCACGCTCGCAGAAAGCAAGTAGTTCCACTTAGAACAGACTGCTGGTATCTGAAGTCCTATAGGAATTTGAGAGGTTTATAGAGACTCCTACTCCACAGCCCATTTTTGAACCATCCATAAAGGCGCTTTTATTCGAGGTCCTAGTCACCCGTCTGTCTTGTCAATCGTATCTTTTAGGGACTTGTGCTTTACAATGTTTCGTAAAAAAAAACAGTTTGGGAGTATTAAAGTCCGTTGAGGGTGGTGAAAGTTATTTGCGGTAAAGAATGCCGAAGATGGCAAAACATGGAAGAAATAACAGCAAAACCAAAGGTCCTACTTGTCCAGCTATTTAAGGCGAGAGAAAACGACTTGATGAGAAGATTTTTTCGGAGGGAAGTTTGCTTGAAATTTGGATCCTCAACTGGAACAATCTTCTTGACATCGCACACAAGATCACACTCGTATCGTTTGAATCCGTGAAACCATCTGTCAAAGTCTTTATCGGCCATTACTAGTGGCGTTTTAGTCTCCGATTGGACAAATATACCCACTTAGACAGACCCAAGTAGTCCAGACCAGATTAATGCAGTAGAGAAATATCTCGTCATAGGTGTCGCCCACAAGAGGAAAAGGCCCTCAACCACCTTGGATCGCCCAACTGAAGGTAGTTAATCAAAGACCGCACTTTTTTCTACAACAACTTAAGTAAATACTCACACTTTCTGTCAACTCATCATCTTGGGGATAGCGATTTATCTGGCAGAGTAGCAGAATCGTTTGGCGCGCCTGAAATTGCAAGAACATCAAAAGCTGAACATCCGTTCGTTGCACACCTACCTCCATAGTGGTCAAATGGCAAGGCTCAACTACCATCAGCAGTCGCGCAGCATGGAAAATGATCCACAGCACCTGCAGCCAGGAGTAGACGCTGTTTTTGTTGCTCAAGAACTCCAAAAACAGAAAGTAAGCGGTTGCCACGAGATGGAGCAGGCATGAAACGAGTATGAACAAGATCGCGAGACCATAGGCCCTTAAAAAGAAAACAAATGCACGCCAAAATAAAATAAGTACTCAAACATCGTTCTTACTCGGAAATCCTTTGAACGCATATGGACAGGGACTCGTGGATCCCAGCTAAGCGTTCAATAATGTTGCAGTTACTGGCTGTAAAAGTCGTACGAATATAGTTCCATTCATCCGAAGCTGCGTGTACTCACCGTTGCTGGACGGGGCGTCTGTAAAAGGTTTCTTGACGGTGCCCGTCGTATCGTTTAGACCGATGCTGACAGTTTTAACAGTTGTCACTTTCTTATAGTAGGTTGGGGCTTTTTTCAGAGCCTTCTCATCTAAGGGATAATGGTTTGAAATGCTTGAAATATGACCAACAATCAGTACCTGTTAGGAATAACTTCTTCAGCGTTAGATTCAGCCTTCTGTACCGCCTGCCTACTCCCAGAGTAGTGTGCGCAATTCCGATCTGTAGGCCAGTTAGAATGTAGTACAAGCTGTAGAAGGGTATGTACCATTGGACGTTCATGTCTGTCAAAAAGGGCACCTATAGTTATTCGGAAGAGCACGCGTACGTGTACACCTTACCAGTGTTTTCTTCGTCGATTTTCATGTCGCCCGCCACTCGTATCCATGTCCAGATGTCAAGGCCTTTACAAATAACCAGCTTGAGTGGATTTTCCAAAGTAACCAACTACCTCAACTCACCTAGCAGCAATGAAATGAACAACAGCGAACAGAATACCATGACGTATGCCCTTACTTGCTCCATGCGAGGGCTCACGAAGGAATGCAGGATCTCATCGACCTTTTGGCGAGACAACCCGTTTAATCAAAGCAAAAATGTGTGCAAAGTAGACTTTACCTCGTGCAGTCGCTTGTTGAGCTCTTGGGTCGATTTCAGTCCAACTAACCCACAAATTACCCCAGAAGTGGTTGACAGAACCACAACAGACACATCAAGGGCGGTGACTACTTTCGACGTCGCCGACTTCATTCTAAAAGATGCGCTTTAGAATTGGCAGTTTCCAAAGAAAGTAGGGAAATAGTTGGAACAGACAAATTATACAGAGGTAGAGAGAGAGAAAAAGAGACAGAAAGTGATGATAGATGGAAAGTTTGAAGAGGAAAATCAAAGGAATCGAGAATGAAGTTTCAAAATTGTCTGCAACTTACCTACAAGTGAGTAATCTATTTTTTGTGCATTCGTAATAAACAGATAGGTCGGTGTTTCCTACAGTTCTTTAGTTACTAACTGGATAGCTCAGCTGTCGCATTTCTTTTGGTTTTTAAGGGAGAACCATAAGAGGATCACCCGGGAGTAATCTGACGTATGCCAATAGGTGCGATTATATAGCGTGGCGAGTTGACAGTTTTGACAGTTCTTGCAACAAATGTAAAATTAATTGCGCTTGTCCATGTCATCCGCTCTGCTGTATTCATTAAATTACGACCTAAAGATCATCGCTCGATTTGCGTAAGTGTCAGAGACGCTTGGTCAATTGACGAAAAAACAGGTTTGGCACTACTTTTTCGATTTGGCTATACAGATGGGTTTCCCGACTCGAAAGGCGGAATGCACCTACGCTTTTCTGTGCTAGACTATCTTTGGAAGTTATCGGCTTTACAATATTTTATTAGGTACTCTTATGACAGTCGGCTGACGTTTTGTGTCTAAGTTTTTATTTGACGTTCGGTTGACGTTTATGGATTGCCAGCCAACAATTCAAGTCTAGGGTCTTTCGGCTGAGTGCTAAGTTTAGGTGCCGTGACATAAAGCCAAGCGTCACAAGACCAAATCTTGAAATTTGACTTTATGTCGCTTTGTGAAAGTGACATAAAGCCAAATTCTAGCATTTGGTACTACGATACTTTTAGAAAGCTTGATTTGGCCTTAAGACGTTTAACTTTATGTCACGGCACTATTAGTTTACATTTTGATTTATGACTAGTTCACGGAAAATCTCGTCCGGATTTACAACTAGATTTTTGAATCTGCCTATTTTTGACGAATCTACAACAACTCGGTCAAATTTATCTATTAAATGGAACCAAAACAAACGACTTCAGAGAGAAAACAGATATTTTACAGCAGATTGACAAGAAGTGGTTGAAATTTAGTGTGCAGTGATAGATTGAAAAAAAAAATTGTAGTAGATTTACCACGTTGTGGCGGTTCAGAAATATTTTTCATTTTATTTCGTCTATCTGTCAACTTTTTCCATTTCGCAAATTTATGAGTCCAAATTTATCTATTAGTACAAATTTATCAATATGTACGTGCATGCCAAACAAAGCCACAAGAAACAAGAAAACGTGCTCGCTACTCGTTATTCTGCTGCTTTCTTTTCTTTTTACGTCATTTGTGCTCAGTAAGTGAATAAACTTGTTGTGATTGCGATCGATTTTAACTATTTGCTTTTGATTCACGTCGTGTGTCCGAATGAATCTTGTCTCTATTTGTTTTCTTTTCTTGGCAGGCTTAAACAAACGAGTAACTAAAATGTGTAAACTGTCAATTACTTATAATCTGTCAATGTTTCAATTTATTACTTAATGTAAAGCAATTGACAGTTTATTATTATTTAATATATTTATTGATCGATTGATCTTGAATTTCCGAATCGACGGACACTTTTTGAGGTTGTGTTCTTTATTTGACGTCTTCACTTCAATTGGGTCACCATTGGTGCCAAGTGTTGTATAAGGAGATCCTCATAGTCTTAGTGTAACCTATGCAAACAGTTTTTCCTGGCAAAGTTGTGGTTCTTCACGTTTTGATTTCGTACTTTAAAATGATATCAAGTTGAGCAAACATTTTCTATGTTTTTATTTCTCTTCAATCGCGCTTAAGAATGTGCATTTTCAGTGAGTGAGTATGAGTGCGCCACAAAGTACTTACCGCACTGGGATCTTAGAGTTGGCGTCAAACAAAAGTCCTCTGTATGTTAGGAATACTGTAAGAAAAGCACACGTCCCATTATTCCTCACATAACTGACTACCGCTCGATCTTACTCATTATCAAAATCAGTGACGCACTATAAAACGCAAAGGGAATACTCCTGCGGATCTCGATTTTTCCCTTCGAATTCCTCCTCATCGAGTAGGGCGCCAGTGCCAGGATCTTGCTGATATAAAACACTCCAATAGTCGGCTCACTAATCTCCATCCTTGAAAGGGAAAACTATTTTCTTCTGACTAAAATTCAGCACCTCTATGCCACTCCATGCAAGACAGCTTCACGAACTAGAATGACAGTTTACCAATCCGAATCCGGAGTGCGCACTATTTATTGACACAATTTCGTAGTATTTGAAAGCCATCATCAAAGTTCAACAATTTAATTGTTATCGCCATCCGGACAGCCCCTAATTATATGTACCGGTAAATCACACATATTTAGCTTTTGTGCGAGTGTCATAGCGCCTAATATGGGGAATGGCGACGTGCGCTTCAAGTGACAAATAATGTTTACACACTTGCTTGTTGTAAAAGTGTCCACATCCGAGTCTGCAAATCAACTCGAGCCATTAGCAAACTGGAAAACGTAAACAAACTCATTATTGCCCTTGTTCAAATACACGGCACGAAGTGGGGTGGATTGTGTGATAAGCCACCCCGTCAACCCTTTTCGGTGGACGCTATAAATCATATCGAGAGAATCTGGTGTTTTACAAAAGGGATTTTTGTGGACTTTTTATTTGGCTTTTATTTATTTTGCTATGGTGTTTTTTAGGGACTAATGGACATTTTGTTGGCAAGTTAAGGTTGTTTCAACTGCCAAGGAACCGATTATTATTTTTTTTGTTGAAATTATTTGGTGTTGACGAAAAAGATAGACTAGTCAATTAAATACAGTGCAAGTCATTGGCTGGAGTCTGAATTAAGTTGGTTTACCTTACTGTTGGAATGGCGTGAGAGGGCATTTCCAACAAGTAGATGACCTGCCCATAGAGTTTCAGTTTAAGGCGGTATTCACTATGAAAGAGCCCAATTAACTTGCTATAGAGCCCGATTCAACAAGAGCGAGTTCAACAGTGTTTGTGGGAAGAACGGGTACACTTACTTCTTTCGGCTTCGAAAGTTTTAGGTGCATTTTTTGACAGATTCCGTGTACAGTACAGAATTGAATAGATTTTCTTCGGGCACATTCCAATGCGAACTTTGCCTTGAGCATATAATTTGAAATGCCAAGAGAGTTTGCAGTCAAGTTTTGACACAATCGAAATGTGAACTGAGTAACCAGTCGTGAGATTCTTGACTAAATTAGGAAGCTGCGAGTAATCTGGGACAGTACAAAATCGGGTATATCAATCAGCTGTCAGCCTTAGACAACTTAGTCAAATTCTTAGCCCATTCATTCTTTTTCTGAGCGTAAGTTAGAATAGGAAAGCAAATGTCAGTGGGCCTTACTTATAATATAATTATTCCCTATAATGTACCGAACTACCTATTAGAAATATTTTTCCTTTTATTTCGTCCATCTGTCAATTATTTCCATTTGGCAAATTTTTGAATCCAAATTTATCTATTAGTTCAAATTTATCAATACGTGCATGCCAAACAAAGCCACAAGAAACAAGAAAACGTGCTCGCTACTCGTTATTCTGCTGCTTTCTTTTCTTTTTACGTCATTTTACATATTTTCTAGGTCACAATAGGCAATTTTGTATGGAAAATTTCGGCATTGTGAGTTCGAAAAATATAGCCTGGACAGTAAAAATGATTTTTGATCTCGCGGAGTATTTCATTGGGCGTTTTTCTTATCTTTTATCAAGCAGAACACTGAGTTGAACTCGAGCAAATCGAGCAAGCTCAGAACTGAGGGTGATTTTTGTCGAGCACTAGCTGTCAATTAACTTTAAAAATACACCTTGTGAACTGTATTTGCTGTATTTCCTTAGTCTGTTGCACTTTCCTTTTCCGTAATGCTGGATTCGCATTCCTGATCAGCACTCTAATGGTTAGCTGTCAGAAAATTTTCTGCACAGATTTTTACTTGGCCTGTTCATTGAATTTATTTTGAGCTTATAGAAAAATAAGAAAGAAGCACAAAATCAGAGCTCCGATGTGTCTGAGCTAAAAACTAAAGACAAACTTTGTTTGACAGTTCATGCTCTGCTCTGAACTAAAGGAAAAGAACGCCTGACAGCTAAAGGTGACCAGCGACATGTCAAATCAATGTGGAGCTCTGTATAAAAACAACTGGCAACCACTTCCGCAGCAGATCTCAATTTTGTTTTTAAATTTCTTTTACATAAAGTCTGACGCAGGTTTGACACGCCGCTATAGGGTTCAATGGAAAACTGTATTCAGTTTTCTGAACTTACAACGAATCATTCATATCTTCATTTCTTTATATAGAAAAAGAATCTGAGGGCGCTGGTAGTACTCGCAAGACTCGAAAAGTCCTTAGTCAACTGACTTTTGTAATTTTCACATTCGAATACGAGCGTGTTTTCGAAAATCAACCCATAAAAAAAAAAACATCGCAAACGCTTTTTCACGACACTCAGATGAGCTAGAGTTGTAAGACTTGGAACTTTGATATGCATTGGCTTAGCAAACCACTATGCGAAATGTGGGCGGGATTGGTAAATGGGGTGTGGCACTTCCGATACAATAAAGTAGGGGTAGAAAAAGAAGTAGTACAAGAAGTATGATAGCAAATTTATGACAGCTAAGATGAAGATGCTTCGCATGACATTAGAAGTACAAAAGCCTGATCGAATAAGAAGTTCGAAAATTCTGTAAGGGCTTCACGTGAATGAAGGTAAAAAAAATAGTTGCAACAGGTCCGTAGGGACCCTAGACCTATAGCTTCTCAAAAACATTTGTTTTGTGTGAGTTTTTAATTTTCGGAACGAATGAAAGGGTTTTCAATTTTATGCCGAGTCCAAACTGCTCATTGAGAAACTCCTTCATGACAGTTTATACTCTCGGAAGTTTGTCGGACGTTCACAAGAGGTGAATGAACCTCTTCTAGAAAAATGAGACGCTCAATGGGTACAGTCATATTTAAAGGAGGGATCCAACCAACCCAGTCGAAGAGGGTACCAACGTTTTCGAAATAACACGAGTGAATTAGAGATGCATCTGAAATCTAAAGGTCTGTCGCTACTTTTTGAGGTCGAATCGAAAAACTCTGCAGATGAATTAGTAGTGAAGCAGTGAGAAGGTGTTCGATTCCTCCAACTTTTCTGATAACAAAAAGATCAAGCAGATTGGACTACTTCGGTTCTTAGCTATTTAAAACTTGTTGTAAGGAGTCTTGATTTTTGAGAAATTGGTATCTTACTGTTTAGGCACTTGGCACTCTCTCGACTCCCATTCGCAAGACAGAGTTTTCTCTCCAGTATTCAGTTACATCTGGATCTGTTATTCACCAATCTCCTCCTCAGATCCTAGCGCCCTGCCTTCAATTGCCTTAAAAAGCTCGAGTATGGACTCATTCTTTTGCTAAAAACCGTCCTCCCTCCTAAAGACTCGCATTCAATAGCTCAAAACCAAAACCACTTCCATCAAAAACATTTAATTATCATAACCCTTTCTACTTAAGCAACAAACAAAATGCGTATATCTGATCTGCGATCCATTCAGCCGCATCTATCGGCGGGCATCTTGTTGATGTGCACATCGTCGTCATCGCTGCCGGTGCCGGTATCGTCGTAGTCAAACGACGCGAATGGTGAGCCCAAGCTCGACTGAATTCTCTCCAACAAGTCTGTGGCGACCATCGCAAACTGCTCCCATATGGGGTCTGGATTGGCCCCCCGAAATAGCCTGTTCTCGTCCAACGACTCGGCGAGGGTGTCTGACAGTTCGTCAGTTTTGTCCTCCCCCAACACGTTGACCACGCTGCTGGTGTCTATGAGTAGATTCCAGAAGGCTTGACAGATAATCCCAGCTACCAACCAGTCCTCCTGGTTGAGGAAACGTCTGAGCATTTCCCCCAAAATGAGCTGACCTTTGAGCTCCAAAAATGGCGTTCGATTCTCCCAGTCTCCCAGCAGGTTTACCAGCACGCCTATTGCGCTCGTTCTGAGATCATACTCGGGCGATCCGAAGCATTGGACGATTGTTCGTAGGCCCCCGGCCTTACAAAATGCCTCACGGGCTATCTGATTGCGGGTCAGATTGCCCAGCACGCGTGCCGCTTCGATTCTGGCTGGGTCTTGGCCACTTCGCAAGGTCTGGCACAGAGTGGCGCCCAGCTCGACTAGGACCAAGTTGATGCTTCCTTCGGAGTACTCGTTGTCCTCGGGGTGTTGGCTGACTGATGACTTGTCTTGGTAGTAGCATAGGTTGTGGAGGGCCCCCAGTGTGGCATTGAGCAGCTCTTGGACCTCGGTGTTCTGCAAAAATTTATAGAACAAATGAGCAGTGACAGAGCTGACGTTTGCTATTGCTTACCATGTTTGTGACTTTCATTTTATTTGTCACGTTTAAGATATGCAGCAGTATGTCACCCAGTCCCGTTTTGCCACCAAGGCAGTTGCCCACCTCGCCGTTTACACTCATGTTAGCGAGCACGCGAATCAGCTTGATCAGGACGTCGACCACAGTGTCACCCATCTGGTTCTGGAGGCCCAGCTTTTGTCTGGAGTAAAACTCCAACGCGTCGAACAGGTATTCCATAGCCACGTCGTTGTGATAGAACTAGGAAATGGAATTAGATAAGGACTCTTCATTATTTGTGGTGATGCGTACCTGGGTCCTTGACTTGTCATATCTCGCCATGATGTTTCCCAAAATATAGCCCAGCCTGCTCAAGACGGACAGCAGTTTGTCGGGTGTTTCGCTGAATATATGGCGACAGGGTCCCAAAAGCATGCCAATCTTTCCGGCGAACTCTGACAAAGCCTCGCAGCACTTGCTATCCTCTGACAGAACACTAAAATACCAACAGCAGTCAGAGAGAAGATATATTTTTCTTAAACCAGTCTGCTACCTCAAAGTCCGGACAATGTTCGCCTGTATTTCGAGCTCTCCAATCGATATCTCCGCAGCCTTTATGAGGTGTGGGCACGCCAGTTCCAGTCGAATGTAGTCCTCGGCCGGCGTGGTCTCTCCAAAGTATTGCGACATTTTGTCCACCGGGACACGGGCCGACTGGACCCGCAAACTTTCAACTTCGACACTTGTCTGTTGGGCCCCGGCTAGGGCCCTCAATGCTGCGGACAGCTGGTAGAGCGAATGCAATGGTGGTCCCGTCAGTTTTTGCATAGCCCCAGCTTCGTTCAACATCTGCAAGTGCAGCACCATCAGCTGCACAGCTCCATGCTTGGACAGACGCTGAGCTATGGAAATTTGCTTGAGGGAATTCTGCCGCTTGTTGCGAAACTGTTGTGCGGTGGTAGCGCTGTCCCTTGCGGGTGCCGTTGACGGCTTCTGCGGCAATTCACTGCTGGTCTCCCAGAACTTGTCGTTTCTGTTGTAGTCCATTGCATCTGTGTCTCTGTGTCGTTGGCTGGCACTGGTTAGAAACCGTACCGCGCCATAGCCGTATATACACGCTTCCGGTTCGTCTAAGGGGCTGGCGCGTCCCAGTCCATCGACGAGCAGCTCGGGCACATCGGTTTCGTGGAAAAGGTAGTCGTTTCCCTCGTTGCGCGCCACCTTGAAGACCAACTTGCAGGCCCCAGTCAGGTTGCTGCCAGTAACGCGAAGCTAAGAAGAGTTAAATTTAACAAGGGCCTCGTTCAATCTGCGTCTACCTACCCCCAGAACTACCCTTGCAACAGCGAGGAGAATGGTGGCTGATACACATTCCACAAGTCCATACAGTCCACCGAGCACGGCGCAGCGCGAACCACCGTGAATGGACCGAATGCGTTTGTACAGCTCCAGCAAGATCTAAAGACAAGTTTCAATAAAGCTGCGATAAGTCTGAGCAGTGGACAACTCACAGCGTTGATGTGCTGCACAGTCTCGTCGGTGCAGTCCTTTATGCCCGAGTGCTGCTTCAACATCCCAGTGAGCGTTTCCGTTGAAGACTGAGCGAGCAAGTCGTAGTTCCTGGCGAAGAGCTTCCTCGAGGAGAGGATGTTGAGCGCATCGGTTGAAATGTGACCCAGGTCGTTGCCGTTCTCATCTTCGTCGGGCAGTGTCGGGGGTGCTTCGTCAGCGTTGGTCCACGAGCCAGTCCGTTTCCGAGAACTCCTACTGTTGCGTGCTTGATCTAAATTAACGACAGTCATGTATCTACAGCTGTACTTAAGGCCAGTTTTTCGGTCGGAAAGTCAATTTAAAAATTACAATAAATTTCGAATGACCCCCTTTGCGTGTGTAACGTGCAGCTGGTTCTACACAGATTGCTCTCTTTCTAAGAAGGGTATGCAAGTCTTATTTCTTTATGTTTGCACCCTAAAACCAAAAAAAGTCTAATCACAGCCTAACTTATTCGTTAACTTTTCGACTTGTTTTCAACGTGAAAATCGAGAGGTCGCTGCGTGAATTCCACGTAGTTAACAAGTCACCTCGGTAAAAGAAATCATTTCCGGGTGCTTGCTTTCTTTTCTCTCTAAACCTTGATCGAGGACGGTGGTTGGTCGATCGGAACTCATTCAGCAAGGGGAAAATTCTCCCAAAAGCTGCAAGCAAGCTGACGCTTGTCACAGGCTTAACTTCTCTTCCCGGATTACACTTGGAACTAGAGCTTTAAGCGGTGCGCAAGCTCCAGCCACTCCATCAAAATAATTGGCAGTTAGAAAGGTGGGGAAACGAGGTATTCCTGCCACCTACGCCCGCAAGACATGCTAACAAGTGCATAGGACCGTAAACGAAAATTCACCAACAATATACTCGCTCTGGCAGAGCAGCGATACGCACCACTAAGTGTAGCCTGAACAACCGACAAACAAGCCATCATCATTGCTGGCGGCAGCTGTAGAGAAAACACGACACCACTTCAACAACGAGCAAGCCTCCGCGTCATAAGACAAAAGTGTCGCCAATTTGCCAACTGCATCGTCGGAGCCACCACTCAAAACCGTATGTACCAAAAGCTTAAATTTTTTTTTCTGATTATGACGATCGAATCAAAGCAAAACGATTGTCTAATACAAGTGGCATACGGTAGAAAAGCTAGATATATATATATATAAAAAAAAAAAAAAATAAGAGAGAAGTGTTAAACACAAAATTGAACCAAACATCATAAACTTACCATATAACGTAATACCTAGAGCTAATTTACACAAACCTAAATTGCAATTAAAACCTAAATTTGAACAAAAACCTAAATTTGAATTAAAAACTAAGAACATTAAAACCATATATATAGTATCTCGTTAGTAAATAAGACTTTAGTAATAGAAAGGTCAATAGACATTTTTTTTGGTGTAATCCGAGTGAGGTTAATGTGCACATCAGCGTCGAGGAAGTTAAGTAATTTAATTTTGTTTAGATCATAAGAAGTACGAAATGAAGTACATGAGAATATGAATTGCTATTGAGATACAAGAGTTATTGTGAGCCGAATTATTTGAGTAAAGGTTAATTGAAATGAAGTGTAAACTAGTGGGTTGTTTTATATTCTGAAAAGAGAAGGATTTAAAATGTTTTAGGTACAACAACAGCTGGTGAGATCGATACCGTCTAGGGGGAGGTGAAACGTGGTTAAAGATATGGGGTTATTTGCATAGATTTTTTTTGACGGAAAGCAGATAACGCGGTAGGGCATTCCACGGAGTGCTATACTGGGTGGGTATCCTCCGAATGGACACAACATCAGAGCCATTAAGACGATGAGGATATATATTAGATATGGGGTGGGGATAGGTATATCTGGCACAGGTATACCGAAGCACATCCGCTTAAGAAAAAACAAAATAACATACAATACGCTTTCTGTAACGTAACTTTTATCACCGTGGTTTTTACACAGTATTCCGGCACGAATTAATTTTGCTTTGGATGGGAGAAGTAGGTAGCAAGATCCCCGACCAGTACGGCGAGCTAAGCCGAGCCTACGCCTGCGTGCCGACCAGCTGCCAATCCAAAAGGACTTACCACCACTATGCATGCCCATAGTCAGTCCAGGCTCTCATCACAAACATGGCGCCCAACGAATCTTGGCCGTATCAGTCTTAAGACTGATATTCCAACTTTTAATTACAATTTCAAAAATATTTCATTACACATATTCAAACTATTTTAAATCGGCACCCTTGCCAGCCTAGTACTTTCTTTCTATCTTTCCCATTTCTCTGACCTAGTAGTTTATTCTGTATGTTGTTTTTTTTTCTTTTCTTCAACCTTTTTAATTCAAACCCTGTAGAATGTCTCGCAATGAAGATCACATAATTAGCATAAGGATATCAGATCCGATTGATATTGTGACTCTTTGCAGTAGACACTTGCACGTATTCAAAGAGCGAAATTCATCAACCTAAGCTTCCGGTAGATTATATATCCGCAGTTACTTGTGGGAAAGACGTGAACTGGGTTAGATGTCGTTTATTTAGCATTGTCTGTCAGGTACGTGCTAGGGAATGTTCGAGGGGATTATGAGTCAATGAGATATTAAAAGACCTTTGGGGGTTAAACTCTACGTGCCATAGTCTTCTAGCCAATCCGACAACATTGTTGATAGCATTTAAGATTCTAAGAATAACTTTGAGTTTCAAAGAACAATTTGCTTGTTTGAGTTTTTTTTATTGTATCCTTATCGTCATATGGTCTGTGACCGCGTTTCACCTTCACCTACAATTATTGGTCTCACCGAAACATTTATGAACAGATTTATTACTTTATTAGCTATTCTTTAATTTAGTAGTTTGCAGCATATTAATTACTACTACTAATCGGTAAAAAAAATACATATATTTAAAACTAATTCTATTAATTCCCGTATAATGAGTGGAAATAAAGGAGCAATTCCTAAGGAAAAAAGAAAAACAACTTTTGGTACACATAGAAGTGTGGTGACGCGATCAGGGGTTAATAGACAACTTGAGTTAGATACTTCACGAGATTCTATTCAAATGAATAATTCGAGACAACCAATAGTGCATTCACCTCCGGGTGGAATTAATCAATCGGGTACCCCAAGATTAAATGGGAATGCTCATGGGTCGAATGCGGACTCGGCACAAGTGACCAATGCAAACATACCGGTCAGTCTTCCTCTGTTAATACCATCGCTTAGTCCAGACGATTTGGCAACTAATTCCACAAGCTATCCACAACCGCGCGATTCAACAAGTCAGCACATTCGTTCTCAGAATGATATGCATCCAGGACATGATTCTGCTTCAGCAGCAATTCCGGTTGTGGCTAATCTTAATAGATCGTCGTTAGGGGCGCATATGAAAAATATAAGGGACGCTAGTATCGGCGCCAGCCAAACGTTTATGCTAAAGTCGATGTTAGACTCGATGAAGCAGTGCGTTCAAGATTCGGTTAGGCTAGCACTCGCTACTAATCAACCCAATGGCGGGCATAATCGTAAAGATACTCACTCTCGGCAGCAGCCAGCCAGTGAACAAAATCATCGTCGGTCCGATGTACCTAACAATCATAATGATCCTCACTTTCAACTCAATGAATGTGAACAAAATATAAGCAACGATTATAGATCACATTCAAGCGCTAGGCATACGTCAAGAGACGAAGACAGTTTTTCAAATTCGAGTAACCGAAGATATTCGGATAACTACCCCGCTCAAAATGTGACTCCATCCACGAGTAATCGTAAATTTGAGATCGATCGATGGGGAGTTAGATACGACGGGTTAGCAAAATCTATGTCAGTCCAAGATTTTATTTTTAGAATCGAAGTACTAAAGCAAAATTATGATTGCCCTTGGCCCGAGATTTTAAAGAATTTTCACGTTCTACTGGCTGGGATCGCACAGGAATGGTACTGGCAATACCTTCGTACCAGTCCCAGGCCAGATTGGATGCGACTTAAACAAGCTTTATATAAGCAATTTAAAACACATGATAGCGATCACGAAATAATTCAGCAAATCACCGAACGCCGACAACATCCTCACGAGAGTTTTGACGACTATTACAATTTCGTTATTTACCTGAAAAATCAGCTTAGAAGACCTATGGCCGAGCGTCAGTTGCTCAATATCATGAAGACCAAGGTCAATAATAGGCTTCTTAATATGGTCTATCCAATGGCGATATATTCACTCGATCAATTTCGAGATGAATGTCGCAGAGCCGAGAAGTTATTTCAATCGCGGGACCAGTCTAGATATGTTAGACAACATAATGTCAGCGAAATAGGCTATGATGAGAATGTAGTCATTGGAGATGACTATCAGGCTGAACTTTCAGCGATGAGAACGGCTGATACGAATCACTTGCGAGGTGTTTACCGAAAAGATCATAGCAGCTTTCGTTGCTTTAATTGCAAGCAGATAGGACATAGCTTCATTAATTGCCCTTCACCCGTAAGGAACTTATTTTGCTATAAGTGTGGCACCGACAATGTTACCACTCCTAACTGTCTTAAATGCAATCCAGTGGGAAACCTAAACTCGAGCGGGATGAGATTCGGGGACACCCGCTCGACCCAGACGCCCCCCGAAAACTCAACAAATTAGACAAATCGACCTCTACAGAAGATAAAATCGAACTATCTTCTGAAAGCATTTATGCCAAAAAGATACTTCTACCAGATACGACCAATATTAGTAAACCCCCACAGCCCGGACCAAAAGTAGCATTAGTCCCGTTTGAGACCCGCTTAAAAAGATACAATGAAATCAGATCCAAAATTTTCAAATTAGATGCTTTAAAGTGGTGCAGCAATCAATTAAATTCCACAAAAGCGAGGATCAGGTATAGAAAAAGAAAGTTATATCAGGAAATGATCGAATCGTCAATATTTCAAATAGGCGAGGATCCACGGCCATATGCCAATATTTCCATCCTAGGGAAGGAGATCTCGGGATTGCTAGATAGTGGTGCCACTATCACTTGCCTGGGAAATGGTTGTTTGGATTTAATAAAGGGGCTTAAGTTGGATGTGCTACAATTTTCAACCTGTCTCAGGACAGCGGACGGCAAAGAACAGCCAATAGTAGGACGCATTCGAGTTCCAGTAACCTACCAGTCAAGTACGAAAGAGATGGATTTATACCTCGTGCCGAGCCTTTCACAATCCTTATATCTCGGTATCGACTTTTGGCATTTGTTCAAAATATCACCCTCCATAGTTAGTGAGATAGGTAATACTGATATGAATCCAAAACACGAGCTTAGCACAGAACAATCTCTTGCGTTAAATGACGTTATAAAACATTTTCCTTCGTTTAGCAAGCTGGGGCTTGGAAAAACAATGCTAGAGATGCATCGGATTGACACAGGGGACGCTGATCCAGTGAAACAGCGCCACTATCCGGTGTCTCCGGTAATACAAAAGCTCATATTTGAGGAACTAGATCGCATGATTTCGTTGGGAGTGATCGAAGAGAGTCATAGTGCATGGAGCTCGCCAATCGTTCTTATTCGAAAACCAGGGAAGAACCGCTTATGCCTTGACTTTCGGAAAGTCAATTCACTTTCAGCGAAGGATGCGTATCCGTTACCTCACATAGAGGGTCTGTTGAGCCGTCTGCGAGATACACACTACATTAGTAGTGTGGATCTCAAAGACGCGTTTTGGCAAATCCCGCTAGAGCAAAGGTCAAGAGAAAGAACTGCATTTACAGTTCCCGGTAGGCCGCTCTATCAGTTTACGGTCATGCCCTTTGGTCTGTGCAATGCAGCCCAAAGGCTATGCCGGCTGATGGATAAAGTGGTGCCTGCTGAGCTTCGTGAATGCGTCTTTGTGTATCTTGACGATCTCCTTGTTATATCCAGAGATTTCCAGGAACACCTGGAAATACTGAAAAAGGTTGCGGACTGTCTTAAAAGAGCTAATCTTACTATCAATATTGAGAAATCAAATTTCTGTTTCAAAGAGCTTAAGTATTTGGGATATGTGGTAGGACAAGGACACCTGAAGCCAGATCCCAGTAAAATTTCCGCCGTTAAAGACTTTCCAGTACCGAGGTCGCAAAAGCAGGTGAGAAGGTTTCTTGGTATGTGCGGCTGGTACAGAAGATTTATTCGAAATTTCGCTGCAATAGCAGCACCCTTGTCAGACACGTTACGTAAGTCCAAACAATTTGTTTTGTCAGATGAAGCTCTTACCGCTTTTCATGCTTTAAAGTCAGCGCTTATTTCCGCACCTCTTCTGAGTAATCCTAACTTTAATGACCGTTTTTTCATACAGTGTGACGCGTCAAGTCACGGCGTTGGGGGAGTCCTTTTTCAATATGATGAAGAACAAAATGAAAAACCAATCGCATTCTTTTCGCAAAAACTAAATCCCTGCCAACGAAATTACAGCGTGACGGAGCAGGAATGTTTAGCCGCTGTTCTCGCAGTAAAGAAATTTCGGCCTTATATAGAAGGATTGCCATTTACCATAATCACGGACCACGCTAGTCTTAAATGGCTGATGGGGTTGAAAGACCTCAGCGGCAGGCTAGCTCGGTGGTCCTTAAAATTGCAGGCTTTTCAGTTTGAAATCGAACATAGAAAAGGCTCGTTAAACGTTGTGCCCGATGCACTATCCCGAGTTTTCATGGACGAACTAACCCATGAAATCAGCGCCAACCTTATTGTGGATATGAAAAGTAAAGAATTTGCATCTACCGAGTATTTGGGCCGGATAGATGCGATAAAGAAAAACAGTGAATCCCTACCGGATCTAAAGGTAGTAGACAATTTGATTTTCAAACGTGCTTGGGTTAGTGAGCCTAAACGGTTCAGCCCTAGTGCGGAATGGAAACTGTGGATTCCTTCGGGACTCACAGATGGTCTAATACAAGCAGCTCACGATCCACCCAACGCCTCTCATGGTGGCATTCTAAAAACATTAACGCGGCTTAGAGAATGGTATTACTGGCCGAACATGACAGTGCAAGTCAAAGAATATGTACAAAGTTGCGAAAAGTGCAAAGAGAACAAAGCACCTAATAGAACCCTAAGACCACCAATGGGGAATCAGCTAGTCACCGAAAGGCCTTTTCAGAAGCTCTATATTGACTTCATGGGGCCGTACATTCGCTCAAAGACTGGTAACTTGTATCTCTTTGTGGTACTAGACCACATGTCTAAGTTCGTTTTCCTGAAACCGATGCGTAAGGCGGGTACGAAGTCCGTGGTTGAGTTCCTGGAAAAGGAGGTCTTCCACAAATTCGGAGTACCCGAGTTTGTCATGTCCGATAATGGGAAACAATTTGTGTCGAAGGAGTTCCATAAGTTCGTTGCTAGCTGGGGCGTAAAGCACATGAGGACCGCCCTGTATTCGCCTCAAGCAAACGCCGCGGAGCGAGTAAATCGTTCAATACTTGCTTCTATCAGGATGTATTTAAAAGGGGACCAAAGAGAATGGGATGATAAAATTTCAGAAATTCAACTAGCTCTACGTACTTCTCACCACGAATCAATCGGAACCAATCCGTATTTTTGTATATTTGGCAATAATATGGTGACGCATGGAAGTGCTTACAAGCTGCTGCGAAAGCTAAATGCTCTTAATGACTGCGAATTTGCAACCCTGAAATTACCCGATCGGTTAGAGCTTATTCGAGAAACAGTCAAAGAAAATCTCGCCACTGCTTTCAAACGGAACGAGAAAACGTACAATCTCCGAAGCAATACAGTATCATTCCATCCTGGTGATGAAGTATTCCGGCGTAACTTCATATTAAGTGACGCGAGCAAACGATTGAATGCTAAGTTATGTACTAAGTTCGTAAAAGGCAGAATACTTAGACCTATTGGAAAGTGCATGTACGAAGTTGAAAATCTCCAGGGTAAAAAAATGGGTATCTTTCACGCGAAGGATTTGAAAAAGTAGCCCGGCTAGCTCAATCGGTAGAACATGAGACTCTCAGGGTCATGAGTCGAGGCCACACGTTGTTTGAGCTGTCGAATGTCCCCCAAATAATCGACCCCAGCCTGCTGCGTATTCAATGGACTTTTGCGTAATAGATACCCCAGTGAATCACACAAAACCCATTGCGTTGTAACGTGCAGCTGGTTCTACACAGATTGCTCTCTTTCTAAGAAGGGTATGCAAGTCTTATTTCTTTATGTTTGCACCCTAAAACCAAAAAAAGTCTAATCACAGCCTAACTTATTCGTTAACTTTTCGACTTGTTTTCAACGTGAAAATCGAGAGGTCGCTGCGTGAATTCCACGTAGTTAACAAGTCACCTCGGTAAAAGAAATCATTTCCGGGTGCTTGCTTTCTTTTCTCTCTAAACCTTGATCGAGGACGGTGGTTGGTCGATCGGAACTCATTCAGCAAGGGGAAAATTCTCCCAAAAGCTGCAAGCAAGCTGACGCTTGTCACAGGCTTAACTTCTCTTCCCGGATTACACTTGGAACTAGAGCTTTAAGCGGTGCGCAAGCTCCAGCCACTCCATCAAAATAATTGGCAGTTAGAAAGGTGGGGAAACGAGGTATTCCTGCCACCTACGCCCGCAAGACATGCTAACAAGTGCATAGGACCGTAAACGAAAATTCACCAACAATATACTCGCTCTGGCAGAGCAGCGATACGCACCACTAAGTGTAGCCTGAACAACCGACAAACAAGCCATCATCATTGCTGGCGGCAGCTGTAGAGAAAACACGACACCACTTCAACAACGAGCAAGCCTCCGCGTCATAAGACAAAAGTGTCGCCAATTTGCCAACTGCATCGTCGGAGCCACCACTCAAAACCGTATGTACCAAAAGCTTAAATTTTTTTTTCTGATTATGACGATCGAATCAAAGCAAAACGATTGTCTAATACAAGTGGCATACGGTAGAAAAGCTAGATATATATATATATAAAAAAAAAAAAAAATAAGAGAGAAGTGTTAAACACAAAATTGAACCAAACATCATAAACTTACCATATAACGTAATACCTAGAGCTAATTTACACAAACCTAAATTGCAATTAAAACCTAAATTTGAACAAAAACCTAAATTTGAATTAAAAACTAAGAACATTAAAACCATATATATAGTATCTCGTTAGTAAATAAGACTTTAGTAATAGAAAGGTCAATAGACATTTTTTTTGGTGTAATCCGAGTGAGGTTAATGTGCACATCAGCGTCGAGGAAGTTAAGTAATTTAATTTTGTTTAGATCATAAGAAGTACGAAATGAAGTACATGAGAATATGAATTGCTATTGAGATACAAGAGTTATTGTGAGCCGAATTATTTGAGTAAAGGTTAATTGAAATGAAGTGTAAACTAGTGGGTTGTTTTATATTCTGAAAAGAGAAGGATTTAAAATGTTTTAGGTACAACAACAGCTGGTGAGATCGATACCGTCTAGGGGGAGGTGAAACGTGGTTAAAGATATGGGGTTATTTGCATAGATTTTTTTTGACGGAAAGCAGATAACGCGGTAGGGCATTCCACGGAGTGCTATACTGGGTGGGTATCCTCCGAATGGACACAACATCAGAGCCATTAAGACGATGAGGATATATATTAGATATGGGGTGGGGATAGGTATATCTGGCACAGGTATACCGAAGCACATCCGCTTAAGAAAAAACAAAATAACATACAATACGCTTTCTGTAACGTAACTTTTATCACCGTGGTTTTTACACAGTATTCCGGCACGAATTAATTTTGCTTTGGATGGGAGAAGTAGGTAGCAAGATCCCCGACCAGTACGGCGAGCTAAGCCGAGCCTACGCCTGCGTGCCGACCAGCTGCCAATCCAAAAGGACTTACCACCACTATGCATGCCCATAGTCAGTCCAGGCTCTCATCACACGTGTCACATGAAACGCAGAAGCTAATTGTTATTGTTTTATGTCAAATAAAAAGGTCTGAAATGTATTTCCATTGAACTCCACTTAATTGGTGGGTTGCGGAGGGTCGTGGACACTTACCATCGTGGCTGGGAGGGGTCTTCACTTTCGGTGGCAATGCAGGAAGCTTCCGTTGTGATTTCAGGTCAAGCGGACCCACCGATTGTGAGCGGGAGCCTGCACTTGGCTCCTTGTCAATGGCTGCGACTGGTATCGGGTCCAGGGCTGGCAGATTTCGAATTTCCGACTGAAGGTATCGCAGACTGCAAAGGGGGGGAAGATGATTGCACACCCTGCATCAGCAAATGCTGTGTTCTTACCAAAATGCGCTCGGTGGACGTCCAGGTGGTCCGGCTTTTCCATAGAGCTGACGCCGTGGCTCTCTGGGCGTGATTGGTCGGCGAGTGCTCACCAGGCGAACACCTTGATTAAGGCGCACAGTGAGACATGGCATACGTTCACTTTTGATAGGACTTACCACTGTTACTGGTCCCGAGGAGCATCGTCCTAGCCTCGCTAATTATTTCCGCTGTAGTCTTGCGAAAATTCGGCTCAACTGCAGCGTATCCCTGCTGCAGGGCACGGGTAGATCCCCGAAAATCACCTTCCATGTTTTCAGACGAGTTCCTGTTCAAATCAAACGATCCATTGCCACTGTCTGTGGCGGTACCCTTACCCGACGGGGTCATGCTGTGTGAACGACGCCGTATTTTCTGCAGCCCCTGCTTGGAGGTGCTAACAGTGTCCTTTGCCTGGGTTCGAGTGCTGTCCATTTTAAGTGAGCTTTTCGTACGCAATGTACATGCTAAGTGGGCAAATATTTTGCGTCCAACTCACTGAATCAAACGTTTTCAAGTGGCTGCCAAATTACGGAGTTACAAGTTTTCCGTTTGGGTAGTTTGGCGTGCCATGCCAACGACCAATACTTGGGCAGTTTATAAAATCAATACTAACACCAAGTTAGAAACGAACGCCTGCGGTAGGTGTATGTACATTCGGTGTTAGACGGTGGGCTTCGAAGAGCCAGTTAGAAAGGGATAGTTGGATGTAAGAAATACTTAAAATAGTTGTACACGTGGGGTGGGGAAAAGTCCCTCTACCGGTCGCGGTCCTATAGGATAACATTAATTGAGCGGAATTTATTTAAAAAAGGAAACACGAATGAATCGATTAGCTGGGGGAGTTCTTTTAATACTTACAACTATTTTTAAATCGTTTGCCTACTGAAAGTTGCTGGGAGCCTTAGCATCATTTTTTACGGGGGCTCAACGTGATTCAATTATGATTCCAAATATTTTTTGTCCTTGTAAATTAACGAACAAAGAACTCTCGTGGGTTGCGAGAGGACATTTGAATTCCCAGCTATTCTGGAGTATTGATTCAAATAGAGGTTTAACAGCAAAGTATAGTAGAATCTTTTGGCACTAGGTATGCATCCCAAGTAGAAGGGACTTAACAGTAGTATTTTAGAAATCTAATGCGTAAATGATTGTATTGAGATATTTCCCACAAGAGTTTCGTATAGAGTCCGAGGTCTAGCTTCTTTTGTAGGTTTTTAATTTGGGGACCTGCAGTTTTATGTCCAGTCCGGGGGGGCTTAAATGCGCAGCTTTCTCAAGACAACTATTTTACTCTCAGATGCTTATCAGACATTTGGAAAAACTTTAGATTTGTCGTTCGAATCCGAGATTAATGTTTGGCACAAAAATTCGAAGGACCTCCCTGATGCTCACTCGTTTTTTGTTGGTTTTTGTGTAGGGAAATTGAATATTTGGGTGAATTGGTTAAGATTTTACTTGTTCTCTGGGAATGGTGATAGATCCGGTCCGGTCTTTTGTGACGATCTCACTACTCACCCTAACCTAACCTAACCTAAAGTCAGCACTCGATTGCTGATGTTTGGAGTTCAAACTATTATGTAATGCGTCGGAGTTTTGATCTCTTTTGTAAAATGACAGATTGTGTATACTGATCCCATGTCAATGGGCGTAATTTTTATTTACATTTAAATCTATCTGAACGGAGAAGTAGGTATTCTGCGTTTTGTAGGTTAAACTGACTGAAAAAAATCTAGTGCCAGACTATATGTGTTGTATATTCCGATGAGAGTACAACAATTCATTTATTTATTCTATAAGACAAAAAGAAGGTAGTTTTAAATATTGATTATAAAATAAGTTACATGTCGTGTGATCGGCTTCAGAGCCAGAAAAAGGAAGAAGGCTTTTAACTATGGCGCCGATTCACCATAACCAATAAAAATTATGACAGCTCTTAGTTCGCAGCTTAGCCACTTATCGCATGACTGGTAGTAAGAGGATTATATTTGCGTTGCCAACAATATGCCAAGTTTTAATGAACGCACTTAATTCATTTATTTATAATTCGGTGGTCTATTTAGATATGTCAGTTACTGGGTGGTTTTTGTGACTGTTATAAGAAGAAAGAGATGACACGACAAAAAGGAACAACGAGCGTCATTCGAGAACGAACATTGGTTGCGAACACTCGCCTATTTGCTTGTCATTATAATTTAAATAAATAAGATATTCAAACATAAAAGTTTTAGTTGATCTTTTGCAATTTGAACTTTAAACTGTTTGAAAGGTTTAAGCGCCGTTTTGGGGGCCACAACTCACGGAACTTGTTGATTTTGAGAGAAAGTTCTCATGTAAAAACAAAAAACCAGCCTGAAATGGAGTGCTCGAGGGTTACTCTCTTTACGTATCAGTGCAGGGGGTGGTCTTCCTTTAAATGGAGGTAGGTAGGACCCTTATAGAGAGGAGGCAAATTCATCGGCTTTTACATTCCCCTCTATATGTTCTCATGGCCAGTGAGTGTGAATTCAAACCGAAAACACGTCAGTTACTACATGGGCTATTTAATAGATGACGTGGCGATTGCATCGGCAAATGTAGTAGCAATTTACGAGCAGATGACTGCTGTATAAACAAGACTGGGGGCTTGTGAACTGCCTTGAGTTACCCCAGACTTAATTTATTTAAATTTTCAGTTCTCGTTTGTAACATTTGAATATTCGTTTTGGTATTATTCCTTTCCCATTAAAGGTTGGGGGAGCCTTTATTAGCTTTAAGCAAAAAAATAAATAAACAAACAAACAAATTATCATTAAACGCTGAGGAGAAGATGACAAGAAAAGTTTAAGTGAGGTTAAGTTAGGTAAAAAAGGGATAAGAATAGTGAAGTTCATACGCCACTACGCACCATAAGAGCGTCATACGGCACTAGGACGATCCCTAGGGATGACAAGAAAATATCTAACAAATTTTAGAGGAATTTAAATCGTGTTCTGCGCGTGGTGGGCCCAAGGTAGCATTTTAGAAATTGATTCTTAGAAGGCTTCTTGTCTTCCTGATTGCATCTGCAGTGAAAAGATGGCTCTAGGAGTTTACCAGGGAAGGCACAATTGGCTCCTTTAAGAAGCCGCAGTGCCAGAGCCCCTTGAAGGCTCTCTCATTTCAAAATCTAATAGTAGGTATAGTTAGTGCGAAAGAGGGTTACAGCAGACTTAAGTTCCCCTGTAAACCTGTGTAGGGTGAAATGCCGTCGATTCCTTCTGAACGAAGGAACTATTACCGACTTTAAGATATTTTCTAAGGGTTTGTATTTGTATATTAAAGTTTTATCCCATGGGCGACCGCGAAGAATCAAACGGCTTTTATCCTTAGAAAGGGATAATGGTGAACAAACTTGGCTGGCGTATTCAAGGAGTATTCCTCTGGCTCTACAGTTCGGGGTGAACCGAGGCCGCAACTATCAAGGAGTGTACCCCGCTGTTACAAGGTTTAATTTCTCACACCACACTAGGCTTTGTCTGAAACTAGATCCCGGCCTCAAACTCTTATTTTTAACACTGAGTTGTTAGCTATATAGATCTATCGTAACGACTATAATCGCCTAAAAAGCTGAGTAAATACAGCAGAACTTGCATCCTCTAGGAGCTATGTCAAGAGATGTGTGGTCTTTCTTAAATAGAATGGCTGCAGACTTTCCACTTGGTCGTATTTCTTTGTGCCGCAGAACTGAGCAGTCTGAACGTCGCAATAAAAAACCCTATTGGCTTTTGCTGATATAACCTCGTTGTTGAAATATCGTGTCCAATTGGCGAATTTTTAGTTTACCCACAATTGAATCTCGAACTATTGCTGTAAACCAGGAATATCAATCTAATCGAATATGAAAACATGACTTGCTCCTTTTTTGTGTTGATATTTTTGCGCGATTGGAATATGTGTAACCTTCGACACTTTTCTAAGCGTTGTCCATTCACTGGTGAAAACACTGAGACCAAAAAAAAGTACTCTGAGACCGCCCAATCGAAGACCACATAATAGAATCGCAGTCTTATTAGATTTAGAAGGATGTGTTTATTAAGAAACACAAAATGGGAATGAATAATAAAACATAATAAATTCTACAACTGATTCATGTTTTTTAAACAGTCAGATATTTTACGGTCGGTTGCGAGAGTCTGCTACCAATGTACAGTATACAGGAATTAAACCTTGTAACAGATGGGTATACTCCTTGATACTTGCGGCCTCGGTTCACACCGAACTGTAGAGCCGATTAAGCGACAGAGGTGTATGTACATCGCTATCGTTTGCTAAATGGCTTCTGCAAAGTTTCGGTGAGACTACGCGGAATTGACTTCAAGACTTCGCCGAACCTTAATATGTCGGTTTTTTCCGTCACACACATGTTTGTTTGCATTACCTAGTGTTTTCCGCACATTCATCCTTTAAAAAGCAAAGCAAGTGACTTCCATCACACATTCGTCCTTTAAAAAGCAAAGCAAGTGATTTATTGCGAGGTCTTTCACAGCTTTAGTCACAGTTTGAAACGTAATCGTTGCTGCTTCCTGAGTTGTGCTCTCCAAATCAAAAACTGTCGTATGTACGTGAGTTAACCGTGTCTACTTTTGTAGCCCTTCTCTGTATCTCGTTCCGAAAACGAACCTTTTCTACTCTGTCTGTATTTCGAAAGTGGAATGAAATGTACTACTGTCGGATTTCGAATCACGAAAGTACCTACTTAAAAGCGTAAGGGGAAATGCGACGAAATAGAGAGTAAGCCCCCTGACTGCGAGATTGTGCGTAAGGCCGCGCGTATAGTGGCGCGAGAAAGCGATGCGATGCGATATGCGACAAGGCGCGCACAGTAAAAGCTTTCCGGTGCTGTGATTTTCCTTAACGACACAAGATCGACTCCTTTTCGGAAGAAGAACTTTTAGCGGAAATTTGCTAAGAAGCAGAAAAAGAGCGAAAGTTCACGAAATGTATTTAAAAACAAAAAGGGAGTTTCATTAGGTACTTGTATCCCCAATTAAATAAGTGTGAAATAAAATTGTTGAGCATACAAAAAAGTCGTTCAAAACGTTCGACTACATCCTAGAAAAAAATTGAGCATCTGATTTAAGGATCTTGGACTAATTTTGTAAAGGTTCCTATAACTCGACAGCGACTATATTCCATTTTGTTTTCAACAACAATAATTCTGTTGTGATAATTTTTTATATTTTATTTTTATCCCAAAGTGCAGGGGTCGAATCGCGTCGTCCCTGAACGTGCTATACGTTCACGGAATTATGTCGACTTTCCATGTGAAACAAAAACAAATTCCGTCACGTAATGCTCGTTAACGGATGACGCGATTCGACCCCAGGCTTTTCGAAAATTGCCGATATCAGGGGGGTTATTCCCAAATGCGCGGCGGATCGCTTTTGATGGCGGATTTGAATTTTCGTATAACCGAAAACACTTGCATTGAAAGCGATTGCATTGCTGGCGGATTGTTTGTGAAACTAAAAAAAACGTGGTCGAATGGAAGGAGTCTGGCGTGTTCCCAGAAAGTTGGAAGGAGTCATTTGTAAAGCCAATTCAAAAAGTAGGCGGAACAACAAAAGCTGAGGAATTTCGTCCCGTTAATATGCTTTTATTATTAGAGAAGGTACTGGAGAAAACCGTATACATATTTGCAACTTCAACGATTTGTGGAAGAAAATAATATCCTTATCTCACATCAGTCAGGATTTAGGGAAAAACATTCCTGCGAGACTGCATTAAATTTGGTACTAGACGACTGGAGATGTCTGACGGATGCTAAGCAGAAAATTATAGCAGTGTTTATTGATTTACAACGAGCCTTCGAAACAGTCGATAGGAAGATACTGATGGACAAATTGTATCAATACGGTATTCGAGGAACTGAATGGAACTGGTTTAGTTCATATCTAAGCAATAGATGTCAACGCACAATTTTTAATGATATCTGTTCTGATGCATTGGAAGTTAAAATTGGAGTACCCCAGGGCTCCGTTTTGGGTAGACTTTTATTCATTTTGTACATTAACGATATGTGTAAGGTAGTGAAGTACTCAAATCTTTGTTTGTTTGCGGATGACGCCTTAATTTACGTTCATGGGATTGACATTTATTTGTGCGCGGAAAAAATAAAAACCGATTTGGAATCGTTAAATGAGTGGTTTAAAATGAATAACTTAAAATTAAACACAAAACAGACTAAAGGTATGATCATCGGAGGTTCACTTAATGCGGACATAGTAGTAGGTGCTGAAAAAATAGAAATTGTTAAAGAAATCAAATACCTAGGCATAATAATTGACGGTGATCTAAAGTTTAAAGAGCATATTAACTATTTATGTAAAAAAGTGTTGAAAAAAATTGGTTTCTTTAGAAGAGTGCGGGATAAACTTATACTTATGAATTCAATAAGAGTTTATAACACAATAATAAAACCACATTTTGAATATTGTTCAACGGTACTACTTCAATGTTCGGCGGAAAATATGAGTAGATTGCAAAAGCTGCAAAACAAAGCGATGCGTTGTATTTTAAAAATGCACCGTTTAACACCAACCTTGCATATGCTAAATACATTAAAATGGTTAAGCATCAGACAGAGGCCTCTGTTATTACCCGGGTAATATACAATATTTTATTTTTTGTCTTCAAGCTCAAATCAGGTATGCTGCCATTCTACATAACGGAAAAGGTACGGTTCGTTGGAGATGTCCAACC
Organism: Cheilosia impressa; assembly: GCA_948293265.1. Classification (NCBI taxonomy): domain Eukaryota; kingdom Metazoa; phylum Arthropoda; class Insecta; order Diptera; family Syrphidae; genus Cheilosia; species Cheilosia impressa. The sequence goes on from OX411882.1 coordinate 1,596,280, forward strand.
ATACAACCTAAGAAACAACCAGGACTTCAGACTAGATCTTCACCGTACTGTTGGTGGGCAAAATAGAGCCATGTACAAGGGAATAGCTATGTACAACATGCTTCCGTTCAGTATAAAAAATTGTGCAAATGCTTTTATTTTCAAACGATTATTGTTAATCTATGTAAAATAAAATTTCTAATATTATCTTTTAATAATTTCTTATTAAATTTTAATTTTGTTAAATTTTGAATTATAAATCTAATGTTAATGTTAATATTCTTAATGGCTCCGTGTGCCAAACAAATAAATACATACTTCATACATACAAATACAAAAATTCAAATCCGCCATCAAAAGCGATCCGCCGCGCATTTGGGAATAACCCCCCAGATGTTCGGTTCGGTATCCATCTTATTTTATTTTGCTGAACACGTGCTGCACAAGCACAAGTGCTTCATTTTTTAAGTGTTTTATTTTATCCGCTTTGTTTTTATTTTATTTCAAAAAAATCAACAGCAAAAGTTAATCTTCCGGCTTGTTTCTCGCACTCACTCCCTTGAAAAAGTGCTCAGAAGAGTTTGTGTGCGAAAAGGGTGAGAGGTTTGCTCGCATTTGTCGCATCAAAAATCGCTCCACTGTGCGCGCGTACATAAGAATACATGCGAACAGTTTTCGCGCAATCAAACGCTTCTCGCATCGCATCGCTTTCTCGCGCCACTGTACGCGCGGCCTAATACGGTCAATGCTGTCGCTTCTTAAACCTGCGGCCACTCTCGTCCCATTTGATTTAATAATGCAATTTCATTCCACTTTCGAAATGCAGAGTAGAAAAGGTTCGTTTTCGAAAGATTTTACCTTCGGAAACAGGTACAGAGTTGGACACAAATGGAAAACCAATTGAAAACTACACACGCAGGTAGTGGCTTTATATTTTGTTTATTCACTTGAATTGCCTTGGACAAAGTTAAAATAAAAAAGATAATCAAAACAGAAAGTTAATTGTGTATAATAATATAATAAATGTTTAACTTTAAGCTCTAAAATTCCAAAACGGGTAAAATACGTAATGATTACTAAACGCACTCTCTTGTTTTACGACCGAATAAAGCAAAGTTGAAGGAAAGAAACAAACAAAATAAAAATAAAAATAAGAAACCAAAAAACAATAATGTCTATATTATTTTTAGAATATAATAACTATCATTATGATTATGATTACTTTGAATGAAAACAAGAACTAAACAAGAAGAACAAAATGCTTAGCATTTTCTATTTACAAACATAAAGCAGCATGTACTTCAGTATTGTGTTTCGTTTCGTTTTGCCTTATGCCTTATGCCTATCGCCATGAAATTCTATAATCATTCGGGTGTTTATTTTTGTGTTTGTTATTGTGTACGCGGATAGACTTTTGTGTTGTTTCTGTTTCACTGTAAACTTTCCATCCGGGATTATAGTTATGAAAAAAAAAATACGCTAACTTTTATTTCTAACCAATAATTGAGGGGAACCTAGGGTAGAAGCGAAGGGACGCGACGCAAATTACGAGGACGATTCGTCGTCTTTCTTGTCGTTTTTAACGCTATGCCCAGTCATTTGTATGTGGACCTGAAAGGGGGAAGATGTTTAGTTGGGGAAGGCACGTGTATGACGAGATGGACAGACCTTAAGTTCGTCGATGGTGGAGAATAGTTCTTGACACTCTGCACATTTGTATTGGGAAGGCTCAGTTGGGTGTTTCTTTGTCATGTGCGAATGTAGTGTTAGCGGAGACGAGAAGGCCTTTGTACAGTTCCCGCACGCGTACGATTTCTGAAAATAAACGCAATTCAAATCACAGATTCCTACGCACACAGCGCACAAGTGCACATACCAATTGATGGGTTTGCCTATGTCGGTACAAGATGGTTTTCGATTTGAATTCCTTATTGCAGATGCTACAAGTTGGAACTTTTTCTGCCGTCTGCAATGGGAGTGTAACTTACAAAATTGATCAATCAAGTTCAAGGGCCTACCTCGTGTGTTTTCATATGCATTCGGAGCATACCGGGACCCTTAAAGCTACGATGGCAGATCTCACACTGTGGCTGCTTTTTACAGTTTGCCTGAAAGGAAATTTCCCCTTGAAAACACTGAGGGTTGATAGTGGAACATTTTTATACCTTTATCCAATTAGAATGCGACTTCATGTGGCTTTGCAGCCATTTTATCTGGCGGAACTCTTTCCGACACAGGTTGCAGATGTACCGGCCTGGCGAGGGGCAACTGGTCTGCGAGCTTATGAACTCTGCTGCAGTAAAGCGTAAACAAATACCAAATACAATAGCGACCAATCTTCATTTCATCACATAACCTTACCTAGGTATATCTTTTCGTCGCTGTCCGATTCCTCGGACATTTCCACAGTGTACTCGATGTTCTCATCGGGAATTATCAGATCTTCCTGTTCGTCCTCGATCATCTCCTCCTCGTCTTGTATTTCGATTATGTCCTCGGTTGTCTCAATGTCGTCGTGTGTTGTGACCTCGGTGACATCTTCGAAGTACTCGGCGTCTTCGGAGAGATCCTCGCGAACGATAATCTCGCACTGTCCGTCGTCTGTGTCGGACTGTTGAAATTGAACAACTTGCGCTGGCTGGCCATTCTGCTGGATCATCTGCACCGTGTTTCCAGTTTGAATCAACTGGCCAAATTGGCTGGCGTTCACAATTTGGGCCATTTGCGTTCCCGGATGAGCCACGATCTGTGCGGTGCTAATCACCTGCCCGTTCGAGAGAACAATTTGCTGTGGCAGCGCCGCCGTTTGCACTGTCCGGGGCTGAATCGTTTGCACATGATTACTAATAGCAGTGGTGGTGACTGTTTTCGTCGACTCCTTTTGATTTTGCTGTTGCTGGTTTTGCTGCTGCTGCTGCTGTTGTTGTTGTTGCTGTTGTTGTTGTTGTTGCTGCTTGCGCGGGATAATGGTTGGAGCCGGCGATGCTGGCTGAGTTTTAATCTCGACAACTGGCTCCTCGAAAATCACAGTCAACCCTTTGATATATTCGCGCAACTCTCGATCGGAACGCTCGACGAGAGTCTTAAATGCATGACATCGAGACACCGAGTGCACGCATTGGACGCATATTTTGTCTGGCCATCCATCGGTGTTTTCAATCTAAAAAAAAAAAATTACCGAAAATGGTTTTGGGTTGTTTGACGACATCATTTGCTGTGGCATTTGCTTACCTTGACGCGGGCACATTCCATTAGCATATCGGCTATCATCTCACCGAATATAGGCCGCATATCCTTTTTCTGGCTCAAGCAGACACGGCATATTTTGTCCAGCTCGAGATTACGTTTCCTTTCGTCCATCTCGTCGAACCAAAAATCTATATCGGAACCAATTGTGAAGCTATAGGCTGACCCCCTGAGTAAAAACCGTACTAGTATGCAGATTCGCTTTATGTGGCGACGCTGGCGCTTTGACTTTTGCTGCCTTGATTTTAAGACACACTGGAAGATGGATTATTAATTATTGATATGAAATATTGAATATCGCTTTTTGAGCCTTGAATTTGGAAACAAATTAATTAAAAAAATATTCTTGTAAACAAGAAGAAAAAAAGGGACGAATAATTTTAGTTTCTGACAATTAACAAAATTCAACACTGCGCTGGTTGCGTTCGTAGGGTAGCATTGTTTGACCTGTCAATCGCAAGCTAAGGGAGAAACTACATTTGTGACGGAAATAGGTATTTTGAAGTATGTAATAGTAACCGCATTTATGAACAAGGAATTTCAATATTCGACCTGTTTTTTTTAACTTTGGTGTGAATCTTGGATGTATCGAGCACATAATTGATCTCCTTGAATTTGCAATTTTCTTTGCAGGAAATGTATCTAATGCCTTCTATGCTTTCGCATATTTCTTGTCAACATTTGCTTTTTGATCTTTCACATGAATTTTGCGGATCGATGCCGATTTTTAGAACAATATTCTGACGTTTGCTACCCTGTTTACAACTGATGCATATTCCTCATGATTTTTTTATGAAATGACTTCTGTTTTGACCTAATTTGTGAAGAGCAACAACTTTTGCTCCACATTTATAAAGCCCATGTGACACTACATTTTTTTGCATTTTTTCTCCTTTTAAAATGAAACTAGAGCAGTACCTACGAAAAATTAGAACGAAAATTCCCGATAAGAGTGAGTGCGAACAAACCAACTTTATTAATGCAGAAACATAAAAAAAATACATTAAATATGTATTCAAATTAATTTTTTCAGCTGCTGGCAGCTTTTTTGACATTTCCAGATTATTTGAAAATTTGCGGTTGTTTTGCAAGCAATTGCTACACCTTTTGTAATACACCTACGGCCATATTATTCACTACCTTTAATCCGGGTTGTAAAATAAACTTAAACGTGATATACACCCGGAGTGAATAATATGGCCGTAGTCTCTTTTACTCACCGCTGACTTTTCAAAGTCATAAAAATGAGGAAAAAATGTAGTCTCATACGGACTTAGCAGAATAGCTCCATGCTGAATATTTAAATCGAGCTAAAGCTCAACAACAGCCGAATACGCTTCATTTGGGTTAATGTTTAAATATTCACTTCTATTTTGTATGCCTGTCGAATTTAATGAATTCCTTCTAAATCTTCCGCGGTTCCAGAATTTCCGCTTGGGGGCTCATACCGAGTCTCAATAACTACGGTGCCATTGATTTATGACATTCTCGATTTGGCAAAGAGATAATTTTTTTTAGGAAAAATCAATTTTTTATTTTGAGATTGCTTTCCATGTTCGATTGGCCAAAAAAACAAACCTTTTTTCTCAGATCTCACACCTACTTTCACTAGGTAATACCAACATGTATGACAGACATCTGGCGGTTACGAACTGTTTATAGTGGGAAATATTGTTTTTTAACCGACGTTTGATTCCTTCTGAACCACCCTATGATTTCTCTTCTACACCGAAAAGTCAAAAGTGAGTGTTACCTCTGTCAGTTTGCACGTGTCAGCGGATTGTTTTTCTTTTAAACCCGAACATTTTCAACTTGTAACATATTGGATACCCATTTTAACCGATTATTTGTAAATATTTACTAAAATGCCCAAGCTAAATGATATAGAAACAAGGTGTAACAAAACAGTGTCACTGCCAATTGTTGCTGATACAAGTGCCACTAAAAAAGCTGCGAAAATAAATAAACCAGAGGGAGCCCCTCGGGGTCTTCCGAAATCGGGAAGACCATGGAAGACACCCAAACAAAAGTAAATATAAAACATCATTCCAAATGAAAACATCTCTCTAAATTGGTTGTTCTATTTTAGATTTGCGTCCATAAAAAAGTCAGTCTACCGACGTACGTCTGAGAAAAAAATGGAACTACGCAACGAAATTCGCCACATCAAAGAAATGTCCAAGTCTATAAAGGACGCCAAAAAGGAATCAAACGAAATGAAGAGACAACGCCGATTGCAGAACGCCGAGCGTAGACTAGAGAACGAACGCCGTTCAGAGGTTGTACAGGTCATTAAGAACACAACGAAACTGCGACGCATGAAGAAGAAGCAAATGCGAATGATTGAGAAACGTGATTTGGATAAAGTAAAGGTTGTATAAAATTGTGTTTTCGAAATAAAATTAAAAAAAGAAAAGAAATTCGCTTATCTTTGTACTGAAGGGGAATATTGGTCGGGCAAGGTCGCGGTTTGGTTTTCAAATGTGCAATTGATAGATATTCTTATAGCGGTTGCTATTGCTGGTTGCGACCTCTGTCGCTTTTTGTGACGGGAAATTGTAGGATCTCATGTTGGGGTTGTTATTCTTCTTTCGTATTCAAGTTTTGCGTCATGAACTAGGTATTTCCTCTGGCTTATCAAATCAACTATGTTACAAGGCCAATGTCGTACGAAGTGCATTTTCCGCACCACGAGTACATTATATCGAATATTTAAACATAAGAACATAGGGGCGCTTGCCAAAGGAAATTGTGCGGCCCCGCGAACTGTTTCGCAGCGACTTCCTCCCAAGAATTTCGATCTGTAGAAGGTTATGTAGGGTAAGTAAGTAATAGCCTCTGTACACTGCGACCAGAAGGTTATGTAGGGTATGGATTTTTTTAGATTGAAGATCGTACTTCTCTGGTTATCTATAGTGCTGTTGCTGTGGGACTCCGGTTCTTTGTATTGTCACACTCTGGGGTTGCGTAGGGATCCATAAAAGAATTGATTTCAGGCAGGGCTACATGGCATCGATTTCGGATCGCTGTAATCACAGAATACGCGTTTAATTATTGGGCCTCGAAGGCAAACTTACGCTCCTCACAGTTTTCCAACGCATGATGGATACTGACCTGGATGGAAGCAGAACTTTTGAGCCACGCCTGTTGAAAGAAACCACTTTCGACTCGCTACAGCATAAAAGAAGTTGTGTTGCTGCACACTGAATATCCCTTTCCATCTGGGGGATAAATAAAACAGGAGTGGCACCTCAACTTGATACAATCGAGATCAGTCGGTACAATCGAGCTCTGGCAGCACCTAATTTGTCTCAATCGATGAGCACTTTGGCTTCATCAACCATTTCTAACAATGCCACCCGAGTGACAACAACCAAGTTGTTGCCAAATCCAACACTTGAAAGCCTGCCCAAAGAGATATTCTCACTTACTTAACGAGTCTCCGACCGAGACACTGCAGCCTTCAATTCTGCTGCTTCCAGTTAACCATACCAAACGCTCTGGTTCGGTCTTTCAAAGGGACTCAGTTAAATTGTTAAAATTGTCTTTATTTGTTAATAATCAATTCAAGCCACATTTTGTTTTCTTGCAAAATAATTGGTTTAACATTTTTGTTGCTCTTCTTATACTTAACCATTTTTGTTTTTAAATCATAAAAGTAACATTCGTGAACCTTTTTTCCTAACGCATCTAATAAAAGTTGAATATATACTATATATGTAACCTCTATACATAAACTAATGTCTTAGATATTCTGAAAGCAGTGATTTGTTTGATTATGCATAACAAATCATTTCATTCGCTTAAAAGTAACCATTTTCGATACCATAACAATTTGCTTTACTAGTAAAAATTACAAAAAAAAATTATACGAGTTTCGATTTGCTGTTACTTTTTGTTGTGTGAGATAATTTGGAAAAAAAAAACCATAACGATGACCAATTCCATGAACTAAAATAAGTTAAAAGACGTTTAAAATGAAAGAACATTCTTTATTGGTGGGGCTCTCACATGCACATTGTTTATGTGAAAGTATGGGGGAAGTCTTTGTGTCCAAAATATAATTTTTATTCACTTTAATTGCATTGCTTTCGTTTGAGTTTTGTTCTATTTTGAGAACGAACGAGCGCAACACACTGTGAGTGCACTTCTTGTCACAAAAGTCGTTGGAGGAGAGAGTAGCTGTAGGTAGGGGTAGTCAATTTCCTACTAAAAAGTAGCGTGTGTAACTTTAAGAATGTAGTCTTGCCAAAGAGAGGAGGAGCACTGTTGGTTTGCGTTTAAAAATGAGTCGGTGTTCCTTAGAAATGTGTAAAACGACACTAGCCCCCTTATTAATAAACGCTGCGTAAAAGTTTTCAACTCGTTATTCAGAAGCTACGTCAAATTTTTGTATGCTAACATTTGTTTATTAATACGGGGGTAGGGGTTTGTCTTCGGCACATCTAAAAACGACTGAAATAGCCCTATTCCTGGACACCTCACTAGCATAAGTTGAAAGAACCACACACATCGTGCGAGTTTTTCGTTCAACACATGCAAATAGACAGCAGCGCGGAATAAATAATAAACACGGCTAGATCAGGCTCCCTAACCACAATAGCAACGTTTTGGAGGTTCACGGAGGTCTAGCAACGACAAATCTTGCCTTAATGCTGACAATATCGCGTGAGAATTCACTAACAGTCATGCGGTTGTAATAGCAATCACTGCCGGGCAAATAAAATCCAAACTTGTCAAGAGTCGACGCGAAGAGCTCTAGGTTTCCGGCTGGCAGCAATGCCGCTCTAACCTATAAATCTATATTCCTTTCACTCCGCCAACTTAAAAACAGATCTGAACAACTGGGGTCGAATCGAGTCATCCGTTTACGAGCATTACGTGACGGAATTTGGTTTTGTTTCACATGCAAAATCGACATAATTCCGTGATCGTATAGCTCGTTCACGGACGACGCGATTCGACCCCTGAACGCAGATAGAGGAAATCCCTCTCCTTTCTGATCATAACCTAACCTAGAAATCAGACTTGGAAAATAACATTCAATGACGACGACCCGTGCAGTAGATCAACAATGGGAGGCCAACATTTAAATAAATCCTTGGCGCAACAGTTTCGTGTACCCAGGCCTAGCTTCGCCACTCTTTTTGTGTGAGTTTTTATTTTTACGACGAATGGAAGCGACCTACAATTTTATGCCGAGTTCGAAGGGAGACGATTTTTCATGACTGTCGGATGTTTGTCGGACGTTCGCGAGACCTAGGCCAGCATTCTGTAATGCAAAACGTTCAAACGTTTTCGTGTGCACAAAGAAATTTGCTTGTGTAACATGAGGCAAATCATTCGTACAGAATCTGACCCCTGGGCACTCATTCCGTAATTTTTCAGACGATTATCGTCGAAACGATAGACCTCCAGAAGTAGCAAAAATTACGAGTTTGACACCTTAATCCAATTCATTTACCACAATAATGTAATGAAAGCTGACGATTTTGAAACAAATTCGGGCGGAATTTAACTGCTATTAACGGCAGGAATACTCTCTGGACACTGCCTTCTAAGAAAGCATGCCATGAGACTAGGCTTAGCCAATACGGATGTAGGTACTGTGAGGACCTACAAGTCACGGAAGATATCTCTCACCTTCTGTGCGAGTGTCAGGCAATTGCTCGGAGTAGAAGGAAACACCTAGGCAGGTACTTCTTTAACAACTTGGAGGAGGTCAGTTCCTCAAACAACATAGGGACAATAATTAAATTCTGTAGGGAAATTGACTGCATGGGCGATTTGGTTTAGGTTTTCAACCGTAATGGTTCCCGGGGGATGGCGATGGGCCCGTCTTGGTGCCTGGTCTTGTGTGACGATCTCACAACCCCACTCAACCTAACCTAACTGCTTAAAAACGATATCGTCCCGACGATTATTGTTACACGGAATCTTGCCCCTGGTGCAGTTGACCTGGGGTCAAATCGCGTCGTCTGTGAACGAGCATTACGTGTCGGAATTTGTTTCACTTGTAAAATTAACGTCCCTGGTCTCCAGAGCTAAGGAGTCTTAGCTCAAATTTACAAAGACAGGCAAGAAAAGGGAAAACGACGACCTCCACATCGACTGGGTGTTCTGCTTTATGTGCTACAACCACCCACTGTTGTCAAGGTTAACACGCCTTGGTCAACATAACGATTACAAGATCGAACATCATTAGTGTCTATGCGATTCAGAGAGACGCCTTTCAGACGTCCGTTTGTGAATGCACGGATGCTCTCTAAGGTCGCTCTGAAAGCTACAAGTTAGAGGTAATTTTTGTCCTAAAAAGAATACCGACTGCCCCTTGATTTGGTTGAAAACCAAGTTCCCCTTAAAGCTCACTTCGATTACACTGTAAAAATGCATTACCCAACCTAACCCGCTGTGTCTTCATTCTCAAAGGAGACCCTGCCCCACTAAACTCTGCTGCTGCTGCGCAATGAAACCACAATGAAACCATATTTCTGATGCAGCTACGATTCATCTGCAAGTTGGCGCAGAACGAGTTCAAGCAATCCTCACTCGAGTCGGTCAGACCAGAAGAGTGCCAACCACATAAACACTTTTTAGCTTTCATCCTCCACTACAGAACCTCATTTTGACTACTGAACTATACTTTTTCCAATTGTCTCGACTTTTGTTGGACAAGGTGCGCCTCGTTCTCGCGTAACAAGTATAACGTCGCTAATAAATAAATTATTTCCTAAAATATATGTATGTACATTCACAGAACAGAAACCGCTGCATCTAGTATTCCTCTGTCACCTTTGCAATCACTTTTCCTGCTTATTTCAGTAGCGCTATCCTTTGAACTAAGCTCTTCTCTATAAAATATATCGTTAAATGTAAAAATGTTATTTTGTTTAAGATGTACGAACGATGCCAAGTAAAATGACGTGCATTACACTAGTTTATTTATTTTAATCTAGCTACAAACTATAAAAGAGAACGAAATTCGCGCGTGGCTGTCGCTGTCGTATGAATGGTGCGGGGAGGGGGAGTCTCTGCCAAATTAAACTCATGACCTAAGCTTTGCTTTTGCTACTATGTTATAACGATTAAACTATGTATATAGATATATATGTGAGTTTTGTGTGTGTGTGCTTAGAACTAAAAAGCCAACCATGGATGATGCAGCAAAGCCTCCTTTGATCGATCGCCGTAGTCGTAGGACAGTTCCTCGCCGGCCTCAATGTCATCCTTTGCGATAAGTACAAGGTGTGGTCGATTCTTGACGACGACGATTTTTGTTATGAGGTTGCCGTTGCGCGAGTGGTTAACCAAGCGGCCCAGTTTGCCCGATTCGGCAGTTGCGTCAATGCTGAAAAGTTGAGAAAGTCGACAGTTGAGTTTCACTACCGTCACCGAGAGTTGGAGGGCGGCGGCAACAACTTACCAATACTGTTGATTTTTGTGTTTAAAATAATACATGTAACAACCAGCGTTTTCGTCGAGAGCGTATTGCCTTTCGCGCAGATTCGCCTCAGTCATGTTGATCAGGTCGCCAATGTACTCGACAACGAATTCGCCCCTCTGGAAGGGTCTGTCGGCGATGATGCCCCGTCCCTTGTTCTCGAACGTCTCGATCTGCAATTGTAAAACGGGGCAACATTATTATTACTGACTGTGTGCACAGTTGTGTTCGAGTCCTAACCACCTTCAGGCCTTCGGCGCGCTCCTCGAGAATGGCCTTTTCCAAGCTTCGCATCATCTCCTCCTTTACGGCGGTCTTCGTCTTGCGCACACTCCGACGCACGGGGAAGAACTCTGTCAACTGGCGATTTTCCACGGCATTTGTGTTTGCTGCCTGCAGCCTGATCTTCGAGTTAGCAGCGAGAGTCGCGTTGTTCGTCTTCTGCAAGGACAAACACAGTAAAAGGATCTGTGCCTTGGCAGGCAAGTGAACTCACCTTGTTGTTGTTGTTGGTGTTTTGCTCGGCAGTAGGATTCTTGGCTGAGTTTAGTGGGGATTTAGTGTGACTGATAGTGCATTCGATTGGAGGGGCCACAGTATCAGCGCTGGACGAGGAGGAGGATGAGGATGAGGACGAGGAAGAGGAGGAGGAGACTTCACTGCTTCCGCTCAGCACAAGTTGAAGTTGTGGCTCTTCCGAAGGCAACAAACACTTGTTCTCGTACTCTTGTTGATTCAGTCTAAACACACACAGACGCTTGAGAATCGAAATGCGATTATTTTTGTGGTGACAAGGAACCTACCTTCTTCTGGATTTAGGATGACGCCTCTGTGCGTTGTTTTGGTATGGTGGTAGTGAAGACATTGCTGGGCTGCTGTGGTTCTTTTTCGCTGGCGACATGCACGACGAGGCCAACATCGCGCCTGGGCGGCTCACACAGGAGCTCTTAATGGGCGACGGGCATAGAATGCGATGTGGCGTGGCTGGCTTCCGCCGACGGCTGGGACTTATGTCCGATTTATTGTCAATGAAGGCGACGCCACTGTCGCACGAGCTGTTGTCGATGTTCAGCAGATAGCAGTTGCTGGGCGATCTAATGCTGGCCGATGAGGCGAACGTCGATGCGGTGGATTCGATCGAGTTCTCACGCTTCGGTGAGGCGTTTAGCGAGACGATTTTGTTGAATTGGCCATTCAAGCAAATCGGGTAGGTTGCAAGTGATGCCGATGACGAGAAGACTGGCTCGACTTCGATCGATTTGTTTATTTTAATCGACGACGCCTGATTGGGCGATTTGTCAACATTCAAACTCAGCACTGGCTCTTGGAGGAAAATGTTGTTCTGGGTGTTGCTGATGGGCGAGGATCGCAAGCAGTGATTGTGGTGAATCTGTGGCTTTTGAGTCTCGTACTTGCCAAAGATCTCGGTGCAAGTGTCCTCCTCGGAGAGATCGAACGAGAGAGCTGCTATAAGTTGATGGTCGTCTTGCTGTTGATGGTGAATGCCGTTGGTGGTGGTTATAGGAATGTCGCATAGGTCGCTTTTGGAGTTTGCTTTGAAATAGCTTTTAATGTTGTGTGATCGGGTCTTTGAATGGCCCGCTTCGAGGCATTCGCGCATAAAGACTGCAGCGGCTGCGGCGGCTGTGCGTTTCTCCCGACCGATGATTGGCGGCGAAATGGATACAGTGTGTTTCATGGTAATGGCGGCGATTTTCAAGTTCTTATCGAGGGAAGTGTCGATCTTGCAGTCTTTTCGCTTTGGACTGGCACAGTGTGGATCGTCCATTAGGCTTGCGACTTGCACACCGTTGCCGAGCACAGCTGACCCGGTTTTTGCGGGACGACCTCGACGACCTGTGAGAAGGGAAAAGATGTTTTAAATATTTGTATATAAGCAAATTTGGGTACTGCTGATAGGTACATGGGGTGGGGGCAAAAAGAATCAGAGAGACGGCGGCTGTTAATAGCCGCACACGATCAAGTTGCTATGATCAATGGAGGATCTCCAGAACGAGGACGTAGGAAGAACAAACACAGTCTAGGCTCCTGAAACAGCAATATCTTCTCAGATCTACTGTCCAATAATTCCCGCGTGACCTGAGACCCAGACCAAAGCCAAAGAGTTCAGACTCGCGACCGAATTTAAAGAGTTCTTAATATCCCTTACTATTTTCTAACAAAGGACGGAGTGCAGCATCCTTGAGCGTAGCCTGACTTTCGCTACAGACGGAAATACCTACTCCGCGCCAGTCAACTTTTTTTTAATAACAAATACGTATCCAATCCGTCCGCTTGAAAAACAGAAGCAACAGACGTTGCCTTACGAGTAGTAAAGCCTCGTCCTGCATCGAACCCTTGTCCATTCACTTATGTAAGTCTTTGTTTTATTTATTTGGCAATATTTATCCATTTTAATACATAAACAATATAAGAATTCATACAGACAAACCAATCCCAATTTTTGAGTAGTACCTATCGCTCTACCTAAATCCCCTCACATTCCTTTAAAAGCAAAGTGGCAACCCCGACCCCATCAACCGTCAGAAAAATAAAAAACACAAACGCGCTTCTATTGGAAAGATTGCCTTCTGCCTCGCTCTTGCTTACCCCGTCTCCAGCAAAGTGCTCTCGCTCGCACTCTCCCCTATGCACTGCCTAAAGAGCGACGGGCGCGACAGCTTACCACATCGTCTATGGGAACAATTCCCGCCACATGCTTCCACTATCCAATCTATCGAGAAAAAACTACAAAATCTATTCCACTTTTCCGAATTTTCATACATGCAATCTATATGTAAAAAATTCGATACATAATTGCACACACAACTTGCCGTCAAACTGCGACATATTGGTTACGCAAATTGACGGCAAATCCAAGCTGATAACGATTCAACAACTCCCCAATATTGACACGGACAATTACATAAATTTTCTCCGTTCTCACCAATTTCCGAAACTTACCGCGAACCATTTTTTCTGCTCTCTCTCCCCGCTTAATTAAAGCAAAACTATGAAGCGCGCTGACTTTTCGCCTAGGATTCTTTGTCTTCGAGCTTTATTATCACACTCAGCTGCACATATTGGAAAATTTTCTTTCACTATTCTTAACAAAAAAAAAAAAAGTCGTCTTGTTCTTCAATTTTCCTCAGCGCAGAGTTTTTTCTTCTCATGTATTCAACTCGGGAAAATGTTTTTTTTTCTATTTCTTCACCGTCTCACAGCAGTTTGTACACATCAATGGTTCTTCTCTGTACGCCTTCGTCAATACTACAAACACACATATGCAACCGCAACGGCAATCATTTCTCCATGATTACTGGCATTGGTGTCTCTTTCGTTCCAATGGACCGGATATATATGGCTGATCCTCCCTCCGATGGGAATGCGACACAATTACACTTTGAAAATATATATATTTTTTCGATTTTATTTTTTTTTTCACTTTTGTGAATATCCCTTTTGATGGGGGATTTTTCGCTGCAATTCCACAGGACTATGTTGCACGAATGCGAGTGAATTAGAAAATCACTCTATTCAGGTGTATTTTGAGAAGTTTTTTAGCAAATTGTACACTGAGAATTCGTTGCTGTTGCGGACTTGTAACTTAAGTGTTTTTGTTTAAGGTTTTGTTTCAGGCAGATAGAAGATTTATCACTAGTGATTTTCTGTGCGAGTGCAACTGTGGCGAGACGGCAGACTAGTGTCAGAGACGACCAGCATATGTTTTGCAGAATGAACTGCTCACAGTAGCGTCGAACTGGGTGAAAAACTGATTTTCTGTGAGATTGATGAAGGAAAAGTTCAATTTACTGTGAACACAATTGGGTATTTGTTAATTTTTTTGTTGGTAGTTTGTTTGATGTCGACGAGGAGAAGAAATTGTTGTGAATGTTGTTAAACTATTTTTCTACCGACGGTTTACAAAACTATGTACGCCATAATAGAGTTTGTTACGCCATCTTGTATTTGGGGAGATATTTCTGTTCGTAGTGTAGCTTATCCAATGTGAAGGTGCGCTCGATCGAACGTTGGAAGAGTCGGTTCGTGACGTCATTTGAAGTGATTATAAGATGCAATGCAAGGGGAAAGTGCTATTTTTACGAATTGTGAATTTTCAAATAGAATTTTTACAGATGCAAACATAGGTACACAAACCATACTGCCGCAATCCTTTTGTCTTTGCCAACCCATTTCGGTTTCTTATCGGTGGAATGTGGATAAGAAAAACATAGAAAAAATGTCGGCAATTTTAAACACAAGTTAGACAGCTGTCATGCTTTGTAACATAGATTTTTGAACGTCCGTATTATTAAATGTCATTTACCTATCGAACTTTGTATCAATTTTTGCGCAAATATGTCGGAAAATTCCCCAATTCACATCGCTTCTTATATTATTTGTTTCTCAGAGTTAAATAGCAAAAAGAAAAGCTTTAAAAAAGTGGAGGCGTTCAGGAATCTAGTTTAGTAAGTCTGACAGCTGTCTGATTAGATGTATCTGTTTTGATTGGCTGAAATCGATCATATGAGCAGCTGTTTCAGTTGATGTTTAGTTATTTATTTATTTATTGGGTTAGCCGACGAATCAGTTGACAGTTCGCATATGTGGCTGACGTAGAAAAGTGACGTTTGCGTCCAGACCAATACAGTCGACTTGATAACTAGGTTCTTGAATGTGCCCAGACACTTATTAAATAGACCGAGTTAAGCTGATTAGACAAATAATTCCTTTTGACTTCTCGTTTTGACGCTAAGCAGTTTGGCAGCGTTTTTGCATTTTTTGGCATTTCACCAATACTTTTGTGGATTCTTTCAGAAGCAGTTTTGCTGTTCCATTTCCATTGGATTTCAGAATGAGTGGATCCCCGAGTGAAACCAATGTTCAAATTTTGACATTTTTGTATGAGAAGCATGATAAAGGGCGGAACGTCAACCAGATTGTTGAAATAACGACTTACCCTGCTGGATATCATCTTGTAAAGTGATAACCACAATAGAATTCCTTGGGAATAAGCCACCTTCAGCCAATGTGCTGCAGCCACATTTAAATTGAACGTGTGACATTCAAACCTTTGACAGAACGATCATATTTGCACGGGTCCCAACCCCAACCCCAACTCAGCATCAAAACTAACCACTGTATGTGTATTTAAATATTTATTTCGATTTCGAAACTTAGAAATGTGAAATGCTTAGCGTGTCGGTTTTAATTTCAATCAAGTTAGATTTTCTGCACCGGCTTCAGGCCGAGAATATAGAAGCACTTGCGCAGAATCGCCGCAGTCGCCTCGCACAAGAGTATCCTGCTCGTGTGCACTTTAACCACTTGTCCTTCCTTGTTTTTCTCGATGCAGTAGCACTTGTCGTAGAACTCGGAGAAAGTCGTGGACACCTCGTAACAGTACTCGCACAGAGTGTGCAGCAACAGGTCCTTTGTTATCTTCAGGATAACGTCGGGAAACTTGAGTAAGACTTTGGCCAGTTTCCACTCCTTCTCGTGGTCCACCGTAATCGATTCGGTTTTAAGCACTTCCTTCAGATCTGAGAAGTCTGCACCACAATTGCGGGAAATGGAGCAGATTCGTGTAAAGGCATACAGCAGATAGACGGCGGTGTTACCACGATCCTCGAGCATCTTGTCGAATGAGAACACATAGGCGTTTGATCGGTTGTGACAGAGATCGGCGTATTTGATGCAGCCATAGGCGACCGACTCTTGGGCGGCTTTCAGTTCCTCCGGGGTCAGGACTTTCTCGCGTTCTTTCTCCTTCAACTTGTCCAGGGAGCGTCGTAGACCTTCATCCAACAGGTCGGACAGTTTGACCGAGTCGCCAGAGCGGGTTTTGAATTTCTTTCCATCTTCGCCGAGTACCACACCGAACATCACGTGGTCCACTCGGTGCTTCTTGCGGTCGATTATGTTAGCACGCTCAGCACATGCGAAAATAGTAGTAAGGTGGACATTTTGTCCCGAGTCGACCACATAGATGGCCCAATCAACCTTCTCCTCTTCGAAGCGATAGCGAATAGCGGCCATGTCCGAGGTGTCGTATGTGAATCCGCCGTCCGACTTCACCACGGTCAGAGGGATGCCCGTTTTCGATTCATCCGACCACATGATTTTACGACCTTCATCCTCCTCTAAGAAGCCCTTCTCCTCCAACAGTTTCACAACTTCCACCATTCGGGACTGATAGAAGGACTCCCCCTTCTCCTGAAGGGTCACGTCCAGGCGGTCGTAAATGGTTTGGAACTCCTTGCGGGAAACGTCGCAGATTTGCGTCCACGCTTTGATCGAGTCGGGATCGCCGTTTTGCAGTTTCACCACCGAGGTGTAAGCGCGCTTCTTGAACTCCTCGTCCTCATCGAACCTGCAAGATGTGAGTTAAAGTGTGCCAGTTTGAGAAGTGCCTGCATCTTACCTCTTTTTTGATTCCTTGTAAAACGCCTGCAGATCGTGAATTGGTGGACTCTCCGTGATGAAATTGGGAAAACTGTCTTCCAAGTGCGAGATGAGCATTCCAAACTGCGTTCCCCAATCGCCGACGTGGTTGTGGCGCAGAACGTTGTGGCCGAGGAACTCCAAAAGACGGCAGACCGACTCACCGATGATTGTCGAGCGCAAATGTCCCACGTGCATCTGTTTGGCGATGTTGGGCGACGAGAAGTCCACTAGAACACGCTTCCGTACGCACTGCGGGGGATTTACTCCGTTTCGTAGTAAATCGCCGATGGCGGTGACTGCGTATGTTCTAAAAACAAAATGAGATTAATCTTCGGCAGCGGATGCTGTAACAACAAACTCACTTGTCCAAGAATATATTGATGAAACCGGGACCGGCGACTTCTGTTTTCGCCACAACGTGCGACGAGGCTAAGCCGCCAACAATGGCAGTAGCAATATCCCTTGGCGGCTTGGATTGTCCGGCTGCTTTCAACGCATTCGCTATAGCCATCGCACTGTTGCATTGGTAGTCGCCCAGTTTTGTCGACACGGTAATCACCGCTGTCGCTGCATCACCACTCAGACCAGGGAAAGCCTGTGCAATAGCGTTCGAAAACAACTCGGTCAGGTGCTCGTGGATGGATAACATTTCGTCGCTCGAGCTACCGCGATGTTTCTTCTCAGCAACAACAGCCTAGGAGGCAAACAAAACTCATCGTCAACATTTTGAGCAATTCACCGCATAACCTATGCAATTATTTACATTTTCCAGTACAGCCAGTCGGTGCTTCAACTTCATGTTCTCCACTTGTAGTTTACTGAATTCCTCGTCACCAACGTCCTCCAGAAACTCTCCACTGCTGATTTTTTTCATTTGTTCACGCAGCTGCGACGTCAGCTTCTCCTACACACACCGGTTTACACGTGTTTACATTCGCTTTTCACCAGAAAATACACCCAGAATACTTACCAATTGTTGGAGCCGCTCCACTTCAGCGTTCAATGATGACATCCTCGGAAGATTTTAGTCGGTTTTTCTCCCAGTTCTATGAGTAATTCTATACAAATCTGTTGCAATTGTACTTCAAAAAGAAATTTATTAAAATGCCACACATGAGAGAGAGAGTAGAGTCAGTCAGTTGACACTTGACAGCTCTGACACCGAGACAGTACTATGATTTGTCTCTGTCTGACAGCTGTGTAGATACTGATGCTGTCTCGTTTTCTCTTCGATCTGTTTCCTTTGATATTTTGAGTTGTACTAAAAAAGGGTAAATTTTTTGCATACTTTTTGACAGGCTTCACCCCCGATTTTTGTTTGCAAATCGTGGATTGGTTGATATTTTGCATCTGCACTGTCGATAAGAACTCAAATTCAAGTGACACGGTAGAGGTCTTGTTCCTTTCTGCAAGCTAATGCAACCGACACTGTAGAAAAAGCATCCACCCATTCTAGTACACCCTCTGTCACCTCTTTTAACTAAAAAACCAACAAAAGTGCTCTTAAAATCGTTACATTTCTTTGCATTTACAAATACTATCTATCACAAGGTTTTGTCTCCAACCACATTCATCTGTTCATCAGCTTTTCCAGCTTCGTCTTGATGCTGCTTTGGATACTTAGCAAGTACTTCATCTTGACGAGTTTCTCCTTGGCTCCGCTCAAGTCGTTCGAACTGAACAAACTCGCCAGTTGAACGATTTCCTCGTTGATTTCCTTTTGAATTTGCTCATTCAATCGTGCTAGATCCTGTGCAGAGCCGGCTTCGTCAACTTCTTCGTTTCGCTCCATCATTTCCATAAGGAACTCTTTGTTTAGCGCGCTGTTATCACTGGGCATGTCCTCGCCTTGCAGTTTTAAGATGTACTGCCCGCGCAGCATTGGGTTGGACAGCGTCTTGTACGCCTTGTTTATGAGTGCACTCCACTCGGCGGAGTTTTGTTGTTCTCGTTCCGATCTGGAAAGATGACTGTAAAAAACTAAATCTTAACAGAACGGGAGCGAGACTAACTTGTTACTGAATTTATCTGGATGTACCTGCGTCTGTAGCTGACGGAATATCTTTGTCAATTGCGTCGCATTCAAGTTGTAGTCACGCGACACCGAAAGAAGTTGAAAGAAATCCTGCAATGCACTCTGTAGTATATCAAATCCGATATGGATGCACTACTTACGTGTTCCTTTGTGATGTCCTGTAGCTTGCCACATTCGCTGCAAGTGAAATGATTTATTTTCTTGGTTGGCGTCCTGCAATTCCAACACTCTGTCGGGTTGGACGATTGGCAGTAGAATCTCTGAAGTGGGGACTTGTTCCAATAAGCATTGACAGTGACTGCATCTGACGAAATGGGAGCTGCATCTGTTCGGTATGCGCGGGAATATACCACGCAATTAGAATCTTTTATGGCAAGAACCGTGGCACGTCTAATTATTGAAGCCACTTTCATTTTAGTCGATTTGAATTTATTACCTAACAACAAACAACACAGATTCATGGACTAGTTGCCGGAATTATCAGCTGAGGACGACTGACAGTGACATATAGTGCTGTGACGTTGGTAGTCGTTGATAGTAGTGTTCGGAAATGAGGATTTTTAGTTCTGTTTCTTTTGGGAATGGGTTTGCTGCCTTTTCTCGCAAAACTATGCTCTACCTATATTTTCATTTGGAAGGTCTTTTATTTCATTAGTCCCGGTCAAGTATTTTCTTCCACACATGGGCGTATACACAATTTTATCAAAACGAATAAAAATAATGCAATATAGTGGCTGTAGGCCTGTTTCAGTTAATATTTTTGTAAGCAAGCCAAGTTAAACAAAATCTTCAAAGCTGACAAAGTTTTTGTTTCAAAAGGAAAAATATTTAAACATCCTTTTCAAGGTGAAAACATTTGTTGAGCAGTTTTCTGGTTCATTTTGTATTCTGTGACATTTCTCTGTCAACATTAAATATTGTGGCAAATAAATTATTAAAAAATCCTTTAAGCAACCGTTTTTAATGGCAAATGTTTAGCGCAGTGGTGCCACAGCTTATAACGCGTGTAGGCAAAAAAAGAGAACTTAGTAAAACTTTTAGTGCAGCAATTTTTCAACTCATCTTTTTCAATTTTACCAATTGCTTGTTGTTTTTGTACTGTTTATAGTCACTTAAATGTCTATAACATCGTCGCAAACGATATTTATAATACCACACCAAGTGATTCGCATTCACTTCGCTTCGAGTTTCCTGGAAGAACATTTAAATGCCAATTGGAAAACCAGCGGGAAACTCAACGCGAACAAAGTACGAACATCTAACGGCATTTCGTGTAAATTGGGAAACTTAAACCACTTATTTTTATATAACTTATTGTATTACTGTTTTTCGAAATCTGTGGATTATAAATCGTAGATTGAATAAATCAAATGAAATGACACTTCACACATTTTCCATTTTAGGTGCTTCCTTAAAGTCATCCCTCATGCGCAAAAATATGATCCGTTTTTTCGACTGTCAGTTATCACATGGGAGTTCTAGTAACGAGAAAGATGGCGTAAGTACTTTTCTGTTTGTTAAGTGTCGCCCTTAAAGAGGGAGATGGTAGTTAAAAAGGTGGAGAGCGCACTCGCCCATTTTTCTGCTGCTATTCAGTAGCTTTTGAAGTTTGAGTTTTTCTTTCCTCGTTCTGAGTAAATTACTGAAAAGTGCTTATATAATTCAAACATGCTCTTAACCTAGAACGTTCAAAGCGATCTGACTTAGGTACTCATGAAACAAAATACAGGTAAGAAAACTCGCTGTCATATGACGTAAAAAATACACCACTTGAACAGTGTTTGCTGTATTTCCTCAGTCTATACCACACTTTCTTTTATAAAAGTAATTTTGTTGTACCACATTCGTATTCCCGATCAGAAATCCTATGGACAACTGTCAAAATATGATGTGGTCCGATTTTGACTCAACTGCTCAGTCAGTTTAATGCTGAAAAAAGAAACAAATTACAAACTAAATCCTTTTTGACAGTTCAGGCTCTTCTCGGAACTAAAAAAGAAAAAAAAAAACGCCGAAAGTGTCATTTTCATGGAGATTGTAAAATCCATAAAGCTCTCGCTATTCCATTTGACACTGCACCTACTTGTAGGCGAGGTTACATTTCCGCTTTAGCTATTGACAACCATATTCATAATTTAACTTCATGTCAATGATGATAAATGAGCGTTAACGCCAAGCTATGACTTTCTGATTAATTCCATTGCCGAGTTGATTGGTCTATCGTCTATCTTTCCAATATACTCGCACTCACTTGAGCAACGCGCATGCCGCCAGCCGCCACCAGCGAAGATGGATACTTGTCTGAATGCCAGGCTCTCCTGTAAAAGAGGGGCTATTCCATTTCCCACTGCATTTTGTTTCAACTCTTGCAGACTGGAGGAGCAACTGTGTTGTCGCTGAAAATCGATAAACACCGACGTGACCGCATTTAGATGCGATGATGACTAAAGTCAAACAAACACTCCACAGCCACACACAGAGGCCCTCGTTTGTTTGTCATGTTTGTGTGTCTTTTTTTCGCACTCAATACAGCCGCCACTCGCCTCTTAAACAAGTCTAAATGGGTTTTAATTGAAACAATAGTCAACATTAAATCAGGCAGCCGTACAAACCCCAAATTAAATTTTAATTATCTGGCTAGGAGGCACATCCATGCATAGGCAGGCACAACAAACAAGAACACAAACACACACGCATGTATGGCGAAACAGAATGGTTAAGCCGATGTTATTCGTTATAATATTCTCCAGTAAAAAAGGACATTAGATATGCACAAGAGGATTTATGTGGCACATGTACACATGCTGAAGGACTTAAACAAAATACTCGCGCGCAAACACGCTTAGAGAGAGAAAGAGACAGACACCCACCGACACACTTGGGATTCCTTGTTATTAAAAATGATTTAACACAAAATCAAAATTGTTACACTGCAGCGCGAGTTGGCGGCGGAGTAGAGCGGAGTAGATTTCCCGCGGAGGCGTATTCCGTGTACTGGTGGGGTGGTGGATGCTTCTTTTGATTTGGTTTATGGAGTACGCCGCAAGGGTGAACTTTTCGTCAATTTGAACTTCTTATGGCGGACCACGACCACGACCGCGGGTGGTATCTGGTATCCTGTGCCACAGATGAAGGGATTACATTTTTTAAGTATTTTCTCGTCATCGACGACGACGACGACGCCTCCCTCTCTCGGTGTAGGATTAAAAGCAATGAATTGGTTTTTAGGTTTTCGGTTTTTTGTTTGATTACATTTAGTCGTACTTAAGAGGGTTTTAAGTATAACTTTGAGGTGTCTAATTGATTGAGGCAGACATTTTGTGGGTCGAACTAAATCCCATCATTGAATAATTCCATGCCGAAAGGTGAACGGAAAATGATTGAAAACGTTACCGAAAATTAGTTGCCCCAAGAAAGAGCGACCCAACAAATATAAGCTGATTAGTTGGGGAAGTCATATATAGAGAGAGTGTATCCCCCCCGGGAGACGTTGATTAATTGCAGTTTTTGAGGGTGTACACAGATACCGTTGGTAATCAAAGGATGGTGGTGTATTTACGGATTTAGACACACAATAACTTGTGGGTTATCAGTCGGAGACGTTTAATAAATTAGCTAATTTTTTATCAGCGTTTTCGGGACGATAATTAATCAAGTCATTTCCGCAACCACCAATCTTTCCGGTGATTGTTGGTTTCTTATAGTCGCTGTTGGATGTTGGCGTAGGCTCTGTGTTTGTAATAGGATCCTTCTCCTTTGGGTGTGTATAGTCGAAATTGTGTTTTATAGGAAATTGTTCTTATGAATGTGTAATTTGATTTTCAATACTCAGAGCTCCTTTGTTGGTGGAGACTCCTCTATACAGACAAATTGATCTGTCAATTAGAAGGCGTTATTTTCTTGCAATCCATACCAAAGACGTTGTTCTGGCGATGAAATGTCAATTCAAGTTTGAGGGCGAGCATTTGGAGGAACAAATTCCTTCGACGAATATCCGCTGTTGCAGGCGATAAGATTTTTCACAGACACAGACACTTCTTATGGCAAGTGCTGCGTGGCGTCATCGCCCTCTCTACATCAAGAGCTCGTGGAAGATGCTTGTCCCACTTTGACTCAGCGCATTAGAGTGCTTTGCGAAATCTTCTGTCAGTTATTACCAATATTTTCTCGAAAAAAAAGACTTTTTAGAGACATGCGCGGTGGAGTTAGTTCAGTCTGTCTGCAGCTCGAAGAGTCATACAATGACAGACCCAAGAGCACATTAAAAAGATCTTTCGGGAGCAACAGTATTTTTTCTGGTGACGCAAAAATGTTCTGAAAGCCAGGCAAGACCAACTGAACTCAGCCTTTTGACTAAAATGTGAGCGCCATCTCAAAGAAAAGTAAGTAATACTTTTCTTTGAGATGGCGCTGACATTTCAGTGGGGACTAACGCCCCTCTAGACATCTCTGTCTTCTGCTAGCTCCATCTATAGTTACAAACAACAATTTGTCGAGCTCGCTTTTTTATTGTGCTCGCTTTTAAATTGTGCTGGGGTAAGGTATATCACTGCTAAAAGGACTTTAGAGAATTCTTGTCGCATCTTCTTAGAAATGGTTAAGAAATTGAGAAAGCCCAAGACTGGCTGTCACTTCAGACAGACGCACCATTAGTTCGAGCTCTACATCCGCTTTTTACAACGCACAATTATTGGAACAGCACCAATTTTTTGCTTGAAAAAGACCAAGGAACGATGTCTAACATTGCGGACTCAAAGCATCACCTTCCTGCCACTTCTGTCACGTATTGTTCAGTTAAACGTCTGACAGCCGCGAGATCTGCATTGCAACTAACGTTGTGTCAAAATAACTGACAAATTACTCCGTAAAAATAAAAAACACGAGTATTCCGCGATCGTGAGGAGTATATAGCATTTCAAGGCTTGTCCATGTGTATTCTGCATCTCTTTTCTTTGCAAAACTGACAGTTGTCGCCATTTTTAAAGGTTATAGCATCTTCCGATGAGGTAATATAATAAATTTTCGGTCACCTTGTGTGTCTTACAAACTCAATCGATTGCATTGACAATTCAGAAGTTTGTCACTCTCACTGCTGTCAGTCTTTCAAAATTGGTTTAAGTAAAATCCAGCAGGTGGCGCTGTTGTTTCCTACATCATTCGCACCTTTTGATGGGTCAATCTGTATGACTGCGGTTATCTTGGGAACCACTGAGCGGATTTCGATGCGGTTTTCACTGAAATCATCCTGTTTTCTTAACAATGTGGATACGTTTAATTATATTTATTTATCACTTATGGGAGATGATTGGTCGAGGTTTAAGTGGCAGAAAGTGGGTTGACTTTCGTTGGGATAGGAATAGACTGGAGATATCAGTACACAATGGTTTTAAGTACTTTTAACTGATGAAATTTAGGAGAATACAGTCAAAAAAAGCCCTAGACACTTCGGGTGTATGGACTATTTCGCCTGAATTGTTGCACGATACCAAAAGTCATATTTAGTGGTCAGGGTAGATTTTGCGAGCTCACGTTGGCAAAATATTCAGTGCGAACTGTGAAGGTTAAAATTGATTATTAGTAAGGCCCATTGAAGCAGTAAAACTCAGCTGGGGGTATTTCAATAATAGGCACAGTGTTTACAGTAGTTACAAACGAATCTCTGAGTCGTTATGTGTCACAACCCATAGGGTACAACCCGCGTTAGTATTTCAAGCAACAACATTTCAGGGATGACAGCTGACCTCATTACTTGTCACGCTAACAAAAGGCTCCAGCTTGGCGTCGCTCTTTATGTGAAAAATCATTTGTCCACTGCTACGCTGCGGCAAAATCTAAAGGTGCTCCGTACCCAAGCCCACACATCCAATTGACAGCACTGAACAAATGCACGTTCACACACAAATATATTTGACCGCAGCAAATAGCAGCGGTAAACAAGTCTTACTCACCAGTAGATAAATTATTTCTAAGCCTCGACTCAGTTCGGCGGGCAATTTCCAAAAGCCCAAACCCTATGGAAATTCCCTATTAGCCAGCGCACTAAATTATAACACCCGACTGACAGATAGGTCCAACAAACTACTTCCGCCCAGCCAGTTATTCGTTTGCTCGCGTGTATTTCTGTGCAAACATTGATTTATAGAAGACCCCGTTCGACGCCCGAAATCAAGTGCAATTAAACCGAATTCCTGGGCTAAACCACTCGACCGGAAACGGTCCTTGCCGTTCGCAATTGAAAACCCATTTGGCCGTGGCGCGCAATCATCGGCAACCGCACACACACCGCCTCAAGGATCTAATTTAAAAAAATAATGCAATGATATTGCCATCGCTCTCGCCATTAGTATTGGTATTGGTATTGGTATTGGGATTCGGATTGCGATTGCATTTAGGTAGCTCCTCTGCCGATAGATAATAAATAAAATAAATGCAATTGCCGCTCTTCGACAATCCATTAGCGTTCGTCTTGGTGGTCTTTCCTTTTGGAAAAATCCTTCGCTCCTTGGTGTAATACCTTCTCTGATGGGTTATTAATTTAATTCTTTGTTTTCCCGGCGATGTTTTCCTGCCGGCATTCGATTCATTGACCCCTCCGAGGCTATATATACGAGAATCCATTTCGACTCGAAGTCGTAGCGCGCTCCATTGTGCGATAAAATTCGTGTCATTATTCACACCTTTTCTATGGGAAAAATAAAGTGAAATTTATGACTTCCCAGGAGGAATTAAAAATGCTTAAATTCCTTAGAAGAAACACATACACACACTGGGGGAGGGTGAGAGCACGTCTTTGAATGAATGTACATTGTTCGAAGGATTGAAATCTTTTGTACTATCTTGATGAGGCTGCCGCAAGGGAGCTATTAACTCTTCGACGGACGGAGAAGGCGTCGGCGGCGGGCGCGGCGGACTCAGTAGCAGCAGGAGGAGAGGGCATTAACTCAGGAATTAGTAAATTCCTGTAGTAATTATAATGAATCTCGCAGCGAAAAGTAAATGTTTACCCTTTCTATCCTTCTATCCCCTGCGAAGCTCGGAATGAATCTGCATTTTTTGTAACAGAATTCTTTCATTATACATTCCCTTTTCGGGCTGGTGATCCTTTCTTTAATTATACCGTGTTAATTTGCAAGTAAATTAAATTGCAAACAAGGATACCAACGTCGCGCACTATGTCAGCGGAGTAGATTTCGTGCGCTGTGATTATAATTTTGATACAGCTCAAAGATTGGAAATATACCTGCGTCCGATTGATATACACAAGGTAGGATTCAAAGGAATCCACCCCCCGTATCGTATTTCAGCAGCTTTCGCAATTACGACTTAACTACTCGGCCATTTGGGCGGAAGGGGATTCGACTCAATCATTCGACTGAGTTGTGCTCGGTATGTGACCAGCAATCGTAATGGGAGCGCCTCGTTCATCACCATGTAATGGATATGCCGCAAAATTGGCTTATCGCATCCAACACATGCGAAAGGTGGATCTGGACTTAAGCATCTGTTAGCAATATGCATGAGGCACTTACGAGCACGTTGTTTCGTTTAATTTTCGAATGGACACCTAAGATTAAGGTGATTCTGTGCGTTGGCATTGCCACATGAAACCTTGCTAATTACATTCGCACATCCCTGCATGTGTGTACGAGGCCGATTGACATGACACGAGTCCATGTTGGTGAATGGAATTTGGAGCCTCCTAAGATCTAATTTCAATATCCAGACGTCAGGGAGTGGAAATCCTTTTGCCACAGCAACATTCAAATTTGACTATGATGAGCAGTGTCCATTATAACTGCGAGCAACTTATATAACATACAAAGCCTCAATCAGAATAATAGAATGGGGGCCATTCAAGCGATTGTCAAAATACCGACATGCACCTGCTTAGAAAGAGCATTGATCGAGTATCTATTAACTGACAGAATTTGTTATGTAAAGTCCTCACGGATTGTTAATTCGATCCCAGCTTAAATCAGTTGTGGTAACAAAGCGGCACATAGTACCTCATCGGCTACCCAAAACTGCCACACCGACCTTTCAATGCTGTCACTTGAAAAACTGGTAATTTTGACAGTAATCTCGTGGGTCAACTACAGTTGGATTGCGTGAGCTTACGATTGTCAAAAATGAGCGAAAATTCACTTAAGATCAGTAAAACTCTTAGACCATTTCTTCTATTACTGTTACGGCATAAAATCTCGATGGCTTAAGCTGGATTACTCTCATGCATCAGCAGTTGAAAACCTGTGACATTTACTCGGTAAACTTGCCATAGAATGAGCAGAAATAACGCCAGTTGTTATGTCGTTCTGGGGCCGATAGAGACAATTGTAGGACTCGACGAGAATGGGATTTTGTGGGCTTAAGCAAGTGTCAATCTTTCACTTTTAGTTCAGTTAAAAGCTTCCAACTGACCACTAATCCTACAACTTGCAATGCATTCGATCAGTGGCTGATAAATAAATAAATAAATAAATAGTTGACGCAACAGGTCATGACAACCATTTGTTTTACAATTTTGGGACGAATGGAAGGGATCTACAATTTTATGTCAAGTCCAAACGGCTAATTGGGAAGCTCCTTCAAGACAGTTATACCCTCGAATGTTTGTCAGACGTTCGCTAGAGGTGGTGCAGTTAAAAGAACTTGAAGATGGAATTTATGTTTTTTTCTCGGCTAAGTTGCTTAAGCTGGATTAATCCAATTGAATTCTGTTCTGTTTGTTCCATAGTTTTGGAGCGTACCTAACCAATTTGACCAAGAAATTTTCATGTAAAGTCTTCTCTTTTTTTCTGTGTATAAATAAATGGGAACAATTTAAGCAAACTGTCAAAACGTGTTCATTTTACGTTGACTGGACATAGCTATACAAACATTCGAACTCTGGTATTCACCTTGTAGGGAATGGGCCTTAATAATAATGTCCCATAATTCACGCAAAATTTGAATTTTGCGCCATTTAACAGTACAGTGATGCCAACGGAAAAAAAGATAACAGTGTGACAGCTGACAGTTCGGCGTTAGTAAAAATATAGCGCTATACGAAAGAACAACGCGTTTTCATTGTTGAGCAATATTTTAAAAATAATGAAGGTTCGTCAGCTACGGTCCGCAGTTTTCGAACAAAATCATTTTCAGTGATGAGCTCATTCTCATTTTGACGGTTTTGTTAATCGTCAATAGTTCCGCTTTAAGGTTCAGAAAACCCACGAGTAATTGTTGAGAAACAAATGCATCCACAATGCGTGACTGTTTGGCACGGATTTTAGGCTGGTGGCATTATCGGAATATTTTTCTTCGAAAATGGGGCTGGTCAGGCAGTAAACCCAGTTTTTAGTGACATGACATGGTAACCCAGTTTTTAGTGCCTAAATTACAAGAAATTGATGTGACCAACATGTGCCGTCAACAAGACGGTGCCACATGCCATACAGTCAGAGAAACAATTCAATTAATGCATAAGTCATTTCCTAGTCGTGTAATCGGCAGTTTTTGGATCCAGATCTTGCGATTTAACGCCATTGGATTTTTTTTTCTTTGGGGTTTTTTGAAGCCGAAATCACATGCAAAGAAGCCCACGAAAATCAACGGCTTTAAAGAGGAGATTCGGAGGTCTATTAATGAAATTCAGCCACAATTATTCGAAATGGTCATAGAAAATGTCAATAAAAGAGTACGTTCTTGCCAGCAAAGCCGTGGCGGCCATTTTTCCGATGTGCTATTCCATACATAACCTCAATCTGTCTACTCTATGAATCAATAAAATATTTAAGCTTTCTGATTAAAAATCTGTATTTTATATCAAAATTAAATTTGTCCCACGATTTAGTAATCAATTTAAGTCGTCACTTTGAGGCCCAGGTCCACTCTGGACTGTAGCGCTACCTAACTAATGGCGTTTTTCATTTCAATCTGACATTTTGCTAGTGTGTGTATTGGTGAGTTCAGAGCAATTCTCTCAAAATATTCCGGACACTTCTGTCGTGTTAAGAATTGACCTGGAAGTCCACTTATTTTCAATGAAACATAGAATACATAGAAAGAGCACTTCTAGATTTGACCTTTTCATAGAAAGGGAAATTCTTTTCTTCAATCGAAAACGCCATAAGTAAGTCGTAAAGTCAAATATTTTGTAAGTCATATAATAGTCAAGTCACTATTGTCAATATTTTGATTGCAAATTGGTAAGAAGTAAGCTGGGCAATAAATACGTTTATAAGTACCGCGTAATGTTTCTTTTTTGCTATGAGCTGGATTTCTACTCATCCTCTGGCACATTTGTGACACATCAAAGGGAATTTGTTAAGGTAGCTAGCACACCAAGGAGACTTAAAAATTTTAATGCAAGTGCTTGCGCTCCATAGAGTTGCAATATTAACTCTTTTTCTTGATTGGAAAACTAAGTTTTAGAGAGTCAAGTCAAGATGCATGTCAAGATTTCTTAATATTTTGCAAAGACTGCACTCAAATTTGGTTCAGCAGGCCTGAAGTATTTGCGGTAGGTACTAAACCTTGTAAATATTGAAAGGTTGAAAGTTTAGTTCTAGCCCAAGATGGTTCAAAAGTTGTAAGGACTAAAGGAGGTCGTATTTTTAAATTGAGTTGTAAAGAATGCTCAGGTTCATATTGAACTCCATCTAGCCGTCAAAATGGTGAAGTGGCTTAGGCCAACCCATAGCTCCGTCTAAGTACCTAAGGTTGGCGGCAGTTCCGGCTACTCTAGCAAATTAAGGAGCTCCATTGGACAGGTTATTCACTGCGACTGGTCTGTATCACGGATGTACGGTTTTAACTGATTTAATTGTAAGAGGTTTTCCAATGAGAGGTGTTATTGTGAATGACCATTTCGGTAGCTGTCACTTTTGAAGCTTTTATTCTTTGACATTTGACAAGTTGAAACTACGCCATTACTAAAAATGGAAGGATACACGCTCCAACAACGCATTGAAATTATTAAAATTCACTAGAAAAATGGTGAAAATCTTGCAGTCACAGTTCGCAAAACTAAAGCATTTTTTGGTCGTCGTGAAGCACCTTGTCGGACCGCAATACAGAAATTGGTGGAAAAATTCGAGCTGGTGGACAAGTTAGTGATGTGAAGAATAAAACCCGTGCACGTCGCTCAAGAACAACTGAGAATATTGCTGCTGTAGCCCAAAGTGTTGAAGAAAACCCAGGTTTGGCCATTCCTCGTCGTTCTTTGGTTGGATGGTATTGATCTGGACAACGTTTACTTTCAACAAGACGGCGCCACGTGCCACTCAAGCAACGAAACCATTGATCTTTCACGGGAAAAGTTTCCGGACCGTATTATCTCTCAAGGAGGTGATCACAATTGGCCACCGAGATCTTGTGATTTAACACCTTGCGACTTCTTCCTTTGGGGCCACGTGAAAAATAAGGTCTACGCCAACAGCCCAGCGTCGATTCAAGACCTCAAAGATAAAATTCGTGAGGCTATCGAGGACATAGGGCAGCCACTTTGCGTTTTGGTTATGGAAAATTTTATGAAAAGGATATGGTCCAGTATGCGTGCTCGTGGTGGCCATTTGGGTGATGTTGTATTTCATTATTAACGGCATACCTTCCTTTTTATTATGAAATAAATATCCGATCATTTATCTAAAAAAATTACATTTTGCTTTAAATACCGAAATAACACCTCTTATTGGAAAGCCCTTTAGTAATTTAACTTTTAATATCGAGCATATTGGTGTTGGGGTAGAGTTCGGTCATTTTAAGCGCCATCCAGCGGTCCAATTTCTGTCTAGTTTCCTGATTAGCTGGGGCGGTCCGACGTAAGTCAATATTCGCACGGAAACGAAAAACCAAAACGAGTAAAAATCAGCTGCCAGTTTTAAAATTAAGGTTCAAAAGTGTTGTCAATTCGAAAAACAAACTTCTAAACAAAACATGCATACAAAAATCGGTCAATTCCTCGTTAAGTCTCGATTGGTTCAACAGAGGTAAGACGTTTTTTAAACTACAGTGAACTTGTTGTAGATGGAAGCAACGCAGCTGCATGATAAAACTCCAGTTTCAGAGCCGATTTTGCTGTTGTTTCCTTGTCTATAGAACGTGGGTTCTATCCTAGATAATGCGAAGGCCAGAGCAATGTCCCACCGATTTTCCTGTCCTCCTTTCGCAGACCTCCCTCCCATAATCAGCTTACTTTCGAGCTCAGACCGAAAGGCAGAACATTTATTGTCAGAAGATGATTATGTAGCAGAAGAACAACCTCCCCCTTTGGGGTCTATTTGTGAAACGCAAAATATCACTTTCAGCCTCCTTCCAACGCCACCAATTGCCAATCTACACTCGCAACTCGCCCCTTATAGAATCCAGTGAACCAAATGCTAATCCGAGTTCAATTTCAAAAGAACGTCAACACCTTTGGATCTTGAAATACAGTTGCCCCAGATTATTCTCATAATCTCAGTATTATACACTCGCAGCTATTAACATAAACCCCTTTTTTCGTTTCATCTTCCTGTTGAAATTTTTCGTCCCGATACTTTGTGTTTCTCTTCCTCATCGGTGTGTTTACACTGAAAATTGACTTTGCTACCTTCAACATCAGTCCTATGGATGTAATATTAACGGCGGGATGGAAAAAAAAAGAAGAAATCTCCGCGCTAATAAATATTAATAGCCCTTTCGATCTCCTTCCAATGTTGATATTTTGTTAACATCAATCAGGAGTTTTCCTTTGGGGAGTCGAACGCTGTACAGGCTCATTGGCGCCGAAGGAATGCACAGATTTAATTAGAAGCTAATATTATAGATTATACCTTCTGTTCGTTTTTGTGGTTCTCCTTTTTATATCCCCAAGGAATTGCTGTCTTTTATGCCCATCAAAAAAAAACTTTTACGTGTGTATAAATTTGGGATGTACGTTAAGTCGGAGAGAAGGATGTCTGTCTCTGTGGAGTAGGTAAGTTGTCAGTTCTGGACAACGGGACGTGGAAATATTTAAATTTAGCCTAGGAAGTGCACTGAGTTCGTATAATTTTAAGGCTCAAGCGCATGAGTGCAAGGAAATGTTTTTTTTTGCTCTATATTGCTCCAGGACATAAAATGCATTGGCGGGGACACTCCACTCGGATTGTAGCTTTTTGGGATGTCAGGGGGAAAATCCCTTTTATATTGCAAGGAAATGGTAGAGCGAATAACTTTTTGAGGCGTTTTTTGGTTATATGCATTCACTCGGGCGTATGTGGGCTTTTTTTCCTGTTTTTATACCTTCTGACTTTTTTTTAAAAATCGAGTAGCGGTTGTTCAATACATATTAAGAGAGGAAGACTAATTAGCTTCTGCATTCAAAGTGTCGCAGTTTCATGTGCGCCGCAGCGCCAAACACGAACCAAAGTACCCACGCCTATTTGGTTTACTTTTTCTACAGTTGGGTGATAGTAAGCATGCCTTTCTAGCTAAACCAATCTAAAGCTACATAGCCGCATCTAGTGACGCCTTCACCCTCCTCATCGAGCATATGGTTCGATTGAAAGGCCCTTAGGGTTGGATCAAAGGTTTAAAGGCACAATCTGAATGGAAGGGCTTATTTTGGCTTTCTTTTTATATCTACAAGATGGGCCAAAAGAGATCACCCTATTGGAAGATGCTCTTATTTTTGCAAATGGCCGCCAATGTCAAATCTGTTTTGACATTTGCGGACTAGACAGATTTTTTCTGCCGGTGCCAACAGGACGGAGCTACAACATTCGACACGAGTGCGAGAATCTGTCGCCCAAAGTTCTCGCCGATGAAAAGTGCCATAAAACGAGTCCGTATGGCAATCAATTATGACGGCGCCCATTTGGCCGATATCATCTTCTCGACTTGACCAATAAAATTCTTAAGGTTCAACGAAACATAATCAAAAAACAGAAACAGCTTTTCATTTAGAAAAAAAAAAATGAGAGCCAAACAACATCGGATGACTTCTTTTGGCCCAGAGATGTAATCGAGAAATAAAACATGTTGATGACGTTTTTTTGTATTACCAATGCCGCCACAAGTGCTTTGCACCGTCTTTTACGTCACAATATAGGAAATAGCTGCTACAATCCTTAAAATATTTTGCAGGTCACAAATGGTAATTTTATATGGAAAATTTGCCATTGTGAGTTACGAAAATTTAGCCTGGACGCTAAATTTTATCGCATACATTTCGGTGTCGACAAGCTGTCAAGAAAATAGTCTTGCGAATCTAGCAATCGTGTATTTATTTAAAGCATGCATTGGACGTGGGCCATGACTCTGTGCAGCTCTAAAAGTTCTTAGTTAAGACCTTTTTTCCATGTACTTCAATGGAAGTGGGATGACTACAGATCGTATGAAGAGATTTAGGATACTTTTAGGTTTCAACCGACTTTGAAATCGTCATCTATGTCCTTTTGTTGGAGGCTAGCAAGACAGAGATGATTGGCTCGTCCTATATGTGGTTCTCCAGACAGAGCTTTGCTTATAAACTTCCCTGAAGGCACCACTTTTGTGAATTTAACTAGTTTCATCTGCCACTGGGCGAATCACTAGATACGTCAACGAGCTATACGTTCACGGAATTAAGTCGATTTTACATATGAAACGAAACGAACCAAATTTCGTCACGTGTTGCTCGTTCATATGAGGCAATTTGGCTCCAGGTAGACGAACTTACCGACGCACCCTCTGACCAAGTCGCTGAATGATGAATGATTGACGCTTCTGCCCCTTTGATATAGGTAAGGCTATTTTGAGTGGGGTTGTGTGAACTTCAAAAACTACCAGGCACCATCAGGGAGCCATATGGTTAAAATCTAAATCCCTCTGATGTAACAAGGTCCTCTTTAGCGACTTCTAACTCGATATCCGCCAGGGTTTACCCAAATTTTTCTGCCCAAGATGTCAAAATTTTCGAAGAAGCCAAAAAGTTGTTGTATACCTTAAGTGGAATTTTGCTCAATCTTCGGAACCTTCTTCGTACCTTGGAAAAGCAGCGATCTTTTGACACCGATAAACTGCTCAAACAGACGAGCTTAGCAGTGGTGAAGTATGACAAGAGTAGGGTAGTCTTCATTTGTTCTTAAGCGCGGCTATAGATCGCAAACAGCAAGCGTGCTCTGTCCGGTAAGTTTGGTATTTAGAAAACTACACGCAAATGATTGCTTTAAGTCGTAAAAGGTCGATTCCTTTCTATGCAAGCCACCTTAGGTGAGATCTTTTTCTACTCCGGTGACACAATGAGTGAGAATCGAAGACTCTACGGGCTTCAACTTGTACTATGTCCCCTTGGCTCTTATAATTTATTCTCATTTTGATTTAGATTGACCTCTGACGTTTTTGGCTAAAGCCTGATGTTACGGCAAGATCATCCTATAATTGAAAGCTCGTATAGCTCGTTAAGAACCTGAAATCGTTCATAAGATGTTCGCTATCGATCTAGAATTCTTTCCCAGCATTAAGTGCAAGATCTTCTCGGTCGTAGAACTATTAAGCTGCACCGAAAATTACTCGTATGTTGATATTTGACTTAAGGGCGACTCCATTGGAAAAAAGCCTAAAAACACGTAAGTTGGTGAAGCTAAGACGAGCTCTTCCTTATGGAAATATGTTGCGTAGAATCTTTAGGCAGGCTTTCGTTTGACTATTATATCGAACGAATGGGTTTACTACCCACGCTCAGCACCTAGGCCATCAGCTAACTGTTCTCTCCGTCTTAAATTTTCGCCTTTTTAAAGCTGTATGGTCATCGTTCAGAAAATTTTTGACTTCATCCCCGTTTGACAGTCTGTATCTCTCGGTCTTCTGTGCCTCAGTTCTTTGAGGGCTCGACTTTTATTCGACTATCTATTTGTCCTATTTCAGGTCTTTCTTCTATTTAACCTCACTCCTGTATAAAATTGACACTTGGGCCGTTTTGACAAAAAGAAGACTAACTTCCCCCTTCCTTTGGTACCCTGTATCCTAATCCCTGCTAAACTCTTATTTATGTTCGATGGAAAGTCAGCTCCGCCCGGCCCCTCCCATCCCGTATCTTTTGCCTTTTATAAGAAGATCTTGTTGTGCTCTTCGGTTTCCGCATGTTCGAGAGCCCCCATCGTTGGTGCGGCTTTGTGCTGCCTGAAAACGATACTCGTACTGTTCAAACACCAGCCGACGTTGGATCCGCATCCAACAAGCCACGCAAAACTTTCACAAAGTCTAACCAAATGTGCTGCTGCGAATTACATGTGTGCGGCTCCTTTGTTTTGCTTCGGTTAGTCCTGGCTGACTGCGCCTCGACACTAATTTAAAGACACTTTTGCGGCAGCTACACCCGTTCGCCTGTGTGTCGAGTGAAAAAAATCCATGCATCTATGCGCCACTTGCGAACAGGAAACAATTGTGGTTCCCCATGACAGAGGCTGAGCCGAGTGCACAGGCACAGACAATCCACCCCATTAGCTCGGCTACAGGATAATTGTGATCCCATATTCAGCCGCCTGAATTCAATTTATGTCTCTTAATAGAGCAAATATTTGCTTTGTACTGCAATCGCTGTCTGTTGGTTGACAAACTCCTGACAAGGGACAACAACCCAGGACCTTTTAGCCAGTATATCGCCTGTTTGTTTGCCTTTTACTTTGCCCATACACACACAGAAACTGAGTCTCTCTCGCTCTCCCTCTGCCAGTGGCTATAGATAACTATCTTCCCCGCTGCCGCCTGTCCGCAGCAGAATTCAAACTTTGCCGCACAATCAGCCGAGGAGGGATTCCTTAGATTTCATCTGCTCTAGCTCTCTGTGCACGGAAGAAAATTACGTCAAGCTGCAGCTTATGGATATGCCAGCCAGGCAGAGGGAAAACCAACGACGGCGACCGCACTTAGGACAAAGGATTGCTGCACTTTTCGAAACAACACCGCTCCAAATACGACCAGATACAGATACTAAATATGTATATTTAGTGCTGTGGCGGAGGGTGGGGCTTCGCCCCAGAACTGGGTCAGCGCACAAGTCGGCATCATGGAGTGCTGTGTGCGTGATGAATGATAGACAAATAACCAGTTTTTGTGGGCAACAAATGCCCCGAGTAGTGGTGAACACGAAATAATTGTGAAACCTCTTAATTTCGTGTCATTAGGCAAAAAGTTCGCTGATTAAATCGGACAAAAAGTTGGGCCCAAAAACCCAACGAAACCGTGTCATGCAGTGGTGGTGGTCGGTCGACTTTTGTTTCGAGTGGCACGTACCACAAGAGCACACCTTTTAATTTTCCCCAGAGCAATCCCTAAATCTCCATAATGTGATGTTGAGTACGGGTGTGAGCAGGGGCAGTGTTTACGTGTACACGAACCCGGACGGCAACTAACCGTAACCACTGTGGGCAGCGACGGAACCTTTTTTCCAGGGTTTTTCGTCTTTTAAGTTCTCACTGATGCAGTAAATCGTTCGCTGTTTGTGTTCGTACTCCTGTAAGGATTTTAATTA
The DNA here is from genome assembly GCA_948293265.1 of Cheilosia impressa. Classification (NCBI taxonomy): domain Eukaryota; kingdom Metazoa; phylum Arthropoda; class Insecta; order Diptera; family Syrphidae; genus Cheilosia; species Cheilosia impressa. The sequence continues at coordinate 1,632,883 of OX411882.1, forward strand.
ACATTTCAGGTCCAACATCACACAAGTCCTGCGATACGTTCGTGCTCATGCGTTTCCTTCTTATTTTTTCTCTCGCATTGTAAGGCAGGAGTACCAACCAGCAGTTAGTTTCGAGAGGGGATATCATTTGTGTATATCCGTAGTCGGGTGACCTTGGGCCGGAAATTAATAAAACACAAGCACACGGAACGCTCTTTGGGGGATATACATATATGTCGTAGTCGTTGATGAAGATGCGGTGGCGACTGGCGACAAGGTGTGCTCTGCATCAATGCTCAATCATGTGCAATGTGCTGTCAAATGATGTTTGTTTCATTAGGAAGATGTTCGAATCTTGGAAACAGGGGGGGCAAAAAAATAAAGAAAGAAGGAAACGTATAAGTGTCGTTCTTGTTGTGTGTCCTTATGAATTCTGAGCACATAAATAATTTGAAATACTTTCCCGACAACAACTGCCACGTGCAATATGTGTGCAGAGTGTGTAGAGTGAGTAGAGTGTGTGCACGGGTTGTACGCTGTATATACAGGAACGGTGTAGTGCTGCAGTGTGGCCTCCGGTTTAAATTGCATCATCAGTGTTCTCTGAGGGGGGGTTTGGTTGGTTGCTTGCTTGACAGGAGATACGTACGACGAGGAAGTGGAAAAACACGTTCGTGTTCGAGTTTCAGTGAACAGTGCACCCTGCACATGCACACCATCATGTACTTGTAGTATCGTGCAGGAACTTTGCTTTTGCATGCAGCTGCAAACTGCGAACCCGGGTGGTTACAATTAAAACCGTGCAGTGTTAATTTCTTTTTCTTCTGTGGTAATAATCGCATTCGGGAGCCAATTCTCCTTTAGCCAATCAGCATGTTTCGCTCCTTCCTCGGAACAGAAAAAAGACCTACATATTTATAATATCAGCGACAATTTGTGTTGGATGTGTGTTGGACCATGAATTGGGTCATGGGTCGTTTTACTCGTTGTTTGGCTTCCACGAATGCTCACCGAGTTGTTGTGTCTAGCTGTGATAAGGTATTGATTCGGATTGTAAATCGAATTTAGGTTGCCCGCATTTCCACTCAGATAAGCGGAATGCGGGTCCCTTCAAGGGTATCCTTGGGTTCTACTCATCCACCTCGCTGAATTTGCAACTGAATCGACAGACAATCGACATTGAATAGTTGTGGCGAATAAAAAGGACGGAGCGGGACATTTACGCATGTGGTTTGTGCTACGGCTTAGTTGTCACTGGTGACGAAAGGTTGGAGTGCGATATGCGTGGGAGATCATCATTCTACTGAACAAAAGCAAAAGCTTTTGTGATCCCAGACTTTTAAGGCTGTTTTCCGCTTATTTTTTATTACCAGGTGATACACTCTGTAGCTCTTCAGGCATGAAGTGTCATGTTGACGTTGGTACCGCCTTGGAATTGACCAGGATATTGAGAAAAGCGTTGCCAATTGTCAAGCTTGTCAGCTTCATGCGAGCCACTCAGCAAGGTAGTACATCAGTTGGCCGATCTCCAACTCGCCCTGGGAAAGAGTTCATCTGGATTGCGCTGGTCCTTTCCTGGAGAAGATGTGGGTTATTGTCGTGGAGTTCTTCCACAACATCAGCGACCATTGCTGCACTCAGATCGATATTTGCAATGGAGGGCATACCTCAGACAATGGTAAGTGACAATGGGACGCAGTTTGTGTCCAAAGAGTTTGAAGACTTCTGCGCAGAGCAGTCAATTCGTCATTTGACATCTGCCCCTTTCAATCCGGAATCGAATGGTGCCGCAGAGCGAATGGACGGGATATTCAAGACGTCCATTCAGAAGATTTTAGAGGGTGGTGGTAATAGCGAAATAGCCCTTCAAACACTTCTGTCTACTTACCGGGTTTTACCTGATGAGACAGGGAAGCCTCCCGCTGAATACCTCCATGGCAGGCAGCATAGAACACTTTTATCAGCCTTGTTACCGGACGCTTATCGTGAGATGAAATCAGCTTCGGCTACGAAGTTTAAACCTGACGAGGCAGTCTTTGCGAGACAGTACCTGAAAGGAAGTCGATAGATAGAGGCTGACGTTTTGGAAACACTAGGACGTCGAATGTACCTGGTAAAGACCATACAGGGGCCTTTAAGAAGACACCAAAATCAGTTGCGTTGTCGTAAATTACTGTCAAGGCCAACAGCCACTGAAAACTTAGCATTGGGAGGTAGTAGCGATATTGATGTAAATAATCAGTTTCTTTTTCAAGGCACGGGCTCAGAAGCTATCTCCTTATCTACAAGAGGCGATCAATGCGGAAGATCACCTGAGAGAGATCGTCACAAAAGACCAGGCACATAGCGGGCCCATCGCCTTCCTCAGGAGGTTGTCCCTTACCCTATCTAAAAGTGCTGAATTTAATTGGCTATCATGGTGCATCCTGAGTAGTCGATGGAGTCTCATCTCGGTCTTGAACGAGGTGCCTCCCAAGCTGTTTTTTCCAACTCTGATAGCGACAAAAGCTTAGAAGAAAGTGAGTTACGTCCGCAAGAACACCCTCATCACCGGTAGCCTCTGCAAAGTTCTTTTTGCTGTCAGACGCGTTTTTGTTATGTGAAACCGAAGAGATCAGCGGCGGATTTTGTCTGCTGATTCTCTCAAAAGTAGGTCTTCTTCTTGATCTAAAACAGGACTTTGGGCCAAACAATTGCAGTAAGCTCGATCATGGTTAAAGTCTTCTTTTACTTCTGGGACGCCATTCATTTGGCGAGGTCTTCTTCTACTGCTGGCCTCTGTGTAAGAACTAAAGACTCTGCGTCCATAATTAGATTTTCCTGTAGACCGTCCATCTGTCTTTTGGGTAGACTCTCCTTCAGTCCTTTGAGTAGACCGCGCATCAGTCTTTCGAGTAGACCGTCCGTCTGTCTTTTGGGTGGACTCTCCTTCAGTCCTTTGAGTAGACCGCGCATCAGTCTTTTGGGTAGACACTCCATCAGTCTTTTGGGTAGACCGCGCATTAGTCTATTGTGTAGACTCTCCATCAGTCTTTTGGTTAAACACTCCATCAGTCTTTTGGGTAGACTCTCCTTCAGTCCTTTGAGTAGACCGCGCATCAGTCTTTTGGGTAGACACTCCATCAGTCTTTTGGGTAGACTCTCCTTCAGTCCTTTGAGTAGACCGCGCATCAGTCTTTTGGGTAGACACTCCATCAGTCTTTTGGTTAGACACTCCATCAGTCTTTTGGGTAGACTCTCCTTCAGTCCTTTGAGTAGACCGCGCATCAGTCTTTTGGGTAGACACTCCATCAGTCTTTTGGGTAGACTCTCCTTCAGTCCTTTGAGTAGACCGCGCATCAGTCTTTTGGGTAGACACTCCATCAGTCTTTTGGTTAGACACTCTATCTTCGATTTTAAAAAATAAGACCGATAAAAATCTCTCCACGTAGTGCACTTTGTTGGCTTCTCTGGAGTCTTTTGTGGGTTTGCCTTACCCAACAAAAACCAAACCCCTATCAAGCCAAATGAGTGCCCTGCCAAACCCTTTGCTGGGTCAATCTCGCACTTTACCGCACCGCAATCACAATTTCTCACTCCAATCATCATGGGTTAACAGGAACAGATCTCCGCAACCGCACACACATTCACAGCAACGCAACCATTTGATCATGGCAGTCGTGTTTCCCAAATCCCATCCACCTTTTTTGACCAGCAAGCATGTGAATAAATCATCGTTAAAGCAACACACGTTATTTATGGCTTCCATTATGCTTAAAAATCACAAATATGAGCGATACAGTTTTTTCCGCCCCCATTTTTAAGGCTCACACATGTGCACATAGATTGAGCGGTGGTGGGGTGAATTTATGAATCACAAACTAGCAAATATTGTGATAGAAAGGCAAACTCTCTGTGCGACTAACATTCTGTGATATGTGACAATATTTATTGGGAATATTTTTCCATCAAAGGAAGCTCTGCGACTCACCCCCGAAATACATTTGCTGATGGAAGAATAAAATAATTCAATACAAACTGACTTCACACGTTTCCAAACCTATCTGGCGTCCTGAGGGATAACTGCGAGTAGCAGTAAATTGAAGCACATCAGAAATAACATACAGGATGGTTGGAGCGTGCTCGTTGGGGATCATATCGTACCGTACGAGGGATTTTGCGTTTGTTGATTTTTTGTAAAAGAATTTATTCATGAACAAGAGGGGAAAAAAGTATGGGAACAAATACGGAACCTTGTGGAACTCTAGCTCTCGTTTAAAGCCGACATAATTGAATAATCCCAATCTGTTGAATTAATTGACGTTTAAAACTGAATAAGCATTCACTGGAATTTATTGGAAGCCACAAGTCATGAAAGCGTGTGTATCAGGGCTTGAGATGAGTGTAGCTTAGTAATCCTCCAAGAAACACGTAGATTTTTCCAATGGGCAAATATGCTGTTGGGAGGCGAGAGGGACATTTATTTCGAAAAATACCTAAGCGACTGTCATCCTTTATCCACATTGGCAGCTTCTTGCTGCGACAATCTTCCTGGGCGATTTTAGTATGGACAAGCTCTGTTGGTTCCGAAAGACTTGGATCTTCTTTCTTGTGAATTTCAATGATGCAGGAAGGCAGCTTTCTCATTGAATCTTCTTTCTTGTGAATGGCATTGGCGAAGCTATGTACCTGCTTTAATATTGACATTCACAAAAAAAAAAGATTCGAGTCTTTCAGACAATGAAAGCTGCCTTCCTTCTGTATCATTGAGAAGAGCTTGAAGTCTTTTGGAAATAACAGACTTGCATCTTTACTTAAATAAAGGGTTTTCCAATGAGAGGTGTTATTGTGAATGACCCGCTATTTCGGTAGCTGTCACTTTTGAAGCTTTTATTCTTTGACATTGCCAAGTAGAAACTACGCCATTACTAAAAATGGAAGGATACACGCTCCAACGACGCATTGAAATTGTTAAAATTGACTATAAAAATGGTGAAGATCTTGCAGTCACAGTTCGGAAAACTAAAGCCTTTTTTGGTCACCGTGATACCACCTTGTCGGACCGCAATACAGAAATTGGTGGAAAAATTCGAGCTGTTGGGACAAATTGGTGTTGTGAAGAATAAAACCCGTGCATGTTGCTCAAGAACGGCTGAGAATATTGCTGCTGTAGCCCAAAGTGTTGAAGAAAACCCAGGTTTGTATATTCCTCGTCATTCTTTGGTTGGATGGTATTGATCTGGACAACGTTTACTTTCAACAAGACGGCGCTACGTGCCACACAAGCAACGAAACCATTGATCTTTCACGGGAACAGTTTCCGGACCGTGTTATCTCTCGAAGAGGTGATCACAATTGGCCACCGAGATCTTGTGATTTAACACCTTGCGACTTCTTCCTTTGGGGCCACGTGAAAGATAAGGTTATGCCAACAGCCCAGCGTCGATTCAAGACCTAAAAGATAAAATTCGAGAGGCTATCGAGGACATAAGGCAGCCACTTTGCGATTTGGTTATGGAAAATATCATGAAAAGGATGTGGTCCTGTATGCGTGCTCGTGTTGGCCATTTGACTGATGTTGTTTTCCATTATTAACGGCATACCTTCCTCTTTCTTATGAAATAAACATCCGATCATTTATCTCAAAAAATGGCATTTTTCTTTGAATACCAAAATAACACCTCTTATTGGAAAACCCTTTACAATGGACCAGTAGTTCTGTTTGAGTGCTCCATCGGAGAGAAAGAACCATGCAACGAGTCTTGTTTGTTTTATAAAAGCTCTACTCCAATTTTTCTTTGTCAATCATTTTCTTGTACTAAGTTTTTTTTTCTTGAAACATTTTAAACTTTGCGAACATTGCCGCAAAACCGGACAATAAAGAATTATCCTTCAAAAGTATACGTTCCTACCTGGAACAGCAACGTAGGGGAGAGGCACTAACAGTGAGGCATGTCCTACAATTAGACTTGGCAATGTCTCACAAGAAACGTGTTAAAAGACGTCTTGGTCTGTTATCATAAAAATTGCAACAGCTGTTCTTTTGTTTTTCTAAGTGAAAATTCGATTAAATTGGTAATTTATGTCGTGACAGTCGTTATTCTAGTGCATATTTGACACTAGCTTAAGTCCACAAAATCCTCTTCTGGATCATCCCCAAGTCCAGCCAATCCAATAACAAAAGATTGTCTAAAATTGCAAGCAAATCTCGCCCTATAGAGAATTTTAATTTTTAATTTTCTAGTAAGTGTCAAACACATTGCGCCGTACTAATCAAATTTTAGTGTCAACTTTAAATTTACGGAAGCTCACAATTACCAAATTTCTACGGAACGTATTGCCACGGTGAACTACTAAATTTTAGAGTCGGAACTAAAAATATTTATTGGAAAGATCCATGGAACATACCCACTGCAGCTGCCAACAGTTTGAAGGTCGAAACCAATTGTTTTTTAAAAATGTACTAGATCAATTTCAATTTGGCCACTTTCCTTGCTTTTTGGCGACAAATTTAATCCTCAGTCGTCGAAATTTTGCATAATTACAATTTGTTGGCATCATTTGTCACGGAATGGACGCGTCATTTCATTTCTTTTTTAAATTTTGTGGAACCCTTCTAACTATTCGCTTGGACTGAGACTCAATTCCATTACGTTTTGCTTCACCTCGCAGAGCGTCAAAAATTGTTAACTAAACGACAAATTAAAACTTTTGTCTATAAAAAAAGAGTGATTGAGATTTCGAGTTTGTTCATCTGTAGCTTCGTGTTTTACGTCGTGGTGAAATTCAAAAGAGCCAGATTTTCACGTTTGTAGGAGTTTTGGGCCCTTTTACACTTGACAACTCGTTGAAGAATTGTCCATCCCCCTAGACACTTCTGACAACCTTTCGTTTGTGATGTCTTTTCTTCGGGACAACTGGAGACTTTTATTAGTTGAAGCGGGCGTCTGTTCAAACTGATTGAGCGGACACATTAAAGTGCATTAAGCCGGTCGTGCACTACGTGCGCAACGCATCAATTCTTTAAACACAACTCTTTCAACTCTAATATACGAGACTCTCAGCGTTGTATTTGAGTTGACCAACACGTTGATATTTTTGTGCTATACCATGCATGCGTTGATCATCGCTTTACTCAACAAGTTTACGAACTTTTTTGCTTGTTGAAAGTTGGTTGAACGTTGTTGGAGATCACGTTGAGCAAGGTTGAGTAATGGTTTTAAAACAGTTTGCTGCAAGTTGTCTTTCCAACGTATTGCTCATTTCTACTGAATTTTCCCTTGCAATTAGTTGCAGTGAGTGCAACAAAGTTTGTGTTTTAGTAGGAAAGACGAAGCACACCATTGATCAACGCATGTTTGGTCTAGTAGAACAATATCAACTCATTTCTCAAATGCCCAAAAAGCAGTTGATCAAAAGATAGTTTCCTGTTCTACAACGAAAGTACGAGGCTTTTCCACAATTGAGCGAGTTGAGCAATTTGTTGTAACAAGTCATTCAACAATTGCGTGAGTTGATCAACTTGTAGCGCGTCCATCATGCGCATGCTTACTTTATTGTCCACTTTTCGTTGCGTATGCGAACAACATGTGATTTTGTGGACTCGATAAATTTGTTAATTCAATTGTTGTTGCTGAATCAGTGTCCGACCGGCATTATGTGTGAAAAAGGTAGACTACACTCTACAAAAGAATTCTCGTCGCTACAAACCCCCATTCCAAGTTGAACACACCCTATGTCACAACTGCGACTGGCTGTACAAAAACGTCAAACTGAAATGCAAAGGGAAAGGAAAATTAAACACGATAGAGTGTTATAAAAATGAAAACTTTGCACATATCCCCCAGATCTTCGATTTGCTTGTGTGGTATTTCCCATTTCGTGCGCGTCGTCGTCGTCATCGTTATAAAGGACGCAAACCGAAGTGAGTATTGGATGAAAGAAGTCACTTCCGTTCCACCCGACCATCTTAAGTCTATACAAAGCACACACCCGGCAAGGACTACCCTAAAAAAGGGATAACATTCGCAGATAGAAAGGTGCGGTGAAGATTTACGAAGCAAAAGTGGGAGAAACAAAAACACAAATCGCCACTGTGCAAACCTGAAAACAGGACGAGCAAAAGAGGGGCTTCGAATTGACGTTAAGGTTATCTTGCGGCAAACATGACTCGGATTTTGAGATGCTTTCTCCATAGATTAACATTACACATTCGCAGTCGCAGTCGCACACACATCAACTGAAAGTGAGGAAAGGATTCGATTCCAATCTGCGTCTCACCACAAAAACACAGAGTTGCCTTGTGCGGGATGGTTTTTTTTTTGTTTTTTTGTAATACTACAGGTTGGGCGGCCGCTTGCAGGAATTTCCATTTAATTCCGCCAGTCTCCTCTGCACAAACGAACACAAGAACAAGTAAAAGTGTTATCATCGGCCTGGCCGATGCTTTGATACCCTCCACTGCATACAAGTCATGCAAAATTGGTTTTGTGAGGGAGGTACCAGAACTACTTGACCGACATAGCAGGTTTTCAATAGCAACCTAACGACGATAAAAATAAGTTCTCTCACCAAATTTCATTCACCTACGTCAATTACTTTGGGCGCTATCGTGCTTTCAACAGACAGAGAGGCATGGGTCCAATATTGGTTTTGTATGGGAGGTACCAGAACTACTTGACCGACATAGCCCATTTTCAATACCAACCTGACGCCGATAAAAAGAAGTCTTTTCACCAAATTTCATTCACCTACGTCAACTACTTTGGGCGCTATCGTGCTTTCAACAGACAGAGAGACACATGGGTCCAATATTGGTTTTGTATGGGAGGTACCAGAACTACTTGACCGACATAGCCCATTTTCAATACCAACCTGACGCCGATAAAAAGAAGTCTTTTCACCAAATTTCATTCACCTACGTCAACTACTTTGGGCGCTATCGTGCTTTCAACAGACAGACAGACAGACAGACAGACAGACAGACAGACAGACAGACAGACAGACAGACAGACAGACAGACAGACAGACAGACGGACATGGCTAAATCGATTCAGAATGTGATCCTGATTCAGAATATATATACTTTATGAGGTCTCCGGTGACTCCTTCTTTGCGTTACAAATGTATTGGCAAAGTGAATATACCTTCCTCTGGAGGGTATAAAAAGCATAGTAAGCCTCAATTCGAAAGCAGTGCGACAAACTTTAATCGACAAGTATCCGAGATGCTTGCGCTCGAAATCAATACGAAATAGCTTACCCCACGCACACACAGAGACCCTTCCAGAAAAAGAAATAAGGAAAATTGCTTTTTCTAACAATTAAAGTGGATTAAAGTTGGTAATCCCTTGGAGTCCCCCCGGTCGAGTGGAAAGCGCTTCAGATAATAGGGACGCAATCGTTATTTGTCAATAGTTGAGCGATTTGTATATTTACGACTGTTTGATATTGACATTGAGTGTCATGGACTGTATGGAGTTGCTCAGTTATTTTTTTTTAAATGTCCAAGGAGGAGGAAAAATATCCAACACAACATGTCAGACAGGTGACACATGAAAGCCGGTGTACACTCGTGTGCTGCTGAACCCCGTTTCGAATCGAACACCGGTGACGTTGACATAATGCGATGGGAAAAGGACCTGTCAAGAAGTACTTTCGGTGCGATTTAAAGCAATAGATGGGGATATGTGCGGTTTTATATTCTTTTTTGGTATCGACAGCTGGCAAGGACCTCGTTGATGTTTAGTTAAAACGTATTTAGCAAGGAAGTGTACTTGTGAACAAAGTTGTGTTGTGTAAGTAATAATTGCGGACAGGAAGCGACTGTGGATCAGGGCTGTTTGGTTTAACGACTTTCCGACATTTAACAACTAAGCGCTAACGAGTGTCCTTTTCTTTTGAAATGAGCTAGAAGCAAATATAATATCGGACTGACTCCAACTTCTCACTGCTACTCCGTGGCACACAAAAATTGAAATCTGCTTCCAGAGTGGCTCCCAAATATTCCTGTAACAACGAAACCCCTTCTATCGAAATAAAATGCCCAATTGCTTATAAAAAAATCCCTATTCCCAGTGACAAATGAGGCACTTCTTCCTCGAGTTCTGTATCACAATCGAGCTGTTGCCATCTACTACATTATTCTGAAATTAAAATGTTTACTTCCTGGCATTTATGAATCTGTCTCGGAATCCGATGCCCCGTCATCAAACTGTCTGCCAAAGGTATTTGCCCTGTCATCTAGAAAACGATCCTATTGACGAGGCACATTCGACTTGCTTGGTTCGACAAGCCACTACCGATGACAGAATAGAACCAAGGTTATCGTAACTAATAGATACACTCGCTTCCGCATAAGCGTTTTACGTGGGCAACAAAAGGAAATTACAAACGCAAAAAAATGCGCTCATGTGTACGGGATTGATGGAAATGGAAATGTATTTTCCACGACTTTCTGGGAAGTGAACTTGTTTAGGATCAGAAATAAACCGATTGACGGGAAAATCATTGGTATACTTGTGCATATTCAATGTTAATCGAAAATTTCTGGAGCTTTTGTTTTGGTTGAGGAATTTCGAGAATTTCGCGCACCAAAGTGAAACGACATTTATAACCTCAGTTGGATGACAGGAAATGTCAAATTATGACGAAAATTAAGTGGCTTGAGAGGGAACTGAATTGCAAGGGGTCTTGCAGGGACATTTTGAAGGCATTTCCCGGCGAAAAGAAGTGAACGTTTACTGATTTTTTGAAAACTGACGTAAGTGAGACAATCACCATTAAAAGTGCTACAGAACGATGCTACCCAATTTAAGTTGGTCCAAATTGAACTATATTGAGGTAGGCGACTTGTGCTTCCAGTATAGGATCGGGCTACGTGACACACGGCGATGGACATTCTGTCATTCTGTCATTAAATACACAACTTGGTTTATTCCATTTTAAACGTCCTTTTTTGAACAATTCTTTATTTCTTTATTGCTTTCCAAAGATTGTGGCTCAATTGACTTGAAATTTTGACAAAAACATGCATTAGACGTCGTATTTAAATATAAAAAGGGTCAAAGGGGCGTGGCACCTCCCACAAAAAAAAGCATTTCAAACCCTATTTCTTGACTGTCATGAGTGGCTTAAGTTGTTAAGTTAAATTTGTAACACTGATGTTTATTGTTCGAACAAAGCGCTTCGTCAACTGTGGGCGAGATAGTAAAACAGGGCGTGGCATCTCTAGATATACAACAAAGTAGGCACAGCAACGCACGCGAGATCTTCAAAGATCAAACAAAGCAAAGCACTCAAATTGAGCAGTACGTTGTTCGAGCTAATTTTCTTCTCCACTGTCAAAAAAGTCGGCAGAAAATTAGGTTAAGTAGCTAAATATTTGTATAAAAAAAGTGTGTAAGTTAACAGATGTCAGTTTGCATACAAAAATTTAACACAGCTGCTGTTTCTTAACTTTCACACAGCCTTTATAAATAAAGGGTTTTTCAATAGGGACGCTACAAAAGTAGAGCGACAGGGACAGCAAACGACGCCGAATTTCTTGCCGCTCTTTTGACATTTCTCTTCAGTAAGGTTTGCCATATCATGATGGCAAGATAATACGAGCCAACAACGAGTCGAAATTATTAAAATTTACTACCGAAATTCGGAGTCAGTGGCCTCAACGTTAAGAGCGCTACGTCCAATCTATGGTCGTCATAATCGTCCTAGCAGATCAACAATTGAACGTCTAGTGGAAAAATTTGAATCCACAGGCACTGTACCAGTGAGACAAAGAAGTGCCCGTAGTGTCGAGAATATTGCTGCCGCTGAGGCTTCAGTTGAAGAAAGCCCAAATGAGTCTCTCACACGTCGTTCTCAAGCGTTGGGCATCTCTGTGACGTCGTTGTGGCGAATTTTGCGAAAAGATCTTGGCCTACATCCTTACAAGATTGAACTGACGCAAGAACTGAAGCCGCTTGACCACCAGAAGCGTCGTATGTTCGTGAATTGGGCTGAGCAACAACTTGAAAATGATTCGGATTTTCATCGAAAAATCATCTTCAGCGATGAGGCTCATTTCTGGCTGAATGCCTTCCTCCATAAACAAAATATGCGGTATTGGTCAGGCAGCAATCCACACGTACTCCATGAGTCATCATTGCATCCCGAAAAAATTACGGTTTGGTGTAGTTTATGGGCCGGCGGCGTCATTGGGCCGTACTTCTTCCGTGATGATCAAGACCGGCACGTTACTGTGAATGGGAATCGCTACCGTTCAATGATAACCGAATATTTTTGGCCCCAATTGGGTGATATGGACTTGGAGGCGCCACAAGCCACACAGCGAATGTCACAATCAATTTATTGGAAACCAAGTTTGGAGAACGTGTTATCTCACGAAATGGTCCAGTCGCTTGGCCGCCTCGGTCGTGCGATTTGCCGACCTTAGACTATTTCCTGTGTTGTTACGGTCTATGCCAACTAGCAAGCGACGATTGATGAACTTCGTACGAATATCGAACGTGAAATTGCAGCAGTATCGGCCGATCTATGCTTGAAAACCGTCGAAAATTGGGTTCAGCGTCTGGACTTCTGCAAGCGTGCCCGTGGTGGCCATGCAAAAGAAATCGAGTTCCATACATAATGGCATCGAACGTACTTTCACAGGAATAAAGAATTTCATTGATATCCAAAACCGTTTTTGTTTTATTTAAAAAAAACTTTTGTAGCGCTCTTATGGAAAAACCCTTTCATGGGGGGCTACAGTTTCCATAAATAAATTTTGACAGATCAGATGATATAGTGGCGTTCGCGACACGACTTCAAATCGAGCATTATTTTAACTTTCGAATAAATAAAACATTTGAAGCCATATTTAAAAAACAAGTAAAAGAGTTATCATCGGCCTGGCCGATGCTTTGATACCCTCCACTGCATACAAGTCATGCAAAATACCAGAACTACTTGACCGTCATAGCAGGTTTTCAATACCAACCTAACGACGATAAAAAGAAGTTCTCTCACCAAATTTCATTCACGTACGTCAATTACTTTAGGCGCTATCGTGCTTTCAACAGACAGAGAGGCTTGGGTCCAATATTGGTTTTGTATGGGAGGTACCAGAACTACTTGACCGACATAGCCCATTTTCAATACCAACCTGACGCCGATAAAAAGAAGTCCTTTCACCAAATTTCATTCAACTATGTCAATTACTTTGGGCTCTATCGTGCTTTCAACAGACAGACAGACAGACAGACAGACAGACAGACAGATAGACAGACAGACGGACATGGCTAAATCGATTCGGAATGTGATCCTGATTCAGAATATATATACTTTATGAGGTCTCCGGTGACTCCTTCTTGGCGTTACAAATGTATTGGCAAAGTGAATATACCTTCCTCTGGAGGGTATAAAAACAGTGTAGAGTCTGCTTAACTTTACGCACCCTCTAAAATGCCCTTACGCAGGGAAATGCGATTTATAAAGATTTTTAGGGCTGTGTAGTTTAAACGCGAAAAATTCAGTTTAGAGCCTGCGTAGAGCTTACGTTATAATGTTTTTGCAGCAAATGTCATTTGGTCGTGGTCGAATTGTAAACAAAACCAAAAAGGGAAACAAATTTTTGTGCAGCCATTTCGAATTGTGTGTCAAACGAATTTCGTTTGCAAATGCAATTATAAAATATAAATTTTACATAATTAAGCCTAGTACGCTGTTTCAGGAAAGCTAAAATTAAGCGCCTATCCAATGTTTCTCTCCACCACTTCGCTTAATGTTCGCTTAATTTTGACAGTGTAAGTTCCGTCAAAAAATAAAAACTGTGTTGGTAAAGCTGATTGACTTGCTACTGTTAATATGCTTTCGTTGGACATTTTGTTGCAAATTCCGATATTTTGTCTGATCTGTCAAAATTTAGCTGTGGAAAAATTAATTTTGCATTAATACGCTTACTTAAATTCTGTAGAGATTTTTCGTACAGTGGCTAACAAATTTAGCTTGAACTGCGTACTGCTTGGCTTAACCGCTTTGCTTAATTTTATCTTTGGAGACATTTTTGTATGGGGGCTTAATTTAAGCGCGAGCAGCATGAAAGATGAAAAATGAAAAAATATCACACAATTGTGCGTTTGTGGTATTTTTTCTTTTGCTTTAGCTTTGTTTTGTTTCTTCTGCTTCAGTTTTTCTATGGCCAGACATTGGATTTAGTGGTGGTTGGTGGAATTTGGACGAGGCATAATTGGATATAGGAGTACACATAGATTTATAATTGCGGGTTGATATGTCAGCAGTCTCTTTAAAGAAATTTCAAAATTGTGCCAGATTATTTGGTTTTTTATTGTGTATAATTATTTTACTTACGAAGCTTAAATGTCAAAAACAACTGATGTCGATTTTAGAGCAAAAAGTAATAGATTCCAGCGTTTTCTGTAATAGTTTATGAAATTTCTTACCTTTTTAGACACAAACTTCGCTTAGTGAAGTTACCGCAGAAAAATGTTTATAAAAAACAATTTTAGGAAAGCCACGTAGGGGATACTTAAATGATTACACAATGTCTAAATAAACAACATTGTAAAGTCGTCGTAAGAGAATCTAAAAAATACGACCTTAAATCTGTCAAACTCAAAAATTGAGCGAAACTCTCTCAGAGAGCTGAAAATATACTGCAAAGTACCTACGTGGAAAGACTTCGAGCTACTTTTAGCAACTTACATCATTGACAGTCAATCCATATTACAAATAAATATATAACTTACCTTTATGCCAAATAAAACGTTCTGGCAGAACATTTGACAACCGCAGAAAGTTTTTTTATTCTCACAGATTTTATATTTTGATTTCTAAGACGGATTTTGATTCTCTCTTGTCAATTTTGTGCGTTTGACATATTTATCAGTACTTGCCGGTTAAAATTCTCTGAGCTGTTTCGAGCCAAGGGACGAACTACTCGTTACTCGTTATTTGTTTTTTTTTCGCATTTTTTTCTGGTTTTCTGTCATTTCTGATGAGTACGTGTAAAGACTTTGAGCGATTGCGTTCGATTTATATCGAATGCGTTCGATTTAAACCGCGTAAGCGAATTAACCTATTGGGGACGTTCGGATACTTAGTTCATGTAAAACGTCAACTAGATTTGTTTGGACCAGGTATTCGATCGCGTTGACTAGGCGTTGAATTGTTTTTGTATTCTCGAGGTTTATTTTGATTTTTGACACTTGGAAATGTCAAATAAGTATGCTTGACTATAGATTTGTCGGCTACCACCCGTTAACGTCAACTGAAGAAAACTTTTGACGTGACCACTCTTGGCTAATAAAAACTGAAGTCAGTCAGCTGTCAGACTAAACTAGTTATCCGAACGTCCCCATTATAATGCAGGAAAAAAAATTGTTTCACATTCATACTTTGATTAGAAAAGGACTATTTCGGCGGGGGATATTTGTAGAAGATTTTGGTGGATTAAGAACGTCAAATGAAGAATGTTATCAGTTGGTGCCATGCGACTTTGCTTGATGTGTCAAAACTAACCAAACACTTAGCAAATTGATGGACATTGATGGACATTTTGTTTCTTTTGGAAAGCGAACTACGGATCATTTTTATCAACAAAGCCTTTCGCTGGCTTGTGACACCTTAGCACATCAAAATCGACATCGATTTTAGACATAAATCTGATGCAGCTGGGGGAAATGAAACATACCAAAGAGTGAAGCTGACTGTTGCAATTGTTTGTGTTCTGTTTCCAATCCGTTTTACCCGACTTTTGCCTATGAGAAATTAACCTGGGCAGTGAAGTGACAGACACCCTGTTATAATACCTGCCTCAAAATTGAATGAGAAAAAAAAAATTAACTCGCTAGGACTAGAAACTACCACGATGGACAGCATAATCTGATTTATTTTTGATTTTTAAAGCATCAGCTCGTTTCCATTGCCTACCATGCGAATTCCCCTTTATCAAGTTCTACATGACCAAATTTTGGTATTTCCCAAAACTCTGCAAGTTCTTTTGTGTGCAAACACTTTTGCCCAACCCGAATGGTAAAATGTGGCAAACTCAAAAATACGTACAGTGAGTTATCCACTTCACAAACTCTAGACCAAAATCACCAAGTACATTATCCGAAAGTTGCTCCCAAACATAGTTTAACTGTCATCGAATTTCATGCAATTTACTTATAAGTTCTCCCCTAACCCACCTCGCCAATGCGATGAAAAAGGCAAGCGGCACTGTGCCTGGAAGGACGTGCGGACAAACAGACATTGAGGTTTATAATATGCAGATATATGATAAAATAAGTTTGAAGAGGGCTTCTCATTATGGCCAAAAATCTCTGTATCATGTGTCCTATATGGCATCGGGAGGACTTCTTTTTGCGTTATGTTTATGTAATATCTATGCATAACATAAACTCATTTCCATATGTCTTCTCGTTTGTGCCGTTTGAAGAGTTGGGTCGCCTGGCTATTTGCGGTTCAACAAATTTGTTCGACTATTAGAAAGGAAATACGGAGTTCTCTTGGAACTTAAAGGCTCATGAGGGATTGACGAAGTTGGGGCGCCATTTGCAGTCATTTCGACAAATTTTGGCCTTACGTCGTTTGGCCTTATTTCATTTCATGGGGACTTTTGGCAACAGAAACTGTAATCTCGGGTATGAAAAGTTTTTCACACTTCTCCTCAAGGAAACTATTTGCTGTTTTAGGAGGCTAAAAGTTTTATCCTTGGGCACTGAAATTCATTCGGCAGAGGTACCAATTCAGTGGTAGAAGACAGAGGTTTGCTTGCTAACAACTCATATGTCCCCAAATGTCTTAATGGACTGCATGGTTCTTAAGTTCATGCCTACAGCCGCCTTCCTGGTTCGACTTGAAGACTGCCTCGATGGGTTTCCGCTCAAATTTCTCTCTCAAAGTCTCTATTTCGTTCCGAAAGTTAGTCTTGCCCCGACCATTCTACTTCTTATAAGCGGGTGGAAGACTCATCCACCTTTTGGTCAACTTAGTACCTGCTATAAATGCGCTTTGTGTAGGGTTGATTGCTCTACTACCATACCCCGCATTTAATGTCCGTCCTTTTGACGGACTGTCAGGGGACTTAAGCGAGGGGTTGACTACTTCAGTCACTACCAGTCAACCTGGTCTAAGTGTGCCACATAACCTTAACCTTCCATTTAAATGACTGCCCCGACCGGCTTGGATGTAGCCCATTCCGTCAGCCCAATTAAGCAGTACGTGTTCGTTTGTTTGGAGCTCTACTTTAAGAAAGCTTAAATAGAACGCCAGTGCGTACAAGTCCACAATTCAAGGGGCACCCCACCAGACCTTTCAATCCACGTGGTTATTAAAGAGTTTTCCAAAGCTTCCAAGTCTGAGTATCATAATCTCGATCTTCACAAGTGACATACAAAAAAGAGAAGCCCAATGGCGTCAAATCCAGACTAAGTGACTCGCAAACTACAAAAGATACAACCCTATTGGAAGATGCTCTTATTTTTGCAAATGGCCGCCAATGTCAAATCTGTTTTGACATTTGTGCCCAAGACAGATGTAGAAAACAAGTAAACAAGCCATGGAGCAATACACTCCCCAAGAACGCGGAATAATCGTGTCTATTTTTTTGCGGAACAATTCGTCTCTAGTGTTGGCGCAGCGCGAATTCCGTCGCCGATTCCACGGCCGTCCGACACCGACTGCGCAAACACTGCGCCAAGATTGGCCGGCCCCGGAGCACCCTTTGTGCCGAGAATATCGCCGCTGTTGACGAGGATGTCGAGCTGTCGCCGGAAACATCGACCTGACGCCGTGCCTCACAATTAGCCATCAGCCGGTCGTCCCTAAGGCGAATTTTGGTCAAAGACTTGCGCATGTTCCCGTACAAAGTCCAGTCCGTGCATCAGCTGCTGCCTGTCGACCTCCAAACGCGTGTAACACACGCCCAAGCCATCCTCAATCTTGAGGACGAAATGGACGATTTTTCGACCGAAATCATAATGAGGCTCATTTCCACCTCAGCGGCTACGTGAACAAGCAAAACTATCGCTTCTGGGGCACCGAAAAATCCACGAGTAATGCACGAGGAGCCATTACACCCGCTCAAAGTTACTGCATGGTGCGCTGTTCACGCTGGAGGAGTCATCGGGCCATTTTTTTTCGAGAACGCCGCTGGTCAAACGACAACAGTGGACGGTGCGCGCTATAGGGCCATGTTAACCGAGTTTTTTCTGCAGCAATCAGACGAATTAGGAGAGGAGGACATAAGGTTCCAACAGGACGGAGCTACGGCACACACTGCGGGAGCCACAACCGATATTCTGAAGGCGGCGTTCCCGGGTCGCCTCATCTCTCGTTTTGGCGATTTGCACTTGCCCGCAAGATCGCCCGATTTAACCTTTTTTTAGACTTTTTTTTGTGGGTTTTTTGAAGTCCCGTGTTTACGTGAGACCATAGAAGCCCTTAAGGACAACATTCGCCACGAGTGCGAGAATCTGTCGCCCGAAGTTCTCGCCGAAGTGATGAAAAATGCCATAAAACGAGTCCGTATGGCAATCAATTGTGACGGCGCCCATTTGGCCGATATCATCTTCTCGACTTGACCAATCAAATTCCAAAGGTTCAAATAAACATAACCAAAAAACAGAATCGAAGTTTTTCATTTAGAAAAAAAATGAGAGCCAAACAACATCGGATGTTTTCTTTTGGCCCACCTTGTATACTATGATTCTGGCTCTTTTAGAAGGCGAAAAAGCGTCAGTGTGAAAATATCATGTTTACAAAGGTAAACCTCGATCACACTACCGAACCACACAAAGAGAAAGTTCTCCTTGGAACTACATTTTCTTCTTCTTCATTCTTCCATGTTCTCCGCTACGAAGAACTCCAAATATAATAAATGAGGAGAATGAGTGCTTACCCGGGAAAATATGTGCATGGTTTGGATTTGCTCCTTTTTCAAGTGTCAGAGATGCAAGTCTTCAAGTTTTTCACAAGCACTTAGGCTTCTTCGGAAGCAAATCCACAAGCTCTCACTCATTTTCTTCAATGAAACAGAAGAAGCACAAACTTGAACGTCCCCAATATATATTATATTTTTAAGTGACAGCTCATTTTGACATTTAAGGAATATATTGGCATTTAATTTCGAATAAAAACAATGACGCCAAGCCACAAATAAACAACAAAGTAATATAAATAAGAATAACACTGTTAAAGCTAATAAATTTTAATCTACTTTACAAACTTAAATATAATTATTCTAGTACAATGGATGAATTCCATTACTTTGTTTATTCAAGTACTTTGCATGAACTCTATTACTTTATTATTTGTCTATGGCTTGGCATCATTGTTTTTATTCGAAATTAAATGTCAATATTCCTTAAATGTCAAAATGAACTGTCACGTAAAAATGTCACATTGGGGACGTTCAACTATCTAGTTTAGTAAGTCTGACAGCTGTCTCACCAGATGTATCTCGGTTTTGATTGGCTGATATCGCTTACATAAGCAGCTGTTTCAGTTGACGTTTATGGAGAGTTAGCCGACGAATCTAGTCAAGAAATTCGAGACTGAGAACTAAGTTGACAGTTCGCATATGTGGCTGAGGTAGAAAAAATTACATTCCCGACCAATTGCATCTAGTCCAGACCAATCTAGTCGACTTAGCAATCATTTTAAAGCGATTATCATCATGTATTCATTTCTTTTATAAAAAAAATAGAAGCAAAGTATAGGTTATGTCTTTAACAATTTGCTTTTCATGTCTTCGCAAGAAGAACCTCGTTTAAGGTAGACATTTGCAAAGCCCTGGTGATTGAAAACGCCTTTTATCGTTCGGCAAAGCGCTCCGAACCTATTCTATTAACGAAAAGTGTGTGCCGGCCACCTACCCACACGTCTGTTGCGTTAGAAACCAATTTATTCCGATCCCAGTCAAGTCATACTGGGGATTTGTTTTTTTTTTGTTTTTTAATAGATTTAACACTTTCATGGACTTGGCAGCACACCTACGAGCGGCATCTATACATCATGCGTACGTAGCCCTGAGAAGACTTGCAAAAACCAAACTGGGGGTCACGCTCGAGGGAAATCTTATGATTTCCTCCCGGGATCAGAAAGGCGGCAGACAATCTACTCTAAAATGAGTCCTCCCTGACACCCCCTATCATCTGCTGGGAAATTGTCTCCCTACCCCTCCCTCTCTCTCTTTAAGTGGTAATTGGCCTTCCATTGCTAGATACGGCATCACTCCAAGTCCGCACCCCGAGGCATTGTGTGGTAATAATTTAGTAGATCAGCTCTCCCCGAAGGCGCGACACCGGCTAGCGTTCTCCTATAATCCCCCCATTTACACTCGGCCCGAGAAATATTCAAATAAAGTCGGCAATACAGCTAATTTCCATTTTACAAGTCCTTAATTGTATGTTTAAAAGTTATTATTTCCCGTATGAATCGGAGGGGTGGCGACATAGAAATACCTCAACACAACAACTACACGCTTTGGTTTTGTTTGACTGCACACAGTGGGCTCCGCGAAACTCATGGCGGACGAGTTCGAAGATGGATCCTGTGCGCCGTACCACGTTCCGTGCCATTTGTGTGCCACTGTGTTGCCTTGTAAATCGGTGCCGCGCACATGAATAAATTTCCATTTAAATATTACAATTCGAAGGGGGGGGAGAATTTGCATGCGCATCCGAAAGCAGGGAGCACCGTTCTCGTCTCCCTTTCTGATAAACTTTGTAAACAAATAACTTCGTGACGGCAACAATGTCGGCGGTAGTGGGGGTGGCTCCAATATGAGTACGACTACGAGTACGAGTAGTGTAGGTGTTTTGTTATTCAAGCATCCTAAAAAGGAAGCACAACCAGGATTATGATGGTTTCGCTGTGTTCTTGCGGAGAGAGGTGGCACTGTTCTTGTGCGTATACACACAGATAGTCTCTGGAGCAGCCAGACACATTATTTGTTAGATGGAAAAAAAAACAAGACACAGAAAAGGACACCGCGAATGCAATGCGGAACTTGTTCACGGGTAGGGACGGCAGAACAAATGACTGGCTGAATGAGTAAGTGGACTCCGCGCGCTCGCGACAATATAAAAGATAAGACATGCCGGCACGATTACAGCCGAGAGATTTAATAAGTGGCGGAAAGTTGAAGAATAATGACCTTTGAGATAGAATCTTGTTCTGTGGGTGGGAAAAAAAAGAACGGACCACCATTTAACAGGAAGCTTTGATGGAATTTCGCGCGTTTCTGGCCTTGTGCGACAAACAAGCGGCGAGATAGTGGAACTCGTATAATGGACTCGCAAGGAGTCGGGTTGCTTAGGCAATTTATAAAGCTGAATATCTTGACTGCAGATGTAATTAAGGGCGCGGCTTTGACATTTCGCTGTACCTACAGCCAGCGTAGGAAATTAGATAATGATTGACTGATAAGTACAGGGACAGTGCGCCCCGGTGGCGCAATGCACAACCACCATCAGGCGGAATTGGCGGGGCATAAAAGTAATTGGAATATGAAGTGTCTCGGTTGTTTGAACGGGGCCTTACTACGCTCTGATGGGAGATCATTTTGTTCTGGGAACAAACCAGTTTGACGTCTTCCCAAGTTAGGTTAGGTTAGGTTAGCGGTTGGCAGTGCCACACTTAGATCAATGTAAATCCGTTGTGATGCCCTAGGGGTTTACTACCCCCATGCACTGGAAACCTATGCAAAACCTACGGATTAGTAAACCAGTCCGTTTTATTTACAAAGTTTGGTAGGTCGTTAATGGACCTATCTGAGAGTTCCTCTAAATCCTCGAAGAAGTAACTGCCAAGGAATTTAATTCTTATGTGACAGAGTGCTGGACAGTGACAAAGAAAGTGTGGGGTGTCCTCATGCACCTCCTCATCACCGCATCCTCTGCACAGGTCATCTGAACTGATTCCCATCTTCTTGGTATGGTGCGCGCCAAGAACCCGCAGCTCTTCGCGACAGCGACTTACAAGCTTTGATTTTAACTCAACGGCAGCGATCGCTTTTATTGCCGCTTGACTGTCAATGAAAAAGGTAACATCTGCATGAGGTATTGCCATCATTGCAACCTGTTTAGCAGCTGTTGTCACTGCCAATACCTCAGCTTGGAATACACTGCTGTGGTTAGGTGGTCTGATTGAACTGGATAGTCCGAGACGTTCAGAGTAGAAACCCGCGCCAACGCCAATTTCCATCTTTGATCCATCCGTGTATATGGGTATGGTTGGTCCAATGGATGTTGGTTGGTCCCCATTCCATTCGTCCCTGCTGGGGAAACACGTGGTAAATGGTCTTCTGAAGTCTAGTCGGGGGTGATATAGTCCGTGCATATATTATTGCCCGCGAATTTGAGAAAGGGTTACTAAAAATTTATTATAAACCAAGCTCGAACCAGCTTCAGCTTAGTGCAATTTTTTAAAAGAAGAGACACATCCACTGTTGCAAAAGAAGATACTTCTCGTCTTAAAATTGAATGTTTCTAATTTTCAGCTTAAATGTTATATCACTTTAAACATTAGTTGGCCCATTTACCCGGCTGAATTTGAGCGATGCCATTGCTTCTGTCGGCTCCACCTGCGAATTTTGACAACCCCACAACTTTTTCTCCTTAAGCTTAATACGCTGCTCGAGCTAAATTTTCGCTTCCAAACAAAATTCTCTCCAAAATTTAGCTGAGCTGAATTTAAGCCAACCCATTTGGCAGCTCGAGCTAAATAATCAAACTTTTGTTTCAGAATGTACTTCACGTGTCTGTCAAAATTTAGCGTGCCCATTTAATGGGTCGGCCAGGCTAAATTGTGACAGATCGTTGTGTATTTGCTGTTCTGTTGCGGAAAAGTATGCAGGGATGAGCCTTTTTAATTATTACATGGACGAGAATCAGAAATAGTTGAAATAAGAGAGAATTGAATTTTGGAAGGAAGTTTTTTCAAAGAACAGATGTTTTCTGTGACACTTGTCCACGGTGTACTCTATGCCAAAATTTAGCTTGGACTTTAGCTGATGTTTGAAGAGAAAAGTTGGTGACCAGATAAAATTCAGTTTAGCTCGTGACGTTGCCGGTCAATCTAGTTTCTACGTTCATGTAACAACGAAGTCCAGACCAATCTAGTCAACTTAAGACCAATAGATTATAATTGCGCCCAATAAAAAACAGTCAGACAACAGAAAATTGACAGTTCAATCCCTAAACTCCTGAATTGGGAATGCTTTTCAATGCAGTTGCAGTCCTCTGGGGTATTTTCTCAAACATTCAGAGAACCAAAACAAGTTTCTTGTGTATTTGACGACTTCTAGGAACCAAACTGCTCTCATTCTAAAAGCAAGCACTATTTTTGGAAATGCGGTGCAGAGGTTTTGGGTACGGCCCTTAAGGAAAAAAATAAAAGTTCTGCCCCTTCGCGAATTCTTGTTTCTGTAGGTGGAGCCTCTCTAACACATTGAGTCTCTGACTCCTAAACTGTCTACTCGCTCAACAGACCTGTAAACTTGACTCTTGTCGCTAGGACAGTCATTACTTCAGTCTCAAAACCCGAAAACCTCATCAAAACACGTTCAGTGGTTCTCGAGATTGGCACAGTCATACAGATGGAGGTTATAAGAGGTAAACAGCGCCACCTATTGGATTTTATTCAAACCACTCTATAAACATGGCCGACAATAGTGGGTTCAATTTAGCAACAAAATCGGTCGAATTGTTGAGTCTGTGGGTGCAGTGATTAGATTGCTAGACTACTGACCGAGGATCTTCAAGTTCAATCCCCGCAAAAATACAATTAAGACTTTATAATTTGTCCTTTTGCATTTGGCGCAATGTTTTCAAATCTATAGAAATATTCTATGCCTTTAATTTTTAAAGATGGGGTTTCTGTAAGGCCCTCATAATCTTTTATATTTAAATAGGTTTTGCTAGTCAGCATCTAGGAAGGCTGCTTTAAACAAAATGGCGAGTCCATCTGAAGACAAACGATCCATGGATCAAGCCAGTTGAAGAGCGGTGTTAATCGAGTCCCAGGTCCTACCGTAGCGTAGCCCTATAGCCCCATCAAAAGTACCTGCGAGTATGGACCGAGTTTACGAAAACGAGTCCTTAACAGAGAGATGCATACTCATCAGCCGATTTAGTGGACTCTGCAACTAAAAACGTAGTTTCCTTCACAAAAAGATCACTCATCTGTTTTCTCCCCGTTGATGCAATAGATCTTTTTGGTCGTGCGAGTGCGAGCCAACAGGACATGGGAAAACATAATAAAAGGACTACTCCTAATGCAGAAAAACAGCAGAGATGTTCAACCGACAATACAGTCTTAGGGCACTCTATTCCCCTACAATCCTTCATTTATAATTCAAAAAATCCTGACAAGTGCCACTTGCACCTAAAGCCTAGACCCAAACTCTTGTGACAAAACGCACCATTCAAATGAGACACCGTTGGAAGGCAACTCCGCCAACAAATTATCCGACGTAACATCACTAAGGACTTGGCAGACAACGCCGACACCGAAACACTTAATTAAATGCAAAGCCGTAGGCCAAGGCGTCTGCCTCCTGTTGTCGTCGCAACTTCTAAGAATGCACTTTCACGTTACGATAACGATACGCACGCCGGGTGAATACAGACGAAAGCGCTTTTCCATTATTTATATAAAAGCGAATAGAAACAGAAATACTATCGTCACCTCGTAAATATGGATGCCTGCACTCAGGCCAGGCAATAAATCGTCTCGTCCTCTCAAAAAACCAGCTGAAGTTGTAATTCCTTTCGAATTATCTACACAAAAATATGCATGTTCCCCTTCGGGGGTCACACGGTTTTTTTTTTTTGTTAACAACTATTGGAACAAAACACGAAAAAAATAGCAAAAAAAAAAGGAGTAAACTTTCTACCAACTAAGGAAAATTTATTCGAATAACCAACGACGACGGAAAAAAGGAAACACGTTGGAGGGAAATTTGAATTTTCTTTCGTTCGTTTTTTTTTTACCAAAAAAGTTCTCAGCCGAGGAGGAGGAATTTTCGACATGGGCGCTTGGGCCGTGCCATTTGGAATTTTCCGTTTCGGCATGTCTGCACTTTGAATATAATTTCGTTCCCCACACACACTCTCCCAGGAGCAAGAGCAGGCCAGAAGCAGCACGAACACCGCCGGGGTATCGGTAGTAGCAGCAACAACAAGTTCGGCTAACGATGAAATACAATCCCGGTACGGTAAGGAAATCAAGGAAGTCCTAGCTACGGCAAAGCTGTACTCGAATACAACCAAGACCAAGGGCCAAGAGAGAGAGAGAGAGCGAGATGTCAGTGTATGCTGCCGCCGCTGGAATAATGCACGAACGTGACTTTTCGAAATCGGAATCTTTGGGGATGGATGGCTTTGCATTGGGGGCGGAAAGAGGAGCTCAGCACCGATAAATATAGGTCGATGAAAATTACCAACTGGTAGGAGTTGTAGGCCACGGATGTGGTTATGTTCGTTTCATGTCCTATCAGCAAAATGAGCCCCGGGGAGTCGGAGCCGTATACCGAGCGAAAGCCTCTCGCATATAAAGCAAGCTGCGAAAACAATTTCTCAGTTTTCCCTGGGACGCATCGGGAAAATTTAAATTTCTTGTGCGACAAAAATGAGTATACTGTTCAAAGGCGAAGACGACAAGGACGAGACGCGTGGAGTCCGGTGTGTGGCGCAGCGACTAATTAACGCCACAATCAAATCAGCCGAAAAAGCAGTCAACAAGGACACTCCGGAGGGTATTATCAGCGTAAATCTATCAGCGGCAACAACATCCGCACACTTGGCCCCGCTGTGCCCCGCGCGGTGGCATTGGGAGATTAAGGACTTCACCCTGGCCTGGGCGATATCCCAAATCAGCGACTATGTTAATCTGTGGGAGCTCTCGAACGGCATCAAATTCTGCATAAAACACATTACGTCCCACTTTGACGAGGTTGCCCCCACGGTTGCCGTATGCGACTACTACGACGAAACCTCTGGTGCACCGTATCCGAACGCCACCGTCCCGCCTGACACCAGTAGACATTACGTGGATGCACTCTTCTCGAAACCAACAATGGTCTGCCCTAATCCACTGCCAGTTGCCAGAGTGCACTTCATAATTTATGCAGCAACGCTGAACGAGGACAAGCTGATGCGGCTCCAGCCGACGACGCCGACGATGCACCAGCACGAGCTACATTTGCCTTGCACCTTAGTCAGGGTGAAATATCAATTCGAAGGATTTAAATCTTGGCATACGGTTGATTGTGATCGCTTCGGTTTCCAGGACGCATACATTCGATTTATACTCGAGTCGAAGGCGAGCTTCTTTTTTAATGGTGTTTTGAATTAATAATGTATCCCTACACGAAGAAGAAGCTCCCACTCCTCCTTCCACTCCCACACCATCTCTATCCCCGATTTGATGTGTTTCTTTAGTCAGAAACGGGGGGGGGGGGGGATGTCTCAACATGCCATTACCATAACCATCACTATGAATACATTTTTATGCGGATTGCGGATCCGGCGGGGGGGTGCTGCTACACTTTTAATGGAATATCCTCGAGTCAAGTTTATCCTGCAAGTGTAGATCCAATAGCGGCGGAGAGAGCGCTCCCAAGAAAACTGTTCGCCATTAATTTGATTAAAGTTTTAGGGGCCGACCTCAATAATGCCCGACTGTGTGTATCGTCAATCGAATTTTATTTACTATTTGATTTAATTGTTTTTGGATGGCATGTTTGGGGTCGATAATTAGATAATAAATTTCAAAGTCCATCCATGGGGATAATTGCTTTATTTTTTTTTGTGCTCTTTATTTGCAGGGCTGTCGGTAAACAGGGCTGTACTCGAGGTAAAATGTGCAAAATTATTCACGGAACCACCGGGCTAAGTCAACAAGTTGGCTCGTTCAAATGAATTTAAAAACGTAATTGGAAGCCCTAAGCCGGTGGAGGCAACAATTTACACCGGAATCGGCCTGCTTAAATGCGTGTGCGAAAATAATTTCAACAATTGAGGTAAATAGAGGAGAGCGCGATTAACCGGGGCCACCTTGTGCATCGAGTGGAGACACCAATGTTCGCTTTGAATCGAAACCCTATTCGATCGAAATAAATAAATTGCTAAACGAATTAAAAAATTAAATCGAATTAAATAGTGCATGTGAATATTTTGAATAAACAAAAAAAAAAAACCTCAGCGTGGTACGCTTTGTGGGGCTTGGGCACAAATCCTCATTCTTCAGTCCTTTACGTGGGCGCCCGCCTGAAAATGGCTATCTGGTTAACTGGTTAGTGTCAGCCAAGGATTTACTCTAACGTTTTCAATCGTTTGTCGTGATCCATTAGTTTGAGGTAGGAGTAAACCTTTAAATCCAACCTAATTCCAGTGGTGGCGTGAGCAGATAGTAAACCGTACCCAAGGATGAAAGGCTGGGGGTAAAACCAGCCGCGTACGAGCTCCCTCCGACGCTCAGGCAAGGTCGGTTGTAACAAGTGCCCTATCTCGGTAAGTCGGCTCTGCCGAGATCGATTTTCTTTCCGTCTTACTCGTGGGACCAAAATTAAATTAAAATGAACAATAAACCAAACAAAAATGAAGAAAAAAAATCAAAAAAGGAAGAATCCCTCTTAGGGACCTCTTCCAAATCAGTAAGTAGAGGAACACCTCAAGGTGGGGTGATCTCGCCACTCTTATGGATTATGGTACTCAACAAAATTCTGTCAATACTCGACAGGGAAGGGATTAAAGAAGTTGCGTATGCGGATGACGTGGTTGTTCTAGTATCAGGAATGTTTCCGAACGTGATAAGTGAAATCATGGAAACAGCACTGGGTAAGATCAGCGGTTGGGCTACAAGTTGTGGCCTCAGCGTAAACCCAAGTAAAACTGAACTGATGCTCTTCACCACCAAAACCAAAATACCAACCTTCTCACTTCCCCGCTTGAATAACCAATATCTCACTTTATCCACCAGTGCCAAATACCTAGGAGTCATCCTCGACCCTAAACTCAACTGGAAGTCTAATATCGAACACCGAGTGAAGAAGGCAAGTATAGCTTTCTACGCCTGTAGTAAAACTTTCGGCAAGAAGTGGGGTCTTCAACCAAAGATGGTTCGTTGGATGTACACAGCAGTAGTACGTCCTATCCTCACTTACGGGTCACTGGTATGGTGGCCCGCCTTAAGCAAAGCTTATAACATCACTAAGAGTCCAAAGAACTGCTGGAATTGGAATCACAGGGGCCCTTCGATCAAGTCCGACCGAGGCGCTCAATATGATTCTCAATTTTCTGCCAGTGGATCTGCACATAAAAAACATTGCTGCTCTGTTCGATTCCCCTCTAGGTCAGAATGGGAGGATAATGCAGTCGTAAATGAATTCGACATTCCTATCTTCACAGATGGTTCCAAAATGAACTGTGGAGTGGGAGCGGGCATTTTCTCAACAGAATTAGACATCTCCAAATCTTTCCGCCTCCCCAACGCAACCAGCGTCTTTCAAGCGGAAGTACTTGCAATCAAGGAGGCGTGCAGACTGCTCTCTTATATACCAACTCAAAAGAAAAAAATAGGCATCTTCATCGACAGTCAGGCCACGATTAAGGCTGTCGGCTCAACTAAGTCATCGTCCAAACTTGTTCTGGAATGCAGGAGTTCACTTACCAGAGCTTGTAATCGGTTTGAAATCACTCTCGTCTGGGTTCCCGGTCATAGGAACATAGACGGGAATGAAAAAGCCGATGAACTTGCCAGGCGTGGCTCTGCTCTTTGCGTGTCTCAGGCGAAGGAAGTCCTCCCTCCACTGGGATACGTCAAGAGAGAAATCCTCCTGCACTTCACCTCAGGGGCCGAGACTAGATGGGCGAACTTGAATTGCTGTGTCATTTCAAGAAAGATCTGGCCAACCTACGACGATGCCAGAACAAACAACCTTTTAGCCAGAACGCGTGTAGATGTCGCTCGATTGACGGCAATTAGTACGGGCCACTGGCCCTTGGGAACCCACGCGGCCAAGCTTGGTATCCCCCATAATTCCCACTGCCGTAGCTGCGCTGATACAAACAAGAGTGAAACTGTGTTTCATCTTCTCTGTGAATGTCCGGCACTAGCTAAAACCAGACTCAGTGTACTAGGTCATCCCTTCTTTGATGACCTTTCCGCCATACAATGTATCCATTTCAACAAAATCATCAAATTTCTCAACTCCACAGGCTGGTTTTGAGCTCCTTACAACTTCCTTTATCCCCCTTCTATTTCAGGTTCCGTTAGTTGTGGCCTCAAAACGGCGCTCAATGTGCTATTTGTGTTTTTCCGCGTCAGAGGACAGGAATACAGCCACTTAAACCAACCAACCAACGCTTTTAATTTTATCTGGTCTCCAACTTTTCTCTCCAAACATCAGCTAAAGTCCTAGCTAAGTGTCACAGAAAACATCTGTTCTTTGAAAAAACTTCCTTCAAAAATGCAATTCTCTCTTATTTCAACTATTTCTGATTCTCGTCCATGTAATAATTAAAAAAAGCTCATCCCTGCATACTTTTCCGCAACAGAACAACAAATACACAACGATCTGTCACAATTTAGCCTGGCCGACCCATTAAATGGGAGCGCTAAATTTTAAAAGACAATGGAAGTACATTCTGAAACAAAAGTTTGATTATTTAGCTCGAGCTGCCAAATGGCTTGGTTTAAATTCTGCTCAGCTAAATTTTGGAGAGAATTTTGTTTGGGAGCGAAAATTTAGCTCGATCAGCGTACTAAGCTCGATTTCAAAAAGGGCTTCAAATACGAAATACCGGACAGATCCCGTTGGGACTCACAAAATGTCGTACACGAAGGAGCATTGTCAATTTTTACGGACGGTTCTAAGACTTTAGAGGGAGCCGGAGCAGGAGTATTCTCTGAAGAACTGAGCCTGAGCCTCTCCTTCTCTCTACCAATACACTGTAGTGTCTTCCAAGCCGAAATCACAGCTATTCGTCAAGCCATGGCGTGGCTGTCGATTAATGCAATATCACACAAGGATATTGTAATATATATTGACAGTCAGGCCGCCATCAGATCCTTAGTATCCAGCGAAACAAGATCAAAAGCGGTGGAAGATTGCCGCGTATCTCTTAACGAGATAGCTGGACAGTACGACCTCACCCTTTGCTGCGTTCCGGGACACTGTGATATCCCAGGGAACTGTGCAGCTGACGAACTTGCGAGATTAGGCTCCTCCGGCGTTGATAGTGTTAGTCTGCATAACGTGCAGGTACCGCTCTCATACATTAAACAAATTATCAAGGCGGACGCAACAAGAAAAGCAAATCATAGGTGGAAACATCTAGGATATTGTGACATTGCCGGGCTTACTTGGCCGACACTGGATACAAAAAGATCCAAAGAGCTTCTGCGTCTCAACAGACGTAGTATCTCACTAGTCGCTAATATCATCACCGGTCATTGTGTTCTGGGCAGACACGCTCAAAGACTTGGGCTGCCACATAATGACTTTTGTAGAAGCTGTAGGGGTGAAGAAGAGGACGAGTCCGTCACTCACCTCATCTGCAGCTGCCCTGCCCTTTCTAACCTAAGGATGGCGCATTTTGGAAGCTACTTCCTCAATGATCTCAGCGATCTATGCTACCTCAGCGCTGCCAGCATTCTTGGCTTTATCAACGCAAGTAAATGGTTCACAACGAGTAACTAGTAAAGGAACCCCTAAACGCCAGTGGTACGCACAATGGGCCGATTAACGGCCTAAGTGTTTCTCTCACCGAGAGCCACTTTAACATAACATAACATAACATAACATAACATAGCGTACTAAGCTTTTGCCACATAATACGAAATGTCAAGCCTGACAGTTGGCTGACTTTATGTAGTTCATTATTTATTGGAGCAGATTAATCGCGTGAATATTTTTCCGTCCCAGATTTGTCACGTGAATAATTTTTTCTGTTGACGTTTATGGTGTCAAACGTCAACAGAAAAAAAATTTCCCGACAAATGTAGTCAAGAAAATCAGTTGACATTTCAAAGTATCCAAATTCTAAGTAAACCGCGAGAATACAAAAACATCCAAGTTGCCTTTTCAACTCGTTCCTGTACCTAGGCCAGACAGATCCAGTTGACGTTTTACATAAACAAGGTATACGAACGCCTTGAGTAAATTTTGCCGGCTACCATCCATAAACGTCATCTAAAACAACAAAAGTTCATTTGGCCGGTCTAGGCCAATCAAATGTGAAACACATCGAGTCAGCCAGCTGTCAGGCATCAAAATTGTTAAGCTAGACTTTTGAACGCGCCCATTCTCTGTCTGTCTGTGATAGCGACAAATACCATATTTCCATCTCTCCTTTGTGGCGACGGATACTCCCGCTGTACTATTGCGTCCTTCAGCTTGATGAGGATTCTCGTTGAAAAACTCTATTAAAAATTACACTCGCGTGAAATTGCATTTGTTGCAACTGCTGTCAAAGTCAATATAAATGAGAGCAACTTCAGACGCAAATGCTATAAATGGATGCCCCCCTCCTCCGCTTATATTACTTTTCCCGTCAAAGTGCCATCAATTCCGGAAATCAAATCAAATATCGCTTATTTTCGCTGGGATGATTTTTCGGGCTGCAAATTTTCCCAATTCCATCATCCCGCCGCGGCGTTTTTCTGTGTCCTTGTTGAAATAATTTTTCGCTCAAAAAGTGTTTTACAATTACTCGAGTAGGTACATTCGCGCTTGTTTTCTGTATTCTTTTTTTTTTGCGTCAGAAGCTCTTTCGCTACACCATAATCACAAAGTTGTGGTGGAGCAGAAAAAAAGGAAAAAAAATCCCATATCGACGGAAACACCCAGTAACGTTGGCCATGCACGGGACCGTTTAAATTGGAAAAGCAAAGCGAAGAAAACAGGGAAACGAGAGGAAGAAACAATGTATTACAGTCTGATGCCACAGCAGGCGCACCATCAACCGAGGAGCATGTGTCACATGGGCAAGGTGTGCATGAATCAGAAGCTTACCAGTTACAATAAATTTTCTTGAGGATTACTCTCATCGCTAACATCTTACCTTGGGCATAGGTCCTTTCGGGGAAAACCTACCCTCCCTCGTCGTCGTGACGATGACGACCCAACAGAGTGGGGCAAACTTGAGTTTAATCAAAAATCTCGAGGGATATTGTTTGCTCTCGACTCGGTGCGACCGTACTCCTGCTACCCCTCGGCATCTATAATCTTCATAGCTTGATAATTTTATTTTTGTTTGCGAGAGATGAATTTCATTTTCTAACATTGCTTTTAGTGTAATTAAAGTAATTGATGTTAATTCTAATTAAAAAGTTTTTTTTTCTTCTGTTTTCTTACGTTTCCCTATATTATTCGGCATTGACGTTTGTTGCGAGTAGCAGTAGGTATCTGTGTGTTGCACGCTGTGGGTGCGGGCAGAGTTCCTTTTGTGTGTCAAGTGTTAAGCACGTCACAGGGGGAACGCACAGATGGGTGCGAATTAGAGAGCAAATGGGGGTATGTAGAAGTAGATAAATAAAAATTACATTAATCATACTTAATTGATGGAATTGCTCTTTGCGACGATTTGTTTCGGTTGGAAAAGAAAAAAATAGAAAGAAAGGGATAGACAAGCGACAGAGGAAATGTTCATTATTCTATTTGATGTCAATTAGTTACTTTCGGGTTTTGAGATTTGAGAGGTCGTCGCTGGAAGTTCACCCTTTGGCGAGGGCGCATCAGCCAACAAATTTGGGGCGGAATGGTCCCCAATTATAGAGAGGGTTTGGCATCAATTATCTGCGGAGGTGGATGGTTATCCCGGCAATCCCTTTTGTTACTCGTTATGTCAAAGGATGTGAGGTATTGTGTGCGCGATGAGTGTGGGATTTAATCTCGGAAGTTACTGAATCACAATGGGAGCTGACATTTGGGGTAACATTTTCCGTAAACAAACTTGTTTTGTTCGGATTTCAAATAATACGATGGCTTAAAGACAGACGCGGGCAAGGATCGCAGTGGAAAATTTATAAAAGATATTTACCCCGGCAAGATGTGCGAAGGAAGTTATGTTGTTTGATTCGAAACAAACAAAAATACTGGCTGTCTGTGAATGCATTGAAACGCGTCATCTTATGGCATTTTTTAAGTCACCAAAGTTGAGATTTGTTGGTCTTAATTCTACGACACCATTAGATACCTAGTGGAATACTCGAGTAAAAAGGCGTTAATACTACAGGCAGCACTCTCTGGGATACTCCCGAACATTGGTGGAGCTGGATATGCTAGGAGGATCCTACTATCTAAGGTAGTCAGCTCAATACTCTTGTATGCTGCCCGGTCTGGGCGGGTGCACTTGCAAGAAGAAAACTGTCTTCCGCATACAGACTCAGCGCATTAAGAACGATTTGTGGTTTTCGAACCATCTCCGACGAAGCGGCCTTCGTAAAAGCGGGTATGATCCCAATAGATATCCTCGCAGATGAAATGCTAAGGATCTACAACAGGAGAGCCTCGGGCCCACAGGAGGAAAGAGAAATCGCGAGAATAAGGACCGAAGAGCGAACTGCTTCACTCGTCATGTGGCAAGCCAGGCGGGTCAACACTACGCAGTCTGGTAACGACTCTTCAAGATGAACTACGAAGAATCGAAAAGCTCAGAAGAGCATTACAAACAGCAGAAGCGTCAGAAGGAGCTGACATAATAAAGCGCTTTCCAATAAGAGGTGTTATTTTGGTATTCAAAGAAAAATGTAATTTTTTGAGATAAATGATCGGATGTTTATTTCATAATAAAGAGGAAGGTATGCGGTTAGTAAAGAAAAACAACATCAGCCAAATGGCCACCACGAGCACGCATACAGGACCATATCCTTTTCATGATATTTTCCATAACCAAATCGCAAAGTGGCTGCCCTATGTCTTCGATAGCCTCACGAATTTTATCTTTGAGATCTTGGATCGAAGCTGGGCTGTTGGCGTAGACCTTATCTTTCACGTGGCCCCAAAGGAAGAAGTCGCAAGGTCTTAAATCAAAAGACCTCGGTGGCCAATTGTGATCACCTCTTCGAGAGGTAACACAGTCCGGAAACTGTTCCCGTAAAAGATCAGTGGTTTCGTTGCTTGTGTGGCACGTAGCGCCGTCTTGTTGAAAGCTAACGTTGTCCAGATCAATACCATCCAACTCCGACCATAAAAAATCATTAATCATCTCCAAAGAACGACGAGGAATGGACAAACCTGGGTTTTCTTTAACACTTTGGGCTACAGCAGCAATATTCTCAGCTGTTCTTGAGCGACGTGCACGGGTTTTATTCTTCACATCACTAACTTGTCCCAATAGCTCGAATTTTTCCAACAAATTCTGTATTGCCGTCCGACAAGGTGGTATCACGGCGACCAAAAAATGCTTTAGTTTTGCGAACTGTGACTGCAAGATTTTCACCATTTTCGTAGTGAATTTTAATAATTTCAATGCGTTGTTGGAGCGTGTATCCTTCCATTTTTAGTAATGGCGTTGTTTCAACTTGTCAAATGTCAAAGAATAAAAGCTTCAAAAGTGACATCTACCGAAATAGCGGGTCATTCACAGTAACACCTCTCATTGGAAAACCCTTTACAAGACGCAGCATAAAAGCTAACCAGCCCCGCGAAGTAAGAAACCTAGTTGCAGTCCCGCGGGGAGAGTGGTTGAAGGACATAGTGGTGTCGTACGCATGCGCACTCCCGGCATCGATTATTCGGGTTTGCGAATCGTGCATGTTGGTAGCACGGGCTACCGCGACATCCTTTGGCGCATCCAAAGAAAAAACCTACAGCTTATCTTAGACACAGAAAATGTGCGTTTATGAGCTATCAAAGTGTAAATTGGTACTTGTTCAAGGGGGAACAGTGATCAAGAAGTGCGGAATACGCAATAGCACTTTCATCAAGTGCAAAGACACATTTTAAATACTCAAGGGCCCAACCCATAGAATCCGTCGCATCCGTTGCGGCAACGTTTTCGACTGACAGGTTGATAGAATGCACAGCACCTTATGGAAGCTGATCCACAAGCAGCGCAAGTGCCGGATGCGACGGATAAAGTAGGTTTCCAGTCAGTTGCATCCGTTGACGTTTCTCACAGCGAGAGAGGCAGCACTTTTAGTACCCACTAGTGCGCACTGACCCTGCACAGCCTTGAAAATTCAGCTTCTATATCCAACGCAAAATGTTGCCCTGAGGTCTGTCAGTTTTTGACATTGGCAAACATTTATCTTTTGGTAGCATTTTCTCCCATTTATTGTTAAAAATGGACACAATCAAGAATCTAGTTATCGACTAGTCGACTAGATCGGTCTGGATGAGATGTAACCTGAACTTGTGACTTCCCGGGTAAACTTCGAGCGGATGCAGCTCAAAACGATCATGGGCTTTATCGTTTAGCACAATAATCGCGTTTCTGGATGTACTCGGTCTAAAGACAGAAGCGAGAATTGCTGATTGTCCACATTCTGCTTTGGTTGATTAAGAAAATCTGACCGGACCAACTCGATTCAATCATTAGAGCGGATAAAAACGATAAGAAACCGGCCCGGAAATCTACGAAGTTTACAGCTGGTCGAACATAAAATCCGAATTTCATTGTGTCTTTGGAGTTGGCCGCAAACAATTTTTTTTTTACTTGCACTGGAAGTCAATTTTAATTGATTTTCACACATTTTTAATAACATTTCGAAAAATTTAATTAGAAAAATCCTTTCCATACGCGAACAATGAATAAATCAGTTAAAAAAAAGCAGTCCTTCTAACGATAAACAATTCGTAACCGCCAACTTACTTACTTACTTACTTACTTACTTAGATGGCGCTACAGTCCGGGGTGGACCTGGGCCTCAACCAATACGCCTCTCCAGTTAGCGCGATCTTTGGCTAACTGCCTCCAGTTGCGCACTCCAAGTTGGTTGAGGTCCCCTTCCACTTGCGCGCGCCACCTAAGGCGAGGTCTTCCTCTACTGCATTGTCCCTCCGGGTTGGAATCGAAGACTCTTCGGGCCGGAGCGTTGGTGTCCATTCGCTCTACATGTCCCAGCCATCTTAGACGACTGATACGTACTTTTCTGACTAGGTCGATGTCGCTGTACAGCTCGTAGAATTCGCTGTTAAATCTCCTACTCCAGAGCCCGTCAACGCAAACGGGACCAAAAATCACACGAAGAATTTTGCGTTCGAAACGACCAAGGAGCTCTTCATCCGACTTTGATAGGGTCCATGCTTCTGCACCATAAAGCAGGACTGGGATGATGAGGGTCTTATATAGAGTCTCCTTAGTATTTCTCGACAGGGCCTTACTAATCAATTGCCTTCTTAGACCAAAGTAACAGCGATTGGCAAGTGTGATTCTTCGCTTGATTTCTGAGGTGATGTCATTTTCAGAGTTAATAGCGGAGCCGAGGTAGACAAAGTCCCGAACTACCTCAAAGTTAAAGCTGTCTATCGAGACGTTCTGTCCGATTCGTCGATGTTGTGTGTCCCTTCTTGTTGACAGCATATATTTTGTTTTGCCCTCATTCACCACTAAACCCATTTTTGCCGCTTCTGTGTTAATACTTGCAAACGCACCAGTGACAGCTCGCTGTGTTCTGCCAATGATGTCGATGTCGTCGGCGTAAGCAAGTAGTTGCACAGGCTTCTGGAAAATTGTGCCTCTGGTGTTGGCTTGTGAGTTTCGCACAATCTTCTCAAGAATTATATTGAATATGTCACATGACAGCGCGTCACCTTGTCTAAATCCTTTTTTGACACCAAAGGTCTCTGTGATATTGTTTCCGACCTTTATGGAGCAGCGAGCGTTCTCCATCGTCATTCTGCACAATCTGACAAGTTTGGCGGGGATGTCAAAACTAGACATGGCTCTGTATAGCTCGTCTCTATAAATGCTGTCATATGCGGCCTTAGAATCGTGGTGGGTATCGACTTGGACCTCTTGGGTTTTCTCCAGGATCTGCCGTAGTGTGAATATTTGGTCGGTTGTGGACTTACCAGGTCTAAAACCGCACTGATAGGGTCCAATCAGTTCGTTTACATATGGTTTTAGGCGATCACACAGTACGGCAGAAAGGATCTTATAGGCGATGTTAAGTAGACTGAAGCCTCTATAGTTGGCGCAGTTTAGAGGGTCTCCTTTCTTGTGGACCGCCAACTGTGTGTCATAAACATTGGTATTAGTGGAAGTTTGTGTGAAAGCTGAGAAAAAAATCTGGATTTCTCAAAGGAGAGTCAGATTGATTATTTTGGCAAATCAATTACCTATAAAAAGCAGGCTCGATCAAAAAAAAAATCGATTTTCTCCAAAAAATGTATCTTTTTGCCAAATCGAAAACGACATTAGTGAGTCTGACAGCTGGCTGTCTTGATTTATCTCAGTTTTGATCGGCTTAGATCGGTCATACGATCAGGATTTTCATTTGACGTTTATGGAAGGGCAGCCGATGAATATATTCAAGACTGAGTACTAAGTTGACAGTTTGCATAATGTCGCTGAAGTAGGAAAAGTGGCATTCCCGACCAATATAGTTTTTGCGTTCAGAGTACACCTAGCCCGGAACAATCTAATCGACTTAAGGTAACTAGATTTTTGTCCACTGTTCTATATGTCAGCCTTCCTCTAGATTATTTTTTTTTTTAAGGTGAAAGTTGTTAATATACCAAAAATTGTTACATCTGGATGACGTTTGGTGTATGAAATTACCAAACACGGTAGAGAATACGTTTCCTTTTGGTTATGTTTAGGTAGGCTCTTTATAAGTTGTGCATGTGCATTCATCGTTTGTAAAGAAGACTAAGTTTGTTCTTACTTCTTAACCTATTTACAACTAGTAGTGCGCCTTTTGCGAGTGAGAATATGGAATTTTTGATTCAGGCGGCATCACAATGGACCAAAATTAGAGCCAGCACTACCCGAATAGCACAGATTGTGATTTGCAACAAAACTTCGATTGTATTTCTGTTATATTTAAGTAATCTGTAACAAAATCCGTTCTATATATCAGTTTTATTCATGTTCATGATGGACTAATTGTAACTTTGTCATTCGAAACGTTATAAATACGTTTTTTAAAGTTTTAAATTTGTTTACAAAAAGGGGGGATGTTTGAAAGTAGTTTCATAAAAGTTCTTAAGTTAGAGTTCTAAACAGGTTGGTAATATATTGCAGTAACATTTAGTAAATTTTCATTTTGGGTACCTCTAACTAAAAAGTCCATGAAACTTTTATATAGCAGAATCTTAACAACGAAGTAACTTAATTACAATCAAAAGTCGTAAAGTTTTTATTATGTTATATAAGAAACTTATAGTCATTGATAAGTTTTTTATATGTTCTTACAATGAATCCTATATTAAAAAGTCAAATATGTTCCATTATTATGATAGCTATTCTAACGCTTTTGGAATTATTAGCTTCAGTCGTTGTCAATCACTGCTGATTAGTGAAGTCATTTTTAATTCCTTATAATGATGTTGATGAGAAAATCGAAATGTCAGCGCCAAGTTTCATGACGTTAACTTCATTATAACTTAACATACTTCACAACATCAAGTAATTGTACTCAGCGTTGCCAAATCAGCTTTCCGCAATAATTCTGTATTACAGAAAATGTTACTTTAATGCACAAAAAGAAGATATAACCTCGAAAGTAATATTGTTCCACGCAGATGATCCGCAATTGAAAAATATGTTGTAAAAGTGAAATCAGGTTTTTTATCCTCGAAGAGGAAAAATAGCACTGATATCTAGTTTTATCATTTAAAATTCAAAATGTAAATGTAAGTTAAAAAGTATAAAGTAACTTAGATTTTTAGGAAAAATATTGCATACATTCTTTGAAAATGTATACTCACCTTGATAATGACAGATAACTGACGAGGATAACATTTATTATAACTGTAACACAACCGTGCTATTTATAATCCCCGGTTATATCTTATATTAAGTATTTCTGAGAATGTTTGGCAACAGTGACTATAATGGTTCGACCAAACCAAAGTAAGTTACAAAGAAGTTATAATGCTATTGAAGCTTATTTTCAATTATAATGATGTTATAATAAATATGGAAACAACAGTTTGCTAACATTCAGTTGTTATTTTGTTGTACCTTCATTTCAATATCATTTCAAGGAACATTGAAGTTGTAATAATAGTTCATGTTTTAATAAAGTTTCATGTAACAACCGTCATATTTTTCACCATTTTCTGTACGCATTTAACTTCATATTTTAAGATGCGAAAAATACTTTTCAATTTTCCCAATACATAACATAGTTTCTTCAATTCAGTTTAATAGAAACTGATATAGAGGGTATATTAAAACTTGTTTCTACAAGTCTTTTGCGAATTTGAAGCTTAAATACAAATTTTAATATATTCTGATTTTTAAACATTTCTTCTATTTAACACTTTTTTTAAGGCGCGTGAATATTCCGGACCCAAAACATTAACGTTCGTGACAAAAGTAGTATTCGTTGGAAGATTTTGGTCAGAAATCGCAGCAAATTCGAACTTCCAACATAATATGCTTTAGATATTAATGCCTTTCAGATCGAATACATTCACCTTTCCTTTTATACTTCATAATTTGTTTGTCTACATGTAGACTCAAAAAGCATTCTAATAATAACTTATTTAAAACTTCTCGAATGTTTATAGAAACATTTTTTATGCATCTCAAGAGTTACGTTAAAAGCAACATGTTTTCGTTGGAACAATGTAATAAAAACTATCATTTAACAAAAAATAACCTAAGTAAAACACAAATACAACAAACTTGTTGCATATATGAGGGGAAATGCGGCTATTTTGGTTACAATGTGGATGTGACAATGTTACTGCAATACTTAGGAAATAAATTGATAGTTATATTAGAGTTGTATGTACCAAATTATAACCCATGTGTGCTATTCGGGTAACCAACCAAGCAACTTTAAAGCAGACAGACTCCTACTAAATTTTAGTTTAACAGACCCAAAAATTGGCAGGCTTCATCCTGTATGACAGTACATTTTTTCCTCATTTTTATGATGTTGAAAAGTGTGTAAAAGAGACGAAAGAAATTACCTAGCAAAACTAATTTTTTTTTTCAAATAATCTCGAAATGTCAAAAAAAAAAAGCTGCCAGCAGCTGAAAAATGTGTTTTGAATACATTTTTAATGCATTTTCTTGTATGTGTCTACATTAGGCGTGTTTTTTCAGCTTCGATCTCAGCAAAGCAAAGTAAAGTAGGATTTTCAGCACGCGATTACAACAACCACTGTAAGTCTCGAAGTGTCAAGTAGAGCGTAGTTATTGTAATTGTCTGCTGAAAATCCTACTATACTTTGCTTTGCTGAGATCGAAGCTCAAAAAGCAGGCCTATTAATGAAGTTGTTGTTGTTGCACTCACT
Source organism: Cheilosia impressa (assembly GCA_948293265.1). NCBI lineage: Eukaryota > Metazoa > Arthropoda > Insecta > Diptera > Syrphidae > Cheilosia > Cheilosia impressa. Next base: position 1,673,275 of record OX411882.1, read on the forward strand.
CCTATTGGGAATTTTTGTTCTAATTTTTAGCACTGCCCTAGTTCCATTTTAAAAGCAGAAAAAAAATGCAAAACAAATGTAGTGTCACACGGGCTTAAGAATCTGAATACAGTTTAGGGAACATGTCTTTGTTTGACAAGTTGAAATTAATTTGACAGAGAAATAAAATACGTAAATAGTGTTTTAGTGCAAATGGCTTAATATCCTCTTATTTTATATGAAGTTTGACAAAGCGCTAGATTTCCAGTAGTCAGTTTAACGCGGCCATTTTCTCAACTACATTTGTGAGCTATACTTCAACAATTACCGTCAACTGAAATATTATCACGTAGATTAATGTAAACCATACGAAATAGAGTCAAATGCTACCAAACTGCTGTCAAATTGAGGAAACTAGAAATCCGAACGCTCCCTTTGCCAAGTCGTTAAAAATATGATTCGATTGGAAATACCGATATTTGGTTGACCTAAGGTGTCAGTCATGATTTCACAGGGCGCACTCTGCTAATTTAATTCAAAATTGTTCTTTACCTTTTGTCATAAAATACCAATCGAGTCCATTAGAGACTGTCGCTTATAACTGGCGAGTGACAACTTTTGTCTGCAGTACACCGAAGGTTACAGGTTAGCTCATAAATCTTGGCGCAGTCAATGGGTACGTAGGACATCTTTTTGTGGGAATTTAATTCTTGCAGTGAATATGGAGACATTTAAGACACCTTCGACTAGAAAAGACATCTTAAAATGTAATTTTTTCAGATTTTTTTGAAAGTAAAAGCTGAAAAAAGAAAACATTCAACAATCAACATCTCACTATTCAAACGCAAGTCCAAAAAATGTCCTTTTCCTCGATGGCTTATGTTAGTAGGCGTTAGTATAGTTATAGATAGTTAGTTAGTAGGCGGTTAACCCAAATCCTATCTTAAGAACCTGAACAAGGTCCAGAGAATTGCTTGCTTGGGTATAACAGGCGCAATAAAATCCACACCGCAACTAGGTCTGGAAATGCTTTTAAACCTGCAACCCATTGAGCTATTCACTAAGAACGTGGCAACCAAAGCCGATCTCAGATTAAGAGAGAACAAAAATTGGAAGCCTGGTAACTGCGGACACTCAAGCATAATAGAAATCTTTGATCGAAAGGGACTCATGTCACTTACTGATTACGAGAAACCCAGATATGACTTCGAGAAAAATTTCAGAACCACTATACCCAAAAGACAGGACTGTAACTCACCCCAGTACCATCAGTAGAGGTATATGCGTCTATACGGATGGTTTAAAAACAGAAAATGGTACACGAGCCGGCGTATTCTCAGAAAGACTTGCTATTAACCAGTCGTCTCCAAGCTGAGATCTATGCGGTTAAGAAAGCAGCACAGATTGCCAACCAGCAAGGAAATAACCATCTGTGTGGACAGTCAAGCAGCACTCAAAGCAATTCCAACCTTGTTAATGCGAAATGTGTTACAGATTGCCACTTGGCACTTAGGGCTATACGTCATCACTCACTTTTACTCTGCTGGGTTCCTGGACACGTTGGGGTGGAAGGGAACGAAAAAGCGGATGAATTGGCCAGATACGGCTCTGATTTGAACCCTCAACTTGCGGACGGAGAGGTGCTACCGCCTTTCAACACTGCTAAGACTTTTATTGACGGCGTCACCACACAACTGGCTAAGGAACAATGGAGCAACACCATCGGTGGCGTCATAACCCGTAGTCTGTGGCCTGTGGTTGACACCAAAAGATCAAAGCTCCTGGTCTCTTTTAATAGAAGTCAAATCCGGTTCTAACCGGACACTGCACCATAGGAAACATGGCTTAAAGGCTAGGACTTGTTGCAAATGACTTCTGCGGACGAAGAGGAAATAGATCCCGTGGAACATCTTCTATGCCACTGGCCAGCTTTACAAGAACGCCGCTCATCCTGTATGGGAGCAAGGTTCTTCGAAAGTTTGGACGACTTGGCTGGGGTACCTCTATCAGACATTAAACTATTCCTTAACAGATCCAAGTGGTTTCGTTAGCCACATGTCCTTGCATGTACAAACAGGGTACTCACAATGGGCCTTCACGGCTTCCGAGTGAAAATTTGCATCAGATGCAAAACTGCCCTCCCAACCTAACCTACTAAATCCTTGATGATTTTTGTCTCCATTGCTACGGGTGTGTTCACAAGCTGTCCCATTCTGAAGAGGTGGTGGAAAATACCAAAATCCCCTCAAAATAAATTTTATTCAAACCCTTTTCATAAACCAACTGCTTTCCCCACTAGTAGTTTTGTCATTCTTTTTAGCAAATTCTTGAACCAAACGCCACACAGTTAGTTCAGTAGCTTTCTTTAAACCAATCCTTGTGTATATTTATTATATCGCTGCACAAACAGTACATCGTAGAGACACAACGCCATTACTGCATCATCATGTCTTATTACTTGTATTATAATGCACAATGGTGCCCGCTGCATCGGCATCTCCTAAATAACAACACCCCCATCTAAGCACCTTTAATCCTGGCTGTCCTCTACTCCCGCCGTTATATAAAGCATATTTTGTCCGACTTTCGCAAGCGTGTAATTTTTCATCGGTTAATGTGTATTTTACTCCTCCGACGACAGGCCACGGGCACACACCAACGGAACGAATGGAATCGCCCTCGCGTAGCAACTCCTGATTTATTATCTCTTTCCGAGGATCGATTCCTGTGTACGCCGTATGCATCAGAGTCAGAGCCCGTAGATGCGTTACAAACAACGGATTGGTGTGCTGCGAAAACCTTGGACTTCGTCTTCTTTTCACCGAATCAGTTCTATTTTTTGCTGTTTGAGGGTCAACGGTCGAGGTTGAGGGGATTGGCGAGGGGGGATGCAATATACGTGCGCAATGTTGTTGCCACCATCGCATGCAACATCGAACATCATCAAATTGAAATTTACGGACAGCAGATGTGCCTCCATTGTTGTTTTCGCTGGCTTGGTGCGCCAAGGGGGGAAGGTTGTTATTTGAAATGGTGGCCGAGCGAACGCATTCGTATATGCACCACACCATGGCATCGGGGCAGCCATTGCCGCCCACATCCGTTCATCCGGTTTGTCCATCGATATCGATTTGTGCCAAGTGATGGAATAATGAAGATAGTTTGCTGCTTCTCTGCGCCTGGTATCGTACGTACGGGCCATAATGATGATTGCTTTTTCTGGATGGAATCCATTCGAATGGAATTGGATTAAAATTGAATGGGTCCGTGCCGTGCGTCGTCGTCGAGAGCATGCTGCACATTGCATATGCGGTCGGGGTTTCTACTGTTGCAGCCGATGGCACCGATGTTGATGCTGGGCCGGCCTCCTCCTCTCATCAATATTTAACTGAGTGTGAGCTTTTTTCGGAACATATTTTCAGGTGGGTGGCAAATCTTCTTCCATCAGCCAGGCGCCTACCTACCGTACCAGCTCCTGATCCTTATAAGCAAGGGTGTGTCTGTGAAGTGAACTAATTGTTACATTTGCCACAAGTGGGTCGGTTTTTATTTGCTCGAGGGCGTTTTAATTGGTCCATTGATTGCTTCAGACGGGGCGACTGCATAAGGTCGCACTCTTCTGTTGATAGTGTGACACTAGGTCATCGGCTTGTCCGCAAAATTAAAATTAAAAATTAATTGAATGCGGAATGAGTCCGGAGCGTTGTTGCAGGGATAATCGAAAATTGATTCGCGTATAGTAAGCCATAAATGCCGTAAACGCCATCTGTTGGGTAGTTGCAGCATGATTAAGTTATGCGATAACAGTGTCGAGTTCACGGTTCGTCCTTGTATGCCGTGTGATGTGAGATGGCTTAATGCGGCCGGGCATCGTCACAAAGGCGAAAAGGATGAAATTGAGTTACACATTGCAGTACGAATTATTTCTTTATGATTTTTAATTGCATTGAAAAAGTTATGGGTGCACTTTTTAAGTTAAATTGAATCGATGGGGGTAGAGACTTGCCGCCTGAGCGAAATGAGACTCTTTTGTTCAATTAAGTGAGGAATTTCCATGGAACTCTCTTTGAAATGTTTTCCAAGACGACGAGAGTGCCTAGGGATGAGTTGGTTGCTGCCACGCCTACTTTTTGGGGGCGTTTTTGAACACAATATATTTTTTTCCGGACTTCGCTTTCTTTAACTTGGTGTCTTTCGAACAATTCTTAACCAAAAGAAAGAGGGAACAATGCGTTTGGAAGCCAAAGCTTTTCTAAATATTTTAAGCTGTCAATCAAGCTACATAATTTATTTTGCCACACAACTTTGTACTTTACAGTCGACAACAAGTCTTTTATGTTAAAAAGTTCAGCCTGCGCGTGTTTAAGTTCGCAGAGCTCGAAAAGTAATCGCTCGAATGACTTTAAATTGTGACAAAAGGTTGCATTCAAATTGGCGTGTATTTTTGTAGTAAATTTAAATCTATAAAGGGGCGTGGCACCTCCCGTACGCCAAAGTTATTAAAACACTACATCAATATTCAATATATTATTTTGAGCAGCACGGTGTGCGTATTCTAATTCATTTTGTTGACAATGACAATGACAAGGCCAAAAGGTATTCAAAACCTTGGACCTTAGCAATCCTTAAGCAATTTGTGAAGCAAGGCAAGTCATAATTAAAAGTGCACGCATTATTAGATGAAGGGCAGGTTTCGGAGCTTACACAGATATTTGTATTGGGATGTTTGCATTACTTCGTTTTTAAAGTTCTATCGAAATCGAAACTTAGGTTTTCGAGATATGAGCAGTTTTTAAAATTAGCGTTTTGGGTGATTCCAATTGAAAATTAAGGAGGCAATGATTTTGGAAACATAAATTTTACTCTAAGTTTGCATTTTGGTCAAAATCGTAAATGCCGTTCTCAGGTAAACTGAAGAAAACAAAATTTTTCAAAAATTACTTCTTTCAAAAATCCATTTTGCGATAATATTGAGAAAAACCTTGTTTGCCATTAAATTAGAATTGACCATATTACCTCAGAAATTAATTTTTGTTACAATCGTATGATCCGTTTTCGGGATATGTCCAAATTTCAAAAGTACCGTTATTCGATTTTTTAGCGGAAAACTGAGTACGCAGTTATGTTAGCCTCATCTACTTAAGCTTAAATATCAATTTTAGTGGAAATCGTTGGAGCCGTTTTCGAAAAAATCAAACTGGTATGAAAATTTTGTATGGGAAGTACCACTAATATTAAGGTTAACGTGCAAAACAAAAACGGCCCCCAACTGTAAGCTCCTAAACTCAAAATCCGAAGTTTTAACGAAATCGGGATCGCTGTTAAGGTTATAGGCCTCGGGACATACAGACAGACAGACGGACAGAATTTTGCCATTGCCATTTTGTTATTAAGACCAGCTTAAGGATATTTAGAGGAACACTTAAGAAACCTTAAGAAAAGCCTTAGTCTTGAAATTGGGAGAATCGGGACTTGTTTTGCCGGCTGCTAGCATTTAACATAATGTGGCTGGGATTGTTTTTCATGCAAAAAATTTGTCAAAACACTATATTTTGACATTTGACATTTATGACAGCTTTCGACTTGAAATTTTGAGAATCTGTACTTATTTTGCTGCTGGAAGTATCTTGCATAAAGTGGGCGGGATTATACCAATGGGCGTGGCAGCTTCGATACAAAAAAAAAAAGAACATTCCAAATGCTATTTCTCGACAATCATGGGAGATGTTCTTTATCGGAACAAAGTGCTTTCCTAACTGTGGACGGGATTTAAAAATGGGGCGTGGTACTTCTTCTACAAAATATAGTATGCCCACCATTGTACACTACTTAAGGCTGGTACGCTGTTCGAGTGAAGCGAAATTTTCACTCCTCTCCAAAAAGTGCTGTGAAATCGAAAGTAAAATATTTTCTTTGACATTTTTCGTGGAGAAATTTATGCAGGGTGACTGAGCTAAAATGTTTTTTTTTGTTTGTGGGAGTTCAAGGAGATCTTATAAAATAAAAAATGCGTCAATATTCAACTTTTACACTTCTTTTCTAATAAAAAAAAAAACAGTTTGAGGAAACAAATTGAGAACTTCACTTTTTGTCAATCAAGCGATGCAGTCAAATGTATTGGCATTGGAAGATAGTTAAGTTAATGCAATGCAACCAAATTCTGAAACCAGTGTGGACCTACGGACACCAGTTGTGGGCATGACCACACCAAACGAATTTAAAAACAAATGTAGGCCTTTCAAAATTTATTACAAAGACACGTAGTCAATGCCCCTTGGTATACAGATAACACTGATCTACATAGAGATCACAATATTAAAATGGTTAAAAATGAGTTTAAACTAGTTGCTTAAGTGCACAGAAATAGGCTTCTGAATCTCAACCACGGTAGCTTAGAAACATCAGACAATATAAGGAGGTAAAGGCGGGTAAAACCACTTGATCTATAAAAGTTACCTAAGGCAAGGAAATTCCGTATTATTTTCTAACAGAAAAGTTCAGAAATTCCAAAAAACCAGTGATTTTTCTTTACAAATTTTCACGGAAGGTATCTTAGATCGGTGCCCCCCTTGAAGCATCTCTTACTTAGATCTGGAATGCCTTTCGATGATTTTCCCTTTCACTGAACCTCCAAACACAAAAACAAAATGTTTTGTTTATTGTTCATAACAATTTTAATTAACAGTGCGTGGAAATTGTACATAATTTTCGAAGATCCGGTTATTCATCTTTTGACTTTTTACTAAAATCTTTCCACAGCTATTTCTCTTCAATTTTTATTGTTCGTCGCGTTAATTTTTTGACATTTCAGCGTGAAAAATGATTTAAAGTAAAGCTGAGTAGAAAAATATTGTTGAGGCACCCTGTTTATGAAAAAAGTCATCCATGCCATTAAAATTTTGTACACCTAACTGTTATAAGTGCGGAAAACTTAATATTCTCTGAAATTTCTAAACCGTTTTGCTTGAAATCATTTTTCACGCTGAAATGTCAAAAAATTAACGCGACGGACATTAAAAATTAAAGAGAAATAGCTGTGGAGAGATTTTAGTACCGCCACCTACAGCTCAGTTTTTAAAGCGCTATTTTTCACTCGAACTGCGTACTGCCTAGTGGAATTTTCATGTGGAAAGTTCATTTTGACATTTCGCAGTGAAGAATTTGTGTGGAAAATTGGATTTCACGTGATCTGCGGAACAGCCTTTAGCTGTTCAAAGCATGAACAAATGTGTTCAAATTCATATAGACTAACCTCGGATCTGCCTAAGCTAACGTCCTCTCTCAAGGACATCCACCAAATTTGCCTTCAAAAATGTGGACAATCAACAAACAAGATGTACACCTACACAACCTCATTTCCCGTTTCACTGGGTATGAGTTTGTTGTCCCCTTGTCAAATAAACTCACCAAATGACACTGACACCTATTACAAACACAAGAAAAAAAGCCAACCTCCTCCCCACTGACTCTTAAAACAAATACATCTGCTTTGGGACTGAACTTACATTCCACTCGTAGTTATGGGCAGCCATTTAATTAAATTCGCCAGAGATAACGTTTAACTTCTCACATGCAACATTCATACGCATTAAAAGCTCGCGCGCAAGTTTATAAGCAAACGAATAAACAACGAAAAACATTCGTTTAACATTAATTGCAATTAAATTTTAAATATGCCCAATTTAACTTGTGTTTATTTTTTATGTATTTTTTCTGTTTAATTTAAAACACACTTTTGAGTGAGCGCGCACAGCGGCGAGTGTTGTGTTAATAGTGAAATCTGAAATGCCGTATGTCCACTTGCACGACAAATGCGAGTATGTGCCTGTGTGTGTGTGCAATGCGTCCTTTTTTTTTTTTTTATCTAGACAATTGTGCAAACTGCCTGCTTGTACACATCAAACTGGCATGACTTTCATTAATTGTTAATTTTATAGGCGATGGCGAATGAAATGTCACGGGGATTGTGTGGGTATTATTTTTATATTTTTTTTTGCCCCCCTGTGACGGAAAACGTTAAATGCTCGCATTTGTGTTATTTAAAATTGATTAATTTCATAAAGTCCTGGCATTGTGGGATTTTGTGTAGAGCAACATGTGTGCGGCGGGTATTTGCTTAATTTTCCATTGAAAAGCGGGCGGGTGTTAAGTGGCATTAGTACATTTGTCACCGGCAAATCGTTAACGATAATAAATCTATTATGGAAAGGCCTCGAGCGAAGTGACAAAGGATAATAAAGAAGCGGCCTATATGCGAATAATTATCTTGAATTTATTCCTCATATGTCAGAGTGTATAGGTGGTGCAAATCCTTCCTGAAAAGGCCCATAAATCTGTCAAAAGGAACCGAACAACGAACACTCCCAGCACTGAATAACAAAGAAGGTCTAAAATATGTGAGTCAGCGGTGGTTTCTGGTTTGTGGGAGGGGGCGACAATGCATGGGGGTCGTCTGATGTGGGGGAAGTTCCAAATATGGATTTGAAGACTTGCTGTAGGGGGGCAATTTTTTCAGGCGATTTTATGGAGCCATGTCTAGTTTTGGCCTATTAGCCAAATGAAAAAGGGACGCACAAGCTTGACAGATCAGAACGAACGTCAAAATAGACTTTATCCCTACAACCTAAAAGGACAACCTACACTGTCCCCACAACCGTTTAAGAGGTTATGCCTTATGCAGCATTAAATTTCAAAGTTCAAAAGTCACTTTTGTCGGTTCAAAATGTCCGCTTAATTGCAACTGGTATAAAACGAATGGTATTAACGGTATTAAGCGAGAATACCCCCACCGCAACGACCTAATGACCGAAAACTATTCCCACTCAGCAGCAGATATTATTTATAATCCGCTCAACAGCGACAGGTAACCTGTTATCCTTGTCCTGGTGTAATTCCATTGTTCAGCTGCTGTCAATGTCAGTGGGCCTACGCCAAACAGAAAGCATTTAAATAAAATTCGGACAAAACTTTTCCCCCGATTAAATAAAAAAATAGTCCTCGTGAAAAGTTTCCACTGAAAATCGCCACCCACACAGGGGTGTGCTAGGGGAAGTTTTTTTTCTTTTTTGTTTTTTAGTGAGCATCCCTGTTTTTCACCCACTCCACAGATATGTTATTGAGTGTGCAAATAAACAAGATCATAAATTACCACATTTTGCGTCCGCCGACGGCGGCACCAATGGCTGCGTTGGTCTTATCCTGTAGAAACACTGCCATTGAGCAGTGTTCACTACTTCACTGTGCGGCAAAATGCAATGCCACGCAGCAAGGACATCTATTCAGCACACGAACAGCACCCCAACTCGGCTGTGCTGCGGTGTTTGTCTACGTATGTATAGCTAACACCTTCCACAAGACTGGGCTTTATTTTTTCTTAAATTACTCTTCTTTTTTTTTTATCAGCTCACACACATAATGTTGTCCTGGGAAAGGGTTTGGTTGCTTTCATTTGGCTTCGCTGGTTCGCTGGTCAGAAATTCATAGAATTTTTCGGTGGATCTTAATGTCAATATTTTGCGAGGCTGCAAAGTGGGTCATGAAGCAAACGCGTTGAATGAATAAGTACTCGGTCAATCCTCTTGGTGGTGCGAGTACAAAGGGGGTGGTATCTGGTAGGCAATATTCGAAAGGGATTCATAGTTGCAGGCTTTGCACATTTGAATGATGGAAGGTTAGGTTGGTGGTTGTTGTTTGTTGGTTGTAGCAAAGGAGCAAAGCAGATGCAATCGGCGGTTTAGGGGGGTAGTTCAATTGTCAGCAAGGTATTTACAAGTTTGTTGAGGTGGCTTTAGAGGTTTACGTTAGAAACCCTGTGTTTGTACCTCGGGAATGGAGACGGAAGGAGTCCATTTTGATGGTTTAAATGTTAGTTACATCAAAATGGACTCGTGTTTGAATAGTTTTCAATTCTTTCGCATGTGGCACCTTTGATTTAGAGCCTTTTGAGGACAGCGAATGTCCATTCAAAGATAACTGCCCAGTTGGCCAAGTCTTCATAGTTTTTAAAAAACGCGACAACTTACAAATTTTGAGGCAGAATTTTTCAAAACGCTTCTGAGTAAAAGAGAAGAATAAAATGTTGGACACGTGTTTCATCAAATTTGGTCTGCACTCTCAAGGCTTCTTACTGAGGGGGCACTACCAGTTCAAAAGGTAACGGCCCAACCTCAAGGTTATCGCCTAAACGGAAAAAAGAAAAGAAAAGAAAGGTTTTTGAGGTTAGAATTGTATTAATTATTGGGTTCAGTACTGGCTTCGACCCAAAAAGGGTCTGGTCTTCATTTAAGCTGCAAACTCCACTCTCTAGAGAGCGAACCTTTTGCATTGTTCGAAAGAATATGCGAAGGGGAAGCGCAAGAAGCAAAGGCGTCTGTTAGCAAAGCTTAGAAAGATCTTGAGTCCGGCTTTGAAACTAGTTCTCCCTAAATTCGACAGTAAGGCGAAATATTTCAAATCAATGTCGGTTACAGGTCGCACTGCCAAACAGATTTACCGATGAACTGACTCTTCAAGCTTCAGCTCTCGAGTTAAGCTCTAATCGGGTCTTTCGAATACTGATCAGTACATTCGCTTGTCGAAACTCGTTTGTTGCCCCTAATTGAGAGATATGGTGACACTGCTGGCGACATTTTATTTCTGCAATGGGTTTGAATTAAGGACGACCGTCGTTCGGCAAACTTGCGAGAGCGAAACGTTTGTCAGATGTGGGGGCGAAAGATTATCACTAAGCTTAATGAAAAGGGCTAAGAAGATCTTCGAACCCCAGCCGCCAGGTTCGAGACGACAAGGACGACCGAACCTCGGTTTCAAAGACCAAGCCATCGCGGATGCCAGAGCGCTTGGTCTGGATAACTGGAAGCAGCGTGCCCGGGATCGCAGAGGATGGAAGGCTGCAGTGTCTCAGGCAGGGACTCTCCACGGGTCGGGAGCCCGTTAAGTAAGTAAGTTAATAAAAAGGGCGGTATGAGTAGCTTTTTCGTTATCATGGAGAAGGTGTTAAAAATGTTTTGTCAGTCAGCAGAAACAACCCGCTAAAGCTGTTCCTAAAGTGATGTTAACAGGCCCAGAAGTTCTATGGACGTTCGAGTTCATAAAAGAAAAAAGAAACATGTTGCATTCACTTTTACATAGCAGAAGATGATAAACGAGGAAGATGAATTTAGGAGAGCACAGTCTAGAAAAAGAATTGCCGAACTTACCCGAACTTACTTACTCGCATTGAAGATCGAAGAAAACATAGGCTTCCGACCTTTGTTAAGCATTTTTTTCAAGTTCTCTTTACATCGTACGTACCAAGAGACCTTATAAAAAGAGAAAATTGTGCATGACGGTGTTTTGTATGAACAATTCCGCCACAAGTGATCCGCATTTTTGTTTACTGTGCGGCGATACGTCACAATATCAGAACAAATCACTTGACACTACACCAGAACGATCTAAATTGGATTTTTGTATCAGGATCTGTGCCGGAAAGAGACAAATTATGCAAAAAACAAGTAAAAGTGTTATCATCGGCCTGGCCGATGCTTTGATACCCTCCACTGCATACAAGTCATGCAAAATTGGTTTTGTGAGGGAGGTACCAGAACTACTTGACCGACATAGCAGGTTTTCAATACCAACCTAACGACGATAAAAAGAAGTTCTCTCACCAAATTTCATTCACCTACGTCAATTACTTTGGGCGCTATCGTGCTTTCAACAGAGAGAGAGGCATGGGTCCAATATTGGTTTTGTATGGGAGGTACCAGAACTACTTGACCGACATAGCCCATTTTCAATACCAACCTGACGCCGATAAAAAGAAGTCCTTTCACCAAATTTCATTCACCTACGTCAATTACTTTGGGCGCTATCGTGCTTTCAACAGACAGACAGACAGACAGACAGACAGACAGACAGACAGACAGACAGACAGACAGACAGACAGACAGACGGACATGGCTAAATCGATTCAGAATGTGATCCTGATTCATAATATATATACTTTATGAGGTCTCCGGTGACTCCTTCTTGGCGTTACAAATGTATGGGCAAAGTGAATATACCTTCCTGTGGAGGGTATAAAAAACAAAGGAGTCGAATAGAGGAAAACAAAATTTCAGGCTCAGCTTTGAACAATAGTGCGTGGAAGGAGAAAGGTCTCCACAATTAACAACGTTCATATTAAAAACTGTGCGGGAAATATTCTGATGCCTATATCCATTAAGGATGATTTTTAGGGGTCCCCTGAAGGAATGGCTATAGCCCCAGGAAGATGTGTAGGTATATAGTGTCTTCTGAGGGTTCTTTCCAAAACCCTGCGTTTTGTAATTCAAATGGAAAATTTATTTCGTGGTCAGGGGTCGGTACCTTGTTAGGCGAAAAATTTCAAACGAACTTTTTATTTCCGTGTCGTAGAGCTAGTCATTCTTTAGCGCCGTCTCAGAGAATGCCGATCCAGGTCTTTCGTATCTATATGGCGCTGGTTTTTTGACATCTCCACCCATGTACTTTTAATAAATAACAGAACTGCTATGTTAAGGCGGGCGATGATTTAGTGTCCACAAGCTGTGAAATTTTACAACGCAAGCAGGAAATCTTTGGTTAGGTTGAGTACTGTTCTGAGATTGTCACAACACATCAGGTGCCGTTCAGTTATAGGTTTTAACCGCCCAAAAATTCAATATCCCTGCAGAATTTAAGTCTCAATTTTGTTTAAGAATAAATAACCCGCTCTAAGTTCTTACCGGGGGGCTTTCTAGCACTCCGAGCAATTGTTCGAGATTTACAGAGGAGTTGGAAGATGTCCTCCGCGGCTTGTATGTCCTTACCGTCACAGTTGCTGCATATATCAGTTTTAGCTAAGCTTCATGACATGCTTCCCCAGAAGGCAATGCCCAGAAAGAAATCCCATCGATAACTTCAACTTTGTTCTGCTAAGATTGATCAATTTTGCAGACTTTTTCGTACTAAAATCAGGCCGGAGTGCCAGAACTACTGCCTGAGATACACAGCATTTGTCCAAAAGTCTCAGGGCCATCTGTAGATCGGGATTAGTGGTTAGTGTGTTGGACTACTAAGCAAGGGGTCTCAGGTTCGAGTCCCAAAAAAACCCAAATTCCAACCGGAGGTTTTTTCACTGCGCCACCTCTCGCGAATGTCTGACAAATATCCGAGAGTATAACTGTCATGAAAGAGCTTCTCAATTGGCCGTTTGGACTCGGCATAAAATTGTAGATCCCTTCCATTCGTCCCAAAAATGGAAAACTCACACAAAAATAATGGTTGTCGGAAGCTACGGACCTGTTACGCCAACTATTTATTTATTTCTTCACCATCTTGGATCTAAGGCCAAGAAAGCAACACAAAACCAATCTTCCTCAAAAGGTTCTCTTACCCACAATCGAAGTTTTCCATTTAACAAAAGGACATTTAAAAATTTCCTTTCACTGTTTTGTGTCTCCTTTTAGAGCGCCCCCAAAGTTGGTGTGGCCCTCTGCATGCCCTGAGACGGCCCTGGCCATTATGATCAATAGTAAAGGGTTTTCCAATAAGAGGTGTTATTTTGGTATTTAAAGAAAAATATCATGTTTTGAGATAAATTATCGGATGTTTAATTCACAATAAAGAGGAAGGTATGCCGTTAATAATGAAAAACAATATCAGCCAAATGTTCACCACGAGCCCGCATACAGGACCATATCCTTTCCATGATATTTTCCATAACCAAATCGCAAAGTGGTTGCCCTATGTCCTCGATAGCCTCACGTTGAGGATGGAGAGGCTTCTCAACAATAACTCTTGGGATTTCCAAGCCCCAAATGCCACAATTTTGCTTGTTGACGTAGCCACCGAGGTGGAAATGGGCCTCATCAGTCAAGATGATTTTTCGATGGAATTCCGGATCACCATTTTTGTAGTGAATTTTAATAATTTCAATGCGTTACTGAAGCGTGTATCGTTCCATTTTTAGTAATGGCGTAGTTTCTACTTGTCAAATGTCAAAGAATAAAAGCTTCAAAAGTGACATCTACCGAAATACCGGGTCATTCACAATAACACCTCTTATTGGAAAACCCTTACTCAGGCAAATCCCGGTAGCGGATCAATTTGCTAATAGTTCCTTGGGGAATCCGAACAGGTCCCCAGGTGATGTTGGTTTCTCTTGTCTCACTTAAACGTACAATACTCCATCTAAAATAGACTCGCCCTTCACAAGCGGGCTGTGGAATATTTACTCCCTCATGCAATCATTTCTGATTGATTCGCTGGCAAAACACCAGCACCCAGAACTGTTGCATTGACGAATTGTCCGCATCTGATTAGCATACCTGCTGTGCTCCACTATCATCCTGCAGGAGGCGTTCATTTGCACACAAATAACTTCTTGGAGCAACATCTTGCCCGCATGGATCTGGATCCTTGCCGATACGATCCATATCTGTGTTTGTCTCTTTGTTTTTTTCTTTCTGTGGTTTTATCTTTAACTGCCGCTTGTTGTCTGCAGGAATCGCATTTAATAAATAAAAACTTTATGAATTATTTATGAATTTTCGTTCGCTCAGATATTTATTATTCCCTTTGTGTTATGAATTATGCATGTTGGCTTGTTGGGGGGGACGCATGCACACTCGCATCCCTCGTCTATCCCCGTATAGACGAAAATAAAGTGTATCCTTCGATTTTCATTTACGCACGGCGCGTTCCCCGTTAAATTGGTATAAATAGACATGCGAATGGATAATCGTACTCGAAGTAATACAATTTTCCATTCAGCACCGGAACACAAGTAAGCCGACCACCGACCAACGACGACGCCCCTAATTCAAGTGCTGAATAATAATCCTCAACACAATAAGATTGCCCCGAGAAATATAGCCGTTTCATCGTTGCTCGTCCGTCGTCATCCCATCAATGATGTGCTTTTGTCCTTATCCCTGAAATTAACTTACGAAAATATTCCCCCGAAACAAAAAAACGGATTACAACGCAAGAGGGGGTGGTCAACTTCCATCAACGGTGGTGGCACAGGAGGGATTACTTGAACTTTTTTCTTTGTCATATTCCTGTGGCGTTCCCGTCGAGGGGAACCAGCAGGCAGCCAGAAAAAAAGTAATTAGCGCATTTAGTATTTTTTATGACGAAACATAATTGCGTACTTTTTTCTTGTTTTTTTTTTTCATTTTGTTGGTCCTTTCTTGGGAATAGGGTGGGCTTGAGTGCTCTTCGGCTCTCCGGCTCTCCGGCTCTCCGGGCTCTACTGCTCTGGCAGAGGGCATTTCAATTCGTAAAATTTATAATCCCCTGAAATGTTTTTAATCACATTCCTCTTCGGTTTAGGTGTCTTTTTGTTCCCGGCGAATTTACAGGGCTCTTTACGGCTCTACAGTGCGGGGGAGCGGTGTTTTCACACTTAAAAATAAGCTCGCCTTTTATGCATGCGCTAAGGTGGGCTGCAATTTTATAGCACGCGGTAAAAAATGTGATTCCCAATAATGCGTGGTGCCGGTGCCATTAGATGCTCAAGCTCATGGGGAGGGATTTATTTTTTTTTAAACAATTTCCCGACCATAAATGGGAGATTTGCAGTGACAGTGGGTACCTACAGTCTTGATTACTTCTTATTACACGAGCGTGTGCCGGAAGTATCCTACATCCAGGATTTTTACAGTTTTCCTTAAAATTACACGAGTAAGACAAGGAAAAAAAAAAAACAACCCGCGAACCTAGGTTTAATAAAAGCCAGCAGATTTATTGTTTTACCTGCCCGCATGTGGTTTTTATTTTATACCGGATTGTATTGGACATGACGGGATGCCTAAGTGGATTTTCTACGAAGGATTACCGACCGTTGTTGTATACATAGAACATAAAACAGGAATGACCAGGTGGTGATGGATGAGCTGGGATTTACCTATTTTTTTGAATTTTGAGCTATAAAATATAGAAAATGGGTTTAGTTTGGGTATCGCATCTGTGTGTGCCGTTGATTGTTGTGTTTGTGTTGTGTGTTCGGTAGCAGTGTATGTCTGGTTTGAATTTAATTTCATGGTCATTCAGTTTTACAGTCGTAAAGTTTTCTACTCCATTCTGCTCATTAGTTAAGCCTTAAATTGGGGTGAAGGGGATGTACCCTCCGATGACCTTGGAATCGTGAAATGGACATTTTAAATGTCCTGATGTTGATAGGGGAAGACCGTACCTAAGGTTAGTTATCGTTATCGTATCTCAGCCAACGTGCCGCTTGCAAGTAGACAGAGAGGCTGTGGATGGAGAGGCTGTTTGTTTGGCTCTCAGGGTCAGAGTGGTGTTGAACCTTCTAAAAGCTGTGAGACAAGTGATTCGTCTTTGCCAACTTCTTGTCTCTGTAGCATCAAATCCGATGATGAGATGGTCACCCTTCCTTTTGATTTTCCAGACTTCTAGCGGGGTAAGGCGAACCTTGAGTGGCGCCGCAAAATACCTACAGATGAATGTTGCCAAAGCACGTAAATGAACGTAAGTTGTAGTCTTTCAGTAATTTTATGTCGCCAGGGAGAGAGTTTAAAAATTTTGCTTAAGTCAGAGGAGTTTTGGAAAATTGCTGCAAAGTCTACGGATGCAGATGAACGTTGGTTGTCTGTCTTGTAGGGCGCTCTTGTGTCGCATTTTGGGGAATAACTTCGTTCAGCTCCTGGGAACATCAGCCTTCATGGAACTTTTTAAAAATACGTCAGCGACTAGTCCTTTATTTGCCAGAGACTGTAGCTTAGAGTCCGCCATTTTTGAACTAATGTGTACCTGAATTCGAGCCTCTGTTAATATGTAGGCAAGGGCCGAGCTCGATAGGCGCGAGGGCTTATCAAGTTCAGGTCCAACTTGTAGAAGTAGCTTTAGAATGAAGCACCTCTTTGTCCTTAATGGGTAACTGACTTGACCTTCCGTGCTGATGTTTCGATATTTAAAAGGTTGTCCCGCTATGAATGATATTTCCAAATTGACTGCGGCTAAACCAAGTTTCCTTTTCCCCAACTCAATTTCTATCCAGGACGTGATAGACAAGAACAAATTAAGGCGATACAATTGTTGGTCTTGTCACTCTAGCAATAAATAAATAAATAGTACGCGCAAAAGGTCTTGTGGCTTGCGGGACATAACCCAGCTTCGTTTGAGTGTGCGTTGGCATTTTTGGGATGAATTTTGGTGTTAGAATTCGAAACATACCAACTTTCCATCATTGATTTCATTATTTTGGAGTTTCCTTGCTGTTTTCTCGTCTCTTTCCGATTTCCTCATTTATTCGATACCTCAAACCTTTCTACAAACAATTTACGACTTTTTAAGGACCTTGTCAAAAGCATTTTTTTTTTGGTTTCCAAATTGCAAACAATTGAATGTAAAACGCCCCTAAAAAGTGGGCGTGTGAAACAATTTTGGGAGGCAAATTTCCTAGGATTCTTTTAAGAATTTGTTTCCGAGGGTTTTTGCTCTGTTTTGGTTGGCAAAAAAGGTCCTTTACTTATTTAGCTTGATGCAAGGCTTCGAATCTTAATCAGGTCTTGGAGTTTTCAAAACTTTCTGGTCCTCTTCTATTTCTCTATTCTGCTGAACTCTTCTTGTAAAGTGTGGTCCGCTGTCCCACGGAATGTTTACGGATCTATGAAGGTATCCATTGCCCAGAGAATCCGCTGCCTAAAAGTAGCTCGACCTAGAAGTTTGCACAAGTACTTTCTACTTTCGAGGGTTTGCTTAAGTTTTTGAATTTTTTCAAATATTGTTTTCAATTATTTCGAATATTATTTAAAGAAATTCAAAGACTCAAACTGTCCTCATTGGATTAAAAGACGAGTCACTCCATACTTCGAGTGATGAGCGAACAATTTTTAGGAACTTGTCTAGCAATTTACTTACCTTATTCCCATTATTTTCGAATTGAAAGCCAGCAACTATTGACAGATAAATGGAATAGTTGCAGCGAATTACTCGAAAGATCGATAGCACACTCGAACATTGGAACAGGCCTGATTGTCTACGCATTTTGGAAAAATCTTTCGCAGTTTTAGAGGAAATTCATCGCTAAGAGTAAAGTAAAATAAAAAACGCTCCTTGAAAAGGGGGCGTATCTAATAATTTTCTATGGCGAATTTGTACAAACTTTGCATGCACTTTCTTGTCGTTTTTGAAGAAATTTATTTAAAAATAAAAGTGTTATCATCGGCTGGCCGATGCTTTGATACCCTCCACTGCGTACAAGTCATGCAAAATACCAGAACTACTTGACCGACATAGCCCATTTTTAACACCAACCTAACGACGATAAAAAGAAGTCCTTACACAAAATTTCGTTCACCTACGTCAATTACTTTGGGCGCCATCGTGCTTTCAACAGACAGAGAGACACATGGGTCCAATATTGGTTTTGCATGGAAGGTACCAGAACTACTTGACCGACATAGCTCATTTTCAATACCCATCTGACGCCGATAAAAAGAAGTCCTTTCACCAAATTTCGTTCACCTACGTCAATTACTTTGAGCCCTACCGTGCTTGCAACAGACGGAGAGACACATGGGTCCAATATTGGTTTTGTATGGGAGGTACCAGAACTACTTGACCGACATAGCCCATTTTCAATAGCAACCTGACGGCGATAAAAAGATTCCTTTCACCAAATTTCATTTTCCTATGCAATTCCTTTGGGCGCTATCGTGCTTTCAACAGACAGACAGACAGACAGACGGACATGGCTAAATCGATTCAGAATGTGATCCTGATTCAGAATATATATACTTTATGAGGTCTCCGGTGACTCCTTCTTGGCGTTACAAATGTATTGGCAAAGTGAATATACCTTCCTCTGGAGGGTATAAAAATAGAACTTGATTCGAAATCGCCCCCAAAAAGTGGGCGTGTCAAACTATTTTTTAAAGCAATCGGTGAAAAGAGTTGGTAGCTTACCTTGGAATACGTTTCTTTGTAGTTTCGTCAAAGGAATTCATTTCAAAAAACTGAGTTTGATTCAAAATTGCCCCCAAAAAGTGGGCGTGCCAAACCCAAATTGTTAATAGATCTGCCTGCTTACTTTGGAACCTCTTTCTTGTTTTTTCTAAAGGAATTTGGTAGAAAATAGAATTTTATTCAAAACCGCCCCCAAAAAGTGGGTGTGTCAAACTGTTTTTTAACGCAATCGTCTAAGAGAGTAGCCTGCTTACTTTGGAACACCTTTTTTGTCGTTTCGTCAATGAAATTTAGTCCAAAAAATCTCATTTTACTCAAAATCGCCCCCAAAAAGTGAGCGTTCCAAACAATTTTCTGAGGCGTACATTAAGAGACTGCCTGCTTCTGAACCTATTCCTTGTAGTTCTTAAAGGAATTTATTCCAAAAAATTGAGTTTGATTCAAAATTGACAACAAAAAGTGGGCGTGTCAAACTATTTTCGAAGGCAACCGGCTAAGAGTGTTGGCAGCTTACTTTCATCAAAGAAATTGATTTTAAAAATTAAAATTTTACTCAAAATCGCCCCCAAAAAGTGAGCGTTCCAAACAATTTTCTTAGGCGTACATTAAGAGACTGCTTGCTTCTGAACCTATTCCTTGTAGTTCTTAAAGGAATTTATTCCAAAAAATTGAGTTTGATTCAAAATTGACAACAAAAAGTGGGCGTGTCAAACAATTTCCCAAGGCGTACGTTAAGAGAGCTGACAACATCCTAGTTCTTTTTGAAGGAATTTTTAAAAACATGTAATTTTATTAAAAAACGCCCCTAAAAAGTGGGCGTTTTAAAGCATTTTTTTAGAATATTACTAAGAAACCCTTTTTCTCCGTGAAATCACTTCAAAAAGGATGTTTTCAAAAGACGGCAGCACCAGTGGGCTGTTTCAATTTTTCATTGCCATTTGCTATATTAAACACACACATACCTCCATAAAAAATGCTCACCCAAACTTACCCATTTGTGTGTAAATTTGGACCTCCACTCAAGTGCCCAAAAAAAAAACAAATCAAATATGCCGCACATTCTTCGCATTTAATTTTGTCAACTCTACCGGTTTGGGTAGAATCCGTGAATTGTTATGAAAATTATTCCAACTGACATTTCGCAGCAACAAAACGTTTGTGTGATGTAAAATTTGTGTAAAAACAGAAATCCACCCAACCAGCCACAATCAAAACCAGCTCACATTTTCAATTTTGCAATTTTACAAACGAAACGCTCGTATCACAGGACGACAGGAGCAGTCCTCGATTAAATCGTGGAAAGAGGTTTGCTCGAGGAGCATTTTCATTCTCGTGGAATGTTTGCTTTAGTTTTCATTTCATTTTATTTTCTTTTCCTACGTCAGTAATATATATAAATGCTCTGCATGAAAATGGAGATAGAAAAATGCATTTCAGCTCCCATTTCGAATGACTGTGGGAATATTATATTTTTTTTTTTTAAATTTCCGCGCGTAATTTTAAAATGCACAAAAAATACACGAAAAGGGGGCAGAATGGGTATCCCATCCACGACCAGTGCGCTGTGGAACAAGAGGAGCAAATTGAAATTACAAACTTTTTGATGTTTTGTTCTTTATTGATTTGTTTAAAACGTCATCTTCTTTTTTTTTTCTTCGCATTTTTACCAAATATTGTTACACAACAAGTTTCCTAGTTTTTATTATTTTTTTACTGTTAAATATAAATTTTTAAAATACTTTTTAGTTCTCACATTTCTATATATATATAATTTTTGGCCAACTACCCGCAGTCATCACGACGCGCACCTCGGGGGTAGTTGGCTTAACCTTAGGACATGTCTATATGTATATATATATTTTTTTATATAAAGTATTTCCTGTTTTCTTTTTTAATACGAAAAAATATTTGTATCGGTTAATTGAATAAATTGTTTTATCGTTTTAATAATAGTAAAATGACATTTTTCATGTGAGAATCTCATTTGTTTTTATATATAATTTGGCAAATGTTTTTTTTTTTTAAATACATCTATATATGTATTGTATGTATTTGTATATCCTTATAGCTATCTATAGAAGTTGCTTCTCACCCGTGTGACGAGGTGGCAAAGTAAAATCGATGAACGAAGAACGTACTTACAAACTGTTTCTGGAAACCGAAAGGAAAGGGTGAATGATACAGTTGGTGTGGGAACTCAGGCGGAAAATGATGAGTTCTCTTTTTTACTTATTTACAGAGTAAGGCTTTTTGATATAGAAACTTTTGGTTCTGTTTAGAAGTTGAAAAAATGCGACAATAGATGCGGTTTCGTATTTTTACAATGCGCCTCGATTTAAAACTTTTTTATAACTTTGTGGCTTAAGAGTTACGTCTTATTTTCAGTATCAAAAAGTGTGTGTCAGTTGTGTGTGTCAGTTGACGTCTTACTTATACGTTAAAACTGTTGAATTGTGTTGCTACTGCTTACATTCTAGTCCTACTGTTTGGCGAACAATTTGGCGCGCTTGAGACGAGCTGCGTTCAAAGAAGAAGCGTCTGGTATGTACATTGGTCTTCCGCTTTGAATGAGTCTACATAAACACTTGCACTACACTAGATGGGGTAGCCTAATTTATACACATATGACATCGCCTGGCGATGAGCCCTTCTTGAGATCGTTGCCGTCTTCGAGACTGCACGTTTCCTTACCTTCAACCACCCGATACTCGATGAGCTCGTCATCGATCGCCTTGTCAGATGGTCACAACTGTTCGCGTCACATGAACACGTCTCCGCTGACGGGGCCGATTGCTTTCCTCGGTGTGGTTGGCACTCCATGGGGGCAGGTGGTGCCCTTGCCGTTGGACTCGTCCTCGAAGGTGACCATTTTCTCACGGGGTTTCATTAGTATTTGGGGCGGTGGCGGCGGAGGTGGGGCGCACAGGATCGTCTGGGCCTGCAGGCTGTGACTGGTGTTGCTCGTTTGGATTGGAGAGCGGCGCGGCGGTGGCAGAGCTAGGTCTCCGACGCCGGACAGGTTGAACTCGCTTATGCTGCGTGGCACAAAGTATTCCATGTGGTTTTCCGGTACTCCGGTGGAGCGGCGCACCGGGGTGTTGCGTTGAAATGCAGACGAACGTCGCGGCAGCGAGCTGTACTGCGTGAGGGTGTGCTGGGCAAACAGCGGATTCTGGTGATTGTTGGGCATGAGTTCGGTTTGACGCTGTCAGGACTTTGGCGTCACCGAGACTGACACCAGAGCCACATCATCGGAGGCGGGCAGAACGTGGTCCTGCACGCTGAACTTGCGCAGCCAGAGAATTATTTCGGTCTGTATCAGACTGAAGCACATGGCGACCACGGCCATTCCGATGAGGATGTAGCCCGAGGCTAGATAGAGGCTGAGGTTGCCGGTCGGAGCTAGGTCGCCGAAACCAATAGTCCCCAGAGATGTGAAGCAAAAGTAGAGCGACTCGAGGACGCTCCAGTTTTGCATTTTGTGGAAGAGGACCGCGCCCAGGGTGACGTAACAGATGAGCACCATGATGCATATGGAAATTGGCACGCTTGGCGAATTGGCCAGCTGATATGATGGCATCGTGTAGTGATGGATTTTGCCGGCTGTGTGATGGGTGAAGTGGTTGGTTGTCGTGGTCGCGGAGCCTTCTGACGGTGGAGTTTTGGTGCCGGCAGCGCCGCTGTTGTTTTTCGAGCGAGCCTTCCGAACGAGGCAGCGCATTGCTGACGACAGGCCCTCACCCATGGCGGAGAGGTACAGCAAGACGATGGGTATTCCGAACAGGGCGTAGATAAGGGCAGCAATGCGGCCCCACTGAGTGCGAGGCGAGACGCCACCGTAGCCTGGAAAGGGAGCGAAAATAGTTGCAAAGTTAGATGGTGATGCATAAAATTTAAAGAAGAAAACAAACGGGAAACAGGTGAAAAGAGGGACGGTACTTAGGAAACTAAATAATAAAATCGCATGGATCGAGGAAGAAATTGGGGAAAGGAAGGGTTTGACGCAAAAATTATTGGAGACGGAACCCCGAACCTTACCAGCTGTGTCAACATGGGATGCGGCGCAAAAACTTTGCGAAACCGACAACAGAAGCTGGGCGTACTTAAGGAATGGACAATAAAGCCTCAAGTTGCCAAAAATAAGAACGAGAAATCGATCAGAAGTCGAAGCAGTCTCCCTGGACCACTGAAAATGGAAAGCTTTAGACTGACAACATCGAAATTATCACTCATTTTCGAGATAAGGCAAAAACCCTTTTTTTCTAAATTGAAGTAAAAAACTTGTCAACTGAACAGGGCAAGTGCACTGCGGCGGCTTCCAACTTCGAAGTGAAGGACAACTTTCAGCCAACAAGAGTGCATTCTAAATTTTGCTGTCCTAAAACGATTACGTGCCCTAGAATTTTTGAATGGAAAATCCTTTTGAAAGATGTCGGGAAATTTCGAAAACTCGTTCTCACTAGTTCGCGCCTAATTTGTATTTAATTTAAAAGATGGATATACAATCCATATGACGTACACCCAGTGCTCCCAGATTGAGGTGAATCTCGGCAAGCACTTTGAAAACAAATGCAAAATGCACTTGAAGAAAGAAAAGGGGAAGACTAATGCCTTTGCTGATAAAAAAAGGGGAAAACAGTTTTCAAAGTTTGAGAATACTGCGTAAGCCGATGAAAATTGGAGACAGCAAAAAAAACAATTTAGCACCTGCGGCAACAGGTTTCCAGCACAGTGATACCAAATCATGGGTATTTCTCATTAAAATGTTCGCACCTTTCGCAACAAGAAATCGGGAGTTTTGATTGCTAAAATCTATTTTATTTCCTGTACCTATTTTACTACATATGAACAGCGATATGCCCATAAGAGCAAGAAGATTGGTGGCCGGCCATAAGCAACACGCTTTTTTGTAGCTCATACGCTTCTACTTGCAGGAAGTGAAATTACAAAAACCGCAATGTATAAAAATGGGTTTTGGGGGGACGGACTTAAACAGGTGTTTAAATTCATGTATCTCTGTCCGAGAGTTTACCTGTCCTGAAAGAGATTCGCAATTCAGCCGTTCGGGCTAAAATGAATGATCTGCATCAAATAATTATAGGTGCCTTCCTATAGTTTCGTCGAATAGGACGAAATAGAGAGTAGGGACCCAGAGTACGATCAAGAATAATTGTTGCTGGAACAACTGATGAAATATATTTAATTCATCGTGCTAGGTTTTGGGCTGCAGCTAAGCTCCTGCATGAAGAAAAAATCTCATCGAAAACTTAAAAGTTTAACAGAAGCGTTGGCTAGTTTTTTTTGTAACTGATTAAAAATATTATTTGAGTAGGTAAAAACAAGTTAAAGTCAGTGAAGTCAGAAAAAAAACAGCATTTCGATTAAGAACTCTTTCAAAAAGTAGGCGTGGCAATCAACGAAATAGTCTGCAGCCTTTACAGAGTCTTAAACTGCATTTACACCATCATGCCCACGCATTTTTTCACGAGACGGGACAGAGAGATCCGTTTTTCCGCAGTTAAAGCTAATAAAGGAGTAAGAATGAGATCACAAATGAGGCGCCTATTCATTCAATTCATCAATCAGTTATACGAAACAAATAAATAATTGTAAAGGGTGTTTTTGACATTTTGTGGTCAAATCTGGCAACTCTAACGTCATTTATGTTCAGTTTGGTTTGCCATTTCATCATGAACAGGTTGACAAATGAACAACGCTTGCAAATCGTGCAAATTTATTTCGAAAATAATGGTTCAGTTCGCGAAGTTTACCGCAAGCTCCGTTAATTTTATGGTCGACATAATCGTCCATCAGGGCAATTCGGTTAACCGTGGATCGTTTTCGCACTACGTTTACTCTATGTGATAATACGCATCCGCAGAGACGTCGAACAGTGCGCACCGAAGAAACAATTGCCGCTGCAGAGCAAAGTGTTGAAGAGGACCCGAATGAATCGATTCGCCACCAATTGGAGCTTTGTCCGACTATTTTGTTCCGAATTGGATGGCATGAATGTGGATGAGATGTGGTTCCAACAAGACGGCGCTACATGCCACACAGCGCACGTCACAATCGATTTATTGAAGGAAACATTCGCGCATAATTTCGCGGAATGGACCTGTCAATTGGCCACCAAGATCGTGTGATTTGACAACATTGGATTATTTTATAAGCCAACATTCGTGGCGTTATTGCCGACATACAGCCCCAAATGCTCGAAAAAGTGGTTGAAAATTGGACCTCTAGACTTGGCTTTATTCGAACCAGCCGCGGCGGTCACATGCCCGAAATCATATTTAAACATCAATGGCATAAAATTATCCTTCCAATAAAGCCAAACTGATGGACATTAAAACGATTTTCTTGTGTTTCATTTCAATTCGAAGTTCTATACCTCTAAAAAAAAAACCCTTTACGTTCCTCACTTAAGGAAGGCATTTTCTTTTATAGGAAAGCAAAATTTCGTAAGCCATTGCTGTAAAAATATCAACATGCATAGCTTTCCCATAATTCCTATCACGTAAACAAGATGGCCGACCAAAAAACGTGTCACGTGTAGGTAGTGCCGTCCCTTTCAGTCACACGGCTATTTAGTATTTAGCATTCCTTTAAGGAATGTGTGACCATGTAAATGAAGCATTAGAAAACAAAAATAAAAATAAAATAAATTGTAATGACGTCCGCTTTCATTCATTTCAGTAGTTTGCTGGAATTGACTGTTTAACCTCACTTTCGGAAATTAAAAAAAAATAAGTGTAAAAGCCCGATGGACGGTCAATTATGAGTTAAACTACGATTAAACTTACGACCGTACGACTAGTTTAAAATGACTGTATTAATATTTTGCCACTTTGAGGAAAAATATGCTGTTTTAGTCGGATGTTGGACAATTATCGTTGTAATAGCTGTGGCAATTCACTTCGATTTGAAGGCAACAAATAGTTTGGCAAAGACCTTATGTGACCAAAGAGACGGTGGTGCCGGTGCTACTCCAGGCGGTGCTGCTTCCAGTCGGAACCGCCCATGTCCATTCAGATTTTGCACAGATTGGGGAACTCACTGATTACCCTTAAAATCAGCTGTAATGAGTGCAGCTGAATGCCCGATAAGAGAATGTGGGAAAGCATCGTTTCAGTAGCTCACTGATACTGAAAATCAATCGCTTAGCGTCAACGTTTATATTGCGTGAGCAAGTTAAAGTCTTCCGATCGGGTTGTAGACAATCATCTAGTCTGCTATATGGAAGTACCACTCACCTTCAAGACACGCACTCATACTTCCAATTAAAATCGACGGAGACAGCTCTTTATGAAGTAATGCGAACCTAAGAAATATCTAAACAACCTTTAAGAATTCACACAAGTCCTCTTTTTAGACAAAGGAGGGCCTTTCAACAACTTACCGAAGCAATTTGAGACTCCCTTGCGGAATTAGGGATACAAAACCATCTGATTAACTAGGACTAGAATCACTCGGATAACCCTATTAGATAACCCTATTTCTGTCGACCTCTGTGTACAGTGCAATTTGAGGAAGGTTTCAATCCAACTAGAAATGATTGAAAATACAAATCCATAACTAGGTCAGAGCTAAGTATCGAGTAAACACCAAAACACTCGATCAAACCACTCTCTTTATCGTCCCGTGATTTTGGTACCTGGTCTTGTGCTTAAGGCGGAAGTACTTTCCACTCAGGAGGCTTGACGTCAAATCAAACTACCCACAAACCTAGTCCCGGGCCAAAAGATAGTCATACTTATACACATTCCACTGACGGCCGACTGCCATTGCCTCAGTCAATATAACCTCAATTTTTGGACATAGCAATGTTTATCGAAATGAACATCCTGATGAAGAGACCAGGCAAGGCTTAAATCGCCGCCTAAATATCTACAGCTCCCATGGGGAATGAGTTCACATAATTCTCTGGGCCAAAGGGTAAATGCGAAAATCTATAGAAACACAGTTTCAGACTGAAAATCCAATCGAGACTCGAATCTAAACTTCTTAGAAACATCAATTACAAAGCCTCGAAGCAGGTGACGCAACTAAGAAAGAAACTCTTCTCTATTGCAATCAACATCAAGCAGCGGGCTATAGGAAATAGTTTTAAGAAGCATAAACCTTCTAGACGCTTTAACAATCACGTCAAATGAGTTGTGCTAACAAACCGAACCAAACAGAGTTTTATTTGGGTTTTAAAGAACTTAAGTACGAAAATAAGGAGCAAAATTTATTTAATGGTAAAATGCATCTCCATTGGTCTTCTTTAATGTTTTCAACAGGGACTTTGTTAATTTGAACACATTTATTTTTTAACTGAGCAAATGGACTGTCATTTCTGTGGATTTTTTTCGCAATGGCTGAGTGGTGAATAGACGAATTATTATCGAGAATTCAACGACATTCACTTCTCATCGGCATTTGAACGAATGAAATAGTAAACTATGAAATAAACGTCTTCTTACGTGATAGGCTAGATGACAATGTGATATGATATCCACGGGTGTACACTGCGATCGTGCGACCAATACTGACATATGGCAGTGTAGTCTGGTGGTAAGCCGCCAACAAAGTGACCAATCTTAAGTCAATGACCAAAATACAAAGAATAGCTTGTATAGGATCAACCAGCGCAATGAGAACCACACCTACAGCTGGACTAGAGGCAATTCTTAACCTGACACCCCTAGACCTATACATGGAAGAATCTGCTGCTAAAAGTGCCTTAAGGATCAGTCAAACCAACATTTGGAACCCTTGCAATTTTGGGCATGCACAGATATTAGGCAAACTTCTGACTATATGTCTCCCAATCTGGACTTTGACATACCATTCACCTGCTCTCTCCCGAGTACAGAAGAATGGAATACAAATGAACCCACAACAAGAAAATCAATATCCATCTACACAGATGGTTCAAAGATGGACTGTGGAACCGGTGCCGGCATATTCCTCCATCAGACTACCTGATAGCAGTAGTGTCTTTCAGGCGGAGGTTTTGGCTATCGCTGAAGCGGCCCGTAAGGCGTCAATATTGGCAATACTCCGTAGCGATATTACCATCTTCATTGACAGTCAGGCGGCTATAAGAGCAGTTTCTGCTAATGAAATAAAATTCAAACCGCTGCCGCAAAGAGTTCAACGTTCTTTGCTCGCAGCATACCACAAATCTCTGCTGGGTCCCTGGGCACAGAGACAAAACCGGTAATGAGAGGGCGGATGAACTGGCGAGAAAGGGGTCCGTAATGGATCTTGACAGAGCACTTCAATCGATCAAGCCACCACTTTGCAATCTCAGGGAGCGAGTGGAGAGCAAAATTCGAATAAAAACCAACAGCAGGTGGAAAGAACTCACTACCTGTGAAATATCACGGAAGCTTTGCCCAGAATATAATAGAAGATCAACAGACTAATACAGTTTGACAGGACTTGATCGCTATCTAAGTTAGTAAAGGCTCTAACTGGTCATAACTTCCTTAGAAACCAAGCAATGAAACTAAATCTCAAAGATGACGATATATGTAGAGGCTGCGGAGACGTGGAGGTCCACGAGGATACACCTCACTTGCTCTGAGGAACACAACGCTTGGAAGCTATTTCTTCCATGACTTACAAGAACTCTCTGATATCTCACTGTCTGATCTTTACAGGTTTTTGAGGACCATCCCTATGGATGGCGTCTATTAACCACTAGGATAGGGGATGAAGAACACCGATGCCACATAACGGTTGACCCCAACAGGGGCATCTCAAAGGGTCCACGAGGACCTAAGTGGGGTAGCGCAGGGTTCTCCCTGCTCTGCCCACCCGTTTACCTAACCTAGCCTAAGCTATGAAACGCCCGCTTCCTAAATTCTATTGCATACTATCCGTCGTTCTTATTTTCAATGAAAATCGACCCATAGCAAGCTACGGAATATTGCTCACGTAGTCGCGGTCTTAGGGGCAATTTTTGCGACAATTTGTCTTTTACAATTCGTAGCTGAAACATCATTCCCCAATTACAAACTCCCTGGCAGTCTAATTGGGAAAAGCTTAAGAGAAGTACCAAATTAATTGAAAAGTGTTGCCAGGGCAGGAAATAATTTCAGACTTTTAAAGGCAAGCAACTGCCACTCCAACTTTCACTAATAGCTCCATAAACTTCCAACCGCTTTATTATTCGCTGATAACTGTATACCACCCTCTGTGCTATTAATTGCCAATAGCAGAATTTCTCTGGCGAATTTCCCAGCTGTGAACTTTAGTAAATTAAAAGTCAAGACCAAAAATAAAGCGCAATGTCTCCCGGTCTCTCGTGGAATCGAAGCCCGACCAAAATACGGCGCTAAAAGCTTCGTTAAGTTTTATGCGATTGGCTATAACTGTTCCATTGAAAGACATTACATTTCGTGCGTGGCTGTGTGTACAAGCAAACGGTTTTGATGCGAAAACTCAATTGTTCCTGCTACCAATACCAACGTGGGGAAGGTCATACAGCGTACAGCGTACAGCAAACAGCAGAAAAGGAAGCATTGCGTGACTGGCATGTCACATTTATATGTATGCATTCGCCTAATGAGATGGTTATCTTCTTGTCGGATATTTTCAGCACTTTCCGGGTCTTGTTAAGTGCTTTTCCATACACATATAGAGGATGAGCCTCCAGCAGCTGACACTTGTCGTGTCCATTCCGTTTGACCCAGTTCGCTAAAAATCCCAATAAACCAATTACCTTTTATCGTTAATCTCTATATATAAGATACAATCTCCCATTAGTCGTCACTTAACAGAATTTTCATTAAAGCCGCGACCATGCACACACACAGCGAATGCAAATAATACTTTCATCTAAAACTGAACAATTTAATTAAACGTAATTACGGTGAACTACAAACCAGCAAATTGCTGTTTCCATTTATTATTGGCGCAGCATTTCCGGGCATAATTCCGTTTATTGGCGCAACCTACCGAAAGCCTCCAGCCAGAAAATGGCCCATCCAAATGGCCACATTTTGGCATATTATTAGTGAGATGGTCCCTCTCTCTGTGTTGATGTGCGTGATATCTATACGCCGAAGTTTACTCC
Organism: Cheilosia impressa; assembly: GCA_948293265.1. Taxonomy (NCBI): domain Eukaryota; kingdom Metazoa; phylum Arthropoda; class Insecta; order Diptera; family Syrphidae; genus Cheilosia; species Cheilosia impressa. The sequence goes on from OX411882.1 coordinate 1,703,243, forward strand.
ACAATCAATAAGCATAAATTTAGATTATATTAAATCATCATACAAAGCACCTACTTATGCACACATTCCTCGGGTCGGTGCCGGCTGCTGGACGAGAGACGACCGCTCTGCACCGGCTACTTCATTCCTCAAAAAAGACAAAATAAAGGAGCAACAATAATCGCATTCAATTCTCGGCTTAGCCACTCACTGGCTCACTTGCGCATTTATGGCCAACAGATTTATCGCGTCGTACATTTCCGGCTTTCATGTTGGACCATTTCCCCAGTTGTCCTTGTCGTTACTCGTGTATCGTGTTCCCAGGAAAAGAAAACACACCAGCAGAGCAAAAGGGAAAATGCGAATTCCGGCGCCCGCACGAGAAAAGGAAGCACCCACTCAAGGGTGTGCAAATTAAGCGTGGAAATAGTCCTCTTTAGACTCTTTAGAGGACATTGTGGCTTCGACATGTTGACAAATGCACAGAGCACACCATTGACACATATTCCAGTTGTGTATAGGGCCGGCGACAAGCGCAACTCACTCCCCGGCTGCCGTTTGAATTTCAATTAAGACAAGACGTAGTGAGCCTGAATGGAAAACGAGTCCCACAACACAGAGACGACAGTCATCATCATTAGAGATATCAAACGAACTACTAATACAACCAGCAAGACGACAGGCCAAGGAATCTTCATCAGTCTGTGCTTGAAAGGATGTCAGTCAGCAGAAACTCTGTCACACACACACATAGCTGGGTTCTACGCCTATGACATGACAAATCCTGTTCAGAAAAAAAAAGGAAGGCGCCTCCTTTGGGAGTGCGGGGCGCTTATTGTTATAATGGGATTGACGAGGACGAAAGACACACGAACGAACCGGGGAAGGATCGAAAATGATTGGACCGAATCCAGGAAGTTGTTATGTGATTAAAAATAACAGAATCGGAAAACGGATTTTGACAAAATGTCCTACAGAGGAACACACACAAAAAACAAACGAAAAATAAAGGAAACTAGAACGAGAGAGGACACTGATTGGATTTAATACTTACCAATGGTTGTTATTAGGGTGAGCGAGTAGAGAAAAGCCGAAGCGTATGACCATTTGTGTCCAGTGTGGAGCATCATCGGCACGCCGGGTTGTTGCACTTTCGATTGGCGCACAGCGCGCAGCAGAGTGTCCTGTAAGAGTGAACAGCAAATCGAGTTAATGTCAAAAAAAGAAAGAACAAGTTTTAGCTGTCAAGTTGATAATGTAATGAACGCCATCAAGTCATATTTTCAGCTGAAAAATGGCGACTCTAAGTGGATGAATGGATGTCGGAATAAATTAAGCTGCAGGAAGATGAGTTGACGTTTGTACTGCGTTGTGGCGAGGCAGCGAGCAGATGAAGGGTATTCAAAGAGTCGGCAGTGCTTTTGAGCGGTTTGGTGAGTGACGGCTTTAGTTGCGGTTGCAGAGTGGAAGGGGTTGGTTTTCAGAAATGCAGCCGACGGATTTCCTTAATGATATCAACAGTCTCAGTTAGGACGAACAGACTCGGGTCCATTGCGGTTTTTCAATAAAAAGAATTTTTTTACGGATCTTCTTTATAAGACGGGCACCGGCTCATACACCCGAAGTGGGTTATTGGTGCCGAAAAAAATTCGATTCGATTCAACTTTCTCTTATACAAAAAGCCAAAAGATTCCTTTGAAGCTTTGGAGTTTACAATTCGGACATGCTTAGTCTATAAACTCAAATTCGACATTGAAACTAAGTCCCAAACTGATCTAAGTAAGGTCCAACTGACGTCTGTCTTGTCGGCTGTCATATTGAAAACTCAAAGGGAGTTCATTCAAAGATGCTTGTAAGGAAAATCCTGTCTTGACTTTCCCCCCCAAAGTTGCTACATTTTATCGACAGAGTTTACATCACTGCCAGGAATCGGGAACGATTTCCAGACATTAGTGCATGCAACACGCTCCACTGACTCTTGCACATCAAAGAGCCATGAAATGCTGAACACTGTGTGCGGTTTTCCAATAAATATTGATTTACTACCATCCAAACAACCCCCGGAGAACAATCAAAGTACACCAAAAGCAAGATAAACAAAAAGGATCCCTCTCCAAGTGCATCGTTAAAGGAAAATAACAACATCAGCTTGCAAACGAACATCCAGAGCTGATAGAAGTGACGTTCTTTACCCCCTGAGCAGCAGGAGCAGCAATTTCCATAGACAATGTTTCGCTGAATGGGGTCATTTTAATCTACCCCCGATGGTATTTTTTGTAATAGGGGTAATTCCCAAGTTAACTCACCTGAAAATGTTGCACTTCTTGGGCAGCCAATCGCGTCCAATTCTCCTTGTACAAAATGTTCAAATCTTCAGTAATTGACCACAGTCGATCGACCGTCCTGCAAGAGAGATAAGAACAGAGGCGAACAAATTAGGGCGGGGGTAGCGTACAAATCTTTAATTCGGCTGAGAGTTAACTTTTATCACTTGTCTGTGTGTCTGTGTGTCCTTTGAGAATCAAGGTAAATAATAAAAACGCTTGTGTTTGTGTTTCTCTTTGCTGTTTGGGAGCATTCCTTGCGAGGGTAGTTTGAATGGAATGCGAAGCAAACAAACAAACTGAAGATCTAAATTCTTGACATTTATAAGGACCAAACGAATGAAAATAAATGGAAAAAAGGAAGCTGTGCTTTAGGTACGACAACAAGTCGACGACAGGAATTCATTAGAAACGGAAAACGTTTACCCAGAGCTATCCTTTGTGCAGCAACGAGGTGCGTATTTGTATTTCTCTGCTGGCAGTTTCCTTTCTCTGCCATAGCGGCACGTATTCTCAAAAAGACTGGTCCTTTCAGGAAGCATATACAAACATATATCCGCATCCAGTGCAAGCACAGCAGTAACAAAACACAAATTTAAAATCAACAGAGAGAACATAAAACAGAAAGCACAGTGATTGGTCAAGGAAGTTGTCCGAAAGCGGACACACAAAGAACTCCCACTTCACCTAGATGGCGAGCAGCAGCCACCAGCAACAGCTTCCTGCTTATCGAGCAGAGCAGCTCTGCGACGGATTCGAGAAAATAAAATTTAATGACACACACAACAAGCCAACAGCCACCATTCACCATCCACTCACCTTGATCTTATTTCAGCGTTCGCCAGCTCCGTCCTGGGATAGGGCTTCGATGCGGCCACAGCAGTTTCCAAGGAGCTGCTGTCATCGACTTCACCCTCGAGTGTTACGAAAATTATCGAACCCATTGCGGTGTACAGGAGTACCAATATTAGGACACCTATAAAAACCAAGAATAAATGAATGATAAAATTACGTTAATAGAATTACCCGAGGACCGGGCATTAGGCGGCATAAAAAAGCGAAAATCCGACAAAAGGAAAACGGAAATGAAAGCGATAACATTACAGGGGAATGGTGTCGCTTCGATACTCACTCATTTTGTTGCGAAATCTTCTCAACAAGGACAACAAAAAAAAAAAAAAAAAATCAGTGGACAGTTTTTAATTTTACAAGGAATTTCCTAATCACGTTGACAGGACGACGTGATTGCTGCTCGTAGATCTATCAATTTGAAATTGCGGACGCTGCTAAATATTCAATTAGAGGTATAAGAATTTATTTTCACGCTAGGTGCGAAGTGAATTTCGGTTGAGATTGTGCTTTTTCTACTTTCTGAAGGAATCTGTGCTGACAGTGATGGAAAATTTGATTGGCAGCCAGTTTGCGGTGTGTCCGTGGAATTCGCTTTTTGAAATTGCTCATTAAGGTACATTGAAGATTGAATTGGAACAGTTAGTTGAATTAAGAGGAGTACTTCGTGTTGGCTTGGTTGCGAAAAAGCCTTTTGGATGATGACACAACGCGGTGGAGGGTTGTTTACAGATTTCTGTTACTGAGCAGCGATTTCTTGGAGCGATATGAAGAGTTTAGCTGAAGTTTGTTTCTCTTCGAGTTTGATACGAAGGATATATAGGACATTAGGCTTGTTTTTTGAGCTTCGATCTCAGCAAAGCAAAGTAAAGTAGGATTTTCAGCACACTTATTACAACAACTACTGCTAGTCTCGAAGTGTCAAGTACTTTACTTTGCTTTGCTGAGATCGAAGCTCAAAAAAACAGGGCTATTGATAAAATACTGGCAAAAGTTGGGTTTCTGTACTCCAATTGGTAAGGACTGACCGGATCTTGGCACGGTTTACTCCTAGCCAGTCCACAAACCTAGTCACTCGATAGTCCGACCCTCTTACCGATTGAAAGAAAATTGACTTTGATACGTTTTTCTTCATTCACCCTTCATTCCGAGTGGCGTTTACGACGATTTAAAAAACGCCAATTTGAATTTTTACTTACGAGAGGCGTTTTTAAATCGTTGAACGCCATTTGTCACTGAACGTCATGTTGAACAGCGAACGTCATCCGAGAAACTTTACTGCCATTCTGTAAGGTACGCAACAAAAAACGACAAACGTCGTGAAAGTAAAACGCCACTCGGAAGGGTGAATATTTGCGATATTAACAAGCGCGTATTTGAGGCGAAATGTCATTTTTTTTGTCATTGACAGTGATTATTTTTTGAGTCCAACTTCAAAAGGCTAATCTACTACAAACAACTGTCCAGTTTTTCGAGCTTGACAAAAATTGTCACGAGGGATAAATGCAGTCCAAAGCTCTTTTGACATTTGCATTCAATTGGGCATGAGTTGACATCGAAAAGCGAAGAGCTGTCAAAGTGAATTTTGTACTCTGTTTGTGATGGAATTTCAGCCGACGTCACATAACTCAAGAATCTAGTTATCTTAAGTCGACTAGATTGGTCTGGATGAGATGTAACCTGAGCGCAAAAACTAGACTGGTCGCGAACGTCACTTTTTCTGCCTCAGCCTGAGAACTGTCAACTTAGTACCCAGTCACTAATTTCTTGACTAGATTCGTCAGTTACCCCTCCATAAACGTCAACTGAAAGAGCTGCTCATTTGACCGATTTCTCCCAATCAAAACCGAGATACATCTAGACAGAGAGCTGTCAGGCTTACAGCCGGGAACTACCCTATTGACACATGACCAAAATGTCAAAAACTCATCCGAAAATTAACTCTTTTGTTAAGTTATCTTTAAATGATTTCTTTATCCATTTTTCCTATATTTAAATCTTTTCAACAAATATTCTAAAACAAAGCCGTTTTTCAGCCAAATAAAATCTGTCTTTGTTATCAAGCTCTCTTTAGCTGTCATTTATTTTCCCATTTCACTCTGACGTTGTCCGAGTTTACCTTATGCCATCTTTAGTTTATTGGGCACATTCAATCGATTACATTCGCCTAGACTAGATGTACCTTGAACCCGAAAACTAGATTCGTCGGTAACGTCACTTTTTCTATTTCAGCCATATATTCGAAGTGTCAATTTAGTACTCCGTTACAAAACCCTTGACTAGATTTGTCAGTTACCCCTACTTAAACGTCAACTGAAGCAGCTGCTCATTTGACCGATTTCCCCCCATCAAAACCGAGATACATCTAGTCAAAGAGCTGTCAGACTTCAAACTAGAAACTAGAAACTTGAACGTCCCCAATTTCGCATGTTTTATGAACAGAAATTTCCTGTCTGTTAGAACTTAGACGCGTAACGAAAAACGAAACGCAAATAAATGTTTCAACGCAGCTGATCAACATCGGAACGAGTCACTGGTCGTATACGTCGACAAATTTCCGAAGAAATGCAAGCAATAATTAAATTTTCATCTGTACTACATTACCGACATACGAGTACCTATGTGAAGCTTTCGAGTTTAAATAGATGGCGTCACCAACAAAGCGAAAGATTTACTACCAAAACAATTGAGCGATTGCTGAATGCATAGCGGAAACGGATTATTCATTTTGCAAACGGCTAAAGTCATATGACATCACTTCCGTTAATGGAAGGAAAAATCCCATAAAATCCGTCGCAATCAGTTGCACAAGATAATATTTGCAGAATATCCCACAGACATTGGGTCTTGTGATTGAACTGTCATCGGCGTTTCAAAGTTAACACCGATGAATGGGAATTTTTTTGCTACTGTCAATATCTGTATAAAAGAATGAGCTTCATCTGAATTTGTGCAATCTGTCAAAAGTAGAAAGTAGATCTACGTTGCATAGCCTTTACTTGTATAAGTTGGCGAGTATTCTATTCACCTGTCAGTTGAATATGTTGACGCGACGGACTCAACGGATTCTAAATGATTCGATTGACGGAATAGGTTTGAATATAAGTGGATAGATAAGGTCGATAATGAAGTGAATGATTTACAAGTGACAATGTAAGCAAGAAATGGCGACACGCCAAATGGCCATGGGGCGTCACATCCTTTAGTGACGACAATTTCTCCCTCAGAGTGCTTAAAAAACACTTGCCAAAGTTGCTCTATACACCATCAATCAAACAGCCTATAAAAATAAACAAATTCGGCCAGTTTCGTCGGCTTGGAAATATTTCTTTTAGGTATTTTTCCATTAGATAGTTATTTTGAGAGTTATTTGCAATTCATGAGGAATACATATCAGCCGACTTTAAATAAATTCCTACAGCCGCATATTATGATTGAATGAATATTTACACAATGCCAGTGCCGGCGCACGTGCACGCTAAACATTCTACGGGCTATATTGCCGTAGCTTGAGCAAATATTTAAATGGAAAATAAATAGGCACCGGAGGGGCGAAAAAATTCTTTCTGAAGTTGCCTTCTGGTTATTGGTATACTCGCACCCGTCGCACGCCATGTGAGAAGACATAGACAACTTCTTAATTGAATGTGCGGATGTGATAATTTAACAACGAGTCTCAGAGGTCGGCGGCAGCCCTTAACAAGTAACAAGCCCCTTGTGGTGGCGGGGGAGTTTTGCGTCGAATAATTGAAAGTGGCAAGCTATTTGTGATTAGAAACATGTTAAGGTGTCAATTCTGGGTACCGTGTCTTTTGTGACGATCTCACAACCCCACTCCACCTAACCTAACCTAAGGTGTCAATTTGACAACAGCTACAGTGCAGGTGTTGGGGAGAGATTTGTGTGGCAGTAGAGGCTGTCTTTAAAGGAAAGAGTGTGTAGCAGACTTTCACTATATTGGCCAAGGTTTGGCGCACACTTTGGCTGTTACTAACGACAGAGCTTGTTAGAAAGAAGAGAGCTCTTTTGCCGTAGAAATATTTGTCAGTTATGACACAACACCTTGAAGTGGAATAGACAACAGACTGGTTAGTACTTTGCTATTAATACCTAGAGGGCGTTGCTCAAAACGAGCTCAATTGCTGGTCAGGCTGTCTTTTTCCTTTGGCTCAATGCCACCTAAGAACCCTTTATTTGGGACGTACAATTCGCATATTTTTGCTGAATTTGAAAGATCAAAAGACATGAACCCTTGGATTTTTGTCAGAGAGGTACCGCCATGGAGGAAACCTTGAGGTGGTGTAGTTTGTGTGTCTTCTTAAGTTGGAACCTTAAACCATTTGCTCAGTAGTACGGCACTCAAAAAGCTGACCCTTAATTTGGGATCTGAGGCACTGAAAAGCCCTCTCTATCTACAAACCACCTAGTGACAGTTAAGAGTGATTTTTGGACTACCGGTATCATTAGGTTCACTGTCATCGAACAATGCTTTACAAGGAACAAAACTTTTCAAGGCCTCGGACTTAATGTGAGGGTTTAGATCAAGGTCGAATCCAATTTTTTCGTATCTAATAGGACTGCAGGAAATCCATATTTCAGCAGGGGGCGTGGCACCTTCCGTACAACAAACGCACTAAGGAGTTTTTTGTATTGGTATCCAAAAAATTATATAGACCACAACATCTTGGCAGCTCTTGCTCCAATATTTGAAAGATTTATGTGCGAGGCACATCACGAAATGTGGGCGGAGTTGAACATTAGGGCGTGGCATCTAGTATACAAAAGAGAAAACATTGAAAACTTTATTTCCGGACACCCATGAGCTTAAGTTGTAAAATTTAGAACACTTATGTGAATTATAAGTAAAAAACCCTTTCCAGAATGTAGGCGTGGCACTTCACATACAACAAAGTCATAAAACAAACCTGTATCTTAGCTTTATTTGCACTTTTATCTTCCAAATTTGGCAAATAAATGTATTGAATAATTGAAATCATCTTATAATATGTCGGCAGCAGTGGGAAATGGGGCGTGGCACCTGCTGTATGACAAAAACACCGCAAATGTTATATATGGTTCAGGGTTCAAGCTAGGATGCTAAGAACGAATTAAGGACTTGGTGAAATGTTGTGCAAAATTTGCCTCAGAAAGCGCTGTAAATATTTGTCACTGAAAAAAATGTTAAAAGGGGAAGAAAATAATTAGAAGGGGCCCGAGCCAAAAAAGGGGTCTCCACAAAACAAAAAAAATTAGCAAAAGCATTTATTTATGTATAAGAAAAACAGTTTTTCATATTTTTGCATGCTTTTTCGTTCAATAAGGAATAACCCCCGTATTAATGAACAAATGTGCACAAGTTAGTTAGCTAGTAGACATCAGATAGCATACACAAATTTGATGTAACTTCCGAATAACGAGTTGAAAACTTTTCGCAGCGTTTATTAAGAAGGGGGTAAAACTTTACTTAAACTGAAAAAGGCGTCATTTCGATAATTTTTAAAAGAAGTTGGGCTTTTATAGGCTCAAAAAGGGATTGGAGACTCTGGCTCTGCGTGCAATGGTAAAATCCACACAGACACACTTGCTTCAGTTCCACAATCAACCTCTTTTAGACCGAACGAAATATCTCGCAGCCGTTTGAAGTCAGTTTCTTCAATTCATTATTCTGCCATCACAAGATGAGGTAAGCGTTGAATAACAAATCAATAAGTCCCAACAAAAGCAGATGATAAACAAAAATAAACACTACACCTACCGGACAAAAGGTACATTATGCGTGCGCCTTAAAAGAGCACAAACAGAGTATAAATGTCACTTGACGACGCCGGAACTTTGCCCCAACCCAATCTGTCACTCAATCAGTCAATAATAACAAAAATATCCAACAAAAAGGCAGAGTCCATCCCTCTTCGGCAACCGAAATAATAAAATAATCAAAACAACTCGTACCTTTTCTTCGCTGCCTGTCAGAAACATTAAAATGAGTGTAATGCGAAGCCACACTTTGATCAATACCTACCGTATCAATATTTCTGCCGCAAATATTTGTTAATTTGTTTATTACCGCCATTAAAATGGTTATAATTAAATGATAGTGTTCAACAAATTAATATGCGCGCAGTCCGAAGCAATGCAGTTTAATTTTTTTATTTAACCGCACAAAGTCCGTTTAATTGGCTTTTTCATTTCAATTAAGCTCAAAGTACTATAAGCATCCAAGATAAATATACGCACGCACATAACTTTGGTGAATATCATTATCACGCAGAGTTTAAATAAAAAGGACGATTTTTTTTATGTAAAACTATTAAAAATGTTTTTAATTATGTCAAAGCAAACATCAAGTGCATCTTTACTCTCTTTTGACATTTAAGTCTATTATTTGACGGGGGGCACTTAACATGACTCTCAATACTCGAGTACTCTCATGTGTGTGTGTGCATGTTGGGGGGGGGAGGAGCACACTATTTATAGACGGACATAGGAGTGTATTTGCCTGTGCAATTGCATCACAACTAATTGCGCTTACGTGTAAGGGATATTTGTGCGGGTAAACTGCTAAATTGAGGAAGTGTTTTAATTTAATACAAACTTTGCTGCACGAGTGGGAGTCGACACAGGATGTTGCTATCATTTTGATGGGTCTAGTCATGGGGTCCTTGAAGTGGTGAAGCCCAATTAGGGTTTTTTTTTTATTTAGTATGATGCAGGATGGGTCACGGGACACGGGCGCTGATGGGTATTTTGAAAATATCTTCCTTTTTTAATTTATTCGACCATCTGTCAAAAAGGGGAAAGTACGATTTACAAGTGCCAACAGCACAAGTCATGGATGTCAATAGCAAAAACATGAAATAACCCACTTAACAAACCGATACTATCCCCAACAAACAACAACAACGTTCTTCTAGATGAATAAATGGCGAAGGTCGCTTGTATTTTATTTCAAAGTAGAAGGACGCATTCGCTGATTTTTGTATTTTAAAGTAAGTTTAAAAGTTTGTAAGTTATAGTTATTTAAGTTGAAAAAATCCATGGAAAAGATTTTTCTTTGCGCAACAGTTGAAACTGTGACAAACTATGTATTTCAAGGCAACAAGAAGGTAAAGATCTAGGCTGTCGAGCTTTTGGAAGTAAATAAAATATTTTTTGACAGATAGGCTTGCTCACGAACGATAGATCGAAGGAATGAATGGGAATGTAAAACTATTGAAATGAAAGTTTGATATGGTCTGTCCGCCCTTACGAGCTGTCCGCAATGCGAGATTTTATTTTATTGTAAAAGATGAAGCAATTCTGTCCTTATATTGAAAGTTCCCTTCTTTAGCAACAAAAGCATTCCCGCAAATATGTACCTAAATCGTTTTCGAATTCGCATAAACTTTCTCTAGATGATCTTCCATAAGTTATGCTGGGATTCTCAGATGAGCTCGCTGGTGAAAGAAATACGAATCACCTGGCGTTATGGGCACCAAACTAACTACGATTATAGTTTTGGGCGATTCATCGGTCGGCACTCGCTTATCATATGAATATTCCATATGTCTCGCCTGGGATTCTCAGATGAACTTCCCGGCGAATGAAATGCGAATCAACTGGTGTAATGGATACAGAACTAACATATAATTTGCGCCGATTCTTCAATCGGCACTCGCCTTTCATATAAATATTCCACATGTCCCGCCCGGCTGAGAATTCCAGGCGAGACATATGTGATTCACAGAAGTGCTTTCCAGCGAACAAAATGCGAATCAACTTGTTTTCTGGGCACAAAACTAACCACAAATAGTTTGAGGCGATTCTTCAATCGGCACTTGCCTTTCATGTGAATATTTCGCATGGGATTCTCAGATGAACTTGCCGGCGAATGAAATGCGAAGCATATGGTTCTTTCAACCTTGTGCGGCAAATAATTAGCTGCTGGGGTTATAATTCGATTAACATCAAAAAATGTCCTCCTAAAGTTATAAAGATCTTAAAACATGTTCACGAATAGCAAACAAAAGGTATTGTTCCAATTTTTAGGGTTTAATACTCGCCCGGAAGATATTTACTATGGTGTTGAAAATGCGTTGCATAGAGCTGTATTTTATTCAAGAATGAGACGGTTTACATCAAATCTGAGTCTGACATCTCTTCTTCACTCGATTGTGAATTTCCCCTGATTACTTGAAGTCGGTGGCAGAAGGTCGGCAACAATGGAGGGTCCACTTGGTCAAAGATTAATGGGGCATTGGAAAATGAATCAGCGTTGCGAAATAAAAAACAATGACACGAAATAAACAACAAATTGAGAACGCAGCAAACTTCAAATTCGCGACACCAGAATTGACAATCTGTGCGAACTCGCCCTACAATTTAAATAAATCGCGGACTTTGAAAACTCTGGTTGAGCAAGTCTGAAAAGCTTGAAGTTCCAGTTCCAGTTTTAATTTGTCTAGATTTGTCACAGGAACAGTTTTTTTCAGTTGACGTTTATGGAAGAAGTTCTTGATTGACTTCAGTTGACAAAGGACCAACTGCAAACAAATTTGCTGGCCACTCCACTAAACCTAAATGGGACTCGAATTCTATAGAACAAATAAAACAAACTTACCGGTGGCAGATATACAGTGGGATTTGGGCGCCCGCTGGCACCCGCATAGTCCGGGATGATGGTCGCGTTGCTTTTCACTCTTCGCAGACGGGAAACACATTGATGGACTTGTCGGATTCTTCACGCTACTAACAAATGTAGACAACTGAATTGGCGGTGCCTTCTTATTCATAATCTGTCACTTTAGTCTCAGGCAGACTTGCTTGCTGTTTGCTCTTTTCTCTTGTGGGCTAATCCAACGCGCGTGCTTATACCATCAAACTCATTCACAGGATTGTGTCGCCACATACACGTCAGATTGAACTTGTCTCTTAAATCGATTCCTTCATGCAGTGTGCCCCGCTGAGTATACCCGCTTGGCGGATTAACCTCTCTTTTCTAATTTCCTCTACCATTTAGGGTCTATGGGAAATTACTGAAAGGGGGGGCCGAGCAAATGGGGGCGCCCCGTCGTCGTCGTCGTCCTGAGTGCTGTCACAATTAGCGAGATTCGATATTTAATCTTTGTTTCGTTTCCTTTCGTTTATATTTGTTTGGCGTGGTGTCGCCTCCTCGGTGCGAGATTTCATTCGCTCACTTTCATTTCGATTTCGATTTCAATTTTCCTATTTCGGGGTAAATAATTTATAATTTCCAGTCGGCATTCAGCGACCATAATTGAATTCGCATTCACGATATTCGCCTGCTGATGGTGGAAGCGGAAGTGTGCTGTTCGAGGCATCCGATGGAAATTACAGGAAACACTGAAAATGAAAATGACAGCGCGCAAAAGAGACGGCATTACAATCATTGAATTTTAAAGGAAATGTTTTATTTTCACTTGATATTTGAATTTATGTTTTGAAAGGAAAACACATCGTCCTCATTTTTGAGGAGGGTAGTGCATAAATATAGTAACTCTCTGGATTTGAATCCGAAAGTTTTATTGGCCGGCTCATCTTTGAGGGACCCGGAGAGGATAGTTTTGGTGTGAACGCTTTGCGGAAGGCAAACCAGCAGCAGTTGGATAATGTGTTGCATGAAAGTTTAATCAAAATAACGGATAAGGAGTCCTTGCATTAAAAATTCAATATATAAAATGTGGGGCGATTGCCGTTGTGTGGTATATGGCGGCACCCTTGCGGAATACCAATTGGGCAAAGTTCTTCTTCCACATATACATATAGATTTCGATTTAATCGGGTCCCCTTCTCCGGGCCACCGACACGTAAGATATCTTGTATTCGTTTTGTTCCCCACTCGGGTACCCACTACAAATCTTAAGCAAATGCGGTGAACACTCAGTACCAAACCGGGAACGTGTGCGCCATATTGATAAAGACAGACGAAAATAAATAAAACACCCCACAAAAAAGGCAAAAAAGGGAAGAAATCTAAACCTCAATTCAATCCGAAGGATCTGTTTCAATTTACGTGTTTTCATTTTTGTTTTTTTCTCTCCCTCTCTCTGTCTCTCTCTTTTTGCGGAAAGTTTAAACTTGTGTGCATACGAAAGTAGTGTGTATTCCCACCTTTTTGTTGGCGGGCACGTCAACCCAGCGATGACGAGGAAGCCGCCTTCTGTTTAAGGATTCATCGGCGGAGGTATATCTAATCAGATAAACATTTTCGCATTTAACCTGAATTTAGATAAGGCATTTCACAGAATGCCCAAAACCGAATACGACGAATAAGTCTTGGCAGCGTGTGGACCTCTCTCGTATATTCTGCCATTATGTCGTTTGTAATTGAAACGTAAACTGTTTCGGGTGGTTTTGAAGTTAATTGAATTCGAGTCCGGCTGGGGTCGGACAAAAGGGATCGACCGTCACCCACCCACCCAAAAACAAAAAAAAAAAGGCCATCCCTCTGCTCTTGTTACTGTTTTCTTAAGTGTTAAGTAAGTGGCAGTACTCAAGTATTATGGTGTTGTCCACTGTGAGAGGGCGGCTGTTGAGTTGGAAAAGCGGTTGCAGTGGCATCCTTGAAACTCAACCGCTCCTGTTTCTGTTACACAGCTTAAGGCAGGTTCAAGGTCAATTGCGCTGCCAAAAACGCCGGACACCATTAAAAGCCCGCTGTCGCTCCGAACGAAATTAGTAAATATTCTCGCTGACGTGACGCATTGTCACAGCACGTCCACTCGTCCAGTTCTACCATGACACGATACGTGACATTGAGCTCCGTACACTGTCCCCGAACACAAACCAATTCATCATGTCAGCGAGAAAGCAAACAAAAAAATTAAACAGACAAATGTTAAAATTAAGCGACAACAAAACCGATTGACGTCGCAAGAATGCCTGAAAGTTTTGATTTTTATCTGACACGCGTTGCGTAGAACGTAAGCGCGGCGCAAATCTACAGTAGAATACCGCCACTGACATTAATCGTGAGTAGTAGTTTGCAGTTTATATGAATGGTGGTTGACATTGGACGTGGGTTACGCGACACAATATCCAAAGTTTCTGCATGAAATTAATTTGAAATTTCATTCCATAGCCGCTCGGAAAGTCGGTATTTGTGTGAGAAACGCCTGGAGGTAGAGAAATTTCGCTTTGATCTTGTAATTTGCATTTTTGAATATATTTAAGCAACAAAAGGTTGGAGAAAGAAAAAAAGCTGTCAACGTCTTGTTATTATTTGACGTTAGACATGCTTCATCACCTCACCCGCAGTCGCCATGTCTGCTTAATTTGTTTGCAAGAGTTTGGTTTGGGCTCTTTGGTGTCTGTGAAAAAAGGTGTTATTTCCATGGCTTTGTCAACTTTTTATAACGCGACGCGACGTTGGGAACAATGGAGGGGGCTGCATAAAAGGAGGGCTGGAGGTTTTCTTTTTAAATCGTCTAATGCTTTAAGACAGACAGTAAGCCTGAGGCCAAACAAATTACCAAAGCAGGGTACTTCATTGTACAAGAGGTTTAATTTGGAATAACAACCCTTTTTCCAGCGACCACAAATTTGACAGTGGACAGCTGATTTGTGTATCTTTCAGTTCGCTGAAGTATGGACTTCCAAAAGGCGTCCTCACCTTCTCGAAGAACTGGTAAAAAAATGAGACATCCAATTCTTTAGAAGATTTTAGCAAGATATACATGCATCAATGTCCTTTTTTTGTGCTTCCAGGACCTCAGTCTCTTTTGTTGCATGAAAATCAAAGTGTACCAGTAATATAGCAGCACTTTGGTTGAATATCCTTTTTAAGGATATCAAGGACATTTTAGAAAAAACTAAGTTTTCAATTACCTCTTGGTATGATATTCTCCAAAACAGTAATGCTTTTGGATTTGAAGGAAATTGGGGAATAAATGTCCTTTTTGAGCCCTTCGGGATCTTATTCCCATTGGTTGCATGAAAATCAAAGTCTACCCGTAATTTTGCAATAATTTGGTGGAATGTCCTTTTTAAGGACATCAAGGACATTTCAGTAAAATCAAAATTTTTAATGACTTCTTGGTAAGACATTCCCCGAAATTGATATTGTTTTATTTTTAAAGAATTTAAAGGATTACATTTTGGGGTTTCCAGGACCTAAGGGTCTTTGGTTTTATGAAAATCAATGTCTACCGTTATTTTAAGAACTCTTTGTTAAAATGTCCTTTTTAAGAACTTCAAGGACCTTTTGGTCAAAATTTAGTTTTCAATCCTGCGCAGAAAATTCTCTAAAAACTCTAAAAATAAAAACAAGGAAACATTTTTAAGGACATCTTAGAAAGGCGAAGAATTTTTTTTTGAATTTTAAGAACTTTATTCAAGATTTCAAAGACAATAGTGCCAGACTACATTCCACTTCAACCTCTCTTTTCATTGTTTCCTTATCATCATACTTTAGAGCCACTGTCCAACAAGTTGTCAGAAGTTTCACTTCAAAAACTCCCTATGCATAGGAAGGTGACAGAACTGTCATCACAAAATTGCATAAATGATGATTTTTTCATTGGGGGGCGCAGCGGCGCCCGTCTTACATCCGTCGTAAACAAAATAAAAACAACACACGGTTGCGAGAAGCTATGACTTTTAATTATTGTGCCAATTGTTTTGTTTTTCATGGCATTACGCTGTCAGTGTCACTGATTACTCTTCTGCTATTTGGTCAAATTTATATGTCAAAGACTTCATATTAGTGATTAAGGTTCATTATATGAGTGCTTGACATGCGGTTGCACTTTCATCGGTGAGTGCGTTCAAATCACTAGTTTTTTTTTAGCCTGTCAGCTGTCTGACGCGATTTGGCAACTTTTATCGGCCTGAATTAATAACGACCAATTTTTTTTTCAAACTGACATATTCAAAGGGACAACCGATAGATCTATAGTCAAGAGTTCCATGACTGAGGATAGAATTTTACATTTTATTGTGTCAAACCAAATGACTGCCTTTTTAAAAGAAATACAATTCAAATGTCAAAATGCGGCGGTAGACATTGGAGATGCCTATGTCTGGTTTACTTAGTCTGACAGCATTTATCTGTCATTCGGTTGGCCTTGATTAATACCACGTCAAAGATTTTACGTCGATCAATTTAGTCCAGAAAATCCTTCCCAACTACTTTGTTGACATTTCAAATAGACTCCGTTCCAAATTCTTGTCGTTTTTTCTTTGTTGACAAATACAGTCTTACTTATAAAAGACCGCCCTAATGGACGACTTAACCCACGTGTACACAAATAGTGATAATAGTAACAAAAATATGTCCAAACTACCGAAGTAACTTAAAAAAAACAGATGCAATGTATAAATATTTTTAAACAAATGTTAGAACGTGGCCCTAGTTGACAGTTCAATTTGACGCATTCGTATAAAATCTGTTTCAAACAAATCTAGTCCATTGAACACTTGTAAGTTCTCAACGAAAGTTCAATGGCGACGTTCAAGTATCTAGTTTAGTCTGACAGCTGTCTGACTAGATGTTTCTCGGTTTTGATTGGCTGAAATCGGCAGCTGTTCCAGTTGACGTTTATGGAGGGGTAGCCGACGAGTCAAGAAATTCGTGACTGAGTACTTAGTTGACAGTTCTCATATATACCTGACGCAGAAAAAGTGACGTTCCCGACCAATCTATTTTTTGCGCTCAAGTTACATTTTATCCAGACCAATCTAGTCGACTTAAGATAACTAGATTTTTGAATGTGCCCAATTTCTGCATGTTTGACGTTTAGTAAAAGTGACATTTACGACTAATTTCGTTTTCGCGTTCAGGGACATCTAGTGACAATTTTTTCAGTGGAAATCTAGTCCAGCCAAATACAACCGACTTCTGAATTGTCGTTTCTGCTCAGAAGTGTCAACCTTAATAAGGTGACATTCGTTTTAGTTTATTTAAATCCCAATCTAGTCCACAAATAACTCAAACAAGACTTCAAAATGCGACCAGTTGTTTCGGCGTGTTTTTTAATTTTCCTCAGGTTCCTAAATCAGACGTATATCCGCTTCTTCCTCTCTCCTTTGGGCTCTGTAAATATTACCCTCAACACACTTCATCAGTGAATAAAAAATTTAAGGAACAAAGTAAACAAGCTCCGTTCATTGCTAATTTGTGCGATTTAATTTATTCGATTGTAGTCCTTTTCGGTGTTTTGCATACTAAGGCAGTTTCTGCCGCCCAAAATAAGCTAATGCTAATAACGTTGCGTCGGTCATTTCCCCCTTTTGCTGTCAAATTCTCTGAATGGTGTTCCCGTAAACGCCTGACGGGTGCTCTATAAAATGAAGCAGTTGCTGTCCCCATCCTTAGGGCGCTTTTTTCGCCTCAATGTTTGGTCAGCAGCTGTCGCATCTTCCCAAACAAACGAACTGCCTTCGGCTGTTTTCCAAGACAAATTTGACATCACTGAGTCCCTTTGTGCGGACTCGTAGGAAAGATTCAGGCCCCACCCCAGTAGATCTACTGAGACTGGTCAGCGAACAACTTCGTAGGCCAAAGACCGTAGCTGAGTTTAGAATTTCCTTGAAATCAATCCTCAAAGATGCCGCTCGTCGTACAAACACCGCTATATTTGACTTGTAATTTAACTTTCTGCATGCGGTCGGTACGACGCTCATATTTGCCTTAGTCGTTGTCGTCTCCTTTTGACGACACAGATATTTAAGCTGTTATTTATTCAAAACATAAACACAAAATTAAACCGCATTTTGAAAACAAGCCGCCAGAGAAGCACAGCACGTATACGTAGCGTGTCCCTGTCACTGTCACTGTGTTTACTCGGCGCCGCCTTCGTCTCTCTGCCGGATGATCATTCTTGACTTAACCTTCAACGCAATGTGTGTACATTAACTAAAAATTCATTGCATTCCGCCGACTTGAGCTGCTTAGCTTATATATCGACATGCACGCATACATGCACACTCGGGCGAAAGTGGAAACCCATATTGGCCCGCATTATACGACGTTCGTCGTGTGAGGCGCTTTTTATAATGTTCCCATTTGAAGTTTGATAAATTTCATTATGCGAAATATTGTTTCTCATTCTTTTATATTTTTTCTTGTGCTCTCTCCGTAATAAATCTAATTTGAGACTTTTTAGCGGCAACAACAGGAACAAGCCGGGCTAAGAGCGAAAAGAAAAAGAGGAAAATTTGCAAATTCAAATGGCGCTGAGAAATATTCCCATGCAGCATATTTTATGTTGTTGCTGGAGCTGAGCTGCTGCTGATAACATTAAAAGGACATTTTTCTGTTTTTTTTGTTTTTTTTTTTTTGTTTTGCGAAGGATGTATGCAGACACACAGTAGGTATGTGTGTTCATACGTAAAACCACTTCATGAATATTGGGGTGTTATCTACATTATGATAATCTTGTTTCGTCCTGTTTGTCAACTCTGGCGCACTGGGAGAAGAAAAGAGCCAAAGCCGGGCTAGGCTACTACATATAGCGCGGAAGTGAGTTAGCCTTTTTGTCAACATCCAGACATCCAGGAACTCCTGACAGATAGGGGCGCTGTGTGTGTGCATGTGTGGGCTTGGGCAGGTCTCATATGGGACGCTGGCTGTCATTCTCGGGAGAGGGTGAAATTAAATTGAGAAAAATGAAAATTTAACTTAATATGACAGAGGATGATGGCATTCGTCCTTTATGCTGCCATCCGGCGGCGGAAGAAATACTTCTTGTGTGTGTCGTGTGCGGAATGGATTCACATTCGACATGGAAATAATTATAGAAATGTCCCTGCGAAGCGAGGGGGTGTGTGAGAGAAAAATGTCTTGCCTCCGGCAGCTGCACTCTGCCATGTGACAAAGAGCCATCTTGAGACGTTGCCTCGCACGCCCATCCAGACCCAGAGAAGGCAAAAATGCCAATTGGAAGACGACTCCTTGCCAACAAGAATGAGGATACGACTGAGCAGTGCATTTGTCCACTTAATGATTGCCCATTTGCATGCACAACTCGTGCTTGTCATTTGTCATTAAAATTGAAATTCAGACCCGTTTCTGACGACTCCTCCGAAAATCGGTGCAGGGAGCTCAAGGAACTCATCGCACGAACGAGTGCCTAGATCATAGAGCAGTTCGCTCCATTGGGACGTGTTCGAATCGATATTCCAATTTCGGCGCTGCGCCCGGGAAGATGTGAAAATAATGCATTTGCATTATTTTCCATCACTTTTTTTTTTTTTGTGCTGGGCATTCGCAAAAATGCTGCTGTCGAGGACATAAATGCCGAGTTAGCTTTTTATTGACCATCCGAATTTATCGTGGTCCGTCTTCCTTGGTCGGGTGTTTTGCAATTAATTTGGCGCCACCACCGCTGCAATTGAAATGCAATGGCGGCCAGCGGACTTGACTGGGAAATTGTTTTTAATGGCGATTTTCCATTTATTGTTTTTCCTTTGCGCAATTGCCAACCAACATGTGGGTGACACTGGTTAAGTGGCGCAATAAAGACCCCAGCACTGTATTTCGAACATAGACACAGACAGAGGCACAGACAAAGTAATGTGTTTCGTTGGAAAGCATTCAGCCAATTTTGCTGCTGCTGGACAGAGATTGATATGAATCCTTGGAGTGGCTGCCATTTGCCCTATTGATTGATTATAAACTGATGTCTCTTGTCAGAACACTGGTCGGCACTTACATCCTCACAGGCTATCCAATTACTGCAGATTACTTCTTGGAGCGGTAAGTGCATATGCAAATGTTACGTATACGACACCGAAGAGCTGCAAGTGAATATTTTATTGGCCTTTACAATAACTGAATTTGACATGGCACAATGCGATTTATTCCGATTACACCTTGTCGCACACATCCATTTGGCCGGCCACCAGGTACAGAATTCAGAAGCAAGGACATCAAAAATGGATGGTAATCTATTCATATTCTTCCATTCTTCTTCCGACACACAAAACGTGCATGTGGAGATTGCCAGCCATTGTCAATAATTAAAGCATTTATTGATAACTCCATTTGAATCTAATACGGTACCAGCTTTGTGTCTGTGTGTGTGCGGAGCTATTTCATTTGTATGGAGAGATTACTTGGACAAAACTGATAATTGGGTCACAATACTGTTGTTTTTGTTGCAGGGAAATGCGAGTTGTCGACATTAAACTTGGGCCAGATTATTTTGCGAATGGAATTCCGTACAGGCCAGAGATTATAATCGATTGGAAGCTATGAGCGACACACAATGGAAGGATTGTACACTCGTAGCTGTGCGGTGGGATGGGGGCAACGTTTTGGGAATTGTATTCATGACTGTGTTTTTAATTTGATTGAAGAGTACGTGATTGAAAGTTTGGTTCTCCAAATGGGATTTCAACTTTTGCAATTCTAGCTGACTGTTTTGGGGTTGAATTTCGAGGCCTCTTCTATGGCTATCATGTGGTTTATCCGGGTTGGAGGTGGATGAATATGATTTTGGTCTGTTCAACTGTGGTTTTGCATTTTTTTTTTTTTTTCGAAGGTTTTCCTGGAAGGGAAATGGACCCTGATCGAATTGGTTTTGCGTTGTTTAGTTTATATCTCTCTACGGTGGCTTAGTGATGGGTGGAGTTTTAACAACTCAAATCATATTTTCAACAGTCGATCAGAGTAAGTTCTGAGAAATTCAAAGGAGGAAAAGATGCATCAGTGTAGGAAATAATCTCCTGCGGACTATATTCGGTAAGTTTGCAAAGAAAGCGAGATCGTACTCCCAATACAAAATATAATATTTTTAGAGGCTTGTGTTTTAAATTGGCAGCACTTTTTCCAGTAGCAAACAATTTGACAGGTGACAACTGATTCGTGCTCACTTTGGTTCGCCATTTCTGAATAAGCATAGACTTACTAAAAGCGCTTCTGAGAACTCCAACTTAGCCATAACGTGGGAAAAGCAAAACGCAGATCTTAAAATTTATTAAAACTGACAGAGAAATTTTTTTCATATAAATCAAATGTCAAAGTGTGTGGCCGCATTCAAGAATCTATTTATCTAAAGTCGACTAAATTGGTCTGGATGAGATGTAACCTGAACGCAAAAATAAAATTGGTCGGGAACGTCGCTTTTTCTACGTCAGCCACATACGAAAACTGTCAACTTAGTACTCAGTCACGAATTTCTTGACTAGATTCGTCAGCTACCCCTCTATAAACGTCAACTGAAAAGGCCGCATTTGACCGATTTCCCATAATCAAAACCGAGACACATCTAGTCAGACAGCTGTCAGACTTACTAAACTAGATACTTGAACGCCCTTGTTATATTTCATTTAAATGAAATGTCAAAGTCTGTGAATATATATTTTTGTCTTTAAATAATTGACGTTTGCACAAAGTTGTTACCATAAGTGCACTCACATTAGTCTGTAATGGCTGCTATAGTGCTTCGTTTTTACTAATACTGCAGTTTCTGACAGCGCCTGTAACTATTGTCTCAAAGACAGAATGACAAAACACAATTTGATTTCTCATCGTCGAAAGAAAGGAATTAGCAACAGCTACAGCTTAACGCATTAAGAAAACAGTTTGGAAATGTCACAGGGAAATGACAACACCGATTTTAGACCATTGCCTTGGTAACTTCATTACCGACCTATACAGCAACTAATTAAAGCGGTTTTGAAATGTAATTGTCCAAGATTAATCACACGAATAGTCCTTTTTTTCTGTTGTAGTTTATGGATTTAAAGTTAGTCAAAAAAGAAGTCTTAGCTGAGTACTTAGTTGACATTTGAATTGACAGCTTGACGTATAAAAAATAAGGTTATACGTTATACCGACATAACGTTCAGGGAAATCTAATCCAATCCAAATCTAATTGACTTAAGACGACTATGAATGAATATACTCGACTTATGTTCTCTGATGACATGTGAATGAACTTTTTTTAGATTCAGTTTAAGGTAAGACTATTTTTCTGTATTTTTCCATAAACTGTATGTGATTATTTTAGACCCAAGCTACGTGATTGAAGCCAAAAATAGAACGTTATTTAGTCGGTGCATAACTAGTTTAACTCTTTAAACATTACGGAAGTGTTTATTTCGGTAATGAGGTGTGAATATTGCACGTAAATATTTCTTTTGACAATTTTAGTCAAATGAGTATCAAATTTAAAACTATGTATTTGTTGCGCTATGATACTTTTATATACTCGCGATATACCAAGAGAAGATGGCACTATCCTTGCTACCTTCGCCGACGACACCGCTATCCTTGCAGTAGGTAATACGATCGAAGAAACGACTGCAAAGCTGCAAACCACACTGAATAAAGTAAATGAATGGACGAGGGACTGGCGGATCGCCCTCAACGAAACTAAATCTGTTCACGTAAATTTCACATATAGGAAAACTAATGACTTGCCAATTTTCCTAAACTTGGCTCGAATACCCTTTGCTAACGAGGCCAAATACCTGGGAATGACACTCGACGCAAAGCTGAAATGGAATTCGCACGTGAAAATGAAACGTAAAGAACTCGATATCAAATATAGAGGAACGTACTGGTTACTCGGAAAACATTCCCAGCTCAGTACCGAGAACAAACTGCTTTTATACAAGCAAGTGCTAAAGCCGGTGTGGACCTACGGTATACAACTTCGGGGTTGCACCAAGAAAACAAA
Source organism: Cheilosia impressa (assembly GCA_948293265.1). Classification (NCBI taxonomy): domain Eukaryota; kingdom Metazoa; phylum Arthropoda; class Insecta; order Diptera; family Syrphidae; genus Cheilosia; species Cheilosia impressa. The sequence continues at coordinate 1,726,017 of OX411882.1, forward strand.
TGCCTATATTTTACAAACTTTTCAAAATAAAGTACTAAGAGAAATTGTCCAAGCAACGTGGTATACTAGAAACGACGATATCCACAGGGATCTCGGAATTCCTACAATCGAAGCTGAAACTAGAAGCTTCGCTCGAAAGCATAGAAACCGACTAATCGGGCATAGGGTAAAAGCCCCAGTAGTGAGCCCCCTTAACGATAGTTTTGAGTTTGCCGCTTCCGCAAAATTAACTGTTTGCATATATCTAAACAAGGTTTTCATTTTAGAATAGATTGATCAATTTTTTGTTTGTTAAATGGCTTTTCTTTTTGTTAGTTTTCATACGATTTAAGTAAAAAGAAAATATTGAAAAAATACGGAATGTTCTAGTACTGAGCCCCCATGTTCCTAATTTGAGCTCTTCCCGTTCCAATAACGAGCCCCTATATAAATCCACTATTTTTTATCAAAATAACCGTTGCTTTCAAAAATGTTCAAATGCAAATTGCATTTTAAAATATCTTATATATTAGATAAAATAAATCTATAAAAGAGTGTACGTAGTATTATTAAGGGTTTAATACGAATAATTAATTATAGTTTCGACAAATTTTGCTATTTATAAAAATCAAAAATCAAAAAAGGACATTTTTAATATCTATAATAAATTACTTTTTCCCCAAATTTAATCATTCAACTCCTTAAAACTAACACACGGAAATGCGATGAAAGAGTAATTTTATAAATATTTATATGCAAATCGGCCTGGCTCGTAAATGGAACAACGTTTTTTTGTGCTTGCCCAATAGTGAGCCCCCCCTGGCTCATTATTGGATTTAATCGTTTTTGAGTCCCAGTTGTGCGCCCCCACTATATTTTAATAAATAAATAATATTTAATATAATTTAATATAAAAATAATTGCTATGAATGTTTATTGTTAATATAAACATGTATGAGTTAATATAAAATATAAACAAAATACTTTCCCACTTGCTTTAAATAAATGCTTTCTTAGCAAAACTGACTAAAAACACGTTTGCACAACACATAAGTGAAACGTCCGCACTTACCGATTTTCTGTTACCAACTGGGAAAACCCCATATAGGAAAACAATTGAAACAATACAAGTAAAGAAGTAGCGGAAATTAAAAAATATTTGTTTTTATGTTTTAAATAACAGGAGCTTAGCTTTTGAACGAAAAACATCCAGGGGGCTCATTACTGGGTGGGGGCTCAAATTAGGGGCCTTTACCCTATCAACAATACAGTCCGACAAATTTTGGATGAGAGTAATTTATTGCGCCGACTACAAACAACGAAACCTTTTGACTTAGCAAGATAAGGATTAACCGCGTCTTAATTGCGGAACATGCAGGATCTTTCAGTGGAAAGTAACCTGTCAAAAGTGTTTTTATTTCGTTATAGAAAAATTGCTTGATAAGTTTTATCTTAGTTGCAGTATCTAACAATTTATCGAAGGGTGGTGTTTTTAGTCAGTAGAAATCTGACACTACTATGAGCACGCGCTTGCTATTCTCATAGTGTCTTTGGAAGATTTTCACCTACCCTCGGAAAAAAAAAAAAAAAATAAATAATACTTTAAGCAGCAATGTGTCAAAGTGTGACATTTTTTAATTTTATATTTAGTACGAAAAACCAAATTCCATTGAATGCCAATTCGAAAATGTATTTGTAGAAACTGCTAACAAAGCTACTACTATTTGTATAAATCATTAATTTTTTCAGAAAAGTGACAATCCCTGTCAAAAGTTTGACGTTTTCCCCTAAAAACGTGGCCAACTATTTTAAGAGTACAGAACTGAACTTTTCATTGAAAATCGAAAGAATTTCTCTGTTCAAAACTCGTCTTTTCAATTTAATTTGCTTGACGACTTTTAGTGGGCAAACATGTCATTTGTTTCATTGTGTCAGTTGTATTTGAGTTGACAGTATGATTTTTACAGTGACCAAGAAGGTGTTTATGAAAAAAAACTGACACTCTTTTGTTTTTGGTATTACAAAGCATAGCATTTGAAAAATAATAGCTGATTTCAATCTGACATCTGACAAGTGTCAGTTATGAGCAAATATTCGAAACTCGTTAAGTCCCTCTGTTACTTAAAGAATTTATCCCGAACTCAACTTTTTTTCGTTAATAAGTAAGAAAGAACGCTTCTAGATTTGAAAGGACAAAGTTTTCTCTTCAGTTATTTGCTTATAATAACCTAAAAATCTGACAGTACCTGCTCATTGCTCGATATTGCAGCTCTTTTTTTTTACAAACAAAAAATTATTAAGCTATTTCCGCCACATACCATTTCTAAACTGAACTGTCAATAAATGCAATTAAGTAGTGAACACCAATGGCTGCGTTTACTGATCGCTAAATCGCTAGTACAAAATGTGTTTCCATGAAGAACGACTCGATAGAGATCTAGCAGTAGCTGAACGAAAACCAAATTTACCGGGTTCTAGCTTCGTTTTAAAATACTCTTCCTTTGTATAAATGAAATTTGACATATGGCCAGTGAATTGAACGCGCCCATCACTTTTCGCTGGAAGCTTTTAATACCTAGAACTTAATTCTCATCGTTGCTTTCTTTTTTTTCAGCGCAGCCACAACAGCATGGAATCTGTTGACAGCTCCAGAAATCGTCTCTAAATGAAGGTGGGTGTTTATTTTCCATATTTGTAGTTGTTGCAAAAGCAAAAGTTAAAGTTAACAACACTTAACCAGTAAATTCCACTCTTCCATCAATTAAAAACCTACTACCTTGTTCAAAAGTTTTTAATTGGCAATATTCTGCGAGCAACTTTGACTGGTAGTTATTGAAGTCCAATAGAAACACATCTCTAATGAAGAGACGCTTCTCCAGGCAATTTCAATTCAAACATAAAGATTACTTATATCCTTCAATCATTGGAAGGGTATACCTAAACTCACTGCATTCAGTCAGGACTTGTTCGGTTCGATATTTCAACTGTACATAACCCCCTAATTGAACACAACTTGCCAAGAAACGCAAACAAAAGCTGCACCTTTCTTGAATACATTATGCGCACCCAGCATCCTTGTGCCGTCCTCCCATGGAAGAAATCAGCATTTAACAATAACTCCATGCTCGCCCGTTCCATAGAGAGTCGGCACAATCAACTACCGCCCCGAGGCGCGCATCAAATTATAAATAAAATACGAGTTCATGTATTTTCCTTAGTATGTCAATTGCAAATTGCATTGCATAATACCATCGCAGGCTTTGCATCTCCAAAATGAGCTCATTGGAGACTCGAATCCGCATTGACTAATCCTTTGAGTATCATTGTCCCAGTTTTTTGTTCTCTACGCTCTGCTCTTTGTCCGAATGCGAAAAGTCCTGTCTCATATAACCGGAGTTGAAACTCGCAAACACCAATAAAAGATTCTTCGGATGATCTAAAATTCCGCACATACCTAGTACCGAAGTCGAATTCAAATTTGAAAGTTTGCTCAACAAACTGTGCCCGGCACACTGGTGGATCCTCTGTTTGCCGCATCACACAACCCTCGGGGAGTCCTTAGTGCAATCAAGTGAACTTTTCCCCAACTAAAATTATACGCTCGTCTCGTTGGAAGATGTGAGCGCATTTGTTTTTAAATAAAACTTTCGTTTCCAAAAGGACTTGGGCTGCGATTGGGCGGTGCATGTCAAGAGATCCCACAAATCTCATAGCTCAGGCAATCAAAATGATTGATGTATCCCATAATTTGGTCACTTAACCTAAGTGCATGCCACAATTATAAATCAAAATTTATATACCGTCACGTTATCCCTCCTTAAACACCACCCCACCGGCCCACCGCCCTCACGCTCTAGCACTAGCTGATGTAGTATAAAGAAAACAGAAGACACACAAATATAACAAAGGCAACGCATATTTGCTCTGCGTCTGTGTGTGTTTGTCGCTCCCTCTCACTCGCATTCATCGAATTTCAACAAATCAACCTAAAGTGGCCATGAAAAGAAACATCACTAGGCTCCCTTTCACATGGGAAAGAAGGAGTACTCCCTCAGCCTAACTACCAAATCGATTTGTGTAGCGGCAATAAAAGAGCCTAATTTAACACCCTCATCCGTCGGAGCGACTCCCGGCAGGACAGCGAGCTGTCTTGACGACGCTAGCGGTGAAATGGAATGAAAACTTTTAATTTGCAGATCTACAAAGTGGCTATTAATAAATATTTCCGTCGATAAAATGATTCGGCGACAGTGACGACTGACGAGGCGAGGACTGCTCTGCGGATTGAATAAATAAATAATACGGTGTTAATTGTTTGTAGGCGCGCGTGGGCCGGGTTGGCGGTAATTTTAAGTGCTACTCGTATATACAATTGTCCGGGTTCGGGTACGGGTCCGTCTCCATCTCCTCCTCGTCGTCGTTGTCGTTAGCAGGACATGCTATTATATGTAGGGCTGGCAGTAATTTCGCAGCGCGCCGCAGCAATAATTGTTCATTTCTGTTTTTGTTATCCTTTAATTATATTTGGCTATTGTCGCCGTAAGTGGTTGTGCTGGCAGAGCTGTAATTATGCGCGTGGACCTCGCGGATGGCTTGTTTCTTGCGACACAAACGCGTAAAGGACCTGCCTATTTTCAATAATCATATACTCGTACATATCTCTCGGTCGTGATTTTACTGCGCCGCGTTCCGGTTCTCATTTGATGCGTCATTATTGTGTGCGCCCGTTTCCTTAATTTTATTTAAATATCGTGTTGTTATAACGACACATGATACATCATACATGCTCACACTGTGAATGACTTTGGCTGCGACTGCGATACATATTTCGTTCGAATGGGGACAGATAAAAGGAGCGGAATAATTTCCGTTTTCTCCCTTGAATCAGGCAAGGCTGGCCCTGGCACTGAGGAGAACACCCATAAAACCGGCTGTGTTTCTGTGTGTGTATGTGTTGAACGGTTTCCTTAATGACATGAGGTCCTTAAAACTGTGTGTAATAAAAATCGAATTGCATTTCCAATGAGTTATTGATAGGAATTTATTAAATGGACTTTGGTTTCGAAGGACGAAAGTGGGTGGTTTGCTGCTGCGAATGTATCTCTTTCGATTACACATATAAGACGACTTGATTAGGGGGTGGATTTTGTTTATTACATCGTGTTGTATATGTGTGTACGAGTATATGATATGATTTGCCGTTCGAAGGGGGTAATCTTCGTTTCGTAATGAAGGGATGCGTGACGACGACCTTGCTATATGGATTGATAACGTTCTTAGGCGAATGAAATGAGGGATTTTAAGTTACCCAACAGGATTTGGGATGCCGTATATACGCACATGTTGGGGATTTATTCCTTATGACAGCGATGCGACAGAGATTGGTGACTTTTTTTTTTTTTGATGTATCTGGGTGTATATCCATCAAGGAGCTAGTTTTTGACCTTGGCCAAAGAAGATTGTTTAAAATTGAGTGTGAAAGGGAGCCTCATCGATTAGTACCTATTTTGTAAAAGGATCCAAGAGATTGGGTCAAACAAGAGAAACAGTCACATATGAACGTTAAGTGCGGTTTTCATCAAATTTCAAACTAAATGTCATTGGAAACCTTGTTTTCAAGTAAGTAATCAAACCTCTACCAGGTTTTTCGAAATGAATTTGCATAATTTGCAAGCGCTGTTCTGGCATTTAGCATAAATCATCTGTCAGCTGTCAAATTGGCAGCCACTAGAAACCTTCTTGTCAATTAAGAAACGAAACCTCTAAAACGATATTCGTGGTCAGTTTGTACAGCTCAAAAGCGTTGCTCTGGTAAATTGCAAAATATACTAAACACAAATCATCTGTCAGCTGTCAAATTGGCAGCCAGTTGAAACCTTCTTGTCAATCGAAAAACGAAACCTCTAACACGATATTCGTGGTCAGTTTGTACAGCTCAAAAGCGTTGCTCTGGTAAAATGCAAAATATACTAAACACAAATCATCTGTCAGATGTCAAACTGACTGTGACTGAAAAGATTCTTATCAAACCCTCTAAAAAAAACACTTTTTAATAATGAAAACTGTTTACAAAGTTTAGCAGCCTCTTTTAAGCCGTACTTAATAATGCATTCCAAAAAGCTTTATTCACAGCACAGTAGAACTTACAAAATCCATCTGACACCTGTATACAAACGGTTTCTGTTACAGCAAACAACAAACTTTCTCCTACAAAGTTTTAATCCCTATCATAGCAATTTATGAAATAATTTGAAGTTTGATGTGGATTGACTTTTGGCGAATTTGAAATTTAAGCGATTTCATTCTCAATCAATAATTTTGGTTTACCCCGGTGAGTTATAATGAAGTTTCAGAAGTTTTACAAACACGCCAAGACCAACTGCAGGGAGAGAGTTTGTTCATTATGTGGATGAGATCGGATAAACGAGAATTTATCCGAGAGTAATGACGTTGTGATATGTAAGCAAAATTAACACCCAGGGGAAGAAATATTGCAGTCATTGCGCATTAAGAACGAACAGAACTGGAGCTGTTTATTTGAAAAAGTATTTACTTTAGCTAAGTCTGTGGGTGAATTTTTGTTACATGTCAAACAAAACAAGTGAACTGACATTTGTGTGTTCTTGCGTTGTAATCTGAAGATTTCGTAATTATTTTCTTCTCAAACCGATTCCATTTGTTTTGTTAAAGAACTGTTCGCTACAAATGTTCCCCTTTGAGAGTTAGCTAATTTTTGACAAGCGTTTCGGATAAAGTGTCACTGAAAACTGCTGTTCTTTGAAAATAACCTATCAATCATTCATTTTTGTCACTCACTTCAATTATTTCAGAACTTCGTCGCCAAATATTTTAGTCCATCCTTCTCAGAACACAAAACAAACAAATTAATAACTCAGAATAACACGATCTGGCAAAGTGTGGTGCGAAGCTGGGAAAACTATTTACAGGGTTTCTTTTTTGTAGCCTAAATTTGCATAGAAAGTGCAGGTAAGACTCCAGAAGTTTCCCACTTAGCCACGCGGCTGACACGAACGCGCTAAATATTGACAGGTGTATTGAAGATTTGACTTTATAGAAGGAACTGCTTACCGCTTGTCTTAAATAGCTAAAAGCTTGGTAAAATTTAAGAGAATCGGAGGTAGAAAGTCCCTTGAATTGCATAAACTTCAACAACATTCTCCTTCGTACTGTTTTTCCATTTGTGGAAAACTTCTCCAAAGGGAACACGTCTATTTTAAATAATTAAAAACTTCGCCATTTTGACTTTGCTCAACTCCACCTGTAATAATAGTTCTTAATTCCTTGCAGAGATATTTCCACAACAATTTCTCACAGCGATGCATAAAAGAACACGCGCTCCGCTGCGGCTAGGTGAACGAGTTCCTCGTGATGTCAAATACAAATTGTTACGGTAAAATGCTGCTTGATATTAACAGAAGCAGGTGCTATAAAGTATTTATACGATTACATCCAAGCTATCAAATAAAGTTTCGTGCAAATGAGCTATATAGTGCCAACAGCCAAATGTTGCTCGATCACGTTCGCCACAATCTGAAATACATAAATCACAATGGAGGTAGTTAGCTGCCTTGTAGTGTCACCCGAAAATGAGGTGACAGCAGCAAATTAGTATTCAGTGGTCTCCTTCTCCCCTCTGGGTATGGCAGCATTTCTTCGATTTAAATAGCTTATCCCCTTGGGCGTCTACAGCAAAAACGCAGGTGAATAAATTAAATAGGGTAACAAATACTGCACGTCACTTTTTGACCAATGAAATATTATCAACCCCCGGCCAATTACAAATTGAGTGCGATTTCATTTAATTAAGCGGCTTCTTGAAATATGGCCCATAAATTTAAATTAACAATTATGACAGAGAGATCCATCAAAAGCTGAGATGTTTGCTGCAGAAATAAAGAGCCCATTTTCGTGGACATATTTTTTCCATTTTAATATTTTGTATGTTGTACGGCTTGTCAACGTTGGACAGTGCAGACAATTTTTCGTATTACCCAAACGGACATGTTGACAAGTGAGTGTCAGACAGCAGATTCATGTTTGTGTTGTTTTTTTTTTCTGTTTATTTAGCACTTGAAGAGTGTTAATGTTGAATAATCCTTGCTTAGATAGCGCTATAGCCAAGGGGAGGCCATTTGTATAATTGAAGTTCTATTTCTTGTCTTCCATTCAGCAGTCGGTAAGGGAGTTGGTTTGGTGGGGTTTTTTCTTGTAATGGCCTTTTGAGTTTGGTGTTAAAATTCGAAATGTTCTTCTCCCCAATAGAGAGTTGAATGTCAACTCAAACTTTTTAAAAACTTCTTAAATTGCGCGATCGTTTCAAACTGTCAAGCATCTAACCTCAAAAACTTAAGTAAGGTGACGGAAAGGTCAAACTTTTTAAATGTCGCAAAATGCATTGCGGTTTTTCAATTTTCTACACAATTAATGAGTTTACCAGCGAAAAACTTTACGAACACACTCAGTTCAAATGTAACGAACAATAGCCCGTTGTTTGTTCTTTTTGCGATTCGTTTGAAATGTGTAAAATAAAAACAACAACAGCGTTAAATAGTTGAAAATATGTCGCCCATTAAACATCTTATGTTTGCTAACAACACTAACTATTGTCGAGCAACAGTTGCTCAAAGGCAAGGTTGCTTTACAAACTTTCCTTTATACATTTTGCTTTTAAAAATGCACCACCAAAAATCTACCGTCAAATAATCACAATGCGCGAGTCAACTTCAAAAATCATATGAAAAACTTAACATGCATCATAAATGGCTAAGAGGATCTGACAGATGGCTGACTTGATGTGTCTCAGCTGTGATTATTGGCCTAGATCGGTCACATGAAAAGCTGACACTTATGGAGGAATAGTCGACGAATTTAGTCACGAAATTCGTGACAGAGTCCTAAGTGGAGAGCTCGTATATGAGGATGACGTTGAAAAATTTACGTTACTGGCCATTCCATGTAATATTTTGTTATGCTATCTGACGTTTGCTAGCCCGCTCACTTGCGTACGTTTGTTTAGTAATACGAGGTCACGCAAGGAAATCTGTCTCCAGTTTCAAGATGAAGTAGTCATCAAGGCCCAATTCTAAATTCGTAAAAATCTAGTTCCCAAGTCAACTTGGAAGACGAACGACTACCCAATACATTAAATTTGAAATACAAAACGTCAAATCGAGAGCATAAAATTTCCCTATTTGACGTCTTTGAATTTAACTGAAGAAACAAAAATAAAAGAGAAATAAAGACATAGGCTGTCAATTAACATTTGCTGAACCGTGTTCCAAGTTATCCGCATTGCGTGTTAATCTAACAAAAGTCAGCCAAATTTAACAGACATGATATTTCTTAGAAAGGATATTATCATCTGTCATTTTTTGTGGTTGGGAACTTATTTTCTTAAATTTTGACCAAATTTTTCCAAAAATCTTCACAATCAATAAAAGATTTCAACCAGATTCTTTTTTTCAACTCCAACTCCGGTGATGGTAAAGGAGTGTGATCGAGTGCTGTAACTTTTCAAACGTATGCAATAGGTGTCGCTGATCATGTTTCGCAGAAAGTAAGTTCATTATATTCTTTTTATATTCCCAATCTGATTGTTTATACCGCGTGGGCTAAATGCAGTCTGGACAATTCAAAAGACTGTACAAAACCATCCACTAAACAGAACAAAAGTCCATATCGCTCCAGGAAAATGTATTCCCCACTGAAAGACGCTGAATTTGAGGTTGCTATAACTCGGGGCAGACGAATAAAAAAAGAACACAAAGCCGCCCCCTCAATTTGGCGCTGTCACAACCATACATACAATTTGCATGAAGAAACGGGAGATATTTCGGATTACGTATTAACATCATACCCGCACCCGCACCCAATCCCGAGGGGTAAGAAGAGTTGTGCATAAAAGTATTTTGACAGATTATATGCGACTTTCTGTCGAAGATTTGTTGACTTTTGTGGGGATGATTAAAAACGAACCAAATGGGATACGGATACAAAAATGTGTGAGTTCTTGGAAGGAAAACTCAACTCTGCCATAACGAGTTCCGGTTGGCTTGACATCATTAAGCACGTTTTAAAATACCTACCTACCCAAAGTTATCACGTCAACGTTATATATATGTTTATGTTAAATAGACAAAAGGACCAGCAAAGCTGACACCATGAAAAGGGTTGCTGCCAGCATATGTTTGCAACTGTTCGAAATGCGAAATGCCTAGCGAAAGTTGGTCCACGAAAGAGCCAACGACAGACAGCACATAAACCGAACATTTAATGTCTCTGTGTGAAACGCGTTCGCAGCGCATTGTTGTCAGTTACAGTTATTATAAAAGCTTAACGCCTGCTTTGCTCTCTAATTCCTATTATCCAATTTACTAAAACCCTTAAGAGACATCAATAAATTATCCCCACGATATTGTGTCCTCCCAACGGGGGGTCTACATCTATGCGTAAGTTTTCACCTCCCCGCACCTACCTACCGTATCTACCTACCATTCAGGGATAATAGAAAAAAAAAAATAAGTAAATTTCGTGAAAATGTCTTTCTCGCTCATGGTCGCATGCTCATCTCTTACCGGATATTTCGGAGTTGTAGTTAAATTCAATTAACATCCATTAGTTGTGGGTGCTGCCAGAACGACGACGACGAATCCAGCAACAACGACGACGAGCACGACTGTGGATACTAATGGCAGACGAGCCTTTTGCATTGGCTAATGCGGATGGTGACGGTGATGGCGCTGGTGACGGTGACTGGGACAACGACGAAGTAGATCCCAGTTAGCAAGCATTTTAATAATCCGAATCCGAAATGTGGAGTAAATAATTAGACCACCATTAGTGGATTAAAACCTGTGACAGCACTGCTCGCGACAGATGAAAAGGGAACGATTTCCACTACAAACAATGTAAACACACACACACAGTACTAAATATATATGTACGGGGGGGGGGGCTGTAAATTTTTTTTAATTAAACTGTGGGTTTTATCGTTTTCAATGATTTTTCGCTGTTCACAACACCGTTAGCTATGCATTTCCATCTAAACACTTTCGGAAAACACCCGAACGGAAACAAAATATGTCATTGTGCAACTGATTTCGATTTTTTTCATTATTGTCGCAAGTTTCTGTATCCGTTTTCGGCAAGGAGTGGGATGGTGTGTTCGCAGAAAGGATGTCACTTTTGGAAAAGCATTTTTCGGTCACTTAATTAAGTACTTTATGGGCAAAGGAATTTTTTTTTTCACTGCAAGCGAACTGAAACTGCGGGGAGTTTTCCAGAATTTTCACTTTTTGTGGGATTTTTTTTTTTTGAGCACCGGGTAAAATTGAACTACTTCGGAGTGAAAGCTGAATGTGATCCAGCAGATGTGATTGGAAGTACAAAACTGGGTGAAACCGAGTAATGTGGATCTGTGTCTCTGCAGACGATGCGATGGTGGGAATGTCACCGTGCCGTCAGACTATTATTGAGCAGTGGAATTGAGCTCCATGAACGTTCATTGTCGTCTGCACAGAACCGAACTCTCAGTAGCGCTGGAGCTTGCTCTGTATTTTCTCTCACGGGAATACGCTCTATTCCATTCCAGTTGTGTAGCAGAAATCCTCTGGCGATATGATTCTGCTCTTGTCATCCGTTTGTATACAGAAAATGGCGCAGGCGTTTTCCTTGCGACAACACTCCTTGTTCCATCTCCGTACACCATGTTGTTGGGGTTTTTTCTTCTTCTGCGGTTTCATTCTCTTGAAATGTGTGTTGGCGAGAGGAGGTTTTGTTTTCTTCAAGACAAGACGGACTTAGCCGTGGAAATGCATGATGAATAAAAACAGTTGCCTGCGGAGAGCAAGGGTGGTTCAATTGGGGTCAGCGTTTTGAAAAGGAACCTCTCGATGCACTGTAGGGTAGGTACATACGTGGGTCTGTATGGATGAGAGTTTGTTATTTTTACTCTTGGAAGTTCTGTCAACCTATATTCAGATTCGGTTCCAACGGAAGGGATGTGTCAATTTGAATTACAATGACGCTAATGACATAAGAAAACAGCACAATTTTTGTGGCATCGTTTGGTTGATTTTTCGAAGTTGGAACTCGGTTGTCTCAGAAATTGCTTGCTGTAGAGAGAATACTGTTATGGGTGGAACTGAAGTTATATAAGTCGGAACATGTGTCATAAGAACTATGCAGCCATAATTTCTTTAACAACTTGACGTTTCCATACAAAATGGCAGTGAAAATAGCGAGTAAGAAAAGTAACGAGTCGTGAAGAACTGACTAACATGTTTTTCGAACATTTCCTCATATGTAGGTAAAGCGTTTTTATTGAACTTTGTACCTAAAGCAATCAGAATGAACTGTCAAAATGTGTTGCATTGCATTCACAAAATAAGTCCCTAGTAAAATTGTCCAATTTGTTTGAGTTTTAAATTTACTTTTACCAATGTAGCAGCCTTACCTCAAACTTCAAGTTATTATTCATTAATCAAAATCATGACAGCTTATGTCACAGAAATAAGAAACAATATTCATTCGTTCCGCTCCACGAAAGCTAAAATTTGTCTTTTGTGTAATGCCGCACTTAAACCGCTTCCCGTGTTTCGATTTTGACAGCGCTGTTTACCGTCCCCTGCTGACAATAATAATAGGGTTTGCGTTGCGCATATTGTTTTATCACAAGGATCGTTGTTTCTGTTAAATAAATCGATCCGGAACTCGATTTTGCATTAAGGTTAAATGAAAATATTTACTTACCTACTTCAGTCGTTCGCGCTTTTGACATTTTGTAAAGCCGCGGAATTTAATCATACATACAGTGCTGTGTAATCTTGGTCAAATCAAATCCTTTGCGAACGGATTCTTATTGTGCTTCGACAATTGTTTTAGCTGTCAAATGACAAATTGTGTCTCAAACAGCCATTCTGAAGTAAGTCACTGCCACGCTTTTGTTCCCATCCCATTTGTTTAAAATTTAACGCGAAATTAACCAATGCAATTTACAATAGCAATCAAAATATTGATAAAAAAAAAACACTTCATTATCATGAAACTACATACCGACATCGGTTTGTTCCCACTGCTGCCAACACATTGCCCTTATCATCGAATTGTTTGAGCTGAGCTGTCACTGTCAGTGCACTTCTTTTGACAGAATACGTGGCCTCCGCAAATCGGTGAATTATTTGTACAGAAGAAATTTCGTGCTGCCGAAATTGTTTAAAACTACAAACTAAAATGAATTCCGCGGTGTACACAACATTGTGCAGCTTGATATTTATCCAATTGCTTAACTGGAGCAGCGCCTTCATCATCACAGTCGACGCACACAACGAAGAATGTTTCTTCGAACGCGCCGAAGGTGGAACCAAGCTAGGTACGATTTTCCCATTTGCATTCTGCTCTCCAGAAAGAAAGACAATTGATTTCTGTGTCCACAGGTCTCACATTCGAAGTGATCGAAGGCGGTTTCTTGGATGTGGACATCAAGATAACCGGTCCCGATCAGAACATCATCCACCAGAGTGAAAAGGAATCATCTGGCAAGTTGACTTTTGCTGCCCACTCCACCGGCGTGTACACAGTTTGCTTCAACAACGAAAAGTCCAGCATGACTCCAAAGGTTGTGATGTTCTCCATTGACATTGGAGAGGCTTCGCAGCGAACACCTGGTGCTCCTGGTGAGGAGGAGGCCGGCCACACCAAGTTGGAGGACATGATCAGGGAGTTGTCTGGCACTTTGACGAGTGTCAAGCATGAGCAGGAATACATGCACGTAAGTTTGGCCTGCATTATACCAGTTCGAAGTGGAAAAGCCAGCAATTTGTGTGTTTTCTAGGTTCGTGACAAAATCCATCGCGCCGTCAATGAGAGCACCAACTCTCGTGTGGTTCTGTGGTCGACGTTCGAGGCTCTCGTCTTGGTCCTAATGACCGTGGGCCAAGTGTACTATCTGAAACGTTTCTTCGAGGTGAAGCGTGTCGTGTAGATGTGGAGTGATTTGTTTTTTTTTTTTATTTTAGTAATTAAAATTCGATTGTAATTTGGGTTCGAATAAAATGTCTAAATTTAACGAGAGGCGACAGAAAAGCTTTTGTGTGGGTGGGTATAAGGGGCAGTGGTGTCTTCTGTTTGAGTAGTCTTCATTCAAAATCTGTTCTTCTGGCGTCGCGCCAGATGTTCACTTCTGCGAATCCCAGTGCTGTGCATATGGAAATGAATTAAAAGCGCATAATTCGCATCTGATTTTGTCGACGGCAACATGCCACAGAGAAACATGATTGTGGCTACGTTGCTCCTATGAGTAAAGGGCAAATTCTGGGACCACTAGGTGGAATCATAATATGTACCGCCAAACTATTTCAACTGTTGAGTCAGAAATTTTCAAAAATTGTCGTCCTATTGACTTTTTTCATACAAAATGGGTCCATCTGCTTGGATTCTAAATTCCTGCCCGAGAATTACACGGAAATTATAATCCAACTAGTGGATAAACACATCAGTTGTTAATGCGAATCTTTATTTAATTAGTTTCTGCAATAATGCGAACAGTTGAGAAGAGATTTCTGTCTGAGTGCATACCTCTCTCCTAAAATGCTTTGCTTAGTTAGCCGAACAGGCTTAGCGCAATGGACCATATCCATACTAGTCTTAAAATCTTTTCTCAAATAAAATACACTTTTTACTTTCTACCCCGCTGAACTAACCCACAATAGTTTTTCCCTTTTCAACTTGCAGATGTCACTAGCTGCCGATTCGTTCCTCCACGCACGCCTGCCAATTGCAGCCCACTAAAACCTAAATCTGACGTTTACCATATCGCAGTAAACTTCTGCACAAAAAAAAAGAAGAGGAAAATCGGTTTTGCTGTTGTTGGGTCTGCTGCTGCTGGAGGTTACGAGAGGAAAAACTTAAAAATGGCAGCTACACGACGACTTAAAAAAGTAAGTCAATTGGAAAATTGCACAAATACACAAATTCCATTCCACAATGAAGTCTTTTGAATCCCACTTGAGCGGCATTCATTGTGGGATTTTGCTTTTTTCTTTCTCATACCGTTGTAATGGAGAAAATATAATTGATTTTGGTGCCATGTATGTGTTTTTCTTTCCTCATTTCCAGGAGTTGACAGATCTTCAAGCTTCTGGACTGCGATCGTTTAGAGAGGTGCTCATAGAAGATCAGAATCTTTTGCGTTGGACGGGACTGATTGTGCCAGTGAGTAGATTCCAGAAAGGTCTCGCGCGATAATGCTTTATGAATCATCGTCGAGGCTGCTGTTTTTTTTCTGCTGTCTGGGTATGGTTTTGGAAAGTCCTAACGAGTTTTCATTTTGCAGGAAAATCCACCGTACAACAAGGGAGCATTTCGAATTGAAATTAATTTTCCAGCCGAGTATCCATTCAAGCCGCCAAAAATAAGCTTCAAAACAAAGATCTATCATCCAAATATTGATGAGAAGGGTCAAGTGTGTCTGCCAATTATCAGCACGGAGAACTGGAAGCCCGCTACAAGAACAGATCAAGGTTGGTTGTGTATTGTGTTAGAAAACGAAACATTTTCACCAAATCATTGATTAAACAAGGGAATAGAGTTGTAGATTGTAGCAGAACACTTGGCATGGGATTTTCCCAATTTCTTTTAATGCACATGCACTCGAGTTGTGCCTGAGTGTAGAGTTTAAACGTGTAAGTGCCTGCACAGCAGTTGAAACATGCATTTATTGCTGATTTGGTATATTTGATCAGCATTTTCTTTGAGCCCAGTTGAAAAGTCACGTTCGGAGCGCTAAAACAAAGATCAACGCATTGTTATGAGTACCTACGTCCTAAGTAAATTCTGACATTTTTGCGGGCAGTAGGTAGTCGATCATTCATTCTCCCATCTGTTGAAGCAGAAGGTTACATTTATTGACTTCACTAGAACCCATTCCCGTCCTCTCTCCAAACAGCCCTTCTGGTAATTTCGGTTGCGTCACCTTCTGCTGGCCTTGAGCTGATGTAATTCACCAGCTGATATCGTTGCAAACGAATTTGTTTCCACGCGTTGGTTGTAGCCACGCCTTGGTTAGCTCAACCACATTGCTGAACCTGCAAATTGTGCTTATGAGTGAAGTACCCACCGCTTTAAATCGACTTCCACGCGACTGTGTTAACAAACGCATTTCAATTGCTCATCTGTTCTTTATACGGTCGTGGAAACTCTTATTACTCGTCTACGGAACCACATCCACTGGTGATTTGATGATATATCTCATCGAAGAACAACCAATCTCTCCCTCACTCTGGTGAAACATTAAGTTCTCTTCGAAAATACGTGCTTGCGTGATTTCTTCAACTACCTTTGTGGCCTTCAATTCTACATCTGTCCATATAAATGCTGCTGTTTCCTGAGGCTGCGTTTTGTCTTTTTTGTCATTTGATGTCGTGGCGGTAACTTCCAATAAAATGCCTTCCCCTGGGGACATCAAAAGTTATATTCAGCCCGAATTTTTAAAACTATCGTCAGCTTTCATTACTTTTGTGGATAATTGGTTAAATGGATTAAGCTGTCAAACTCGTAATTTTTGCCCTCAGTCTCTAGTTTTGGAGGGCAAGCGTTTCGACGGTAATTGTCTGAAAAGTTACGGCCAACGATTGGCTTCTAAAATACAAAGCTGTCAATAATGCGAACCCCAAATCCTCTACCAATAAATGGCACATGCACAACTGAAACGGAAAGAGTTTCCATGTGTTCTTGACGTCCCTCGATGTCGGCAAAACGTGTAGGTTTCCTTAAACAGTGTAAATGAATTTTAGAACCTGATCTAGCTGACTTTCGTTCGCTGCTGGTCTGCACGGTCGAAAACCTCGTTACTGGATGTGATTCAGATTGGATCGGGACTCGCTATGAAGTGCACTGCCCATTGTACTTGAAATCCCTTGACAAACCAATCTCGAGAGAACCTTAGGACGACAAGTGGTACAAGGGAGTTTGATCTCTCTCCACAGACACCGCCTGTCTTATAGGCAAACGATTTCTGTAGATAGACAAGCAGGGAAAGGACACGATACACTCATCTTTCTCTACGTGGCCGGTTGTCTCCCAAAAATAGAAAACTACTCCTGGGAGTGGTCTACTCCAACAATTTTACAGCTCAAATGGAGGCAGACTGTTAATGCACCTTGCGCCTCATTTAAAAGCTGAATCTAGTGCAACAAGTAGTGGAAATAGTTTCCTAGACTCACACGGTATCACAAACAACCTTACAAGAGGCTCAAATGTGTTGGCTTTTTGCCGACAGTCCTTAAAACTGATCCAATGGCTGGGAAGGAAAAATTGTAAGTTCTCTGGCAGGCATTGTCAATGGAGTGTAAAGCTGCAGCGGTGGTGGAGTGTCTGCACTCTCATACAAAGCTGTCTCTAAGGTGAAGTGAAGATCGTTCTTTTGACAGTCTACATAGTTCTTCATACCTGTTTCCACCAAGTACTCCATTGCTGCCTTCTCTGCAATTTTGAAAGCCTTTCTGTTCAGATGTAGAACGGAGGATAGGCTGATAAGAATGTGCGACGTGATAGGCTTTTTCCATCTTGGTGGCAATAAAAACAACGTCCATCTCCGTCCATAGGGGGACACTGCTTTTGTGCGAAAAAAAACAGTCGTTGGTTAAGGATGCAACAAACCAGACCCTCTCCAATAAATTAACCACCAAAGCACATTTGCCGTCCAAACAGAACTAGAGCCAAACGTTTACTACGAGCGCAACTGAGATGTTGACTCAACCCAGTGTCTTGTTGCAGAGCCTCGTCTCTTTAAGAGCTACCACTGTTGGGCGTGAAGGAACGTTGTCCTCCCGCAGTCGACGAAGTGGTTGCATCAGTATGGTGCCTTGTTGCTTCGCATTCTTCCTGCCGTTGGCTTAGATTAAAATCGTGGAACGCATTTACTTAGTTGTGGAAGCGAGTAAGTAACTTTGTCTGATTTTCTTGGATTTCTTGGATAATGTGGCACAAAAACGGACTCAGTCTAAATTTGATTGCGACCGAACGAGTATAATAAAGACGGCTACACGCGCATTTCAAAGTCGTGTCAGTCGAGACAGGTAGATGGGTAGCACGCACCTGATCTCTTCTCTTTCCACCTACACTTATAAATATCTGTCTGTCTCGCCCGACGCGACTTGCATGCCTCAGACCGTGTATGCCCTTCTGATGATATTACAAGAAGCCGCTGATGGAAATTATTCAACCTGTTGATTGAAAACCATTGTAGTCTGCACTTTCAACTAAAAATCGTTTTACTTTACAATTTCCGCGACTCTAAAGAACACCTCATCCACAAGTCCGACAGCAACTTGCATTGTTATCCACTCAAGTCACGTTCGTGTTCAAAGTTCAGTGCCCAGACTCCAATCCCGAATAAAGGACAAAATTTATAGCAACCACCTCACCACATAACTAGCCCCGTTTGACAAAGCAAATAAGTGGACATCTTTTGAATTTCTCATTTCATGTCAGTTATCCAAGCGTTAGTAGCACTTGTCAACGATCCCGAGCCAGAGCACCCCCTACGGGCGGACATTGCCGAGGAGTATCTCAAGGACCGCAAGAAGTTCATCAAAAACGCCGAAGAGTACACCAGAAAAAATAGCGAGAAAAGACCCACGGACTAGTGGTCCCCATAAATAATGACCTATATTTGTTTTTTGTTTATTTTTTTATTTTATAACCGAAATTTTCAACTCCCAACAAATTATTTCACACTCTGTGAAGGTCCTGCTTTAATATATAAAAGAAAAACGCATAAACAAAATAAAACTCTCCATTAGACGTGTGAAAAAGAAACTACATATTTTTAAGTGATTCTCGAAGCGGCTTACCAAACGGCGCAGCAGCGGAGGCGGACAGGAAGCAGCACTGCTCGCAGTGAACACTAACACATTTGATTGCCAGATAATATAAGTATGTATGTTGCCCAGGCAAATGACAGAAAGAGAAAAATTTAAATTAAAGAATAAACTAAACATAAACATGAATTGTGAACTATTTAAGTAAAGAAAAC
The DNA here is from genome assembly GCA_948293265.1 of Cheilosia impressa. Taxonomy (NCBI): domain Eukaryota; kingdom Metazoa; phylum Arthropoda; class Insecta; order Diptera; family Syrphidae; genus Cheilosia; species Cheilosia impressa. Next base: position 1,745,050 of record OX411882.1, read on the forward strand.
AATTAAAAACAATATCAACTGAATAAATAAATTGTGTGAAGTTTATATTTTTCTGTATCCTTTTCTGTTTTGATTTTGTTTGGGGGGTTTCCTGTTTTGTTTTATGTGTCGGAAGGCGGGGATTCCGAGATTAACTGGGAAGGCTGCAGACAAGATGATCAGGACTAAGGAGACCTGCGAACTGGTTTCGTCAACTAAGACACTGTACTGGCTTTCGTAGCTGAGATCTTTATCGATGTCGTTCAAAAGGCTGCGTGGAACAGCACTCCTTACCCGAAGAAGAAACTAGTATACAAATGCCCGCTGGAAACAAAAGGCAGAACCAAAAAGCTACCAACAAACTTGTTTCTGCAAGAAAAGGCGTAAATGGAAATGGCGATGGGCCCGCTACGGCGGCTCTGAAAAAAAGGAACTGCCATTGAGCTCGTACACTACGCTACAGTCTAATTATCGGGGGCCACGGCAGAGCTATAATCATATACTTTAAATCCAGAATTTCAAGTCTGTAGGTCATTTGGTTCCGAAGTTAAGCGAAAGCAAAGTTTCGCATTTATGACACTCACTCACTCATGATCATCAGAATAGAACTAGTACTTCCCATAAACTCAGAGAGCTGAAAATTTGCTACAGAGTTAGGGTTTAATGGCCACACAAGGGGAAAACTATTAAAACTAGGATAATCGAAGATCTGGAGTACCTGGTGACCCTGATTAGAAAACACATGAGCCCAACCAAACTATTAGAGATCGACATACCGCCTTTACAAAAAATATTCAACTTGGTGGGCCGCTTCATTTGATGTCAAAAATCGAAGGTCTGAACTCTGAAGTATTCGATGAAGAACCCTCAGCTGTATTAGAGATATGATAATGCCCCCTTCTACTATTGGTACATAAAAAAATCGACTGTCATTGCAAAAATCCAGCGTAGTGGGACACATCACGCGAATGGGCAATACGAAAAACTGTTGCCACTGTACAAGAATCAGAACCGGAAAAAAAAAGAAAGATTTGTAATAATAAAAAAACTGTGTCAATTAAGAAAATCTAATAAAATAAATCAATATGCCCACGTTTCTACAAAAAGAAGTGAAATCCCACCAAAAACATTCTGTAAAAAACTATAGCCAAGTCTCGATGGAGCTGCTTGTTTATCTCTAAAAAGTAATGAAATCTAGACAAAGTCGTGCCAAGTCTAAGGTTCCTTACTGCGATTTCTTTATTATTATAGTTAATGTTGTGTGACTTGGCCGTTGAAGGGTACACAAGGGTACAAAACCAGGTGCTCCTTGACACCATTGTACCAATCTGTCGCCAGAACCGCTACCCATTGACGATGGAAAATTGACACTTGGAAAACGTTGATGTAGAGCCCGATTATAGGTTACGAGTGATTTCGTTGCCCCAGGGACATGAATTTACCTTATTTTTTATGCGAACTACAGGCACATATTACAGTCCTCAGCTATGTTCGAAAAAAACAAATAAATTACAGATAAAGCTGCAAGTTACCTTTTGTGCTTCATCAAGAGATCATTTTTGGCTCAGTTTTGCCTTTTATAGGGTGGGCCAAAAGAAGTCATCCGATGATGTTTGGCTCTCATTTTTTTTCTAAATGAAAAACTTCGGATTCTGTTTTTTGTTTATGTTTATTTGAACCTTTAGAATTTTACTGGTCAAGTCGAAAAGATGATATCGGCCAAATGGGCGCCGTCACAATTGAAGTTGCCAAGGGGACTACAAATATTGTAAAAAAAAAATCTGTAAAGAAGACGACGGAAGCCTCAAGCCTCAAGCCTCAAGCCTCATACTAGAATCACAGCCAAAGCAAAAAAAGAGAAGAAAACTTTTCCAGAAGAACGAACATGAGCTCTCAAGCAACACATCAAATCAAGTTGATTTAGATGAATACGAAATGGAATCGCAGCGTAGTCATCGATGAACAAGATCCTGCCAATTGTGTGCATGGCTAAAGACTTTCATCAACAAGCAGCTGAGGATAAGGATATTCAATCAGTGCGTATTTAGAAAACAGGAAAGTCTACCGTCAATCAAGCAGTCCAAGTCGGAACTCACTTTCTGTTCGTCGACATCAAGGCCGCCAGCATTTACGGAGACAGTTAAATAAAGCCAGACCTTATTTTGGTATCCCTGCCTAAGTCGGCTATAGTAGGATGGAGAAATCTTGGTGCATCATCAGTGATCGTAGCGACCTAACCAAGATCTTTGTAATCTTGAAAGGATTAAGACAAGGCGCCACCTTACTTATTTAAAGCTGAATAGGAAGCATACAAGGAACGTTCTTTCAACAGAGTATAAGCAGAAGTACGCCAGCGATGTTGCCATAATTGCCAGAAGACGAGGAGCTGCCACTAAGGTCCATGTGCAAATATGGTAACAGAAGCGGCTCAAGAAGAGATTTCAGAGGTTAACGAGTGCAGAATCAGGTATTCATAACTTCTGTCAACAGGAAGGGTACAGGCAACATCGACGAGTCGGATAGAACGTCGCAATAGAGAGCTTTGGAGGCTCTTCTATCAAGTCTGAGAACGACAACTCGTTGGGCAACAATCGAAGAACGTTATTGAGAATGCAACTTCTGAGAATGCAACTGCCTGGTAAAAGACCTCTCGAACAAGACTCCCTATGGACATCATCGCAGGCTTGTTTTATGGATCTGGGGCCCTACTTTGTATCTCGTTCCGAAAGTAAAACTTTTCGAAAACGAACCTTTTCTACTCCGTATTTCGAAAATGGACGCATTTAGTATTCCGAAATTATTACAGAGTACCCTCTTTAAGGCGGAAGGGGAAAGCTATTGCGAATGTGACAAAACAGAGAGTGGACCCCTTGGAGCATCGGACTTTTTGAAAAGTGGATTAAGGTTTCGAGAGGAAAATTCTTGGTAAAGTATTCGGCGTATACTGATTTTTGGGACAAGATAGACAGCGATTTCGAAATAGGACATAAACAACGAACGGACATCAAGGAGCCGAGCTGCAGTCTTCGGCTCTAAGATGGCAAAATAAAGACCTCACATGGAAAGTAACCTTGGTGATTGAAACTGGAGATAGTGAGCTATGGAAGAGCACGCAACTTGGAGTACTTAGTCGAGCATATATGGCCAATTAGAAGGCAAGACACACTGAAGGTCTAAGAACGCGAAGCCAGCCCAAAGAGATTGCCTAAAGGGCCAAGATCGCCTAAAGAACCAACTTTAATGTGCTTCCAAGTTGGACATGGAATGCTCGGGATTATTGAGTCTATCGGCGCTTTAAACAAGCAGTTGAAGAAACCATCTATGAATGTAAAGGAACTTGTGTTGTGTCCTCTTAAGCAAGTAAAATAAAACAGCCTTAGCCCACTGTCAAAGTTGGCATTGATGGTAAATGAAACCCAGAAACGATGTCAATCAAAAGGCAGGAAACCTGTGAGCAGATTTACAACTTAGCCATCAAAAGCCGCTGGAAAGTTTGTTTTTTGAAAGTTCGAAGTTTTTGATGAGCTGATATGGGAGTGTGGAGACAGCTCAACTATTGATTGATCATCCCTCTACAAAGGACAGGATAGGAAACAGCAAACAAGTTCAGGCAAAAACCGGCGTTTACGGATAAACTATAAGTAGATCTACTCAAAAACCGTCGAAGGGCTTTAAAAGCATTTTTTATGTATATAAATGTCAAAGACCAACTTAAGAGACGAAAGGAATATTTTGCTGCGCGTCTTAAGGTCTTAACCAGGTATTCGTCAGAAAGATATACCTAACTTAGACTGAGCTGACCGAAGCACCAAATGCGTCAGAATACGGACCACGAATAGTGAAAGAAGAGGATAGGACAGGGGAAGGGGATATGACTTGATGGTCTTTCCGCAGAGGTTTTTCCAGCACAGCGCCAACAACGTAGCTTTAGTTGCTGCATATCCACTTGTAGAGAGAGAGAGGGACAGACAGAGCTTGAGAAGTCGAACAGCTTGCTTGAAGGATTAAGCAACTCAACTGTGGCAAGCAGAACTGACCCTAAAAATTTAAGTGCAATAGAGTTTTGTCGGCTTAGTGGTTAGTGTGTTGGACCACTAAGCGAGGGGTCTCAAACCAAAATTCCAACTTAAGGTTTTTTTCCACTGCGCCACCTCTCACGAACGTCTGACAAACATCCGAGAGTATAGCTGTCATGAAAGAGCTTCTCAATTGGCCGTTTGGACTCGGCATAAAATTGTAGACCTATCAGTCCAAAAATGAAAAACCCACACAAGACGAATGGTTGTGAGAAGCTAGGCTAACTTACTTTTGCACATTTGTTTATAAAGACGGGGGTTAGAGTTTCAGAAGGGAGAAGTTTCAGGAATGAAGCCAGCAACACGTAGTTGTAGCAAAGGATTCTTACAGAAAGTTTAGTCAACCCCTTATAACCAGTGTCTTCTAGACGATGACACCTAACTTGAAGACACGGAGACATAGTTACAGAGAGAGTCCACCCGCCAGCAGACGGTAATTGGGTGCAGAATGATTGAAGAATGAACCAGATAACCCTCAAACAGAAGCTGCATCTTTAGTTTCCCTTCAATTTGGTTCTCATCAGACCACATCTGCGATTGCGCCACCTCATATAAGCCACGATCCACGAACTTACGAGTGTCCCGCTCATGCTCTTCGATCACCTTTTATTCGCGACAGACTGTCGCAAGTGTCCACTGTCCACTGGCCGGCCCAAAAGTTGCGTGCGAAGCCATGCCTTTTCTGGCAACATGTCCGTAAATCATCCGACAACTCACTATGAAGTTGTAAACCGCTTAAGGGAACGCCGCCGCCGACTTTTACAATTTATTCTCACGTCCGCAAGGAACGCGGACCATCATCCGCAGATGGTGCAGTCGCATAACAATAGATGCGTTCCGATGGCGTGGTGGCCTCCATTGTTTGGTTCATACCGGATCTGTTTTTCGCCGCCGACTTAACTCGAACTTGTCGTCGCCATAAACGGCGTATATTTAGTGCAACTTTAGTGACACCGGGGCTGCACGAATGCATTCAGCGGATGCGTCAGAAATAATTGATCTCAATTATTGGCGACGCACAACAAATTGCTGTCTGGCTGCGCACGTCGATTTCACAATCACCAAGGATTGAGTGGCGATGGCGATTTGCATAAATGGGATACTGGCTGTGGAGACACCTTCTTAGTGCTGACCATGGTGAAACGAAGGTCGTGCCTCGTGTCACATGTCACGGGCGAAACAAAAATGCTCGGCCAATTGCTCGAAACCCGATCGACGCTGCAGATAGTGCATTTACCACTCCATTATCTGGTTTTATGTGGCAAGTTGCGCCTATCGCCCATCAGCATCGTTCACACAATTGTCCCGCATCCACCCATCAGCCGACCGGTACCCACTCAGCCGCTTAATTGCCTGTCATTGGAGTTGAAATTACCCAGCGGGGCGTCTTTTCATCTCACCACATGTGCACTTTCGCTTTCCGCTGGTGGAAGGTGCTCGCTCACTATAAGGGCACGCGATGCATTTGATTTTGAGTGCATGATCCAGCTAAAAGTTTCCCAACTGTCATGGCCCTGCGGCCGAGATATACACCGTGACAAGCGATGATAACGTGCGCCGGTATAGGTACATTGTAGGCAATTGCCCATCGGCGCGACTGTCAAGTGCGTGGCCACTTTGAAGGTGTACGTGCGCCGCAGACGGCGTGAACGCACAAATCACCGCACTAAAAAGCGCGCAATTAAATCCTAGTTAACGCCGTTGTCCATTACCGTCATCAGCGACACGTCATATCGGGTCGGTGGATCTTCCTTCCGCGCGCACTCGTATATGGCCGCGCACATTCGTGATGTATGGGACCTCAGTTGGATTTTATAGCGATCGTGCAACGTCGACATCAATGTTCGGGATGCGATGGTGCTTTTGTGACCACTAATGGTATGTAAAAAACGTCCGATCGCGCACACACCACTTGTCGGATATGTCGACGTGGACGGCGGATGGATGGCATGACATTCGGATGGATGGACGGACACCTCCTTGTCTAGTTGTTTATTGTGAATTGTGAATAAAATGTGGACTCGTGTGAAAATGTCAAATGAGCCAATTGCCTATTAGCGGGAGAGAAGACTGCGGACGTGCGACAAGACCTCAAATTGAGTGAAGCGATATGCGGATTGACTTTGTCTTTGTTTGTAGTCCTTGGCCAGGGTTGTTGTCTGGGGCTTTTCTGTCAATCGTAAAAGTCGTGAATAATTGATTTCATCCTTTTTTTTAGCTAGTATCGGCTTAAAGTCAGTGGTTGAAGAGGGTTGGTCTTCTATTTAATGTATTCAACTTTAAAGGCCCAATGGTCGCAATTTGCGAGACCTGCGGTGCAACGTGGACGACTTTGTTCTGTGATCTTCTAATTTAAGATCAGGTATAGTTGAAAAAGCTTGTTGTTACTGGCTTAATTCTGTCAAGACCTTTATTTTCAATTTTGACGTTAAAAAGATGAAAAGAAAGGACTTGACAGAATAAAGCCAGTTGAAAGACAACTTCCTCTTACCGAAGTAGTTCATGACTTCATTCAGCAAGATCACTGACGCAAGACCTTCCTCGCTTACTGCAGAGTTAGGTACTTCAACAAGTTAGAAGAACGACCTCTTGTGGGTGATTTAGTTTGTGACTTTCTTCAGCATGAGAATTATTTGACAAGTCATCTTTTAACGCATGCAAGATCAGCCCGACATTTTTAGCTGCTGCCCCGTTGGCACGTTTTCTCCAGTATTGCTTCAGTTGCTGTATCTACTGTCGCTCTTTCACAGCATTCAACAATTTTTTGAGTCAATTTACTAGTCCGTCTTTCAGACCTCCGCATTCTTCTGTCACTTGTAGCAGTCTGCTCTCAATTTTAGGATCTTTTCCAATGTCAATCTGTCAAACTTTCTAAAAATCTTGTTCCTCCCGCTTGGTAGCAACTCCTTGGAGCTATGATATATAAAAAAACGCCCCCTCAAGTTGGTCAAATGCCTTCTTGTTGAATCCGACAACAAGGGATAAGGTCGGAATTGGATTTGTACCTTTGTGCTGCAAACTTCACCTGGACTTGTAGAAATGCACTTGCTCTGCATGTACCTACTGGGGCTTTGTTACAAGACCTTGATGTAGGAGCGCCTACCGTTCAGATCAGACCTCCTCCTAAGGCACCTTAGCAGCGTTGTCATAAAAATGTTCGCCCTCTTTTGAATAAAGCTTTTAATGCCAGCCTTAGGCAGGTTTGTTGTCGCCTTTCTAGTGCAGGTCTTCCAGCATGATCCGAACCCAAAATGGATGTTCTATGAGTCTTCGACTACTCTTAAGCTTCTTCATTGCCATTCCATGTTACGATGTAGATCAAGACCCTTTAGGGACGAAGTAGATCAAAACTCTTGGGGGATGTTAAGGGTCTTGATCTACTTCTTCACTAGTCTAAGACACCAAGCTTTGCTTTCGTCGATAGTTCTTGGTAGGGCAACGTGGATTCGATCTGATTTTGGATACAAACGTAGCAGTGAATCCGCCCAGTCGGAATGGCGGAACTATCTGTCTCTTATAAACCAGAGGCTTCTTCGCAGCTTCTTTACAGCTCCTGCACTCTTCTATGGAACAGATTTATTGGCCTGACACCCGCCCTTCTAAGCAGATAGTGATAAAAGCCTAGCTGTAGGCAAGTTTTCCAGTGTATTATTAGTCTTTTGCGACTTTCATCCAAGTTGACAAGTGAGAGTAAAGCTTTCCTCTGTCGAAACCAAGATTCCTAGTTGTAAAAGCCTTCCGACTTCGACTGAGCGTGACTTAGAGAACGGGTTGATAGAGGGTGTAGGCTTTCAGACTTTCGTCATACCTTGGGAAGTGTTAATTCAGGTCTTCTTTGAACCAAAATCGCCTTTAACCTGCTGTCTAAAATCGGTACCTTTATCAGTGCATGTGTTTTCAAGCTGCGATTGTTCCTGACAGCAGCCTTTATCATACTTACAACGAATGTAAGGGAACTACAAGTGCGCGCAGAACCTGAATGGCTCAACTAAGAAGCTTTCTCAGAAAAGACGCGCAAACTCGGATGATTGTCAGAAGTTGGCCACAGGTGTGGAAAACACTTTATGACTTAATTTTTATGTTCTCCAGAGGTTGGACCGAAGATCCGTTGCATATACAAGTCCATCCGAGCAACTGAACCTCATTTTAGGGTTAACATTAGGAATCAGACCCAGGGAAGAACTCTGGAGAAACCCAGAGAGTCTCACTGGGTAAGATTTGTAGTGGTAGAGAGGCGAAAAGTGACCCAACAATGGCGGTCTGATTCGAATATCTCTCGAAATCTATGTAATATACGAGCCCGTATGGCAATCAATTGTGACGGCGTCCATTTTGCCGATATCATCTTCTCGACTTGACCAATAAAATTCTAAAGGTTCAAATAAATATAGTCAAAAAACAGAATCCAAGTGTTTCAATTTAGAAAAAAAATGAGAGCCAAACAACATCGGATGACTTCTTTTGGCTCCCCCTGTATAACAACCCTCATTTGAAACCATTCCAATCTGTGTTTCCCAGTCTTTTGTATTTGGGCTTTTCGGATCAGGCTTTTAAAGTAGGCACAAGCAAACGTATCCAGCTCTCTTTAGGTGAGAATTTTTCTCTCAAAGACATAGTCATTCGCAATACGGGCCTTGATGTCCGTTCTGATCGGCTCAATCTACCCCCTTTCGATCGATTCCTTGAAGCATCTTCCGTAGAGCCTGCCTTCCATTTTAGCGTCTTTTTCCCACGTTAATCCTCCTCCTCTGCCTCTTCACAGTTTGCACTTTCCCTATAACCGTCGGCTTTCGCCCGATCCCAACTATGGCCGCATGCAACACACTCAAGACTCAACCAATTCATCTGCGACTTGCCGCAGCACCTCATAAACTAATAATTCCAATTAAATGCCTCATTTGGCGGCGCAAAACGACCAACCGCTTGACAAACTGGTTTCCTCTTCGTACAAAGCAGCTCCATCACAAAATCAAGGCAAGTACAATATTTCTGAACTTGAGATCATAGAGTTCGCTCCCTCCCCCAAGCCCGGTCGAGAGCTGATCGCTGATTAATTAACGCAGCACTCAACGTTGTGAGTAATAATCGCAATTGCAACACATTATGAGCGTTTAATTGTGCACTCGGCATCGGTTAGTCGTGCGCGCGGCCCAAGATCTAAGGCGTCCCGCTCGTTGACGATTATGGGGAAATCAGAAATCAAGTGTCGATATGTCAGGGTGATTGTTTTGCTTCCAAAAATGGTAGCTTGTGGCATGATAATAATAATTATTGTGCGGTATCCTTGTTCGGACCGATTCAATTCTCACATCCCCAGCTCCACAGATGTCACAGATGTGTGCACTTGTTAATGAAATAGAAATTTCATTGATCAGCTGTTGGGTGTTGCATGTGTGCTGTTATTACTCGACTCGAGCGAACGTAAACAAAACATGTATGCGGGTTCGGTTCGACATTTTCGTTGTGTTTTGGGAAGTTTTGCCGCAGTTCGATTCGACTGGCAGACTGGGGATGGGGATAGTGGGAAATTTCAACGTGTCGCACTCGCATGCAGCTGTTTCTTGTTTCTTGTGTTGTAAAAGGAAAATACTCTTGTGGTTTTTACAGAACAATTTTATAGGGTGACCTCGCTCAAAACCTGGGAATTATTTTTATGTGGGGTTCAAGTGAAAAATAACGCGGAGGACCTGTCTGGAGAAGACATAACTAATTTCTCGTACAGACAGGGAGGCTGTCGTGTTATTAGGAAAATTTGAAAGAAAGGTTAAGGTTCGAAACTGAATAAAGCTGTAAGAAGTCGCGTAGAGAAGTTTGATACCCTATCACGCCTTCTTAGTCCAAAGACATACCGAACGGTGTTGTTGAAAGCGACCTGCAATTTTCTGTCACTTTCGAAGCTGCGCTTAGCAAACACTTCGAACCCGTATATTGAAGTTGGTATGACCAGCGTATTGACCAGCTTGAGACGTATTTTTAAAGGGGTAAAAGCTTTAGTTGCCCATAAAGTTCGAAGAACAGCGTGGGTCTTACCGATCGCAACATTTATGCGGTCAGTTTACGATTCAAGACCATACCAAGATTTTTGGCCGTTTCAACATATCCAATAGGAGAATTATCTAAAACTTTGGAGGGAAAGTACGATAAGTCCAATGAAATTGTAGAGATGACGAGGCACTTTGATTTCGCAGGAGACCATTCGTTTCAAACCAGCACGCAATGTTTTCAAGATCCTCGTTTAAATAGACAGCACCGTGCTCAATAAGACCGAGGTCAAGACTCAAGTACAACTGCAGATCATCAGCATGCATCTGAGCCTTACTATGGTTGGTGATTGATGGCAGATCGTTAACATACAACGACAACAGCAGTGGACCCAAAATGGAACCCTGTGGGACACCATTTAAGGTCGAAATGACATCCGATTGAAAGGTAAGAAGCAAGAAGTTTGACTGCACCTTGTGAAAAATGAAATAGCTGACGGAGCTTATCACATAAGTTTGCATGAACCACGGTGTCAAATGCCTTAAAAAGGTTACCTTATCATCGTCCCTACTTCGCCGTAAATCTTCGACGACGTTCACTAGGGAGGTTATACAACTGTGACCCTTTTTAAAACCAGATTGTTGTGTTGTCATCGAATTGTTGGTGTCGAGGAAAAGGCTCATTTGCTTTTGTAGTACCTACTCTCTCAAACGGTTTCGATAAAAAGGGTAAGTTGGAGATGGGCCTAAGTTCATAACGCTTTGCGTTTTTTGGTATAGGTACGACTTTAGCCATTTTCCACTGCGATGGGTATTCGGCTGATGGGCAATGAACGGGATGATTGGTTGTAGTATGAGCTTCAAAAACTTGGGGTTTATATCTTCGAGCCCGGCTTAAGAGGAGAGCAGACTTTCAACGACTTCAGCACAATCAAAATTTCGAAAACCGAATAAAGGTACTAAGTGTTCAGATTGAAATGATAAAACCCTGTGTGAAATGCTATTACATTAAAAGCAGAAGATGCGAATTGCCGATTAAGGGCATTGCAATCGATAGCGGTTCAACTTTGGCTTGGCTTGAATACTCCAAAGTTTACGGCAACCGATTGAGGGATTGAGTTGTTTCGAGTACGCTTCGAAATTTGATTTCCTAATTTCCATTACAAACTGGTTGCGAAGAGATCGGTGATCGGTGATCGGTGATTTTCGTGGGCAACATTAGTCTCGACTGTAAATTTACAAAAGCTCACAATTGCAAAACTTGTATGAAAATATAGCCACTGCGAACTACGACAATTTAGAGTCGAGACTTCAAACGTTTATTGCTAAGGTTCATTATGCTTAAGCTGAAGGTTCTTATAGGTGTAGGTGGCTGTTTTGAAGGAGAAGATTGTAAACTTTAATTGGTAAGGTCCGTAGTCAAGTCAGGGCTTGTCAGACTCTTTCGCCGGTGGTTTTACAAAGTATGGTGTCTCTTAAGAAGTTTCACGAGGGTGGAAGCGGATCCTCTATCTTTCTTCATAACCCTCTTCCTGGTCTTGTTAAAGGACGGCTATACTCGGCCCAACAATCGTTCGCCTCTTCATACTTGTGCTGGTCGTTGCTCACAGAAAGGTGAGTTCTTGATATTTTTTATTGATAATTTGTCCACCTTTTCATTGCCTTGAATGGCTTTATGTCCGGCCACCTTTACTCCTTCACGATAGCATTTCAAAAGCTTTTAATTTATTTGATTGCCTTTTGAGGTATTGCTTCCACCTTGGAAGACGCACTGAGCTAAATTCCGGGAGGAGAACAAATTATAATATACGGGACTATTCGAAGAGGATGCCTGACGCTACCCCAAGTTTTGATCCGATCTGTGTATTTTGTGGGTGCAGTCCCTCAGTGGTTCAGTTGAACGAGGGGTCTCAGGTTTGGTCCCCAAAGAAACATAATTCTTGAAGTTTTTTCGGAGTCGAACGTCTGACAATTATCCGAGAGTACAATTGTCCTGTCAGTCGTTCGGACTCGGCTTGAAATGTAGGTCCCTTTCATTCGTCTAAAAAATGAATGAATAATAAAAGCAAACAAACGAATGGCGTCTAGTCTTAGGCTTCCTAAACGGACTTGTTCCGCCAACTATTTATTTTGTTTATTCCGTGTTCCCTGCAATGAATTGTTTGTTAAATAAAGAGACCACTTTGCTAAATTATAGGTGCTCGAGGAAGGCCTTTGTAAAGCCTAGAACTGGCTTGATAAAGACTGTGGTAGGTACATAGGGCCAAAGTATTTCTGTTTGTCTTCCCTTCGTTTTAAAAATTCGTCAATATTTATTTATTTATTTTACCCTCTTATCGCACTGATGCCGAAGCTCTTTTAACCTCTTTTTTGAAAGATCAAGTTCAATCTTCTGCCAAACCCCCGTTTGATGAAACTTTTGTCTTTCTTTAGTTACGATATCCGTGACATAAGTTATCGTTTTCAGTGTCCATTGCTCAAGTGGATCCTCAAAAACTCTCAGTCTTCGGTCACCTGCTTTAAGGTCGGACCTGATCCTATCATCTGTCTGATATGGCACAGAGTCCTAAGCACGTCATGGAAATTAAGTCTCGTGTTTCTTATGCAGAGTTTTTCATGTAAGGCAATTTTATAATACGACTCATAGCGGTTTTAATTCCACAAAAATCAACACTTTAGGTATTTTTGTAGACCTGGGATTGTTATGAGTCGTACCAGCAAACGGGCAGAAGTATGATTGAGTTTTTGCTCTATTTTAAGGCTCTGGCAATGCGGTTATGTTTGCAAGGAGACTTTTTAACAAATCTATGAAAAGTTGTCTCGACAGGTCCCTATAGGTTCCCTAGACCCTGCTTTTCAGAGCCTTTTGTTTTGTTTTAGTGTCTGCGCCTGAAAATCCCATCCAAAGGTATACCACGATTCGGTTTACACTCTGACACACTCTATAGGTCAAATTTTTTTATCACAAAAATCACTTTTAAGGTCCCACAATTGAGGTCGAACTTTGGTCCGTTTTTAAATAAGTTCTAAACAACCGGGAAGCCTCGAACGTTGTATAATGAAACTCCAATCTGTACCTTAAGCTCTTAACGAGAGCCTTCCACAAGCTTCGAGTTTATTTCTGCGTTATTTGCCTTTTTGGGTAGGTTTTGCTCCTACCGTAGGCTTACGAGTTGTCGTTGTCACTGCCCAGTCCTTAGTTCGAAAGGCACTAAACTGTGGTCCGGGAGGCCAACATATTTTGAGAAGGTGCAACCGAGAACCATTCAAAAATCGATCTTTGTAAAGACCCTTTTAGAATACTTATTGCGAGTATCCAAAGCCAGATAAACGACGTTTCTTCTTTCAGCTGCTCGTATTCGAAATCTTATTCTATCGGTTAGTTGGAAAATCATAATTTCTGAGGGTTAAACCGTAGCCCAGCACTCTAAATTCGTTAATTCAGCATAATTATTGCGTTTACTCAAAGAAGACATTTTTCCCTTGCAAGCTATCAGTCCGAAAACACATTGAGCCATAGGCAGGCCATTTACATGGGCGGTTTCGATAAAAGTGGACCACCGAAAAATCAATCTTGCAGGGCCTTTTGTTTGAGCGAAGCCGCATGGAGCAGCGGCTTTCGGTTGCCAAAGGGGTTAGGGACCTATTTTAATATAAAATAGGACACCACACCAATTTTAGCTACTCCTTTCCACAGTTCATTGAACTTTTCCCATCCGTTTCGCAAACTATTATCTTCAGCGCATAAACTTTGTAACATAAATCACATTGAGTACAAAAAACCGTCTTAACAACTCCTGTCCTGTCCCCATTTAAATTCACCCCTGCGCCGGCACACAGCAAAAACGGTTGTATTCCAACCTCATACAATTTCCCTTTCCACATGCAACCTGCTCTTCATACACCACACTTGTCGCAACAGAGTTGGCATCGAGCAAACCCCAACATGACAATTCTACTTTAAAATACCAGCGCCAGTGCGGAGTGAGACTCAGTATTTTGTGAGTTTTCAATCGCGTGCGACTGTCAGTGCGGTAATATTATTTCCTTTTTATTTCCACATTACTCCCCCGAAACGGTTTATCTGCGTCATTTTGTTATCTGCAAAAGTTTATTATTGTGCTACAGTTTTTCACGCGTCCCATACTTATACGCTAATCAATTAGATACTCCGGTGAAAAAGTCGATATAAAATACTACAGTGTAACAAACGTGTAAACAAAGACACGTAAATAATATTTGTTTATGAAATTGTGAATGTGAAGTTTGAAAAAGTTATATATGTTGTATTTTCCTGTGAATGAATGACAGTTGAAACCGATAATTGGGGAACGTGCTGCCGCAGAGCTGTTGGATTGTATACGGATTATATCAGAACACTTTTTGAGGTTCGTATCAGAAGAATTAAAAAAATAAATAAATGTTGTTTGAGATAAAATTTGCATATCTAAGGCGTTAATTTAATTAAATGCACATGGCAACTGAAATAAGACTAGTGACGTTCAAATGTCAAATGTCAAGCGAATAAACTGTGAAAGATGACAATTAAAGGTTTGGAGTTGTGGAAACGAGTTGGTGATGATGGTAGCCCCTAAAGACACCGATAAATATTTTTAGTTTCCACTGTAAATTTTAGCAGTTCACAGTGGCTATATGCCCATACAAATTTTGCAACTGTGAGCTTTCGTGAATTTAAAGTCGATACTAAAATTTGTTATTATTACGGTGCTGATTGACGTCTTTTTCATTTAAAAACAGTCCAGGTCCAGGTCCAGGTTAGATATATTTGACGAACTCACTACGAACAAATTTTCCGTATAAAATTTACCATTGTGACCTAAGAAATGTTAATTGTGAAGATTAAAAATTATTTTTAGTGGGCCTTACTAATAAACATTTTTAGTTTCGACTCTAAATTTAAGTACATAGTTCACAGTGGCAATATTTTCCATACGAATTTCGCAATTGTGAGCTTCAGTAAATTTAAAGTCGAGTCTAAAATTTGTTATTAGTACGGCGCAGTGCCAATAAATGTAAGACAGCCAGCAAAGATTGGAATTTCCAATAAACATTTTCAGTTGCGACTTAAGTAGTTCACAGTGGCTATGACTAAATTTTCCATACAAATTCCGCAATTGTGAGCTTTTGTTTTAATTTAAAGTCGAGACTAAAATTTGTTGTTAGTATGACCTGAGCTAAAAACATATTTTTTTCTAAGGACATGAGCTGAGCTCCTTGAATGACTTTTGGAAGAGTCATTCGAATTTTTCTAATGACTTGAAAATCACTGAAATTTTATTAAATTGTTGAAGTACGTACAAATGCTCTCTTTGAATAATTGAAAAGTGTTTTCTACTCGGGGCAGATGAGGTATGCCTCCGGTAACCACATTTTACAGTTCCAAATAATGAACAACAGAAAAATAATAAAAAATTATCACAATTTTCAAATTATTCAATTCAATAAAAAAACATTGAAAATGGATTTAATAAAATACATATTTTAGTACTAGATTAGTTGTTCCCTCGTTCATTGAATTTTGGTTTTTCCCCGTATTAAAAAACAAATGTGCACAAGTAAGTTAGCTAGTAGACATCAGTTATACAAATTTGACATAACTGCTGAATAACGAGTTGATAACTTTTACGTGGCGTTTATTAACATGGGGGCCTGTTTAAGTTATTGTTTTTAAAAATCTAAATGAAATGCATAGCAAATAATGAACAAAATTTAAATGTTCTTGTGTACAAAATAATGAATTCATGATGAACATCGTTTTCAAACACAGAACTGGGGGCAGATTCCGTATAACAATAATCGTCGGGACGATATCGTTTTTGAAACTTTGATGACCAGAAGAAGTTATATTCTGCCCGAAGTTTTTTCACTTTCGTCAGCTTCCATTACATCTGTGAAAAATGAACGGGATTAAGGTCTCAAACTCGTAATTTTGGCACTTAGTTGCTACTTTTAGGGCCGTTTGCTGATACTACTCATAGCGAACTAAGTTCCACATAAACTCTTATGTGACAGTTTATGACCTGAAAAAAGTAGCGCATAAGTATTTAAGTAGAACTTAAATCGTTAAGAGTCGTATGAGCAAACGGCCCTTAGAGCTCTATCGTTTAAAAAATTACGGAATGAGTGCCCTGTTTAATTTTTATAATGAAGGAATGACCATCGTGCGTATGACGATATAATTTTTACTTTGATCACCATAATTGGTTTTTTTTTCTGGACGAATTTTGTTTGACTATCAAATGAATGAATGAACTGGATGAAGCTCTCAAACTCTAATAATTGTACTTTGTTGCTAGTCCACTACCGTTTCGACGACAGTCGTTTAAAAAGGTCTCTAATTATGGCACTAATAATCCCAGTCCTGCTCTATGGCGCAGAGGCATAAACCCTCTGAAAAGCGGATGAGATTACTCTTGGTTGTTTCGAGAGGAATGCATAGACGGTGAATGGAGGAGGAGATACAACGACGAATTGTAGGGCCTGTACAGCGACATCGACCTAGTCAGAAGAATAAAGGTCCAACGACTGAGGTGGCTGGGTCATGTTAAAAGAATGGACACGAATGCTCCGGCCCGGAAAATCTTCGAATCCACACCGGAGGGACGGCGCAGCAGAAAAAGACTGCGACTCAGGTGGCGCACGCAAGTGGAAGGGAACCTTAACCAACTTAGAGTGCGAAACTGGAGACAGCTGGCTAAAGATCGTGCTGGCTGGAGACGCTAGTTGGTTGAGGCCCAGGTCCACCCCGGACTGTAGCGCCACCTTAAGTAAGTAAGCAATTATGGCACTGGCTATTCCCTGGATCAGTTTTCGTTATTATTTTAACGAAGCTCCTGGAATATTTTATAAAACCTTTTTAGTGTGGCTTTTTCCAAATCTCCACTGACCACTAGAAAAGAATGCAAAAGTCCGCGCATTTTTTCTGATTCTTTAAACCTTTTCTCGAAATAGGTGAAGCTATAAACATTAAACTCAGCCTCTTTCACTCTAAACCCTAGCTTCAATTCCTAGATATAAGTCTTTATTGTTAGTTTGTTTTTCTAGCTTGTATTAAGCCTAATAAATGGGGACATTTTGCCTCCACTAAAATTATAGCCTTTTGCGACTTAAAACACGCTTACACAGATTTTTCGGGCTAGTGTGAATAAATTCCAACGGAAAAGTTCCCTCCTCGTCAGCAATGTAAATTGGGCTCCTACAAAAAAATTAGTGCTCTCTGTAGGGTTGATAAGTTTCTGTTTTTCAACTGTCGAAAGTTGGGGTCTTCTAAAAAGGAGTGTTCTCTGTGGGGCTGATTAGTAGTTACCGAGTGTCAAATGCGCCCCCAAAAATACTGTGGGCCTTATCAATGAACATTTTTAGTGTCGACTCTAAATTTTCGTAGTTCACTGTGGCTATATTTTCCATAAAAATTTTGCAATTGTGAGCTTTTGCAAATTTAAAGTCGAGACTAAAAATGTTTATTCCTAAGGTCCTGTATGTATTAAAAAAAAAAAACCTTTCAACTGCTTTTCATAGCCACAATCCGATGTAATATTGACATTTGAATAATTTTCCAATACTAGAGACGAGCGTGTAGCATTTCTCTTTACAAAAACCGAAGCTAGTGGAATTTATTTTTAAATAGAAACAACGAAAAAATTCCGTCGCATTTTTTTGTATACCCTTTATCTGTGTAGTAGATGTCTAAATAAATTGGAGCGTCAAATTTAAAACGTTGAACGTCTGAAACAGAAAACTAATTGGAAAAGGCATTTTTTATTGAGACACGGAACGATTTCCCAATATTGCAAGATAAAGACTTGGAACTTGAAGTGCCTGGGTTGTGTTAAACTGGGTATATGAGGAGTCCCATTCAACTGGGGACCATAAAGTGCTAAACTATCAGAAAAAATAGGTAGTAGTTGTAATTCTTTGGAAACGGCTATGCTGATCAGTTAGATAAACACAGTTTATCAGGCAATTGAAAATCCACTCGTAAAAGAACACAGAGTGCAAGATTACCCGGTTCAGTAGACTTGTACTCAAATTATTATTATTATTTATTTAGAGCACTTGTTGCAAGTTGTGAATTTTTGACGTCGATTTCTAAAAGTAGTTCTGCTCTAATAAATTGCTTAAAGGAGGCTTCGTCACGTCTTTTCCTTATAAACATGTTTTTAATAATTGTTTTAATTATTATGAGAACTTTAACTCGCCCTTACATCACGAGAAGTGGATAACAATAAGTACTTCGAACTAGTACCACCTTCTGTAGACGGCAAAAGACTTGAATATTTTTAAGGAAGTTCCTGTCCACGGGCTTTGTGCAAGTCGTTTGATATGACCAATCTTCGCATTTACCTGGAAAAAATTTAAAAGGCAGGAGTTCGCGTGGTTTCGTGTCAGAACGATTTTGATCTTGACTAAAAAAAAATTCATTGAATTGAAATTGAAGGTTCATGAAATATTTGTTTGACTCTCAACTAAGGGGTACCCCAAGGTTGTGTCTTAGGACCGATACTCTTTCTTAACCACAAAAACTCTCTTTTTACGCTTAATTTCAAATAAGTTCCAACTGTCCTTCCAGGTGATGCAGGTTTTCGTATGTGACTCAAGCAGTCGTCTTGATTTGGGACCGAATTACCTCATCCGTAAACGAGTTATACGGCACTAAATTTGGTCCTGTAAAATCGACATGATTCAGTGAGGTATGGCTCGCTCATGGATGCAGTAAGTCGAACTCTGGGGTCAGATTCTGTAAGGCGAAACGTTGAAACGTTTTCGTGCACACGAATGATTTGCTCTAAGTTACAGTAGCAAATCAATTGTGCAAACGAAAACGTTTGAACGTTTCTACTTACAGAATGCCAACCCTTTAATTTGATTAAGTTTTCCTAACTAGACTCCACTCGAAAACTAAGCTTACGACTTTTAGTTAGACGTCTCTCTGTGAAATACTTTTAACAAATTTTATTCTCGACTTTAAATTTACGAAAGCTCACAATTGCGAAACTGTTTATGGAAAATATGGTCATAGCCACTCCACTGGACTAATAATCATCAATGGTGTAATTTTCCGTATACAAAATTACAAATTGTGACCTACAAAATATATAAACTGAAGGTTAAACATGATTACTGTGAACTATATAAATTTTAAGTCGGATGTTTATACAGGGTGGGCCAAAAGAAGTCATCCGATGGCAATAAATTGTGACTGCGCCCATTTGGCCGATATCATCTTTTCGACTTCTTCAATAAAATTCTAAAGGTTCAAATAAACATAATCAAAAACAATAATCGAAGTTTTTCATTTAGAAAAAAAAATGAGAGCCAAACGACATCGAATGACTTCTTTTGGCCCACCTTGTATGTTTTTGTTGGAAATGGTAACTTTGAGGCTTTTGAATATAGGTCGTCCTGGTTCTTCTGCTCGTATTCTTGATGGTGGCTTGAGTTCCAGTGATGAGTTTTCATTTTAGCTTTAAAGTCATTCCCCATGCCCGGTGCAATAATTGAAGTCGGTTGAAAATTCCATGGATGAGTTGTCCTGAGGTTCAGTTGTCTAATCGATGGTACATGCATGACATCACTACGGCCTATGGATGACTTGTCTGTGGATGAGTTGTCCGCTCATTTCTGATGACAACTTGTCGTTAAATAAATGGTTGGCGAACCAAGTCCGTATAGGTACCCTGGGCATAGTTTCTCACAAACATTTGTAAAGGGACCTACAACTTAACACCGAAACCAAACGGCTTCATTGAGAAGCCCTTTCATCGCAGTATAACTCAGTCTTGAACATTTTTAAGAGCACCTAACATCCGTTGCCAAGAAGTAGATCCATATTGTCTCTCATCGTGTATTTGTCAAAGGTTCTTGAGAGTGCTGCCAGCGGGACGCACTTCCCAAGAGAAGCACCATTTGAAAAAGAGATTCAATCCCAATTTGCTCTTCCAAAGTGGGTTGCTCATTCTCACGACTCTTACGAGCTGCTTATACCCACAAGTAAAAAACCCTTCGACTTTTACTGCCGCGTCTCTCCATCAAACGCTCTGTGTCGCCAAATGTTTAACAAATCCATTTAAATTAGTAGCAGCCCACCCAGGAAGTCGTCAAACTCATGCAGATAACTGCGCCCAATCAATAAACAAAGGCCCGCAGTAAAATCCAATTTAACACCATAAACATAAATGGAATGGAAATTATCAAATGCCAGTCGTAAAAGACCGAATAGCGCGGCTTGTTTTTAACGACCTTTGGGAAAGGTGGCTTTCAAAAGCCTTTCTAAACTAAAAATGCACGTTATTTACTGA
Organism: Cheilosia impressa; assembly: GCA_948293265.1. Lineage (NCBI taxonomy): Eukaryota > Metazoa > Arthropoda > Insecta > Diptera > Syrphidae > Cheilosia > Cheilosia impressa. The sequence goes on from OX411882.1 coordinate 1,765,405, forward strand.
AGAGCTCCGCTCCTCTGACGTCTGTCATTAATTAAAAATGTAGTCCCCTCAAGACTGCATTCCTTTGCCAAAGCTTCCACCAACTTGAGTCGTAATTGTAATGCCTCCTTCAGGTCGCATTAAAATCCAGCTGAGGAGTCACATCCTAACCAAAACCAATTACCCAAGGAACTGCATCGCACTCTATGCAGTAACTACCCCCCGTGTCGCCCCGCTCTGTTTGTCAATTATTTTCAACTTTCTATGTACCTACACATTCCGTTTTCCCTTATGCACGTATGGGTGGGATTCACAATGGCAAAAAGAAAAACCAACCCTCGTCCTTTTATGGAATTTCACTTTCCCTCTGCCGTTCTCATAGACTATGCGCAGTTGCACGCATCCGACATCCCTTTGACAGGACAACGACTGTTCGACTTCAACCTGTCAGATGGGAAAGAAAAACGCAAAATCCACCACTACACGCGAGCAAGACGCGTTCTCCCTTCCCGAAACGAGCACAGCCCTTCCCTTGAGTGTACACCGGAGTTTGCGATTTGTTTTCCCCGCGAGTGGACTCGATTTTTATCTCTGAAAAGAATCCGGTTCGAAATGATTTGAAATAGTTTTGCCCCTCTTCGCGGCGGAAAATCCATAAAGTACGAGCCGATAACACAGAGCAACACAATAGTAATAGTGAAATATGTAATCTCCCCGACATCACCCACACCAAACAATAATCAAATCGGGCCGCACATCGGTGTGTGGGACACACAAACGAACTCCTTATCGCGGAAAAGTATGCTTTTCATAATACAGTCGATGAAAACACTTCCAGAAACATAATCGAAAGTCTGCCCTTATCAGCGGTCGGTTCGGCGCAAATATGTCGCGGCAGCAAATCGGAAAGTATCACAAAAATAGTGCTGCCGCTCTGCGGCCCAAGTGGTGAGTGTGAAAAGCGGTTTTGGGGACATCACCTATTCTGTTTTTTATTCCCAAAAGTGAGTCATATTGTGTTGTAAACGCTGATTTCCTCTTCCACGTATACAGTGCCGCAGTCCACGGCATTACGTAGGCACTTGAATTAAAGTCGAGCGAGAAGAAAAAAGTTAGTTTATCGAGGCTACGTGCAGTACTACGCCTATTCGAGGTGCCCGAAGAGTTTTTCCGTATGGGAGTAGAGAGAGTGAATGTGTATGCGGCCGGAGGGTGAAGGTGGCAGAGTTTGACGACGGAGATTACCACCACACCATACGACACTGGGCACTGAAGTTGTAGGACATCTATTTTGGTCCTTGACAATTAGGAGTCTTGACTTTTATGGTTAGCCGCAAGTGGGCTGGCTGGCTGGCTGTTTGCCTGACAATCGATTCGTTCCTCCGCTTTTATCTGAGTCATCTTTGACAATAATGGTTGCGTGCACTTTGGATAGTGCTCGTCTGCTTGAGGTAAACACAAACAGGCCGCCGGATGGGAGGGAGGGCGATTCTATTTTAATTCGAAAAAGAAAATTGTTTGAAGTCATTCAGTTGTGGTGACATTTGACAGGGGTTTTCTGGCAAAAAAATATCAAAAATTGGCTTCAAACAACTGCTGCTAAGTTCGGGGCACTTCTTTACGATTTTTGACCAAGTTTTGGGACAGAAAATGGCGACTTCAGAGAAAGAAAAAATTTCCTAATAAAATACTTAAAAGTACCACCTGCCAAAGAGACTATCCATTTACGCTGTCAGTTTGCTGCTATTTTGTGATCTAAATTTGTTAACAATTCACAGTCAAATTCGGCCCAAAAATTGTTCGAAACGAACTCTTTAAATTCGGAGAGAACGCCTTTTCATTCATAACATTTTTGGCTGACTTGTTCTTATTTTTTAAGACTGAGTAAAATTTCTGACACATTTCAATAAACATTTGTAACCTTCACGCAGCTTTGCAGATTGGGCCCTCAGACCCGTAGCATCCACTTTTTTGATCGAAATGGCCCCTTTTTCAGTTTAAGTTGGTTTTTATTCTTTATTCAATAAGAATGAAAAATGAAAGTGTTTAAGTTTTTTTTTTGACTCGGGTCCCTTTTTGTTCCCATCTTTAAAAAATTTCAGCGGCAACGCTGCCTTTACGTTAAATTTGTTGTGGGTCACAATAGCATTATAAAAATTTTGGAAATTACCGCCATTTTGAGTTTGTAAAACTTAACGAGTCAGTAAAGAAAAACTCCGCCAATGGACAACTTGCAGAGAGCTATTGCCAATTCTGTCGTCAAATCGAGAGATATCGGTTTTGATTACAGAATTATTGACAGAATTATTGACAATAGAGCTAGAGTGTTTATTGACAATAATTCTGTCGTCAAAACCGAAATCTCCCAGTCCATTCGATCTACAGTCCTTGGACCACTGATTCAAGCACTTTTCTGACCAAGACGATGTCGCTTTACAGCTCGTAAAGTTCGCAGTTTAATGTCCTTCAAACCCTGTAAACGGGACCAAAAATTGCTCTTGTCAAAAAAGGCCATACGCCTTCGCTAATGTCCAAGTTTTTGCGCCCTAGATAGACTGAGATGATGGTGGTCTCATATTCTTAGAGCTTCTTAACAAGACCTTCAATTTTTCCGTCCCAAATCCCGAAAACTAATAGAGTCGTAGTGAGATTGACTTGACTTTGCCAGCGGGATGTAAAATATGCATATAACTTTTGTAATTTCAAAATTTGAAAGTGAAACTTCTTTAATTGTCATGTTTGGGGAGCTAGCGTAACGAAAAGTGAAACGCAAGTAAAGTCCTACTTCCGACATAGGCTTGCACCATGATCTGACCAAGATTTGTGTGGTTCAGTATTTAAAACGCGCGCACTCTCAGTAAATCGAGGATGCTGTTCCATTTTTCGTTACGATTTTGAAATATTTATTTGCTCTGAATACCAATTTCATTTTCTATTTTCTAAAATCTACTTCTAACGCGAATGGTGGCCGCGCACCTCACTCCGAGGAAAGGTTTAGTGAGTCGACTAGCTTTAGTTAAACGAAAGCTAGAGCGTTTCATTTTTCGTTACGATTTTCTGTTCCATCTTGGGCCTTTAAATTTCTATTTTCTATTTCCTTGATTTTTATATCGAAAATTGGTGAGAGGCCACGACAAATTGTTTCATTTTTCGTTATGGTCATAAAATGCTGTCTAGGATACAAATTTCTCTCCCAACTCATAACGAAAGGTTTTGTAAAAGGACTGGCCTTAATAAAACGAAGACTAGAGTGTTAAATTTTTCGTTATGGTCATAAAATGCTGTCTAGGATACAAATTTCCCTTCCTATCTTTGAACATTAGTGGCGATCCCCCACCCAGCTTATAGGGAAGCGTTTGTAAAAGTACTGGCCTTAATAAAACGAAGGCTAGAGTGTTTCATTTTTCGTTACGATTCTCAAATTTTCGCATGGCATTCAAGGTTTATTTTCGACACATGAAGTTTGACTTCTTAGGCATGTGGCGGCCCTTTACTTAACTCTCAGGGAAGCGCCAGAAAACCGACTATACATTGACTAAAGCGGACGCTAGAGTGTTTCACTTTTCGTTACGATTTCTAATTATGAATTTGTCCCTTTTCCCGTGGTTTTCAGTTTTAATTTCTGCGCCATGTTCGCGTATATTCATCCAAAAATATAAATTTTGCACCAGCGAAAGGTTTTCAAGTAGGGGGATCAGATTTTGTAAGGCGAGTGATTTGCTCTAAGTTGTAGAACAAAAAGTTTGAACGTTTCGCCAGAATTCCGACCCAGACTTTTTAGAGCTCATCGTTTCTAGATTTAAAATCTCTGCTTGAAAATTTTGCTAATTCTCTTCAAAAATTGTCTGCGGCTTTCCCTTGTAAGTCCTTTTTTTTGTAATCCCCATGAGCGCCGCAGGAGTGATTTGAATCAATAAAAATGCAAAACCTGTGTCTTTTCAAATAGCTCCATGACAAATGACTACCCAATTGAATCCTTGAAGAGCCATTGAACCACCACCTTTGTCACCCTTGCCGTCTGAACAGTCCTTCTGTAACCACATGCCATTGTTATTCTGAACTTGAAACTCCAACATCAAATACTTACACATGATGCCCCGCATATGGTCACCTTGACTGTCTCTAAACAGCGCATTTCGTTCGCAACATTTTTGGTGACTCGTTCAATGTCATCCGAGAGTTTTTTTTTCAACCGTAATTGGCGTTTGTTAACGTAAACCGACGACTTTAGATACCACCGTGAAAATAAGTCGCATATCGATCTTGCGGGTCAATGGAATAGACATGTGCGGCGGGCAATCACCTTGCTCATGAGACTAAATCGCTTTATGCTTCACGGCGCCCGTCTTCTCGGTACCAAATGTCTTAAGCATTGCCCGGTAGCTTTCGTCATTGACAGTCACGTGCTGTTCTTTCTCATTTTTGAATAAATGCCGCTGGCATTCACTGCCTGTAGGACTCTCCTCGCTCCATATATATACCTGCGGCAATTCTGATTGTTTACATAACCAGCAAGAGACCTCTATTCAAGGTTTTTTTTTTTCCAAAAGCAAGGAGAGAAGTTGAAATTTTTCCTACAAAGTCAGTTACAGTCTTTCGGCCTTAAATTCCCAATGACTATCGCTATATGCTGTACCTTACTCAGTCGCGAAATTATTACACAAAAGTCTCATTTTCTGTATCCAACTACGACTTTTGAGGGCGGCCTTCGACGGGCTATTTTTTTCGCAACCGCACCATCGAAAAAGCAACGTCCAGTAATTATAGCTCAATTCCGGTTCAAACTACTCGCGCATATTAGGCCAAAAATAAACAAACCAATTTGACCAAGAACCCCTACACACGTATTCATATGCAGCTTCCAAAAAAGGTCATCAACTTGAGTCGAAAACCGCGAGAAAATGCCGTCGCCTACTCGCCGGCGATCGAACCAATTCGGATATTTTTCTCTTTATTATTTTCCAAACGCTTGGGCGTTCAGAGAGCCCAGCGCTTACGGTCAAAATTGAAACTGGAAAGAAAAAAAATCCAAATAACTAGTTTTGCCGATACAGATACGCATCTGAACGCAAATCAATAGTTTTGCCGCTGAGCACACGCCCAATGTCTGGGCAGCCTTCGTGTGTTATTGCTTATTGCTACCACCATTGTTTATCAGCCCCCCCGTGTGCGGTGGGTGGTAATAGTTGGTAGAACTATTATTTTCACTTTCGCTCTGTTGCACGCGATTGTCGATTGTCTCCGTCCATCCCCCAGACAGACGAAACGACAACATAAAGTGATAGATGTCAGAAGTTTTACTATCCCGAAATGAAGAGGAATGCCGAAGGAGAGTCACGAATGAGTGTGCTGCTGTCTCATGGGGAGCTGCTGGATGCGTCACGAAATCGTATTAATAAATTCCTCAGTCATGGAAAAGTTTATCGATTTTCCGCCGCCCCAAACATAGTTTTCGGTTGCCATGACTTTTGGGGTATGTTTCGCATTTCCAACTGTTCATGTTCGCCTGCATGCAGGGGGGCCTTGCTCCCCCTTCAAATTTGGTCCCAAACTACACCATTTTGACCAGTTCTTGACCTATGCGATTGCGGTTCCGCTTGCGGCAAAGCTGTCAGCTTCTCTTGTTTATTTTCTTAATTTGATGAATTCGCCAGACGAAATTCGCGTGTTCGGTTCGCAGCGAATCTGATATACGCGATTCGGCCAGGGTGAGACAATTTAATTCCGAAAAGTGCTGTGGAGTCACGCGTTTGTTGTTAGCTGGCTTTTATTGTTCATGTGATTCATTGGCAGGCGTGCGATAATGTCATACTTTTTCATAATACACACATTCATGTGAGTGCTAATTTATTAAGGAAGCAGCTCTGCGGCACTTGTTTCGAGCTGTGTTTGTTTGTGATTTTCGATTGGAAGTGGCCTTGATAGTGAGGGCTGAGGGGTCATGAAAGTTTTTGCATTTAGTTACATTTGTGATTTTTCTTAATGAATTGTATGTCGTATAAAGAATGGATTTAGATTTGTTTTAAAAAATGACTGCACCTGTCAAAAAAATGATGTTTTGCATTTTTTGTGTTGAGTTCTTGCATAAATGCGCTGTGCTGCCGAAAAACGATTCATTTCTGATTACATGTGAAGAATGCACTTACGTTTTATCAAAAATACTTATGTCGGGGCGAAATTTGACAGATTGAAAAATACGCACTTTTTGAAAACGAAAAGTGTCTCCCATCGACATAACAAATGAAATGTTTTACAAAAATATTCACGGACAGTAAATCTATGAACTTGCCCGTTTTCCAGAAAGACAGAAGAACATTTTTTGCAAACGCTATTGCTCTCAAACTGTTGACCTGTATCGGCACACTCACTGAACGTGGCAGTCTGAACCATTTCCCAATACAATATTGAATGACCCAAAAAACTAAAAAAATCATTTAAAAAAATTTGCAGAAGAGCAGGCTTCGACTTAAAGTTTGAGAGCGACTGTGAGACAACTTTGGATTACTTGAAGCCCGATTTACAAAGGGCTACATGTCAATAATCTGTCAACAAGCAATTTAAAAGAAAACCTTTGCAGAAGAACAGGCTTCGACTTAAAGTTTGAGAGCGACTGTGAATTAACTTCGGCTTTCTTGAAGCCCGATTTACAAAAGGGCAACATGTGAATAATCTCGAAAAGCAATTTAGAAAATATGCAAAAGAACAGACTTCGACTTAAAGTTTGAGAGCGACTATGAATTAACTTCTTCTTACTTGAAGCCTGATTTAGAAAGGGCAACATGTCAAAACCAACGCACTTAAAAAGGGTGATTTTTTAGCTGGTTTGGTTTTGGCAACACTGGTTTTGACAGCTGACGTGTGTTTAGTACCTTGTGTCACTGTCAAACAGCTTCAGTTTGGTTTGCAATTTAACCATGGATCGTCTTACAAATGAACAACGCTTGCAAATTATTGAATTTTACTATCAAAATTCGTGCTCGGTTCGAAATGTTCATCGCGCGCTGCTTCCATTTTATGATCGGCATTCTCGACCTTCTGAGCAGTCTATTCGGAAGATTGTACCAAATTTCGCACCAAATTTACTTTGTTGGACATTAAACCACCAACACGTTTACGTACTGTGCGTAGTAAAGAAAATATTGCGGCCGTATCAGCTAGTGTGACAGAAGACCGCGAAATGTCGATTCGGCGCCGTTCCCAGCAGTTAGGCCTTTGTTACAGCACTACGTGGAAAATTTTGCGGAAGGATTTGGGCGTGAAGCCTTTTAAGATACAGCTGGTGCAAGAACTAAAGCCAGCCGACCTACCACAACGCCGAATTTCTGGTGAATGGGCTCTTGGAAAGCTGGCCGAGGATCCGCTTTTTTATCGAAAAATTGTGTTCAGCGATGAGGCTCATTTTTGGTTGAATGGGTACGTAAATAAGCAAAATTGCCGCATTTGGAGTGAAGATCAGCCAGAAGCATTGCAACAGCTACCAATGCATCCCGAAAAAGCCACTGTTTGGTGCGGTTTATGGGCCGGCGGCATTATTGGGCCATATTTCTTCAAAGATGATGCGAATCGCAGCGTTACTGTCAATGGTGAACGCTACCGAGCGATGATAACAAACTTTTTTTTGCCCGAAATGGAAGTTCTTGACTTGCATGATATGTGGTTTCAACAAGACGGTGCCACATGCCACACAGCACGCGAAACAATGGCGCAATTGCGAGGCGAGTTTGGTGAACAGTTAATTTCGTTAATTTCACGTTTCGGGCCGGTCAATTGGCCGCCTAGATCGTGCGATTTGACACCATTAGATTATTTTTTGTGGGGGTATGCGAAGGCTAATGTGTATAGGGACAAGCCCGCTTCGATTGACGCACTGGAAGCCAACATCCATGCATTCAATTGTGAGATACCGGCCGATATGTGTGAAAGAGTATGCCAAAATTGGACTCAGCGGATGGGCTACCTGAGACGCAGCCGCGGTCAACATTTGCATGAAATTATCTTTAAACATTGAATTGCAAGGTTCAAACTATCGATTCAAATAAATATTTCATTAATTTTTTCGATTTTTTTGTGTTTTTTTTTCTTAAAAAGTTCTAAACCTCTTAAAAAATCACCCTTTACATGCGACAAATACTTCCTGGTGACCAACATTTTGCTTGCAAAAATAACAAAAGGACTTATTTCGTTTATACCTACAGTTGCTCTCAAACTGTAAGTCGGTATCTCTCACTGACTGTGACACTACGCAACATTCCCAGATGCAAACTACTCGTATTGTAAAGAACACGCAACAAATTCAACAACCGACTTTCGAAACAATCTGAAGAGTTCTTTTTTGTGCATGCATTGATTTAAAGTTTGAGGGCGACTATGGGTTAAAATCGGCCGATTCGAACGCCAAAAATAGCGCGCTTTCGAAACCGAACAATCGAACAATACTGATTTCGTTATTGACTTTCCGCTGACATGTCTGCCGAACGCTTTAATTATGAACAAATTGTTTGAACAAGGGACAGAACTATTTCTCTCAAACTTTCTTCTTTTCGTTTCTATATCCGTTAACGTATTTTTGTGGCTTTAAGAAAAATTAGAAATTCTTTGAAAATCGTGGTTTGCATTCTTTCTTTTCCTCAATCTGAATACCGAACAGTTTTATGCTACAGGCTTCCGTGCCGAATTTACTACTTTCCGATAGAAAGTCGTAGTTGAATTGAGTGCTCAGTCGGTCTCTAATTTCTACTCTACTGAAACCACATGTCACCCTGATCAATGACTTCCGTATTTGTAAGAGAAACAATCACTGATCAATTTGGAACAGTTTTTCTGATTCGAAACTATTAGTGGATCAGTGGTGTACTACAAAATACGAGCGTAACGAAAAGTGAAACACGAAACGGTCCATTTTCTGCCCAGCAGCTATCAAGCAACTCGCTATTGGAGTGAGTTTCAATATTCGTTGCACTCTCATTCTCAGGCGAGTGTTATTTAAGAGAGGGTAAAGTGTTCCATATTCCGTTACGTTCCTATATCTCAATAAACCAGCTGACCCTACATTGGATGGTAGTGTTCCATGAGAAAAACGTTTCCGAGTCTTATAAATTTAATGTCCAGTGTTCCATATTCCGTTACGTTCCTATATCTCAATAGACCAACTCACCCTACATTGGTTGGTAGTGTTCCATGAGAAAAACGTTTCCGAGTCTTATAAATTTTATTTATTTCATAAATTGTTAAGTGTTTCAGTTTTCGTTATGGTCCAGTGGTTGCAGATCGTGGGAATTTTCCCCTTTTGAGGCTAAAAAGTGCCACTTGGCTTGCTCTAGACCAAAAAAATCACATTTTGCACATTAAAATCGCATCTTTGTTTTTTTCGCCCAAATTTCACTTGCCAACTTGATTCACAGTCAAATTTACCGTCTGTGGGTCGCTCAACGAGTACAATTACTACAACTCCCGTTGCAGTCGTCTTTTAATTTCCTCAAAGTTGTTGACTTTTCTCGTATCACACACAATGCCAACCAGCAACGCGCTATCAGTGAATCGCTGTCAAAATAATGTCAACCGCCAAGAATTTCTAATTAAAGCGAACAAACTTTCAAATCTCTCTGCCGATCTTGTTTCATGTGTGAAAACGCGAGCAGCTTATCACCGACACTTCATTAAAAATGCAATTAAAACTACATAATCTTCGGAAAACAACGAACACTATGTAAACCAATCCAATTGTCTCCCGCTGACACGGTTCGTCATTGAAATCGAAAGTCATCACGATGACAGCGTCGGCAGACTAATTGAAATGTGTTAACATGTGCGCATGCGGTTTTGACAACAATCGCACGGGAAAACAAAGCCAAATCGATAAAAGTAAAGCAAAACAAAAAAAATTAACATCTCGGCGAACGGGTTTGTCTGCGTCTCTCTCTTGTCGTAGAGAAAACCCATTGTCTGGGGTAATTTGTTACGGCAGTCGTTTGCACGCCCCCCCCTCCATTCGGGAAAAGGTCTTTTCGGCACCTCTGCCTTTCGTGAGGCCCCCTAATTGAATTCTGACCTTTGAGGTGGCTCAATTTAATGAGATGATGGCTTAATCTGGTCTTACGACCTTGCCGACCGTGATAGTAATCTCGTTTTCAACAGCCCACATGCAGATGGTGGTTCTACAGCACCGTTCGTCTGACTCAGAGGCAAATACGTTCCGTAATGCATTCCGTTCGCAAGAAGGGCGACACGAAAATAAGTTCCATTTTGTGGAGTTTGCTGGATTGCCCAGAATAGACTCTCGTTTTCCTCTGATCTTTATTTTTGTTCATTCACCCCGTTGACGATGGATATGTGGATGTACGAGGTATGTGCATGGTTTTCGTCCCCGAACAATGATTCCTGTAAATCCGTTCACCTAAAAATAGCGTTCAATTGAAACCAGGCAACTCGTACCGTACTCTGTAAAGGAAAGAGTTGCGCGCGTGAAATTTTTACAAATGCTTCGAGTGGATCTCCAAATTTGGTGCGCAATTGACGTTTGATGAATATCAATTTGAAGACTTGACGTGATTAAGTGCTTCTTTTGAGACTCGGAATGACGTTTCATTGACACTAAGCCAAACTTTTGGAGGCTAAGAGATCATCGGAAGCTGACGTAAGACTTTTGTTTTGCCTGCCTGCCTGTATTTCTGGTTTAGGTGGTAAATTTGGAGTACTGTACCGAAGTTCGAGTCGTATTTAGAATGGGGACCTCTTTCTTGATACAATTTCTAAATGGCTCCTGAAAATTGCTATTGCAAAAAGTAATTTTTGGCCACAGTGCCTCGGACTCACTTTATTTTGATAAAGTTGACGGGACTCTTGGGTGTCTTGGCGCCTGGTCCAGTGCTGCCAGATATGCCTCTTGTATAATCGCATGAGTTCGCCGTCATTCCGCATGGAACCACGGGTTTCGCTGGTCGCCTTTTAAAACTTTGCAGGTCAGAGACGAGACTTTGGACAGCGGAAACGCAGCTTCCAGTCTTTTGGACTCGAATCAAACTGGCTTTGCTCGTTGTGCTCTATGAACTATCCTCAAGGGCACCTACCTTGACCGCTACTGGGTCGTCCTCAGAGCCGAAGTAGACACCTCTAAAGTCGCGGATTTCTAGAACATTAGTGGGCATATAGGCAACGATGCATTGATCCAGCAACTCCATTTGCTGTCACCCAGCACTGTTTGCTCGTTCGAAAGCAGTACTCGACTCGACTTCTTCCCAGCATCGCCATTCAATTTTCTACCCCCATCTGGGCTGAGTTATTAACGCGCCTGACTACCTCTGCAACCCATCCGCATAGATCCAACTCATTTCAAGTGATGGCTTAAAAAAAAAAAACACACGTCAAATGTGATCGACCAATCCTTTCACTTTCAGTTGGCTTTAAGTTTTGGTAATCCCATTAACAAATGTGTGTGCACGCTTCGGCGCAGCTTACATCTTCACCTCATCGCATCTTCATCATGCCGCAAAGTGATTAATCCTCCTGGTTGCCCAAATCCAGACGAACGTAAATCCCAAAGAAGAAAACCCCCGCCGCCGCCGGTCGGATTTTCTTCCAAAGATGATGACAGTCTCTGCCACGATGACAAATGCTGCCCCATGCGTTCCAAAATCGTTTCATTTCGGTTTTGGTCGCATTTTTAATTTAAATTTCTTTCTGCTTCTGCTTCATTTGACTGGGAGCGTATTTAGTTGCTGTCATGCTGTAGTTGGTTCTAATTTTTCTTCATGCGAAGACATTGAAATATTTGTCGCCATTTGACGCACACATAGGGCGCGCTCCCAAAATAGCTCGTCCGTCAAGTTGGCATATGCTTGCGCATATCGGTATCTCTTTCTCTGTGAAGGTAACAAATGTCAAGGGCTGGAGCGTTGGGCTATTTTGAATCAGATACGAGTACGACTCAGTTTCGGTGTGAATATGGTTAGAAAATTGATCGATCACCATTCTGACAGGTGCGCCGTTTGACAGCCCGGCGCCAGACAGTTCAATGACTTGAGCCAGACTTATGGTTGGGGTTGAAAAATAATCGGTGCATCATGTACTGGGCCGAGTTTGATGAACCCGCACAGTATCCTTCCAACCGGAGACAGAGACGAACAATAGCACTTTGGCCAATTATACTTTCGGCCAAAGTTGGCAAAACAATCGCGTGATGATCCATCATCAAGTGGTGAACTTCCTTTTTCTTGTGCCTTGATCCCGAATCCAAATTAGATTGTACATTTGCTAAGGAGTGTGATTACACTTTGGTCGGCGTCGTCTACGTCGTCATCGTCTACCATACACGCAGAGACGAAAAAGCAAATCAGACGACGACGGAAGGCAGTCCGACCACATGGGGTGGACATGAACCAGAATCGCAGACACGGACACGGCAACGGATCGCCCCACAAGAGCGACGCCAACGTTTAATGAAAAACTCCACTGAATGAATTGTACGAGTGAGTAAATGAATGAATCAATGAGTGATGACGATGGTGATGGTGATGGTGATGCTGCTTATAGGTTCTTGTTTGCGTCGTCGGGGCGATGACAGCACGCAAACCGGGAGGCTGTGCTGTGACGCTGTGGTCAGTTGATATGGTATCCGCGTGGCCGGAGTGACTTCAGCCTAAATGATTGGCGCAAATTAAATGCCGGATATCGTCATTTTGTCTGGCAGTGTTCTTGTTGACGTGCGCTGTGGGCCGGCAGGTAGCCGCCATCCCATCATCGCCACTTGCAGAAACTAGGTTAGAATAAATTGTTCTCACACGACAGCTGTGGAGGAATTTGTAATTCAATATCTTGTCGCCTGTTGTACATCGATTGATTTATTGGGTGGCGCTATCGTCTAAAGTACCGCTGGTTCTCTAATCGACGCATTAATACCTTGTAGAGAATCAATTACCACGTTAATGCGATAGAGAGGATGGGGAATTCCTCTTTAACTCTTTTTTTATGTCACATGTGTCAAGAGTGGACAGCGCTTAGATTAGTGACGACTACGTGGCATTGGGATGGGTATTTTTTTTTTTTTTTATTAAAGAGAAAGAAAAGAACTTAAAAAAGGGGTCACGGTGAACAGCCTACCTACCTGTGTGATGAGTGGAAGAGGTCTGGGCGGCGTGATTTATGGTGTGAAAATTAAGCTTGTTAAGAGAATTTTATGATAAGACTTGTGTAAGAGCAGAAGGTCAAAAGAGGTGATAATGAGCGGCGGGATCGCGGTGGCTTCTGTTAAACAAATTGTTTTGTTTTTGATTGAGACAGGTCATTCTGTGTGATGTTTTGAATGGGCTGTCGAATCTTTGCTTAAATTTGGAGGTTTGATGTCAGATGTACACAGAGACGAAAATTGGCGCAGTTGAACGTAGATCTTAGACCAAGGACAACTCTTAATTCACGTTGCCAATCTGAGTCTAATACTTAAGGAGCGTCGCAGCTTCTACCTTCTAGGTAGGTAGGTAAATGCGTGCTCTTGTGGCGACTATGCCACAGCTTCACTTAGACCATCAGTTGGGTCCATTGTGTCCACCTTATGTTTACCTTCTAACACATTACCCACTTTTGTTTAGAGCTCTTCGTCGCGTAAAGGGTCTCCGCCTGCGACACTGCCTTCCATCTGTACCAAGTACCATGCCATTTGTATAAGCTCAGTCTTTAAGACAGAGTTTCAGTCTGCATTTTCATTTCCAACCTCAAGGCGTACTTTTGTATTATCAATTCCGCCACTCATGCTTAGCCAACTACGTCACAAACTGAGTTCCCATGAATCTGATGACGACTTTTAAAGTTGTAGCAAGTTCCATTGATCGCAACATCGTACGAAAAACTTAGAAACATGTTGGAATCTTTTTTTAATTGTTCTGTCAACGTCAAGTGAAACCGAGAAAAGTCATCAAATGGTTATATGGTCATCGCTTTGCAGTGTGGTCACGTTTATTTTGATGAGTGATTTATAAGCCATTTATTAGAATTTCTTGTGGAATTTGTTCGATGTGTGTTCTTCTCTATTCGAACATCGTTCGTTGCGAAATGGTGTGGTTCTATCGAACAATGAATGAAAGATTTGACACAATTTCCTATTCAAAATTAGTCGGTAAACATTGTTCTTTTCGTAAAGTTATTGAATTCTAATATGCGCTCGTTGAATGAAACAACCAAAGGCAAAATCGACTGCAAGTGAACTGTCAATTTTATAAATAATCAAAACAGTAGAGGCGATTCTGTTTGACAGTAAAAAAGTACAGGAACTTATTCAAGAGCTTAAGTGACGTGTGAAACTTTACTTATCCGCTGTTAAACAGAACCGCCTCAGTTTTATGGCAGTATCTTTAATTTTCACTGCAAAAGAAACACAAATGTGACATCTTGTCGGAAGAAGTGTAACTCAATCAATTGTCAGTTTTAACTTAAGTTAATTGTTGGTGACAGCTATTACGATTAAAATTTGTTCATGCACAATCAGAACCTCTTTTCAATTGAGTTATAAGCGTTCAACAAAACTTTTCTTGAACTTGCTATGAATATCAAAATGGTGCGTGGGAATGTGTTTCTTTACTTTTTGACAAGTGACATTTTTTATAATTATTGGTTTTTCTTAAATTTGTTGTACCTATTGTTTTTTTTTATTAAAATTTAAGGGAACTTCTTCTCAGCGTTCCATTACTCGCTACTCGTTACTTTGCATATTTTCACCTTGCCTGAGATTTTTGATGGAACACTTTAAGACTCCGTGAAATTTACATAAATTTATTCTAGTTGTGTTTGAAATTAAATCAAGTACACGAGTGGACCTATTTGCTGAAAATACTCTGGCTATTTTGACGTACGAAACTTCAAAAAGCAGAGTGAGGGTTTGAAACATCTTTTGATCTTCCGAAAGAATCAAATTTTGTTACTCGTTAATAATAAATATTTTATTTTAGTGAAAAGAAAAGGAGTAAATATACAATTTCACAACATTCCAGATATATATATCTCTCCAATTAAAATTCTGACATCTATACCATAAAATTTTCTTATACATATTTCTGTTGGGCAAACTATGTCTTGACATTTTATTTCGTATCGCAACAGCAAGAGCGGTTGTAGGTGTAAAAAATGGCATATCCGGACGAAAAGCAACAAAAAAAAGAAACATCTGTCAAATTCATGTCAGACATCCAAGTCAAGATATAATCGCAGAGGGCGATCGCTGACATCCAATCATGAGATGAAATAGAGTGACTCCATGAGATATTTTATCTCTTGATAAGCATTGGGGGAGAAATTATCTCCTGCGGAGTGGGGGTGTAATGAACAAAATTGTAAATTGTACTAGTTTGCTGACTGTCAATCGATTGGTTAGAATTCTGCTGCTTAAAGTGCTGCTAATAAGTGTATGCCATGGAATTATCATAGCGGCTAACGGCTAAAAATTACTTCATTGTACTTATTGTACTAGATGATAGTTAAGTACATATATGTTTTCAATAATATTTGCGAACTTATTTTGTTAACATATTAACTTGTGAAGCAAGTACAGCTCACAAAAATCATTTCTTTAGTGCAAAGTTTAATCACGATTTGTATTCCTATTGAAAATTGAATTGAATTGAATTGAATAATTATTTTAAGTCACGACTTAAAATTTGCGAAAGCTCACAATTTGCGAAATTGGTATGGCAAATATAGCCACTGTGAACTACTGAAATTTAAAGTCGAAACTAAAAATGTTTATTTGAAAGCCCTGTCATTTTGACATTTGAATAAACGTCACACTTTTTAACACTTCTACATTAATTTTAACACCATACATCAGCGGGAATATCTCGGCTAAATTTGTGCACTCCGTTCCGTGAAAGTTACCTGAAAAAGAAGCAGACTTATCAAACTGCACGTATCAAAAGAGTGACTGTTGTCAAAATTAGTAAATGACAGATCTGAATGCACCCATTATCAAAATATGGCCGCGTACATTTTATCAAAAAATATTTCAAAGGAAACTACCATCAAAAGTGGACTGAAGATGTGACGACTTAAGGTGGCTTTACCTTATGTCGTCACTTGTGTGTTCCGAATTAAATTGATTCAAAGTTAGATCTTCACTACAGATGCCAGGACAATTTTGTTTGTTGCATTGCTTCTCTTGATTTCGTTTTAAATAATTGTGAATCGGTTGCTTTTTCTGTTAGTTTCAAAAGTATTTTTCTTGCCACTGTCGCTTTTCTGGAACAAATTTGCGCCATAAAACACAACTGTCCCCATACCCATACGAATTCGTCTCAATTGCAGCAGTTATTACCTTAAATGGTGCTGGCAATTACTTAAGTTTTCCCCGAGTCAAACCAACAAACGCGTGGGTGGGCTGCTGGTCTGCAGATGCAGACAACGTCTGTATCTCCTACATAGGCTGCCCCAGAAACCTTGCCATAAAGACAAAAACTATCGACGGTCCACGTCGATTTTAATTGTTAGTCACTGGTGCGTGGTCGATTCGTATTCGTACCTTCAGAATCAATCCTGGTATGGATACGCCGCGCCGCACAGCCACTCGCACACAACGACGACTGACTCCAATGACACAGTTTGACAGTTGTGCAAGAGATTCCCATGTGGGGCTGCTCTCGGTGCCCACATAGAACTTTATTACTGAATCGATTACAAAATTGCCTTCCACATGATGGCACAAACGGTGACAGCGATCAAGATGAAAAGGGCCTTCTGCGCTGACCTTTAAAAATAAATTAAAGTTCTATTCCAAAACGAAACGAAACGAACACTTTCGATTTTCTTTAACCCAGACCTTAAAAACGAAACAAAGCGCAAAATACTTCTCAACAAGGGTATGGAGAGGCGGAGAACAAAGACGTGTGCGCGTCATTTTATCGTTCTACACAGGAAGCACTACAATGTTTGCGCGCGTACGCGATCATAATAATTTAATTTTGTGCAATGTTTTGCGCGTGTGTGTGCGGAGTAAGAGGAAGCTTGGAAAGATCGCATGTCCCAAGCTGATGTAACTTCGCCCCAATCGGATCGTTCAGAAAAGGGGGCCCTTAAGTGGAATGTGTTTGTGCGCCTACCACCATCAAACGATGTGCGTGCAAATAGAGGCAAATATTTCTGACGGATGAATCACTTGGCCAATTGACATTCATGCCGCAGTGTGGTGGCGTACAATTTGGAGTCCCAATTAGCGATTAGGAATGGAGATGGATTAAAATTGTTAACCAACGGGCAGTAGTTATATTTCGAAATTGGGTCGTTTGCTATCATCGACTGTCAGTGCGCGGTGTCAAGTGCGCCATCTACATCTAGATGAATGGCTTTTCACTTTACAAACAGTTGGTGGAAGAAATCAGATTTAATCTGAGAACGAATGCAACCTCGTGGTATTTAAAAGCCTCCCACTTAACCGGTTCCGTTTCCACAAAATTCCATGTCATTAAAAACCTCCCCTTCATCTGTCAAACCGTGTGCGTGGAATGTTTGTCAACAGGCGCATTTATCATAACAACAACATTGAGATCCCATGCTGTGCGCGTTTAATTAAATGACACATCTAATGGCATGTAAGCTGTTTTCGCCACACATCGGCACAGGTGCTGTTTGCCGTTTCACTTACATATATGTGCATACAAAAGCGCGGCCGCTTCTTTAAAGCCCACTGCCGTCGTAATGACAATTGCAATGGGAATGCTCTGAAGTTGTATTATGTTCAATGTACATATTGGCCCGAGACAAATGTGGAGTAGATTTTCCCTCCAAACGCAGATTACGCTGGTCAATTCGACTTTCGAGGCATTCAACTTTGCATCCAATGGGCAGGTGGCAAGCGTTTTCTTTGTGAATAATGGGTGCAGTTGTAAATAGTACACATACATTTGTGAAAATGCGTGGTTAAGCACTTTTAGTGATCAGTTAATATTTCACGAACTTCCCAGGCGGTTCGTCTTTTGTTTGCCGGCGAGTTTATGTGGGGATCTTTGGCGATGCATCTTTTATGTCAAACGGTTGACGTTGATGAATTTTTTTTTGTAAAATTCCATCGAGTTTGTGGTGTGTTAATGGGATTTTACACTCACCGCCTGCAAGAGTTAGAATGACTTTATTGTGACTTAAACGAGCGACTATAGTGGGCTTAAGTTGGCTTACGCTAATGTCAAAAGTGGAGGGATATCACTTAAAATGGATTACTTACCGTATTATGGTCGATGAATGCTGGATTACTGTCTGGTTATCAGTTGTGAATAAATACAGGGTGAACAACAAATAAAATGTTGAATAACTTTTTATTTGATTGACGCATTTAAAAAAAAGCAAAAGAATATTGAAACTTATACATGCAGCTTCCACCTATGTTAAGATTAATCCATCGCTTTGTCCTGTCAAAACCACTGGCATAATGTTGCTTTTAGGAACTATAAGTCACTTGTCCCCTCATCCTTCAGGTGGCCGCCATTTTGTCAATGAAATGTTCAAACACTTTGTAAAAGAACTTTGTTCTGTCAAAAGCACAAACGAAACGTTGCTTTAAGAACTACAAGACACTTGGACTCGCAAATCTTCTCATTTCGGACAGGCTCAAGGGAGCAAGTCGGAAGTTCTATAAACTGGCCGCCCTGAGAACATTCCTTGAAGGAAAGTAGTTGTATGTCAGACAGTAGAGCCTCGTTAAAACCACTCATAACCTGCTCTATTCGCGGTTCCCGTTCTCTTGAATTATTAGCGAGCTTTCTGCACTCCGGAGATGGGAACCCATATTTAGACTATTGATGGGCTTCGTCTGACATAATCCCTTCCTACAGAAAATTAGGACTTCTAAGCATCCGTCCTACCCATGTGATCTCCGGCAATTAGTTGCTCGCTAAATTTGTTCACGGTTAACAATGCATACAGCTTCTTAAAATTCTTCCTATGGCTAAATTTATTTACTTAGACGTTTAGTTGGGACAAACACCCTTCAACATCTGTCAAGCGAGTTGAGTCCCAGCTAAATAATTCTAAAAGAAAGGACTTGCACTCATTTTTCATTACTTTTTCATAAACAACTGATCAAGGAAGTCCTACAATTGGCTAATTTGTTTTGGAGCGTCCAAAGTTATTCCAGTTTGTCTATAATTTTACCCAGTTGAATCGGTTTCATAAATCCGGCGGATCTTTCATTAAAATAACGTCGATTCTATTCCTAAAATTGAGGAGATTTTTACGAGTTTCAATAGCGACGATCTCTTCGAAATTTATGACAGAGAACTATTTTTTCCAATTGAAAAATTTAGCTTCGTCCAAAAGATGTGAATTTTTCAGGTCAACTTAATATTGTTGGGTCGCCCTGTATTTTAAAAATAATAACGCCAGTGAGTGTATTTAAATTTAATAAGTACGACGCGTTGTTTGGTCCTATTTTTTTAAATAAAAAAATACTACTTCGGCCGAAAGTTGTGAATTTTCTAGACCTAATCTAGTACAATAATGACAGCAAATTAAATACGCAGGGTGAGCGTTGGCACGCGTTTGTAAAACAGTTTGACGCGTTCAAAAAACTTGTGAAGTCGTAGTGGAATTAAAATAAGACTGAGCCTTCCGCAGTGTTATTTCCATAAAATGGTTGAATTTGCGTGTTGAAAGTGACTGAAGAGTTCCCAATCGAATGGAACCAAAAGTTCTCGAGTTTGATGTGATCACCTCCACAACTGGCAAGTTGATAAATTTCTATAGAGGTAAATATGGTTACAAGATGTTTCGGGTGGTTGGCATTCTAGCGACCTGCCTGCTATTTCTCCGAGAGAATATTTCTTATTGTGGACGTTCACAGAGCAGACCTTCAGCACAAAGCTAGCAGTGTAGGTTTGGCCTAAATATGAAATGAAAGGCCGCTTCTATGCACGAGTGCCTGTCTTTTCCGTTCGTTTGCATCAACGTCCTCCAAGAATTTTGTACATTTCCTTGTGATTATGAAACGTTCCAAAAACGAAAGCAAAACAGAACATCAATCGAGGTGAACAGCCTTCCCAGCTTAAAGTTAACACTAGTATCGTGTCAAAGCAACGTTGCATCCGAATGCAAGGAGCACAAAGAGCATCCTTCTGCTGATGTAACCCGTATCCACAAAGCCAGTCTGTCGCATACCACCCATCACGTTGACATGACTGCAACTGCAAATGCAAATGCAGTTGCAGTCGGCACTGCAGGGAATTCATCATCTGGCTGGCTTTTTATATACCTATACCTATGCCTCCTTTCCTTTATTCTTTCCGGAGTTGCGTTCCCCAAACAGGAAATTGTAAATCGTTCTCGTTCGCCGTCGTGTTTTTGTTAATTTCTCCCATTGCCTTGGCTGTCCATTAGCACAAGTAGTTAACCTAACCACGTGCCATAAGTTTTCTGCGCGACCATTCATACGAAAGTGAAGACTGTATCCAAATGCGAAAACGGGCGGACCGGCTGACCACCACAGCCGAGTGGGATTGATTTCGTTCGTGTATCACACACAGTCTTACGCGTCTCTCCTACGTGACAAGCGTTTCCATTTCATTTATAAATCTCTGGTTTGACAGTCCAAATTGGAGCTGTGAACTAGATTCGGCTCCAAACTTAACCCCAGTGATCTCCAGACTTCATTGAGAAATATAATTGCGGCTTGTAGTGGATTGAATTGGTTTCCGGTACTGTGCTGTTAAAACTGATTTTCAGATAAGATATGAAATTAATTTGGATTTTTTCTGTCTCATTTCAGGTGAGTGCCCTGGCAAGTGTCCAAGAAAACCGTGAGTAATGGCCTAGGTTTGCAGTTCTCCTTCATTAAGATTGTTTTTTTTTTTCTCTTAATCGCGATAAGTGCACAGCATTGAGGACGGAACGTCCTTTGGCAACTGTCCTAATGGAAAATATCCCTCAACATGAATTGAATTCTATTTTGATGGCAGTTTTGTTACATTTTTGTGACACAATTTGAGTCAGATGGAGTCCGACTTGAAGGACGTTCACCTCAAGTTGAACCTATAATCCTTGGGTTGAACTTTCGAGTGGAAAAACGCTTCACTTGTGGGAGTTCAGTCGTTCGCCTTCGCCGTTATGAGGCCGCTATCAATTTTTACACCTAAAACTAACCCTTGGGCGCGCGCTTATAAGGGTAGTTGATTTATGTGGTGCGGTGCCACTCTGACACTTGACACACAAAGGAATGGAGAAGGAAAATGTGCCCAAGTGTGTGCAGGTGAATCGGAAAGAATATCGTAAAGAGAGTGATAATGGCAGCTATTAGTATTAGAGAGTGAGGGGCATGCTCTTGTTAGAAAATGAAAATGGAAATACTTATGCAGGTCTGTTCCGGTAGGGGTTTTACTTTCGAAAGTGACTAAAGGGGTGTGGTGGGGTGGTCTTTTGGACAATGAAATAGTCAATGGTTGCAGTTTTTCTAGTTTCTTCCGACTTGGAGGCAGGTTAACTGCTGAATTTTTCCCTAAATCCGGTGGCAGAACACACGCGGTCAATTTGGGTTCATCATTTCGCTGTTGATTACATTCATATACATATCGCAAACTTGCCTTTCGTTGCGTTTCAACAGAAAAGGCTACGCACAGGGCTTTAGATTTGGGTCTGTATCTCATCTCCTGGATAGGGCACAAAGCTGGGTCTGCATTCTGTAAGACGGAACGTTCAAAACGTTTTCGTGTGCACGAACGATTTACTTCTGTAACTTAGAGCAAATCATTCGTGCGAATGTTTTCGCCTTACAGAATCTGACCCCTGATTGTGGGCCTCAGATTTTTGTCTCTAATTCAGTGTCCCGAAAGCTGATTAATGGCTGAAAATGTTAGAGGAAGTCTTGGCTCCTTTGGGGGCTCTTTCTTTTCTGTATTGATTGAGAATTATTTGAGTAATGGCAAGTTTAAGACAGTTGTAGTTAAAAAAACTGAATTTTAATAGAAAATGTTCCCCAAAAGTAGGCAAGTAGGCGTGGCAGGGACCGGCGTAGCCTAAAGCCTCTTTGGTGGCTAAAGAAACATTTTAAAGAAGTTTTCATCGAAATCTGTCCAGTGGTTTTCAAGTCGTCTCGAACCTGGTAGCCGAGTTTTAAAGGTCTTTGTTGGAGGAGTTTTGTCTATTCCCTCCATCTGGACTATGTTTTGACTCGATGGACTTTAACAAGTGAGAATAATAGAACTCTCGGTTGTTGTGACCATAGAAAGCTTCTCAAATGACCCCTTTGGATTCGACATGAGAAAGTATTTCCCTTCCATTTGTTGCAAGAAGAAAAACTTTGTAAGGAAGCGGTGGCACTTATTTAATTCCTTGGCTTCCTCAAAGTTGCTGCTAGAAAAGGAGAGTGGTTTGCGACATTTTTCTTATCGGTCTTTTAACACGCAAAATTTACTCTACGGTCGATCTGCCGGTCCAATTCGGTGTAGGACCTTCACTCAGTACACGCTGCATAGGCTCCTAGGTTGGGCCATTAATCAGTGATATGCCTGCGGATAGTTCTCCATTTTTGTAAAAAGTGTTTTTCTTAGAGGTTTAATTTTAAATTGCCAACTTTGACAGTTGACCGATGATTTCTGTGCCATTTCACCAAAATTACTTACAACGATTCCAAAACGGGCAATTTTACTTCGAAAGTCGTAGTTTAGTTAGTCAAACCTACCGAGCGCTATGTCCAATATACAGATGGCCTAAGCGTCCATCAAGAAAAACTTTGACCGTTTTAGCATCCCGGACAACTTAAAGTTGAAAATGCTCCTCCACAGAAATGACGGCCGTCTACCAGCACTCACTGGAAAAGTTGTTGCTACTGCGGAGGGTAATTGTTGAAGAAGTCCCGAAAAAGACATACGGCAATTGAAGCACTGCTCATCCACTTTATATGGAAGAAAGGGGTTGGGCTTCAAGCTTACAAGCCGCGGGATCATATTTTGTTCTAGATTCGGTCGATGAATGGGCCGAAACAAGTATTGGCCTCGAAACTAGCTTTCGACGCAAAAATGTCCACAGCGCTAAGGCCCAGTTTAGGGTGAACGGTTACGTCAGTAAGTCTTCCAGAGTTTCGCAGTCAACGGAGAGGGCTGCTGATTTTCCTCCATTTTTTCTCTGGTGATTCACCTATTTTCTTCTCTGATGTGGAAGAGTTTTAGTTTCAGCAAGCCGTCATCAATTTATTAAGAGGAACACTCGTTAATTCTTTGGTGCATCCGTTTGCTTTGCTTTTTTGCACTCATCACCAGCAACATAAACTCTGTAAGCTCACCTCTCTCTCTCTCTAAGACTCTATAAAATATGTAAGCTGAAAACCAGTTCCGCGGCAACTCTATTGCGCGATTGACTAATTGCCTCCATTAGGCACATAGTCATGTAAAACCCCTTAATTGGCTTTTTATTGATTTTCATTTTGAAATCTTATGCAAATGCCGCTTCCGTCAATTCAATTTGAATATACAAATATTTTCACCATGGCCTTGACTGTAACCTCTCGCCAATTGCCCGCTCAGCCTCTCACGGCCAAAGCAATATTGTCGCCAAGATTCCCAAAAGAAGCAAAAAAATCGATAAATTTATGGAATCAGACAAAGAGTTATTCACTCGCCGGTTGGGTTGTTGTTTAGCTTGCCAAAAGGCACTCAATCCAAGCGGCAGTGGCCAACTTTAAAGTTTAATTAAACGCTAGGCAAATGTAAATATTTTTCGACAATCGCTGGCTAATCGATAAAAGTTGCGACGCACACACACGAAGCGAGTCTAGACGGGCAAAACAGCTGTATGACTGTATGTGTGTGGGAAATGAAATAGAGTGCTTGACACGACTTTCACAGAAGCAAGGTGGGTGCTGGGTGGGTAGCATAACAACCTACAAGGTCTCTCCTTTCATTTTCCATATTTGAATCCCTGTTTTCACTGTGACGTGATTTTTGCTCTCGTTTGTGCTCGTTTGGGGATGATTCACAGAGCGAAAATAACTACGCGTGCGATTCTCGTCATCGAGCGATAGTTTTGCCGGGAAAAATCAATAAGGGCGGAACATCAGACAAGATGACTGCGAAAGGAAAGAAAAGAGAACAAATTGCACTCAACTGATTGCAGTTGGGCTGTCATCTCTCAGCGTTCGAATGTCAGGGTCTTTGCGGCGTCCCACAAGGGTTTTTTTTTTTTTTTTTTTTTTTTTGGTTGCGTCCAAAGGATGTGTAATCTTCGAAAGATACTAGTTGCCCGTGCTACTAGCATGCACGATTCGCGGGATATGTTTCTCCGGTGCCTCGCGCCTTACGTACTAAACCACACCCATGTACACTTCTACCACTCTCCCCGCGGGACTGCCGTTAGGTATTACTTCGCGGGGCTGGTTAGCATTCAAGCTATTCGTGTTATGTCACCTGCTGCCGAAGCTTCTGCTGCCTCTGCTGCTTCTGCTGCTTTCCTTAGCTTTTCTATTCTCCGCAGCTCATTTTGTAGAGCTATTACATATTCACTTATTGCCGTCCAATTCACTTCCGACTGCAGCATGTGGTTGATGACTAGCGATGGACTGGGCACATTGATTCTCCATGTCGTGAAGCGTGTGCAATAAAACACTGCATGCTCCGTATCTTCATCTTCATTTGGGCATTCGGGGCAAGATGGGGAGCGGTCATGTCCAAAACGATGGAGATATTTGCGGTAGCCACCGTGACCAGACAGGAACTGCGTAAGATTGTAGTTGCAGTCTCCATGCTTACGACTTATCCAGTTTTGAATTGTCGGTATTAGCTTGTATGTCCATCTGCCTTTCGTTGTATTGTCCCAACGAGTTTGCCACATAGCTGCTGACGCTGTCTTTTCCTCAGTTTTGATCATCTTTATACCATTGGCGTCGGTTTGGTTTAGGGATCTCCTATTGTACACTCTTAACATCTCATCTGCAAGGATGTCGATGGGGACCATTCCAGCTATAACAAAGGCAGCCTCGTCTGAGATGGTTCGAAAGCCGCTGATTGTTCGTAGCGCGCAGAGTCTGTATGTTGATGATAGCCTTCTTTTTGTTTCCTTGGTCCTTAATGCCTGCGCCCAGACTGGGGCCGCATATAACAGAACTGACGTGATAACTCTGGAGAGTAGTAACCTTTTAGCATATCCAGGTCCACCGATATTAGGCAGTATGCGCGAAAGGGCTGTCTGAGTGGTTGTGTTTTATTAAGTTACATGAGGCATTGCCTCTGATTTGCATCTAGTATTGACCCTGACCTAGCCCACTCTCGCCGAAAACCTTTAGGCTCCAAAGCCGCTGTCAGTTTTGTGGGTTTTTAAAAGCTTCGCATGGCCAGAAATCGGTGGCCCGCTGGATGTACTTTCGGAATGCTTAAAATAACCTCAGCCCCCTCGAAGATGTGTGACGAATCAATTCCTCTTTGATTCCATCGCACCATCCGTTTATCTCGCAAATAACCATATCCGTTGGCGACTTCCATATCCATAGTCGATATAGGTGTGTTCTGTGTTCTGTCACATCCGTCAACAAGGAAGACACGCAAAGCAAATACCTAATTAGAATTAGAAACGGACAAGAGTTGGGCCCCTTTGATGTCTGTCCGCGAGTATTTGCAAACACTCTCGTGTAGATTGGTGACAGCAACCATGTCGTTGGCATACCACCACTTGGAACCTGCGCGGGTCCTCCCGGCATATGACATCAGCGTTTCCGCGCGGACCACCGCAGCCGAAACCGATCTAATAAATATGTCTGCTGCAGAGTACATCAAAAGCGAATTTGTTTTGAAATTCCTCGAAATTAATTTTTGTCCAAAGTATAAACTGGAAATGAATTATGTGCGGAGTTTGGTTGCGTGAATCGTGAATTGAAGTTAATTAAAAACGAATCAGAAGGACGAGGTGGCTCTTTGCGTTTGGAACTGTGTCTTCTGCTGATGGATTAAGATCATCGTTCTAGGAATTGTTTAGAACGCTGATGTCATGTGGCTATGAATGCGGTACTGGTTGACAAATTTATGTTTTGCTTGAGGGGGAAAAAAATCGCTGATTTATTTATAGTGTGTTTTACGGACCATTAATATGTTGGTCAGATAATGGAGGAAGGAAGACAGACAGAGAGAGAGAGAGACGGTTGAGCAGTTGGGTATGCATGTCTTTTTTCGTACTAAAAGTTGTCAATGTTCAAATCAATAGATGGGCGGGACTTTACGTATTTTATTCCAGAAGTCCAGAAGAAGGTATATTCCACGGCCTTGATTAGGGACCTAAGCTAAGTAGGATAGCCCATACAAAGCTATAGACCCTTTGAGAGGATTATTCATCACAAAAAGTTGTTCAAAGTTGCAACTAAATTTACTGTCGAAGTGAGTATAGTTTTCGTAACCACCTTCCTTTATGAACTCGCATGTCAAGTTCCCATTTTGTAAGCTCTTTTACCTAGACGTGATTGCCACCGATCTTGCACAAAATATTCCATAGAATTATTCACTGCAAGCTTCCCTTTCAGTCGACAGGCGATAGATTGTTACCTCCTTAAAAGACCGTCTTTTCAATCCGTTCTTTGTAAACGAAGACCCTGACCCTGGAGTACCACATGGTAGCGGGCTAGGGCCCTTGGTATTTATTCTGCTGATTTTTCGATGTTGATGTTGGTTGCATAGCCACGATGAAACGACTTCCTTTTGGCAGGTAGGTTTCACGTCTTTAACACGTCTTTCTCTGACTGAATAGATTTTCTTTTTAATGCCAAAAAGCCAAACTTTTGTCAAAAAGTGTCAAAGAAGAAACACTTGATCTTCCACCTCTGAGGCCGTCCGTGTGATGTAGTTTTTTCTGTAAGAAGATAGAGACCTCAATTTTTGTTCGCATATAGCCAACATGGCAAAAAAAGCAAATTCCGTCGGAAGTCTAAAACCTACATGTCAAATCCAAATCCCTCTATGAATCCAACTTCGATATATTCGCCTTGTTGCATACACCAGGTAAATTTGTTGACCTTAATTCATCGCAGACGTTCCCTGGGAATAGGCAGTTAATCTGATGATAATTGGATTCGCTTTAGGGAGACTTCGTAAGGTCCGAGGCTAAACATTCCACCATACGTAGACGAAGGTTTGAAGTTACTAATACACTCTTTATTCATTTGAATTTGACTGGTAAAACCTCGTTTGACAGCAGCTTATCCGCGTTCACATAAATCCACGCAGTCAGGGTCTTTCCTATTTAACGGTACAAACCTCAACAAGCGGCTTTCGGTACCATGAACAAATGCACCGAATGCATTACAGAGCCTTGAATATTAAACCTTTCTTCGCAAACCTTTACATTAAGCTGTCCATCAAGGCTATCAACCTTTTTTCAGTTGCCACCTTAAACAACTGTCTCTTAGATCACCTACCTATGCCTTTCATCACACCCTTAGGTCGCAGAAGTGGGATGACAGCTTTAATTAGATTATGGAATCCAATTGTACTTGAAATGGTCTTCCATAGACTTGTGCGGGGTTAGTCCGGGTTCATCGGACTAACCTGGAGCTGAATTCGAGTTCCATTTAACAATCTTGAAGGTTCTAAAGCGTGGTCATGAATCCTTTATATTCGGAGACGATCATCAGGCTTCACAGTGATTGTCTAGCTCTATGATGATCGTCTAAGTCGACGACGATCTTTTAACTCGAAGATGATCACCTAGCTTGACGTGATCATCTACCTTGACGATGATCTTTTGACTTGTGGACGATCATTTAACTCGAAGAGGATCACCTAGTTCGACAGTGATCTTCTACCTTGACGAAGATCTTTTGACTTTTACTCATATAAATCATCTAATTTGAGAGTGATCGTCTAACTCGATGAAGATCGATCTTTTCACTTGACGACGATCATCTAACTCTACAACGCTCATCCAACTCGACAAAGATCGTCTGAATTATTTCTTAACTTACGCAGAAGCGGCTTTACTTGGAAGTGGAATGTCGATTTCGATTTAGCTTAAAGTGATCGTAACCGCGGGTGAGGCTTGTCGCGACTATTTGCGTAGCTTAAAGGTCCATCAAAAGGTGGGCTTAACCTAATTTTTTTCTATCGCTGTGCCATTTTTTGGGTTCTGTTTTTTTTTAGAAAAGTACATGAAATGAGACTTGACCCCCTTTTGGAAGGGGTCATTTCGGTGAGTCTCAAAATAGATTTGTCTTCTGATTTTGTGCCAAGTTTAAGGCTGAAGTACAAGTTTTACGTCAATACTTGTAGAGCTCGTCGGAGCTCTTGCAATTGTGGTTGTCCCCTTCCCTTTTAAGGGGAACTTTGTCGAGAAATTTTGAAACACACTTCAATTAGTCTTTTACAAGTCTCAAGCTAAAAGGTTTCCCTAACTCTTTGACTTGCCAGACATTACATGAGTTGCCCCCCTTTTAAGGGGAACTTTGTCGAGAAATTTTGAAACACACTTCAATTAGTCTTTTACAAGTCTCAAGCTAAAAGGTTTCCCTAACTCTTTGACTTGCCGGGCATTACATGAGTTGCCCTCCCTTTTAAGGGGGGCCTTTTAATTCAAATAAATGGCCTGTTCTGTTCTACCATAGCTAATATTAAGTCGGTCAGGCGTTTACATCGTGCGCTATGTTTTTAAAGAATATTTAAATACTAACTTCCCGTGAGAGGCTTTGTTTCTCCCTCTTAGGGGGGTCACTTTTGAAATGATCATAAGATACGTGCCAATGCTTTTATCTTGTTGTTCTGTCACGGGTTTTAATCCAAATCATGTGCCCTCTTTTGCTTGAAAAAGGTTGGAAGTCTATATCACTTGTCAGTGATTTTGTAATATTACTGGTTGCCCCCTTTTAAGGGGGTCTGCTTGCAAAAAAATATATAATCATATTTCCCATGACCCCCTAGAACCACCCCCCTTCTGAAAACACCTCGTTTAAGAACACCCCTTAGAACAATCCGAAACAAATCCAAACCAAGGAAATAAAAGTAGAACAGCAGTTCAAACTCCAATTGGCACCCACCTCTGTTCAGTTGGAATTGAAACTCATACCGAAAAGGATCATCTTTTGTGTGCAACTGATGCCTGGAGGTGATGATTCACTGAGCCACCGGAGCTAAAACGTCATGCTCCGCCATCACAGCCTCGTTGCATTGTTGCGCGATTCTCATCCGGAACATATTATTGTATGCGACCAACTATGGTAATCATATCACATCACATGGTCACAGAGTGGTTCCAGGTGATGGTGTTGCGCATTGTTCTTGACAATTCCTTACATGGAATCATCGCCTACCTACCACGGTGTTCTATGCGCTTTCCCGGAGGCGCTATTTCTCTCATCTTAATATTTGATGCCCTCCATGCAGCGGCTCGGAGCTGGGGAGGCTACCTCATCTGCTGGAAAGTGTGCTGCCTATTGTTCGAGTCTGAGATCTCACCTCAAGTATCTCTTCTTTTTTTTTTTGCTCAGATACTTTACGAATCACAGATACAGCACAGAGGCACGCGGTACACGGTGAGAGAGATATGACTTTTCACTGGTGCACACAACAGAAAGAGGGAAAAATGATAATTATAGCCTCGTGTGCGGTGTAGGTACCTGGTACCCGCATTATGTGATATGATATTGAAGTGAAAAATGAGCAAAAGAAGACACAAGTTCAAGGTCAAGTTGGTTTGGTATACACGAGAGCGTCGAAGCAGAAGATAAACAGCTTCCAGCTACAGACCAAAGCGAGTGACACAGGGAAATTGCATACGAGAAGAAGAAGAAGGATTTTCTTGAGCTGGTTCCGGTTTTGCGTACATGTGTTGCATGTGTGAGGCATTGTTCGGGGTACATCGTGCGGAACTAATGTGGCCACCTACGTCGTCGCTGGTGACGGTTCCAATTCCAGGTATCAATCTGTCTTTCCCCCCGCATGGACGATGTAATAATTCAAATGGGAAAAAGGTGACGTTATCACCGATGGCAGGATCACACTGAGTGGAAAGAAATGATAATTAATTCCCTGGGGATGAAGGATTGTTGTGTGTCATCCCTTTGTTTGTGTTGAGATGTTTTTGTGAACATACCGAGAAAGTGAGTGTATGGCGGGCAATCCCTTGTGAACGATGAGTT
The DNA here is from genome assembly GCA_948293265.1 of Cheilosia impressa. Taxonomy (NCBI): domain Eukaryota; kingdom Metazoa; phylum Arthropoda; class Insecta; order Diptera; family Syrphidae; genus Cheilosia; species Cheilosia impressa. The sequence continues at coordinate 1,795,439 of OX411882.1, forward strand.
TATAATTTTCAATGGACTCGGAAGGATGGTGTGTCATTATGAGGGATGAGAAGAGTTCTTCGAACTCAGACAAGTTATTGGTCGTCCTGTCCGCTTAGTCATCTGCATTTTTCGGCCTTTCGAGTGGGAGAATCTTGTTGGTTTTAAGTAAATGCGTAGTTAGTGGGGCTTTGGTTTAGGAAGGCTCAAATGGTACCCTGATTGGAGTAACAAATACCCAAAAAACTGCAGCTAGAAGTACCCAAAACAATTGAGTACTTGCACGGTAGGACGTCAGCTACTGGAAGTCAGATTAGACAAAAATTTCCTCAGGATCAAGGACCTGCCTTCCCACAAATTGTTCGCATGTATTAGTTGATTTATCTAATTTTTTTCCGCACGAAAGGACTAGTCCCAACGGCTGAACTGAGAAGTTCTTTTTTATCTATGGCAGACGTTTGTTTGTATCTATCTTTTCCAGGGATAGAACCTGAAATCCCTCGCTCAAAAATCAAGTAAACTAACCTCTGAGCTAATGAGCCCACAGCGACTTGAATCTGAAGACTTCTGTGCTGGCAACCGTCTAATGATTGTCAAATTTTTATTTTGTATACTTGACCTCTCGCGAACGTCTGACAAACATCCGAGAGTATAACTGTCATGAAAGAGCTTCTAAATTAGCCGTTTGGACTCGGCATAAAACTGTAGATCCCTTCCATTCGTCCCAAAAATTAGGAAACTCACACAAAACGAATGGTTGTGAGAAGCTAGGCCCAGGGTCCCTACGGACTTGACGGAATTAAAATATTTTTCATCGGTGGAATTGCAAATATTTCGAGGTCAATTCGTCAGCAAACTTCTTAAGTTATTGTCCGCTTAACAATTTTTTTAATTCAGAAGTTGTCCGCATATTTAGCTAGATTTCTAAATTAAGTGGGCTTAAGCAACTGTCAAAAATTGTGCGAAATGTACTTGTGCTCAGTGAAATCACTTGACTACTTTTCTTATGGTCACGACATGCAATTTCAATGCCAAAGAACATTGGCTTAAGCTAGATTATTCCCATGCAATCTTTTTATGATTTTTCCTTAAGTTGGCTTACGCTAGCTTTCAGAGTGAAAGGGTTTTTCTCTTAAGAATCGCTTTTCGGCCACACATTTCAACGGGAATAGTTGCAAAACGACAGGATTTAACTAAATCAGATACTCAATACAGTAGCGTCCGCTTTAAAAGACCTCGAGAAGGGTTACTAAATTTGTTTTTTTTGCTAAAGAGAATTAAATTCCACTCTGAAAGTAAAAAATGTCGATAAATAAAAAAAACCGTAGAACAGTAAAATAAATCAATAAACATTTGTTTTTGCTTTCCAAGTAAAAAAAAAAAAAAACTAGTTCGATTTGAATCCTCACCATCACTTCCAATGTCCGCACTGGACCAAATGAAGTTCTGTTTATTTTTGCTGTACTTCAAGCGACCGCCAACAAACTCAACGACAGCTGTTGATTACAGACCCAAATTAAAAACATGTCCAAGTAAGTTTTCCAGTCATCGCTCTCGATCTGTCACAACAACCGCCATTTAAAGACTCCGCAGGAGCTCTCATCAAGGTCACAATTAATACTGTCTACTGTCCCGTTATTCACAAAGACAAATAACCAAATAACAACACGAGTCCACTTTCGTAATCACAATGTAACATCATTAACGCAATCTCCTTAATCGGAATACCTTTTTGTGCATGGTACTGTTGATTTATTACTTTTAAAATCCACAAAGCTGTAATCAACTCATTAAAGTGTGTCAAACATGAGCGGCAATCAGGATTAACAAATCGACGATTGCTCAACCTTAAATAACCCGTCCAACATGCATAAGTCTGTCACAAATTCACAAAGAAACAGTATAAATCAGTTTCTGGCTGTTTCGCCATCTTCAGTCCAGGGAATAAGCCGTCAGTTATATGTAACTGTCTTTGTTTGTTGGTATCACACCGACAAAAGCACAAGTAGACGCTCTCAAGTGTTATTCTAAATCCACTGGTTGAATTTTTTTAATTTTTTTGCCCAAATTCACTTCCATTGAAGATCAATTTAAGTGGACAAACAAGAAATAACAATTCAATTAGATTTGAGCAGAAAAGGGGAAAAAAATCCACAAAAAAAAAACCAACACTTAAGAGCGTCGAGTGAGGTCAACTGGTAGCCGATTGAGAACCGAACTCACAACTCACAGTCACAGCCATTGACAGTGACATAATTTTGCAATGGCATTTGCCTTTGTGTCGGCTGTCAATGGCATTTCCTTACCCCCTCACTGTTGTTAATCTTTCTTTGTTTGAATTAACTCAAGTTGCGCCCTTATGCGTGCTGGCTACTGGGTTGATGAACTTTTTAGTTTATTTAAATTCAGAGGTCTCGCAAAAATCACAAAACTATTCAACACCTGCGGCCGACAAAGAAACAAAAACCAAACTGATATCTCTTGGAGTGTATGTGTGTAGGAAACCATCCAAACACAAACACCGCATCCAATCGTTTACGAGTCTATCAGATGGAACAACATTACTTTAGCTGGGGGGGGGAAAAAGGTCGTGGACATATTAATCGCATCATTGAAGTGGCGTGAACATTTATTGAAAACTTCAGACCATTTGGGGTGTAACTCTGACTGATTGACGCGATTGGTTGCAGTTGCGCGGTATGCGGTTGAATGGAACTCAAAACGTTTTGTTTGACCAAATTGGAAATGCCACTACAAGATGTCAATATTTTTCCATAAGGAGAATGACGAGAAACTGTTCCACTTTCCTTTGATTTATAAAGGAGTGTTATGGACAAAAGTCAGATTTTAGCCTCTGACGAATTGGCCCCACAAAACCTAGCTAACGTGAAACGAATCCGCAGTTTATTGGTGCAAAAGCCTTCTTCAACATAAAACGAATGAGGGGCGCCTTTCATTTTACAGCCCGCCTGCATCACACACTCATCATTTGTCACCCGATTATACATGCTGTTTTCGAACTCAAAATGGCGGCATTTTCCACGTAAAATTATCTATTGTGACTTACAAAATACTTAACTGGTAGGGTAAAACAGATTTTAAGTGCTGATGCGAATAGAAACAACGTCAAGAGAAATCGGGGTCGAAACGAGTTATATTAACAACAAAAAACGTGGGGTTCCACAAGGCACCATTTTAGTTCTTATACTTTTTTTTCCAGTATTTTTAATTCAATTGCTGAACATTATTCACAAAATTTTTGCACGTAAAACCTCCTTTGGCCGTGGTGAAGAAGCTCCCAGCTTAAAAAAATTTTCTCATCAAACCCTTTTGGTCATAGGGTAGGTAGCGACTTTTCGAAAACAAAAAATTGAGAAAAATTTTAAAGCTAAGGTACCAGCAACTCAGTACATTAGTTAGGGCCGTTTGCTCATACGACTCATCGCGAATTAAGTGACAGTTTATGCCCTAAAAAAGTAGCCTATAAGTACTCGTATTTAAGTAGAACTTAAATCGTTAAGGGCCGTTTGCTCATACGACTCTTAACGATTTAAGTTCTACTTAAATACTTTTTCCGGGTCATAAACTGTCACATAAGAGTTTATGTGGAACTTAGTTCGCTGTGGGTCGTATAAGCAAACGGCCCTTAGAGTCGTATGAGCGAACGGCCCTTACCGTTTTGTCGAGACTTTGTTTCATGGAAAGGTCATAAATAACTTAGGTATTTGCACGGGTATTTGCAAGCTTTGCGCGAAAGAAATACTATACGAACAGTAGAAATATCCTTAAAAAGCTCTTACTTAGACTCAGCAGACAAATTTTCGACGGATAGAGTTCTTCCTTTCGAATATTTTAAGTTTCAATTCATTCTCAAGATATCGCGATGGTTCGAAATGGGCCCGTTCTGACTGTGGTTAGTGTTAAATGAGAATCCTCACTCTGTTTAGCGTGACCCAACCTATTCTTGACAAGGTTTTGTTGGTATCGAAGCTTTAAAGTTGGCAACAATTTTTTTTAGATAAATTTCAAATATTTTAAGCAACTTGTCCAATGTTCCAGCTTAAAACTAAAAAAGAAGTAAATGATAGAGCAGTCTTTAATTTTTTTGTCTTTTTTGACAGCTTTATCCAAAACTGAGAGCTCTTTCGGTCCAAGTGGGAAAACTCCTCGTTGCTCGTTACTTCGCTTCACTTTTCCGATTTGTTTTTGTCATCTTTGGTGGCAACTTGTGAAGGCTTTGTGCAACTGCGATAAAAATTACACACCTTAGCATGTGAAGCTGTTGTAAATTATTTACACAAGTGCTCTTAGACCAAATGGCTTTAAATTGCAATCGACTTAAATCGGGTTTGAGGCGGTTTCTAAAAGGTATACGGTTCAACAGGCCTATACCTCAACAATGGCTAAGTGACTTTAAAAAAATCGTCAGAAATATTTTTAGTAAACCCGGCGCTGTCGAAAACCATCACCATTGCCTACAATTTTCCTATAGAGAGAGACCACCAGCAGTCATCCACCAAAGAGCGACATTCCCATCAGCTGCGACTTAATCCTGCCAGACTTACATTTTTGACAATATCTATTATTGTTGTATTTGGCAGCATTGCTCAGTTTTCTACAGTCTTGTAAATATATCTAAGCTGTCAATGCGCGGCCTCGTGCGTGCACTTAACCTCCCACTGCGATCGAAGCAAGTCGCTCAAGTAATTGTTATTTTAAGGAAGCTTAGAGTAAACAGAATTATTTAAGCGACTTGCTTAATAATTGAGGTTAAAGTTATAACCATGCTATGGCTAAAGGAATTGTTTGGTTATACCTTCAACCTCGATACTGCCTGCGGGCTCTTGGTCTAACATTTTTAACTCAGATTGTGCTCTCTTTCTAAGCACGGCTGTCTGAGTCCGAACTTTCTTCTTTCGCAATTTCCCGCCTGCTTTCGTTCAAAATTTAAGCGCTTTCTAGTTCTAACTCCTTATATGTTGATTTTGTGTCGTCAACAAATGTGTCTACGGCTCAATGGAACTCTCCTAAAAAGCCTGTGCAATTTTTGGATAAGTCCGGCGTTCATGGCCTTCCACCGTCTTATGACTTTTGCGCACTTCACCGTTTACCACCATTTTAGGCTTTTTCTGAGAAAGCTGTCAAAAGAAACTGTTAAGATTGAGTTGGTCGATTGAAAAACGCCTTCCAAGGTTTGAACCTAACCCACTCTTTGAGTACAGTTGAAAATAACTTTACCTTACCCCAACCGCGCCTTGCCTAATTAAATGTTGGTTGTCCCGCCCAATCGACCAAAGGGCTTGGAGTCAAGGACACACCTGTCGCGCCCTCACGGACAAATATTCGTTTCCCATCCGTATATCCACAAGTAGTCTCCAGCAATGCTATCGGATTTCAGTTCTTTTTGCGTCCGATGTCGTTGCGTGACAAATACACATGTCGAACTAACCCAGAAAAGGCAACCGACTAATAACCAATCACTCAATCCGCATGCAGTGTGGTAATAGAATTGATTTCTTCTGGTGTCTCAGAATGTAGGCTATTGGTGTAAGCCGTGTGACTTGCAAACTTTAAACCGCCGTCGTCGTCGTCGTCGCGTAGGCCGCAAATTGTCGCAGAGAATCAGGTTCATACCTGGTCACAGTGTTTTCCATTTTAACTGTTGCTGAACAATCTCAATTGAATTAGCATATGGTGGTGGAAAGACGACGTTGGCGGTTAGCGGCTTTACATGTCGATATGTCAAATGAAGCTTCGATCAGAATTGCAAAGTTTTCCGCCACGGAAAATAAGAATATCATAGTCTGGGCTGCTGCTAATTGCACAACCGCACAGCCTGTAAGTGTACAGGCCGTGGGCAAACTAGCTGCCGGCTTATGGCATGGTCATTGGTTACGCAGAGATGATTTAGGTCTGCGTCAGCACCTACAAGTCTGTTTTATTGACAGTCGTCTGTGTCGATGGACGGTCCAATAAACGTACATCAATCTTTGGGGGTGGGGTCGGTAACCTATTTAGCGGTACTGCGGGCAGAACTATCGGCGGGGCGATCAAGGTTAAGCGATGGCGATTCAGCTTTAGTGACAAGAAAATTTACTCTCCAGATGTAATTGCTTTATTTTTTTGGATGATGAGTAGGTACGGCTTGAGAAAGGTTAATAGCGGCTGTCCAAAGTCATTAGCGGACGCGAGTGTCTTTCGTTTCGTTCTCATGATGAATCATTTGCGTTCACAGGAGTTTGACCTTTCCAATTGGGGGGTTATTTTTCGGTCAAATGAGTTGGGTTAAAGGATCTGTCATTTTATTGGTCCTGACTTGGTTTGAGGGAGATGGGTCTTTTCATTTGAACTTTAATGAGTCAGAGGGGTAGTGAGGTCATTTTTGTTCACTAGCGTTTTTCTACAAGTTGGCTTAGGAATGTCGGGTATGAGTAATTGTTATTCATTGACGCATAAATAGTCATCTAGTGAGCTCTTGAATTTAAATAAAATTGTTACGGCTGTCACACTCCCATCTTTAGTTTTTTTTTTTTTAAGAAACAAGGTCCAAGGGTGACGCTCTAACGCTGAAATAGCCCGTGAGCGTGGGTAAAATAGAAAAAAAAAATGCACTAGCCACTTCCCTTGTCATTGTCTTGTCTTTGCTCGAAAAAGGTTCCGCTGACGTTGTAAATGCTGAACTGAAGCTCTTTTGAAGCTCACGGTTGACAGGCAAACGAATGGACAGATTCTAATAAAACTTTGCTTGAAATATTTCCTCAGACTCCAAGCAGACTTTAGGCCAAGTCGTTCATTGCCACGCCTACTTTTTGGGGGCGTTTTTGACCAAATTATACTTTCCTGTGTAGAATTGGCAACGATTTCTTAAATAAATGTCGGAGGTTTATTTGGCACCACACTGTTGTCCAAAAAGTAAATCTCGATTCGATGTTTTTTTTATGTCTAATAGAAATATAAACGGAGCTTCAAAAACAGCAAACGAAATAATTTTCTGCTAACTAGTTTGACTTGAAGAGCTTTTCAAAGTTGGTCAATTTTTTCTAAAGTAAAAAACACAGAAAAACCGAACTTCTTTATTTTCTTTTTTGCAATTACGGCATATATTTAACGAAAAATATTAATTTTCTTAAATGTAGTTTAAAAGTTGTTTTATATATAGGTAAATCAAAATTTTTAAAAATGATCTAATATTTCTAATAAATAAAACAAAAAAACACCTTTTTTAGGACTTTTTTGGTTTGAGTAGAGCTACATGAAAATTCTCCCGAGTTCCCGCTAAAAATTAAGCACACTATAGTTGACCCTAGCTATTAGTTGAACCATGTGCAAAATTGTAGCTGCAACTGCAACTATTTGCAATGTTCGGAGAAATTGTCGTGTTCCCAGTGCGGACATTTTGGACTTGAAAGGAAATTTCCTTATGGAATATTTCAATTATTTTGTTAGTTAAAAGAGCTTAGAGCGTGAAATTTTCTTCTTATATCAATTAAATATAGTTTTGTTAATATTCGTTAAAAATCGACCCACTTTCACGCCCCTTTTTATATAAATGCGAATTGGTTTTTGTAACCATTTAGTTTTGTATTTTGTAATTTTAACGTCTCTTTTTGAATAAATTGCTCCTAAACCAAACGTTTTTTTAAAGTATGCTGTAAGTGAGCTTGTCCGAATTACAAATTATTGTAAATCTTTATTGTTCTTATTTTAAAAGTAACGTAAACATGGATTAACTTGCCAAAGGAAAGGGATTAATTGATTTATTGCTCAAACATTACAAAAAGCTGAAAGAAATATTTAATTGTGGACTTTTATTTTAGGGTCTAATAAAAAAGGTAGGAATATCAATTTTCCTCTGTTACCCCGCATTGGAAAGCTTTAACTCCACAGGTAAAACAATCCTTGTGCATGTAAACGGTGTTTTATTTAGAGGTACCTAAAGAACTTTAAGTTGGCAGCACTATTTTAACTGGCGGCCATTCTGTCAGCTGTCATGTGATTTATTTAAAGTTTGGTTTGCCGCTTCCAAATTGTGCAAATTTATTTTGAAAATCATGGTTCTATTCGTCCATTTTACGGTCAACACTTTTGGTTGAATGGATACGTCAATAAACAAAACTGTCGTATTTGGAGTGATGGTAGTCCTCAAGTGTATCCTGAGACCCCCTTACATCCACAAAAACTGACTGTTTGGTGTGCTTTATACGTTGGTGGAATAATTGGTCCGTGCTTTTTTAAGAACGATGCTGGCCAGAACGTTACAGTCAATGGTGACCGCTATAGAACTAGGATTACTGACTATTTCGTTCATCAATTAAATCACCTTTCGAAGATTCGTAAAATTTTACCTGTTTTTTTAATTTTTTCTTCAATTCCCTTTGAAAAATATCTTACTCCAGCTTAAGATTTGGAAACACCCTGTCAGGCAATTTTCTTAAAAATCAGAATTTTTATAGGCTTCGAAATAGCGATATCTCCATGCGGTCAAAAGTTATGATTTTTGCAACAGAAAAAGTCTTTTTGGATAACACTTCGCCGATAAAGTGTGTTACCCCGGCACTCCTTGCGAGTTCATAGAGCCACTTGAGCTGACCTAGCTTCTAGGACCTTTTGCACAATTTCCATACTCAGTTTATATCCACTGGTTTTACTAGAATTTACCTTCTAACTTCGTAGGTTGCATTAATGGTGGCTTTACCGTCAGGGTACCTTTGCTAATTATCTGTTCAGGCGTCCTGAAACTGGTTGCCTTATTAAAACTGCCAATGATCAAGTTCCGCCTATTATACGAGTACCAAGCGACACCAACTGCCCAAGTGATGGCTTGGTAACCAAAACTCCCAACAGTTTACTCTTATGAAGACGACTTTTCCAAGCTGCACCTTCTCCGACTGACTTCCCCCACCTGGCTGCAGTGCTACTATATTTTATGACAGTTTCTATCCACTACCACCTAGAAGCTCCTCAGCTTGATAGTCCAACGGGGAAGATCTTCATTTAAGAAAGTCCCACTCTCCCTTCTCAGTCCCAAGCCTGTTTCAATTTTTTCTTTCTAAGATCACCTCGTTTTCGATGGTAATAACACTTGAAACAGTGGCAACCTTAACTTTACATCAATCGGACAATTGTGGCAGCAATTACAGGAGCACTGCCATCGTATAGACCCACACCTGCATGTTTACCACCAGATAATCGGCCACCACTGGTAGACGGCGGCGCAAAACACCAGCTTCACCCACAACAAACACGGCGATTAAGCAATTTACAGTCAATAAATTATCCTCGTTCAATATGTTGCAGAAATGAGATAAAATTTTTCAAATTTATGTACACAATGCGCCACTGTGAGGTAACACAAGTAGCTAGCCACCGAAGAGATCAATTAAAACCACCACCAACTGCAACGCACGCTATATCTGCACAGTACGTACCTATGCACCTCGATTGGATTGCATCAGATCGGGTTGGCTTTCGTGCAAAAATCAAAACAATTAACGAATCGAGACTTTCGTTAAGTTAATTGAATTAATTGCCGCCATTGCAACATGTCAACTTCCTTTTAACACGGCCTGATTGCCGCAAGGCAGAGCGCTTCCATTCGGCTTTCGCTGTTGTAATTCTAATGCGCAGTTGGTTTTCGGTCTTCGATTTTTGCTTCTCCTGAGGGCCAGAGGAAAATTGGGTTCCCTGCTAACCAAAGAGTTGATGGCCTTCGATTTTTGTTTCGAGTGGTTTGTGCATGTAGAAAATGCGGCAGTGTTTTCACGGTCGTTGAGCAGCCAGGCGCGCATTTTATGATAATTGTTCTATGTGTTTGTGAATGCAGCGGCGGCGGTGGCGTTGATGGGCTTTGTCTTCTCTGCTGTGCATTGGAAAATTTATGCCATTCTTGATTGCGGCGCGCGATTTAACCTCGGGGGAATTTTCACGCGCGAGCAATGCTTTTAATGCAGATATACATATGCGGCGATGTAAAGCGAAGTAAAGGGTGCACAACAGAAGAACGAGGTGCGAAAGGCGGATTGTTGGAAGTGTTATCCCTTGGTGGTCTCCGGTGTGTGATGTAACCGCGTTTGTATAAAGAAATGTGCGTTTTACATAAATGTGTGTTGAAACTGCGAAGAAACACTTGAAAGTGGCGAGGAGAACTGTGGAGTGGCAATAAAAATTGCTGCACGCAAATGTGAGCAATGGACATATGTCAACTTTCGTTAAGTTCATCAATCTGAGGTAGGATTGATGAACTTGACGAAACGGAACATGATTTGATAAACTCAACGAAATTCACATCTGTTTGTATTGCGTTTTTCAAATACTAAAAGTAATTTATACAAGTGGGCGTGGCAATGATTGATGTAACCTTAGTCTTGGGAAATTGTTTAACGAAAGTTACATTAAAATCTGCCCAGTAGTTTTCACGCCAACTGGTGACAGACAGCTCCCCTACAGTTTTTACTAATTCTTGGTTGAGGCCGTGGTCCAACTCGGACTGTAAGCGCGGTCAAAAGTAAAGTCAATAATTTGCTGGATGTTTTTTTTACGAATAGGACTGACCAATGTTAAGAATTGTTATTAACTGTCAACGATACTTGCATTATGCGGACTTAAGCTGATGTCAACTATTACCGAAAGTCCACGTAAGCCCTGCTAAACGCTAGCTTCGCCACTGATTCCATTTTGCTTCAGACATATAATTCAAATCTGTACGAATACTGGCTTAAGCTGGATTACGTCCATGAAGTCCGAATTAATTATGATTTTCAACTAAGTCGGATGGTCTTCAAATACGCAAGCCATTGGCGAACTGCAACTAGTGGCAGATTTTGACATTCCATTCACATAAGACGCACGCAAAATTTGAGCTGTCAGTTTAACTTTTGCAACTGCAATTTGTATTTCTAAATTACGATAGAAAGAGGTGGCATTTTGCTGCCAGAATTGGTTATTGAGCGTTCGGGTCCATCCTGCAAGGTTTGTAGAACTTTGTGCCAGCGAATTTCGTGTCGGAAATTCGTAAGAGGTCGTCAGAGAGGTCGTTTATAGACTCCTGTCACATAAAAAGAGGGCAAAGAGGTCTTCAAACCAAGGCACTGCCTCTCAAGTCTCTCTAAATAACTTCGGAGCTTTGCAAGGTTTGTAGAACTTTCTGCCACCGAATTTCGTGTCGGAAGTTCGTAAGAGGTCGTCAGAGAGGTCGTCTATAGACTCCTGTCACATAAAAAGAGGGCAAAGAGGTTTTCAAACCAAGGCACTGCCTCTCAAGTCTCTCTAAATAACTTCGGAGCTTTGCAAGGTTTGTAGAACTTTGTGCCACCGAATTTCGTGTCGGAAATTCGTAAGAGGTCGTCAGAGAGGTCGCCTATAGACTCCTGTCACATAGAAAGAGGGCAAAGAGGTCTTCAAGCCAAGGCACTGCCTCTCACGTCTCTCTAAATAACTTTGGAGCTGTCGGTCCAATTATAGCTCTGCCCAAGACCTCGAAACAAGGGGTTAAAATTTCCAAATGAAGAAAAATAATATTTTAAGTTAGTTGACTGAGAAATTTGACATTTAGGGCTCTATAAGGAAGCTTGGTACATACCCACTGTCATCCAAAACCTGTTAAAAAGAAAATGGTTTTTTGGAACTTTGCTAAGCGTTGGTGATATTTTTTCTTAGAGATGATTCGAAGTTCTGCAGCACTCAAAATGGAATTTCGAAGCAATAAGCTTGAAGAAACGTTCTTTTTTGAAGTGGTTTGACAGCTCTAGTGACTGCCACATCACTCGGGTCACAGGCAAATACAAATACAACGTACCCTTCTGTTCGATGGTGCATGACTTCCCTAATAAGTTTGTGGACTTTTTACTGATTTTCCATAAACACATTTCAAACTCTCCGTCGTCTCCCGCATCTCCACATGAAGGAGAAACCACTTCTGACTCAATTATATTTATATAAGTCACCCTACCTAGTTCAAAGAAATCCACATTTCACAAAGGTCAAGGCACTTTCTGCCCCGTTCCCACAGTGCTCATTCAAAGACGCAAACGTAGCCCACATTTTATATTCCTTCCAACATCTTTTTGAAAAAAACTTTCCAAACACCCTCCTGAACGTTTTATCACATTATAACCCAACCGCGCGCTTCACCAATCTGCTCGATGACCCATGCAACCGAAAACCGTTTCCATTTTCAATTCCAAGTGATGCAATGCAACGGCTTCTTCCCTGAGGTATTTTTCAAAAGAAATGGGTGCGGAAATCTTCAAAAAGGGAGCGCCCAAAACCTTTTCCAAAATCAAATTAGTATTACAACTCACGCGCGTCTCTTCCGCCGTCCTCGTTCTTCCACTTTACTGCTGCTGCAAACTGTTGTTGGTGTCATATTCCATTCGCCTGGTGTCAAAAGAGATTTTGGCTCTTTTAAGGATCATCCACACTGACACCATCCGCTTTCATTTGCATTTTTTCAAGTGGAAATTTACAAAACACACACATGTACTCGAGAAATTCATTTTTTTCTTTGCTCTCTTCTCTTGCAGATATCCGCGTTTTAAATGACACTCCGCCGGCTAACCGAAAGAACGAAGGGTGGAAAAATTCGCCTCTATCTGCAGTCGTCTTAATTACTTCCACACGAGGAGGAGAATCTAAGATATTCCAAAACAAAAACAAAGGAAAATCAATATTTTTAATTACCGAACGTCATCGTAATTGCAGTCATCAAAAAAGGAAAGAAAGGGGGACACGTGTTTATCCGAAATGAGCTGTGTAAAATGAAAAAATAATCACAACCGCAATTCAAGAAAAGTAAAAAAATCCTTGCGACAGTAGAACCGAGTGAAATTTAAATTTTGACATCGCGAACAAAAGCTTCATCTGACTGTGGTAAATAACAGCGGCAAGATGACGTCCATCCTACTTGAGGCAAGGCCGTACAGGCCATTCAAATCGAGCGAGGAATACCTGGAGGCGATGAAGGAGGACTTGGCCGAATGGCTCAGCACAATGTACCCAGAGCTGTTGATCAACGCCGAGAATTTCATGGACAGATTGGATACCGGAGTGGCACTTTGCAAGGTGAGTCTTGAGGCTTAAGAAGTTTTCTATAAATAAAAGGTCTTAGATGTGATTTTGTGTAGATGTGATTGACAAGTATTTAGATAGTAAGAGGGTTTTTTGAAGGAAGAATGTGGTTTTCTATGCAGTTTTCTTTGTGCATTTGCTGTCAGAAAATTTATTACGTCAAACAAATATCACAGTCGACTTCTCTTAACTGGAATACCAAATTTCCCACAATTTTTCTTTTCACTTAAGCGGTATTTTCTCTTAAGCAAATTTCAAATAATTGAAGGAGAACAAAAAATTCCGAACCAATTTTTTCAATAAAGCGTACTTCAGATAAGCTAAGTCCACTGCAGCTTCAGTCGCTGTTATTAGCATTGTCCCCCTCATCAGCATTTGTCGCTGTTAGTAACATTGTCTCTTGGAATCACCCTCGCCTCTTGCATTTTATTTTTTATTTTGTACAACCGCAAATTCGTTTCTTTCAAAAACTTTGGGGTAAAAACTCCACTGACACTCACCAAACTCTCAGATATTTCGTCGACCATTTACTTAGCAAAACATTGTCGCTGTTGATAACATTTTTATGCGCAACAGAGAAAACGACACACAGTGCCTTTGCTTTCGATCTGTAGCTCATCTTCTAAATGAAGCAAAAAGCTGACAGCTGGCTTGACATTTTTAAGAAAGTATTGGCGTCTGTAAGTTTTCTCTCTTTCTGCATTAAGAACTATTTCAGTAAAAGCAAAGCTAAAGGCAGTGAAGCCTAAAATAAATCACATTATAGTCAAAAATGCTTCCAAAAAGTAAGCGTGGCAAAGAACGATATAACCCTAAAGCCTTCTCGGAGTCTTAGGAAGGATTTCAATAAAAGTCTCATCAAAATCTGTCGAGTAGTTTTGACATCAGAAGCGGACTTGTTAACTAGTACCTATGTAAGATCATGGAAATTGCAGTTTCTTTGGCCTCATTGGTGGTGGATTTCTTTTAAAAGACACTATAGAGAGTAGTGTGGGATTTTTACTGACTAAAACCATCTCCCACCGAACAACTTCGCTTCGTAATGCAACTGAGGTGAGCCGACTTGTGACTTTACCACGAGGCTATTGACAGGCTACTTTCGGGCGGTTGTTAGAGCTCTTTTCTCAATTTTATCCTATTCAAAATAATGGGTCTTAGTCGGAAGGCTCAGTTCGTCATAATCGCTGCAATAAAATAGTTTCTTCTAAAATTTTACGAGTGAATTTGACGGATTATTGAGGGGTTCAGTCAAAAACTATGGTTTCGTACGGATTTTTTTGTTTCGTGTTTAGAGGTGGGAATTTAGAGATCTCCATGGATGGACATTTTCATTCTCGAAATATCATGGGGTATTGACGAAGGATCTTATCATTTTTCGTAAAAGATGTTTGTAGAGTCTTGAGGATCGTTTCACTAGTATAACCCCTTATTCGTCTTAGGGCCGTTTGCTCATACGACTCTTAACGATTTAAGTTCTACTTAAACACTTATGGGCTACTTTTTTCAGGTCATAAACTGTCACATAAGAGTTTATGTGGAACTTAGTTCGCTATGAGTCGTATCAGCAAACGGCCCTTAAAGGCTTAGAAAACCATAAAAATCTTGTTGTCGAGCTTAAGCTTGTAGTTTTTTTTAGAGTGGCCAATATTTGTGCTTATAGTCCTTGGGACTTCCATTTCGGCTTTACCGCGGGAGTCATTTCTAGGTATTTGTCCTCATTTTGCAAACGGAACTGGGCCATATTTGTAAACAGGTCAAGTTATTTGCCTGCTTAAAATGCGAAATCCACTTGAACCGATTTCGGCAATAATTTTGCTTAGGACCCTAGGCTCGACTTTCATTCTTATTTATTGGTTTTTCATTTTTCGAATATAAGGGACCTTCCATTTTAAGGCGAATTCAAAACTCTAAGACGGTTATACTCTCGGAAATTTGTCAAAAATTCGAGAGAGGTGGCGTTTTGTCTCTTTTCGGGGGTTAAGCCTGAGACCTCTCGTTCAGAAGTTAAGCACACTAACGACTGGGCCACCTTACTCTTACCATAAAAGTCAAAAAGCAACGAACTCAGTGTGACAGCTCGTTTGAGAATGAAGGCTTTTGTAAATTCTATGCAAGCGAAAAAAATCTACGACGGACGTTGTGGTACTAAAATCGATAACGTCTTGTGGAAACGACTTGTCCACTTGAAGCTTCGTGCCTATAGACTATTTCGCCGGCAAAAAATTCTACAGAAGATCTCGTTTCAAATGCACAAATCCCTAACCTCACTCATCTGCTGGCATTCATATTGTATTCCCTCCTGGCTGACTTCCTTGACACCGACTTTGAACATTTTCTGTCTGTTTTTCCAGTCTTGTCACAGGTTCGTCAAGTGACGTCCTAATTAGCTTGGCGGCCTATTTATAAATAAATCAATGAAATGCAAGCTTCCAAAATTTTCATGATTCCTTATTTTTATTACAAAATTTGACTTCTTCCCGACAGCGAAATGTAGGCCAACTTTCATTCTGAGTTTTTTCTTACATTGTGACGTATCTTCGCAGAGCTAACCCATTGTGGCGGAATTGTTGCCACAATTAAGCGTCATATGGATTTTTTCCCTTTACACTCTGTCTCTTGACTCTTGGTGCGTATATCCAAAGAGAATGTGGGACAATGTCAACCAAATGACGTGCACTCATAGTTCCTTCATTTATTGGTATGTCCCTTTGACTGAAGTACAGGGTGGGCCAAAAGAAGTCATCCGATGTTGTTTGGCTCTCATTTTTTTCTAAATGAAAAACTTTAATTCTGTTATTTTGATTATGTTTATTTGAACCTTTAGAATTTTAATGGTCAAGTTGAGAAGATGATATCGGCCAAATGGGCGCCGTCACAATTGATTGCCATACGGGCTTATAAAAGGAAAGTGTCAAAAAGCTCGGGGAACGAAAGACGCCAAAGGCACAACTTTGGTGGTAGCTCTACGCCATTTTCAGACATTCTTCTCTATGATTTGGAATCGACTAATATTTCCTAAGAAAAAAACAACTTTTGGTAGTGAAACTTCTCCCGTCTTCTTCCAAATGTCAAACGTCAGTCACACGCTTTGATCACTCGACTAACTCTTCCAAAAGTACTGTTCACTTGAAAATGTTTGCGTGTTTGCTTACCACCACCCGTCAACTGTAATCAATCTTGTCAAGGGCACTTCGCACAACATTTTTGACATTTACCCAAATTGAGCAACTTTCCAGTGGAGCAAACACTGACTCCCAGTTCTCCTCTCAAAACAAACACAATCCGCACGGTGTGTTTCTTTTCTATTAACTGCCTCAGGCGCACCTACCTCCTACCTATATGTGCTTCGCGTGGCGAAACCTCTATCCTCTGCAGCTCCAATTTAACCGCTGTAGCATCCACATCCACTCATACTCATTCGTAGTGCGCATTTGCATGCCAAATGCAAATACGCAACCCAAGAACCTAGAAGCCGTGCATTCATTAACGAGTGTCGTATACGTGTGCTCCTTGTGCCATCGGCGCTAAAGAGGTAGTCCGTAGTCCGCTTTTATGTTCCTGCGAATTGTTCGCGTGTTTGTGTGTGTTTTGTTGTGTTCGGGAAAAAGCAATTCATTTAGCCAGGACAAGGAACATATTTTATCCCTCAGTCATAAGGTACTTAAAACGCTCTCTCGCCTCGTTTGTTTACCGACATTGTTGCTGTCGCCTCCGACAGCGAGGGCATAAAGGGAACAGATCCCTGCATGCAAACAGCCCCTGGAATTTCCCCCACCTAGATATGCGGTATGTCCTTGCCTCTGCTTTGTCCCTGACATCAGATTACAACGAAACCAAACACTCCGGGTCGGGTGAGTTATGGAGGCGGGTGGTGAACTTTATCAAATCGCAAACGAAATTAAAACATCCCTGGCACGGTGCCACACAGAGCAAGGACATGGTAATGGAAATAGTGATGTTCAGGTTTTTCTTTTTCCAAGTGTCGTGTCAGTTCCATCTTCCATCTTCCATCAGGCGAAATCAAGCAGCACGGTCTGTCAACATTCGCGTAATGGCCTTCTCTTCAAAAACGACAATATTTATATTCCGCGCCTATATTCTCGGAGTTGGCTGCACTCTGCTTGCGTCCGCCAGCATATGGATGCGGTCTCTCGAAGTGAAATCCTTTTACGCATTCTGTGCGCACATTGCATGACGATGAGTGAGCGTGCAAAGTGCAAAGACGCGCAATTGTTTATTTGTCGACCCAGCAAACGCCGCATTCCGCGGATGCCTTCCCATTTTACTCTGATGCAGGATGTCACGACACGACGACGCTGCGTCGCTTTTAAGTGTGTATTTGAGTGTGTGCTTGTGTGGTTATTTTTACTTGAGAAATGCCGTTTGTCCGTTTGGATCTGTCTAATTCTCCGATTAAAAAGGCTTGCTATGGCCCTATAAATAGACGCCCCGAATGGGATATGGGATGCCTCTTAGGGTGTCACAAAGACGGAATGTTTCTGCTGCTCTATACGTATAGTTGCGTTTATTCATAGAAAATCCAAAGATCAACATCACAAAGACGACGATTAGGCTTATACGGCTCAGTTGCGTCAATCGACGGTATGTATTGAATTACGCCGTTGAGGGTCACTTGCACCCGTGCTGAAACCTACCCCAAGAGCTAATAGAACAGCGAATGAGCCTAATCGATGAATGGCATATTTTAATGAATGAGAAGTAGACCAACTCAGCTCACCCTCTGTGTCAACAACACACTGGCACTGGCACTTCACACGCACAAGGGTTCGGTTCACATCCAGATTCTTATTAACATGTCGAGCCATTTATGAACCCTTATCATTGATCCAATTCATATTTATTCATACTCTGGCCAGACGAGGGTTAAACTGCAGTCGGCAGTCGGCAGGACCCCCATATCCCGCACTTCCACTTTGTTATCAATAAATTTCAATGGGAATATTAAGCCCATAAAGATAATGATTTTTCATAAATCTCCGAAGGCATGGTGTACTCTTGGGAAGGATCTGATTTCCCTGCCGCGTCGGTGTATGCAATAAAAAAATCTGCTTCGTTTTTTTATTGTTTACTTTTTGTGTGTGCCAGCGCCAGCATCTCTGAGATTGAGTTCGTTTCGTGTATGGTGGTGTTGTGTGAATGCAACAAGGGTGTTGCTTTTTGTGCACACAGGACACAACAGACGACCACCGAACAGGGATGGAGTTGGCAGCAGTTTCGTGACATATGGCCAAGGCGATGGTATCACTGGGGAATTAAGTTGAGAGTTTTTACCGGACGACATTAATAGTCTTGGTCGGGAACGGAATGATAAGGAAAGGGATCACATAAATTGTTGTATATGTTTGGAAAAACTTGATAATTTCGTGCGGGATTATCTTGTAAGTCTGTTTTAGAAACGATGTGGGGGTGCTGCAAAGAGGAGGACTCTGCCGTCGAATTTATTTCCTATTTTTTCAAACAAATTACTCTGTGGTTTAGTGGTTAGTTCGTGTTGGGCTGGACTAATGAGCGAGAGGTCTCATGCTCTCGATCCCTGGGAAAAACACAAATTACGCCTTAAGAGAGTATAACTGTCATGTGAAAGAGCTTCTTAATTCAGACGCTCGGACTCGGCATTAATCCTAGGCCCCATTCACTCGCCCTAAGAATAAAATTCACTAAAATCAAAAGGTTGTAAGAAGCAACGCCAGGGGTACCTAAGACGATAAAAAAGGTCTTGTTTGGGAGCGGTTGGAGACTGGTTTTTGAAGAATAGACACCTTCTACGTATTACTACGACCCAAAATAAATTGTTCCCATATAACACATGGTGTATGACATATGAACCCCTTAATGGCTGCCTCTCCCCAAAAAGGGGCAACAAGGGCTTAAATAAAAAAACCTCCTTAAACGCAATCTTGTAGTAAAAATGTAAAGAACTTTCCTCCTTAGTGTACCAACATTTTATCTTTTGTTGTCGGCCATCTTTTATTGCAACACGCGGATATCTGTCACTTTTTTAGGGCTTCATTCTGGTTTCTTCTTTTTTTTTTTGCTTCGGTCTTCACACAATTTTGTGTATTACTATAATATGTCCAAATACTTTCTATACACATTGTTGGGTGAAATGTTAAGAAATGACAGTTTTTGGGAAAAGTACATACTTTTAATATTTTACCCCTTAAAGCGGGGGTCACTTTTAAAAACAGCCAAACGCCTTTTAAATAATTAATACTTCTCTATCGACGGTCAAAGTTGTTGTAACGCTTATGGTTTTCAGTACGCACATTTGCATATTTAATTAAATCAAAATTAAACCTCAAAGTGACATTTCTAATATTTATCAGTAACTTAAAATAACTAGAAAACTAAGGGCCGTTTGCTCATACGACTCTTAACGATGAGCTCTACTTAAATACTTATGGGCTACTTTTTTTCAGGTCATAAACTGTCACATAAGAGTTTATGTGGAACTTAGTTCGCTATGAGTCGTATCAGCAAACGGCCCTAAATTAAGTAGAATTCTACGACACACCCTTATATTTTTATTTAATCAAATTTAACTATTTTCATAATTTATTTTGATGAAGTTGAAGCGATTTTTATACGCGCGTCTTACTTTCATGGAGATCTATAACTAGGCCTTAGGGTTAATAGACTAAGCTTAAGCTAGCGTCAAAGATTGACAGAAGTCCCACAATTTAAATGGTTGAAATGGGCCACTTGTCCCATATGTCATAACATACAATTTCAATGTTGTCGTACAGCTTAAGCTGGATTACTCCTAGTAAATCTGTCACTATAGAAAATTTAAATCTAGTACACAGTGGTGAAGAAAAATTGACAGAGTACAATTATCGTGTAAAATATTGGACAGGATCGCTTTTCTCCGTAAGCATTTTTCTGCCAAAGTCGAGGATTCTTAAAGCGGTCTCCTTTCCTTTTTCATAACGTATACTCCGATTTCTACTCAGATTAATACAGCTATAACTGCAAAGCTTGATTAAGAAAAGAAAATGATTGCAGAAGTTTTTTGACCGTAAACAGAATTTTAACTAAGTTCTACGGAGTGAGTCGCTGAATTAGGAATATTTGAGAAAGGAAATGTTTCAAAAAGTATTCTACTTTGATGTTTGTTGTAATGTAGAATGCTGAGCAGATCAACAGTAAACAATCTGCAAACGCCCTTGAATTACGATTAGAACAGGCAGTCTGCGACATTCAGAGCCTGATAAGAAATTCAGCCTTCTACAGAGTGTTGCAATAAGCATTTGAATCAGTTTCTGTTTCTGTTTCAAAATTCTACAAAAAGAATCACGAATAAAGTTTTTAGGTTAATTGTAAATGTCATTTTGTTTCAATGCCATTCACAATGGAGCGTTCCTTCATCTAGTACATTATTGAAGTCTTTGGGTCCTTTTCTTAAAATAATACATTATTAGTAGGCACAGTTCTTAATCTGTGCTAAACTGAGCAATTTTCTGAAGTGTCATAAATAAAACGATTCACTAGGTTTGTACGTCCGCAATTTACTAAAGTTTTGAGGGGCACTGAAGAATCTAGTTTTCGTAGTTTGACAGGTAGCTGAGTTATTAGGTGTCTGACTTTTTGATGCTGTCATTGTTTCCGTTGACACTTGTGAAGTCGAAGATCTATAGTCAAGAATTTCGCGACGCAGTACTCAGTTTAAGTATTAAAACTGACATTCAGTTAAAATCTAGTCCTGACAAATCTAGTCTTGAAAAATCTAGTCCTGACAAATCTAGTATAAGATGGCTACACTTTTAAATTCAATCAGGTTAAATAAATCTACTGTGAAATTAACGTAAATAATCGCAACTTTGCTTAGACTGGAGTACATTCATGAAATGTCACCACAGTTCTGTCCAGTGTGTCCGAAACGAAATGTACTCATTTTCTAGTCAGTCGTAAACAAGTCATAACCACCACGATATCTACTTTCTGACACAGAAGTCTCAGAACGCCCGTGAACTTCTTCTAGCTTATATGCATCTGACAATTGGGTTCTGTGTCCGATTTCCAACTTACTGCAAAGCGCGCGATATGAATGCTTATGAAACGAATACTGGATGAAGTCCGACATCTCAGAAAAAAAAGATAAAAGGTCCCCTTGAACATCCTACCTAGTAAATTGTAATAGATAAATGACAAAACGATGATGCAAGGGTATAGAAATGTCAAAATCAAGATTGCCCTTTGGGCATATTCCGTATAACAATATTATCGGCTGGACGATATCGTTTTTAAAATGTTGATGACCGTTAATAAGTTATATATATTTTTTTCTGTCATCAGCTTCTATTACATTTGTGCAAAATTAACTGGACTTATCTTTTAACTAGTAATTTTTGCACTTAAAGGGCTTTCCAATAAGAGGTGTTATTTTGGTACTCAAAGAAAAATGTAATTTTTTGAGATAAATGATCGGACGTTTATTTCATAATAAAGAGGAAGGTATGCCGTTAATAATGGAAAACAAGATCTGCCAAATGGCCACCACGAGCACGCATACAGGACCATATCCTTTTCATGAATTTTTCCATAACCAAATCGCAAAGTCGCTGCCCTATGTCCTCAATAGCCTCACGAATTTTATCTTTGAGGTCTTGAATCGACGCTGGGCTGTTGGCGTTGACCTTATCTTTCACGTGGCCCCAAAGGAAGAAGTCGCAAGGTGTTAAATCAAAAGACCTCGGTGGGCAATTGTGATCACCTCTTCGAGAGATAACACGGTCCGGAAACTTTTCCCGTAAAAGATCAATGGTTTCGTTGCTTGTGTGGCACGTAGCACAATCTTGTTGAAAGTAAACGTTGTCCAGATCAATACCTTCCAACTCCGACCATAAAAAATATTTAATCTCTCGATATCCCAATTCCAAAGAACGACGAGGAATGGACAAACCTGGGTTTTCTTCAACACTTTGGGCTACAGCAGCAATATTCTCAGTTGTTCTTGAGCCACGTGCACGGGTTTTATTCTTCACATCACTAACTTGTCCCAACAGCTCAAATTTTTCCACCAATTTCTGTATTGCGGTCCGACAAGGTGCTTCACGACGACCAAAAAATGCTTTAGTTTTGCGAACTGTGACTGCAAGATTTTCACCATTTTTGTAGTGAATTTTAATAATTTCAATGCGTTGCTGAAGCGTGTATCGTTCCATTTTTAGTAATGGCGTAGTTTCTACTTGTCAAATGTCAAAGAATAAAAGCTTCAAAAGTGACAGCTACAGAAATAGCGATTCGTTCACAATAACACCTCTCATTGGAAAACCCTTTAGTTGCCAGTTTCTGCGGTCTATCGTTTCGTGCCTTCTGGCCCATTAGCTATTTCTTCTACTACTTTAGCAACGAAACGAGTTCAGCGCTTTGAGGACAACAATTTTACAATTTTAAGACAAAAATTGTCCGAAGAGTTACCCGATGACAGTCTTGCAAGTTGGTTCTACAAAAAATGCGCCCAGAAAGACCTTTTCAGCGCTGGTACTAAAAAGGTGCCGACTCCACTGGATTAGACAGGAAAAATTCAAATGCCATCCATTATAGACCCAAACGCGTTCTCAATCTCGATTGATACTGCTGTTGCATTCCACACAAACAAACTTTTAGTTTTCCATTAACAGATATTTGTTATTTATTTAACAAATTTATGCCAGCAGAGGAACAATGGAAACCGATTCCATACAAAGTCCGTCTGCAGCTGCAATTGTTTTCACACTCCTACAGCAAGTGACAATAAGTAAACATGAAACAAAAGTTTCCGTCTCTTATTGTTCCCCACACTGGGATAGTTTCCCCCATACACCCCAGCCCCAGCCCTGAGTCTGTCTCGCACCCCATCCTCCACATGGTGCAATGCAGTTGTACTCATTTAGTGCACAGCGCACCATCAACAACGCATACACAAAACACAACTACAGCAACAGCACTCAATGAAACAGGAAAAAAAATCGTTTAAATTGTTTTTCCATTTTCTTTTTGATTATTTTGTATTTTACTTTTTTATTTGTTTAGACGATGTACATTAAAAAAAAGCCGGAGAAAAAAAATCTTGTTTCATAAAATAACGAACACTTGATGAACATGCGCTACTGTTGTAGTGTTGCACTGTTGGTTGGTGCACATACAGATCTCTCTCTCCCAAGTGCGTGATTAAAGTTCCGCCATAAAAATTCAAGTAATATTTGGTTGGCGATGTATCCCTTCCCGCATGCGAGCAGGGGGAGTCCCACTTGAACGTCTGGGTCTGGCTACCATGTGTGAATTCTGACAGCGGACCAATATGCCCTTAGTAATGATCTTTGAATCGTCTCGTTCTTACGGCCTTAATTGGTGGCGGCTCTAATCTTTTGCGTGCCGGCTGACCTTTTTCTGAGAACCCACTGCGAGTATGAATGAATAAATGGAATGATTGTGTTGCTGTGTGTCTCCCCCTGCCCTGCTTGTTGCTATTGTGTATTTTTATTGACTCTGAGTGGACACAACTTGCAGTTTTGAATCGTGGAATGGATGGTGATAAAATGCACCATCCGGTCGTCGCCGCCGAGTACAGCGATGGGGCGTGAAATTAAATAATCTCGCACTTGGGCTTGTAAATATGCAGGGAGAGTTGTGAGGGGTTGCTCGAAAGCAACATAATTCGACGATTAAAAGAGTTCACCAGTTGGAGGAGGCCAATTGTTACTGAATTAATTCCATTTTGTTCCTTTTCAATGTCTCGTTGGTAGTCGTCGTCATGTGTAACTCTCGGTATTCCGCCACCGATTCCAATTCATTAAGTTCAATCCCCATACGATTTCTTCTTGGGTAACAGAATTCCCTTTGCGATACACGACATTACCCAGTGGCGGTCAGTTGACAGTTCAGCCCCTCTCAACACACGCACATCCAAAACCATTCTTCAAATACTCGACGTTACACAGAGAAATCTATCAGCGAGTTTGATGGTACCATGTGCATCAGGAAGGACGGTTTTTTTAAATGCAGCTAAGGTCAAACTTCTCCTCTTCGTTTGGGTTCTGAGCGGTGTCGCCCATCATAAGCACTCAATTCATCCATCAGACAAATAATCCAGATCCGCAACATCATCTAAAAAAGCTGCATACTTCGACTTAGGACTTGATCCACACCCCTGCCCTAAATAGCTATAGGTAGAGTTGATCTTTCAAGCTTTACCTTTAAGATCGCGACACTTTTTCTTTATGGTCTTCCATAATACTCTAGGACTTCAAGTATACCCGCGTCTGAACAGATACTGTTGGTTCCACTCTTGATATGGAAAGTTTCCACCAAAATCCCTTTGTCAACCTACATCATTCTAATAAATATTTGACGGCTGTCCCAACAAGCTTCATGTCGTTCCTTATGGGCGAAGTGATGCCAAAATAGCGCATCTTCCCTCTGGCCGTCATAATCGTTTGCAGAACCATTGAACCTCATACCCATTTCGAGTTAAGTCCGACACTGCGAACTGCCAGCCATCAGTCCTGGTTCCAAAGACTTCTCATAAATGACGGGCTTGGCAATATCTAAAGCTCGCTTAATCTTGTACTTTTGTCAAGTCTTCTCTTTTAGAAGGTTTAGAACTCATTTCCAGATCTACAAATCTGTTTCTGTCAAGTCTTCTGTTTTATAAGCCTTAGAACTCATTTCTAGATCTACAAATCTGTTTCTGTCAAGTCTTCTGTTTTATAAGGTTTAGAACTCATCTCTAGATCTACAAATCTATTTCTGTCAAGTCTTCTGTTTTATAAGGCTTAGAACTCATTTCTAGATCTACAAATCTGTTTCTGTCAAGTCTTCTGTTTTATAAGGCTTAGAACTCATTTCTAGATCTACAAATCTGTTTCTGTCAAGTCTTCTGTTTTATAAGGTTTATAACTCATTTCTAGATCCACAAATCTGTTTCTGTCAAGTCTTCTGTTTTATAAGGTTTATAACTCATTTCTAGATCCACAAATCTGTTTCTGTCAAGTCTTCTGTTTTATAAGGTTTATAACTCATTTCTAGATCCACAAATCTGTTTCTGTCAAGTCTTCTGTTTTATAAGGTTTATAACTCATTTCTAGATCCACAAATCTGTTTCTGTCAAGTCTTCTGTTTTATAAGGTTTATAACTCATTTCTAGATCCACAAATCTGTTTCTGTCAAGTCTTCTGTTTTATAAGGCTTAGAGCTCATTTCTAGATCTACAAATCTATTTCTGGCAAGTCTTCTGTTTTATAAGGTTTAGAACTCATTTCTAGATCTACAAATCTGTTTCTGTCAAGTCTTCTGTTTTATAAGGTTTAGAACTCATTTCTAGATCTAAAAATCTGTTTCTGTCAAGTCTTCTGTTTTATAAGGTTTAGAACTCATTTCTAGATCTACAAATCTGTTTCTTTCAAGTCTTCTGTTTTATAAGGCTTAGAACTCATTTCTAGATCTTCAAATGTATTTTTGTCAAGTCTTCTGTTTTATAAGGCTTAGAACTCATTTCTAGATCTACAAATCTGTTTCTGTCAAGTCTTCTGTTTTATAAGGTTTATAACTCATTTCTAGATCAACAAATCTGTTTCTGTCAAGTCTTCTGTTTTATAAGGTTTAGAACTCATTTCTAGATCTGCAAATCTGTTTCTGTCAAGTCTTCTGTTTTATAAGGTTTAGAACTCATTTCTAGATCTGCAAATCTATTTCTGTCAAGCCTTCTGTTTTATAAGGCTTAGAGCTCATTTCTAGATCTACAAATCTGTTTCTGTCAAGTCTTCTGTTTTATAAGGCTTAGAACTCATTTCTAGATCTACAAATCTGTTTCTGTCAAGTCTTCTGTTTTATAAGGCTTAGAACTCATTTCTAGATCGACAAATCTGTTTCTGTCAAGTCTTCTGTTTTATAAGGCTTAGAGCTCATTTCTAGATCTACAAATCTGTTTCTGTCAAGTCTTCTGTTTTATAAGGCTCAGAACTCATTTCTAGATCTACAAATCTGTTTCTGTCAAGTCTTCTGTTTTATAAGGCTTAGAACTCATTTCTAGATCGACAAATCTGTTTCTGTCAAGTCTTCTGTTTTATAAGGCTAAGAACTCATTTCTAGATCTACAAATCTGTTTCTGTCAAGTCTTCTGTTTTATAAGGTTTATAACTCATCTCTAGATCTACAAATCTGTTTCTGTCAAGTCTTCTGTTTTATAAGGCTTAGAGCTCATTTCTAGATCTACAAATCTGTTTCTGTCAAGTCTACTGTTTTATAAGGCTCATTTCTAGATCTAAAAATCTCATGATTTTTGAAAGGATTTCGTTGAATCTTGTATTTTTATCAAGTCTATCGTGAGAGTCTGTATAGAGCGAGACAGTTTTCCTGACACATCTGACTAAGTTGCCACTGTAAAGAATTTTAGAATACACCTCCAGACCTACAAACTTGAATATTTGTAATAAATCGAGATTTAAAAACATTTTTGCGACATATTGTCAGTGGAAATTGTTATTTGCCTCCCCCAGTTTGTTTTACATATCCCTACCTCGTTTCTAGCTGACTTTTTGACATTTTAAGTTGTGTAGTTGTCATTTAAATGGCTTTCTGTTGAAAAATTCAATACTGATCCCTTTCATCTTATTGATGCCAACTTAAGAAACCAGAAAACAGCTTGACAGTTAAATGGTGTATGATTGACACTTGGTGCTTGTCCCAATAAACATGCCATGCGTCTCTGTCTTGACACAAATCGCTAATCGCCGATCTAATAAATTGACTTCCATGGCGTTCGTTCGACTCCAACTGACATCCCTGTTTAAGTATGCAAGCAAAAGATCTAATGCTTCTCTCACGTAACGCGCACCTTCTGTCACGTCAGAACTGACTCAAATTCAAGCAGCTACCTGCCTTTGCTGTCAGCTACAAATGTCTCGGCTATGATCTTAAACTATTCCGCTAAATATATTAAATCGATAAATACCTAGTGGAATCTGTAATGCGGTTGAACAACAAACAATGAATGACTTCACGTTTATGCAATCCATGCTTCTAATTAAAGCACGTCAACTGAGCGCTGTAATCTCTAATTAATTTATTGCTGCGGAAATATTTTCGTGAGCAAATTTAAACCGAATGGTGTTTTAATTGTAATTTATTCATGCAAAGACACAATTGTGTCTGTTACATCCATTCCAATTAACAGTCGCACAGCTTGCTTTTCATCTCGGAGGTACTATACCTTGTTGCTCAAAATTCAACTTGGGGTTAAGTGCGCTCGATTAATTTATTTGACAGTTCGGTTTGAAAAGAATACCCGGCAATTATTTGTAAAAACCTGCGAATTATTAGTTCCCGCCTAATTATACTCTCTGTCAAGGTTGGGACAAAAATTTCTCGCTCTCTGGTCTGTGGAACTGAATTAATTGGCACCCCAAAAGACCGGGTATCCGCTATCCAGTGTTCTATCTGCATCTACCTGCCAGCTGAGAGATGATGGCAATTAAAGTTGCAAATAGTTTTCGGCGAAAACCAAGAGGAAGGCATGGCCGCCGAAAAACAAACCGGCCAAGTCAAGGTGGATCAGTTTTGCGCGCCGTGACCGAACTTGAACCCGCTCGGTTGCCTTTTTCGGCGGCCTCCACATAAATTATTCAAAAGGACCAGCGTTAGGAGTTGTTTTGTTTTGATGGTGGTCTTTCCAGTCGGACCTGTTTTGTGTCGTCTCTTCTTGTTCTCCTACTGCAACTCCTTGGATGACATCTAACGTGTGATAAATCTCCTTAAAGTTGCTGCCAGGCACTCTGTTTTTAATTTCGTTCCTTTTCACCCTCAAACCATGTACCGACGCAAATTCTAATTCAATTCAATTGGTATGTATACTGCTTGACTTTCATTCAAGTTTCCACCCCTCGGGAGTGCGCGTTTGGTCCTTTTCCTTTGAAGCAATAAATTTCGCTGAAAATGTTTTCCAATCTGAGACGGGAGGGTTAAGTATTTTTATTGCGACTGAGTTGTCTGTGAATTACCTACGCTCTAAAAAAAATAGGTTAAGAGATTCGAAATGGGGTTGGCTTCCTTTGCGACGACCAATTCCAGCGTCGTCAGTTTTTCTTCTTGTTTTTTGGATTAGGATCCCTTGCCATAGATCATCGGCTTCGTCTATTTTAAAATTTTAATTTGTTCTCCGCAACGAATGAATTATGCACATAATCATGATGTATTTATGCCTTCGAATTGAAGGCATATTTTGGCGCCATTCCGTTGGCGGAGCCAGTACACAACGCACAGGAGACGCAGAACTCCGTGCAGATGTGCCGTACCCGCTCTGGACGGGGAATGCTCGATAAATATTCAGTTGTGGCCGGTTATGCGTTGATGGTGGCTTTTTTCTTTTGGAGTTCTAAAAACAGGAAAAGATTTCATCAGGAATAGATCAAAGAATGTCAGAACAGAATGTTGTTAGCGTGTCCATGTCCATATATTGGAAACGGTGTTGAAAATACGCACGTGTGCTGCCCAGCGAATGCCGGAAATATAATTGTTTGATGGCAGAGCAATAAAATTGAACAGCAACAACTCCCGGGATAATCTGCAATGAATTGTTGATGTTTTCATTAGGTGTGCTGCGGACGCGCTGCGTGCGCGTTGGAGGATTGATGACCGGGGAAATGCCTTGTTTTAGTTTGTTGCAATCCAGTGTATAAACTGGAAGAAGCTGCGGGCATTTGATTTGGCTGAGGAAGATCTTGTTGGCGGAGGTGGGGAACATGACGAAAACTGACCCAAAAGTTGCGGACATTATAAGTTTGTATATTTGTGTGCTTTCCAGTTCCGGGCGTAGCTCTTAAGATGCATTTTTGAATGCATTTGAGAGTCAGTTTCAGTTGTGAACAAGTTGTGTGTTCTGTTCATAGGTGGCGCTAATTTGAATAAATAAGTGAAATGAAATGAAGTGAAACAGAGTCAAAGGTAGAACTGGGCTTTATTCCGTGCGGCTTTACAGATTGCGCGGTTTTTTACTAGCTGTCTAGAGTCGGACACACGCTAGACAGTCGTTGGAGACTGCCCTTCTATTTATGTGACCCGAGGCGAGTTTCTAGTACTCTTCTATTGCGTCGTTCCTCACGGTTGGGATTGAAACCAAAGACTGTTTGGGCCAAAGCGTTCAAGTTTATTCGTTTTGCATATATGCAATCTAGTTGTCGTTTACGTCCATCCAGTTGGCTGTTAAATATCCCCCTTACGCCAAAGGGACCAACGATCACTGAAGGAATTTCGCATTCAAAGAGACCTTTCGCCTCTCCTCGAGTCTATACCTCTGTACTATTGATTTTCATGGAGAACTATATGCTTTCCTAGGCGGGAAAAAATAATTTTGTTAATTAAAAAGTGCTGTAGGTATCCATTTTTAAAACAAAAGCAGCTTTAAACCTGCAGATATTTATTTCACACATTTTTAAAAAAAATAAACTCGAAATCGGTCCAATAGCTTGTAGCCACTGGTCGCTCACAGATGGCGCTATGAGCGACTGGGAGGAAAGTAAAGGAAGTCAGTAGCCGCATTCAAGAATATAGTTATCTTAAGTCGACTAGATTGGTCTGGATGAGATATAACCTGAAGGCAAAAACTAGATTGGTCGGGAACGACACTTTTCTGCGTCAGGCACATATGAGAACTGACAACTTAGAGCTCAGTCACGAATTTCTTGACTAGATTCCTCGGCTACCCCCCCATAAACGTAAACTAAAACGGCTGGGTCATTTAACCGATTTCCCCCAATAAAAATCGAGATACACTTAGTGAGAGAGCTGTCAGACTTATTAAACTAGATACTTGAATTAGAATTAAGAAATAAAAAGTGTCACTTGTCAGGCGAAAGAGCACGAGGAACGTGCGCAACCGTAAATAATCGTAAATTGAATAAATACGGAGATAAGTTGTAAGAATACAACGCTTCTGCCTTTAATTAAATTCTTACGAGTACTGTGGAGAGGAATCAAAAGTCACTAGAGGCAACTATAATCTATAAGCTCATAAGATTTTCGCGGACATTGCATTTTTGGTTTCAGTTTTGTATAAAGGATTTTCCAATAAGAGGTGTTATTTTGGTATTCAAACAAAAATTTCATTTTTTGAGATAAATGATCGGATGTTTGTTTCATAATAAAGAGGAAGGTATGCCGTTAATAATGAAAAGCAACATCAGCCAAATGGCCACCACGAGCACGCATACAGGACCATATCCTTTTCATGAAATTTTCCATAACCAAATCGCAGAGTGGCTGCCCTATGTCCTCGATAGCCTCACGAATTTTATCTTTGAGGTCTTGAATGGCAGTAGTAATGGAGTAGACCTTATCTTTCACGTGGCCCCAAAGAAAGCAGTCGCAAGGTGTTAAATCACAAGATCTCAGTGGCCAATTGTGATCACCTCTTCGAGAGATAACACGGTCCGGAAACTTTTCCCGTAAAAGATCAATTGTTTCGTTGCTTGTGGCACGTAGCGCCGTCTTGTTGAAAGGAAACGTTGTCCAGATCAATACCATCCAACTCCGACCATAAGAAATCTTTAATCTCTCGATATCCCAATTCCAAAGAACGACGAGGAATGGACAAACCAGGGTTTTCTTCAACACTTTGGGCTACAGCAGCAATATTCTCAGTTGTTCTTGAGCCACGTGCACGGGTTTTGTTCTTCACATCACTAACTTGTCCCAACAGCTCAAATTTGTCCACCAATTTCTGCATTGCGGTCCGACAAGGTGCTTCACGACGACCAAAAAATGCTTTAGTTTTGCGAACTGTGACTGCAAGATTTTCACCATTTTTCTAGTGAATTTTAATAATTTCAATGCGTTGTTGAAGCGTGTATCGCTCCATTTTTAGAAGTTTCTACTTGTCAAATGTCAAAGAATAAAAGCTTCAAAAGTGACAGCTACCGAAATAGCGGGTCATTCACAATAACACCTCTCATTGGAAAACCCTTTATGATGTCTTCGCCCTGTAAAGCAAGCCTTTACTACTTAAAATTAAGAGTGGTAGTAGCATGGCATCTTCAAAGCCTGATAGACGATAGTAAGAGGCAATCTTTTCCACCTCCTTATGGTTCATTTATTAGATTCGACTTTTTTATTCCATACATGATTTGATTTTACCGCCGACGAGTCTTGGAAGGTAGTAAAACTTGTTTTTAAATTTAAAAGTTACTGTGACCAAGTTTTGTTAAGAAAAAAACGTCTTTTCTTAGTTGACAACAGGTGGGCTGCTGTATTATTTCTAAATTACATACTTTTCTGACACTGTCAGGCAGTGTGACCAATTTAGCATATTTCCTTCTAAATTTAGCAGGATTATTTTATTTTTCCCTTTTTTTCAAATCATTTAGCAGGAAAAACCAGCAGGATGTTGGTTTAGTCAAATTAGGAATTAAAATAATAGAATAAAATCAAAACAGACGAACCTTAGTGTGAACAAGCCATTACAATTCTCATTTGACAGTGAACACTGAACACAGCCATTCTAATAATAATAATATTTATTTTTATTCAACAAACAGAGGCTGAACTTAAGAAGTGATTTTAATTAAATGAAATTTTTGTTAAATATATCTTATTTCTCCTGAAAAACTGTTTTTTTTTTTGTTAATTTTTTGGGTTTTTAGCATGTTTCAATTTCCAAAAAATATTTAGCATCACTTTTAACAATTTTTTATTGAAAAACAAGCATACTATACTGCTGAACTTAACTCAAATATTGATTTGGTCACAATGCTGTCAGTTTTTTTTGCATTCAAATGAGTGACAGATTTAGGGTGTCATTTTTCCGAGAGACGAAATTGATCCCTCTACACGGAAACAACGATTTAAAATATTGCAGACCAAAGTGGATGCTGTGTTGAATAAACTGGGCGTTTTTTTAAACAAATATTTCAGTCGAACCGGACTTTTTGTTTTTGGACATTAACCCCCGTATTAATAAACAAATGTGCACAAGTAAGTTAGCTAGTAGACATCAGATAGATGGACAAATTTGACGAAACTGCTGAATAAGGAGTTGAGAACTTTTACGCAGCGTTTATTAATAAGGGGGTAACAATTTACAACAATTGAGATGAAACATAACCTTAAGAAACTCTCCATACGTATTGCGCGTCATCTCTTTCGTATTTTTAACACTGAAATGAAACCTGAATATTCTCTTTCTATCTGCTCTCTTTTTTTTTCCTTCTGTAAAACCCTTTTCATGTAATAATTAACTTTGTTCTCGTTTTTATTTCGTACTGCATAACTCGAATAATTGTACCCAAGTTAGGTTAGAAAATGTCTGAGATTGACATGCTAGTTGACAGCATAAGTTGACACATTCTAGTTGCTTTGTCATATCTCATCGATGTTATTTAAACAAAAATGACACTTGACAGTCGCATGAACTATTAACGCTGTCCAGACAGCCTGAAGTCAGCAGAAGCATGAAAAGATTTGACAATGGCTCAGAACAGAGTTCTTGAACATCTTGGGAGCACTAACCTCCTTCGGTTCAGTTTATCAAATGACAGAGGTCGAAGTATGAAAGACAAAATCACGCTACAACCAGAAATTGTCACCCCTTAGACTTAAATTGGTATTTTATAAGCTTCGTCCTCAAGTTCAGTAATTCTCCCTCAAGCAGTTTCTTTCTGAAAATGTCGCCATCTTTAAAATTTGGACTGTTCATTTTGAACGCCATTGCCAAGTGCAGTTGTACTCTCATTGGATAATATTTTCCTCGAGGAGTTTCTCGATTTTTGTCCTCGGTTCCCCTTGTTGTCTTTTTATTTAACATTACATACTTCTTTGTATTGTCCAAAAATAAATCAATTTGGGATCAAATTAGTTTCTGCGTTCAAGAACTGTCACTTATAAGACAGAGCTTCACTTTTTTTTTTATTTGAGAATGAACCTGTAACCGGCTTCACATTTGAATGGATTGGTGGTGGTGTTCTTTTCGTGGGTTTGTGTGGTCGCATTTTTTCTTTGCTGGGAAATGAATAAAAATGCAGAGACAGTTAGACATGGGAGTCGGAACTCTCAGCTCTTGCTGCGTACTTTCTAAAAATCTGTCTTAATAGACCTGAGTTCCCGTTTTTTGAACTGATTACCAAAAGCTTTTTGACGGCCTATTCCTTCACGTACATTTTCAGGAGAAGCGTGTAAAGAATCGGCTCCAACCTAGTGATTGGGGGTTTTTTTTTTAAATAACGACTGTTTGCCTTGTTCTATAGGTTAAGGTTAGTTAAGGTCGCTATCATAAAAGAGCAGACTCCATTAATTGCCATGCTGGTCTTTGAGTCTTGGTAATCGACTTGACTTTTCAGTAGGGCTCCTAAATAAATTGTTTTCCAATGAGAGGTGTTATTGTGAATGACCCGCTATTTTGGTAGCTGTCACTTTTGAAGCTTTTATTCTTTGCCATTTGACAAGTAGAAACTACGCCATTACTAAAAATGGAACGATACGCGCTTCAACAACGCATTGAAATTATTAAAATTCACTACAAAAATGGCGAAAATCTTGCAGTCACAGTTCGCAAAACTAAAGCATTTTTTGGTCGCCGTGAAGCACCTTGTCGGACCGCAATACAGAAATTGGTGGAAAAATTCGAGCTGTTGGGACAAGTTAGTGATGTGAAGAAAAAAAACCGTACACGTCGCTCAAGAACAGCTGAGAATATTGCTGCTGTAGCCCAAAGTGTTGAAGAAAACAAAGGTTTGTCCATTCCTCGTCGTTCTTTGGAATTGGGATATCGAGAGATTAAAGATTTCTTATGGTCGGAGTTGGATGGTATTGATCTGGACAACGTTTCCTTTCAACAAGACGGCGCTACGTGCCACAAGCAACGAAACAATTGATCTTTTACGGGAAAAGTTTCCGGACCGTGTTATCTCTCGAAGAGGTGATCACAATTGGCCACTGAGATCTTGTGATTTAACACCTTGCGACTTCTTCCTTTGGGGCCATGTGAAAGATAAGGTCTACTCCATTACTACTGCCATTCAACACCTCAAAGATAAAATTCGTGAGGCTATCGAGGACATGGGTCAGCCACTTTGCGATTTGGTTATGGAAAATTTCATGAAAAGGATATGGTCCTGTATGCGTGCTCGTGGTGGACATTTGGCTGATGTTGTTTTTCATTATTAACGGCATAGCTTCCATTTTATTATGAATTAAACATCCGATCATTTATCTCAAAAAGTGTCATTTTTCTTTGAATACCAAAATAACACCTCTTATTGGAAACCCCTTTATAAGTGAAACACATCCACGCATTTGTTTTTGCGTTTAATTTATGTAAAAGGGACGACGAAAGTCCTGCACCCTCCTTATTTAGATCGGTCAAGACTCCTTGCGATGCTCTACGAGTTATGACTCTTTTACACTGTGAAAGCCTATGGATTTGCAACCCCATCTGCGACGCTTACAAATTTTATAAAACCCTTGTATAGACTTTTCGGAAAGTTCCTCTAAGTCTCTAAGTCCTAGAACAAGTGCTCTGCAAGAATTGAATTTCTCGTGCGGCAGAGTGACCAACAAAGTGGGGACTACCTTCGGCCTGTTGTTGAATCAGTGATTCACTGATTGAGCGTTTATTACAAATTCCCTAAGTAAAAAAAAAGAAGACTTTCACTTTCGCAACACTGAATGACATACCTGCCTCGTTATAGCGTCAATATTTCCCATTCAAAATTGCTTCACTGTCATTTCACGGAACGGCGGTCGATTTACTGAATTTTTCACGCATAACCTCTGCACACCCTCTGCAACCTTCAGCTTCTGACATCAACCTTCCCAACCTTCATTACATTCTTAACGCTTGAGCTCTAATGATTGTCATTCTGCGACATAACAGATCATCGCCCCATCAATCTCCATCACCTTCGCAACCTGAATTTGTTTGTGATGAAGAAGCTGACAGTGGGGCCGCTATTTCTCACCACAGTCTGTGGTGCCTTTCGTGGCAGGTAGCCCACATCTGGTGCGTTTCCCCAGCTCAATCAAGCCGAAATGAAAATATTTTATAATGGCGAATAAATGCGGCCCACGCATTGCCGATGCCATCTACGAGTATCCACCAAGAGCATGAATACCAAGCACCGGAATGGTGTCACCGCGTCGTTGATCACAATGCAGCAACAATGGGTCAAGATGAGGGTTTCTTTTCGCTGTGCTCCCATGGTCTTATTTTATGCGGAGAGAGACTGCTAGCGGGCGCTGCGTGTGTGTCTTGTACCAATTAGCATTTTCCATGTCAGGTATCCACCGCCACCTGGGAATCATAGGTAGCAGCAACACATTCCGTGTGCGAGGTGAAAAATCACTCGAGTAGAAAATTACTCCGCCGTAAATTGGCCTCTCGTATGGACTCAGATTTTGGGATGCGATATCGTTGCTGACAGTTTAGGTGACCACCCGTCTGTCCATCAGTTGCTGGGTGATTAGATTTTCGATTTACGCCCAAGTAGCAGCGCCGCGCTGGTGTAAAAGTGCCTGCCACAAGAGATTAAATAGGAGTGGTCGGCTGGCGGCGGCGGTGGTGGCTGCCCCATGATTTTCAATTGATAAGACTGACTTGGCGCGCGAGCAATGAGTCTTGCGCTAATTTGCCAACGAGCTGGAGCTGATAACTTTCCCGTATACACTTGTGTGTGTGGTTTGTCTTGGTCTGGTCGTGCGGTCTCGCTCTCGGTGTCGGTGTTTGTTGGACTTTTTTAATTGAGCTGTGGCGGTCTAATTAGTTTCCAGTGTTGTTGATAACCAGTTTATTTTTGGCTCTTTTTCTTCTTATTTATGGGGAACAGATTACGGTGGGAGTAGCTGGAGGTGTGATTGTGACTATCCCTGATGTCAGATTGGGTAAATGTTTGATATGCAGTCGCCGATAAGAGTCCAGATGTGGGGTCTTGGAAAATGGTTGAAATTAGTCGGATGTTGTTGGGGGAATAGCTGTTGGTTGTGGAATGTTGTCTTTCAATTGTGAAAGACCGCTTAAAGGGACCCATACACGATGCAATCAACTACTCAAATAACATCATTTGTGTCGCCTTTTCGCAATAGTCCTGAGATTGGGTTAGCTTGTTATGCAAATTTGTCAAGTTTAAGAAAATGACGACAAGTCACAAAAACTTGTATACCTTGCTACAACAACTTGTACAAAGAACGCCATAGACTTCACAAACTGTTTGGAAATTCATAGTCAAAACGTGCTTGGACGAACGAGTTTGTGTCGTGTATGGGAGCCTTTAGACATTGAAATACAAAGAACTCACATATTTCTCTTTTTTCTATTTCCAGGTGAGTCGATCTTGAATTTAATTGCAACAGAAAGTAAGTTTATTCATTTAAGTTGTCACTATGGTTGAAACTTTTCCGTATTTCTCGTATCTTAATGACTAAAGTCTTTTGAAACCATGCCATACCTTAAGTTAAGTCCTTTAAGACTTTAAACTCGCACATAAGACTGCGACAATGTCGCATCGTTGGCCAAAGGTGAAGACTACCTTTTGACGGAAGCCCTGTCAGCAAACTGGGTCACCGTGCAACTCCCCAAAGAGATCCACTGTTCGAAAGCCTATTTTTTAACGAACTTGCTATCTTCGTTGAGAACGACCATTCTGCGTTTCGCAGAAGCATCCTAAAAACCTTTTCTATATTCTGCTCTCCGTAAGCTAGTGTCAAAGATAGAAAGCAGGCAGATTTAACCGAGCAAGAAAGTCCAACTCGCCTTGGAGTGTCTCCTCCCAAGCTGAATGGCGCTTCATTTGAGAACGAATGCTGTCGAACGTGCTGAAAGCTCTCTAAAGACATTGTCTGCTTAAAATGCGGTCTTCAACCTCACCGGCTTTACCTATTTTTTTGTATGTATTACCGGGCAAAATGGACTGTGCTACACAACAGATCACCATTAACCTTTACGGTCTTTTCGTAAACCTCCTAGCTGAGAAGACGCTTATCCGAAACCCTCAAACTTGATGGCCAATCGGTTCGCTCCGTAAAAAGACTAGACCTACAATTTTTGCATAAACTGCAATAAAACTGAGAACTGACCATGATTAACTTTCTGTACACCTACCCTGTTCTTGTCAGTCTCTAAAGGGCTTAGTTAGGAAATTGAAGGCATTTTTCTTAAGTCTTATTTTTACAAGTTACATATTGCGAACTTTAAAAAGTTGCATTCTGACAGTCAATTCCGCTTATTGCTGACATAATATTCCCCTTTTTAGGAAGTGAACCTACACTTCTTTTCGTCGTCAATGGACCAAGTATTAGAGCAGAGAGAGTCTTCGAGTCTTTCGAGTCTTCTTTTTCTTCTTAAGGTTGCGTAGTCAATCGATGATGTAAAGACGAAGTTATGGTGCCCTCTAAAACTGTCAAAGATTTCCCGAGGTTTTTTTTCTATCCACTGTCCTTTTTTAAAGACACCTTCCTCTTATTCTAGTTTCTTTGAATTTTTCCAAAAAAAATAAGCCCCTGTGATCCGCAACCTGAAAAGACAGAAGGCAGGACAATTGCAAAGGAAGTGCTTCACTGGATAAGTCTCTTCGCGGGTTCTTGCTGCTTCTAGGTTCACTTGAACCTAGCACGGGTGTAAGTTTTTGACCAAGGTGAAGTTGGCCCGTAGTATCGTCGTCGTCAGAAAAGTTGCAGACTGCTTACAAAAATAATTTTGCTCGCCTTTACTTACTTACTTACTTAACGGGCTCCCGACCCGTGGAGAGTCTCTGCCTGAGACACTGCAGCCTTCTGCAGCTCGCCTTTACATTTGGCAAATTTGTACCGTCGTCATCCGTTGAAAAATCCTCTTATAAATGGAACTTTTAACCTTAGCTTTTGGTAAGCTCAGCGTAGGTTTTTCGGCCTTTGAAAACTTCCTCTAAACCTTGTCTTGCAAGTTCTACTGTGAATTCATTTCTCTTGAATGCTAGTGTGATCTTAAAGTTGAAATTCAAACAAGTTTCAAGATATTTAGACTTATGTGACGAAATTTAGGAAGCTCTTAAGCTTACACACCAGGTTCGAAGTGGTTAAGGAGTTAGAAAACGCCTTTAACATATTTTTTACATATTTTGCCTGAATGTAAGAGCTTGTAACTCAAGGGGTTATGACTGAATTATCTTGCGGTTCCACTGGATTTCTTGATTTGTGTTGTAGAATTTTTGCAGTCACCTTAGGAACCTGTGCAAAGGTATATAAAGCTAGAGAGAACTGTAGTGGAAGGCCTATTTTACCCACCTCGGTATTTGATTATCTCTGGGTATAAGTTCCCTTCCCATTTCATTCATATTTTTACTATATCCCCTTTTTTAACAAAGATATATCCATTTAACATTTTGCCCCTCTAAAAAGGGGTCAGCGTCTGTTTATTTTTACTTCTTCGCCCAAATTGCGCCTTTTAAATCCATATGACTTGTGGCTTTTATTATGGCCCCTAAAGGAGGTTAGGATCGTCTTTCGTTTTTCAAAATACTTCATCATTTGTACAGTATTTATACTAACTTTCAAGTAAATCGGACAAAAAATGTATTTTGCCACAGGAATCTATCTAACCCCCTAGGAGTTTGCCCCTTTAAATAAACAAGTCAAAATAACTTAAGTCAAAAAGTGCCCAATTAATTCTCTATTTTCTACTTTACCAAGTCAAATATCACATCGGGGGCAAACTGTTTCTATTTAAAACAGTTCGCCCCCTCTAAAGGGGGGTCGTTTTGAAAAATGTCGAATCACCTCTTCCTAAGTCAGTGCGTTCCTAAAAATTATTAAGAAATCGCATATTTTCATGCAAGGCTTGCTTTTTGCTTCAATAAATGTCAAAACTATCGAAAGTTGTTACCGTGAACTAGTTCATTAAACCGAAATCTGCTTAAAATCCAAAAAAGTGCCCAAAGAAATTAACCTATAAATAGAGTGCTATACAAATAATCATGTTTGGTTTTCGATTAAATTAATAAAAGTCACAATTGTCAATTTTCTGAATAAAATTATCTATTGTGACCTACAACATATTTGTCTTAAAGGTTACAAATTGTCCATTAGAAGGAAGTCTATTTTGCAACAAAGCTTTTTAGACGATTTTTGAAAACAATTTTCATTGAGATTAGATCACAATTGAAACTCCATTTATATCCATAACTATGAGGAACTTTCTGTTGAAATGCCTTTCGTCTTAATCATCTTTTTGCATCTCAAAATAAGCAATTTAATCGGTCGACTTGTGCGACATTTTTACACCAAATGCGGTTGCAAAACCTACCTCAAAACAATCAATTCACTTGTCAACATTCTGCGCTCGTCCAACTTAGATCTGTATATACATTCTGTTTGACGTGTGAGATCTGTCGTTACACGATAAGCTTCATCACGATTAATGGTGACACATTTGAAGCAACCACCATATTGGGATGCGCGCTCGTAAATAATTAATAAATAAATGTGACCATTTATCCTATGACAGTTGAATTATTATTTTTAATTATTGCCATACTGGGGGACTTCGTCGTTGTCATGGTCAATGCCAATTGTGGCAGTTGTGCGCAATAGAAAAACCAAATCAAGATTACATTCTCTCCAGCGGCAGCAGCAGCAGCTTACCTCTTCCACGAAGACCACCCGCAGACAATTGTTCCATTCGATTCTGCAATGCAGAAGTCATAACTGCCCCGCATAAACCAGATCCGTATCTGATATAATTTTAGTGCCCTACAGATGGGGCCATACGATGGGGCGCACACACCCAAATCCTTTGCGAATGAGGACCACCACCACCGAATAGAGTTGGATCAACAACAAAACAGAAAACACCCATAAACATAATTCGACTGGACGCTGAATCGCGGGTAAAAAATTCTAAGAAACCACCGTGAGCTATAAAAAGTGTTCCGAGGTCACCCTCCCGAAAAATAAACAACAACAGCAACCGGCACAAGATGCAAATGAAACGAGACTGAGCAGAATCAGGATGGCAGTCCTCTGGCGAAAACAAATGCCTTTTTGCCCCTTTGCTTGAAACCGACTTCCTAATGGTGGAGTGCAGGAGGAAAAAAATACAAAAAATACTCGAGAAAAGTACCCACAGATGGTTTTATGTATGGAGGAGATCGCCAAGGGCTGCTGGTGTGGTTGTTCCGCACTAAATGCTTTAAAGGCTGGCTTTGGCTTGTATATTTTTTTCCGAAAAGAAAGAAAGCAAGACGCAAGGCATCGACTCTTTTGCTATGGATTTAGTTTGAAGTGGAAGCATATTTAAAAAAAGGTGCTTTGTAAAATGTCTGGATGACAGTTGTTTTTTTGTCTCGATAAACAGATGGGTGTGTTCACAGGAGATGAATAAATTCAGTCGCTTGCCAGTTCCAATTCAAACTGTAAAGTCACGTTCTACACGAATGTGCAGAGCAAACTCTGGTCTTATTGTGAATTTATCTCAGCAGTCTTTTTAAAGCGGAATTTAATTTCACTTCAAAAATAGGAACAAAAATATTAAGCGCGTGTGGAGTATGAGAAGAACTCCATCTACCGGGCGTTGGTGAAAATCAAATAAGTAGCTCTCCTTTGACAAGGAAATTTTGCTTAAAATTAAACTTTTTGGCTGTTGTTTCATTGAAAATTCTAGAAAAAAAGATCACAGTAACAATTGGACTTACTAGTAACCATTTCTAGTTCCGTCTTTAAATTTATGGAGTTCACAATGGCTGCTGTATTTTTCACACAAATTTCGTAGTGGTTCAGTTAGTTCAAAGTCAAGACTGGAATTTGTAATTATAAAGTGAAGCTCAATATTTTCCATACAAATTTGTTTGTAGGTCACAATAGATCATTTTATGGGACAAAGTTCTCAATTTACTATTTTTTGTGAAGTTTGTCCTCGACTTGGAATGGTTTGTAATACCAAACTTTCCATTAAAAAAATGTTAAGAAGCAACTAGCGAATGTCTTCTAATTTGTGTTTTGAAAAATATATAGAGGCATTGTTTGCAACAAACTTGTAGACACACTAACCGCTACACCATAGACACTGCTTTCAGCCTATTGTTTACTATCTTCTAGACATGAGCTTTACGAACACAACGTGTTGAACTGAGTCTATACAGAAAGGGATCGGAAGTGGATCTTGAGCCCTACCAACACCCTTCAGCTTGCAATATTTTCTAGGTCACAATGGATGATTTTATATGAGTTTGTAAATTTATTACTTGGCTCTAAGAATCATTATTAGTACGGCGTTTTCAATTTACGAAGGGCCTTGCTAGTAATAATTTTTAACCTTCACACTAAATATTTTCTAGGTCACAATATGCAATTTTGTATAGAAAATTATGCCATTAAAAAATGTTGTCTGGACACTTAAAATGGTTATAAGTATCGCGGAAAGTAAATAAGTAATAGTCTTACTAATAACGATTTTCAGCGGTTAATATTCCGTAGGTCACAATAGATAATATTTTATATACTAAAACTGGGTAATAAAGTTGATTATTTATTCTTGACGCGGTTTAGGTGCAGTCTACCTTCAAGTAGTCGCCGTTTTAGTTTCGTTTTCAAGTTATTAAAGAAATTTGCCGACGAAACTTTCTTATTCAAATTTTGTGTCTTGTGGTGGTCCAGCCCAGTACATGATGGGAGTTTTTAGCTACCTTTGCGGTTTGCAAAATTCTACTGAGGACCAGAATCGTTATATCTTACTCTTGCATAACCCCATAAAAATAAGTCTGGGACTGCTGTCGGTGCACGAAAACCCCCGGCCAATCCATGTCTTCAGATAAAAGCTTAGGCTTGGGTCACTTCTTAAAAATTTGTCGGGTATCTCTCAATGAATTTCTTAAACTTGAAGCGTGATATCTTCTACATCTCATTCTTAGTTGCGTC
This sequence comes from Cheilosia impressa, assembly GCA_948293265.1. Classification (NCBI taxonomy): domain Eukaryota; kingdom Metazoa; phylum Arthropoda; class Insecta; order Diptera; family Syrphidae; genus Cheilosia; species Cheilosia impressa. The sequence continues at coordinate 1,837,352 of OX411882.1, forward strand.
TCTGTAACTGTGGGCAATATCAGGGACTCGTGTGCTAATTGTCGTCAGTTCTCTGCTGTAGCTCTGTCACTATCTGGGCAAATGTTGTTTCAGGATCGTCCATATACCCATTTCCATTTAATTTTTTAAAGGAAAGGGCAAGCAATACGCTCATTCCAACAAGATCGTCCTTCCTTTGAGGTGTATGTCTCTTTATTCATTTGGTTAAAAGATCGCCTTGTTCAAGTTATGATTTAAATGAGCCAAAAAAGGTTGGTATTTCTCTTTCTCACTGTCTTGAATTTGACAGCAAATGTGTGTCTGCAGACCTGATTGCACTGTAGGTAAGGTTACTTCAGAGTTTGCCACAAAAAACCAGACACCTTTGTTGGCCCACTGTAGCACAGAAGAATTTCCGGGCATAAGTTGATCTTTTTGTAAATGGCAACTAGTACAAATCCCGTCTTAAAATTCTTTACATGGATTGAAGGGTACTCTTCAGCAAAAGCCTGCTTACATTCATTAAAAACGTCCGAGCAAACTCGTCGCAATTTTTCTAGGACTGCAACCATTTTTCTTGAACAAATTTGGGTAACAGAATGAACTTCTCTTGACGGGGCAATTCTACCATTAAAGTTTCGCTGAACCTCTGCCAATTCGCTTCCAATGAGGGTCGGTGCCAAAATTCGTCACTCAAATTTTGTAGCGATTTTAGCCATTCTTTGTCTGTCACCTATTTCCTATTCATAAAAAGCAGAAAGGCACAAATATGTGCTCAATTGTTTGTATGGTCGCCTACATAGCATGCGGTTCCCGGTTCAACCCCCAAAAAAAAAATTTAAGTTATTTGAGTTTATTTTTTCTGTCGTTAAATGGGGAACGTCTTGGTTAAAAAGAATGGAGCACTCTACAATCTTGTTTTCACTTAAAAACGGCAATATAATTGTAATAAGAAAGCTGTGGCTTCAGGAAAGTCTACCGTTGACCAAATATTCACACTGCGGCAGATCTTGGAAAAAACCCAGGAAGTCCAAATCGATACCCACCACCTTTTCATCGATTTTAAGGCCGCCTATGACAGCATTTATAGAGACGAGCTATACAGAGCAATGTCTAGTCTTGGCATTCCTGCCAAACTCGTCCGTTTGTGCAGGATAACAATGGAAAATGCACGCTGCTCCATTAAGGTCGGTAAAGAACTTACCGAGACCTTCGATGTCAAAAAAGGATTTAGACAAGGCGATGCGCTGTCATGTGATTTCTTTAACATCGTTCTTGAAAGAATAGTGCAAAACTCAAACGCTAACACCAGAGGCACTATCTTCCAAAAGTCCGTCCACCTACTCGCTTACGCCGACGACATCGACATAATCGGCAGAACGCAACGTGATGTCACTGGCGCGTTCGTGAGCATTGAGACGGAAGCGGCAAAGATGGGTTTGACGGTCAATGAGAGCGAGACAAAGTATATGCTGTCATCAAGAAAGGACACCCAACACCGACGTCGTGGACAAAATGTCATCATAGACAGATATAACTTTGAGGTGGTTAAGGACTTTGTCTACCTAGGCTCCGCTATGACTTCAGACCTGAGATTAAACGAAGAATAACTCTTGCCAATCGCTGTTTCTTTGGGCTAAGAAAGAAATTGAGTAGTAAAGCCCTCTCTCGAACAACTAAAGTGACCCTTTATAAGACCTTGATCATCCCAGTCCTACTTTATGGTGCAGAAGCATGGACTCAATCAAAAGCGGATGAGGCTACTCTTGGTTACTTCGAGAGGAAAATTCTTCGAGTAATTTTCGGTCCCGTCTGCATAGACGGTGAATGGAGGAGGAGATACAACGACGAACTGTAGGGGGCTGTACAGCGACATCGACCTAGCCAGAAGAGTGAAGGTCCAACGACTTTCTACCTCTTTAACAGTCAAATCAGCTTCGTTTGGGCCACAATCAGACACAGTAACCACTGGAGCATGAACCCCGCCGCTTGCCTTTTGGTTAAGGCACGATCGGAGTTAGGTCACCATCTTTCTTCTTGAATGAGTTCCCAATTGCGATGAAATAAAATTCAAACGTTGCCTGAGAATTCCCTTCAGATTGGGTCTGTTGTTTCAACAAATCTCCACGCAAACAAAGCAGCAGGAAGTCTCCGCTAAATTGTGACCAGCACATCAAATCAATTAAAAAAAAATGCAGTAAAAAATTTAAACACACTGATTGATCTATGACCACAAACAAAAACTCATTTCATCAGCGACTTCACCTAATTGAAGCCCATTGGCTGTCGCCTATTGCCAATTAATCACAAATGGCTTCGCTTCCATTGCGAACTTCTTGGGAATGCTCTTCGTCCATGACCCAAAATTGGGAGCTACTCAAACAGTAACATTTTTCAAATCGGCCTGCAGACAAAATTCCCCCAATTCCCACACCGATCGGTGTGCTTTTTGTTTTCTTTATTAAATTATCCAATCTTAATTGGTGATTATTTCGAAGATAATCGCCAGCATACAGCACATCATCAATCTTGATTTGGAATTCTCCACCAATGACTTCACCTCCCTTAGTCACAGCCGAAACCTATACTCGAATCGAACTAATAATAATTGCATTTATTATAAAACCGGGAGAGAGCTAAAAATACACGAGCGCGAATCTAAGGTTGGAGGTCAACAATCTTGTGAATCAAAACAGCACTCGGCTCGGATGTATTAGCCTACTTACTATTCACTATTTTGGATATTTATTTGCGCCGATCGAACAATGATCTCATCGATGGTGTTTAACATTGAAACTGGAATCGATGGCGATTTGATTTTTATTTTCGCGATGGATCAAACAAAAACACAGAATAACACCCGCCGCCGCCGAGAGACAGTCAGCTTACAAGGCTGGTCGGTCAGTGATGGATTGGGATAATATTTGTTAATGGGGTGTGGTAGGTCTTAAGTTAACGGAATCATCATCATGGTAATGGCAAATGTAACTACGTACGTGCGAAATGCTCTGTCGAAGGCCATGGGAAGTGTTTTCAATGTTACGCGCATCCGCCTTGTCGCTCATTTTTGCAATGTGCCTCCGGCTCGCTGAGAATACCTACTCTTCATATATACACTGCGTCATGCATCCTTTGGTTGTTCCCCCTTCAGATATTGGAACAGGAGCCACACTTGGAATACATTTTTTTTTGGAAAGCTCCCCTCTTCAGATGGAACTCATTTTCATATCCAAACTGTGAGAACTCGTGGTGGGGGGTAGTTAGCTGGACCTAAATAAATATTTTCGCCGTCGATTTTCCACGTTTAGTGTCGTCGAAAATGAAAACTGTGCCCTAAAACAGAAACTGATTGGTTTTCAAGAGGTCAAGTAGCTTATTGATGGACAAAGAGTAAACAAAACAGACTCGACACTTGTTGTGACGGTATTTTTCCTTGGTTTGTTTGGGTTGGGTTTCTTTTGGAACGTGTGCTGTATTTGAGGGGAAAATTATCCCGTTTCTGTTTGTTCAGGTGAAAATTGGATTTTACTAAACTGAAGAGTTGGACTGTTGGTTTGTTTTTGTGGAGTGCGGCTCTTTTGCATAGAGCCATAGCTTGTCTGGGTTTTTATTCCCATTTTGGGTCTTTTGAATTATGGTTTTTCCAGCTAGAATTGGACGCGCACTATTGCTTACAAAAATAATGAATATTTGTTACAGATGAGCAACAATTTTGTGTGCAACAATTTTCTGTACCGAACAATGCTGCCAAGTCGTGATTTCCTTTGGATGCTTTCTTCAATATGTTTGCAACATTTTTTCAGTCAAATAGTGAGACAGTTGATTGTAGTTTTTGGGATCTAAGAGACCATATATCTGAGTTCGGTTTTATTATTTTAAAATAGTGAAGAAATTTTCTCTGAATTGGCATTACTATATTTGAGTAGGACCCGATAACTTTCCACCATTGTAACTTAAATCTCCGCCTAGTTCGTTATAAAACTGATCAAATTCTAGACTGTTTGATATGTTTATTCATAACTCCAACTTTTAAATCAGAGGCACATAGCTAAAATGAAATTTTTTCCTAAACTATTCGAAGCAGTTTTTGCAAAACAAGTGGGTATTCAGTTGTCCGCAATAATATTTTTCAACTTCTGCGGGAGTTTTTCGGTGCTAAATCGACTTTAACAAACTTGTAAAGGGTTTTCCAATGAGAGGTGTTATTGTGAATGACCCGCTATTTCGGTAGCTGTCACTTTCGAAGCTTTTATTCTTTGACATTTGACAAGTAGAAACTAGGCCATTACTACAAATGGAACGATACGCGCTTCAACAACGCATTGAAATTATTAAAATTCACTACAAAAAAGGTGAAAATCTTGCAGTCACAGTTCGCAAAACTAAAGCATTTTTTGGTCACCGTGATACCACCTTGTCGGACCGCAATACAGAAATTGGTGGAAAAATTCGAGCTGTTGGGACAAGTTAGTGATGTGAAGAATAAAACCCGTGCACGTCGCTCAAGAACAACTGAGAATATTGCTGCTGTAGCCCAAAGTGTTGAAGAAAACCCAGGTTTGTCCATTCCTCGTCGTTCTTTGGAATTGGGATATCGAGAGATTAAAGATTTTTTATGGTCGGAGTTCGATGGTATTGATCTGGACAACGTTTACTTTCAACATGACGGCGCTACGTGCCACAAGCAACGAAACCATTGATCTTTTACGGGAAAAGTCTCCGGACCGTGTTATCTCTCGAAGAGGTGATCACAATTGGCCACTGAGATCTTGTGATTTAACACCTTGCGACTGCTTTCTTTGGGGCCACGTGAAAGATAAGGTCTACGCCAACAGCCCAGCGTCGATTCAAGACCTCAAAGATAAAATTCGTGAGGCTATCGAGGACATAGGGCAGCCACTTTGCGATTTGGTTATGGAAAATTTCATGAAAAGGATATGGTCCTGTATGCGTGCTCGTGGTGGCCATTTGGCTCATGTTGTTTTTCATTGTTAATGGCATACCTTCCTCTTTATTATGAAATAAACATCCGATCAATTATCTCAAAAAATTCCATTTTTCTTTGAATACCAAAATAGCACCTCTTATTGGAAAACAAGGGGAAAAGGGTTTCGGGACAAAATGGTTTCGAAGTCGCCTCTTACACTGAGCATTCAAGTTGGCAGAGCTTACAAAATGCTGGATTTTGTAGTCCTTGCATTTTTTATAAATCTAAGGACTTTAGTTATTCGTAAACACTATCGTCAAGATTGTGCTGCCTAAGATTGTGCATTGATTCAGCTACCGCTTGAAAAGCTCTGCACACTCGACGAGATTATTTGAGAAACTTATCTTTCGGGTAGCGCTAATGGCACTTTTGGCTTTCGTCTTCCAAGTGAGGTTCCATATTGATACTCCAAGTTGTAGTCACTCAAGGATACAAAAATATCTGAATTGCTACCAGACGCGATTCCATTTCAATCTTAATTTTTGTTTGCCTTGAAAGACATCGCATGCGAGCTTTGTGATAGCGTGGGACTTGAAGGACCCACTAAAAACAGAGTAAACCGAATTTCCTATCAATTTTTAACTCTAAATCGAGGCGATTATTCATAAATTGTATAAGGATTGAAAAACTTGTACATTTCCACAAGTTACAGCCTTGAAAATATTGCAAAAGGCGCGCAAGTGGGTTTCCCAAAAGCCTCGAATCGTGTTCCATTAAATAAACATTTGGACGTCATCCTACTAATTTTTAGAAGTTCTTCTCAGTTGCTTGTCCATTCGCAAGCATTTTCCTAAAACAAGGTCTGCGCTTTCGAGTGAAATTCAAAATTATTCAGGTGTACCCCAAGGGAGACATATGGGGCCTCTTCTCTTTCTTAATTGTCCCCCCTAGAAAACTCGCAATGTCCCGCTTTTCGCCATTTTCGTTCCGGTAACCCTAGGCGTACCCCAAGGGAGACATATGGGGCCTCTTCTCTTTCTTAATTGTCCCCCCTAGAAAACTCGCAATGTCCCGCTTTTCGCCATTTTCGTTCCGGTAACCCTAGGCGTACCCCAAGGGAGACATATGGGGCCTCTTCTCTTTCTTAATTGTCCCCCCTAGAAAACTCGCAATATCCCGCTTTTCGCCATTTTCGTTCCGGTAACCCTAGGCGTACCCAAAGGGAGACATATGGGGCCTCTTCTCTTTCTTCGTTTTATCACTTACTTTCGTATCAAGCTCAGCATGTCTTTTGTGATGTAAAGATCTATCAAGTTACATTTGACTGGTGGTTCTTTCCACAGAGATTTTTTGCAGAACCTTCTCCAGCCTTTGCCTCAATTCGGGGTCGTCTAGCTAAAAAGTTGCGCCACTCTACGCGTTGTGCTTGGCTTTATAAAGAGTTCTTTTTAAAAATATATTTTAAACCATTTTTCGAATAAAAACCTCTTCAGTTTTGAGCTGTCAAAAGAGATTTCTAATTTCTACTTCCAATGGTATCACATCCAAACACCTCCCGGGAGGATTATGCAAGGCAGATTTTCATTCTTCAGATCGCGGTTTCCGAAAGTAAAAGTCACCTCTCCGCCTCGGTTTGAATACATATTTTCACTTTTCGTTCTTCAAAAATACTCAACCACTTGAGAGCAGACACAACCCGACATAGAGTAACCAAAAAAAAAATATAACAAAAACGAAAATATAAACACAACATTCTCGGGTGCATGTACAACAAATTTTTATGAACTTTTCTTGTTATTCCAAGCGGGGGGAGAATTCAATTTTTCAATGGCCCTCAACACTTAACAAAACCAACAAGCCCAACAACTTGTAGCTCTAGCCGAGCACTTCCAACGAAGAGTGTGCTCCAACAGACCCAACTTGAGCTGGTAAATCTGTCAGCGAGCATGTTCTACAATTGCACCTCCGAAATAGGTGACAGCATGTTTATGTAATTTGAATTCACAAAACTCCGTAAACATTCGATTGGAAAGAGAGCCGGCCGCATTACGAAACGTCGAGTAACCCAATTCGGGTGAGCTAATCCGAGGAAGGAATGTTACTGACCTTTAATTTCGAGTTGTTGGGGGTTTGGCCCACTTATCTATTTTTTTTTTTGTATACATCGAGATGTTTACACGTTTATGGGCATTTTTGGGGATTTTTCTTCTTGAATGAAGTTAATCGAACGATTGATGTAGGTGCGCGTATGTTCATCAAGGACGAACTGAAAATTATTGGCGCGCTGTAAAATTTAAAAATTTACCGCCTAACGATTTAAATAAATCGGTCGACCTTCCATTCCACTTTACAAATATCGTTTCCCACATTTCTGTTTACGGAATTCCACACGTTCCTCCTGTCAGTGTGCAGTTTATCTCTGTCCTGGACAATAGACCAAAGACCAACCGTGGAAATATGCAAGCCCGTGCACACAAAGAGGCTTCTTTTCTTCGAAGCAACCTGGTTTGGAGGGGGAAAACAAAAACATCACACTTGTCACCGCGTGCGGATTTCAGTCACACAGGGCACGCACATGCGACGGAGATTATGAATCGATTTGAACGTGATTTACTGATCCCTATTGGGATTCGGCGCGATCAGCCGCCGCAATGGGTGTGGCGATGGCGATGGCGATGCCTGTGCGTGGGAAGAGACTCTTGAGCCTACTTGAAATTTCTGCCGAAATTCACTGATGGCGTGCGATAAGAGGGGATTTTCGGGCATGCCTGACTGACAGGTGCGATCGACACTTGTTGATGGCTTGTGTTTTGTGTATTTAGATGTCTCTGTCAAAATACATGTCAAGCCAAACACAAACACATTAGAGTGGAGAGAAAACGCAAACAGTTCTGTTGTATGGTGACAAACCGCGCGACCACACCTCTTCGGAGAAGTGGCGTTGGCCAACCTAATTCCTCGTCCACCTTTGTTGCCAGTGTGCCAGTCACCCTCAGGAGTCGCTACTCGCCGCATTGCATTTTCTAGCGTGCTTTATGTGTGCAGTGCAGTGCACCACTGGCCGGCCGTGCCTTTGCCGCTGTGTGTGCCGTGCCGGTAAATTTACGACCACGCGCGGCTGCATTATAAATCTGTCAAAATTATTAGTACCATGCTGGACGAACTACCAGTCTGCCACTTCCATCGGTCGGGAGTAGAATTTCAGAAAAATTCCGACAGCAACGCGAACATTTCAATTTGGGTCCTTCAACGCGACGCAGACGCGGACCCATTAAATTGGGATTAATGGTGGTCTCCGAACGGTGGCACGTCAGCTCCGCAGATAGACCAGGCCAGCGCGCTATTAAAATGACAAAAGCCTTCGTCGCTTGGAAACTGAGCAGTTTTTGTCAAATGGAAAATGAAATTTAAAAATATTTAGCGGCACAGACACGCCAAAGGGGTTATGTGCGGTTTTGCGCAAGAATGCCAAATGATCCAGTGCAGTGATTTGGGATTTTTAATTGAGAAAACGGTTTAAGTCCATCGCCGGCTGAAGTGAGGCTTGCTTTATTATGGTGGCTGCTTGTCAACGTCAATTGAAGTGGCTGCAGGGTTGGAATTTTTGTATTTGAGCTCGCTGTTAACAATTCGGCGGCGGTTTGGCGAATTAACACTGCCAGGAGGGTGGAGCGCGCCAGCCGGATGTATTCGACTGCAAATTAACCTGGAGTGGTAGGTTTGGGGTTTCGCAAGAGATGTCGAGTGGGTTATTTACTGCCATCGAGTGCACACGGAGTTTTGATTTGCCGAACGGACGGTTGACGTTACAAAGAGACCGCCGACGCAGCTGGTGCTTATCAGACGGTTGAAATCTAATGGTAAATTTGCATGGAAAAAATTGGGGGTTCATTTGGGAATTTTGGAGGGATGATCAGGGATCGCGCGGTAATTTGCTGACGGGAAGTTGTTGTACCAGAAGAAAGGTTTTTATCGGATATGATTTTTGACGGAAGTTTTTTCATGGAAGGCTTTCCCGATATTGTTCTATTGGACAGATAAGAATTTTTCGACAGTTTGGCAGTGGTATACAGCTTCCACAGCCTCGATCCTTTAATATTCCTTTTATGAGTGAGTAACCGCTGTGACATCATTGTCCGAAGAACACCACACCAAGTGGAAAGAGCCTACCAATGTCTCTGATATCGAAGTCTGAGCTAAATTTCACTCCTATAAGATGCAAATGATCGTAATCTGCTGCAGAAGACTGTGCGAAACCTGTCGAAAGCTTCGGTAGCTGTCTCCTTGTCGAATTTGTCAAATTTTATACTGACACGTAGGTGCTAGAACTTATAAAGTGTCTTGGGTTTTTAGGCACAAAAATGCATTGACAGCGTCATAAGAAGTTTGGCAAAAGTCTCCTCCTAGAACTTGTAAGAGGCTTGGCTCTTGAGGCACAAATACTCATTGACAGCGTCATAGGAAGTTAGGCAAAAGTCTTCTCCTAGAACTTGTAAGAGTCTTGCCTCTTGGGGCACAAAAATTCATTGACAGCGCCATAGGCAGTTCGGCAAAAGTCTCCTCCTAGAATTTGTAAGAGTCTTGGCTCTTGGGGCACAAAAATTAACTGACAGCGCCATAGGCAGTTCGGCGAAAGTCTCCTCCTAGAACTTGTAAGAGTCTTGGCTCTTGGGGCAAAAAAATTCATTGACAGCGTCATAGGAAGTTCGGCAAAAGTTTTCTTCTAGAACCTTTAGGAGTCTAGGCTCTTGGGGCATAAATACTCATTGACAGCGTCATACGGAGTTCGGCAAAAGTCTCCTCCTAGAACTTGTAAGAGTCTTGGCTCTTGGGGCACAAAAATTAATTGACAGCGCCATAGGCAGTTAGGCAAAAGTTTTCTTCTAGAACCTTTAGGAGTCTAGGCTCTTGGGGCATAAATACTCATTGACATCGTCATAGGAAGTTCGGCAAAAGTCTTCTCATAGAACTTGTAAGAGTCTTGGCTCTTGGGGCACAAAAATTCATTGACAGCGCCATAGGCAGTTCGGCAAAAGTCTCCTCCTAGAACCTTTAGGAGTCTAGGCTCTTGGGGCACAAAAATTCATTGACAGCGCCATAGAGTTCGCATCCTGAAGACGAAATCTTGGTGTAAGCTGCAAAATCTTGCATGTTATACACTCTCTCAGTCTCGGGTACGACCTTAGGAATATTGGCAACCATGGAACTTGAGGTTATCTCACAGGAAATTATTTGACAATTTCTTTGAAAAAGACTAAAGGTTTGCGGTTCAACCCCCAGTTCCGTGTCCATGGTTTTAGTTGTAATCCCTAACCATTGCCGAACGACTACAGCACAATGGATGAAGGTTTACGTCGTTGTTGTTGGATGTCACGTGCAATACAATCGTAAGTTTTCTTGTATAGAAGACCGAAGTTTTGAAGTCCGGGCGGCTTGCGAAGGTAGTTAAAAAGATGAAATGTTCCTTGATAATAAATCCAGATACCAATTCTGACTCTTCTTCAGCAAAATCAAAAGGAGCTCGACAAGTCTCTGCTAAATAAATTGTGATCACAATTTTGAAATAATACCCAACCTGGGGAGCTTATCGGCTCTAAACAAACCGAATTAAGAAAAAGGTTACAGAGCACAGATTGAAGTTTTGCTGTTTTAGAGGCTCCCCCTTCAACTTACTGTTGCACAGTCATGTGTGTGCGAATCTCAGTAAAATCAGGAGACAAGGTAGGCAAGATCAACGGGCTTATGCCAAAACTATTGCCGTCCATTCAACCGAATGATTCATCACTCCTCACAACCCTCGTCGCAATCGCTCGCTATCTCTGTAACATCTCAAAATCGACTCCGCCAAATGGTTTCCGTAACCTCCATACCTCTCTGTGGCAAATTGTTAACCATTCAATCCGAATCTGAGAACAGCAAACATTACGCCAGATTTTGCCAGTTGGTTGTCGCCCATGTTCGAACAAATCTTATCGCTGTCTAAGATCGCACCGCAAATGAGACAAAGAAGAGAAAAAAAGACCCCGTCTGGGTAGATGGCAACAACGGCCACAGTGACACGGTTGTAATAGTTTTCAGCTCGACCCCAAATCACGATTTTTTTTCGCTTTGTATGTGCTCCAAAGCTTGTGGCACGTGATGTGTACTCTAATTTGGCTAAGAGCAGCGACACAGCACCACCAGGCAGAAGGCGTCTTTAAACTAAACAAGTTCGTTATGTTGTCGCAGTTTTGAAATCAAAATTTATTGTCTGCGTTTAGTAGGTAGGTTGACAAGTCATGGCCTATGTCAAAAGAAGAAGCTCACGATGACGGCAATCAAAACGCACATCAATTAGGAAACATGGAATTCGTGCATAAAAGAAGACGCAGGCTCAGGCATCACCGGTGACTGTGGTGGATATTGGTTCTTAGTATTCGGTGGACGGAGAACATACATACTTGGTAATGACAGTCGTGCGGCAGCCGAAATATACACCCATTCGATGTGGAGTACATGGCAACTGAATTGGCTATAAACGGCACGCGTTTTGATCGCAATATGGGAAACATCCAGCGCGGCTTGGAGAGCGCTGCCATAAAATTGTTTTGTTTACACGCGGTATGAGATGTCTTTGGGTATAGGGGCACCTTAATCCATGTGACTTGTATGTCTCCGAGCAAAGACGTCTTGTACTTGTGTTAACGATGATGCGGGCTAGGGAGTGTCTGGTATCGAAGATTGCAAGTTGGGGTCAATAAGAGTGGACAAAGATCAGAATTAAATGACAGATAGGACGCATCTAATTGTGGAATTAAATTTAAGAAGTTACAATTACGAACGGGTACAGAGGGACAAATTGAATTATCAGTAACTGAAAAGGGTGGAAAAAACTGCTTTTAGAGTTTTATCTGAATTTTTGGGGATTTCCCTAAATTTTTAAAATAGATCCCATAAGTGTTCTTCCCTTTTGATTATTTAAATTTGAAGACAGAAATAATGTAAATCTGTTGAGCTTTAATGTCATGTGAAGGACAGTAATTGTTGTTATTTCTACAGGGTGGCCCAAATACAAGTTTCTTATTAAAAATGCAATAAAATGAGGAAAACTATTTTTTTTTCTATGTATTTCTATGTATTAACGTGCGCAGTAAAGAGAGCGCTACTCAATTCCAACGTTGACCTACCTCTTATCAACTTATCCGAACTTCGATCCTCCAAATATTGAAGGCATACCCCTCAGGGTCGCCGGGAGTGCTAAATATCTGGGTACAATCTTAGATAGGAAGCTTAACTGGAAAATGAACGTCAATGAAAGAGTAAAGAAAGCTGCAAACGCTTTCTACGCATGTAATCGAATCTTCGGCAAAAGGTGGGGACCAAACCCTAAAATAATTTTGTGGATGTATACGGCTATTGTGCGTCTAATACTCACGTATGGAAGCTTAGTTTGGTAGCAAGCCACAAACAAAGCATCGAATCTCAAAATAATGACCAAAATACAAAGACTAGCGTGTATTGGCACAGCCAGTGCAATAAGGACAACACCTACGGCTGGAATGGAGGCAATCCTCAACCTGATACCGTTAGACCTTTATATGCAAGAATCTGCAGCCAAAAGTGCCCTTAGGATCAGCCAATCCAAAAGCTGGAAACCCTATAAAATGGGACACGCACAGATTCTGAACAAATATATGGGAGATGCTGTCACTTCTGACTACTAGTCTCCCTACCTTGACTTCGATAAACCATTCTCTTGCTATTTTCCCAGCAGAGAAGAATGGAACACAGATGAACCCACAAAAAGGAAATCGATATCCATCTATACAGATGGTTCTAAGATGGACTGTGGAACAGGTGCTGGAATTTTCTCTGAAGAATTGAATATACATCACTCGATCAGATTACCTGACCATAGTAGTGTGTTTCAAGCGGAGGTTCTGGCTATCGGCGAAGCTGGTGTCAATGTTGGAAATACCAAGGGATGATATAACCATATTCATTGACAGCCAGGCGGCTATAAAAGCAGTGTCTGCTATTGAAATTAAATCAAAGCTAGTTCGCCGCTGCCGTGAAGAGCTTAAGGTTCTCTGCTCGCAGCACATCACGCGCTTATGCTGGGTTCCTGGACACAGGGATAAAACCGGCAACGAGAGAGCTGACGAACTGGCTAGGAATGGATCCGCTATGGATCAAGATCGTGCGATCAAATTTATCAGACCACCACTCTGTAATCTCAGAGTGAGAGGGTGGAAGATAAGATCCGAATGAAGCCAACAACAGGTGGAAAGAATTAACTACCTGCGAATTATCAAGGAAGCTATGGCCGGAATACAATCCAAGTCGGACTAGCAAACTCATGCAGTTTGACAGAATGTCGATGTATAAACTGGTAGGGGCCCTAACAGGTCACAACTTCCTAAGAAACCATACAATGAAACTGAAACTCAAGAATGACGACATATGTAGGGGGTGTGAAGACGAAGAGGTACATGAGGATACACCTCACTTCCTCTGTCAATGCCCCAGTCTTTGTCACTTGAGATATAGAACACTTGGTAGATACTACTTCCAAGACGTATATGAACTTTCGAATGTCTCTCTATCTGATCTTTCCAGGTTCATAAACTTATCAGGATGGCTGGACAAAGTCGAGTAACGTGAGGGAGGAAAATTTCATCGCCAACGACATCGGCTAATCCCTCAACAAGGGTATCACAATGGGTCCACAAGGTCCTAAGTGGGGTGCTGCAGGGTTACTCTGGAGCATCCACCCATCAACCTAACCTAACCTACGGCTTTATTAATGAGAGCAAAGATTCCCATTAATATTGGAACTCAACGTGTCGCTGGCTTGGCAGTAGCGCATTCTGTCACTCCAATTTTCCCAAGACCTTTTCCATAAATGATTTCGGGCTGTGGCTCTCGGATTGCTTGGATGATATTGGTCTTAAGTGCTTGAATCGTTTCCGGATTGTTGGCATAACATCGGGCCTTTACGGTTCCCCACAAAAAGAAAGTCCAAAGCGGTCAAAACACAGCTCCAAAGGGTCCAATTGACATCGCCAAGACGGCTGATAACAAGATTTGGGAATTTGGAGCGTTAAAGATCGATTGTGGCATGGGTTGTGTGGAGTCTTGCACGGCGCGCCATCCTACATGAACCAGAAGTCGTCCAAATCCATGTCCTAAATTTCATAAAAAAAAGTCGGTTAACATGGCTCTGTAGTGTAGTAAGGCCTTGTCGAGAAATACTAAGGAGACTCTATATAAGACCCTCATCATTGCAGTCCTGCTTTATGATGCAGAAGCATGAAAAGTACGTATCAGTCGTCTAAGATGGCTGGGACATGTAGAGCGAATGGACACCAACGCTCCGGCCCGAAGAGTCTTCGATTCCAACCCGGAGGGACAACGCATTCGAGGAAGACCTCGCCTTAGGTGGCGCGCAAGTGGAAGGGGACCTCAACCAACTTGGAGTGCGCAACTGGAGGCAGTTAGCCAAAGATCGCGCTAACTGGAGAGGCGTATTGGTTGCGGCCCAGGTCCACCCCGGACTGTAGCGCCACCTAAGTATGTAAGTAACATGGCTCTGTAACGCCCACCGTCGACCGAAACGTTGTTCCCAGCCTCATTTTCGAAGAAAAATGGTCCAATATCCCCACCAAACTGTCACTCTCTGTGGGTGCATTGGTTTTTCGACAGTAACGTGCGGGTTTTCCGAGCCCCAGATGGGGAAATTTTGTTTGTTAAGAGATGAAAATGCGCCTCCTCAGAAAAGATGATTTTTCGCCCAAAATCGTAGCCCGATTCAAGCTGCTCTAAGACCTAAGAACTGCGAAGCGAATACAAAGTGGATGGTCGTAAAATAATTTTATATCCGCGATCGGAACTGTCCCAAGAAAGCTTCTCGATTCAGGACTTGGGAATCGGCAAGAAATTTTAGGCCCATATACCATTTGTCATCAATTATCATTTTAATGTCCCGTGTGTCCTTTGGAAGAGTAGTGAGTTTCCTTCCAAGGCCGAGACAAAATTGCACAACCACTTATTCCCAGAAGTGAAGCCGAGGGTCCTACATGGCTCCAACTATTTATTTATTTATTTTCCTTATTTTTCCCGTGCATATCCCTTGTTTGCTTGTTTTTCCATCAGAAATTGTTTAATTGTAAAATTGCCTACCGAATTTAAATTCTCTTCCTCTCCAATTTTACAACTAAACAATTTCTGATTCGATTCCTGAAAAAAAAGTACGAACCTATTCAAGTGTCGCATATAGAAAAGACTGATTGGGCCTTACGAATAATCAGTTTTAACCTTTACAAAAAATATTAAAAAATATTTTAAAGGCCACAATGGGTAATTTTATATGGAAACTAGCGCACCACGCGAACTTCGTCCCACCCTAATTTAATTTAACCTCCAGAGTGATACTAAAACACAGATAGTTCAAATTTCAATGTGAAATTATTTGAAGGCATTTGATTGCAATCGAAAACAGTAGAGAGGGATATTTTTTTCGAAGACGGTTTGCCAACACGCGAACAGGCAACGTGCAGGCGACCGTGCGAAAAACAGGGAAATTCGAGACTAATCCCACAGACTTCCAACGATTGGCCTTGCGATTTATTGATTCTCATCGCAAAAGCCAATCGAACGGGGGACTGAATCCGCTTGAATAGGAATGGAAGATCAGTTGGAATAATCGGTATTCGTGGGATAAGCACTTCCTCTCCTTTAAATTTGCCCTTGATGATCATCGCTTGAATCACATTCTCCATCAGTGAGTCAAAACGGGCAGCATAAGCCGGCGGATGCGCTGCAACGTGTATTTGCCGTGTGTATGACATCAGTACACAGTAAAGATACAGCACACGCTCATAGGCGCCTACTTTTTTTTTTTTTATATGGACAAAAATCAGATGTTGACATAACCCACGAACGCGTTGACCAATTTCGTTCAAACTTTAGATAAACCAACTACACGACGGTACAAACAAACCCTAAAAATTTGATCGAATTCAGTTGGACCGTCCGTGAGTTATAAAGTAACAACGCTTTTGCAACTCTCTTTTATATATGAAGAATAGAGATTTAAAATGATTTTAGTGCCGCGCATTGTCTTCAATCGAATAAAGAAGCAAAATAGGTTAGTTGATGACAATTTGTCCAGCAATTTTGCAACAAAATCCTCGACTTCGGAAGCCTCTTGTAAGGCCCTTGCAATGGATAAAGCTCTTTATTGTTTAGCAAAGATCTGAACCTATTCTATTGACTCGCAGCTCGAAGTTTAATCACCAGAACGTGATGTATTTCAATTGTTTAACTTCCACGTCCATGTGGTTCTGCGCCTCAACCTTCGTGGCTCTCGATCCAGAGTCGTGGCCAGTGATGCCAGATCGTGGGTAATAACCCATTTTGAGGGCATTTTGCCTTTCAAAATAAGCTAAAAGGGCGAAAAAGGACAAAGAAATAGTGTTTTTGGTGTTTTTTAATGTCGGACATTTTTGGGTATTGTTTTGAGTCCGAAAAGTTTGGCATCACTTCGCGCCTTTGTTCCTTCATTTTACCGGCGGATTCTAGGCAAACTTTGTTGATTTCATTACGACTCTGCTGCATCTCTTTGCATGACATAAGAATTTTCAAATCATCGTTAACTTGACTCACTTCCCGCTGAATGGCTGATAACAATCAACGCACTCTCATGACTAAACCTGGAGTAACAAGAACTGTTAAATGACAGCGACATACTCGCAGTTCATTCTGATAACCACCTGTGACATCATACGAGTGTATGAGGTGCGTGTTTTAGGAAAATACCTTAGACCCTACTTCCTCGAAGATTTGTGCCCCCCTCACGCAATGTGACAGCTGAGTCGGCCAAGTCAATATTTACTGTGTCACCGGCGCGCAGGCAATAAACTGTCGCTCGTTATCGCGCCTATCTGCGCCCTGATACGGTTGGTTAAACAGACAACTTGTATCGACCAAAAGCTAATTAGAAAGCTCCACAAATCCGATCAGCTAAGTATATGTAACTCGCCAGAGATCTACGCCATCGATTTGTTGCAACAAAGTTGTAACCACCACGCGCCGCACCGTCGTCGGTCGTCGGCGTCGCAATGACCTAATAGCTTGGAAGTTTTATCTCATTTTGGACAATCGCCGGCTGAGTGGTGTTGGTTGGTTTGCGGTTCGATTTTGGTCTTGATCGCGAATACGGGTTCACCTACACACAGTGCTCCGTTTGGCGGACCAATTTTTTTTTCTAAAGTGCCGTACAAGAGCAAATATTCGCATTTGGAGCTCGGTGCGATTGTGTTTGATTTTAAAAATGGATTTACATCGCTGATTAATAAACAACTTGGCAGTTTGACATGGATTTCGTTTTAGAATTCCAAGCGGAAGGGGGCGTGAGGGAGTAGACCTCGAACTGTTGCGTGTTCCTGCAGAAGCTTGGAACGATTTATTTTTAGAGATCTGATTTGATTTCAATCCAACGTAAGCCGGAAACGCCAAATTGGTTATACCTACGTTTTGATGGATTCCTTTGATGATGGAACAGTTTGTCATCTCGCGGCGACCTGGAGATGCCGACAAAAATGCCAATCAAAAGTAAGAGCCGCATTTTTATGGCCATTACGTTGCTGGGCTCATCCTCCGCTGGATGGCTGCGCTTTTGTTTTGCATATGGGAATGGTGGTAGTGAGCCTGATGCCGGAACTACTACGTTTCGTTGTTAAATCGCGTGGTGGTCTATTTGCCAAACTAATTGGACCAATTGGGTGTATGGCGGCGGCATTGTTTCATATTTTTCCTGCACCTAATCCGATTACGTGGAATGGAAACATCAACTTCTTGGAGCAGGCAAATCGGCTTATTACGTTTTGTTTCGGGTGATTTTTGTTGTTTTTTTTTTATGTTCGCTTCCGCGCATATTATCTGCGATTCGGTTCAGCGCCCGAACTGGTGAACACCACACGCATGTTTGTGTTCAATTTGTTCCTGGAACATGAGCATAATGAGGCTGCCCTGGGAGGAGAAAAGAAAACGTAAATATTCGCCTTCTAATGGGTGAGGGAGCTGTCGTCGTGGTAGCTTCCTATTATGTGGCGCATAACAATGCGCGGTGAATCCATTCGGTGGTGCCTCAGCCCCGTCGTTCTGAATGGAGTGCTTCGATAATTGCCGTCGTATAAGACACCAAAGAATGCCAGCACAATGTGATGGAATTTCCATTGCATTGTGTGTTGAAAGGGAAAAGCAGTTTTTTCTTCTGTGGTATTTGTTGCAATGCAATTATGAGCGCGGTGGAGTAGGTTGGGTGTGCGCCGCGGATAATGCATTTGCATTTAGTGGGGAAGCAATCAAGTTAAGTCGCAGCCAGAGCACAACAGGAGGGATGTGTTGAAATTTGTTTTTGCTTGATGTACCTTTGCTTTTATTACAAATTTAAAGCCGATGCCATTTTGCACATACCTACTCTGAAATGTTCGCTGGAGTTTCCATTACCCAGCAGAAGAATTGAGTGGTTGTCTTAAAGAAGTTTTCATTCAGGACCCTAGCCCTAGGTCGAATATTCTCTATTAAAAAGAAAATAAGAAACAACCAACAATTGAGAGAAGAAAATTCAAAACCAACAGAGCCTAGGGGCAAACTAATCCGAACGTTTTAAGCTAGAAACAGATTGACACAGCAACACCAACAGCAACACCAACAGCAACTACTTTGACAGCCGCAGCGCACTTTGTTTAGGACCGCTGTTTTTAAATGGCTTATGGCACATTAAACCATCAAAATCGACATTGAAGTGAGACCTTAATTCAAACCTGCTTTGCAAATGCTGCCAATGTTCCTTTGTTTCAAATCTTCAACTTCCAAACTCTGAAATTCTGCAGCAGTGTTACCATAAATCTTTGGTGCTGCTGTCATTTTTTCCATCCTTGACTGCGGATGTTTTTGATCTGTTAAAAACGACTTCTGCTGGGTAAATTTTTGTTATATTTATCTGTTTCCCGCTTAATGTTTATTAGTGAGTGAAATTCTTTAAAAACATGCGTCTTCTTTTATAAAATTGAGATGAAAAATTTAATATTATCGCAGGCACTTTGAATTTGACACTTACTTTCGTTTAATGCGCCAGACGCTCGAAGGGATTTTTTTTCTATACTTCATTCAACTTGTCATTTATATTTGTAAATTAAAAAAGAAAATATTACCTAGTTCATATAAAACGTCAACTAGATTTGTGTGGACTAGATTCTTTTTATATTCACGCTTTTTTCTTTGAATGTTGACACATGGAAATGTCAACTAAGTATGCAGGCAGAATTACTTTGACTACATTTGTCATAAATGTCAACTGAAAAAAAATATTCATATAACCAATCTAGGCCAATAAAAGCTGAAATACATCAAGTCAGTCAGCTGTCAGACTTATTGAACTGGATACCCGAACACGTCCATTGTTTTTAGGCAAAGAGTTTTTTGAACTATCAGTACTCGTCCAGTTCAAATTTGTTTGGTGGCTGATTTTATTTGGTTGCGACAAAGATTCAGAACGATTGTTTCCGATTGTACAGGTGGTGCAAAAATAGCCTTCCGATGTTTTTTGGCTGTAATTTAAAAAAAATGAAAAACTTTGATTCTTCTTGTGGATTATTTTTATTTGGTCTCTTAATTTTTTTTACATCAAGTCGAGAATATGATTGTCATTTGAGCCCTTTTTATGGCATTTTCCATCACTTTGGCCAAAACTTCCGGCGATAGGTCCTCACATTCTTGACGGATATTGTCTTTAAGAGCTGCAAGAGTCTGAGGCTTGTTGACATAAACCCGCGACTTCAAAAAGCCCCACAAAAAGAAGTCTGGAGCGGTCAAATCAGGCGATCTTGCTGGCCAGTGCAAATCGCCAAAACGGGAGATTAGGCGCCCGGGAAATGCATCCTTTAGCATAGGCACCGTCCTGTTGGAACAACATGTTTTCCAATCCCAATTCATCAAGTTGCGGCAAAAAGAACTCGTTGATCATTGCTCTGTAGCGCTCACCATTCACAGTAACCGTTTGGCCCGCGACGTCTTCGAAGAAAAAAGGTCCGATGACTCCTCCAGCGAAAACAGCACACCATACAGTGACTTTGAGCGGGTGTAATGGCTCTTCGTGGGTTACACGCGTGCCCAGAAGCGTAAATTTTGCTTATTTACGTACCCGCCAAGATGGAAATGGGTCTCATCACTCATGATTATTTTTGATGAAAAATCATCTTCCTCTTGGTGATGATTAAGGATGGCTTGAGCGTATGTTATACACGATTGGCGGTCAGCAGCTAACAGCTGATGCACCGTCTGGACTTTGTACGGAAACATCTTCAAATCTTGTACCAAAATTCGCTGTAAAGACCGTGGACTGATACCCATTTGCGTGGCACGTCGTCTGGTCGATGCCGACGGCGCTTCCATGACATCTTCGGCTACAGCAGCAATATTATCTGCAGAACGGCTACTCCGGGGTCTGCCACGCCTGGCAGCATCTCGTGTTGTGCCAGTCTCTTCGAGGCGAGCGGCTAAACGTCGCAGTGTTTCACCAGTAGGCGTTAGACGGCTAGGAAATCTGCGACGAAATTCACGTTGTACCAAAGTCACCGACCGATTCTGGAGCAGTGTAGCGTAACATTGTTTATTAACGTGTATTTCGCTTGTGTTTACTACACAAATGTCAAAACAGAACTGACATTAGGGGCCAATCGCAAAATTTATAGCATTTTCTGATAGGAGGATTACTTTTGCGCCACCTTGTAGCTTTGCTCTGGGGGTTGGCGTTGGCGTGCAATCAAACACATTACTGATCAGTGGTGGTTAGTCGTGTTCAAACTTACCTTTATGTGGGAATTTCAATGGATAAAAACAAACTCATGTCCAAGGTCCCAATTTTAGCCATTAAAAAAAGAGCAAAACATTTAAACTTCTCTGCCAACTCTCAAAAATTTAACAAATCGTTCCACTTGAACGTTTCACTTTACTTTGCTGGTCCATCTCGGAAATAAATTGTTTGATCGATTTCAGTCCTTATAGAAAGTTTTTCGCAAATTATTAAAATTTCTCCACCACTTTGTTTTTGAACAAATAAAAGAAAAACTATTTTTAAAACAGCCGCCGGATATTGCCTTTTTTAACTACGAATCCTGAAAGCATTTTTTGTTTCTTTTCCTGTTTACAACTTCTTTCAAATACACAGAACTAACTAAAATATATATATTTTTACAAATTGCTATAAGAAACAGTGACAAACCTTAAAATAAATAAAAAAATATGAAATAGGTAGAAGAAAGCAAGTTTTTTAGATTGACATTGTATGGGAATAACTTTTAAGCCCTGCTGTCATTTTTGATAGATCTTTCCTGAATATTTACAAACATCAGAAGTTATAAACCATCGTAAAAAGTTATTTTTATGCGTTTTCTTATTAAATACGGAAAACTTCACCCACTGCGGCAACCAATTTGACAGCTGACAACTGGTTTCTGTTGATTTTCTGTTTTTTGTTTACTTTCTAAACCGTCTAATCTACAAAACACGGTCCCAATTGCTTGACAAACGAGTCAAAAGCTAGAAAAAAGGCTATTTTTGCTTTTTAAATACAATAAACTCTGCCCAGTGTCAACCAATTTGACAGCTGTCAACTGGTGTGTTGAGAAGAAAGCATTTTTTCTGATTGGGATTGTACGGGAATAACTTCTAAACCCACCTGTCATTTTTGATAGTTCTTTCCTGAACATTGACAAACGTCAAAAGGTAAAAACAATTGGCCGCATTCAAGAATCTAGTCATCTTAAGTCGACTAGATTGGTTTGGATAAGATGCAACCTCAACGCAAAAACTAGAATGGTCGGGAACGTCACGTTTTCTACGTCAGCCACATATGAGAACTGTCAACTTAGTACTCAGTCACGAATTTCTTGACTAGATTCGTCGGCTACCCTTCCATAAACGTCAACTGAAACAGCTGCTCTCACGACCGATTTCAACCAATCAAAATTCACTTAGTGAGAGAGCTGTCAGACTTACTAAACTAGATACTTGAACGTCCCCATTATAAAAGGTTCTTTTAAGACGTTTGCTTATTAAATACAGGAAACTTTCCCCAGTGACAACCAATTTGACAGCTGTCAACTGGTTTGTGTTGATTTTTTTTCGCTTTTACTTCCGAAACCGTCTAATCTACGAAACACGGTCCCAACTGCTTGACAATGGAGTCAAAAGCTAGAAACCATAAATTTGGGCGTTTGCTTTTTAAATACAGAAAACGTTTTCCAGTGACAACCAATTTGACAGCTGTTTGTTTTGATTTTCTGTTCGATATTACTTCCAAAGCCTTTTATATGAGCTGAAACCTGGAATTTGTCTGTTTCTTTTATTCTGGACACCGAAAGTTTTTAGCTCCATTGACAAACTGTTCTCTGACAGTGCCATTCATTGTCGTTTGCAAATTTACGAAAAATGAAGGTTTATTTTGTCTATTTCATGTCCTGAGCACAAAAACTTCCTTCTATCTGCTTGTCCCAAACTTATCATCATCATCAATCTGGTTAAACAAATTTCTGTTCTTCGAGATTCTATTTCCAAAGTTTAAGACTGGAAATGTTAAGATTCAGACCCGCTTGCAATTATTTTTGATCCCCCCAAAGATTCACTACACCTGTCAAAAGCCAGTACCACAATTTAAATACCGGTAATGCCGCATTTATTTCCGCGGGTCATACATCTAGTGTCTGCCTTTTGTTTCTCAACCTCTCGCAGACCTTCCTCAGTTTCAACTCTATTAATAACAATTTTCTCACACCATTTCAAGTGTGGGTCTGTTCCTCATTGTCTCGATGCGGTCAATTGCTGCCAAACTGTGAATAAATCCACAAGTAGGCAGCAGCGTTATGGAAACCAAAAGCAATTATCCCAAGTGCTAACACGTTCAAAGACAAACAATAAATACGCATTCGATTCCAAGTGCTGCCCCCAGACCACACGCGATCTCCGAATTTCCCAAGACACTTACATAAACGACACGGGCGTACCACATATCGCTGCTAATTTGCACAAAGTTTACGAAATGGCAATAAACATTGTAAACCTATAATTATAGTTTGTTAATCGCTTTGAAACATCTCTCGAGATGGTCTCCGATGGAGGACAAACAATTTTTCATTCCATGCCATAATTATACTTGAAATCAGGAATTCCTGGCAGGCAACTTTTAAGTATAACTGTTGAATAACATAATTGATCGCCCGAATGCAAACTGCCAATTAGTCGATGTGAGAAATGGAGTCATTCAGTCGGTTTTTATTTGCACTCAACTGTCATATCGTAAACTAGACATTTTTATAGCAATTAATTTCAAAACAGACGTGAGAGAGAGGAACACCTATCCCTACCTACAGTCGGCTGATGATGATCACCATTATCGGTTGGAATTCACATTTCACATTAGCGAATCGACAACAACTCTTCAATTTCCTTCAGCTTCAAACTTACTCACTGAAGGCGCTGGCTGTCGTAAGGCTGAGTGTTTTGCCATAAACTGTTTTTACGAACGCTGGTGGTGGTTAATAGCTCGGCAATCGGTTTTGCACAGTAAATTAATGCAATCTCATCTATGGACTGCAGGCGAATTGGGTAAACTGTTTTATAATCGCAGATAAACTGGTGTCGTTGGTCAAAGACCCACCGAAAGTTGACTCCTTGTAAGCTGGTGCAAAGGACATTGAGTTCATAAATCATATAGTTGTGCGTTTTGCTGAATGATTTGTGAGAGAAGTTGTCGTGGTTTGTAGGAACCATTTCGCTTTCATGAAGAATTTGATTTTAAGTGGCAAACACAATACGCACAAGTCAATAATGAACAGGATTTTCTTTTCATTCATATCCTTCACGTAGCCAGTAGAAAAACCGTCGGCTTTTTGTAGACGGATGTCATCCAATAAGAGGTGTTATTTTGGTATTCAAAGAAAAATGACACTTTTTGAGATAAATGATCGGATGCTTATTTCATAATAAAGAGGAAGGTATGCCGTTAACAATGAAAAACAACATCAGCCACCACGAGCACGCATACAGGACGATATCCTTTTCATGCAATTTTCCATAACCAAATCGCAAAGTGGCTGAACTGTACCTCGATAGCCTCACGAATTTTATCTTTGAGGTCTTGAATCGACGCTGGGCTGTTGGCGTAGACCTTATCTTTCACGTGGCCCCAAAGGCAGAAGTCGCAAGGTGTTCAATCACAAGATCTCGGTGGCCAATTGTGATCACCTCTTCGAGAGATAACACGGTCCGGAAACTTTTCCCGTAAAAGATCAATGGTTTCGTTGCTTGTGGCACGTAGCGCCGTCTTGTTGAAAGGAAACGTTGTCCAGATCAATACCATCCAACTCCGACCATAAAAAATCATTTGGAAAGCCCAATTCCAAAGAACGACGAGGAATTGACAAACCTGGGTTTTCTTCAACACTATGGGCTACAGCAGCAATATTCTCAGTTGTTCTTGAGCGACGTGCACGGGTTTTATTCTTCGCATCACTAACTTGTCCCAACAGCTCGAATTTTTCCACCAATTTCTGTATTGCGGTCCGACAAGGTGCTTCACGACGACCAAAAAATGCTTTAGTTTGGCGAACTGCGACTGCAAGATTTTCACCATTTTTGTAGTGAATTTTAATAATTTCAATGCGTTGTTGAAGCGTGTATCGTTCCATTTTTAGTAATGGCGTAGTTTCTACTTGTCAAATGTCGAAGAATAAAAGCTTTAAAAGTAACAGCTACCGAAATAGCGGGTCATTCACAATAACACCTCTCATTCGAAAACCCTTTATAAATCACTCGTTTTTCTTTCTCTTTGATTCTCGTGACATTTCAGCGAAATTGGTTGACATTTGCTTCAGTAGGTTCAGTAAAATAGTTCAGAGGGACACCTGTGTTACATTTGTTGTGTGTCTCGACTTTTGGCTTTGAATGACATTCCCCTAGTAGCCGCTGGCTAAAAGTAAGTGGCGCAGGAATCAGTTTACTAGCAGGGGCATGAACCAATCTACCAAAAAGGTGTCAACACGAGCTATAAATATTCACTAGCGCTCAAAATTCAGCTGCTTTTTAAGGTTCCGTACCCAAAGGGAAAAAAACGGAACGATATTAGTTTCGCCTTTGTCCGTCCGAAATACGTGTGTAATTATCAGAACTGTCAAATAGAGCGTAATTGTTGTAGTTGGGTACTGAAAATTCTACTTTACTTTGCTCTATTACTTTATTAAACCAGGGGTCGAATCGTCTCTTCCGTGGACGAGCAATACGTGACGGAATTTATTTTCGTTTCGTGTGTAAAACCGGCATATTCCGTGAACTAAAGCTCGTTCACGGATATGGCGATTCGAACCCAGGCCAAAATTTGTCAAGTCGCTTGTTTTTTTTTTCATTGACAATGGGGCTCAATTCTGCCAAAAGATTAGGGATATTTATTTGACTTTCCCTCAACCTAGTAAAAAAAAAAGCAACAACCCTGAAACGCAACCACATCCCTGTCATGTCCCAAGTGTTCCTGCTCGGGATATTTCACATTCAATCATCCACTCGAATGCCTTCTCTACCGAGGTAAAATCCAAAAATAAATGTCGCAAATTTGCCGACACGTCTTTCGTGTCATTCGCACACACCACACATACTCGTACATCGTCCACACTTAATAAATCAATGCAACTACCTATGCCTGGATATTTTTGTACTGCGCGCAAAAGACAATGGATCCAGAAACAAAAACGCATGACCATGTGTATAATGTGCGGCTGGATAAAAATACCGCTGCGATGACGTTTCAATTTGACAGAGTCGTTCTGAATTTCCACACCACATCGCGAATCGATTGTCTTATGTAAATTTGTGCCAGTGGCTAAAGAGATTTGCGTTTTTTCCATTCAAGTTCCACCAGATATTATATTATACAGCACCGACGTCAAATCGTTTAATTGTTGGGCGGTCTCGCTGTATGCTTTATGACCAAGATAATGATTTGAATGGGTGTTTAGTTACCCCCGAGAGGTGACAGTCATTTTTAATTATTATGCAAATGCAAAGACTCAGCGAACGGTTGTTTTAAAACGTCAGATGACATGACGCAGTTTTTCCGTAATCCGATAAGGGCGACCTTTGGATTAAATGTAACTTGTCACAATAAGCATTGACGTCTCTCATCAACACTACGTCCATTCGCACTTGACAACCACCTTACAAAGCTGTTGACAGATAGGTACCTATGAGATGAATTAATTCGTCAATCCAGTCTATTTTTGATGGCAGACATTCTTTGGATAGAATTCTATTTTGGCGACCATTAAATTATGAATGCGCACGCTCCGCCATCTTGTGGTGAAGGATTTTATGGCATTTTGATATCTTTTTTAAATTGCTGCGTCGCTTATTTGAAATGGGGCGTTAAAGCTTCAATTTGTCTTGTTTGTTAACACCTCCAGAGTCTGTCTCTGTATATCAGTCACAGCAAAAGGCATAGAAAAATAAACTTTGACATAAACTCGTAGCCATGTTTACCCCTGTCAAACAGTTGTGTAATCGCATTTTGAATAATTTGACAATCCACTGTCAAAACATGTCAGTTGCGAAAAATCAACAACAACTCATACGCGTCATTTTTGTGTGCCATATCATAAACTGTCAACTACTGAGGACAATGTCACATTGTTTACGACCACGATCGTGGGCTGTGCTCAAGCATCGATTTTCTGCTTTCATAATTGACTGCGAATCAGGCAATAAACCGTTTTTATGGCTTTATTTTGTGAACAACAACAGAAATTGCATTTATGGGCCGCCCCGTGCGTGGGTATGTTCAGAATACAAACTTCAAGTGATTTGATTGTTCCTCTCTATGAAATTACTGACACATAAGGAACTCTGTAACAAGGTGTCACAAGTGCTGTCTGTATATAACGTAACCCAAGCAATTTGGATATCATTTGGAAACAGGTCGTTGATTGACTGTCAAAGTACCAAAATTTATTACACTTTCAGCTGTCAAAGCGAAGAATTACCGACAGAACATACCATCGCTTATAAATAATTCATTTGTTTGACCGCGTAAGCACACCTGTCATATAATATACCCGAACCAAAAGCTGCGCGCAAATACCTACTCAACTCAATCGCAATTGACATTAATTGACATTTTGCAGTTTTATTTTATTCAACTTGATCCATATTAACCGAGTCACTGATCACACACGGCACCGTCTTAATGGAGTGTAGGTAATTGCCTCTAATGTATCGAGAGCGAGAGAGACAGAGACATTGCACAAATCATTGCTCACCCAGAATGGAAGTGAATGCGAAAGCGTGTCCTTGTATGGTGAAGAATTGGCGTGCACATTTTGTGGGTGATTGTGGTTTAATTGAAGATTATGACATAAAATGTCGAACAATTTTTGTTTTGTTTTTGACATTATATGCACGCTATGTCACTCTCTCATAACTGAGTCACGATTTTCATTAACATAACTCTTTGTTTGCCTGAGCAATTAAAATGCACGGTGGAAACTAAAAGGAAACCCCTCGCAATCAGGCCGATTAAATGTCAACGTGAACATTGTGACAGTACTGGGTCGTTAATTTCATCTCGTAGACAGTGCCATGGGGAATAGTTGTGGCGCCAAAAAGTGCATTTTTGATTCATAGTTCCGCCCCGTGTCGCGGCGCTCTATTAGCACTCTTTTTAGTTTTACATGGGGGAGCCTATATACGAAATTCACTGAACGCTCCATCAATTTGGTTTTTTGCACGTAATGGTGACGAACGGGAGAGGTAACCCAAATAGTGTTTGGTGTTTTTTTTTTCTTGTGGAATTGTGGTGCGCGAAAAATGTTACAGTGACTCCCGCTGCCGTGTGATTTATCTAGATGGCGTTTGCTATGAGGCGGCGGATGAAAATCAGAACAAGAAGTATTTATAAACTTGGCAGAAGGATTGGAATTTCGCGACAAGTCGATAATTTGATGGAATGTTGAAATGGATATGAGGTGGGAAGTTGGCGACTAAAATGAGCGAGCGCCCTCTGTCGTGTGTTCCATTTGAAGGGGAGTTGAATGAAATTTACACCAAGGGGGTCAACGAAATAAGATTTCGGGAGAGTACGATTTTGATAAAGTAACGAGTAGAAAAAAGCGAGTCTAACTTTCGTTTATTTTAACAGCTTCAACTGCAGAAATTGCGCTTCGTCCTCGAGTAAGGTGTGATGACTTATCGGTAGATGACAAGTGGTTTTAACACTCAATCTCTACCAAGTCTACAGTACTGATGGGATCTTATCTCATATAAGTTTTTCTTTTGCATCGAGTCGAACTGTGACATCATTTGACATCACGAATTCTTTTCTAGTAATTTACTTTTTTATCCTAACAAAGGTTTTGGTAAAAAACGCCCACAAAAAGTGGGCGGGTGAACAATTCTCTAAGGGCGAATGTAGTTCTTCGCCCGTTGAAATTTTTGACAGATGACCGCGTCTACCCACTATTTGTTTGCATTTGTATAGTAAATTGGAAGTCAAACAAGGAAGTATTTTAATTGTTGAACTGGTCAACACGAACTCATAAACGGTTGGCGTTAATAAATTAATTTCTCGTCTTTCTCTGACGAATATGAGTATGAACTCATTACAGTCAACAAAATCCTAGTTTGAATTAAATTCCTCGAGTGTATCGAGTCCCATCACTAGGCTACGCACCTACAAATATCGGAAAACCGGTTTCCAGTCACTAATTCTTTTACTAGTGAATCTTTCCACTCGTTACAGATCTTACATAAATTTTTAACAAGCTTTATGTACGTATGTCGGTAAGGAAGTTAATCTAAAAATGTGATTATTGCTCGTTACTTTTGTTTGCTCATTTATTCGTACATTTCTTCTACCTTTGGGTACATTTTAGCAACCAACTTGGTCTGTTATTCCTATGATCGACAGTTATGTTTCGTTGTAATGATTCTCTTAAAAAATTGACAGCAAAATACTGGAGTCGGTAAAGAAGTCGATATGGCAGTTGCCAGGTTTATGTATTTGCTAATCGTTCAATTAGAATGTTAAATTAATTGTTTTTCGAATGTAAATTGAGGTGATAATTCGAAGGAGTGTTCACTCAATTTTACCATTGAAACAGAATCCACTCAAAAAGCACTCACACGAGTGTAATTTATGTTTTTTATACAAGTCAGCTGACAGCAACCGTAGATTTTTTTTGGCATTTCACCAATACTTTTGTGGATTCTTTCAGAAGCAGTTTTGCTATTCCATTGGGTTTCAGAATGAGTAGATCCTCGAGTGAAACCAATGGAAAACGACACTAGAAACACAGAAGGATTTGCCATTTTTTTGACACCTTTAACAAATTTTATGTCAAATTCAAAGTTTGTTTGTTCATCTGGTAATAAGAACAATAATATCATCGGTATGTATATTTATTTATATTTGCTGACAAAAATTGTTCAAACATTTTGCGATTGCGGCGTTTAAAGTCAGAAGTAGAATTAAGTTGCAACTTTTTCGGTGACTAGGTCCCGAAAGGTTCGTCGGATCCAAACTGTCTCGTCAATATTTTTCTTAACAACTGGAAATCATTTTCTATCTGCTAATTGTTTTTTGTAGAAGAAAACGCAAAAGAGTTGAGCCTCATACTTTCCCGCTAGGTGTCGCCACGATACTCAAAGTGCTTCAATCAAATGTCAATTGCTTGTTTCCAAACTCATTGCTCCTCACATTTAATTCCAAAATGCATTCAATAATCCATCCATATTTTCTCTCTCTCTCTCTTTCTAGCACGCCAACAATGTCCGCCAATTCGCCGAGGACTACCTGGCCAGACGACAAGCACGCAACAAATCGATGACACGCTCTATGACTTCCGGATTGGCTGGTCCAATTCTAGCTATGGGCAATGTACACTATCTGCCGGCAGCAAAGAGTGGCACGTTCTTCGCTCGAGATAATGTGTCCAACTTCATTACGTGGTGCAGGTGAGTCTCTCTCCTTCATTTTGATGTTTTTTTTTTTTATTAGACTTGAGATAATTCCGCGTGACGACTGCATTTGTCACCGAAATGGGACACAATGATTTGCTTGATTGGCTACAGTTGCAGCTTGCAGGTCACAAGAGACTGGCATGGATGTAGGTTTTGGGTCAATTTAGGGACGTACCACAAGAATTGTCTTCAATTAGTAAACATTTTATGCAACTGGGTAGAGCGCACGGGCATGCATGCTAATTTCCCGTCTTCGCCAAGAAAAGTGAAGACAGCAATAAGATTGCAACTGCGTGACAAGTGCATTTGCATTCGCAATTAGCATAGGCTGCTGTACACGCGGATTAAATATAACGTCCGGAATGCGCTATGTGGCGTATAAATTAGCCTGAGATGCGCCACTTGTGTTTCAATTATTCCTGACAATTATAGCAAGGGGGCGCCTTGCAATTGCCGTTTGAATAATGAGCGCTTCGACGGCTTTTTAAGAGTGATACTCATTTTATTTGTTGCATTGCTGTTGTGTCAATAGATTTTGTGTTATTGGACTTAATTTAGATAGCCAACTAATAGGTGGCGGCACTCCTATTTCCAAGAAGGTATCACTGTCTGCTGCAGCAATAAAAATACAATTTAAAATGGCAACATTACTCATTAGCATTCAGTATGAATAAATTAATTCAAATAATCATAATTCTTATGGCTCGCAATTAACAAAAGAAAAAAGGTATTGAATCTAGTACCTTGTAGCAGGCCGCCGTAAATTTAACACCAATCACGGGGAATTAGCATAACAAATTAATCACACACCTTTCCTTATTTGCATCAATTAATTTGGGCGTTTCGTGTGTGTTCCACAAAGTGATTGTTATCTCCCTAACGATGACATAGCTTTATCTTGTAAATTATATACTACGCAATTTTTAGCCTGGAGAGATTTGCATACCGAATGAGAGCGACCGGTCGCGGCCGGGTCATTTCGATTTGAGATGATTAATTGTTACCTCAGCCCTTTTGTTAATGAAGGTCGCCTATTAGGCATTTCCGACCCTTTGTGTAGGTTAGGTTTTTTTGTTTCACTGTCAAGTGGAAAAATTACGAATTGTTTGTTTAGTCGTAGTTGCGCACATTCGCGTAGAAACCAGAAACGTTGACCCAAACGAGTCGGCTAGTAAGAGAAAGATATTACTTTCGCACAAAATTTTGTCTCACAGCTAAAATTTTCATGTTGGTTAAGCCTCCGCAGGCTAATTAATCGACCGTGCTTCAAACTTTGTTTATGCGTCTTGTGGGTTGACCCAAAGGTTTGGCTTTCTCGAAAACCGCTGTAACGATTTGAAAAACATCTCATACTTGAGTTAAATTGAATGTATTCCACATGACAGCATTCTGGTAAACACAGAGAGCGCCCTCTACGTCCGGATTCATTAGACAAATATTATTGTACTGATTCCTATTCTTTTTCTGACAGATATGAGGTTGTGTTCCATGGCCATCCCATTCCGCAAGCAGAGTCCGCCTTATTACGAATAATAATTTATTTATTTTTTTTTTAGAAAAAGCCTTAAAATATTCGAGTGCCTATTGTTCGAAACTGATGACCTAATTATGAGGAAAAACGAAAAACATGTGATACTCTGCCTTTTAGAAGTTGCTCGACGTGGAGCAAAATTTGGTAAGTTGTCCCATAGCCCATTGCAGAATTTTGTTGTAAGAGTTGCCTTTCATTTTTCAATAGGAATGCTCGCACCAATGTTGGTTCAAATGGAACGACAAATCGATCGGGAAATTGCCGCCGATAACAAGGCTTTGGGCATTGGCTGCGGTACACAAACCGAAACTACACAATGTGATACAAATAACATGGCGACAGAAACTGAAATGTTCGATTCGGATTCTGAAGAAGAGGAGGACGACGAAGGCCCAACGCTGGTCTATGGTCCGCAACCACAAATTGTCACCAATGATTTGAAGAGTCTCGATGAGATGGTGAGTCAAGTTGAATTTTTACTACAGCAGTTTATTTATTGTACTAGACTGAGTTGTCAAATTTGGTTTTCGTAAATGTAAATTTGTTGGTAATACCTAATCAACAACCTTTGACTTTTTAATAAGTTTGAGGTACATTTTGCAGCTACCAATGATCCAATTAACCGAAGGGTTAGTTAAATATGATTTTTAGTTCAAAATGTAGTAGATTTGATGTGAAATTTAATTTTAAAAAGTTGATTTGTTTGCGCTATTTCCACAAAATACTTTAATGGTTTCTAGGAACTCTTAGCCAAATCAAAATAGCATAATGAGTTTCCACTGGCGGGATGTAACAAAAAGTACTAGATTTAACTAAATCTTAACAAAAATCTCTTAATTGTTGTTTGTAAACCATCTAACACATCAAAGGACATAGCGAGGTATTCTAAAATTTACCATCCCATACCATAATTTGAAGTTGTGTTTGTACGGAATGTACGGAACTTCAAATTACTACTCTATACTCGCATATGAGAACTTTCACTTTCCGAACTGACTTCGTCAGGGTCTTAAGTGTCTTTCTTAGACTGTTTTCAGTCGTTTAATATTGTTAATTGGTAAATTTTGAGTAAAAGTAGCCGAAAGAGGGAGAAATGTCAAAATTGAACTATTACATTATTTTTCTAAATCTCTCATACGTACTTTTCAAAATGAGAACCAAATATGTTTTACAATTTTATGACACCTACCGCCGTATTTAATCGAAAAGTACAACTTATCAACCAAATATAAATCAGTAACTTAAATTTGTTGTACGCTGACTGACGTCTGCGAGCTAATTAACTGTTGTGCCTGTTGCCACACTCTTCACTGGTAATTTAAGAAGTTTCAAAGTAAATACGATCGTTGATAGATCACTATCGACTCAAATTCATGTTGAACTATTTCTAAAAAATATTGACGTCTTCAATAACAATTTTTGAATAGAGTTTGATATGATTTTGACGGGTCTCTAGTCATTTAATTGCTAGGTAATAGAATGGGGACGTTCAAGTATCTAGGTTAGTAAGTCTGACAGCTCTCTGACTAGATGAGCTCGGTTTTGATTTAGATTGGCGGAAATCGGTCAAATGAGCAGTTGTTTCAGTTGACGTTTATGGAGGGGTAGCCGACGAATCTAGTCAAGACGAGTACTAAGTTGACAGTTCTCATATGTCGCTGTCGCAGAAAAAGTGACGTTCCCGACCAATCTATTTTTCGCGTTCAGGTCCAGACCAATCTAGTCGACTTAAGATAACTAGATTCTTGAACGCGGCCAATCACTAGCGATCCATTGTATTCATGTTAAACTTTTTGTTAAAAAAATATATTGACGTCTTCAGTAACTATTTTTGGACAGAGTTTCATATAATGTTGACGGGTCTATAGTCAATTGATTTTTAATAGAAGGCAGACATTAGCGATGAGTTCGAAAACTGCGCACGTATGAAAGTCTAGTCGACTAGATTTGACTAGAATGATTGCTCGTTAAGGCAAAAACTAGATTGTTCGTTTACGTCACTTCTACTGCGTCAGGCATATAATTGAAATGTCAACTTTGTACTTTGTCTCAACTTGATTATCGGGCACCCTTCCGTATGTCAACTTTGTACTTTGTCTTCACTTGATTATTGGGCACCCTTCCGTATGTGTCAATTAAAAAAAAAACAAATATAAACTAAAATCAGCCAGCTGTCAGACTTAGAAAAGCAGTGATTTGGTTCTTAACGTCGACATCCTGACTTTCCACGTTCGAATGACATTACCACGATGAAGTTTATGGTCGAATGACATTAGCATAACTTCATCGTGGAAGTTTATGACATTTTTTAAACTTCATCGTGATAATGTCATTTGAACGGATAAAGTCAGAGTCGCGACTTTATATCTAAACCTTTGGTAGCCTGCGACCTCCTTTTCGAACGCTTCCTTTTGCCTGTACCTTGAGTGTTTAGCTTATGCCACCCGTCCATTTAGAATGACAGAAAAAACAACTCGTGCGACATTGACCTTAGTGTCATACATCTGACAGCTGTTTTCAAAGTGCAGCCATTCTTCAAATCCATTTGACACTGCAAATCTCACTTGAAAAAAAAACTACCATCACGTTTTCCGCTCAGAGCATTGACACTGACAAATACCTGCGGGTATTTCGAAAAAGTAAAAACAATATTCAACTAAACACCATTAATGGTGCGAACTAATCGCCCATTTATCACCTGAGACAAATCATTGTAAACTCTTTACGACTTCTCTCGTAGCTGTAATAAAACTTCTGCCACTCCTTTTGATACTGCATAG
Source organism: Cheilosia impressa (assembly GCA_948293265.1). Lineage (NCBI taxonomy): Eukaryota > Metazoa > Arthropoda > Insecta > Diptera > Syrphidae > Cheilosia > Cheilosia impressa. Next base: position 1,871,613 of record OX411882.1, read on the forward strand.
CCGCGCATGCGCAAATGTGCATATTAATAGCGATAATTCTTTTTATCTGTTGTTCGTTTTAAATTTATTCATAAAGAAAAACAAATTTCCATTTAGTCAGGCAAGTGTTTTGATATTTGTTGCAGTGCAGTGCAGGCAACAAAATTCAATAATAGAGAGACAAACTTCATGCCGGCCTGGGAAATTGACAAATATGTTGTTTTCTGTTTTTGTTTTTCTTAAATGCTCTTTGCAACACTTGCATGTGCGCGACTGCTGTTAGTCAAGGTCTAATGTGGCGCGTTTGGAATGAAATTCAAATCGCAATCGCAACTTGTAAGTGAGCAGTAGACCTCGACAGTTACTGCTGTCGATATCTGTCAATTTGCGTTTAAATGGATTTCTTGTCCACTGTATTTGTCAGTCATTATAGGACTAGTGGCGACTTCGAGTCGGAGGATTATTAATTGTGTTGTTTAACTTTATCGGTATTTGTAGCTGTCAACAGGTCAGCTGACTTTTGAACGGGCAACTATTGGAACTCAGGAATGAGAGGTCTGTCTGGAGTGTGTTTAGGCCGAAGCTGACATTTTGCACATTTGTGCTTCCAAAAAGCAAAGGGAGACAACTAATAAAGCGAAAAAGAAAATTGACAGGAAATTCCCTCCAAATTCTTTCGGTGTATGTACTAAAGAAGGGAACCCAGGCGGGCTTAAGTAGGGTAGGTCCGATGGTAGTTCCAGATTTATAACATCTAGAACTACCTTCATTCTCCAACAGGGCTTTTTGTTTTGGGAGGGTCGAAGTATAGACGCTTTAAGGTCATTTAAACTATTCGCTGTAGACGGCTTAAATCGCTGAGGATGTTTACATTTCGTCAGTCATACTGATGTATTTCATTTAAGTATACCAGTGAGCAAGGCGTTCCTGGTTCGACCCCCAAAAGGGACAAAATATTCCTACATGATTTTTTACCTCCGTCGAACATCTGTCGCTTTTCTTCAGCTGTTTGGAAACTGTCTAAAATGGCATGTCCCTTCCATTCAACCCCAAAATAAAAACCACACTTTAAAAAGGTTTGTCTAGAGTTAGACCAAAGTTTGGATCAGCTTTACCCACTACTTATTTTCTCTCAGCAAGTAATTTAGGTACGACATTTCGACTGCAGTTCGTGCGCGATAAAAGGACAAGTGTGTCCCTGTTTTTCGAAACTCTTTGGGATAAGGTAATCCCTGAACACGTTTCACTTGTCTATATCTACTTAAGAACAGCTTTTTCCGCTGTGTCTATGTTTAGTCCACACATATATTAACAGAATTAGACGAGACAGCAGTCTCCCACATTGCGACACTGAGAATCCTTAAGTTTCCCATTTTTCTGTCGGCTGCACGGTCTTCGCTACCTTTCTGAGTTTTCTTCATTTCTGTAGCAATCATGCAGATATTGGTTTGGTAGCACTGCATAAACTTCTACCATGTCATCCGACCTATGTATTTCTGGTTCAACCCCCGCCTAGAAGTTAATTCTGTTTGAAACGTGTTTTTCAAAGCTCTGTCTCTATAGGGAAATTCTGACCCTTGTCTGTGTCCGAGGTCCGAACATGCGGCCCTTCATTCAGTAGTCCAACTGCAGTTGTCATTCTCCATCCCAATGACAAATACTTTCAGTTTACGGAAACTCGCAATTTTCAAATTGCTAAAGGAAATTCGCTATTGTGAACTTTTTAAATTTAGGTCCGAAAAATAGTTTCTTGGAAGGCTTCAAAATTTAATTCCAAAGAAGTTAGTTACTGATAATTTATTCAACCGTAACCTCCAATATATTGTAGGTCACAATAGCCAATTTTATATAGGGGGATTCTCGCTATTGTGAGTTTGTTAAATTTTAGCTGAACTATAAAATTAATTTAATCTTTTGTTTGAGAGAACTCTTCGGTTAAAACTGTATACCAATCCATCATCGGACTCCCTTAAATGTTTGCTTCAACAGTTACAATCTGACAGTTCTCCGTACATACGAGTATTCCTCTGGAAAGAGACTTTTTTCCTCTGTCAGGAAGTGAACTTGAACTTTGATTCAACGTCGACTGTCATCTGTCATCAAGCGACGGAACGATGAGCACTAGGCAACCAATTGAATTAGGTGTTTTCCTTTTTAGTTTAGAGCTGAGCACTGAACTGAGCGCGCTCTGAACCAATGATGTATTTATGAAACACACTTGAACGTTGAACACATAGCTGTCATTTGTAAATTGTATAAATTGAATGTTTGCTAAACGTTATTTATTAAATTGGTTAACCTTCAGTTCCATAACAACAAGGTTCGTTCGCCATTTTAACTATTTTTTTTATCCTCTTTTGTTTTTCTGTCAAATGTGACACTAAGTGCGTAGTGCGTTTTGTACTCAGTCAATTAATGCTGAGCTCATAGAGCGCGCTCTGATCATACTCTGAACTAAAAAGAAAAAACGAACCCAGCAGAGAGGATAACATCCCTGATGCATTTTCGCTGTTGCTTGCAGAATTTGTGTCGATTTTTCGTGTTTTCTTCTCCTTCCCTTCTTTAAAAATGAATTATTGTTAAAACAGCCTTAGAAATAATTGGAATTCTTGCAAACATTCGTGTTCAAGTCCAAAAGATGATATCAATTCACAATTTACCAGATGTTACAGCACCCAATCATGAAATCGCAAACACCACCCCCAGCGGCCTTCCTTAAAAGTTCAAACTATAAACAATCATTCAATTCGAAGCAGAGGAGAATCACCGATTCGCACACAATTTCCTACTGCCAAATTAAGTCATAGGAACTTGGGGAAATATTTATTGATATTCGATTCTGAACTCGGCATGACTCTAAGTGCATAATTTAAAGCGATTATGGCCAACAATCATGCATTCGTTAGCGGTCACTGAGTGCGCCACCACACAAATCGCAGCGGGTGGGATGAGACATGAGAAGCGCAGCCACTCGCAAAAGTCGTGAGAGCTACACAGAAATCCTACCAATTTTGGGCGAGAAATCATCCCAGATCCAATGCAGCCAGTCGCACCAAAAACAGAAACTCGTGCACAGATTTGTTTAGATCACATATCATCTGACATCTGACATGTACACTGAGCTCGGTAGCCGGAATTCACTCATATCGCGACGGAGCATAAGGCAATTCCACATAAAATAACCATAAATTATGCTGAATAATTGTGGCGATAAACTCTGAGTTGCTTCTCACAGTTATGCGCGCATGTCTATAATTTAGCAAGCGTCTCTTTTTTTTCTTGTTTTTTGTTTTTGTTTTTGGAGTGATGTTCCGTGTGCATGCAAGGATCGAGTCGCGCCACTGACGTTTGGGTGCACTTCCAATGAATTCAGACAAATGCACCGATAGCGATGAGCAGTGAAAAGAGACGCGGCTTCATATTGCTGGAGGATCACTCTCACTTTTGATTTAGTAAAGTGGTTTCTGCATGAACAGTAATTCAGACATAAATTCGATCAAATGAAGTTGCAGGGGAGATGAATTCCACTCAATGGGCGCGTTCAGCTAACCATTTGTGCTAGAGCGCTAGGGAGTAAACATCTATGGAACGCAAATTCCTCAATTCAACAGTGGATTGACAAGGAAAATCAGTTGTCGGTGATACTCAAGTAAAGGATAAGTATAAAGTTAAGCAAAGCACGATTAAGAAGAGAGTAAACAAGTCTGAAGATGGAATCACTTATTAACACAAACTTCCAAGCAAATTAAAGCTAAATGCCATATTTCCGATTGCAAGTAGTGATTCCTTTTGGAGAAGAGTCAATTCTGATCCACTGGGGGATAGTACCCCAGGGCAACGTTCCTTTGTCCAGCACACTTTCCGCTAGACATCTAGCAGCTAATGGAACGCAACCTATTTTTTATTAAAATGTTGTTAGTGTGACTTATCACAAAGAATTTGCACTCTTCCCTCTTAGCCGAAGAGCATTCTCCGATAACTTCTTTCGAAACCAATCCACTGAAGGTGTCAAAAAAAAATGCCCACCAACAGCGACATACTTCGCACAAAATCCGCAACTATTTCCCATCCGAAGTAATACCATCCTCCGCAACGTTTGCTTATCTAAAGATGGACCATTATTATTTCTGCCTGACGGTTAGAGCCGCCACATTGTCAGGTCATTTGCTTACACTCTGTCTCCAGCTTGAAATGTGTGCAAACAAACAAGTCATTCGGCTAAAAAGGAGGAGAGGACAATCGCGCAAATCGCGAAACAACTAAACGCCACATCGTGTACAAAATGATTCGATCGTATACGTGTATATGGACCTTTTGACTCGCTTCCAGTGCGGCAGCTTGGCTGGTGCGCAGCCAAGAAGTTAACTGCAGTGAAGGCTGACGACTATCAGCTACTGTTGCATATTTGAGTGTAACTTAAGGAGAATTTATGATTCGTCTTTGCGGTATAATTTGTGATCTTTGACTTTGCATATGGCGGATGACATGATTTCTGCAATGAGATTTGTTTACACACTCGGGCAGAGTGATGTGTGCTCGTATAAGTTTCGGTCATTAGAGGGAACAGTTGGGATGGAGTATTTTTCTAAGAAGTGCGCTTTACCCAAAAAAAAAAGTCAGTAGGGAAAGGCAGCGAATTTTGGTTTCTTTAAGGTGACTGAGGAGAAATATGATCGTTTCTTGACACCTCTGACATTTAGCAAAATAGCTTTCGAACAATGTGCTTCTTTTGACACCAAATAGCAGAGAGAACGTGTGAATAGGTTCAAGTCCTCCTCAGCTCTAGTGCACCCAAAAATTTGTAACTGATGAATTTGTCAAACAAATCTGCGAGTTTAAATGTCAAATATCTAAATTTTTAATCAGAGAACTTTCTTTGGCAAAATGGCGGTAGGAAAACCCTGGAATTGCCGTAAAAAACTAATAAATGGTTGGCACAAGACCTCCGTGTAGAACCCTGAGTACAGCTTCTCAGAATTTTTCGTTTTGTCTGACTTATAATTTTTTGTCCGAACGTCTGCATTGAGAAGCTCTTTCTCTATTATCCTGGCGTATGCTTGTATGATGATCGCAATAGGTGGCGCTGTAAAAAACAATTTTTAATGCAATTTGTGTCTTTCCGGGGATCAAAGATCTGAGACTTCCAGCTCAGTGGCCCAGGACTGTAAGCAGATGGGCCCAGCAGTCCTGCTTTCAGGTGTCGCTGTCAAAATCCAAAGTCGCTCCAACTGTGCAGTTCAAACACTGCTTTTGAAACAATAAGTGCGGAAAGGCTTGAGGGGCAGGCTGCAACTAGTGCAGATACCCTTGAAATGAGCTATAAGAAGCAAATTTTCGCTTTTGAATGAAATCGTTTGATTTTTGAAAAGCGATAGTGTTTTTCGTTTCGTTTTTAAAAAGCGAAGATGATCTTCGTTTCAGTTTTCAAAAAGCATAGATGGTCGTCGCTTTTCTTTTTTAAATGCGAAAGTCCTGTTTCGTGTCTTTTCTAAAAAGCGAAGATGGTCCTCGTTTCGCTTTTTGAAATGCGAAAGCAAAAAGATTTTTGTTTCGTTTTTAAACAAGCAAAAGTGTTTTTGTTTCGTTTTTATAAAACGTAGGTGGTCTTCGTTTCAGTTTTTAAAAAGCAAAAGCGGTTTTTGTCTAGTTTCTAAAAAGCGAAGATGGTCTTCGTTTTGCTTTATAAAATGCGAAAGTGCTATTTCGTTTCGTTTTTAAAAAAGCAAAAGTGTCTTTCTTTTCGTTTTTTTTTTTGCAAAATTCCGCCCCAATTTTTATGGCTGACTATATTTAAGAAACACAATTCGTTTTGAAATTCTACACCATGTGCCTTATGTTGTATCACCCTTCCAACAAATGAGTGCATGCTCGATCTGTCGCGACAACTGTTGACATCCAGTCGGCAAGCCAGATTAAGATCTCCCCCCAGTTCGATTACGTGCAAACCGCAAACTATCTCTTAAAAAAACGGCGCCAATGTGTCATCTCTGCGGACGGCTCCTTCGTTGCAAAACTCTATGATTATTAATGACAAATTCCAACTGATTAATTGCCAGCAAGTCAGTTGCCTGGGCAATTTAATTACCAAACCCGATGCCAGAGGGGGGAATAGATACAAACATTGAAATTGAGCCCATAAATTCTCACAATTAATGTCACTACATAGTCGCAGTCGCAGTCCGTGAGCTAGCAGCCCCGTCCAGAAGTTGAACCATTAAAAGGATTAACGTGAACAATAAATGGCTCAACTGCCAATTGATGTGCGGCCAATATCCTTCAATTAACCACACCGCTACCTGATTCGTGGCCGTGCAACGTCTTAATATTTTTCTCTATGGACGAACGATGTCGTCTTCCTGTCTGGGGAAGCGGTGTGTGTAAATAGCCAGCAATTAATGTTATGAAGGAAGCAGTGCAATTTACACGCTTTGCCAGGTGAACAGCGGCGGTGGGGCGATCTCCCGATCGCCGGCGATCGTATTTCACGTAATGATGTGCAATCAATCCAACGATCCGTATTTAGTGGTTGAGTTAAGTCCAAATGAGAATGCGAATGGAAATTAATTCGCAAGAGGCACGAGTGTGCCGGGCTATTGTCGGCATAGAAGGGGGAGATAGACCAGAGAGCTTGTGTGGAAAGAGCCGGTTCTTTTCGGGGAGGAACATATTTATTTGTGCCCTGGGCACATCATAACCATTCGGTCGAATGAATGTTCACAGCTAATGGCACTTGGAGGGGCCACTAAAGGCTGTAAAAAAGTAATTACGACGAGGTGGTTTAATGGATTAAGATATATATTTTATTGATTTAAACTTGGACCTGCATTCGGCTGTATGAATAAGTTTGAGGTAGTAAAATTCGAGTGACAGAAAATGGGCTTAAGTGACGGAAAGTCACCAAGGTCAGCTCATAATAAGCACGTTCGTATAAATCGCGCTGCTTTGTGTTTTGTTTTACCCAGGCAATCGCCGAAAATATATTTTTACTTATTACGGTAGTCCCTGTTGGATGTTTTATAGTAAAAAAAATATAAAGTTGGAGTTCACAATATAACACTTTTTTGTCGCTTAAAGTACCAAAAATGTTTCCCCTGGTGTTCGAACTAATTCCACACAAACAATGTCGGAGGATCTGTCTTTAAGAAGAGGACCTTCTTAAATGTATTAAATAACGAAAACTTCCCATTACCCAGCAATACACGAGTGGAACCACTGCAAGATGAAAACGTTCAATCGTTTTCGGTTGCACGATCGTTTTGCTGAATGCGCTTTTACTTTTCGAAGCTTTTTTTTAGGTTTCAGGTTTTTTGGTTTTTTAAACGTTTGCGAAATCTAAAAAGGAAATTAAAAGAAGTTGAAAGAAGCACATTTTCGTTTTTTGAAAGGCGAAAGCGATTTTCGTTTCGTTTTTCAAAAATTGCACCTAACTAACCTTTCGTGGAAATGTTAATTTTTCTTTCCATACCACTCTTGTGAAACAAAGACTCTTGGACTTGATATGTCGAACATTTGGCCGAGTTTGGTGTCAAACTTTTGTGTCAAAAATGCACACATACTTATGGATTGTCGTGTGTGTGTCTTCTGTTCTTTCTATTGACGTTCTCGAGCTGCTGTTTAAAAATGTTCTATTTAATCGCCGACACACTTTCTGCAGAAATATGTTTTTTTTAGTTTAAAATGTCAGAACCTTTAGATCCTGTCTTGCAATATGGATAAATTTCATACCGTGCGCTTCTGTTAACCATTCAGGTTTCAGGCTAATGTCACACGAACTGGCTCTTCTGCGTTCCCATTGATCGTACTTCAGGCTTACAACAAAACCAATGAAACTGTTTGCTCATGTCGCCACTGTTGATAAAATTTGAAAATTAAGCAAAAGTCTGAAACTCTACAATTCTCGCACAAAATTTGCAGTATTACCTGAGGATTTTGCGGAAGCTTCATCTAGATTGTCGCATTTTGTTCTTCCGCGTGGATTTTCACGAATGAATGACGATTTTTCCGCCGTCGCGTCAATTTATATTCAATAAGAAACATATAATCGCCTGTGATTCTTAGATGAACTCGCCGGCGAACACAAAGCGAATGAAACGCAAATCGCCTGCATTGATTGAAGAGCTAAATATTTTCAAATTGTAATACAGCTTCGGATAAGATTTTGCAACTGATTCTTTGTGAAATAGATTGTTCTCAAATTTCCAACTATCCTTTCTCCAATTCACTCCGCTTTCAGGGAAGATTCACAGATATACGAAATGGAGTGATTATCTGGGGCAGCAGCAGGTTTTCTCATTGAGAAGATTTAAATTTTTTAAGAAAGTACTAGATTTCACAAAAATCGCGAACTTAAACTCAGCTAAAAATCCTCAGAAATATAAAGAAGATTTGTTTGTTTCTAAGGACTTAAATTTGCACAACTAGTATACAAAAGAAGTTCGAAATTAAATGTTTTATCTGTCAGAAAGCCAATGCCAATTTGTGTATCGCGTCTCCCTGAACTGACCAAAGGCAAACCGCGGTCTAAATGAGTTCAGGGTCGATAGGGGTTTATATTTTTAGACCGCCCGCCGCGTGGACAAACTTGGTAAAAAAAAACATTCCGTGGATCCCGTAAATCTCCTCACGTATCATTTTCCTTACTCCAACATCTTCCATTGGTAACAAAATCGATTCGCAATACCCTGCAGGCTGTTTCCCATTGCAAAACAAAAGAACCCTGACTCAGAGCAGCGAACAACGACAAATGGAAATTTTGTGCGATTTCAAAACATCTCAATCCTTTTCTATCTGTGAGTCTGTGACACTGTCCTACTTCGGCCCAGTCGTGATTCCGGTCACACCTCAAACGCGACCAATTTTCTCACCAGAGAACTTTCTTTGTTACGCTGCTGCTTTGGAAAAACTCCGCTGTAAGCTTTGCATGATTTGCATTTGCCTGCGAGCCTGAACCAAGTACCTTAATTAATACTCCCAGGGAATAGATGCGGACCGAGGCTCGGTCCTCGGTGGTGAAATGTTTTCTTCATTTCTCTCCTTTGTTTACATTTTAACTAAATCGTTGACGATCGACATATAACGCCTTTGGGTGGGAGTTTCAAAACAGAAACAACAACAAAAACTAAACCAGAGAAACTCAACTCAAACTCATTCGGCGAAACTTGGAAAACGTGACTTTGGATGCTGTGTGTGCAGCAACAAGTACGAGTTCGCGCCGCGCCGCTACCCTTTAGGGTGGGATGGGAATAGACAATAATACAACAATATCCACTGTTTGATCATGCGAACATTGATCCACATTTAACGTCATTGTCTGAAGTTTAATAACAATTTTATTTGGTAAATAAACAATAAGTAGGCAGTGGTGCTGCTGCCGTTGCTGATGCAGCTAATGCCTGGGAAAATTCATGGAAAACACGATCGATAATGGCACGATTATGTTTATTTTATATTTTTTTGTTTTCTGTTTGGAAATGTATACGGACATGTTGCCAAAATGCAACAATGAAGAGTGAGAATAATAAAATCACAGCTTGCGCGAAATTTCGAAACTTTACTAAGTGTGTTTACTTGATAAGCGGTTGTAGGTTTTTTTTCCTCAGGGGCGAACGAACTAGGGGTACCCTTTTTTGATTCTTAAGAAACTGGGGTGACGTAGGTGACATAGCGAAGAGGGAAGTCTTACTGGGCACATTTGAGATTGTAGTCTTCTTGCATTTACTAAATTGTTCTCTAACGTCACTTTTATTTCTTCAGTCGCACAACTGAAATGTCAGTTGAGCACCCAGCCAAGAAGTTCTTGACAAGTTTTGCGGCTACGCCTCCCTAAGCGTCAGCTCCAAAAAATCAATTTTAGCTAATAAAAACTCAGAAACATCGCGTCAATCAGCTTTTAGACTTGAGGGTGACAATTTTTGACAGTTCTCACTGTCAAAACAAGTGCAAAGGAAATGAGGAGGTTTAAAAATGTAGTTTAGACTACTAAAAATTTTTTTATTGTGTCGAATATCTCATTTATATCTCACCGGATCATGCTGACTTTGACAGAACACTTTACTAACTGACAAGTAGTATAATCCTTTAATGGCCACAAATGACAATAGGTGAACATTCTTCTCAGTAAAACAGAGTAAAGTAGAGTCGTTAGCACGCAGTATTAACAAATCGCCACAAGTTAAATAGCCAGTAGCTGTCAGATGTCAAAACGTCTCAAGTGTCAAAAAGACCAAATTTGATCAAATCGACAACGGAGTGATGAATTCTAGTGATTACGCTAAAAACCTGCTCCCGTGATCAAATTATATAAAACAAAATAAGTACAATTCCTTATTGACAGCTGTCAGGTTAATAGTTAAATGGAGATCCGAACGTTGCCAGTTCTACAGAAAATATCTCAAAATCTGCTTTCGTGGCAAAAATTAATTGCACAATTTTCCGAATCAGTCAAATTGGCTGTCACTGGAAAAAAGTGTTGCCAATTTGCAAAACAAACCTCTAAAAAGCTGTCATTTTTTTAAGATGTCTATCATTTAATGTTGTTGTAGTCGCCAGCGTTATCACTGTTGAAACATAGAGCATTATTGACCTTCTCCTATTAACATTGAACACACAAATCTCTCTAAACACTGTCTATAGCTGTACACGATAACATTTCCGGCTTTGAGACAAAGTTGCAGCGCAAATATGGCATTTACTTGTCGGCACATGCGGCCACAAGACATTCGACATCTTTCGCGCGTCCTCTCATTTGTAGCAAAGGACACCACCTGGCTATTCCCTGTCGGTAAAACCAAACATAAACCCCATATATATCATTTTAGTTTGTAGTCTAGCGACAGGGGAATAAGTATTACGCAATTTTGTCCCAAGTCACGATTTATATCGAAGCGTCGCTCGTTGTAGATCTGTGTACTGGTACTCGTATCTGCTGCTTGGCATTTTGCTCATCATCAAACCTCAGTATTGTGGGTCAGAACTGCAACAATGTTGTGCGGCGTTTTGTGTGGTTGCTTATTAAGAGAGCCCTGTTTTAGAAATGATTGTCTTTTTTGTGGTAACTGCAGGTAATTGGGTTGAAGGATCACAAGAGTGCAGGTTAATTTTTCCAGATGATTGTTAATTTCGGTAGAGGCTGAAATGTTGCTTAGTTAGTTTTACTTTATTCTTTCAAATGACAGCTGTGACAAGTTAACCTACAGCACATACTTTTAATGAAACAAAACACATCATCATCAGTATCGGCGGTACGTTTAAACGCGTAATTTGCCCTCTTTAAGTGTTTCCATTGAAAAGCGATTTATTTTACAAAATTGACATAAGAAGCTGTCAAACTTTCTCACAAATTTAACGTCAATGGCCGACACTTTACTGTGTAAAATGTCCAGTCACTAGCTTTTCTTGTTTGTGAATTGGTGTTCTTAGCAATTCACAGCCATGCACAGCCAATGCTGCCAAAATATTAAATTTGAAGTAAATTTGCAAGCAAAACGTACTAGAATAATTTTAAGTTAAAATTTACAATACAATGGCGATGAGCGCCATAGCGTGCCTGATCTTTTGGGACGATCGCACAACCCCACTCAACGTAACCTAACCTCAACTGCAATAAATTAGTAAAATGCTTTCAATCTTAAACAACTAATTCTTTCGACAATTGTCACTCTGTAAATACTGCGTAATATCATTAAAACTGGTAAATATTGTAGTAGATCTTTACTTACCGGTTATAAACCTTCTGCAGCCTCCTTGCAATAACTTTGCTTTAGAAAAAAACCCCTAAAAAAGTAAAAAAAAAATCCTGAAACATTTCGAAAGAGGGGAATTCACAAATGTCAGCAGTTTGTTGTTCCGTTTGCCTGTGCTAAATTAAAAAAATAAGTGCGTTCACTAATATTTAATATTTAAGTTTTGTGATCGTTTCGAAGATCTAGCTAAGTTTTGTACTGGTTTTTGCATTTCTTCACTGAAAGCATGTTATTAACTTGATTTTGACAGATGGAAGAAAAGTGCCTTCTTTCGTTTGATCTGCGTTATTTTTTTCCTACCTTCAACCATGTTTGGCCTGTCAGTACTTAGCAAACAAATTTTTAAGTCTATTCCATACTTTTGCATTTTTGACATGAGCTGTCAAATTTTTACAGTTCTAGAAACAGATCTTCACCGCTTTCCTACTACTTCCTCTTTTGACTGTTTCCTTTTGTATTTATCGTTCAATCAGTTGATGTACCCGCTTTGTCCTTTGCTGACTTTTTTAAACACCCGTTGTTATACGTTTTCGAGCCGCAAAGGATGTACATACTTCCAAAACACTTTTAATCATTTGTTTCCTATTCTCATTTTAAACTTAATTTTGTCTCTGTTTCGTCCAGTTGCTAAAGTTATTGCCACGTGCTTTCTACCCAACTGGGCATAATCGTTTTGACAGTTTCTTTGATTTTTGATCGAATTGTAATAGTCGATCGAATTGTAATAGTACAGTTGCTAAAGTTATTTGCCACGTGCTTTCTATCCAACTGGGGATAATCGTTTTGACAGTTTCTTTGATTTTTGATCGAATTGTAATAGTCCAGTTGCTAAAGTTACTTGCCAGGTATTTCTACCCAACTGGGGATAATCGTTTTGACAGTTTCTTTGATTTGGTTGTGACTGATCATAGGATCAGGAGTAATCTAGCTTAAGCCAAAGTGTCATCACAGTCAAATTGTAATATTAGAACAGTTCAAAAGTAAGAATTTGATTTTCATACATTTTTGACACCAGCATCAGTCCACAAAATCGTACTAGAATATTAGGCTCGCCACTCGTTTCGTGTCATTTCGAACCAAGGAGACTAATTTTCAATCAAAATGCTGACACTTATCAACAAAAACTTGTTCTAAATTCACTTTACTGTCTTCAAATGCGCGCAAAGTTAAAAACTCTCAACCATTGCCAAAAGCAAAGGCACTAGCCTTTCAAAAGTGTTTTTTCGCGGCCATGTGTATAATTTGTCAAAGTCATTCGCCCATTGAATGGCTGGTAGTGCGGCCACTTTAAAATGCCAACCCATATATAAATCGTTGTAGTCGACAATATCACATACCACAAATGGCCAGACAAGAGCCATCACCACCAGCCGTCATCCTTTGTCTTCACCTCCACTTCGCTGCCAGCCACTCAAAACAAATGTGAAAATGTGATAATAACGATAATCATCGTCCGACGAGCGCGCAGCAGCGCTGAATTGCTGGAGGGAAAAATCGCACTGATACCCTGCGATTTCCCATATTTTCTGCGGGAGAAGAAAACCCTGTCTCACGCTGAAAGTAAATATTTCACGCCGTCCGCAATAAATTCATCCATTTATAACCGCATCCGTGGTATATACGTTAAGTGTGTATCTCTCGCTGTATACGGACGGGTCAAGCCAAAATCTGATTTTCTTCGGCACTAGGCGAATTAATGATTCGCTCGCAGCTGAGATCAGTTGGCGATGATGCTGATTTTGGCGGGAAAATGTACGCGTCACATCTGACGGAAACACGCCATGTTTGGCAAATCAATCACCACCACACGATACCCGGTCGTGTAATGACGATAATCGTAAAGTGGAAAAGTAAAAGTGGTAACCGATTCACAGGGATGTCCCGCTACCTAGTGTATGATTAGGTTCTTCCCACCCACTAACCTCGTCCAGTGGCCAGCGTCCTTTGCGCAGCGAGCCCTTGGGCGCTAGTACATAAATCGTGATGTAAAGACCCCCGCTGCATGTGGCTAAACCACATCCGTGATCTGTGCATCATGTAAATTTAGCTGGCTGCACGACGAGGCGACACACGTTCAGCAGAGTCAGCCAGGTTATAGGCAAACCCGTTAAAGCCGTGTAATTACCCTACTGAGATCGAAAGTGTGTATGTGTTCGACATCATTTCTAAATTAAACGAAACGAATGTCATTTTGCGATTAGCCCACAGTGTAAACATGTGTTTCGGGTCGCAGCAGAGATGTTACCGAGGTAGCGAGTACCCAACACAAAAATATGTCGTGTGCAGTTTGCCCGCTAATTGCTACCACCTAGTTTGACATTCGATCGTGTCGCGCCATCTTGTGCCGGTTGATCTCGACCGAGATTGAATAAGTGCTCCAATAAATTTGACTTTCTATGGGATGTTCGTGAGCTCGTTTGTAGCGGCCTCCTCAATGCATCCTCATTTGATTGAGAGATCTTCCCACGCGATCGGGGAGGCGTCATAAGGCTTGTTAAATCCATCACAATCAGGATTGGGGTTCTCGTCGTTGTCCGCTGATTGAATGGCTTCAACAGGCCGTGTAATGGTCTGTCGTCGCTTTGTAGCCCATCCAAGCGCGAGATATCATCGACATGATCGCGCACAAAATCGCGCTCTTCATGATCGCCGCGCTTCTGTTGCTGTCTATCGGCTACATATACGTAAAACTGTTTGCGCAGTGCCATAAGATCGCAATCGCAATTGTTTTGTTTTGATTAATGACACACCGATCAGCATGCATGAGTGCATAGGCCTCCTCCTCTCCGTGTGCTCGTGTAGATGGCACTGGCGAGGGTAATTGTTGTGCGCGCTCATAGGATAATTTGTAGAATGCAAACAATGGGCCAAGAGTCACTCGCATGCTCCAAACATCTGCAGAAAAGGAAGTCGACTTGAGAGATTGCCGTTGATTAATGGCCTTCAGAGTCGCAGCGCATAAGAGAGGTCAAAACGCCGGAGACGGAGAGATCCGACGCGTCACAATCGTGGTGGTGATTGTGCGGCAGTGCTTGTGGTGGTGGTGGTGGTGCTGGCGATGATGATAGATCGGCAAATAATTGATGCTGTTTACCTTTTGTTGGCTGCTGTAAATGTGCTGTGTTGCTGCCGTTTGCTCGCTTGCTCGCGATCAGGAAGTGCAATTTGTAGAAGAGATTTGTTAGGTCAACATGTGAGGTTTCATACGCCGCCGCTGCCGCCACCGCGCAGATAAAGCTCTGATCGAAGAGGTTTGGTCGGCTGCGCGCAGTGTTTGCACGGCGATATCGTGTGCGGCATTTAATTGAATAGATTGCTGGCGAAGTGTTTTATTCCGCTGATGGATGGTTTCAGAAATTGAAAGTGCAGACTTGGATGTATGTGTACAAGTTAAATCAATTAGATATTAATTTGTTAGTTTCGATAGGTTTAATGATGGTTGCGCGCGGTGGTTTTTCAGCTTTCCATGCGAGGGTCACTTGAAGATGGGTAATCGCTGCGCGGTTGACCTATGGGAAAAAAGATCTACCTCCTTCGTTGGGGCAAGTAACATTTACGTTTGCGTGCTGTGACTTAATTCGTCTTTTACAAGTAAGATTACTTAATAATCGCGTCTAATGGTGGTTGCTTGCGCGTTTACTTTGCGCGTTTCAAGGCAGTTGCAGCGAGCAACTTTGCTGGTTTTGATTTTGTTTTATAGAGCCCAGAAGGTTGAGCATCTGGCGAAGCTTTTTCCTATTGTGAGCCTTTTTTGTAGAAAAATATTCATCGGTCTACACACGGACTGTCAAAGTCAAATAGAAGATTTCAAATTTTGGGTATACCTGCCCATTTAACTGTCGACAACTCTGGCATTATTTCTCTTTTCTTTTGGGTGCCACGCAGGTCACAAGCCAACACTCTCTAGACTTCACCATACCCACCGCACTTTTGTACACAAATGTGGCAGACCTTAATCAAGATTCAGTTTAAAACCAAATTTTAGCCAATACCCTTTCTATGCTCTGGGCTTTTATACCTCTTTACTGCATTCGGGTTGAGCCAATTTTTAACCTCTATAGGCTCTATTGTCTTTAGCCTTTAGCGTTGACATTTAGCCACTTCTTTTCCAGTTCGCTTTGGAGAATTATAAAAATTCACTAAAAGAGTGGCTTTAAAACTTCCTTGGTCTTATTTTGTGCCAATTTTGAAGGAACTTCTTAAAAGCGGTATTGAACAAATTCTGCTTTAAAAAAAATAGTCTAAAGTCTTTCTGTAAGGCCTTAAATACAATGGAATTGATCATTGATCAGCTCTCATCTGTCAGATCGTGTGGTGAGTTTTCCAACTGATCACTCATTTATTTCTGAAACATTTGAATACTTGAGTTGAGTGCAATGATCGCGTTGTTGATCAATCGATCAGGTGTCATCTGTCGGATCGCTTGATGTTTAGGAATTTTAGTTGCTTTTCTGATTGATAATATTGATAATGATCGGATCAAAGATGATACATTCCCTTTTAAAAATTGTGTGAAATGTGATCATGTTCACATATCTGTCAGATCCTCAGTAATATCAGTTGATTTTTTTATGGAATGCATGAAACTTCTTAGCCTTTTTTTATTCTGTACATTCTATCTAAATATGATCGTGTTGACTTTAAAACTTGATCAATTAATTGCTTATGTCAAAAAAGAACTTGTGTCTATGTATAGCAGTCGACTTTTTTTGATTGCTTTACTGGAAGAGTGGAGAGCTGCCCAACAACTCGAATAAGACTCGTTTCTTTTTAAATTTCTGAATAGAATATGCAGAAGATTACTGCAATTGATCAACTGATCAGTTCTCTCGATCTGTCAGATCTCCTTGTGCTTATAGGGATACCGGTTGATTTGGTAAAATTCATTTATCACTGGTGAGGATCACCCAGTTCAGAAGTTCCCTTTTTTTATTTTATATAAATTCTATTGGGTGGAAAACGATCGTGTAATAGAAGTGTTGATCAATTGGTCATAATGGCCTGACGGTTGCTGGATTTTCAACTTCCTTCGTTTTTATTTTTTGGATACCTCCTTTATTTAGTAAAAATCGATAGCGAAACTTTCTAGAATTGATCAATCTATCAACTTTGACCGTTTGGTGTTAAGAAATATCAGTTGGTTGTTAAAATTGCTCTTCTAACTGCTACGCAGATCATATTGTGAAGCTGACTGATCTCTGAAATAAGTTTGGTTCTCTTTCTTTTTTTTTGCGATCATACAACTGATGAATCGATCATGCAAATGATCAACCAATCAATCGCCTGCTCCTAAGGAATATCCGTCGATTTTTGTTTACTTATGCTGATCACTGAAATCAGACTTATATTTCTGGAAATTATTTTGGATAAATAACGATCGTGCAAAACTTTCCACAATCGAACGATCTATGAGCAATTTTCTGACACTCAAAGGACTAGTCGGAACAAGTGTTTATTTTATTTCGGTCCATCAAATCGTCCGTAGGGACTTTTTTTATTGTGCTAATTAAATACCATTTAATACAAACCACTTACTGTTCAATTGCTCTTACCACGATCATTTATTTAGTCTCATTTCGTATTTGTTTGTTAATTTGTATGTTTCTTCCATTACAGGTACGAGATCTCGTCGAGAAATGCACATGTCCGTCACAATTCCCCATGGTCCGTGTATCGGAGGGTAAATACCGCATTGGAGACACCAAAGTACTGATATTTGTTCGGGTATGTAGTCCACAATTTAATTTATTTAAACTATCTCATTACGCACCAGTGTTGTCCGTATACGTTTCCATAATTAACCCACACAACTCGTTAGCGTTCTAATTTGTTACGTGACTATAAATAGTCTGAGTTTGAATGAGTTTGTAACCGAGTTAATTGGCGCAGCCAGGAGACATTCAAATAATCCCTCTTCGACCACGACACCAAAGCTGGACATGGACAGTAACTCCAGCTTATACGCCTGCCGTTTTCCATTTCGAATTCAAATTCCAGTGCCATGCGCGATCAATTCACAATCAATAATCCCGATTAAAGATTAAAATGCAATTTATCAAACTTAGTTTGCAATAGCGGGCGGGTTGCCCGTTCTCTGGGCCATATACAGAATCAGTACAACGTACGATCAAAGTTTGTCCTTGGCATAGTCGAACCTATCACGGGCACAAATCTTTTTCATATCAAATTTTTATCTACTCGATTCCATCGGGATTTTTCGACTTGATTCGATGTCAATGCACATATAACAGATATATCTGGGCGGAACGTTGGAAGAAAAAGTTTATTAATTGCACACGACAACTGTCGTTCGAATTGCAATCAAATTGAGGTCGAATTTTATTTGATCGAATGTGAACGCAGCATGCGTTGAGTTATTCATCGCTGTGTGTTTGTGTGTGCATGATGTTGGACGTCGTCATTTTAGAATTATGACAAAGACATTTATTTGCTGCGAGTGAGGCATTGTGCCCAGCGCCCCAGCGGTAATGGGGTTACTTAGAGCTTGTCACTGGTCGGGTCGTTAATAGGAACCACCTTCACATTTGTCCCCCTCGATCGGCACTGTCGTCTGAAGCCGTATGTATTGTCTGTTCCGTTTAGCGGATGTCTTTTGATCGGGCGTATTTGTTAAACAAGTTGGAGGTAACAACTTCCCATTCTCGTTGCTTTCAGTGGCAGTCCTATAAATAGATAGTGACTTAAGCTGACAGACGGGAAAGTTTTGTAAATGCGTAGATCTTGGAATAATTTTTACCGGCAATTATCGGCTTTAAAAGAATGACAGCCCCTACATAAATCTACCAAATAAACTGACGTTTTCGTATTGAAATCGGAAAGTTTTGCAAGCTGTTTTCGTACTTCTTAGTATAGTTTGGTAGTTATTCTTCACTCTTTCAAATCGGATAATTTATGAATTTTACTGAGCAAGTCTTGCTTACGCGGGCTTAAGCTAGTGTCATAAAAAGGAGGCTTATACATTTAAGTTCAATCATGTGCTTGATCCTAATATCCTCATACGCGACAGGCAATTTAACTGGGATTGCACATTGACTTAAGTTGGATTACGGCCCTGCACTTTAAATGCGATTATTCCTTAAGTCAGGTAGCAGAAGTAAAGGCAAAGGACCTATAAAATCCGTCACGTTGCACACAATTTTCTTGCAGAATTGTTACACTGACAGAATGTTTTGTGATTGAACTGTCATTAGTGTTTTGAAAATGTTTTTGAATGCCCTTTACCTCAATTTTATAAAGACTCTCTACAAATTCAACGGACAGAAATGTATAAGGTATCCGGAATTTATGAGTTGCTTATTCCTTCCATAAGCTGGCGGGAGTTCTATCGATCCATCTATCAGTTATAATGGTCATGACGGATTTTATTAGTCGGGCCCTTAAACCTTTAACGTGCGTGAAGTGTGGTTGCCTTGCTCTACACCAGATTTGATTTATGTCACCTCAAATAAAAGCGAAGCACATTTTTTTTTAATTTTAAGTGCTACCAATTTTTGTTTTGGTTTTTTTTTAAGTTGTTTCAATTTTTATCGATTACTTGCTCTGGTGCGTGAAGTTGATAAAAAATTTCCGTCATTCTTTGTCTCGTACACATCACTTGTCAAACTTCAAAATTCGATGCTGCCAAATCCATCAGATTCGAATTTATAAATTTGTAGATCGTGCACGATACGTATTCGTATTTACGAATGAATACAACTTTGTTACTAAAATCTGACAGCCGAAATGATTAGAATGTCAAAATTTCCAAATATTCGCTGGGTCGCAGTTCGCATTTCGCTCACTGGTGGACAAATTGGTCGCCACCATTGAAATGATTGAAATTCATTTTCACAATGACACAAAAAGAATATGAATGTTTAACTGTCAATCAAAGAAACAAAGTCATAACGACAGCGGGAAGCTTGGACTTCTGGTACCTAACTGCTGACATAAATAGGTAAATCCTGTAACCATCAATAAGACGAAATGCGCCAAAAAATTACAAACGTCACGACCTTAAACATTTCATTTATAAAAACTGACTGTCATCGCTATGGTACAACGAAATCGCAAAAAAAAAAGTTGCCGGTGATCATTAGGTCAGTATATTTCGCGGTTATCGTTGTGCTTGTCGTTTGGCAAAATTGTTTTCATGGCCATCTTTCGACAAGGACACCTACTGCCAGAAATGTTCATAATTTGACCACTTAACTGCATCTAACCTCAATCATTTGTCTTAAATAAATCCTCCGCTCCATCTGCCGATCTGCGAAAAAATACCCATCAGCTATTATTTATCATTTGTTGCGCAGCTTATTAAGCATAACTTTGTAAACAGCAATGACAGGTCAACACTTTGTTGTACACTTAAGCATCGATGGCGTTCTCAGCAGGAGTAAACAATACTTTTTCTTTTCTTTAGGAAAATAATACACCACAACAAGACTCACTGTCAGGCACAGGGTACAGCATTCCCATACACATTCCAATGTCAAATTATTGGCGAAACAAAACAAAAGTAACAAAACTACGGTGCCGGATAATTGCCATCAAAAGAGGTAGCTAACTTGGCTATTTGAAAATAAATTATGTTCGATTAGACAATTTAATTGACACGAATGTGGTGCCGAGATTTATTATTGCCTTTAAAGATGATGATTATTGTTATTGACCGATGTTGGGGGCGCATGACCGTCAGCAATTTTTAGTTATTGTACCATCAGCACACCGTTTAACCTATTTTGTTGTAAGGTCGTATACAGAGAGTGTCAGATGCGGAAAATCGCTGTTTTCTGCTACGTCACAAAAGAGAGATCATTTGACACTTGTCTTTGTTGATGGCGCGATTTCTAACTGCGGAATTGAATTTGCACGGAAAGACGTAGCGACTTCTGTGAATTGAGGACAAAAATCAGTGAAACTGATTGGTTTGGCTGTCATTTTAAAGGTTTTCGTTTATTTGACGTTTAAAAACAAATAAGCATTTAAATTTCTCAGAGTAACCAAACGTTGTTTTGACATTTCCCCGAAGATCTCAATGCTGGACACATTCAAAAGACTCTTCGACTGGATTCATCTGGACTTAACTTTCCCTGAAGAAAGAAGCTGGATAGGGCTTAAAAGTGAGTCCAATCAAGCTACGTCAGGCGGACAATCGAAATGTCAACTAAGTACGGACTCGGGGAACACGTGACTGGATTTTTCGCTTACCCTTGTAAATCGTCAATTGGGAAATAAATTCCCTTGATCGATCCAGGCCAATAAGAACTTAGGCGCATAACGTCAGCCAGCTGTCAAAATGAGGTCAAACATAGTAAACTAGAGTTTTGATCGTCGCCATTGGCCGCATTCAAGAATCTAGTTGTCTTAAGTCGACTAAACTGGTCTGGATGAGATGTAACCTGAACGCAAAAACTAGATTGGTCGGGGACGTCACTTTTTCTGCGTCAGGTACATATAAGAACTGTCAACTTAGTACTCAGTCACGAATTTCTTGACTAGAATCGTCGGCTACCCCTCCATAAACGTTAACTGAAGCAGCTGCTCTCATAACCGATTTCGATCAATCAAAACCGAGATTCACTTAGTGAGAGAGCTGTAAGACTTACTAAACTAGATACTTGAACGTCCCCATTGCCTCTTATTTAGAACTGCGACGAATTATTACAAGCGCATAGGGAGAACTTTCATGATTTTAATTTCCAAAAAGCGATCCCTTTCCAATTCAGAAGTGACACATTCACAAACGTCAGAATGGGACCTTTTAATTTAATTTAATTTAATAATAAAATGTCATCTAGCAGAAATGATTATCGCAAATTGGTAGCTGTCAACAAGATTGACATTAATTTGACATGTTGCTAGTTTTGTAGCAGTGAAACACGGGCGTTATCCCACTTCAACTCCCATCTGAACATAAAGAATAGAGTCCAAAGTAAACACTGTCACAAGCTTAAACGTCTTTCCCGAATCTGACAGTGACAGCGATCATCATAATAATTACTTTTATTACGTAGGCCGTTCAAGTTCAATAGAAATCCCTTCAGTACACCCTGCAGTTGACAAAATTATACAATTCTGCTTGACGTGCACATTTGCATGTCCATTTCTAAACACATTCCCTGTGGATCGCCCTTTCAAAGTACCACAAATGGAGAACGGGAAATCCAACATTCCAGAACGCATTCCCAGCATATCGCGAAATTAAATATGTAGCACCGCAACACGTTCGCTGTCAATTTAACAAGTAAGTTCGATTAACAAGGTCCTCGTTGCCGAAGCCACCCGTAAAGTATTGAAAAGCAAAAATGTTTGGCGCGCACACTCACAAGCCAAGATCAGTCTGTACTCGGACCTTAGAAAGAGAATTACATTTAATAACACACAGCTCTCGAAAAGAAATCGGTTAACTACAAGCGCCTTATGGCCAAATCAAATCAACAACTGGTCCCGGTCTCAGACGCAGTCATCATCAGTGTCGTACAGTCGTCGTCGTCGTCTGTGTCCGTGCTGGCTCTATAACAACTGTCTACTCTAGGCGAGTCGCACATAAATAACCCAACGTAATTGGTCGTTGTAATCGTCGTCGTCGTCGTCGTCGTCGTGGTCGAAAAGGAACACGCATGTTGTTTTCAGACAAATCTCTTCGCTGTCATGGTTCATGTTGCACCACGGATGTACTACTCGTACTCGTATGTGCTGTGCAGTGTTCCCCTTGGGCGGCCAAATTGGGTGATCGGTGTCATTTCGTCGCCGCTGTTCGAACAACATTCTATTTGAGGGAGAGACGCATTCCTATTAGGCAAGCGATGCCCCGGTGCGAGACACGTTCAGCCTAATAGCTTGGTCATTTGTGCGAACCGCGATCCTGATTTCTTGTCAACTTTCACTCTCTTTATTTCACCTCTGGCATCGCGTGTACCTCGCATTAGATGTGTCAGGGGAATGTCAAAACATTTAGCCGATCGAATGAGATCAATGTGGCGCCGCTTCGATCGGTGGGAAATCGCATCTATACCTGGGTGATGGCTACTCAGACGTATCGGTGTCAACTTTATTGATCTGATGACGAAAAGCCATTCCATTGGCTGATTATTTGAATGCGGTACATTACTGATTCTGTTCGTCTGACAGTTTGAATGCGTTCATTTGTGCGTTATGTGCGTTGCATAAGCCGGCTTAACTTAATCCGGTTGCATCGCCTTTTTAAGTGCATCCAATTGCGTAAGGTCTGCGTGGTGTCAGAATTGGTTACGATTATGATGGATGGACCAGTTAACCTTTAGAAGAGACTGCGCTTGAGTTTGGGATTTTTTATCGCCCCTCAAGCGTTGCAAAAGTGTCTGCAAACTTCGACGGGCTTATTAATTTGCGTATGCCTCGTGGCAAACTATTTCGCAGCAGCTCCCTCAATTAGCGCACTCAAATTACAGTCAATTAGGCAAGTGATAAGTGGTCAATAGTTATTGCAATGTGTCTGTACAAAGTTGCTCTCCATTCGAAAACCGCAACATGAAAAATCGCACATCGTCTACACGCCCGATGGGAAATCCAACACTCTCGGCGCTAGCACGAAATGCGGTGCGAAATTTAGACGCCAGTGGGAAATTGTGTGACAGCCATAAATTGATTATGCAACGCGTCATCTGTTTAGAACTGGATGAGATGTTTAACGGTTTTTTGTTTCTCTTTCAGATTCTTCGGTCGCACGTAATGGTGCGTGTCGGAGGTGGCTGGGATACGCTGGCGCACTATCTGGACAAGCACGATCCGTGCCGTTGCAAGGCACAGCATAGGTCATCGGTGGCAGCTCGCTTGATACCCCGAACTAGTGCTGGGACCAATGGCATCGAATTGCACAAGGCGCAGGTGATATTCGAGAGGTGAGTTCAAGGGACCAAAATGTGGTCACAAAATTTTATTATTTTCTTTAGAGACTTTCAATCCCGTATTCTGCAATCTCACGATTTGTACCTACTGCTGGGCTGTCTTAAAACTCCTGGAAGCAGAAGCAGTAAATTTGAGACCACTCCTATCGGAAGTAATGTTTCCCCCGGAATGTTTCCCATTCAACAATCTGAACATTTGCCATTGGAATTTATTTAAAATACCCCTAGAGCCCATTAAGGTGGCGCTACAGTCCGGGGTGGACGTGGTCCTCAATCCCAAAGCCCCTAGAGCCCACATGTTAATTATATTTCGCATAATCTTCTTCTGTGAGTTCGCACAATCTTCCCCCGTATCGTATCCATAATGTTTCGCGGAAAATTCGCAAAATCTTTGCCTATATCTTCGCATATTCTTCTTCCACGATGACGGTGGATTTTGCAGCCTATTTTCCATATCCTTTCGCAGAAAAATCCACGAAATCTTCCTCTTGACCTTCGCATAATCCTCTTCCACGAGGGCTTTAACTAATCCAAGCCGATATTCCATGTCGTGTCTCGCAATGTTTCCAAAATCTTCCTCTGGACCTTCGCATATTCTTCTTCCACGAGGGCCACGCCTTATCCAAGCCTATTTTACATATCCTTTCCTTCGCATATTCCTCTTCCACAAGGGGTTTAATAAATCCATGTCATTTCGCAAGGAGTTTACAAAATCTTCCTCTAGATTTACGAAATCTTCCTCTTGACCTTCGCGTATTCTTCTTCCACTAGAGCTTTGTCCAATCCCACTGATTTATTGTCCACTTGCATTCGCCGCGGGATTCACCATTCCGCTTGAACAAATTCGCTGGCGAACAAAATCTTCTTCGGAGAACTCGAAGCGAACGAAAGGCGAATATAATTCCATTAATGAAACTCTGTGCATTAAGGAAGAGCCTCCTCTGTGCGGTCTGTCTGCCAGTGTACTCTGACGTATACGCAACATAAATCTACACTCACTGCAACCGATAAAATGGCACCTAGAATCTACCCCGCTGAGTCCCATTCTGCATCACCTGGTTCCCTTAGATGCGTGACTATTTTATTTAGCTGCACATACTTCCTTGTAAACAGCAACAACAGCACCAAACACGTAGACATCGCAGTTTCTACGTGACAATTACTGTCTACCAGCCAGCCCAAGCCCGAGTGGAGGGTTTTCCTCCTGCATTCTAAGCAAAGCTATTCCTTCGTCATTAGCATTTGTCGTCTCATAGGAATATACACAACTTGTCACATTCGGTTTCATATAACTCAATCGGAATTGTTAATTCAATTGCGTCCCGTCTGAGCCTCACCTCTTCACCACCGATCGGTCAAATGGTGCTGTAAATATAAGTTATGACCTAATGTTTGTGTGTGGAGGCATTTATCAATCAAACCACGGCCATAAATCAAATAATCATTAACAAATCGACAAGAGATCGTTTTATTCAGTTTTAAAGAACAAACACAAGTACAAAGTTGAATTGAACGCCCAAAAGACGACGCGTACGGCGAAAATGGCGGCGGCAAAGTGACAGCCCAGAGTGTTTATCTAAGATTAGCATTTCTGTAATTTGCTTATTTGATTAGGTCGCCCGTGTGCTTGGCTGTGGAGGAGAGGCTCTCGTGTGTGCAAGTCCTGCTTTGGACCGGTTTAACCTCTTTCCAAATAAGCAGCCCAAGACACAAAGGAACGTTCTCTCTGCTTAGCATAACATATTGAAAGCGATTGCACAGACACAATTAATTACGTCTAATTATATGCGAAGAAGTCTGACACGATCGAAAGCTGCAGCAGTGATCGCAAAGCAATTTGTTTGTCAGGTTGGAGGACATGCGTCAGAGACTGATCTGCGCACGACCGACCCGGTGTTGGGTAACTAATATTGGTAGCACACTTTTGACAAATGGCCAGACCGCGATGCGATGGTTAAGCTGTGCTTTAGTGGCGGTTTGCTAATTATCATCGCTTTTGGTGTGTTGATTTATTTGACTTGGATAGCCTGTGATCAAGTCAATATTATTGTTGGTCCGATTTGCATAATGTGTAATTATCCGCACACGTATTGTGCAATAGGTTTCTGCAAGAGAGTGACGCTGAAGGTTACTCTGTCGTACAGATCGGATTTCAGCTCGCACAGCATGAGCTCGTCAGTCACTCGTGCGGTTAACTTCTGGCGATTGGCGCTTGGCGTCTTGCAGCGCTAAATGCGAATTTAATCGAGTCGTTTGCCATTAATAATAATTGGGTTTATGATTGTGCTTCTGAGCGGGACGGGTCATTAGCCAGCAAGAGAGTTGCTATTGAGTTGCACGCCATCCAAAGACGGTGAAGGAACACTGAAAGACTGATGAATATCCGGGATTGTAGTGGTAACCATTAGAAGTCTCCGCTTTGTTACAGAAATGTAGGTCCGCTTTGTTTACGCGAACAAAGATGTCAACTCTCATGCTTGGATCTGCAAGCAGAGCGAAAATGCCACGAACTTCGAGTTCGCTTTCATAACCTCAATCAAACTTTATCTGACATTCACATGGGCGCAGACGCTTTACAACACTTCAGATGTTTGAAAGTGATTCGTTTTCCTAGAAGGAGATCGTTAAAAACGCGTTGAACGCGAAAGTTATAAATTTGACCATCACACTAACAATTTTAGCAATATCAGCAATTTCGTGTACTTTTCGCTCTGTTGGAAGCCATTTTGTTTCATAAAAAACAAAATTTCGTGGACCATCGGTAGAAAATTATCAACAGTCCGATTTCTCCCATGGTTCGTATTAAGCAAACAAAATGGCCGCCCAAAACGAGTGTCAAACATTTCCTCTGTTGCATCAACTTTAACTTAATGTCAAATTAACTCTTCGGGCGACTCTGGGCCTCATCTATCGTGCCTATTCAGTCACCTCAATTCCACTCGATGCATGTCTAGATACAGTTAGCTCCGCACGCAATGTTGATTACCTTTGACGGATGAATGGCTATCTCTTTAATCTGCTACACTTTTTGTCGATCTACTACAATTGTCTTAAGATCTACTTAATTTGTCTGTACCAGAATTCGCATTTAATGTCGTAACCAATTTGGAGCGTTCGACTGAACATAAGTGAATCTTTGTCCATTTTTTGACACTTGATTAAGCCCACATAATCATATTTGGGTCGGTTGTTAACGCTTGAACTCGTCCACAGAATATATTGACTTAAGCCAGCGCAATCCTATCGCGATTCTACTTTTAATCTGACAGAATTTGTGTCTCTTTTAACCTAGTTGACATATGGGTCGGCATTCTGTAAGGCGAAACGTTCAAACGTTTTCGTGTGACCGAACGACTTACTTCTGCAACTTAGAGCAAATCACTCATGCGCGCCAAAACGTTTTCGCCTTACAGAATCTGACCCCAGACTTGCTAAACGATCTCGAGTTTGCCAAAATCACTTAAAACTGAGCGAGCAATGCTGCCAACCTTCGAAAGTCATTTGTTTTCTTTTCAAATATTCAGCTGTCAGTGGCCTTCACTTTAAGCGAGCGAAATTGTTAATGGCTCGAGAGTTGGCTTCATTCATCTTGACTGTTGGCAACAAATGCAAGTGTACATCCGTATGTTGCCATTGCCCGTGATCAGTATTGACGCAAATGTCGGCTGTCCACTCATCTGTAACTAATTCCACTGAAGCTCACACCCTACCGCAGTCAATCGAGTCTCTGAGCATTTGTTTGACACACATCGCCCGTGACACACATTTAAGTGCTGTCCGCTGTCAGCATCTCACTGAGACGGCTTTATTAGTCGTCGGCACAGGAAGCCGATTTATTTATTCCGACTTGACACAAAATGAAACCCAATACTTGATTCTCCCCGTTTGTCCTTTCAGATCACCGCCTTCGGCCAGAAAGGTAATATCGGCCTTCAACGCTTCGGGAAATATTTCACCTTCTGCGAACGGTGTGAGCACGTTGTCACCCAGTGCCGCTGGGAAAACTCGCAGCCGTAGTCCAACACCACAGCGCAAGTATCTGAATCAACTGAATAACACGACCCACGCTGATAATGGCAGTGTAAGTTCCTTTTTCCATGCGGGAGAGCAGTTTTTCAATTTCCTTTTGTAATTGCAGGAAAAGCTTCATCCAGCGTCGCAAATTGCCACGCCCAACCTGGCCCGGCGGTCAATGTCTCCGAGCCCAAGGCGGCTGATTGACATGAGAAAGAAGCAGACGTCCTTGGACTCGTCGAACGGGCCAAAGTCCCTGCCCGCAAATATAGTGGAGGTCTCCAGTAACCATGTGCAATTCGATAGCCTGAATTTGTCGCAAACCGAGGGCATAAGCCCACCCAACAGCAACGGAACCCTCAGCAACGAAACCTCTAGCAGCACCAAATTCGAAAATATCAGCGATAACGGCAGCGAAATCAGTGACGAGGGCTACCGCAGCTTGGGCGTGATCCAATCAAACGCCCAGAAACGTGAATCTCTTCACAGTCAAACGTCGATCGATGACGCTGAAAATACCGGTGAGTACACATTTGCGAGATAGTTTTCTGGACATCACTAACGGGGGGTTTATACATTGCAGCGCGTCAAGACCAGACATCAAGTGACTCACAGCTGTCTCCGGTGGACGATCGTTCGCAAGCAACCAAAACGCCAGAGATTCTGGAAATTGACGGCACTATTGATCCACACGCATCGCTGTCGGGACAACTCGACTCTATTGTAACAATCACGCCTCCGGCAGAGGAGGAGGTCAACAAATTTGAGCAGTCAGGCGTGTTCATCACCGAAGACGAGATCACTGTTAATATCGCCAGTGCAACCGGTTTGCGAAAGACGGGATTCTCAACAAAAATCTACGGCGAGGAAGAGCCGAAGTCTCTTCCGCCTGTGAAGAGCAAAATTCCCCGCTCGCCGGTTCCCCAAAGAAGACGCAGTTTGGACAACAGCAGTTGCCACAGCAGCATGGCAGATGTTCGTCAGCCGACGGATGTAGCATCTCGAACGGGCTTGCCAGTATTCAATAGAAAGAAGCCCGTCTACAGGTCAGTTCGAAAGCCCAGTGAGCTGGCCAACGAGGCACGGAAGACTCCAGGAAAAGACGTCACCAACACTTGGAGCGGCAGAGTGCCGCCCACCGGCAAGAAACGCCCCACCCTAACTGCTGACACATTCAGTCCCAGTTCGCCGTTCGATCGAAACTCGAAGACTCGTTCGTCTCAGATTCTCTACGACAGCAATGGACGCAGAGTCAAGGGCGGCACATCGCTCACAACGTCACCCGTTAAAAATCACGCCTCTTCACCGCTGGCCCAGCAGCTTTTGGAAGCCGCCAGCAGTGCGAAGAACGACGCACAAATTCTCGAAAAAATGAAGGTCCTCCTATCCAGATATTCCACAAGCAACATGGGACCCATTAAACCAGCGAACCTCAAGAAACCCGTTTACGACGACTTCACCACAGCCTGGGTGAACAGCAACGGGCACTTGGAGCGTTCCAGTAGCTGCTCGCCACCCACCAAGGGGCCCTCTAAGCGAAGTTCAGCCGCTTCCTCAAACGAGAGCACCCACAGTCGAGACCTGTCGGTGGTTGTGTCGCCCAGGCGAGACCGCGGCTTGTCCCGAATTCCAATGCCCACAAGGCAAAACACTGACCTTTACTGAGACACACTGAGAAGCAAGGCAAACGCTTTTTTACATAAACCTAGCGGTTAAGGGTTCTAGTGCGAAGTGCGCTCGCATTCGCCAACTGAGCCAACAAATGTAGTAGAATATATTTTGTAGTACATAGTTTTTATACTAAAAAAAAACACAAGAGTAGAAAAGACAAAAGCAGTAAATAACCGACATAGAAAGACCTTTTTCTATTTGAAACCAAAAATATTTGAAATAGAATAGACTTGTCCGGCCAAATTTTGTTGGCCATATTTCACAAAATTCTACAACAGATCCAATACACAAACCCGACAAAATAATACAAAAACACGTTAGTTTCAGAACAAACATGACACAAAGAATGACAGCTGACAGGTTAGATTAATTTCCATTGTCAAATTATAAGTTAGGTTAGGACGATATAGCAGTTGGAATGCAAACGTGTACTCGTAGCTTTGGTAGATTGCTCTTGATTGTACTTTTATACAGTAATTTCAATTATATCACATTTTTTAGCTCAATAATCTTCCTAGAAAAAAAAACACTTGCGCGAGACATGTTCTCTGGAGTAAACTGCTGATTCAAAGAGTGAAAGAAATCGATTTAGTGTTGTTTGTTTATCCGATTGGTGCTGTAAAATCTGAGTTAGGCAATTTATAATTATAACCACCCCTATAAGTAGACTAGTTTTCACTAATATAACCGCAATCTCCGACTATAACCATGTAATCTTTAAACTCCTCTCCGTGCAACAGGCGAAACAAAGGTCACACAGTTCATAGCATACTTCAACAGAATTAATTATGACCAGTACATTTTATTTTCTATTTTTTACATACTTTTTATTTTCTAGGTTAAACAATGACATAACAAACAATATAACTCTTTATAGTTTCGTTTTTATTACGTATTATTAAGTGTAGCGTTTAGCCAACGAGTTGACAGTTGTATGTTTAAAGAAATTATTTTACGTAATCTAGGTATGAATATAATGAAATTATAACAAAAGAACCGAAACCAATAAGTTCCCAAATATCACAATAAAATTGTTAATAATTCTTATTATTTTTGTTTAATGATGTTTACGTAATGTTTTCTTCGTTTTTTTTTTATTTGTTTCTTTTATTTTATTACATTTCGGTAAAGAGCAAAACATATATAAAAATGTATTCAAAATACATATAAAAACAAAACACTTATTAAAAATTTAAATAATAATTATTATGCGACACATATTACAGAAAAACACACAAAAATAAAATAAAAAACAATCAAAAACCTACAAATCGCTGTTTTATTACACCAAACAGTGTAAGAGAACGCGAAAAATGTCTTCTCCATGACAGTTGCTTTACATTTTTAACCAAGGAAAACTGAATTGGCTTTTGATGTATCATTTCACTAGGCTCTGAACTGAGCTCGAACATTATGAGCGTGCTCAGATCGTTCTCATGCATTTATGAAACACGCTTGGCACATGTCTGTCATTTGGTTAACCTTCAGTTTCATAACAACAAGGTTCGTCCGCCATTTCAACTATTTTGCAACCTGTTTTTTTTTTGTTGTTGTCAAATGTGACTGAAATGTGTAGTCAGCTTTTTACTCAGTCCGCTCATTCAATTTATGTCTGAGCTCATAGAGCGCGCTCTGAGCATTCGCTGAACGAAAAAAGAAACACAAATTCTGAGCTCTGATGTGTCTGAGCTAAAAAAGCAACACGAACTTTTTGTATAACAGTTCAGGTTCTGCTCTGAACTAAAAAATAAAAGCGCATTATCTTGCGATTTGTTCTGTGTTCTGTGTGCGCGCACTACAAATAAAACATTTGTGCTATAATTGCTAGACACCCAGAAACACAATCGTTGATATTCTAGTACAATTTCTTCGTCTCGAGTCAAATCATTTTCGTGGACTGGCACCACTTGGAACGACTGGAAAAAAGTACTTTTTCACTGGGGAAAACAAATTTGCCGATTACTACTATTGGAAGCGCAAATGTCTAAACTTCCAACTGTCAACTTGACAGAACGAATTTCCGAAAGGTTTGGACGAAGAATTAAACACTTTTTCATTTCTTTAGCGAAATTTATTTAAATATCCAATTTTAAGGTAACAAATTATAATGGCAAGTGCAGCGCGAAGGGATATCTCGCCGTTCCTTCAAAGGATTCGTGCGTTTCTTCTCGGCGTAAGTGGAATTGTGGACCTTTTTTGCTTCTGTTTTCGTTATGTAAGTGTAATTTTTCTTCGCATAGAGGGAACACACCGTGGCTCTGCGCTTCGAAGATGGTCTAGCAGACCGTACACAGCCACCACCAGATGTACCCGGAGGACCAGCTCATCTCTTATCAGCTAATTACTACTGCAACCGCGATCCAAGGCGTGAAGTGGCCCCACCAATTGATTTGGTTAAGCAGCAGCTGATTGCTGGCGAATCTGGATCCAAGTTGACCAAGTTGCCCACACCTGGAAGAACATATAATTGGGATTAGAAAGAGGAATACATAAATTTGTGATTAATTGCTGAGAGTGCATGTAATAAAATGTGTTTTTAGCTAAAAGCGAAAAGTTCTTCAAGAGTATGTATATCGCTGGCAAGAATTGTAGGTTCTCTTGTTTTCCTATGCAAAGTTGCAAGGGGGTGACAACTAGAAGATCGCTAATCCGTTTTTATGGGGAAATTAACAAATTGTCTGATTGAAGGACTGAGAAGTGAGCTTGCAAAGGATGTTCTTCGATCCGAACCATTTCTTCCTTCATTTGAGTGCCCTACTAAACAGAAGAGCTCTGCAACTATCAGTACAATTCACAAAATAATTTTGACTACAGGACAAGCAGAAGTCGCTTCTTGGAGACACATTTCCAGAGGACTACAACTTAAGTGCAGAACACCTACCTGCAACTTCGCGGGCCGCTGTTGAAGCCGTAAATTAATGTTTGCTGTTTGACAGCTGGTATAGGTACAAATAAACCTTTTGAAGTGTAACTTTGTACGACTGCTAGGCAGTAATTCCGGTAAAACATAAAAGGCAGGAGGAAATTGAAGAGAGTAGCTTACGTGGTGCTCGACCAGAAGGCTACAAAGTGAGTGGCGCGTTGGGCAGTAACTTCGAACTCCGATAAATCGAAAAAGCGTCAGGAAATGACAGTGGGTTGCTTGACATGAAGCACAAACTCGTGTGGAATGGAGCTATTTGGTTGTAAAGAGGGTGGCGAAGATGAGTGTTTTAAAATACTTCATAAGGTTTCATTTCTAGGTTGGTTGTGTTTTTTTAGCGGCACAAACAAATACAGTGGAACCCGGATAATATCTCATCCTTCGAACTAAATATTGTATGGAAAATTTCACCATTGCGAGTTCGAAAAATTTAGCCTGGACACTACAAATGATTATTGGTATCGCGGATTATTTTCCTGTCCGATGACATTATGCAGTTTAAACACTTTTTGGTGCACACAATAAAATAAGCGGAATGACGGAATATTACGGAGGAACTAAATTTTGTTGACACCATCCGTCAAGTTGGGAGTCCCAGTCGATCCTTAAATTTAGAAAGTTGAGAACGTCGACGAAAAAATCCCGCAAAAGTTCACATGGAAAAGAGCTAGTGCGAATGTACATAAAGGGGGACTATGCAAATACCCACGGGGGTGAATTGTGCGAGTTTTCTGAAGAAGAAAGTGTGAAATTTGCGTGACAAATTTTATTTATAATTAAAAACTGGTCCATTGTCACACACATGAATCTCTGCTCTGTCACAATAAAACTAGCTACATAAAAATCTTCTAAAATCTACTACAATAAATCGACTCGCCGGCAAGTTCATCCGCGAATCCCGGCTATACCTACATATTTTGTGTAAAATGGTTGACTTTGCAGTGAATGTGGATATGAGAATCCCCTGCGATTCGCCACAACTTACACGAAAGAACAAAATGCAAACAGAGAGTTTATGTAAATTGGGACACGATATGCAAATTTACGGGAGTTATTCTGGTGGTAAAGAGGAAAATCCGTCGCTGATTTATGCGTTTTCTGTTGAAACTAACCAACTGAGTAAAATGCATGAAACTTCTATAGAAATAGAATAATTTTTCTTATTGAAGATGTTTTACCATCAAAAGCATCCAATTTTATCATCAATGCCAGCGAGCACATCGAAAGCGCAATTAAAAGAAGTGTGTATCTATACTCGTGGCAAGGACTGTTGTATTTCATGTAAAAAGTAATTACATCGATTGCAAAGCCATAGAACTAAGTTCAACCTGTCCAACCTGTTCTAAATAAAAGTTCACTAGATGCCTACAGAAATTAGTCACTCTTTTGTGTAATAGTTATCGAGCTTTGAACCTTCCATTAATTTTATTTCGAAGATCTTAGATACCACATTTTGAACATCGGACTCATTTAGTCGATGAATGAATGATTTTGTTCTGATTCAGGGAAGCTTAACATTTGTCTCTCAAATTGACAGATTATAGCCAGGTGCAGAAAGTGCACAATCATGCCGGTTATTTATTGTAGATATGACTGCTAGATAATGAGCAGTACGTGATATTTACCTGATTTAGGAAGCTTCAATTATTTCGTGAAGTGGCGAGCAGGTCTCAGTTTAAATTTATATTTGACGGAACTGGTCATAATTCGTTAATTAGCTTTGCGTTTAATAGTGTCAAGTGTTTGCAGGGTTAACCTGATTGCATCTTCCTCGCAGTGCAACAAATATAGAATAGAACAATTATCCAAGTCAGTAGCCGTTTTTGATTACAATTTTTATTCAATTTCCAATTTGATTGGTTGCGAATGCATTATTGCATATTGTGAACTGATAAGACTTTGATGTGATAACGCGCATTCCGAAAGATTATTCACAAAGCACAACGACGACGACTTAGAACGATAACGCGCAAATTGAATCCAATAGAATCTGCAGAATTTAAACATCTGGGCTCTGTTTCAATTTCTGAATAAGTGCGCAGCAACACAGCTTGAAAGAGGCGTGCTTTCTGCAAGTGAAGTGAATGTGATAATTAATTACCTGCTAACTATTGATTTAATTTAAATTTGATCTTGACTTCACAAGTCGAAACGAAGTCATTCGCTGATTCCTGTGGAACGATTTGCTTGGACTTTTCACACAGAACGTGATTTGTTGACCACCTTCAATTTTCTGGTTGTAGGTAAAAAATTTAAAAGCAAACAACTCGAAACAGTCTTCGAAAGAAGCAATTATTAAAGACCCAGCAAACCAGACAATTCGCACTTCGATCTCTTCGCTTTTCCATAGAGAAAGATCGCATTCGCGGGTGAGTTCATCTGCGAATCCCAGGCGATGATGTTGTATTGTGTGAAATGCATGCAAAGGTTATGCGAATTGAGAAAAAATATGCAAATTTCTGGGCCGGATTCTTTTGCAAGATAAAAGGTTTTGAAAACTGCGGCACGGGTTTATATTGTTGGAACGGACTCGCTTTATTTACATAATTGCTCCTTGTTTGCACATATATATATAGAAGTCAAATGCCTACGACTACTTATTGATAGAATGACGTTGAACACATTTATATTCAATTTTTCTATCAGGTACTCAACGTCAACTCGTTCTTTACAGTGACAGTAGCTTTTAAGTTCAGTTTTATTGCGGGCTTACACTTGTCACTTCTTGGCCTCGCTTTAATTTCAAAAACTTAAAGAGCAATATAATATGTTACATCGTAAAAATACAAGGGACACCAATAAAATATATTAAAGTTCGCGAAGCATTCGTGTAGGAGAACACATCGCGGGAACATATTGCAAAAGCCTGCAATGCGAAGTTCATGCATTGCAGTTAAACCTTAATTGCATTGGGAATGGAAATAAAAAATTGAAATGTACGAGTTAGCGGTAAAGAAGTGTGTCAGCGGAGACGTTCGGATAGGTACCTAGTTTGTGTAAAACGTCAAATAGATTTGTCTCGACTAGACAAACAAATATGCACAATTGACTTGTCAATAAGATGGCAACTTGACTTGTAAACTAGGGCAACGTTTCAATATTAGCTGACAGAACCTTAATTGTCTTTTAGTTACTTGGAGTACGTTGTTTTGATACCAATGCCATTGCCACGCTATGGCGTCCATGTTTTAGGGCAATCATAATATAATTACAATTGCATTATACTTATATTACAAAACAAAAGTTTCACAGAACTCAGCTCCGTAATGCTTCCCAGTTTTGACACTCATGGCGTTTTCCATTGGTTTCACTCGGGGATCCACTCATTCTGAAATCCAATGGAACAGCAAAACTGCTTCTGACAGAATCCACCAAAGTATTGGTGAAATGCCAAAAAATAATCTATGGCTGCTGTCAACTGACTTGTAATAAATACATAACATTGCACTTGTGTGAGTGCTTCTTGAGTGGATTCTGACTTGAAATCGAGAAGCGAAATTCTCTTCTCAGAATCACCAGAAGAGTATTTTTGTGCCAATGGAACAGCATTTTTTCGATTCCGGACTCTCCCGGACGCTTCTTTTTGTCGAATGGAAAACGACATTAAAGCAATTTTTGTTAGTCAAGTTATCAACCAGCTTTTGGAACAGCCACTGGATTAAATTCGAACCGTCATCTAAGTATTTAGTCCTGATTTTCTTTACTAGATTGGTCGGCTAACTCTCGGTCAATGTCAATGGAAAAATTGGTCATGTGATCGATTTAGGACCAACCAAAAGAACGACAAATGCTGCCAGACTGCTGTCAGACCTACTAAGCTAGAAATCCGAACGTCCCCAACATAAGTTTTTCGAAATTAGAGACTTTGTTCAACATTTTATTGAATATCAATTCATCTTGACTGACATCTCGATTCTTCTCTTACTTTTTCTCGATCTAGCAGAATTGTTTGCCCTTTTTTATTTGAGTTTGATGTCGTTTTCCATTGGGACCACTAAAAATCTTTTTCAGATCTCAGATTTATCGCGGTTCATGGAACGTGCAACGAAATTGATCTGCTTTTGTGAATGGATTAGTGCGTATTTGACAGCAAAATCAGCTGTTCAAATTGCATTCGCTTTTGCAAAAATCTGCTATAGATATCGACTTGAAATATGTTTCCCCTGTTGTAGACACAAATGGAGTAGTTTCGGTGAATCGTAGTTTCCAGATGATGAGGAAGACAATAAAGATGATAATTCCTCCAACATTATATCAATTGCTTTTTATGTATTTCTTTATTTTGCTTTTCACGAAACTTTGCGCATTTGTTTTCAAAGCAAACTTCTTGCAATGACGTGAAACAGCTGTGGGTATTTGTGGCAGTATGTGTAAATCTGAAAAATTATCGAGATCTGCAAAAAGTGCTCCGAATCGAAAAAAAGATTGATTTTTTTCCCCAATGGAACGCGAAAAGTGATTTAGATCAAAAAAAAGATTGATTTTTTGTCCCAATGGAAAACGACATGAGACACGCGCTGCTAGTTATCTAGCGGGCAATGGAACGCAGCCATTATCTTCGCTTAGTTTTCTGACATATTCGAGTGTTTGAAATAGAAATTCGACGCACACAAATATGGCTGTTTATAATGCTCTTGACATTCGTATAAACAATTGTACCAGATCATTTGTAAAAGTAAAAAAACAAATCAAGAACTTTTTGGGATACCGATTTGAACGGTGTGCTTTATTAAATACATATTCGGAATGCGTTTATCAATTTTAATGCAGTTTTAGCCGCGATTTATGGTTAAAAATGGTACTCAGGTACCCAATAGAGATAAGATCAGGTTAGGGTTTATGTTTTATTGAAGCAACAAATAATTGGACAAATATTTTGTTATTTGAAAGCAAAAATATTGAAAATAACTTTTTATTTCCAGATCAAAACACAATGCTCATAGAATTAGTGATACTTCTGATAACCGCCGTGCTTGCGTATGACTACCTCAGCAAGAAGAAACGCAATGACATTATTTCAGACATTTCTGGACCTAGGGCCCTGCCAGTGTTGGGAAATATTTTGATGTACATTGGAAAAACCCCAGAAGGTCAGTGTAAAGGAAATTGGTGTGGTCATCTGTCACAAATAACTACTTGCGACTTTACTGTTTTTCTGTACCAAACATACTGTCAAATGTTGTAGAAAAGGATTCGGTTTTAGTATAAAATGCTTTCTATTGACCTCTGGAAACCGAAACGTCAAATTAATGCCAAACTCTATTAAAAATTGACGTGTTGGCATTTTTTGTGCTGGGGGAACATTTAAGAATCTTGTTAACTTCAGTTGACTAGGTCGGTTTGGACTAGATGTACTTTGAACGCAAAAACTAGATTTTAGACTTTTCCTACGTCAGTCACAAATACGAACTGTCAACTTAGGACTCACGAAAATCCTTAACTTGATTTGTCGGCTATCACTCCGTAAACGTCAACTGAAAAAGCTGTGCATGTGACCGATTTAGGCCAATCAAAACAAAGACGCATCAAGTCAGCCAGCTGTCAGACTTACTCAACTAGATTCTTGAACATTCCCATACTTGATACAGAGTTTAACACTAATTTCACATGTCGGTAGTCATCTAGCGGTTAAGCGGAACGTAGCCATTGTTAGCACCTAAACTTTGACAGTAATCGTACTGTCTAATAGGACCCCCTTTATATTCTACATTTCAGATATTTTCGACTCAATACTTAACAATCGTAAAAAGTACGGATCGATGTACCGCGTATGGGTGTTCAATCGTCTGGCGATTTTTACAACAGATGCTAAGGACGTTGAAGTGATACTAAGTAGCAACCAGCACATAACAAAGAACTCGTTGTACAACATCCTTGTTGGCTGGTTGGGCACCGGGCTGCTAATCAGTACGGGCCCAAAGTGGCATTCGAGGCGAAAGGTGATAACGCCGGCATTCCACTTCAAGATCTTGGAACAGTTTGTTGAGATCTTTGACCGACAGAGCAACGACTTGGTTGAAATAATTAAGGCTAAAGCTGATGGGAGGACAGCTTTCGATATATATCCCTTCATTTGCCGAATGGCATTGGACATTATTGCTGGTATGTGACAAGTCGCTAGCTAGCTGTGGGCTTTTTTAAATGAATGCAATTTCAGAAACGTCAATGGGGACTAAAGTCAACGCGCAGAAGAATCCCAAGTTTGGCTACGTGCAAGCTGTCACAGAGTAGGCGTTTTTCACACCAGAGCGTGTAACTTATTTAAATTGTCTGTAATTGTTAGCATTACAGCGATTCTGTCGAAACGATTCATCAAGGGATGGCATAGATTGGATTTAGCATTCAAGCTGACTGCTCCTAAAGCTTACAGGAGGCAGCAGGCTGTTATACAGAACATGCACGATTTTACTGAGAACGTTATCCAGGAGCGAAGGAAGGCTTTGGAGAAGCAAATGGCCGACGGAGTCAGTGTAACGCCAGCGAGTAAGTTCGATAAACATCGCTTTTCACCCCTTCTGAACACTCTTTTTGTAGACAACGACGAAGTTGGCAGTAAAAAGAGAATGGCTCTGCTAGATGTGCTTCTTCAGGCCAATATAGACGGACAACCCCTTTCAAACAAGGACATCCGCGAAGAAGTCGATACGTTTATGTTTGAAGGGCACGACACCACCACCTCTGGCATATCATTCACTCTCTACCTTCTGGCGAAACACCCAGAGGTCCAGCAGAAGGCTTTCGAGGAAATTCGCGATGTGATCGGGGAGGACACAAGCCGACCAATCACCCTGCATGACCTAAACAATTTGAACTACCTCGATTGCGTTGTTAAGGAAGGTCTGCGAATGTACCCGCCTGTACCACTGATTGGACGGAGAATTGAAGATGACATTGTGCTTAGTAAGTAGAACTTTATATAAAGCTACGATTACACAATTGTCATGCCAAATTTTGACATGCCGACGTCATTGACAACACGTGCGAAATCGCCTGTCAAGCATCTGGACACTCGGGCTATCGCAACGCACTCGAGTGACCACCGAATGGCCGAATTTTGTAACGTCAGCATGTCAAAATTAGCCACGTAAAATGACACGTGTCATCGTAGCTTACTAGTTGCTTGTATTGTCATAGATCCACGATTCTTTTTTTTTATATAGATGGCAAAAAGATCCCCGCTGGGACTGATCTCACAATTGGAATCTATGTCATGCTGAGGGATCCGAAATATTTCCCCAACCCAGATGAGTTTCTTCCAGAGCGACATCTTGCGGAAAGTACTACGGGAAAGACAAATTTCTATGCAAACATTCCCTTTAGTGCCGGCCCGCGAAACTGCATAGGACAGAAGTTTGCAACTCTGGAAATGAAGAGCACAATTAGTAAGATGATTAGGAACTTTGAACTGCTGCCAATTGGACCGGAAATCAGACCAATGATGAATCTGGTCACGAGATCCGCGAATGGCGTTCATTTGGGACTGAAACCACGTGTGTACTAGAAGTGTTTGTAACTATGTATCTTTGTCTGTGAATAAAACCTGGTGAATTACAGGAAATATAATATATTTCAGCATAAGTTATGCTTTTCGAATGTAGAGGATAGAAAATGGCGTTTGTCGAAGATGTGAAAGTTTTCTCGTTGAAAGCGTTGACAGCATTCGCGCAGCAACCATCTTTATAATATTTTAAATGCGCCACTGAGAAACTCGTCAAAAAGAGACCAAAAAACCGCTAAAAAACGTGCGAAACAACCCGTTATAATGCCATTAAAAACGTTCCAATTCTGTCTGACAAATGTCAGTCAGTTCGTATGCTTTCGGAGCCGTTCATGGCAAAACCAAACCACACTAACGTCAGTTGCCTCTTTGACTAAAAAGTCTGCACAAAATTTA
This sequence comes from Cheilosia impressa, assembly GCA_948293265.1. NCBI lineage: Eukaryota > Metazoa > Arthropoda > Insecta > Diptera > Syrphidae > Cheilosia > Cheilosia impressa. The sequence continues at coordinate 1,911,723 of OX411882.1, forward strand.
ACTTAGCAAATAATTTTGCAAAATAAATTTCTCCATAACCAAATTTTGACAGATCAAGCGGACTCAAGAACTGGATGTAGAACAAGCAAGTAAAATAGAAACAAAGTCCTCAGCCGGTTACGTTTGTTTCTCCTCTGAACTTAAAACTGTCAAAATTAGGAGAACATTTAACAATGGGATGAAGAGAAACACTGGATGATTACAACGTCGGAATAGACCCTCGATTAGTCGGCTACTTCTCTGTCAAAACTGATTCGCCACGTGATTTGTTAAAGCCAACAGAAGAAAAGTTGTCAGACTACTGTCAGAATTAAAAAACTGAAAGTCCGAACGTCCCTACTCCCTAACATCTTGGCTTCTGTCAGAATTAATAGAACTTGGTGTACCTATGTTTTAAGCCAGTTTTGTCGGTTCCACGATTACTCTGAAACATCATTAATGACGCGCACTTATCAACATTAATACCCCGATGCTAAGTCAAAAGAAAGAGCTCTTAAGTTAAACTTTGAGCGATAGCTTCCTAAAATTTAGAAAACACAAAAGTAAGGCCAGGTAAGGACACACATTTCAGCCTTTACTCAATCAAATGTCAAACTACTACTCCATCATAAAAGTCTCAATAAAAAACCTGAATCTGAATCATCAATGTCGGTTGCAGTGACTCTGATTCAAGCGTGACATTTTTGTATCCCACATTCATAGACAAATGACGTTTGATCAGATGGTTTCAGCTCAAGTCAGCAAATTATCTTTCTGCCCAAATTGTTTCCTAGAAAAACAAGTTAAGCACCGACTTCGATTTGAATAAAAGAGGTAAACTAAAGAAATCAGAGTTTCTGTTAGGTACCTTGATAAACACTCAAATAAACGTCAGTTAAGGATCTTCCCTATTATTTATTGAACCTTTTTGCTGTTCTCGCACTCACCCAATCATAACTAAAATGTTAAGCAAACTTTATTTCACTGGGGCACATATATTAGTCGTCGAAAAAGTAGAATTTGCTATTCGAAAGTAATTGACGAGTAATTAAGAATATTTCCATAATCCCACCTTACCCGACCTATCCAATCAAAAGCTTACACTTCCAACATTTATTCTAATTGTATTGCATTGGCAATTCTAACTTTCAGTTGACTATCGGCTCCCTTCGATGAAAGTGTTTGTGTCAGTTGCTTTGAAATAAACAAAATCGGAAAATTATCTGCGAAACTACCACGACCAACCAATACCAAAACGTATTCAGTTGGCGCGAATCTAGTTCAGTTGATAAATCAATCTTGGGCTCCAATCGCCTCCATCATTCGGTCAAAGGTCTGCAACTGCATTTTTTACCAAGTGTCAATTTAATCGGCTAATTAAGGATTGTATAACCAGTTGTTGTTGCCCAGATAGTGCGACAGAAGCTGTTGGCTTAAACAACGTGTGTGTGCATGTGCATATTGTGCGGGAACTGTAAAAATAAAATACAAAAAGAGATTTATTTATAGAGCGGAAAGCTCTAAACAATTTTGTAAACAAATGAAACTTGAGTTCAGCAGCTGTTCGAAAGCTAGAACTCAACGCATTCAGGGATGGTATAAGTTCTTTCCGTTGCCCCGTGGTATTTTTTAAAAGGATTTGATAGAAATGGGAAGCGAATAGGCAATAGCAAGCAATAGGGTATTTCGTGACAACGACAGGTGTCAAATAAGTAAAGAATTAATTAAAGAAATTAAAAAAGGATATTTTGCAAATGAATTTGGTAAAAGCTGAGAAGTTAATGTAATGGGATTTGTGCGCTTCTTAACAGTATTTAAACAAAACACTTCTCTGGTCATTAGGTTTGTTTGACGTGGGCCCTTGTGCGCACTAGTGCGCACTGGGTTAACCCTTATGCGTCCGATATAGCACTGAACTCGCCCTAGTACTGAAAACCTGTGTTTGACATGGCTTTTAGGGCCTAGTTGTGCCCTGAACTGGTCCCAGTTAATTTGTGGGGGCAAGAATTTAGTGCTAAGTTTTGCTGTCATTTCGCTTGCTGTCATTCATTTTCAAACTCGTCATCTACATTGCGAACACTTTTATCAACTATTTGCATTATGGAAAACACAAATTCAGAATTTAGTTCACTCATTTTTAACAATAAACGGGAAAAAGTGTTACCAGAAGATAAATATTTGTCAATATCAACAGCTGACAGACTTCAGGGCAACATTTTGCGTTCGATATAGAAGTCAAATTTTCAGGGTTTTTGACAGGCGTGAAAATTAGCTGACACTTATCAGTACGCACAAGTGGGCACTAGTGCTAGCCACATCAAACAAACCTATTATAAACCGACTTTATTATCCTAAACATTTTTTTGACGTTTGAACCAAACAAAATGGCCCATCTATGAAATTATAGGCTTCGCGAAAAACTTTATTGTTGGTGCAAGAAAGCTATGCAAAATATGACATTGAGGCGGGAATATGATGTATACCTATTTAATACTTTTTAAAATATAGTACGGGTGTTTCCAATTGCTAAATGAGAGTACTGTCGATTCATACTTATTTCATGTAAATATTCGTAGAAAAGCAGACGTTCACGAATCTTGTTAAGTAAGTCTGACTGCTGGCTGACATGATATGTCTCAGTTTGGCTTGGCCTATATCGATCACATGAGCAGTTTTTCAAGTCGACGTCGGGTAGCCGACGAATATAGTCAAGGATTTTGTAACTGAGTACTAAATTGACAGTTCGAATATGTGGCTGAAATAGGAAAAGTGACGTTACCGACGAAGCTAGTGCAAGGTACATCTAGTCTAGGCGAATGTAATCGATTGAATGTGCCCAATAAACTAAAGAAAGCATAGGGTAATCTCGGACAACGTCAGTGTGAATGGGAAAATAAATGAGAGCTAAATTTAGCTTGTTAACAAAGACAGATTTTATTTGGCTGAAGAACGGATTTGTTTTAGAATATTTGTTGAAAAGATTTAAATATACGAAAAATTGATAAAGAAATCATTTAAAGATAACTTAACAAATGAGTTCATTTTCGGATGATTTTTTTGACATTTTGGTCATGTGTTAATAGGGTAGTTCCCGGCTGTAAGTCTGACAGTTCTCTGTTTAGATGTATCTCGGTTTTGATTGGGGGAAATCCGTCAAATGAGCAGTTGTTTCAGTTGACGTTTATGTTGGGTAGCCGACGAATCTAGAAATTCGTAACTTAGTACTAAGTTGACACTTCTCATATGTAGCTGACGCATAAAAAATGACGTTCCCGACCAATCTAGTTTTTGCGTTCAGGTTACATCTCATCCACATCAATCTAGTTGACTGAAGATAACAGATTCTTCAACATCAGTGTCGAGTAAGAAGAAGAAAAAAACAACAAGTGACAGGTAAAAAAATAAAACTTGTAAGCAATTAAAGCAGATTTTATGTGGCATGGGGCAGAGAGAGTTCTATGTCTTTAAGGCTTATTTACAAGCTTTCTTACTACTGATTTTCTTCCGAATGCCTGACGTTTTGGAAAGGTGGTTTTATAAAACAAAAAACTGTTTCAGTTCTTCCTGAGGATTAAATAACAAATTAAATCTAGACTAACCAAGCACCGCCGGCTTATTTTACATTCGAATTCTGTTTTCAAAAAGACAATAGGTTTATATTACTGAACACTCATCTCGGCAATGTAAAGTAAGTTAGACGGCTGCAGGTATGCAACCATGTGTGGTAAAGTGTTGTAGTCTGATTATTTTAATGTATGTCCTTAGGGCTAGTTCTAAAAGTGACTGAGGAAGGGGTCCATTAAAACAGCCCTTATATCGAGACCATCTACAAAGACTAGACAAACCTCTCGTAGCCAGCTTTCGCCTTTTGTCAACCCTACTTTTTTTAAAAGACTTACTTCCCAACCCAACGAAAGACCCCCATGTAGTCCTTGGAGGGCAGCAAAATATAGAGCCTCGTTAAAAAATATGAACAAACCCCGATAGAAGGGGGAACTTTCGAGCTCCTGCAGTAAAGTTCTTCAACAGTCCTCTATGTGCATTCTTCGAGCATTTCATTAGCTTCATGTCGTATCGATTGGCCATTACTGGTAATAAAAAGATTAGCAAAAAGATTCTAAAAATACTTATCTTCCAAGCAGTGAATAATCAAAACAACAACCTAATTCGATCTGCATGCACTTGAATCAAAAAAGATTAAAAAACGTATCTGCAAGTGCTTAATCTGTAAAAAGCAGGACTGTGTTTAGTGTTCTCTCACCCAATGAAAGCAGAGGATGTTTCTGGGACTGTTGATATTCGTAGGGCTTCTTTGCCTCATCGATTACGTGGTCAAGAAGCCTAAGAATGAAATGATGACAAATATACCGACTGTCAGGGGCTTGCCGCTGATCGGGGCTGTCTTGGAATTGTCGTCGTTCAACTCAGATAGTAAGCCTGGGAGTGGACTACAGTCTTCTTTTTTTTTAAATCGTTAAGATGTTTCGAATCCTTTCAGATTTGGCTGAGAAATTCTGTTTGTACGGCAAGGCATATGGCAGAGCTTTTAAAGGCTGGCTACTACAGAGACCGTTTGTCGTTACTTCGGACCCCAAGCATGCAGAGGTGATTCTCAACAGTCAGAGGCACATCTCCAAAAGCGTGCTGTACTTTCTGCTCAGGGAGTGGCTGGGTCAAGGATTGCTGCTTAGCAGCGGGTCTAAATGGCAGAGCAGGCGGAAGATTATCACACCGACATTTCACTTTAAGATTTTGGAACAGTTTGTGCAAGTTTTCGATCAGCAAAGTACGGTGTTGGTGGAGAAGCTGAAGCCTAGTGCCGACGGGGAGACGGTAATTGAAATGTCGGCGTTGATCTGCCTCACGGCTTTAGACATCATCGCCGAGACCGCGATGGGAACACAGATCAGGGCCCAGGACGACGCCAATTCGCGTTATGTGAAAGCTGTTAACGAGTATGTATTGCTGACTTGTGATTGGAATTGTTTTGAAATGCACTCTCTTACTGCAGCGTAACTAATATCCTTGCTATGCGGTTCATGAAGCCTCACCTGGCGGTGAAACGAGTCTTTAAGCTGCTGGCGCCAAAACTTTACAACAAGCAGTTGGAGAGCATTCTTTATATGCAACTCTTTACCAAGCGAATCATAGAGGAACGTCGCAAGGCTCTGAATGAGTCGAAGGGACAAAGTGACAGCGAGGATGAAGACTCCCAATTGGGCATAAAAAAACGAATGGCGTTGCTGGATGTGCTCCTGCGATCGAAGTCATCGAACGGCAAGCCCTTGAGTGATGAGGATATTCGTGAGGAAGTGGACACCTTTATGTTTGAGGGCCATGACACCACTACATCGGCTATTTCCTTTGCATTGCGAGTGATCGCTTCCCACCCCAAAGTCCAGCAGAAGCTGTTCAACGAGATCAGGGAGTTGTTTGGTGACGACCTAGAGAGGCCAATCACTTACAAGGACTTGCAGGAAATGAAATACATGAGTTGCGTGATAAAGGAATCGCTGAGGATATTCCCTCCGATTCCAGCCATCGGCCGGTACATCCAGGAGGATCTTCAATTATGTGAGTTGTGAGCTGCATGGAATATGTATAACTTTTTTAATCCTGCTCCCTCCACAGATAATAGCACAATCCCGGCGGGAACTAATGTAATCATTGTCCTGTGGACGATTTTGAGAGACCCAGATATTTTCGAAGACCCACTTGCGTTCAAGCCCGAGAGACATTTGGTGGAGAATATCAACTGCAATGCGTTCAATTACATCCCGTTCAGTGCGGGACCACGGAATTGTATTGGACAGAAGTTTGCGTTGCTTGAGATCAAATGCGTGCTGACAAAGTTATTGCGCAACTTCGAGCTGCTTCCCTTGGGGGAGGATGTCCAGCCTTCTATAAATATCGTGCTAAGATCTAAGACGGGCGTTAATTTGGGCTTGAGACCCAGAAAGTATTAAACCGAACTATTGGGTGTTTGTGATAGTTATGACCAAGGGTTGCAGTTAGGTTACTAGTGTTATTGTAGTAGTAGTAAGGTGTACATTATACAAATATATGGATTGTGAATTGTGATACCTACCAACATTTTAAAATTAAGAAAAAGGAAATAGTATGCAAAAAGGAAACAAAATTTGAGTTTAATTTGATAGGGCGGATGTTCAGTTTCGCATTTCTTATAAGTTTTTCAATTCGTTTTCGTACGTACTTTTGAACGCTTTTCTAACGAGTTTTTTACGTTTTGTCGTGATTTTTGTCGCGTTTTAGACTCGAGTTTCGATGTGTCTTAGGTGTGTTATTCAAAACGCGCTTTGCAGCGATTGTTGACGCTTTTTTGGTCGTTTCTGACAAGTTCTCGAATGCGTTTTAGGCGCGCTTTACAAATGTGTTTTTAAGGAGCGGTTTGCGACTTTTTTCATATCGCGGTTGGCTTTATTTTTGACTCATTTTTAAACGTGTTCTCGGGCGCGTTCTTATACCAGCCCAGCTTTTCGACGCGTTTTCCAATGGGGCTTCCGGACGCGTTTTTTTATACGTTTCCATGCGTATTTTTAGAAACATATTTTGACGCCGTTTCCGCAAGGTTTGTGGACACTTTTGCGGGCTTGTTTTTGCACGCAATTTTCAACTCTTTCCTAAGAGGTCTTTTGTCACGATTCAAATTTGATTTCTAACGCGTTTTGGAAAACGTATTTAAAGCAGATTTTGGACATGTTTCTGATATATATATATATAAGTTCATTATTATTCTGTCAATTTTGTAAGGACGTATAAATGAATTGCAATAGATTTAAAACAGCGAACTTGCTATTCGCATGTAATTTTTGTACTGACTTACGTTTGGGTGGCTTCGGGACACTGCTACGTATTTGACATTACGTCGAATGGCATTTTCATTAAAAATAGTGTTTTAAGAAATAAGTTGGCCCTTAAAACGTACAGGTTCGTGTCCGAAAATGAAATACTGGAGTTTAGGGTCCTTTTAGCGAGCGAAGCGAGCCACATTACCCATATTTAACGCGACTTTGACATTTCGTTACGTAGCTGTGTCCCGAATGACGTGCGAATAGTAATAGCCTTATTACGCGGAAATAACACAAAATGTTGTCATCTAAAATTTCCCATTTCCTTTCCTCGCCATGAATCAATAAAATATATTTGCACGCGCAGACGTTTTTTAGTGTTTGAAATTATTGAACAGGGATGCATTTCAAACTCGTTCCATACCGTTCCAAATTTAAAGTATAGCGTTGACAGTTGAAACAGTTTGACGGAGGCGAAATTAACTAATTTATCAGTGCAAAAAGCTGCGTTTGGTTTCGCTGTCAACGACTGTCAATACATAAAGACCTGTCGTCGAATCGCGTTATCCGTGAACGAGCAATACTTGACGAAATTCCGACGATTAAGCTTAAAATTGTAATTGGTCGAATAACAAAATATCACCGAAATTTGTTTTTGTTTCCTTTGTAAAATCGACATTATTCCGTCAACGTATAGCTCGTTACCGCACGCGGCGATTTGGCCCCTGTATTTCTCTTCACAACTTGTTCGTGTTGACCCTACACATTTAAACCTCTACGTGTCGCTGAACAAGAACTCTGAAATTAGTAAAAACAGCTGTCCCAGTTTACAAAAAGTAGAAGAATTAACAATCGTTTACAAATTGATTAAAGTAGTCCAATTTCGAATGCATCCCAGGGCATATTTCCTTAAGTTTGACATGCCGCCAACTCTCGATGGAACGTGACCCTCAAAAAACGCACCCTTAATTCAAATACCTCATCACAGTCTCCCAAACTGTAAATTTCCCACTATAATTCAAACTACCCCCTTGAAAAAGGACAACTTCATCCCTATACGCAAAATCCAAATCTGACAGAACATCCCCGATTTTTTCAACACAAACGCGTCCTCCATTAAATCTATAGTAGAACGAGTCGACACACAATAGACGGACGAAAATCCTTTCAGTTTCTTTTCGGCTGTGAGAAAAAATTATTTTACCAATTTCCCGCAGAAGTGAAAAGTGCACACGAACGTTCTTTGCCAAAAATTGTTTTTCCTCCCCACAAAATATGTCATAAAAGTGAAGTGAAACAAAGCGAGGAAAACAACTGAAAAATAAATTTTCTTTCGACTGTACAATCATCCCCCATTGCCATTACCCATTCGTTTGCCTAATTTCCATTTACGTATATTGCAGTGCAGAGTGAATCGAAATCGAAAGTCGAAAATAAGAATTATTGTCGTGTGGGTGTCAATATTGTTAATAATTCATTTCTATGCTTATAAAATAATTTAATAACTGTTCTCTAACCTTTACCTCTATTACTATTTACCAACCCCGCTTTGCATTTTTTATTTATAATTTCAAATCGTACCTAGTTTAATTTATAACATAAATAGAAAAAGAAAAAACAACGCATGCACTCGAAAAAGTCAAAACGAACAGAACCAAACACCATCGCATCGGTCAAAGTTTGGCAGCCGAGAAGTTTTTGCTGCCGTCGTTCTCGTCGCCGATAGTGCTCCCCCGTGCTGTTTTGTTTTATTTTATTTAAAGCTGATTTTTCATTTCTCAACTTGTCCTCCGAATAATAATAATAGTTGCAAAATATTGGAAAAACCAAATCAGTTACAGATTCACGTTTTCGTTTACACACTACATAATTGCATTGGATTCGTTTTCGAAAAAGTTTTTGCAAAATGTATGGTAACAATATGAATGGCTATGCGCCATACGGTTACAACGGGTACAGACAGAGGTAAATTATTTTCTTTTCTTTTTGTTGATTTTTTTTACGAATTTCTAATTCGTCTCAATTCATAATTATTTGTTTGTATAAAAAAATTTATTGAAGTTCGACGCGAAGTAAAACGTAACCAATGTGGGATTCACTGCTGGTGATGTGTTTTCGAAGCAGAATTAATTATGAGACCTTTTTTCGTGCAAGTTTGTTGTGAATGCAAAATATTGATTTTTTTTTATGCTTTGACGATAATAAAATAATCTCTTCTGTTCGTGTGAGAAAGAGGAGCAGCAAAAGAAGAAACATAACCTAGTCGCTCGAGGCGAAAGATGATGGAAAGGGAAAATGCTACTGCAAATTTTTAGTACGAGCTCGAGAGGCGGGAGTTTTTTTTTGTTGTGGAATGGAATTGTGTACCGCGGCTAGTATAGTGCGTTTTACTATGTACCTACTCATACTCGCCTACATGTGAGCTACTTCTGTGGAATGCGATACTTTTGGCAAACATTTTCAGATATACCTAGTGGGTCGCGATTTCTATCAGTTTTGTTGTTGATTGAAAACCGTACCCAGTGTGTAGTAAAGTGACCAACCTGCATAGGTACGTCTGTTGTGTGGATAATTACTGTCGTCACGCTGGGTTGCAAGTGAACAATGTTTGAAATCGAGATCATAGTTCCATCAACTAGATGTATGTAGATGACAGTAGTCCGCCTTAAATGTCAATTAAAAACTGGCTAATCTAACACTGACTGCATACCCTTTGCACTAAAACATACCAACGTTGTAAAGAAGAATAAACAAAGAGGCTAAGGTCGACGGCTACGTATTTGACGTAACCTAATAATTAAAAATATGATTTTAAGAAATAAGTTGGGCCTTCAAACGTACAGGCTCGTGCCCGAAAATGAAATTCTGGAGTTTAGATCCCTTTAAGCGAGCCACATTACCCCTATTTGCCGCCTTTAACCGTAGCCGTCGACCTAAGCCGTGCCCCTAACGTCGTGCGAATAGCATCAGCTAAGAATAAATAACCAGACATGAACATAGCAGCCACGAAACCCATTCAATATCAATCACATAAAGAGAAGACTGTGAATGATTTCAAAACATCTCTTAGAGAGATTGTCAAAAAGAGTAGGTATAACTTCGCTTCGGCAATTTGCGAAGCTGGTGAATTAACTAGGCAACGGCATCTGGTGCAAATGTACCCAACATTCCAACAAAAAGTGTTGTTTTCAAAATATCCTACCACCGACTCTGCAACACCTGCCTGAATCAATGCAACTTTTCTGTTTGTCCTATAAAAAGTCCACCAGACTTTTGAGACACAAAACCAACCAAGCACTGCACTAACCACTACCTGGCACTGGGTGTCTTCTACAACGATATTTCCAGGAGCTGCAGAGATGAAGAAGAGGATGAGTGGATGGTGGACTTCTTATCTACTTGTGCCGCTGTTGTCAGTATCCAGAAGAATTCCGACACAAGGTCATTACATTTTTCACTATCTGACCGATGCCTGTATAGCAAACATTTACTGCTTCTTTTAAAGCAAGTCATTGGTAACACGAGCCGACAGAGTAGCCCACTTGCCATTCCCACTTCCCAGTGCAAGAACAACGACGTCGCCAACCGACGAACACGTTCAAAATAAAGAAGTTTCGTCTGTTGGTTGGTTTGAGTAAGCAATGCATTTGCAATCCTAGAAACGCGGACTTTGTGCGAGTCTTACCACAGTTGGAACGATGTAATCTCGATGGCCCGTTTATCATTGCGATAAGTACATTAAAAAAGGTGAATTGCGTCGTTGGCAATCGGTTGCAAAGTTACATCGATGATCCAGTGTCTGGTCAAGTGCTTTATAAACGAGTGTTTCCCTTTCGGGTTGGACTTGAAGATAACGTGCCAGAGCATTATGCCCAAAACACATGTACAGAAAATCTGGACGCTGAGTGCAGTGCTTCAAGTAAAACATGTGCAGGAAATTGTTTGACATGCATTGCATCGGCTTATATGACTTCGCCGACTTAGCAGCTGGTGTGTTTACAACTAATGGCGTTTTTCATTGAATTTCATTGAATTGAAGATCTGAGTGGTTTGCCCCGAAGTTCTGAATTGCCCTTTTCAATGAAATTCGTTGGAGCACCACCGTGGTAGACACCATGGTTCATATAAATAAAAAGTAGGTAGCATTTGCTTTGAGTGAAAGGTTTTAGAAAAGTAAAAGCCCGTAGCAAATGCTTTGAATCGGTATGAATAAAAACAGAGTTTGCTAAAGTAACATTGCATTTACTTTGCTGTATACATGTCCTTGCCTTGCAGTTACTGTCAAACCTGATCAGTAAAATTGAATTTTCCTTGAAAATCGGAAAGTCGGAAAATGTATCCAATCATCGGCTTTTTGACACACATATCAATTAGTTAAGGAAACAACACCAACCTAAACACATGAATTATTCACTTGTTGCCATGAATTTTGAAATGTTTACCTGAAAGCCCGGATCTGCTAAATACATTAGGAAAGATTTAATTTTCTGGATATTTGAAAGAGCACCACCACGCTTCTCAAAACTATAATTTAAAAAAGTATTAGCCAAAGTGTCCACGTTTTCACGCGTGAAACGAAACAAGTGCTTGTCAAGTTATTATCGTCACCAATTCTTCTTTGTTTATACTGTTTTTGTTTTTTTAGCACGAACGTTAAAAAAAAGAGGTAAAACAGGGGTCGAATCGCGTCATCCGTTAACGAGCGTTACGTGACGGAATTTGTTTTTGTTTCACATGCAAAATCGACATAATTCCGTGAACGTATAGCTCGTTCACGGACGACGCGATTCGACCCCAGGTATGTGTAATGCGAAAACTTATCGCATCCATGTTTTCTGTGGTTTTCCTGCACAAACAATACCTCAACTGTTTTATGTAAAGAATGTGCGTACAAAATATTTAGCAAGAGGTCTGAGTCAACTAAGTAGCAGACTCAGAATTTGCATAGCATTTGCTTCGTCTCATAAGTTTTATTCATACCGATCTGAGTAAAAGGTCAGTGCCGCCGCTTTGCGAACATGTCAAAAGTTGGAACTAAGGCCGCGCGCGAGAAAGCGATGCGATGCGACATGTGAGGTATAAAGCGGTACGAGAAACAGTGCGAGATGCGATGCGATATGCGACAAGGTGCGCACAGAAAAAGCTTCTCTGTGGTGTGATTTTCCTAAACGACACAAGATGGACTCCTCTGATGAAGAACTTTTGCCGAAAAACTGCTTGGAAGCAGAAAAAGAGCGAAAGTTTACAAAAAGTATTTAAAAATGAAAAGGGAGTTTCATCCCTTGTATCCCCAATTAAGAAAGAATGAAACTAAAGGCGTCAAGTGACAAGGAACAGAAACAGGAATAGAAACTGCAACAGAACAGAACGTTTTTTCGTTCTGTAGTAAATTCTGGTTCTGTTTACGTTGCTACCTCAGCTACACAAAACTGTAACAGAAACAGATCCATAAAAACATGGCCGCCTATTCTGTCAAATTGTGTTTCGTTTGATTACATTTTAGCTTTGACTTCAACGAAAAAATGGAACAGATTTTGAAAATGTGTTGTGAATACGATTTACATAAAACAAATTGTCGAATTGCGGCCTATAAACAAGCAGAGCGGCAGTTTACAGACGATTTGTTTGTTTGTCAGATGACAAATGCAGAAAAATCCAAACAAAAAAAACATCCCCTCCATGATAAATTAGCATTTCTGTTGCAGAAACAATCAATATAGACTTGTTTACGTTCTGTCGTCAAACAGTAATTTTTCTGTCGCTAAATTCTGTTGCTGAAAATTGTTTTTTTCTGTTCCTAATTCTGTTTCTGTTGCAAATGTAGGGGATTCTGTTTCTGTTCCATTTTCTGTTCTTTGTCACTTGGTGCCTTAAATAGTTGAGTATACAAAAATGTTGTTCAAAACGTTCGACTACATCCTAAAAAAAAAAATTGAGCAATTAAGAAACCTGGACCAATTTTGTAAAGGTTAATATAATTCCACAACGACTTCATTTTATATTTTTTTTATCCCAAAGTGGATTAAAAACTGCCGATATCAGATGTTCGGTATTAATTTTATTTTATTTTGCTGAACACGTGCTGCACAAGCACAAGTGCAATTATTGATTTTATTTTATTTCAAAAAATTCAACAGCAAAAATGAATCTTCCAGCTTGTTTCTCGCACTCACTCGTTTGAAAAAAAGTGGTCAGGAGAGTTTGAGTGCGAGAAGGATGCGAGAGGTTTGCGAGAAGCTCTCATTTGTCGCATCAAAAATCGCTCCACTGTGCGCGCGTACATAAGAACAGTTTTCTCGCAATCAAACGCTTCTCGCATCGCATCGCTTTCTCGCGCCACTGTACGCGCGGCCTAACTCAAATTTGGTTTTTATTCATACGAAATGTAGCAAATGCTTCGATTTTGACAAATGCTTCGATTTTGGCAATTCTCTTGAGTAAAAGCAATTGCTACGTTCTCCCCTATGTGTGATTAGATTTTCTGTTTCTACTTGCTTTTTTTTTGTCTACAGTATGAATGTATTAATGTTTCAATTTTAGTTTACATTTCGCACGCGTAATTGTATATTTTCGGATCACAAACAAAAAATTTGTTTCTAATAACACAACAAACATAGACACTATATGGACTGCTAGTGAAATGTCATTTTCATTTACTTTTGCGAGAAAATATGTTCCAAAAAACACAGGCGCCACAGTTTTACAGCGGATTGGCAAAGAAGCACATGCCGCTGTCAAGTTTAATTTGCCATAGCAACATGAACAAAAAAGCGGTTATTTTTTCAAAAATATTTCGTTTCCATAGAAACATGGAAACAAAAGAGCGACATTTGTCGGAAGCGATTCATTTCCATACTAACGTGTACACAAAAGAGCGTCATCTATTGAAAAGAAGCAAAGCTACAAAGACTGATTTGAAATTAATTTTGTAACATTTTATTATTTTGAAAAAGAAACCGCAATAACAATTTCTTTACTTATTGACTCACAAACTGAAATAAAAAACGTACAGAGATCTTTCATGTGTCGTTCTATCGCAGGAGGTAAATCTTAGGTGAAATTGAAATTAGTTCCGTTGTCAATCAACGTATTTCTTGTTTACTTCATCCCACTGAATTCGCTTACCTGTAGCCACATTATCCATCATGAAGCTAGGATTAGACTGTATGCCAATTATGCATATGAATGCCAACAGGCAAATGACCAGATTAGCTGTCAAATAACCAAATGTCAGGATTACCAAAACTTTATATTAGAATAAGTATATGACCAAAATTACTAATATGGTCATATTTTCCTTGATGGTCACTTAGGGCATTTGTTATTTATTACCAAATGTTAAAGTAGGCTAATGCTGTAAAGAAAAACAAAGCAAAAAGTTGAAGTTGGAACACCGATGACAACAAAATAATTCTTTTTTCATCAAAAATGCCAGTAATGCCATAACGAAATTTCAATAAAGTGCAGGGCTTGTCTAGCATTCATGCAAATTGTCCGATTACACTATATGCTATTTGGGCATTTTTATCTGTCAAAATCAACATGGCCATATGTGGCGTTTAGGTGATTAGAGCATAATGAGATATGCCCATTACATTGTATGATCATATTTTGACAGGAGAACTGTCAGAAAATGAAATTTTATGACCACTTGGCATACAGTCTAACTTAACCATGAGATAAACGACTTATTTCTTATTTTTTCTTTCTAAGGATGTGGTTTTAAGATCTAATACTACTAATAATAGAGGGTTTCTATATTTGTGACGAATGTAACGGACCTATAATAACTTTATGCAGATAATTTATTTAAGTCCGAACGGCAGAATTGCGAAGCTCTTACAGGACAGTACTCGCGGACGAAAAGAATGAATTTAAAGAGATGGGTATCTTTCTAACCAACTCCTACCCCCAAAACTAGAACTGTCAATGCTTGTGAACTACAAAAAAGCTAATGGCCGACCAATCCTCTTGCTTTTATGATCATATAGGTAGCTGTTCACTTGTTTTGTGTTTCGTATTGAATTCGCTTGGCTTGTGTTGAGGGTTTGATTAAATTGAGATCGCAGTATTAAAATATAAATTACGGAACTACATAGGTGCTACAACCAAGTAAACTATAGAAACACATATAATTGGTAAATAATGAATAAAAAAACACAAATCCTACATTAGTTCTCACAATCTCAACGAATAGGCATACTACACGCAAATTTGTAATGAAAGTAAACTTGGTCGTTTCAAGTTTATTTTGTTTTCCGCTGTAAAACTGTAGCGCTCTGTATTTTTCGAACACGCGTGAAGTTGGCTACTAGCAGTCCATTTATAATAAGTCAATGACAACAAACATTTGAATCTAACATTTTGCTAGTGTGTATTGGTGAGTTCAGGGCAATTCTTTCAAAATATTCCGCACCTGGAAGTGGACTTTTTTTTCAATGGAACATAGAAAGAGCACTTCTAGATTTGATCTTTTCATAGAAAGGGCAATTCTTTTCTTCAATCAAAAAGGCCATAAAGCAAAAACAAATCAGCGAATGTCAAAAGCCAATGATGCCAAATTCTATAAATTGTAATTTATTTTCTTTTGTTTGTGGTTGTGTTGAATTTTGCACAAAATTTAGAAATAGAGACATGTTGCAGTGCTGAATTTACGTGTGCCTAGGTATATCCATAAAAACAAGTGAATTCTGCACATGCCTAGCCATATCTGACGACCAGTAGTAAATCGAGTAAACTACACACCTGATATGTTTCATTTACTACCTAAATTTGTTACACGCTGTATGTACGTAGAAAAAGTTGAATTTCAATAAAAATTAAAGCGGAACAGAGTTGGAATATTTCAGTTTGTCAGTTTGACGGTTGGATCTGACAACTCTTACTACATTTTGACAGTTGGCGTTGCGTTTATGCCACTTTTTTTTTGAATTACTACATTCGTTACGTCTGCTACGTAACTGAGGTAGGTAAGTAAAGGGTGTTTTTTGTTTTGAGGTTGGGTTTTCGAATAGAGATAAAACTGACATTTTGTGGTCAAATCTGGCAACTCTAATGTCATTTATGTTCAGTTTGGTTTGCCATTTCGTCATGAACAGGTTGACAAATGAACAACGCTTGCAAATCGTGCAAATTTATTTCGAAAATAATGGTTCAGGTCGCGAAGTTTACCGCAAGCTCCGTTCATTTTATGGTCGACATAATCGTCCATCAGAGCAATTAATTCGGTTAACCATGGATCGTTTTCGCACTACGTTTACTCTATGTGATAATACGCATCCGCAGAGACGTCGAACAGTGCGCACCGAAGAAACAAATGCCGCTGCAGAGCAAAGTTGGTGAAGAGGACCCGAATGAATCGATTCGCCACCGTGCACAGCAATTGGAGCTTTGTCCATCAACTTTATGGAAGATTTTGCACAAAGATCTTGGCTTACGACCTTACAAGACCCAGCTTGTGCAAGAATTAAAGCCGCGAGACCACGCAATGCGTCTTGATTTTGGTGTATGGGCCGAAAATGGGATTGATATCGATGCTGATTTTCATCGCAAAATTTTGTTCAGTGATGAGGCTCATTTTTGGTTGAATGGCTACGTCAACAAGCCAAATTGCCGCATTTGGAGTGAAGAGAATCCTCATGAGACCCTTGAGGCGCCATTACATCCACAAAAACTGACTGTTTGGTGTGCTCTAGGGGCTGGTAGTCATTGGGCCATACTTCTTCCGAAATGATGCTGGAGAGTCAGTTACCGTTAATGCAGACCGGTATAGAGCCATGATAACCGACTATTTCGTTCCCGAATTGGATGGCATGAATGTTGTTCCAACAAGACGGCGCTACATGCCACACAGCGCACGTCACAATCGATTTATTGAAGGAAACATTCGATGAGCGCATAATTTCGCGGAATGGACCTGTCAATTGGCCACCAAGATCGTGTGATGTGACACCACTGGATTATTTTCTTTAAGGATATGTGAAGTCGCTCGCCTACGCCAACAAACCAGAAACGTTAGGGGACTTGGAAGCCAACATTCGTGGCGTTATTGCCGACATACAGCCCCAAATGCTCGAAAGAGTGGTTGAAAATAGGACCTCTAGACTTGGCTTTATTCGAACCAGCCGCGGCGGCCACATGCCCGAGTCATATTGAAACATTATTGGCATAAAATTATCCTTCCAACAAAGCCAAATTGATGGACATTAAAACGATTTTCTTGTGTTTTATTTCAATTCGAAGTTGTATACCTCTAAAAAAACACCCTTTAGTTAACGTAGCCAAATGTAGCAATTCAAAAAAAAAACTGATGCGCCATGTCGACATCGCTGTACAGTTCGTACACTTCGTCGTTGAACATACTCCTCTAAATCCCGCCAAGGTAAACTAAAGCAAACGTTTTATGAAGAATCTGAGGACGATTTGAGCTCTCTAAAGAATTTCCTCTGTCGGTCGTTTGGGATACTCTACTGCACAATCGAACTTTCAGCGTAAATAAATTATTCTTCGGCTAATTCCTGCCGAGATGTTCAATTCAATTATTCAGTCCTAAATAACAGAATAAGTTCGCTTAAGTCATTACCGACCTTCATAAAGCGGCGAGTGTCCCCATCGCTATTCTGCTCAACCAGGAGTTTGGCAAGCATGCCAAAATTAGAAATGGCTCTAAAAACTCCATATATCGATCTAGACTTCTTGGATCCTCTCCTGCAACTGCGGTAGTGTGAATATTTGGTCAGTTGTGGACGTACCAATGTAAAAGAATAGTTTCAGCTTTTCTCCCAAGAGATGACAGAATCTTGCGCGCGATGAAAAAAGGCAACTGATGCCCCATATAGTTCGCGCAGCTTATAGGCTCTCCTTTTTTTGTGGACATATTCTTCTGATTTGGAAGAGTAAATCCTTCTTAGAGTAAATCTTCCAAATCAGAAAAATATGTCCTTCTTGTTATTCAAGGGCAACTGTGGGTACACTTTACAGCTTGTTCAAATTAAATGCATGCGCCAAATTAAATTCGCTTTTTCATTTTTTTACGTACTACTCCTACCAGGCGCAGAATCGTTCCATCCGCAAGCGCGCATTACATGACAGGATTTGAGCAAATTCCTTGAATATAATGCTCACTCACGTGTACATCGATTCGACGCCGCACTTTCTTAAAACAAACAAATGCCTTTGCATGACTCTAAGCCTTGCATGTTTGCTGCCGCATGAGTAAAGTATTCCCATTCCCAACTTTGTAGTTCCATAACAACATCCCTAATCCGTCTGTGTTCAGTGAAACTCTGTGAAAACGTATCAACAAATAGGTAAAAGTGTCAGTGCCACAATTCAAAAACAACTAACCAACTACAGTTAAAACAAACACTAAGAAAAAAATATAAAAAAAAACAACATGTACCGGTAAATGATGTATCAAATTTAGTCAATCATCATCCTGCACCTGTATCATTCATGACATTTTCATTCTGCTGTCAATTTGATAAATCGCCTTTCTCCCGCCGTTTGTCAGAAGAAGAAAACTCGCACTCGCAAACAGTTTCTCCAGCTACGAGTTCAAAGTAAACTCGGTGTTTCGCAAATAACTATGTAGTATGCACCAATGCATCAGTGGGTCGCAGAAAGGATGTCCTCTTTGTTGTCGCCCCTTGCCAAAGGACACACACAGCAAGACGTTGCCTTGTAATATATATCAAGTGTTTCTGTTTCTCTTTCTTTGGCATTATATTAATTCCTTCCTTTGTGTTTATCCAAACAGTAGGTCAGCAGCGAATCGTGGCGACAGTAAAATTACCAGGCGTCTTCGAGGAGCCATATAATTGTAGGGCAGACCTGATGGTCCTCAAAAAATATACAAACGAGCACATCTCGTGCATGGAGTTATAATTTTTATTTATCCACTTTTGACTTTCTGCATCGGCAGGAGCAACAACAGACACACACAACAGTTGCCTGGTGGCACTCGTGTACACTTTGTTAACTTGCCTGTACAAGTGTACATTTTAAATCTATTTTTCGTCACCCAATTTTGCGGATGGATACTGAATGTAGGACACCGAGATCATAATGAAGCGAGTAATAGTAACACGAGTGTAGGTCGTAGCTGGCCCATTTCACTTTTGTGTATGCAGAGATACTTTAATAAATCAAATGCGATGCGTGTCCTGGGGTTCATGTATGAATAAATCATGCTTCTCCCCGAAGTAATCGTTTGGATGTGCGAGGCGCATGGCGAAACAGGAGCTCGCAAGGCACGTTGTTCATATGTTCGCTTGAGGAGGAGTTGCGGTTTGATTAAGTGAAATTAAATCATCTATCTTCCTTAGTTGGGTTATGTGGGGTTGTGTGACAAAAGAAGACGCATCACGTCCACCCAGAGGCCTGAAAGGTCCGTTGTGAATCTCTCGGTTAAGAGTGAGCATCCGAAATAGACTGGGGAGTCAGTTCAGGTCCGAATGAACTGTGAGAGATCCGATATGTTGAAGCCAATTAACTGCGATGCCAGCGGAGAAATTGGTCACAAAGGTAGTTCTATCCGACAGGAGAAGGTTCCTAGTCGGTAGCTGGGGGACTCTTATGGGTGAATGTACCTCTCAGAGGCGTAAGGTGGTTCGATAGACCAAACGGTCGCAGTAAGACAGCCACTTTCACATAATAATAAATAATAGTCGGTTGGGGAATCAGTTCCTGGTGAAGTGTGGGCGACCGGATGTGTCAAAGCCTGTTTACGCTGCGAAACTACCCAAGAACCTGGATCCTAGCCCGAGAAGATTGTTTATTTGATAGAAGAAGTATTTTCTGATTGGAATAAACTACACGCTTCTGGTAATCCACTTCTGTTTCAATCGTGCAGATCCTGATCCGCGATTTTGTCACCGACCTAACCTATAATTGTGCGCACAAAATAAACAGCCCACTTTATTTGTACTACGTGACGGAATTTGTTTTTGTTTCACATGTAAAATTAACTAAACGTATAGCTACGGAAGTGGCGAATCTACCCCTGGTTGGATTCTAACGGACGTCTCCAGAGCAAGGTGTGAGTGTGGTGCGGTTGCCTTAGTAGTCGTCTTTCTATCGAGACGCACTTAAACCAAAATGCGTACATCAGCAGCCGCAGAAAGCTTATCCGCCAAATAATTTCCTCTAAGGCTGAACACATTCGCCATACCAGCGTCGTTAGGTTGAATGAGAAGTGTAAGGATGCAAGTGCATAGGAAGTGCACAGTAGTCCTAGTCACTAGTGAAAGTCCTATTCCTCCTGAATAGAAAGAATCGCGATTGATAACCCCCTTTGTGGTCGGAGAATTAAGGTTGCAAGGCGCGTGTGGAATATGTTTCCTCTTCGGTGAACCTTGTGATCCACTCTTCCTAACACATTTCTGCTGCTTGTTAGAGGCACGATTTTACTTGCGAGTTACTGCAGTATTCAACGTCTTCGGTTTTCGTAAGGCTGGGCACAGTACTGACATCAGTCGACGAAGTTAAATACTTACTTTACTTAACGGGCTCCCGACCCGTGGAGAATCTCTGCCTGAGACACTGTAGCCTTCCATCCTCGACGAAGTTAAATATCTGAGACTAAACCTAGACAGCAAACTCGTCTGGAAAAAAACCTACAGAAGAAGAGACAACCAGGAAAGCAAAGCGGGCTTTATTGATTTGCCGGAGCCTAGCTAAAAACTCCTGTGTATTTCCATTGAGACCAATTGTCAAAAAGAACCATTCTGTCCAACAACAAGGACGATAAAGTGCAAGGACTGGCATGTAAATGAATTACAGGCGCCATGACAACTTGCCCAATGGCATCCACGGAGGTTCCATTGGAACTGACTCCTTTGCACCTTGTGGCTGAGGAATGTGCAAGTAAAACGATTCTTAGAATGGCCAAACAAGAAATAGGAAGAGGTAAGTGCAGAGTTTGATGCAAAAATAAAAATTTTTATTTTCCAAAAGCCAGCTCAGCAAATCCACAAAAAAGAACTGATTGACAGGACTCACAGGCTAAGCAATCACACAACAAAGTGGTACAAAGATAGGTCAAGAACTGATTGAGGAAACTGGAAGCGGCACTATTCGGGCCTAGAACCAAATATTCTGTACCATTGGGCGAAAGTCTGAGCATCTTTCAGGCTGAAATCTTTCCCATCGATAAATTTGTCCAAATCGAAGCAAAACCAACTGTGATATAAAGGGTTTTCCAATGAGAGGTGTTATTTTGAATGACCCGCTATTTTGGTAGCTGTCACTTTTGAAGCTTTTATTCTTTGCCATTTGACAAGTAGAAACTACGCCATTACTAAAAATGGAACGGTACACGCTTCAACAACGCATTGAAATTATTAAAATTCACTACAAAAATGGTGAAAATCTTGCAGTCAGAGTTCGCAAAACTAAAGCATTTTTTGGTCGTCGTGAAGCACCTTGTCGGACCGCAATACGGAAATTGGTGGAAAAATTCCACCTGTTGGGACAAGTTAGTGATGCGAAGAATAAAACCCGTGCACGTCGCTCAAGAGAACAACTGAGAATATTGCTGCTGTAGCCCAAAGTGTTGAAGAAAACCCAGGTTTGTCTATTCCTCGTCGTTCTTTGGAATTGGGATATCGAGAGATTAAAGATTTTTTATGGTCGGAGTTGGATGGTATTGATCTGGACAACGTTTACTTTCAACAAGACGGCGCTACGTGCCACACAAGCAACGAAGCCATCGATCTTTTACGGGAAAAGTTTCCGGACCGTGTTATCTCTCGAAGAGGTGATCACAATTGGCCACCGAGATCTTGTGATTTAACACCTTGCGACTTCTTCCTTTGGGGCCATGTGAAAGAAAAGGTCTACGCCAACAGCCCAGCGTCGATTCAAGACCTCAAAGATAAAATTCGTGAGGCTATCGAGGACATAGGGCAGCCACTTTGCGATTTGGTTATGGAAAATTTCATGAAATGGATATGGTCCTGCATGCGGGCTCGTGGTGTCCATTTGGCTGATGTTGTTTTTCATTATTAACGGCATACCTTCCTCTTTATTATAAAATAAACATCCCATCATTTATCTCAAAAAATTAAATTTTTCTTTGACTACCAAAATAACACCTCTTATTGGAAAACCCTTTAGCTAGTGTCAGACAGCCAGGCTGCTATTTTGACACTTAATTCCTACATCGTTAAGGTAGGAGAAACAAAATAACCGGCTGTTGGACATGTGGGAGTAGACAGATGACCGACTCCCTAGCAAAAAAGGGAGCACCAAAAACTTCCTTACGTCTGGAACCATTCTGCGGAACAGGTGATCTCACCCTCAACGAAGAATTTAGGAAAGAGAAAGAAAACAAGAGCCGGGGATGTCAACACCACCGGAAAAGATTCAAAGCTTGCTTCGAGCACAGATATCCTCCGTATCCTGTAAACATCGTTGACTCAAGCAACACTCTTAGGAAACTGTGTGTGTATCTGAAGAAGTTCTCTGCAGATTTATGAGTCCAGAGAAATCCCAGAACGTGTACTGGGATTTCCCACAAAAGGGGATACTGTCACTGGAGCCAGCTCTCGTCGTAGCCAACTGAACTAGAGAGAGTGCTTTTGGACAGATTTCTTGCGCCAAGAACAAGTAAGAATGGACCCTCAAAAATAATTCCAAATGTAAGGGTTTTGCGAGGGAATAAATCTCTCTCGGGCATTAGTACAACAGACGCCGTTCAGATAACCTCCGATAACAACGACCGCCAATATTTGCCATTTATGACAAAAGCACCAATCATCGCCAAATTGTCAAGAGAGCATCAATTTGAACAAATCTCTCTGAAGATACGAGCTCTTTAAAATTCGAATGTTATTTGTGCATCTGATGACAGCCCACGAGAACCCACAAACGAAACACGTCTCCCAGACAATAAACAGAAGAACTAGCTCCACATTCGACTACTTAACAAATCGACTCAAAACAATCAGCGGAATGCAAATCCGTGACGGCTTTCTTTGTCCGCAGACCACAAATGTGCTTGGATATTCAAAGAAAAATTGTACACACTCCAACATCGATTCGTGTCCCAGTTTCGTTTTTTCATTGCTTAAAGAGGAGATGACACAAAGCAACCATTCGATGGGAAACTAACGTCTACGGAGAGTAGACAGAGTTCAAACGATGTGATGTGCAAACCCAGCGACAGTCTAAATGGGTGGATGTCCTTCTTTCTTTGAAGTGAAGAACGCTATCAATCGAGAGTCCAATCACCCCCGCAGTGGTGTGCAGACAATCCTTCGCCGGTTCATTAATTAACTTCGATCGCAACCATTATATTCACAAATGGATTGCAATGTCGCCAGAGTCACAAGGAAACCAGCCCCAGACTTCGCGCCGCCAGTGCGTCGCATAATAAACATTCGTATGTGGATTTGCCCCAAATTTTCCCATTTTAATGGGCAGAATCTGATAAATGTCTTCAATTTGTTTGGAGTATTCCTTGGTCAGAGATTCTCCTTGAAAAATGAGATGGAAAAAGAAGAAGAACGCTTGCATACAACAAGTTGAATGAAACAGATTTGTGGTTGCTAAACTGAGGGGGGGGGGGGATGCTCCCTTTCGGTGGTAGATGCATTTTAATTTTTCCAAATGATTAAAAGAAACCCAACCAGGCCTCTATTCAAGGGTATATGGCACACGGAGCATGGAAACGACCCAGCAGTTCTGGCAACTCTTTGACTGGATGTGAACTTCGCCAATCGATTGCAGTGTGTGTGGCATAGTAGGAGAGAAAAACATAAACACAGAGACACAGGCACAGCCACAGCCACACAGGCAAGGTGTCAAGGCCGTGACACAGTTTCCACGCCATTTTCAGCACACAGGGTGAAAAGGATACCATTCTGCAGCCACAACCGCCTTCCAACTATTGTAAAATTAACAGATTGCACACTTGGATAGATGCATTGTTGGAGATATCTGTTGATGTACAAGCATATCTGTTTACAGGAGATGCCACAACGTGCCTGGAGTTTAGAGCAGGGCAACGCAACCAAGTTGGATAAGAAGTTTCTTCTTCCGCACTGCATTAGGGGAGTAAGTTTGGCGTTGGCGCCGGCGAGTTCGAAAGCTGAACTGACTCACACGCATCTTATGGGTGGCCAGAGATGAAGAGTGATTTGTCTTAATGACTTGTGCTTTTCCGGTTGAACGTGTCCCATTTTGTCGATGCGAACCGATTGGATTTGATTTATTTGCAAGCCGGCAACCACGTATTTCATCTGTGTCCGCAGGGAACTTGTCATCGCATCCATTCATTTTAAATTTGTATACAAATTCCAAGGCGACGTTGCGAGCCTTTTCCACTTGAACACCGGCCGCCCACCCCAACTGGGAGATGATTGCTCACACGAAAGGCATTCCCTTTGGTTTCCCGTTCTTCGTCTTGCAAATCTTCTCATCGATTGCGCCGTATTATTTATTCGAGGTGTGTAAACATGTCTAACTTTGGGTCTTTAGGAGGCTGTATGTGCCTCCTTCGTTGTACAAGTGATTTGTATCGGGGTCTCTTGTGCTCCTCCCACGCTCGTGCCGCAGGCATCCCTCGGCTGTCGTTAAAATTTCGTTTTACGATAGGTATGGAATTATGTCTGTTGTCCCCCTTGTGTGTGATGGGTTTTAACGGCATCAAGTTCCATGCTGACAGGATGACATGTGACTGAGACTTGGGGTATCTTGGGTCGGGAGATGTACCTGCTTGCGGAATTGATGGGGGAATGATAATTTTACTGGCGCATGTTTAATTTGCCAGTACTGTCGAGGGTTTTGCGAATTTTCCGGGCGACTTTTTGATTCGAATCTCTTGCTGCGGCTGTTTTTGAGGCAGAAAATATACGACCGTTTTGAATTAACAACCAGAGAGCGAAGACCGAACCAGTTTATTGCCATTCGGGCAGAGAAGCAGCCTTTTTTGATTCAAGAGAAGACTCGGTGGTATACCTGTGCCAATTCGAACGAATTACTCTCGATCTGAATGCAAAGACAAAGTGGCTATGACAGGCAGGTCAACTAGCCGGAAGAGGATATTCAGCACGTCGGATACTAGAACCACTGTGGGCTAAAGTACACAAGGCTGCTGGATAGCCTATCGGAACGACCTTTCAAAGCAACAGAAGATGAGGAAGATAGCCCGACTTATCGACAATATTTAGTCAGATGAAAGGAGACACTCTGACACTCATGTGTCCTGTACGAACGCCTAAGACCTCACTGCAGACTGCAGGTCGGAGGAAAAAAGTCAACCATCGACCATAAGAACGTCCCTATAAACAGGGGCCTCATGCCGTAATTTTTCAGACGATTAAAGTCGAAGCGATAGACCTCCAAAAGAAGCAACTATGTGCGAAAATTACGATCCGGGAACGCCGCCTCCAGAATATCGGTTGTGGCTCGCGCAGTGTATGCCGTAGCTCCGTCCTGTTGGAACCACATGTCCTCCAGTCCTAATTGGTCCAATTGCGACAGAAAAAAACTCGGTTTACATGGCCCTATAGCGCGCACCGTCCACTCTTGTCGTTTGACGAGCGGCGTTCTCAAAAAAAAAAATGGCCGGATGACTCCTCCAGCGTGAAAAGCGCATACCATGCCGTAAATTTGAGGGTGTAATGGCTCCTCGTCCATTACTCGTGGATTTTTCGGTGCCCCAGAAGCGATAGTTTTGCTTGTTCACGTACCCGATGAGGTGGAAATGAGCCTCATCGCTCATTATGATTTTGGTCGAAAAATCGTCCACTTCGTTTGAGGATGGCTTGGGCGTAGGTTACACGCGTTTGGCGGTCGACAGACAGCAGCTGATGCACGAACTGGACTTTGTACGGGAACATGCGCAAGTCTTTGACCAAAATTCGCCTTAGGGACGACCGGCTGATGGCTAATTGCGAGGCACGGCGTCTGGTCGATGTTTCCGGCGACAGCTCGACATCCTCTTCGATATTCTCGGCACAACGGGCGCTCCGCGGCCGGCCACTCTTGTGTGGTCCCATACTCTTCAAGGTTGATGGCCAAACGGCGCAGTCGGTATCGGACGGCTGTGGAATCGGCGACGGAATTCGCGCTGCCCCAAAACTACAGACAAATTGTTACGCAAAAAAGTAGGCACGATCTTTCCGCGTTCTTGGGGAGTGTATCGCTCCATGGCTTGTTCACTTGTATTCTACATCTGTCTAGTCCACAAATGTCGAAATAGATTTGACATTGGCGGCCATTTGCAAAAATAAGAGCATCTTCCACCCTCTTTTGACCCACCTTGTAGGTACATCGGTAGATGCACGAGGCTATTTTACAAAAATTGAACAAGTTGATCAACTGGGTGTACACAAAGTTTGTGAACACTTCAATGAGTTGACCAACTGGGTAGGTATTCTGGACTGACAAACTCGCAAAAGGCGGTAATACTTAGAAGCCTAGTTATAGTAATCTTGTGCAATTCCATTAAGTGAATGGACAATTGTACACATCGTTCGCGTACGCCGAAGGACCGAGTAGTCCCCGCATCCTTTTACCCACTCATGCCGCCTACCCAATAGCTCACTGTCGTGCGTTGCCCAAAGGGCGGAAATGAAAATATTACCCCATGACAATTGTGCTCTCAAAAGAAGTCCTTTTGTTTTTTTTTTTTTGTTGAGTCACAAGTCAGTAATGTCTTTCATTTAAATAATATTTGTCGCGTCGAATACGCCTGTGAGTTTGAGTATAGCCGATCCACTTCATCGGACTCACATTCGTGCCATCAAATTCAGGACAAAGACCCCCTCCCTTGTTCATTCATTTCCATTCCATCGTAAAGAGTGTCATTGCACATTCGGAAATCATCCAAAAAAGACTATTTATATACATTTTATATTTATATTTCGTCCATGTACTCGTTATTCGCGTCGTTTTATTTGTTTCTTCTTCTTTTCTCTTTTATCTTTTAGCGGTGGCCGAATATGGGGGATGTCCCACTCACTGCCGTCCGGAATGGTTTGTATTTTATTGCTTGGATATTTTTGATTTGCATCTGTCTTGTTTTCCGTCTCTGTTTACATTTAAATATTTCTCTTGCAAATTCATTGTTCGTGCTACCGATTTTCTGTTTTCGAGAAACTCTCATCGAAGGAAGACAGATAGGAAAACAATTTATTTTATCTTTACTTTCAAAAAACAAAAAAAAAATCAAAATCTGGGGCACACGCTTTTCAATATATATGTAATAAATTATACATCCATTTTAGGATTTTTTCCTTTTTTTTTATACAACACACACATATGAACAAAACATTCACATAACAACAACAACAACAGCAAACAGTATCCCAATCTATAGGCACAGAAAAAAAAATAAAGAGAATAATCGCAGTCAGGGGAAATGAAGTGAAACGGAAATGGATATGTTTACAAATCAAATAGGGCGGGGGGTTGCGAAAGTACCTGGCGAAATCGTCACCTCGTTGTGTAGGTCCTTATGGTGATTTAGCGACGTCCGTATTCTATGCAAAGTAGACAGCAACAAGAGCAACAAGCGGATTAGCAAGACAAATTGTGGACTTACTTTGAAAGCTGAACAATAGTGCAGGCGAGTTGTTGGCCCATTCATTTCGAGTCTAATTAAAGCGGACGTGATAAAATTGCTAATGTGGTTCAGAAAGGGCAAACCTGTCGAGGGTGAGTTGCATTTAGAGAGGAGAGAGGGTAAGTCCACCCCGATCGCTGTAGATGGAAAAAATACATCTTTCCCACGAATAAAGACACAATTTCCCTGCAGAAAGTAGTCCTTTGTGACGTCCATTTGCTGTTAATGATGAAAAGGAGTAGGTGGTAGGTACCTTCCCAGCAAACTTCCTCAGCTTGCGAGATATATTCAGCCCTATTCCGAGTGGCGTTTTACTTTCACGACGTTTGTCGTTTTTTGTGTCGCTCAGCGCCTTACAGAATGGCAGTAAAGTTTCTCACATGACGTTCGTCGTAAGCGAATAGGTTCAACATGACCTTCAGTGACAAATGGCGTTGAACGGCTGAAATTCCAAATTCTCGTAATTCCAAATTCCAAATTCAAATTGGCGTTTTTTTAAATCGTCGTAAACGCCACTCGGAATAGGGGTGATTGCTTCAAATTCGCATAGGTGTGTAGGGTAGTTGCTCGGCGTGCAGACTGTGCAGGCGTCATTTCTCAAAAGACGGTTCCCTGACTAAAATTTTAGGAATACTTTTTGAAGGTTATATCCGTCAAGTGGACGCGGCCATTGTTGATGACTATTTCGAATGTTTTTACTGCACTTTCAATCGTTTTGGCGGTAAGTCCTTACTCTTTTTTGAGGACTTTCTAGAGTCTGAGGCTTTTTTTCATAGACCCGTGCGATCTTTCTTGCCAAAGCGAATCGTCAAAACTTAAGGGGATTCGGAAACGCATTTGTCGCGCGAGCTGTGTATGGAGTTGCACCGTCCTGTTGGAACCACATGCCCTCCAATCCCAATTCATCAATTTGGGGCATTACAAGCTCGGTTTTGTATCGCTCACCGCAGTCTTTCTTAGAAACCGCGTTACCCTCGGCTTCCTCGGAAAAACTAGGCCCGGCATAAATGGCGCAGTATGCACAGACTTTGACGAGATGTAATGACTGTTTAAAAAAGAATCGTGGCTTCTCATTGCTTTCGGTATCTGTCCCCTATTCCTGGGATTGAACCTCAGACCCCAGCCCACTAGCCACGCAAGTTCGACAGAATAAGACGCAGAAATATGTCCACCGCTGACCATTAAAGACAAACCGTATGCCACTCGTTAATGTGCCCGTCTATTGTTGGTAAGGGATCGCAATTAGCCAACAAGTTGGCAACAAAGTCCTCCAATTAGACACATACGAAAATTCATTTTCAACACAAAAACTTTGTACACATGGAAAAAAGTGCCACAATTACTTGTTTTACAATTAGCTTTGGTGTGCACTCCTCGTTTACAGACCGAGAACCAATTTATTCAAGTAGGTGCCTGGATATTTCAAACCGCCAGTGGTTTTTCTTTTTTTTGAGTGGAGAACTTGTCCCATTTGATGTTTGTTTGCTAAATGTAAGGACACTGAGTGTCACTGGCACAATGGATAGTATTTCGCTCAAGAGCAAGCTATTTTTTGTTTTTCAGGTTAAACACGGTGCCGGTCGAGGATGGCTTACGAATAAATGGCTAATTACACGTTTCTTTTGATATTTGCTGAGGAATTTTGGTATACGTGTCATCGGGGAAGGGTGTATTTAAGTTTGAATGGGCACAGTTTTGGATTTTGGTATACGAACTTGACTGAAAGGTCGGAGAGGTGTGGACAAGAAAATGTCGGTCGCTGAAAGGCGTCAGATTTGGACAAAGTTTAGACAGTTTCAGGAACAAATTGCAGCAATTTGTGTGCAGAACCAGAGCTGGCTTTAGGGAGGGTTGACTGTCTGGGCGCCAGTGTCACAGGGGCGCCTTAACGAAAAATCAAAACAAGAGGGTTGTCCTGAAGGAAACATATTTTGGGGTGGCCAAGTGACTAAGGTTGCCACTGTGCAGAAGTAAAGGGTGTCCCATATTTGAATTTTGCGCCATTTCGTAGTACAGTGATGCCAAAGTAAAAAAACAAGTAAAAGTGTTATCATCGGCCTGGCCGATGCTTTGATACCCTCCACTGCATACAAGTCATGCAAAATTGGTTTTGTATGTGAGGTACTAGAACTACTTGACCGACATAGCCCAATTTTAACACCAACTTGACGACAAAAACAATAAGTGTTCTCACAAAATTTCACTTGCCTAGGTTGATTCCTTTGGACGGTATCGTATTTTCAAAAGACAGAGAGACACATGGGTCTAATATAAAAGAGTACGTACCGTCCAGCAAAGCCGTGGCGGCCATTTATCCGATGTGCTGTGCCATACATAATCTGTATACTCTATGAATTAGTAAAAAATTAAGCTTTCTAATTAAAAATCTGTATTTTCTGTCAAAATTATGTTTTGCGTGAATGATGGGACACCCTTTATTCCGGGGCGCTGTTTAGGCCCATAGGTTCGCCTTTCGTAATGTCAGGAGATTTCAATTGATTTTTGTAAGTCAGACCTCCTTTTGCTGAGGTAAACCAACTGACAAAGCAGCCACTTATGTACGAGACATTGAAAGTCAAAACGTCAAAACTTTGGACTGGTTTCTCATTCGTCTCTAGGGTCGTCGGACAATGAAACCAGTACAGAAAATTGTTCGTCCTTCCACCACAAAGTTATGGAAGGAACTCAAAATTGGATAACATGTTTCTAAATGATGCTTATGTCCCTCTCGTTATGCTTCTTCGAAAACGCTGCGGGCGCCCCAAGTGACACGATAACTTTTGGTCGCGCAAACGTTTGTTTTATGCAAAAGTTGTAAGAGTATCGGTTTAGAGCAAAATACGTGAGGGCTAAGTTTTCGGTCTTGATCAAAGTGGTCATAACCCCTTTAACAAGAAGATTATCAGTTGAACCTTAAATAAAGTAAAATGTCCTTTTAAAAGTAGGAAGAAGCAGGGACAGATGAGCAAACATAGCCATGGACTGAAGACGGGTACTGTGGACTGTAGAAACGAATGGCTACATATGGCTCACGTGATAGAAGATGCAATTCATTTCGCAAGCATTCAATTGTTGGACCGCCTCCAAACTTTAGAGTGGAACTTGGTGGAAACATTTTCTTGTTTTATTCACCACCACCCTTTTGCTAAACTGAGCTCGTATACCTACTTACTTACTAAACGGGCTCCCGACCCGTGAAGAGTCTCTGCCTGAGACACTGTAGCCTTCCATCCTCTGCGATGCTCGTAAAAGAAAATAACAACAGCAGGCAACTGTCAGGAGACCTCACAAGCCTCCTTCTTGTACATACTCACTTTTTAAAGAATGTCGTCAAAAAATGCGTGCTATCTAAAAAATTCATCCCTAACCCTCAAAATACAGCAACGAAACAGACTGTCAACACAAATTAAACAAATGTACCTTAAGTGCAAAAGAAAATATTGGTTACGTCTCGCTAGTGGGGCACGCATCTGTCTCTCAAGAAGAGATGTATGCCAACCTTAAGTCCATGTTCAGACGAGTAAATGGAAGGAAGTAGCATTAAATCGAAAGGAACTTTATAGTAGATAATTCCAAACCTAGGTGCAACTCGCCAGACAAGCTTTAGAGGGGGTTTTATGGACCCAAACGTACACATTTGCCATAAGGAGTTCAACCGACGAGCGGCATTCCGTAAACAGCAACCCCGAAGTCTGTAAGAAAGCTGCAGCTTGTATCCCATCGAGAAAAAGTCGTTTGACTCAATATCAGACCGGGTTTACAAAAGACCGGAAATTCAACCACAGTTTTCGAAGAATAAAAACAAAAGACTTGAATAGGATTCTGCAAAGAAAGCGGCAGACATTGCGCGGTACTACGAGTATAAATCAAATTTATTGTCCAGGCTAGATTTTGCGAACTCACAATGGCGAAATTTTCCATTGTGACCTACAAAATAATTAAAAATTTATTTTGTAGGTCCCATTGTCCGATGTTTTCTGTCATTGCAGGTGACAGATCGTAGATGCTGTCAGAGTGAATGAATTGCGATTCTGTAAGTCGAAAACTTTCCAACGTTTTCGTTTGCACACGATTCGTTTTGTAATATAGGACAAATCATTTGTGCACATGAACATGTACGAATGCCAACCCTGATTCTATAAGCTATACTCATCACTGATAGTGCCTTTGAAAGGCTCAAAAACTAAAGCCCTCAAACATCGGAGAGTAACACTGTTCTGAGAAAGCTCTCCAATTCATTCGTTCGTTCTATAAAATATAAAATTGTAGGCGATCTTACAAGCGAGGCAAAGCCCATTTTCGTCATGAAATGCTCGTTCAAAATTGAGACGATTGGTTTGACAGTTTTTCATACTGACATTTCAGTTCTAATGTCAAATTTTCAATCACAGCCGTCACTTGAGTTTTAAGACTTCTTTCGGCCGGTGTTTTTTTGCCATTTTCGACAAGTCCTAAGTCTGCTAAAAAGTAAATGCGCTGTCAAAAATTTGCAATGCAGGGTAATCCTCGCCAAGTTCCTGCTCGATGGGGTCTACTCATTTAAAATATGAAAACTAACTCCCGCATTAAAAAAAAACCGCGTCAAAGTAATTAACTCGTTACTCAGCAGTTACGTCAAATTTTGGTATCCTATTTGACGTCTACTAACTAACCCCCGTATTAATAAACAAATGTGCACAAGTTAGTTAGGTAGTAGACATCAGATAGCATACAAAAATTTGACCTAACTTCTGAATAACGAGTTGATAACTTTTACGCAGCGTTTATTAATAAGGGGGTAAGTTACTTCTGCACATTTGTTTATAAATAGGGGGGTAAATCTTGAAACTTTCTTCATTCAAGTCATCGATTTGCTTGCTGCTGTAAGAAAACAACTCCCGTCAACACAAATCGATTGCACAGGTGAACTACGTAGTTCCAGTTGACAGGCCACCTTTTGTGAACTGCACAATTTTACTTTTATTGCAGCCACCTACACATATCCTTGGTACACAAGTTTTTACAAATGCTATGGGGGGGACTAGTCATAAGAAAAAACCCCACGTAACAACAGTTTAAAGTTTAAGAGCAGCAGTATGATAAAGTTGGGTTAGGGTGAACGCGCCAATTATGAGAAAATGTAGAAAACAGTTCAAACTTGATTCGCGTTGCTTAATTTGTTTATAAAACGCATCACTGTACAGTCCCCATGCCCCCATCAGACATAAAAATACAACAAAACAAAACACAAATCAACTTTTTTGTGTGCCCCTTGTGTATGCTGTCAGATTGTTAACTTGTTATGCATATTCAAAAGAACGGAATGACACTTTATTTATAAACATATCGTTTTCAACCTACTCCTCACTCTCTCTCTCTCTCTCTCTCTGTATGTATATGCTGTGAATGTTTGTTAATTCAAACGATATTTTCTTCGTTCAATGTTTTGACTGTGTTGATTGTGTTATGGGTTTTAAATTTTTTGGTTTGTGACGTTTCTTTTTTTTTTTTTAAATAATTGTGTTATGAGAAAATAATTCGACTTCTGGCTATATATGAAAAGCAATCGCCGCCATAGTTGAAAATATCTTTGAAAATTTTCAGTCACGTTATGCGTTTTCACCGCAGGACACAGATTTCACATCCTCATACCCGACATCGTCGTCGCTCAATTCACGACGCATGTACGGTGAGTTTCCAACAAGCAACAGTGCCATGGGCTCTGTCGGCAATATGACAGCGATGAGCACGAATTCACTAAGTGGCGGCGGCCCATCGTTAAACAATAGCGGAACTAATCTAATTGTAAACTATTTGCCACAAGATATGACAGATCGTGAATTGTATGCGTTATTTAGGTCGATCGGTCCTATAAACACATGCAGAATAATGAGAGACTTTAAGGTAAGGGTAAGAAAAAAGATATCGACAAATTGAGAAATAGAATAGTGTGATGCGGTTCTGTTTACTCAGAAAAGAAGTGGGTACGATGATAGTTGATGTTGTTCTCTTTTTTGAATTTTCAGACTGGTTACAGTTTCGGTTATGGTTTTGTTGACTTTGCATCGGAGGCGGACTCGCAGCGAGCTATTAAGACCTTGAATGGAGTTCAAGTGCGGAATAAGCGACTAAAGGTAAGCAAAATAGCGGTATTAAGATGGAGATGGCCGGAAGACAGCAACTCTACTTGTGGAGGGAGCTGGTGGTGAATATTGAAGCGGATTATTACAGATTACAGAATTATTGTCAAACAGCAATCGTTGGATGGAGTTAGGCAAGGAAAATGAAAATATTTAGGCAACAGCTGTCAGCGGCAAATTTGTTTGTTGTATTTGTTGCGCGATAAATCTCAACTGCGATGCGTTCTCTCACCGTATGGCAAAAGGCAGGTTTCATCGTCCTTTAGTAAACAAAAACAGCTTTCAAGAGTTCTGCTCACAAAACATCCGCTAGATAGAAAGACGGTTGGACGTTTGGCTTTTGGGGTTACCCACTGTGCACCCCGATTCCTCCCAAGAAAGAAAGTTGTTGGCAGGCTCGTCTTTCGAAGTTGGGAAGACTTTTTCACTTCATTCATAGCTTCAGAGGGGAAGTGTGTACACAACAGCAAGGCTTCTGGTCACTGCCTTCTTTCTTCGTATCTTCTCGGATAACCAGTTGGCAGTTAAATCATTGGAATCAATCCTAGACCGCTGCGGAAAGTCCACCCTCCCCTTAGGCAGTGGAAAATATTTTACTCCGACTTGTGCCACCTACTGGATTGGACAGAACACGTTCGTTAAAGCCAATTGAAGACATGAATACTGCGGGTTTTATAAAGTCCCTCGAATGTCGCAGATTTGTCACGAGTTTCTCATTTTTCTAGCGGTCTTTGGTTAGCGTTCGAACAAAATCCCTTAAACCTGCGGTCGGATTCTGTAAGGCGACACGATCAAACGTTTTCGTTCGCACGAATGTTACACAAGCAAATTTGTTCGTGCACACGAAAACGTTCGAACGTTTCGGCTTACAGAATGCCGACTCTGCCTTGCTGGGATTGACCATCAGTTTATTAACCACCATCGGGCATATTTGCCACAAATGTTAAAGAAAAACACGGTCCTATATGGACCTGTCAACCCAGATCTGTCCTTACTGTACAATTTAGCACGCATTTTTAGCATGTGTGCAACGGAGTCTCCTCTCTTATAAAGTACGCGCTGTGTACACTACACTACTATTTAAAATACAGTCGAATCCCTCTAAGTCGGACCTCCTTTAACTCGAATTTCCCTCTAACTCGAATTTTTGCATTCCCTTCATTCCCCCTTTGCATATAAAAATCATGCTCTAACTCGAATTTTTCCAGAAATCCCTCTAACTCGAACTAATTTTTATCTCCCGTGAAAATTCGACTTAGAGGGATTCGTCTGTACGTCAAAACTGTCAGAATGATGTGGCGGAGCGGTCCCAACTAATATATTCAAGGAAGTCTTCTGCCTTCTCATAAAGTCCGCCCTACGTACACCAAACCACACCCTAAAAGATGTCAAAACAGTCACAGATGGCGAAGCAGTTCGACAACTGCCCTCGCATGTGGACATTCCAGGGAACTTTAGAAACTTTAAGGCTGACAAAGTCGCCATGCGTCTTCCCATTCTACTTATTGAAGCAACGCTAGATGCACAGCTAATTGATATTTACAGAAACCTACGGAGACAAATTGAGTGACAGTGACAAACCAGGCCTAAGTAGACCACTGATTCCGACTCTTGCGATTCAACAGGCACCCTATTTGTTCCAACGAGGGGGAAAGCCGCAAGGAACCTTTTACCAGCCTAAGCGTGTCGCCACTTGAACTGAAACAGACCTACATACAGTTTTCGTTACTAAAAACACCCTCCTACAGCGAGTAGCATTGAAAGCCCTCCCCTTCGGTCCACATGCCGCGTTCTGGCATTAACCTATGGCACAGCACATGCACCTGACTGCCTGTGCCTAGCAATGAACTTCAAATCAATCGACACAAACTACTCCAGTTTGATGAGTACTAATGCGCAAATACTCCACTAAGCTCCTTCCGTTTGAAGATCAACGGGGCAAGTGGTGCACCGGGAAACTCTCCACCAAGAGAGGGACTCCAACCCTCGTTGCTAAATGTTAACCGCTTGAAATTTGATATCTTGTGGTTGTTTGCGGAGGCAATAAACTTGAACTGTTCCACTTCCATAGTTTGAACACTCAATTTCAAGGGGTAACTAATCTCCCTAACCCCACATGCCAAACTCCAAGTGATTTGAGAGCAGCAGCTCTGCTCTGACTAGTCCGCAGCAAATCCTTCTCTCCACCAAATAAGTTCTAAACTTCATGGAATTTGTGCAGCAAGCAAAGAGCATTCCTTCCATTCATGTGTTGTTTGTTTCGGTTGCCAACAGACCGACCCATTGCCAAGAAAAAAACCGAAATCAATGTAATTGGAACAGCACCAACTCGCCTCTCGTCCATTAATTATTTCAATACGTTTACGGAAAGTGCATTATAATGGCAAAAGAAGCTGCCAATTATGTTTGAGCATTATTTTTGTTCCCTCCGGCACAGGTGAGGGAATTGATAAGAATTGGAAAATTGATTTGTTCCAAGGTGCAGCCAATTATTTCCATCATTTTTCGGCGCGTGAGTTTGGCAGAGGAAGTTCCCGTGCGAAGCGGCTTGCTCACACCAAATGACGGACGAAGTACTTGACCTCTACAAAGAGAAAATATCAAGGAAACTGCTATAATTTCAAGAGGAATTGTTATCCTTTCCATTCTTTTGCTTCCAAACGGAGGTGAAATAAATTCAAGTTCATTTTTACCTTCTTTTTCGTTCCGACGACTGTATGCCGGATCCAATTGACCTTAAAGATGTACGCTGGCATTACCGCACGGCAAAGTTACAGAAGAAGAAAAAAATAGAAGAAACTCGAGGACACAATGAAAAGGAATATATATAAACTACAAAAGGAAGTGACAGACACACAGTACCGTCTGCATGGTACGACAACGATGATGACTGTCGTGCGGATTAACCAAATCCATTGCAACGAAATGCTTGCTGCTGTGGAAATTAAGAAATCCTTGCATGACACCACCGAGCAAAAGCCAGGACATATCCAACTCTTATCACATTGTCATGGTGTCCACACACAGAAGTGGTAGTAGGACACACTAAATCCTAGCCACCTGCTACCTCCGTCTCTGAGCTGTTGTTTTTCTTTTTCTGTGGGACTTGCAGGAGTGGTTGACAATTAGAATACTGTCGACGATGGCCTAAGACGGTTCTCTGCTATATTTCTGTTTCTATGGTCGACACATTGACGCGTAGAAGGAGTGCACTCGAACGAGGGTGTTTCATTTTTGAAATATTTACGCTTCTCTGTTGGGAAGCAGCTCTGCACTTTGTAAATATAGAATAAGGAGGTTCAATTCAGACATTTGGGGTGCACTTGCATTTGTATCGCTCGACTGTAATGGAGTAAATTTATTTTTCAGGTTTCATTAGCACGACCAGGCGGCGAACAAATTAAAGACACAAATTTATATGTTACGAATCTTCCACGAACCATTACCGAGGAGCAGCTAGACGTCATATTCGGTAAATATGGACAAATTGTACAAAAGAACATTCTCCGGGACAAGCTGACTGGCAAGCCACGAGGCGTCGCTTTTGTGAGGTAAGCGTTCAAACGGATTCTTTATAGTGTGTGTGATTTTGCGTTTGTTTTTAGCCAAAAGGGAGCTGTTGCTTTAGATTGGTTGGGAGAACTTGGAATGGATAGGTAAATGTAGAGGATGGACAAAGTTAGGTCTTCCTTCCTAAGACTGAAGTTTTAAGTAAACTGGGGACCTACTCTGTATTTCTATTTCGTCCCATTCGGAATCACTTTCCCCTTCAGCTGTTTTAGTAGGTACTCTGGAATACTTTCGGAATTCTGAATCCGACAGTAGTGCACTTCGTTCCACTTTCGAAATACAGAGTAGAAAAGGTTCGTTTTCGAAAAACGAGATACAAAAGAGGGCCACTGCAATCTGGTGGATTATTTACTGTGTAAATCTGCGCAAAGAGTCGAAGTCCTCCAAGCGGAGGAAATGCTCAACGAGAAAGTCGGAAAAGTCAAACATTTCATCAGAATTCCTAGTGAAGGCCAAAATTGAGTGGCAGCTGATTGTTTGTGCCATTTCTGAAGGAGAAAGAAGCGCTTGTCTGATATACAGGTTGGCCAAAAGAAGTCATCCGATGTTGTCTGGCTCTCATTTTTTTTCTAAATGAAAAACTTCGATTCTGTTTTTTGATTATGTTTATTTGAACCTTTAGAATTTTATTGGTCAAGTCGGGAAGATGATATCGCCCAAATTGGCGCCGTCACAATTGATTGCCATACGGGCTCGTTTTATGGCATTTTTCATCACTTTGGCGAGAACTTTGGGCGACAGATTCTCGCACTCGTGTCGAATGTTGTCCTTGAGGGCTTCTACGGTCTCGGGCTTGTTCACGTAAACACGGGACTTCAAAAAACCTCACAAAAAAAAGTCTGGAACGGTTAAATCGGGCGATCTTGCGGGCCAGTGCAAATCGCCAAAACGAGAGATGAGGCGACCCGGGAACGTCGCCTTCAGAATATCAGTTGTGGCTCGCGCAGTGTGTGCCGTAGCTCCGTCCTGTTGGAACCACATGTCCTCCAGTCCTAATTCGTTCAATTGCGGTGGGAAAAACTCGCTTAACATGGCCCGTCCACTGTTGTCGGTTGACCAGCGACGTTCTCGAAAAAAAATTGCCCGGTGACTCCTCCAGCGTGAACAGAGCACCATGCAGTAACTTTGTAATGACTCCTCGTGCATTACTCGTGGATTTTCGGTGGCCCAGAAGCGATAGTTTTGCTTGTTCACGTGCCCGCTGAGGTGGAAATGAGCCTCATCGCTCATTATGATTTTGGTCGAAAAATCGTCCACTTCGTCCTGTAGATTGAGGATGGCTTGGGCGTAGGTTACACGCGTTTGGCGGTCGACAGGCAGCAGCTAATGCACAGACTGGACTTCGTACCGGAACATGCGCAAGTCTTTGACCAAAATTCGCCTTAGGGACGACCGGCTGATGGCTAATTGCGAGGCACGGCGTCTGGTCGATGTTTCCGGCGACAGCTCGACATCCTCTTCGATATTCTCGGCACAACGGGCGCTCCGGGGCCGGCCACTCTTGGCAACGTCTCGTGTGGTCCCATACTCTTCAAGGTTGGTGGCCAAACGGCGCACAGTGTTTGCGCAGTCGGTGTCGGACGGCCGTGGAATCGGCGACGGAATTCGCGCTGCGCCAAAACTACAGACAAATTGTTACGCAAAAAAGTAGGCACGATTATTCCGCGTTCTTCGGGAGTGTATCGCTCCATGGCTTGTTCACTTGTATTCTACATCTGTCTAGTCCACTAATGTCAAAACAGATTTGGCATTGGCGGCCATTTGCAAAAATAAGAGCATCTTCCAATAGGGTGATCTCTTTTGGCCCACCTGTACTTGATATAGACAGTCCCAGTCAGAGTTACCTGGGAAAACCCTTTTTTGACTTCATTAAGGAAGTTTCAAAGATTAGTATGAGCAACCTTGAATTCAGATTCAGATAGAGACAAACTTCAATGAGTTGAAGTAACAAAAGGGCAAATAGTGCTTCAGAACTAAAAGACCTACCTACACAGGTTTGATTTGATGTTCCGTGGATGGAATTTAGCACATCTAAGTGGGCGATTGATTACCTCCTCGTTGGAGGCTGAAAGTTCGTCTTCTAAGGACGTTCATTAGTGTTAAACGTTGCAATTTCTTCTTGACTCATTGGAATTGGAATTTCTATAAATCTTGGTTGCACGAATGGCTCCGGAATGGGATAAGTCCGTCCCAGTAGGGATAGCCGACTTTATGGGATATTAAGGCACTTCTACTGCCGAACTATTACAAGCGTCGATGGAGGAAATTGTTGGCTATGAGTGTTTTTTCTCACAAACGGAAACGTGTCATGCAGCAAGTTTGACATGAAAATTGTGATATTTCTAGATTGTAAAGGTTGTCCCAAAGTTCAACCAAGAAAGTGATTAGTAGGGTTATGTGTGGCTTCCTTCAATTCCTTTGACCCTTTTTGCATAAATGTGCCCGAAATTCGTTGATACAGCGCTCTAGTTGCTGGATATGGTCATGGGCTTCTTGGCAAGGCTTTAAAAAACCCCAAGTAAAAAAGCCAAACGGCTAATGCTGATCACCAAAACGTCAAATTATACACGAACATAAAACGACTCGTGTAGAAATTGAATTGTTGCTCTGGTTGAATGGCGCCGTCCTCTTGAAACCACGTTTCATTCACATCTACATCTTGCAATTTTAGCACAAACAGCCCCAATATCATAACCATTGACTGATTATACCTGACCAGCAGCATTTTCAAAGAAGAGTGGCCCCATTGTGCCTGTAGCTCAAAATCAGAACCAAACAGTGACTCTTTGTGGATGAATTTGTTCAGTTGTCAATTTTCTGAAACCACAATTGGACAATTTTGACGATTAACAGAGTCTGACGGATAATAAAGTCGTCAAGTTGAAAAGAACCGAGAACCAAGTGCGAATTGTAGCTACCAAGCCTTCATTTTGTTTAAAACATTCGTCACAATAATAAAAACTCGTTGCTCTTGTGTAGCTCTCCTTTTTCTACCCTCAAACCTGAACGCAGGTTACTTTTCAGACGACTGTTGTCGAAACGATAGTCCTCCAAAACAACCATCTATTGGGCTTCTTCAGATTCGTTCTCAGATTTCAGATTTCCCGTGTCTAATCGAACGAATAAAAACGTCACTTGCTCTTTTTTGTGTTGATATTTGTGCGATTGGAATATGTGCAGCTTTCGACACTTTTCTAAGCGTTTTCCATTCACTGGTAAAATTGTATAAGAAAACATTAAAAATGCTCGCCCACATTGATTTTTAAACATTTGTACATAAATAATTAACAAAAATAGATCCACCCGATGCAATGCGCTTCTTTGCAGTTGAAAAATTTCCCGAAAACGTAAACAAACTCCACCAGTTGTCAAACTTGTGTTAGTAAATCTGAAGCAAATCTGAGAAAAAATCCAGATTCGCAAAAGTGCTCTGAAATTTGAAAAAGAACATAAAAAGTGCCCTGAGAGAAAAAAATTTGCTCTATCGAATACCACATAAGTACAAAAAGTACTAGCTTGACAGCTTCATCTTGTTTATTCACCACAAATGTAATGAAAACTGATGGCGATCGAAAAATAATTTGGCCAGAAAATAACTTAATATGGTCATCAAAATTTTACAAGAAGATCATCGTTATAAGTGACCTGCCTACTGAACTGTCAGCAGCTGTCACACTGTCCTTTTTTCACTCTACAGCCCAAATGGTTAAAAATTCAATTCTTGCAATAGTTTAGGGGCACCCTTTCCTATGATCCTCCTCATTCTGAATAGAGCACAACCTACAACTGCGACGTGTGCGCAGAACCCTTACACGGGCTGATTAGACATTTTCGGCAGGCGCCCAAGTAGAGGACTTACGATGAGGGTTGGTTCCGGACTGCGATAACCGATAAAATGACAGCTGCGATTTGAGCGAAGCGGGGAAAACCACACGCTGACTTCCATGCAAGTGCTTATGTTGGAGCAGCGCTTTAAATAGTCAGTCACGATGGAAGAGTCGACAATTGGTCGAGTTTTGTCTTAGCCAGGGGTGTCAAACTCATTAAGTGACATTTTTTTGTCTCAAACATGACAGCGGGCCATATTTAAAATGAAATTCGAAATTGTAATACTATGTAAGTAAGAAGTTTTTAAAAAATATTTTATTTCCGAAAAAGTTCTACGTTTCTAGGCAGAGACGTTATAAGCTGAAAGACTATTTTTAATATCCAGAAACTTGACATAGCAACATACAGTAGGTGCATTGCGACTGCCTTTCAAATGCATATAAAATTAGAAGATCAATATATTGATATCGCGGACCTTAGGTAATTGTCTCGAAGGCCGGTCATGTTCCGCGGGCCGTATCTTTGACATGCCTGGTCTTAGCCCTTATAAAGGGTCTTCATTAAGAACTTGACAACTTCTTCTTAAAATTAAATGCAAACTACTTGGGATATCTAAAGAAAAATGTTGTTGGCTCGAATTACAAAACATTTCTGAATGGAAATGGACTTCGCTCATATGTCCACCACGGGAACGTAAGCAGCTGTCGATACGTTGAACCCAACGTATGCCTATGACTCGGACGCACATTTCGACCGATCGAATCTGAGCTCCTGAACGTCGCCGGCTTGTTGGCATAGACCAATGATTTAATGTAGCCCCATATAAAAAAAAGGTCTAGAGGTGTTAAATCTCAGGGGGCCAATAGACGGGTCCGTTTCTCGAAATAGCACGTTCACCGAACTGAGACTTCAATAACTCGATTGTTGCACCCGCTGTGTGGCTTGTGGCCCCACATATCACTGATGTCCATTTCATGCAATTGCTCAAAGAAATAACGTTCCAACATTTCTCTCTAGCGAATACCATTTCGACGAAAGAAAACGGCCCAATGACGCCACCGGCATGAAAACCGCACCAAAAAATAACTTTTTGCGGATGAAGTGCTGTTTCATGAAGCACATGAGGGTGCTCAGTTCTCACCTGCCCAGGAACGCGTATTTTGCTTCCTGACGAAGTCGTTTAATCAAAAATGCGCTTCGTCCCTGAAGATGATCTTGCGATGAAATTCTTCCTTTTCTTCCATCGTGTCCAGAGTCCAATTCGAAAACATACGTCGCTTTATTTATGATCAGGTGGTGGATCAAGTTCTTGAGCCATCTTGATCTTGTAAGGGTGTAGGCCAAGATCCTCACGTCATAATGTGGTCTGCGAGAGGCCCAATTGTTGAGAATGCCGGGAAATGATTTAGCTCGTTTGTGACGGCAGCTATATTCCCCACACTTTCGAAAACACGCAGTCTCACTGGCACTGCAACAACAAACAGCGAATATTCTGACTCGAATTTGTTCACTAAACTGAATTGCTTGTCTACTGGGACTAGAATTACGGCCTAAAATTTGCATCAACGCTCTTAAAGTTGCGACCATCGACTCGGAATTTCGGTGGTCAATTTTAATTATTTGCAAGCGTCGCTCCTTCGTGTACTTCACCATGATGAAAATGTTGATTTTACTGAATATTTTGACATTGACAGTTCGGTGATCGGCTTAAGGATGTGTTCACACTGAAAGTTTGAAGTTGTCAAGTCGCTAATGAAAGAGCCTTTTTCAGAGTGTGGGTGTTGAATAATTAGTTTGGGAAATTATTGTCAGATCTCCGTCGCGGTGTCAAAAAGACCGATCAGTTTCGGACAAATTGTGGAGTTAAATAGCGGTAGAAGAACTCAATGTCTGCTTTCATAAATTTTTCCATTAGAAGTCGTTCCTCTTACAAAATGGATCTAATTTTAAGACAATACCAGTATTGAGCAATTGCTAAGTGGTAAGCAGGGTGACCGCTGCAGAACTCCGAAAAGTCGCAAGAAAATGAGAAAAAAATTCGTCTGAAGCTGTTCTGAAAATTTTTGAATGATACTTAACAAGCATTGGCTCGCTAAACACTGTACTAGTGTTGTGATGGGAAACTTTTTTAGATTTTAAAGGTTTTGATTTGGAAATAATAGCATTTGAACAAATTTTGAAGCGCCTTCCCCATAAAAGGCCGAAAATGTCAAAAAAGTGGTGAAAGGCTCTGAAAAAAGTGTCTGATTGCTACTTTAGTCGCACAAC
Source organism: Cheilosia impressa (assembly GCA_948293265.1). Classification (NCBI taxonomy): domain Eukaryota; kingdom Metazoa; phylum Arthropoda; class Insecta; order Diptera; family Syrphidae; genus Cheilosia; species Cheilosia impressa. Next base: position 1,954,868 of record OX411882.1, read on the forward strand.
GGTCGCACGCTGTTGGTAAATATGCTTGACTACTGAGCGATAAGTTCAAACCCCAGAAAAGCACAAATAACCTACATCTTATTACTTTTTCTGCTTCGACACTTCTAACGAACGTCTGACCAACACCGAAGAACACAACTGTCTGGAAAAGCTTCTCAGCTCAGCCGTTCGGACTGCGCATAAAATAGTAGGTCCCTTTTAGTCGTCCCAGGAACAAAAATTTACAGAAACGAAAGGTTGTGAGAAGTTAGACCTAGGGCACCTATACGGACCTGTCGTTGCGCCAACTATTTATTTGTTTATTTAAGCCGTAGATCCGCTGATAAAATGATTATCCTCCAATTTGAGCGCAAACGTTCAAAATTCTTGTACTTGACATGTGTCAAGCGTCAAAATGAGTGTTTTAAGGGAAAATTGTTTGCAAAAGATGTCGCACTTGTGTTTAACCACCTGTGCTATAAAAGTAGTAGTAAACAGACAAACAAAACAAAACACACACAGCGGTACATTTTTGATGACGATTTTATTTCATTATAAAGTTTGGACTCTCCATTAAGTGTAAAACACAATAGGTTCGTTCGCGTACGCGGTTTGAATCGAACGCAATCGCACAAAGTCTATACTACTGGCCATTTGAATGATATTAGTTTCGTTCGCGTACGCGGTTTGAATCGAACGCAATCGCACAAAGTCTATACACGTAGTGTGACCAACGGGAAGATTCGCAGAAAGCGATTTTTTTGAGGTTATGTTTAACCACTTTTTCGCACATTTCGGGCGGTATCTCGGCCATAACTTGAGTAATGTTGGTTTTTCATGCGTCTAGAGTTCGGGGATTATTCGCGTAAAGACGGTCTTTTGCGTAGCCCGACAGAAAAAAATCTATCAGTGTCAAATCGCATGATCTTGGTGGCCAATTGACGTCTCCAAAACGTGAAATTACGCGACCAGGAAACTTCTAAACCCATAATTGGTCGTGTTGTGTGGATTGTTGCCCCGTCTTGTTGGAACCACACATATCGTCCAATGATCTTCGATTGTTAAGATCGTAAATGGCCAACATTACACTTCAAATGACAACTGAGTTTGACAGGTGTCAAATGCCAGCGCTACCAACTTGAATGACGCTGTAGTTCTTGGCGATGATTTGAATTTTTAAAAGAAATTCCCCGCTCGTTTCCTGAACGCTAAACGCTCGCTAAAAACGATGTAGGAATACGGTCATTTTTCATATTTCGACAGGAAGGAGATGGGCAAGTAGAGTCAGATAGAACAACCTGATTTTTAGTTACTCAAACAAATAAAAGTTTCATCTGCGATTTCTCGATTGTGACCTACGACCAACCCTATTGACAACAGTTCGTGCTACAAACAAACGCCAAAACCAAGTTTACACACAAATTTATAAAATAAAATTTCGTTTTTTGCAACAGATTTAACAAACGTGAAGAAGCCCAAGAAGCAATCTCAGCCCTGAACAACGTCATACCGGAGGGCGGCTCCCAACCATTATCTGTACGTATTGCCGAAGAGCATGGCAAGGCGAAAGCACACAGCTTTATGACTGCAACCCCGGGCGCAGTCAATATGAACATGAACATGAACGCCTACAATACCATGGTGCACAGAGGTAGACAAAAAACACGTTTCCAAAAAGTACATCCATATCAGAATCCAAATTTTTTCTAAAACGCGACAGTAAACAAATTCATTCATCAGAAAAACATATTTAAAACAAAAAGATCAACAAGTATCTCACACTTGAGAAAATCAGATAGAGTATAGGGTTTCAATTTTAATTTCCTCCTTTTTTTTCCGCGCGCGGTTTAACTATTTTTTTTTCGAGGTGATGGAAAATGCGTCCGATTCTCACCCTTTTTTGTTTTACCACTTTTTTTTTTAAATACATACTTAGGTTAGGCAGGAGTTTCAACATTTGGAACACTGCCGCCACGAAATGGCTAACACGTACGGCGTGTTTTCGTATTTTAGTACTTTTTTGTTTCCTTTTTTAACGCGCGCCCTCAAATATGTGTAACAAATGGAAAAGAACACATGAAAGTAGGCAACTGTTTTTTTTTTGTCCACAGAAAAGTAATAACGATTCGAGGAAAATAAATGTATTGAATTAACAATAACTATTGTCTTTGTTTTGTGTGCGTAGTCTCGTAGTTATTCCAACATATAGATTTGTAGTTGCATAAACTGTCTACAAATTTGTATTCTATAAGCAGTTAATATTTATATATCTATTGTCAGTAAAGGAACACAAAACAGATAGATAGACGAGAGAAAACAATATTAAAATAACTTGTTTCATGAATTACTAATATCACAACTACTAATTTAAACAAAAAATATATAACATGTGCTTTAACATTTATAAAAAGAAAAAGAAAATATATTTGAAAACGTGGAATTACAAATAAAGTTTCATAATATGTGGATATTTTTTTTGTTTTTTTTGTTTTTTTTTCCTAGATAAATTGTCCGGACAACTGTGGATTCAATAAAACAAAAAATGTATAATGATTCTATGGTAAAACGATAGTAATTGATTTGGTCTACACAAATGTAATGTTGTTGTGCTGGAGAAATGAATTCAGAGGCACAATGTGCTGACGCTGCAAGCAGTTGATTGAATGTGTCTTTAGAGTTTACTTATGTTTAGTTTTAGTTAAGAGAAAAAGACCAATCAGGACCAGATTAAGCTCCTATACGAGTATTTGTAATCACTTTTCGAACTTAAACAAAGATCACTTCAATCACACAAGAGACACTTAAATTTGTAGAGTTGCAACTCGAGGGTGGCATAAGTTATTAAGTTTAAATTGTAGGTTTAAGCAAATTGTAATCAAACGAGAGCGCAACAGTGGTGCCCATTTTGATAGAATACGTTTTTAAGTGAGTTGTATTCTCCAACTAAAACGCGCAGGTTTGTTTTATAGGACAACGCATATGACTTTAAAAAAAATCCACGTATATTTTATCCATTTGAAGGTGCATACATTCAATGAAATATATAACAGGGGTGTCAGCACGTAACTTGATACAATCGAGCTCAGTCGATACAATTGAGCTCTGGCAGCACCTAATTTGTCTCAATCGGTTGTCCTCGATCGATTATCCTCGACTGAGACCAATTAGGCGCTGCCGGAACTCGATTGTATCAAGTTGCGTGCTGCCACCCCACGGGTCGAATCGCCACTTCCGAGAACAAGCTATACGTTCACGGAATTTAGTCGATTTTACATGTGAAACAGAAAGAAATGCTCTTTCACGAAAGACCCGATTCGATCCCAGCTTTACACCTTTAATTTTAGCCTGGGTGAAAACTCGACCCAAAAGATCGATTCCGCTGAATCAAACCGTCATAATTTCTCATATTCTGGGGTGTCAGCACGTAACTTGATACAATCGAGATCAGTCAATACAATCGAGCTCTGGCAGCACCTAATTTGTCTCAATCGAGGATAATCAATGGAGGATAATAGATTGAGACAAATAAGGTGCTACCAGAGCTGAACTCGATTGTATCCGGTTACGTGCTGCCACCCCTGGTTGTAAACGCATCAAGAGTTTGCGAATGGTGGCCAAAAGTTAGGTTAGGTTAGATTATGTTAAAAAGATTAGTGTCTTATATGGCACTTAAAACCGAAAATAGACCCCGTCACGGTAGCGTCTTTATGGCACTTAAAACCGAAAATGGGCACATTACTATTTACGGGAAACTAATTGAGGAAATGCTTTGCCTTGGCTTATAGCCCCAGGGGCCCTACTCTCTATTTCGTCCCAATCGAAATAGCTTTCCCCTTCCGCTTTTAACTAGGAACTCTGTAATAATTTCGGAGTTTTAAATGCGACATTTCAATTCCACTTTCGATAAACAGAGTAGAATAGGTTCGTTTTCGAAAAATTTTACTTTACTGAGCGAGATACAGAGTAGGACCCCAGGTTAGACTTCCATTTTGTTATTCCATTCAGAAGCCATGAAATTTATGTACTAACGTAGGCAATTTTTCAGTTTTTCGAAGAACCGTGCTTACATGCACATTTCTTGAAAGGTCCTTTTTGGTTAGTGAATATTTTTAGAGCTGGTAGGCAATTCTTGAACCTATCGAGGAAGCGGGCTCCCATGGGGCGTTTTATAACGTTCAAAAGGTTTTATTTCCTCTTCGTCCCAGTCAGTTCTATGAAAGTCCCAGTCTTTTCTTTCTAGCCATGATGATGTGGTGTCTGGTTCTATCGATCAATGCTGGGACAAGCTAAGGGTTATGATACAACCACAAGTTTCATAACCCTTAGCTTGCTCTTAAACACGGTTTAAGTTGTCAGTTAAGCTGTTATCTGTTCGCTACACACTTGCGGAATTACGAGCCCCATCTACCGTCTTGTTCCTTTCAACACCAACATGTAACAGAGCAGAGCTGATTGAGGCAAGGCACTCATTTTCACATTTGTGCTGCCCAAGCGTCCAAGTTTGAGGTGTTTTCCTCTCGATAACCTACCAGCTGATATTATATTCGTTTCTTAGATTTTCTAAAAAGGGAGGAGTCCCATTTCCTTTTTTGAGTAGGCCCTTTATGATAGCATATGCTGAGAGCCAATTCTGCCTGTCAGACTTGTCAAAGTCGTAAATAAATACCGCGGTACTTATAATCATATTTAGTGTCCAAGCGAAATTTTCCATATTAAATTACCAAATGCGACCTACAAAATGTTTGCAACGAATGTTAAAAATTATTTAGCCCGTAGTAAGTGGCATAAGTTCAAAATTGTGGCCTCTAGTTGTTTCACCCTTTCATAGTATTCACTATTAGCGTTTATTTAATAACAAAACCGATAAGTTTGTCAGGTAGTTGTAGACAGTTAAATCAATGCCTAATCAGGAAGGGTAAACCTTACACAAGACAAGTTGTAATAGGAAATGAGTGACGTCTATCGAACTTTAAGAAACCTTTCATGATAGCATAGGCAGACTCTTCATCACTGAAGCTCCTTCTCATCTTTCTCCGAAAGACGGGAAAACTAAGTACAATAATGTAAGGTGTCTGTTTGGCAGTGCAATGGACCTGTAGTTGGTGTCTGAGTGCTCCATCGGATAGTAACAACCTCCGACACGACAATAGGCAGACTAACAATATGACGTACAAAAGCCACCAATATGTTACAAAATGCTGGTATTTCACTGGCCACAGCTCGGTACTTAGTTGACTCTTAGAGAAAAAGACTCTTGGCGAAAAGATGAAACCTTTTCGTGCACAGGAATGATTTGCCCTATGTTACACGACAAATCTTTTCGTGCTTTCAAAATGTTTGAACGTTTGTCGAACCAGGTTACAATGAAGCGTGTAGAAGATGAACGACTTAAGCGACATATTGAAATAAAGGGCTTCTTCCTTCTTCCGCTAAGTTTATGGACAAAGTGGTAGCGTATAACACCTTCATCCTTTGCTAAATCATAACATAGAGACAAGTCCACATGAGACCGAAATTTAAGTATTCACATAGCACCTTCATCCGTGAGAAAAAAGTCAAATCTCAAAAAATGTCGCTCAAGTCCTTCATCTTCTACACGCTCCAATTATTTAACGCAGAATAGCTTCAGTACAAACATATCTACTGTTCCAAGCTTGAGGAAGGTTAAAATATATTACAAGTCTCTCCCCTACCAAATTTATCCAAGGCCAATAGTGCAACGCCGACCATTTAAAATCTCATTGAAACCGTGTAAAAAGCACTGAAAACCAAGCTCGTACTCCACCAATAACTTTTGTTTTCGTCGTCGCCAAAAATCACTTCTACTTCTACTCCTACTCCGGGTCGAATATTTTTTTTTTATATATTTTTTTTCTAGGGGACGCATAACAAAATGTAATTAACAAAATAATTGTCCAAATATTTTGCCTACTTTGCTGTGCGCTGATAGATCTTTTGCGGAATCTATTACTTTTGAATGCGAAAGGCTGTTTTCTTTGTCAAAATTTGATCACCCGTTTAGGGCCAAAAGCCGAATTGGGCTATTTCGTAGGAAAACGCACGCACAACATCTATCGCCAGCAAAGTACAAAAGTAGTCGACGAAAAAACAAGAAAAGCCTGGATGAAGGTGAGATTTTTTTTTGTATTTTTTTTTATGTACCTACCTATAAATAAAATCTTCCTAGGCTAAGCTACCTACACTTATTGTTTTTTTTTTCATTGAGAAAATGTACATAATCGAGTTGAAGAAAGGATTGTTTTGTTTCCTTCCAAGTTGGAGCTGTTTTTTATAAAGAATGCCTTATAAAAAACGGCCCGAATTTATGTGCACTTTAATTATAGCGGAGGACATTTGTTTTTTTTTTTTCAACACATGATGTAAAACAAAAAATGTGAATGTTGTAAAAGCAATCACTTTTTGATATTTGTTTTATTTTTTTCTTTTATTTTTGAACAAGCCTTTTGAGTTATAAAAAATGCTAACGATGTGCCCTTTGCTTTTTCTATTTCATGGGTAACTCAACTGGTGGCTGGCGAAAACCGTGAGCAGTCTTTAACCACTCAGGACTCATCGATGGACTGTATAGGAAAAAATCCTACCACTATCCCTACTTATAATTTACGTAAGCGAATGTAAATATTAAGGTAACGCATAGGGTAAGCCAAACAAGAAGAGATTAGGTCAGTAGACCGCAATTTATACGACTTCCAAGATAATTATTAGTAGATCTGACTTACGTTCCATATTCCTTTTTGTTTTAAGTGAAACTCCTTTCAAGCAACTGTATAAAAAAAACAAACAAATGTGTTAAATGCAACAGTAGATCTCGAAGAAATCGTACCTTACATCGTTATGACTGAACTTTTATTTAACTTGTCTAATTTGGTTAGATCAATTTGCACAACGAATGAATCAAGCTTTACTTTCTGTCTTAAAAATATTATTGCTGTTCAGTTTGTTGTCCTCTGTGCAATGGATGTTGTTTCGGTTGTTGAATTGAGATTGTTTATTTTTTTATATAAATATATATTGTATAATTGTTGTAAGGATACAAAGAAGCAGAATATTGTTCAAAATATTAATAAATGAGTAAAATAAAGTAATAAACAGACTTCCATAGTGCTTAACTTAGTTGATAGTTTTAAGAGAATTTAACAAAACAATTGTTACAATGGGGATATAATTAAAATAATAAAAAGAAAAATCATATATGGACAACAAATCACTATTCAAATAAACATTAACTGCCCAAGAAGATTTACAACTAATAGAGTTTTAGAGTTATAGGATTTTCACCAAGGAAAACTTGATAAAAAATAAAATATAAACATAAATATGTATTTAAACGAAAATGTGACGATAAATTTAAACAACAAATCAATTAAACGAGATCAATTATTATTCAAATTTAACAAAAACTAATAACTTGGTTTGGCAGTTTGTTGGTCATGTCTGGATCGTTGTTCCACAGTGTGCCGAATAGATTCGCGGCTGAAATTGGACCTTTTGTTAATAATAGCAGTTATAGAATTTTTTTCTAATCTAAGGATGTGAGACAGAAGCCTGTGCTTAAAAGGAAATAACAAAGTTGCTATCTTGGGAAATCGGTGCACGATTAGGGACATTGGGGGTTCCTACTTAATATACTTTCTCGGGTGTAGGTATCAAGGAGTAACTTTTCGTCTACGATGGAAATATCCCGGCCTTTCAATCGCTGGCAGTTTCGCCGCAGGGCAATTTAAAGAGCCGAGAGAGCCATTTAACTTCCTCTTCAACTAGACCTTTGTTCATTTCTGGCTGATTTTAAATTACTCCAACAGATTGGGCCAACCTTGAAGTGACTTTCTCTACGGTGATTTTGTATTTTGACAGCCTTTTTGTTCGCCCTGTTCAAACCAGTGGTTCCATCAGAATAATGTTCGCTTCATTGCCGCAAGATTTCATTTTCATTTGAAAAAGAGTCCACAATATTTGGATTTATCACCTTCAAGGATATTGACAGCGACATGCTAACGATCACCGTGGCCCACAAAAATGCAATTCCTTTCTCCCATTTACACAGTCGCCCATCGCTCACTGCGTGGCTTTGGCTAAAAATCGGCGGATAGCCAGTACACTTCGCTTGCAGATCTGTGCTCGTGCTCACTTTCAAGCGGTTGTGCTCCTTTTTCAAGAAAGGGGATGAATTGCTCTAATTATGAGGGTATATCACTTTAAAGTTTTGGCCAAGGTGTTAGTAGCACGTTGCGGAGCTAAAGTAGTCACGATCCAGGCAGAAGCACAACCGACCAGCTATTCACTCCCAGAATGGTGTTTGAGAAGAAGTGCGCTGCAAATGTTTACACATGTAGACTTGGAGAAGACATTCGAACGAGTTAGTGGGGAGTGCATTGCGTACGTGCGGAATTGACAGTTGGCTTCTATTCTCTTTACACAAATTGTACTGTACTTTCCTTTAATTTGCATCACCATGAATGATATGGATTGAATGACACAGCACATCCTTGGCGAACCCCGTTTCGAGTTGGGGGACCTAAGAATATAAGTCATTTGCTCTTGGCTGATGACTTGGTCATTCCGGGGGCCATTTCAGACTTAACTTCAGCTCGCAATCGATAATTTTGTAGCCGTCTGTCTTACAGCTGGGGTGAGAGTGAATGTAAACTCCAGAACGCCTGTTCAATGTTTTATGCATGTGAGTGCAGTGCCATTGAAGTTGAAGTAGCTCGAGTTCTTTTGAGCGATGGAAGGAGTAATGCTGATTGTATTTCTTCTGTATGCTAAGTCGTTCTGTTTATGGCTCAAAAGCTCTGTGCTTCTTCCAAATCTTACCTATGGGACTCTTGAATTTTGACTACTGACCGAATGAACAAGATCGCGAACAAAAGCTACCGAAATACAATCGCATGAGGAGCACAATAATACGTGACGTACTCAATGTTGAGTTGCTTAGGACCGAGTGGTTCATGCTTCGCTTAAATGTATGACAAACCCATGTCCCCAACTCGAACGTGCTACCAATTTTATGATAAAGGGTGAGCCATCGACTCGTTTTAAAATTTACACACAAAATACCAAATCAAATTGGCCTTATTGGCTCCAACTTTCGGCTGCCCAGTGACTGGTTTGGAAGAAGCCCAGTCCGTCAACCAACACGGTAGTCCATTAGCGATTCGAAGGTTCAAAAGGTCAGGTTATCACAGACATCTGGATCAATATTGTGCTAAATATTTGATGGACTGACAGAGATCCGGAAAAAGAGAATAAAAATGTCTATCGGCGTCAGATCGTTACAGAGGTTAAGCCTTAAGCAACAACAACTGAAATTCAAGTGTCAAAGTTTGCATCTGCCTACTCCACATTCGAGTTCTACGACTGCGTTTATGTGAACGTTTTTAAGTGCGAAGTTTTCACCCAGTTTCAAAACAAAATGGGCCTTAGAAATAATCATTTTTAAAACCCCCGCGCAGTGGCTTAGTGTGTTGAACTACTAAGCGAGGGGTCCCAGGTTCGAATCCCGAGAAAACCCAAATTCCAACTCAAGGTTTTTTTCCACTGCGCCACCTCTCGCGAACGTCTGACAAACATCAGAGAGTATAACTGTCATGAAGAAGCTTCTCAATTAGCCGTTTGGACTCGGCATAAAATTGTAGATCCCTTCCATTCGTCCCAAAAATGAAAAACTCACACAAAACGAATGGTTGCGAGAAGCTAGGCCCAGGGTCCCTACCGACCTGTTGCGCCAACTATTTATTTATGAAACCCCCGCACTGAAAACTTCGCCATTGTGAGTTCGAAAATTTAGCCTGGACACTAAAAATGATTATTAGTGTTAAGTAAAATATGAAATAATTTGAATGTTTAACTAATTTAACTTGGCAACTCCCATCTTCATTGGAATTTATAACACTTTTGTATGCCTATCGCTTATATTATATAATGCTGAATAAAAGCTGAGTTAGTTCGCTCTATTACTTTAAAGAAGTCGGTCGCCTTTTATTTTCGGAACTTAACAATTAGTATCGCGGAATGTTATTCAACATGGAACCGGGCAGAACACATCCCGCAGTACTCGTTCACGGATGCAGTAATTCTCCCCCACCATAGACGACAAAGTTGATTCGAATTTTGAATTTTAAGCAGGTTTTACTTTCTTCTTATTCGCTTTACTGGACAGTGAATAGTTTTGATTTATTTCCTGTCTTTCACGAAATTCAATTGGTGAATCTAAAAATTTCCCGCTGTATCCTCAGCTAACCTACCTGTCCCCGCCCCGAAACCCTACATTCAATCGAATCAAGAAGGAAGTTTGTGCGTTCTTCTGAAGGCTTCTTATGTGTGATTTTGGAAACTGTTTGTTTGCTTTAAATTTCAGCCAGCATAACGACTCAAGTACTTTTTAAAAGTCCCATATTAGCCTCGCATAATTTTCCAAGATAGCGCCTTTCTTAGCAACTCTCTGCAAGTGCAAGCCTCATTCTCTAAATTCGGTTTGTACTAAATTCTCTCTACCGACAGTATTCTGGACAAAACTCACTCGAAAGTAAAAAGACAATACCTACGAATATGCGCCTCAATAAATACGTTCGCATTTTATTGCATGATCAGCATTTCAAACTAATTTCATTCAATATTTGAATAACCAAATACGCCGTCAAAAACACCCCCCAACCCCTATATATCCACAAAAGTCCTCTACCCGACAACCATAAAATAAATACTTCAAGTTCCTCTCTTTATTGTTTGTGAACTCCAACTCACATCTTAAAAAAAAAAAGAAAATAATTATTAAACAAGTACCTTCCGATTTCACAAAGTCTATATATTATATATTTTTTAGCAAATTAAACTTTATTAAACCAAACGACTTGGACAAAATGTATAAAAGAATAAAACCTCTAAACTAAAATTTTAACATTTAAGTAAGCTCTGTTGATATTATAATTATACTAAATATATATTATATATATGAATTTGACGAAAGAAACAAAAATTAAAGTAATTATATAGTTGAATAAAAACTTATAACATAAGTAGGTCAATTAATTTTGTAAAATATACCTATATATATATAAAAGGATATCGATTCGACTTTTATGTTAATTACCGCGAAATTTCGATCTCTTGAAATTGATAAATGATAAACGAATGTAAAATCTTGTTCTGTTATTTGTTAAATATGAAATTGAAAAACCAAGCCCCAAGTGCATAGTCGAGTTTGTAAGTTTTCGATTGTACTTGGAAATCCAATCACACAAAATTATTATATATATTGACCCGTGTATATTATATATCGAAAGACAACCAAATATATATTTACATACGAGTATTCGACAAAAAATAACGACAAACAAAATACTCATTGTGAAAATTGATCCTTTTATTGAACATACAAATGAAAAAAAAAAACCAAAAACAAAAGAAACAAAGCTAAGTGAGATGTGAACCTTGTACTTATTGTATTATTGCGTTTCAATTTTTTTCTAAAAAAGAATATATTATATTATATACATATATTTGAAGAATTATTACGAAATGAAAAAAAAACAAACAAACAAACAAAACCAGTGAATAAAAGTAATATAGAATTTAAAAGCAAGGTAGACTTTTTATCCCGATGTCGCCGCCATTTTCCTCTTTTGGCGACGTTTTTCTTTTCTAGTTCAGAGCAGAACCTGAACTGTTGTACAAAAAGTTCGTGTTTACTTTTTAGCTCAGACACATCAGGGCTCAGCATTTGTGTTTCTTTTTTTTTAGAGCATGGTCAGAGCAGGCTGAGTGACAAGCTGATTGATTACACACTTGTCACATTTGACAGAAAAAAAATAACAGGATAAGCAAAATAGTTGAATTGGCGGACGAACCTTGTTGTTCTACTTACTTACTTACTTACTTAACGGGCTCCCGACCCGTGAAGAGTCTCTGCCTGAGACACTGCAGCCTTCCATCCTCTGCGATCCCGGGCACGCTGCTTCCAGTTATTCAGACCAAGCGCTCTGGCATCCGCGATAGCTTGGTCTTTGAAACCGAGGTTCGGTCTTCCTTGTCGTCTCGAACCTGGCGGCTGGGATTCGAAGATCCTCTTAGCTGGAGCATTATTGTCCATTCGCTCGATGTGGCCGAGCCAATGTAGTCGACGTATTTTGGCCTTTTGGACTACATCCACATCTTGGTACAGCTCATAGAGTTCGCGGTTGTATCTTCTCCTCCATTCGCCCTCCTCGCACACCGGACCAAAAATCTAAAAATCCGCTGAAGAATTTTTCTTTCGAAGGAGCCCAGTATCAGCTCTCCCTTCCTGCTTATCGTCCTGCACTCGGCGCCATAAAGCAGAACTGGCAGGATAAGGGTTCTGTAAAGGATACATTTTGTCCTTCGAGTTAGGAGTTTGGAACCCAATTGCTTTGCCAAACCGGTTTCCTAGGGTAATTCTTCGCCGGATCTCCACTAGGATATCATTTGTATAGTTCACGTTTACTCCGAGGTAGATAAACTCCTTAACTACCTCGAAATTGTTGCTATCAATAGTGACGTTCTGTCCTAGGCGGTGGACAGATGCTGGTTTGTTTGTTGATAGCATGTACTTAGTCTTGTCCTCATTTACTACAAGACCAACGAATTTCGCCTGTTCTTCAATCGCCGTAAAAGCCTCTATCACGGCACGCTGGGAGCGACCGATGATGTCAATATCGTCTGCATACCCCAGTAGCTGGACGGATTTGTTGAAGATAGTGCCTTCCGTGTTGACACCTGCCCTGCGCACTATCTGCTCTAGCACGAGATTGAAGAAGTCACATGATAATGCGTCTCCTTGCCGAAATCCGGTGCATGTTTCGAATAGCTCGGAGGAACTACTTCCAAATTGCACGTTGCAGCGTGTGTTCTCCAGCGTCACGCTACATAGCTGAATCAGTTTTGCCGGGATCCCGAATTCGGCCATCGCCACATAAAGCTCCTGACGATGAATGCTATCATATGCAGCTTTGAAGTCGATGAATAGGTGGCGAGTCTCGACTTGAAATTTATTGGTCTTTTCCAGGATTTGCCTCAGTGTGAAAATTTGGTCTATAGTCGATCTGCCGGGCCGGAAGCCACACTGGTACGTGCCGATTAGTGTGTTGCAGAACGGTTTGAGACGTTCACACAGTACGTTGGATAGGATCTTGTATGCGACATTAAGCAGGGATATGCCTCGATAGTTCTTGCAAGACATAGGATCGCCTTTTTTGTAGATGGGGCATATGGAGCTGATAGTCCAGTCATCGGGCATACTTTCTTCCACCCATACTTGGTTAATGATTTGGTGCATGCGCCCTACCAAAACATCACCACCATATTTGAAGAGCTCCGCTGGTAAGCCATTCGTATCCGTTGTTCTACAGCGTGCGGCAAGAAAACTTGCTGATTTTCAAAGGAAATTAAACCAAAAGTAGTGGACATACCGTTAGAAAACTTGTTACACACGATCTGAATTTTTCATTACATGGCTTTAAAGATGACATCGGACAAGTGATGGCCTCCGTTTTCGATACACTGAGATACCCGATTTTCGTAGCTCCTCTGAACTCTTTGAAGCATATCGATGGGTATGTTCGCTATTGCTTCACGAATGTTGTCCTTCAGATGATTTAACGTTCGAGTGTAAACTATAGATTTAAGGGAACCCCATAAAAAAATCGCACAGAGCCAAATCGGTTGAGCGGCCAAAGTCACCCCTAAAGGAGGTTAGATGATCGGGGAAATGTTCCCTCAAAAGATCCATCGATGCTCGTGCTCGTGCTGTGTGGGCCGTGGCTCCATCTTGTTGAAACCACACATCATCAAGGTCCAGTTCATCGAGTTTTGGAATGAAAAATTCTTCAATCATCTCTCTGTAGCGAGCTGCATTCACCGTAACAGTGCGTTCGTTTTCTTCGAAAAAGTAAGGACCTACTCTCGAAACAGCACACCATACGGTGACACGTTCACAATGCAGTGGCGTCTGATGAATTTCACGTAGATTGTGATCACTCCAATATCGCCTGCGGAATGGATGTTGAAGCGAGTACGGAAAGCACGTTGAGTGGAAATCATGGAACGACCGTTGGAAAAGTAAGCCTCGCAGGCAAATGCGACTTGCTCTTTCGTCCAATGCATGATGTCGACTGACTGCGGGGTAGATGAAACTTCAGGAAGTCCCCTAAAAAATGAGACACTCTCCACTTGGCGCCAAAAACAAGTCAGCAAGTTTTCTTGCCGCACCCTGTAGAACTCAAAACTAACCAATTTAATAAATAATAAAAATTAATAAATATTCAATCGCTCATTTGCTGCAATGTCGTCACAACTCAAAATTTAACAGAGAGCACTTGTGTCGTTATGCCAGCATTATCTTTCATAAAGAATGTTAACAGCAATACTGTCTTAATCCTCTCCTGAAAAATTGAGATTTTTTAGTTATGACAAGCATGTTTCATAAGGTTCGCGTACACGGATATAAATCGATCGCAATCGCACAAAGTCTATACACGTACTCATCAGAAAAAGAGAAAATTTAGCAAAATAACGAGAATTTCAACCGGCAAGAAGTGCTGATGAATACGTCAAATGCACAAAGTTACCAAGAAACAAACAAATTCAAAATCCGTCTTAAAAATCAATTGCACAGAGTAGTAAAATCTGTAAAAATAAAACAAATTTCGGTGGTGGTCGAATGGTCTCCTAGATCGCTTCATATTTTGCAAAAAGGTATTGATGTCACAGATGAAAGTGGCTCAAAGTAGCTCGAAGTCTATCCACGTACTTTTGGCGAATATTGTCAGCTCTCTGAGAGAGTTTTGCTCAGTTTTTTTAGTTTGACAGATTTGAATTGTTTGGCTCGGGGAAAGTACGCGAATAGACCTACAAATACCTCAAAACAATCGGAGCACAACTGGTTCAGAGCGCGCTCATAATGCTCGAGCTCAGTTCAGTGCTCAGCTCTGAACTAAAAAAAGAAAAACGTCTATTTTTGACGGAAAATATTGCAAATCTGAAGTAACCAAAGTCATTCTGTGCACGCGCGCAGCAAATTACGACTTTCTACTGAATGCTCGTACCGAACCTCGGTATGTCGTTCTTTTACCCGAAGAACACCCGAATCAGCGCTGCCGGACGTTGGAAAGTGCTTTCGCTTATACAAAAATTCAAATCCGCCATTTTTGGATAACCCCCCGGTATTTTTTCGAATTGGGACATCACTCGTTGCCGACCCTTGAGGGACGAAGTAGATCAAAAAAGGGATGTAAAGGGAATTGATCTACTTCTTCACTAGTCTAAGACATCAAGATTTGCTTTCGTCGATAGTTCTTGGTGGGGACACGTAGATTCGATCTGATATTGGACACAAACTTAGCAGTGAATCCGCCCAGTCGGAAAGGCGGAACTATCAGTCTCTTATAAACCAGAGGCTTCTTTATAGCTTCTTTACAGCTCCTACACCCGTTTATGTGACAGATATATGGGCCTGACACCCGCCCTTCTAAGCAGATAGTGATAAAAGGCTACCTATGGGCAAGTTTTCCAGTGTACTGTTAGTCTTTTGCGACTTTCATCCAAGTTGGCAAGTGAGAGTAAAGCTTTCCTCTGTCGAAATCAAGATTCCTAGTTGTAAAAGCCCCCCGACGTCGACTAAGAAAACAGGTTGGTAGAGGGTATAGGTTTTCAGACTTCCGGAATACCTTGGGAAGTATCAATTCAAGTCTTCTAAGAAAATCACCTCTAACCTACTGTCGAAAATCGGTTTCATCAGTGTGTGTGTTTTCAAGCTGCGCTTGTTCCTGGACGGGATCTATAAGTGCATGCAGAGTCCAAATGGCTTAATTAAGAAGCTTGCTCAGAAAAGACGTGCCCACTCGGATGATTGTCAGAAGTTGGCCACAGGTGGCGCAGTGGAATAAACCCCAAGACGTAATTTTTATGTTTTCCAGTGGTTGAACTGAAGATCCGTCGCATATAGAAGGTCATCCGAGCAACTAACCCTCATTTCATATTCCTTTTCCTTTATTCTATGCACCGTTTCTTTTATCTAGCAGCGGTTCTGAGATTTTTACCTACCTACTTAAACCAAACTTTTAATTAACGAGAAAGTTTCGTTCGGCCCAGTTGTGCACTTTATTTAACTTCAGCATGGCCAAAAAGGGTATTTTTTATAATCGTCGTGGGCAAGTCAGTCCAAAAAGTCTGGCATCACTGGTTCTGTATACAATCTGTTCAAAGCAAATCGAGAGCAACGATACCGCACCGACAAATCTCAGAGCGGCCTTATGTCGTTTTCCATTGGTATTTTCAGGTTTTCTTCTCGGAATTTAGTTTTTTTTTGTGTTCAATCGAACATAAAATGAGATTTTTGCATTTGTGTTTGTGCGTGATTTAAAAGTCATCAGAACTTGTGTTTATAAAAGCTCATTCAATTTATGTTGATATCCATTGCAGCGGCCAAATGTACATTTTTCTCTATTTCTTTCAGACTAGTTGTCTAAAAACGTATAACACACTTCAAAGTTTGACAAATGCCAAAGGTTTTGGTGTTAGTGAAATCTGTAAATGTGAAAATCTCGCTAAGAAATCGAGATTCGCAAAATTTCCTCTGACTCTGAAAAAGTGTTTTTTTTTTGCGGACAATGGAACATGAAATCTGACAGCCATCTGATTTCGAGGGCAGAAAAACTTTTCGTATTTAAAAACTTTGAACCCTTCCATTGGCACATTTCTCAAACGTCAAATTTTAGTTTGACACTCATTTACGAAACGAATCGCTGAACTGATAACTCAACGCGTCAAAGTTGTTGACAGCTAATTTGCAGGAAAAGTATTTCGATAGGTTTGTGTGAGGTGGCTAATTTTCACGCCTGTCAAAAACCCTGAAAATTCGCCTACTGTAGGTTTGTTTGACGTGGCTAGCATAGACAAACCATACTGAGACCCCCAACTCACAATCCTCTTGCCGCTGGCCCCCTCAGTTTTTTTTCAAATTCGCCATTTTGTATTCCTATCGGTGTTATATCAATTCGGAATCCGAATGAATCCGAATGACATGCAAAAACATACAAAAAATACAAAAATAAATGCTGCCAACCTCGGCAGCCGTGGGGAAATGTGAAAGAGTTCGGGAATACCACATTTTACCATAACTGAATGCCATTGGTTAGTAATTATAAATTTTTTGAAGGTAAATAATTTGATTTGTGTGGTTAATAAAACTATCTAAAGGAGATGTTTTATATACTAGAAATATATTAGGACAAATATGGTTGTGTATTTCCCGCTTTTGGATAAAATTAACTTCGGTTTCGTGTGTAATTTTTTCTTAAATAATAAAGAAAATTTGGTCAAAATGTTTTTATTTTCCCTCAACCAAGATACATTCTTAATTTTTCGTAAATATTTTAAGCAAATGTACACTTTTTCCCAAAAAAAAAATATTATTCACACGTAACGAACAATTTCAAATTTAACTGATAAAATTCTATGAACGCTGCAAGCCACTTTGCGCAAAGCGGAAGTGGCTCATATTTTTTGGGAGTGTATTGGTGACTCAGAACTTTTGAAGTTACGTGACATTTGTCAATACGAATTTCTATGTATCAATACTAGCGCAGTAAATCGTGACCACTCCGAAAAATATAGCTTGTAGGCTAAGTAACGGGAAATCGGCCGAAGTTGGTGGTCTCAGTGTTGTCTCTGGTGGCTAGCACTAGTGTCAGCTAATTTCTTTGTCTGTCAAAAACCCTGCACAACCCTGAAAATTCGGCTACTATATTGAACGCAAAGTGTTGCCCCGGAGTCTGTCAGTTTTTGACATTAAAGAATATTTATCTTTTGTTGAACGAAGAAGTTATATCTTTTTTCAGTTAATTGTTAAAAATTAGTGAACTCAATCCTGATCTTGTGCTTGCCATAATGCAAATAGTTGATAAAAGTGTTTGCCATATAGATGATGAGTTTGAAAATAAATGACAGCTAGCGATAGCGATGTGACAGCGAAACTCAGCACTGAATTCTTGCCCAGACAAACAAACTGCGGTTAACAACTAGGGTGCCCTAGAAGTCATGTCAAACACAGGTTTTCACTACCAGGGCGATGTCAGTGCTATATCGAACACAATCAGGGTTATCGCGAATAAGTTCCGATGGAAATGTTTCCTTTGTCAGCAATGTAAATCATATTGCTGAATAGCAAACGTTCCCAGAGAATTTTTTTTCCGTTAGGGGTGATTAGGGTTAACCCAGTGCGCACTAGGGCCCACGTCAAATAAACCAGTTTTTTACGGGAAAACTTAATCTTTCTTCCAGGAGTGTCAAGCCCAGTCCCATCTGAACATGCCCAATGGCACAGCACACATCCCCTCATAGAGTTCACCAACATCCGCTTGATCCCCTTGACACCATGAACGACATCCTCCTCTCAATGTCGTATTTATACGATTTCGCAGCAAAAAGTAACGCAAACCATTTTGCTTACAACCTCCTTCGGATGTTTAACCCATCAGTCATATTTTTGTTTCGGATGTGCGCCATACCATAATTAATTATGCGAAAGAATAAATAATTCTCAATGGTGCATTCCATTTTCTAACCAGAAATAGAAATCATCGTCGCCTTTTAAAAACACACACACTACCACTACACGGCCGCACGACTGCCGTTTCTCGCAAATATCATCGCTGCTTGTTTTTTGCGACTTGCGTCCGATTGACCGGCACCGACCGAATGCAATAAATCTTGGCCTTGTCTCTGGGGCGCTGATCCATCTTCGAAAGGCTTTACCAGAATCACTTAGCCAAAAATAATATATTCTCACAATACAAGTCAATCTTTTGATCTTTGGAATTCGCATGGCGGCAATGGAAGGCGTCAGCTTCAATGTTATTTTCGGACACCGCAGCTAAGTCGAAATGGAATCAAACGCAGCGGACTAGCGTAATAAATAAAGTCGGCCCATAAACCATGCACTATGAGTTGACAAAACAGTAGTACCACCCCAGCGAACCGTGGCAGCCTTGCCCATGAGTTAGCGCCAAATTGAATATGAGCAGACTGTTTGTTGACTTTTTTTATTAGGTTTACGCTTAAGCGTTTTTCTTAAATGAAAAATCCTGTACACGGTTCGCGACGAGTAATTAATTGCTTAGCAAATGGTCTTTCTGATGAATTGTGCGGTATCTAGTAAAATTTTAAAATTGTTGAAGTTGAGCCAATTGAATAAGTTTGCGGTCAAGAATTTAAGTAATCTGCACACAGAGTTCTTTCTGCACCAAGACGAGATGTCATCTCGTCGCCAGTGTCTGGTAATTAGCAGACATGCTGCAATGGATTTGGTCATGCCAAAGTGATTACCTAAACATACCTCCCACTAAAGACACAAGATATCTTCTAATAGTACAATATTCTGTTACATGCAGTCGTGGGTGTGAATGTATTTTGGTGATCTTATGTGCAGATGCAGTTGTCTTTCCTACAATACCACATGACAGCTGATTGTCTGTCATGTGGGAACTTACAACTGACTCAGGTGATTCGAATTTCATTCGCTGAAGATGATTTATAGGTAGTTCGCCGGAGAGTTCATTTGGGAGTCCCATTAATAGTTGACCTTACAACAAATGTCGATGGAAGAATCCTTAAGAAGTCCAATAAAACGTCAAAGAATTAAGTATGTAACACAATTGGGAACAATTTCAGGCACATTCCAAAATCCAGTTATCCTAAATCCTCGGTTGGTGTGTACTAGATGTAACCTGAAGGCAAGAACTTTACTGGCCGGTTACGTCACTTTTCGGCGCAGTGGCTTAGTGGTTAGTGTGTTGGACTACTAAGCGAGGGGTCCCAGTTTCGAATCACGAGAAAACCCAAAATTTCAACTCAAGGTTTTTTTCCACTGCGCCACCTCTCGCGAACGTCTGACAAACATCAGAGAGTAAAACTGTCATGAAGAGCTTCTCAATTAGCCGTTTGGACTCGGCATAAAATTGTAGATCCCTTCCATTCGTCCCAAAAATGAAAAACTCACACAAAACGAATGGTTGCGAGAAGCTAGGCCCAGGGTCCCTACCGACCTGTAGCGCCAACTATTTTTTTTTTTTTTTTTAACGTCACTTTTCCTACGTCAGTCACATATGCGAAATGTCAACTTACTACTCAATGACGAATTTCCCGACCTGATATTCGTCGGATTCGCCTCCATAAACGTCAATTGATAAAGACGTTCGACCGGTCTAAGTGACAGATCTAAGTCAATCAAAACTGGGGACGTTCGGATTTCTAGTTTAGCAAGTCTGACAGCTGACTGACTTGATGCATTTCCGTTTTTATTGGCCCAGATTGGTCACGTGAATAATTATTTTTTAGTTTACATTTATGGAGAAGTCAGAAAATTCTACCTGCATACTCAGTTGACATTTTAAAATGTCAGAGTTCAGAGAAAACCGCTAGAATGGAAACGCAATTTAGTTTATTAGTCAACGCGCTCGTATACCTAGGCCAAATATATTTCTAGTTAACGTTTTACATGATCTATGTATCCGAAGGTCCGCACTGGGACACATCGTTAGACAGCTGTCAGATATACTAAACCAGTCGAATATTTCCAATCTTGGATTAATTGAAAAAGCTAGTCATGAAACAGACTTAAGGGAGGACAACAATAGGAATGTCTGGGAGCAATTAAGCTTGAGTCAATTGTAAAGAAAAGGCAGGCTACGACCACAATAAGATTTTAGAAAACCCATTTCAAGAGCTAAAGCGAATTTTCGTCCATTTTTGACCCCAGCTTAAGCCAACTCAATCGCATTATGGTCGACACTTTAATGACTCATGGCGCCTTTGGTTGAAAAGTTAGATTGCCTTCAAAATTGAGTATATTGACATTGGGTACGTTCAAGACTCTAGCCCCTGTTCCAATACAGAGATGAGTTAGTATTTCGCTAGCAGCTGTCAATAAGCATACACAAATTTTAAGTATTTTCTGCTTTACAAATTGACAGCTTTTTCGCAAGCATTATTAATACGGGTGGAGTCTGCTAAGTCTGTCAGGAGGCAGATTGACGTTTATCTAGTCACAACTCTCTCAACTGAATATCAAGCTGACTTTTTAATTGTATGGCTGACATATTGAAGCGACATTACCGACCAATCTATAGATTTTTTTTCCATTCAGGGAAAATCTAGTCCAATCGACTTCAGTACAGTTTTGAAGGTCTCCATTTCCAATAAAATTCTTCGAAACAGCTGTCAGATTTGTTTTCGCTTTTCATTTGGTGCAATGGCCACATATTCTCAGATTTACTTTGAAAACGATTTTCAAACTAATTTTACTTTGACAAGCAGATATACATACACAGTGCTGGTTAAGGGCACATGCTTTTCAATATCTCGGGCAGCTGTTTTGTGTTGAGATTTAATCGCAAACTTGTTCCTCAATGAAGCGATTATCATTGAAATGTTCATCAATCAAATCATTCAAGTCGGTAATGCTGTAATTTTCTCTTTGACACGCAAGTATACTTGTGCTAGCTTACAGAAATTAACAGCTTGTTACAAGAGGATTATATGATACCCTATGGTTTTTTTTTAAATGCAAATAAAATATTGACAGAAACGATTTTTTCAACAAGGAGGTGAAATTTCGTCCCAGTCAAATGTCAAACAGAAGACCTTCCAAAGAAAATTAGCAAAGTAACGAGTAACGAGCAGTTCCAGCAGTTCAACATCTCATGATAAGTTTGTCAATTGCAAAAAGTTGACAGATGGACGATGAAGATGAAGTAACAAGTATTTTGAAAAGGTAGGGAGGTATTTTGTATATGAAAAGAGCCATCTTTACCAGATTAACAGGCTGTACGTTATTTTTCGTGGTACCGATTTCAAAACCGATTTACGGACCAAACCAAATTAACAGAGAAGATTCGTAGAAGAGAAAAATGTTCATAAATTTTGCCACAAATGACAAAAGAGATTCCAAAAGTTGACATTGTGCGAATGGTAAAATATATCTTCATATTTAGGACGTGATTGTGACTTGTGAGTCTGTAGAGTTCGCAGTAGGGACTGACGTAAGCAGTGACACGCTAGAAAGGTTCAACTGAAGCTGAGTTTCGACTTGATCTTCACCAGCCTCAGCTTTAAAATGTCGTGTGTTTCATATGTCTGCGGTGTTAACTCGAAGTCAAACTCGCCACACCCTATGCAACAGGGAGCAGATAAGTAAAATAAATAATAGATTATTTAATTCTGTTCAAAGAGAGGACGTCTCTGAGTTCTAAGGAGTCAAAGATCAATTCTTAACTAGACTTGGGACTATGTATTTCTTTTTTTCTTTCTGACTAATTTCATAAGCATCCACACAGCATCGACCAGTTTCACTGCGAATTTGGAACGATAATGTTTTCCATCGCTCTACTAACCGGTGTAGCGTTCATTTTGTTGTTCCTCCTCCTGCGAAAGAGCCGACAATTGGTGAGGAAATATGCCCTCACGTCGAGATTTCGCGGCCCGCCAGCGCTACCAGTTGTTGGGAATGCTCTCACCTTCCTGGGCAAAGAGCCCCACGAATATTCCGGTACGTTGTTTGAATTTGCCCGCGTTTACGGCGACTGTTACCGGCTCTGGATAGGGACCGAGTTCAACTTGTACTTCTCATGTTTGAAAGACGTCGAGGTCGTTCTCAACGATCCCCGGTTCAACAACAAAGCAACACAGTACGACTACCTGCAGTCGTGGCTCAATCAAGGACTCCTCATAAGTAAAAGTAATTAAACGTAGTTAAACGTGCGTTGGTCAGTGTTGAATACAGTTTCCTCGATTAAAGATCAAAAGTGGTTCCACCGGCGGAAGATCATCACGCCGTCGTTCCACTTCAAGATCCTGGAGGGATTTGTGCTCGTCTTTGATCAGCACACCAAACTGCTGGCGGAGGCGCTAAGGCTGCACCAAGACGACGCGGAAGTTGACTTGAACGCAATGTTCTCCCTGACGACGCTGGACATTGTGTGCGGTGAGTAGATCAAGATGTGACTTTTACTTGTTGCATACAGAAACCCATTGGCTTCGAAAAGTTCAGACAATCGGCAGAGCACGCTATAACTCGAACATGGTCTTCAATAAATCTAATTGGGGCGGGTGGGGGATGCGATTCCGGTTGGAAAATTGCTGCTCCAATAGCAACAACGGAGAAACAGATTTTGCACTTATCTAGCTAAATAGCGCGAAAGCACAAAGTTCAGGCCGAGATTATCATCTCAAAGCAAACTGGCATCACACAATTAAATACCGATATGTCATAGCCATATTACCGCAGCTCAATCCCACCGCCGCCGCTGCCGTCCGCTCCGCGATGTGTCACTAAACGGGTTCGACTTACATCACAGTACGAGTAATCAGCCAGTCGTGTTCATTGCGGTAATGGCATCAAGGGAGCATTTCGCTCGTATGCATCACGGGCTCAAGTTTCAACTTGTGACTCGCCTTGGTTTAGTTTCGTTTCGACGCACGCCGCGCCGCATGTAAAAAAATGTTCGTGATCGTGCTCGTAGCGTTGATAACACTCTTCGGGCTGATACTAGCTCAGCAGACGTGTTCCCGGTTTAGGAGGCTCGGGAATCGTTTTGCGGGCCCGTCGTTTCTGCCGATTCTGGGCAACGCGCAGCATTTCTTCAACGTGCCAGCTGAGGACAACCTAAATATTTTGGAGTCGTTCTACCAGCGATATGGGGAGACATATCGCATATGGTTCGGCAGTGAGTTGAATTTGTTCTTCGAAAACCCCAGGGACTTGGAAGTGGTCATGAGCGGAATGCCGTTTGTGAATAAATCGGATGTCTACGCATTGATGAGGCCCTGGCTGAACGAAGGTCTACTTGTGAGCAGTGGTAGATTTACGGACTGAGGAGTTGTGTTGTTTTGTGAATAACGCGAATGATTTTCTAGGTCTCAAGTGGCACGGCCGCAGGAAGATCATAACGCCGGGCTTCCATTTCAGAATTTTGGAAGAATACCTAAAAGTGTTTGAGAAGCAGAGCAAAGTGTTTTGCGGCATTCTGCAGAAGCACGTCGGGGGCGAGGCCATTGAAATGATTGAGCTGGTCAACCGGTATACGATGGATGTCATTTCGGGTAGGTTGCACAAGTGTTTTACTTTCCAATAGGGGTAGTTCAGGTTTGAACTTAATGCAAGCTTAAGAAAATGTCAGTGAAAACAAAAACGGACAGCCTGTCAGTCGGTGAGTCACAGGCCGATCACTGTCGACTGAAATTCACACTTCGAGATAACCTTTATAGCCTCAATAAGTTTGCTCTGCATAGAAACTCGATTAGAAACAAATGCCGTACATTTGACGACAAGTGCTGGGGGTGCTCTTTAAAAAAAGGTAATTCCCATGCAAATTTTAATGGAAGCACGTAGTCAAACAAAGTCAGCAATGACTTTTGAGCTCATATCTTTCATTTCTCCCGCATATCACATTCTAGCTGAGCTGCAACGATATATGCGGGGCATACAATTCGTTGCGGCAATATTGACGTATTCGACAGAACGAATATCCCCATAGAATCCGTCGCACTCGTTGGCAGCCGAAGTTCCGATGACATATAAAAAGTTGTCAATTCTATTTGTGTTTCATATTCGAGCTGTTCCGGGGCTAAAATATTAACTGTTCTGCTGAAAGTATGAACAAGAATTTGGCCAATATTGTGTATTTTATGCGACTTTTAAATACCTTAAAATAATGTTGGATGGCAGCCGTCGGTCGTGTCGGAACGCGCTGTACTACAGGTTTGCAAAATGCAAGTTTTTCTTATGCAGGCATATTCAAATATCAGCAGAACAAAGTACAGACTCATTTGAAAGAGCAAGAGTTCAACTGCAGACATTAGAAAAAAATGTTTTTCCTGCTTTCTGCATAAATAATGTTCTATTGCAATATAAAAACAGATGCCATTTACTCTTTCCCATAAATACAATTCCCACGACGTAAACAAGATGGCCGACCAAATTACGTGTCACATATTTTTGCGTGTGAGGTAGTACTGCCCCCTTCAGTCAGGCATCTCTTTTATTTTCATCACTCATATTTAACACGCTCCGTTTTATATTTCTACTAGCTGGTACCAGCGACTTCGTCTGCTCAAAATATGTCCTTCAAGTAACTCAATTAAAATATTAATATATCAACAACAGCCCCACTTATCGGGTCCAAAACTATCCTATCTGTAAAGCCAACGTAGGTGGGCATATCGAAGTTGACCTTCAGCTAATGGCAGCTATTCGCTAATCGAATGAAGTAAACCAAGTGTACATATACTTTCCACTCAAAATGTAATTTATGTGAGCTGTCAAAACTCTAAAGTGACACGAAATACGCAAGTGCTGCCAGATTTTCGGAGTAGTTTCGCTTAATTAACTGATTAGCTACTACATGGCAAAAAAATTTTTATGAATATACATTTTTGAAAAGAAATTAAAGTCAAATTAATTCATTTGACGTGACTAAGTGGAGACACCGTTAATCTCAGACGTCCCATCTATCCCATCCCATCCCAATACCAAAATTCATAAACAGGTAGCAACAATCTAACTTTCGCATTTAAAATATTAGGATTATGCCAAGGCTACCTTGAAATTTCTGTGCAAAAATGACAACTGACAACAACAACAAAACGATGTTTTGAAATAACAAAGTGATGCCAAATTTGTTTAGTTATTTTGCGATCAAGCTTAGTGCGCTGCTCGAGCTAAACTTAATTTTATCTGGTCTCCAACTTTTCTCTCCAAACATCATCTAAAGTCCTAGATAAATTTTGACATAGAGTACGCCGTGGATAAGTGTCCGAAAACAGCTGTTCTTTGGAAAAACTTCTTTCAACAATTTAATTCTCTCTTATTTCAACTATTTCTGATTCTCGGTACTTCTTGTCCATGTAATGATTCAAAAAGCTCATCCTTGCATACTTTTCCGCAACAGAACAACAAATACACAACGATCTGTCACAATTTAGCCTGGCCGACCCATTAAATGGGCCCGCTAAATTTTGACAGACACAGGAAGTACAGTATGAAATAAAAGTTTGATTATTAAGCATTAACCCAGATAAATGGTTTCGCTTAAATTTAGCTCAGCTTAATTTTGGAGACAGTTTTGTATGGGAGGGAAAATTTAGCGTAGAAGGAGAATGATGTGACTATCGCATTAGACTTTCACATATAACCTTACGGGATTCCACCCCTGGTCTGATAGGTAATACACACACAAAATGAAGTTAAGTGGATCCCAAATGTTTTGTTCATAAACTAAGTAGCTCCAGCGCTCCTTTCCAATTATACTGCATTTACACCATCAGACGGGACAGAGAGATCCGTTTTTCCGCAGTCAACGCTAGTAAAGGAGTAAGAATAAGATCACAAATCAGACGCCTAAAGTGTCAATGATGTGCTGCCCATTATAATAGATACGTAAAACGGAAATAAACACAAGTTCCGGGGAATTTAATTTCTGTAATCACTTGAAAATATTTCATGATTTAAAACATGTGAAATGAGAGCGATTTTAAGTTTCAGTAAGTTAAACCAAAAACGCATCAATCAGTTATACGAAATTTATAAATAATTGTCCGCTCATCACTTCCGGAAGGCATTTTGTTTTAAAGGAAAGCGAAATTTCGTTTTCGTTTTCCTACCACTTAAACAAGATGGCCGAGCAAAAAATGTGTCACGTTTTTTTGCGTGGTAGGTAATACCGTCCCTAAGAGGAAAATATACTACTACAGACAGAGGAAAATATACTACTTGACACTTTAGACGTCTGATTTGTGATCTCTTAGTATTAGCATTGACTGCGGACAAACGAGATCAGTTTTAAGTCTTACGAATTTTTACTCAAAGCCATTCCTTAACTGGGAAAATTCCTAAAAGATATCTAGCGTCGTCGAGAGAGCAAAATATATGCCCCTCCACCTGAGAATCATACGAATTTTTTCTCAGCAAACTTCTTGGTGTAAGAATTTAAAAGCTGTCAGTCACCTAACAATTAACAGCTGATTTGAAATTTGTTGTCCCATTTGACATATGAGTGCATTTGTTTTTAACTTCTTGCGTATTAAAATGTCATCGACAGGCGGAAAAATTAAATTGAATGTTCTCCTTAAATTCTTTTAGAAAGTGGCGATGAAATTATTCCTTGCTGTAAGGAGTAAGAAAGGACAACCTTCCCCACATAAATTTTAATGCCGTGTCGCTTCCTCTTCTCAAATGCCTGTAGTTCAATCAGTACAAACTCTTCCGGATACATGAAGAAGAAGTTCGATTGATTGCGAATCGCTTTCATCGCTAGGTAGATGAGTCAACTAATTTTGTTTGTAAATTAGCAAATTTTTAGAGTTCATACAAGATTTTAACGACATTTCGTACCTCTTTTGAATTTTTAAATTAACTATCTGTCATTTTCATAGATTACTACAAAAGCGTTCCTCAACTTTTTCATAAGTGTCTCTCTGTGTGAGAGAATTTATCCCCGCCACTGCCATTTTGACAGTCTTTTACATTCTTATTACAAAAGTAAAGGAACAGACCTACGGATCTCTCTGTTCCGTCTCAAGCAAAAATGCACATGCTTAGTGTGAGAATTATGTTGACAATTATAGGGAGGGAAAATATTTTTTTCTTTTTTAGTATGGCTCTCTTTTGTGCAACTATGGCGTACGGAAACTGAACTTTACCAATCTCGGCTGAAAGGAATCGATCATAAAAATATAGTGTAGTTCGAAATAGGTACGATTCCAAACGAAGTGAAATATTGACGAATTATTGTCGGCAAATCCATTAAAAAGTTTGTCAGCGTTACGTGAAATAATAGGAATTAGTTTATAATTACCATAATTGGTTCGCTGACAGACGAGACGAAACGAGGCAACTGGCACGATCGTTCGAAATAGAAAAGATCATTCGTATCGGATGACAGTTGGTGAATGAAAAGTGCTGCAGGTAAAATAGATGTACAGAAAATTGTTTGACATGTATTGCATCGGCTAATATGACTACTGTCATTCGCCGATTAAGCAGCTAATGGCCGCATTCAAGAATCTAGTTATCTTAAGTCGACTACATTGGTCTGGATGAGATGCAACCTGAACGCAAAAACTAGCGAACGTCACTTTTTCTGCGTCAGCTACATATAAGAACTGTCAACTTAGTAATCAGTCACGAATTTCTTGACTAGATTCGTCGGCTACCCCTCCATAAACGTCAACTGAAACAGCTGCTCATTTGACCGATTTCCCCCAGTCAAAACCGGCTGTCAGACTTACTAAACTAGATACTTGAACGTCCCCAATGTGTTTTCAACCAAAGAAAAAACAAAAACGATCAGCAAATGTCAAAAGCCAATGATGGCAAATTCTTTGAATTCCAATTTATTTTCTTTTGTGTTTTGGTACGCTTGAATTTCGCAACAAATTTGGAAATAGAATAGAGACATGTTGCCGTGCTGCGGTGAGTGCAGAATTTGCGTAGGTATCAATATAAACATGACAGAATTGTAACCTTGCTGCGCAGTGAATTCTACACATGTGTTTTGGGCATAAGTCACCGATTTCACGAAGTCTCTTTAAAGACTGCAAATCAGTTAATTTTGGTCGATGATCGCGTATTGTTCTTATATTTGCTAACAACAATCAAGAGTATTAATAGACAAATGTCCGCAAGTAAGTTACCTAGCAAACGTCAGATTGCATACAAAAATTCGACGTAACTGCTTATTTAGAGACTGCTGAGTAACGAGCTGTGATAACTTTTGGGCAGTGTTTATTAAAACTACCCCCGTTTGGGATTTTTATTCCAGAGCAAACGAAAATTCCTTTCGTTTTCAAATATACATAAGGCGAAAGATTTGTGCAAGCTAAAACAGCAGCAGTTCGCTGTCAAAGATAGTTACAACAATCAGATCGTGGATTTCGTTTGTTGAAGGGATCACAAAAAAGTACTAGAGTAAAGAAAGGTGTTTGCGACAGTAATAATCCTGGAATTTGGTGACGTTAGGTGCTCAAAAGAATGGTAAAACGAGCAAAACGTATTGAGCTGTCAATCTCTTATTTTTTAGGCGATGTAACTGAACTATAGGTTTCTCCTCTCTACACATACATAATATGGTACAGTTTTTTTTTAATGCGCTTGTTAATAATTTTATCGCTTCGGTTTATTTACCTGAAATAGTCTTTCTAATCTTTGATTTTCAAACAATAACAATTGATTAGATATCCGGGCCGAAAGTTTCGATTAGAAACAAAAAAATTACCCAGTAGCTAGTTTCCAACGTCAGTTCTGTCAAAATGTTCATAGTGTTCGCTTTGGTTGTATTTCTCGCCACCATTGGCTCCTATTTGTACCAGAAGTTTGCTCGCACCCTGCAGCTAGCCAAGGGATTTGTTGGTCCGCCCAGTTTACCACTTATTGGCCATGCTCATCTTCTAATTGGCAAGGCACCCGAGGAGTATCTGCTTCTGATTCATGAGTTCATGGAGACATACGGCAAAACTATTAAAATCTGGATTGGCACAGAGTTCAATATTCTCACAAACAATATCCGCGATGTTGAGGCGATCTTGGGAACAACAAAAGTCAACGACAAGGCCGGCGAATACAAGACCATGGAACCGTGGTTGAACGAGGGTTTACTCGTGAGTCGCGGCAGAAAGTGGTTTATGCGCAGGAAGATCATCACTCCGGCTTTTCACTTCAAAGTCCTGGAGCAGTACATTAGTGTGTTCAATTCGGAGAGCGTCAAGTTAGTGGGGAATTTGAGGGCGGAGATGAGCAGGGAATCTGTGGATTTGTACAAATTTGTCAACCTGTGCACTTTGGACGCGATTTGCGGTAAATATCTGTGTGATTACATTTTTAAATAGCGAGATACCCTATCTAATCCGAAAAATCAGCATATAAATATTAGAGCTAATCTTTTGATCCACTTGAGGTATTTCTGTTCGAACGTGAATGCCGAATTGATCAATCAAGGCATTCACGATTGGGTCGAAGCAAGGTAACTTGTTTTGCTCCTGAGCTTCCTGTTGTGGAAGACTGAGGGAGTTCTATTTCGCCTCCTATCCGTTGCGATTGGCCAAATGTACAATACTTTTGTACAAATCACCAATCTGGAGTTTAATACTCAGCAGCACAAGTTCTTTTCCTACAAATGAATTTCTACAGGTGTAGCTGCCCTTTTTTAACAAAAATCTAAAACTCCAATTATTGTTTGTCACCTCTGGTTGACAGGTTCAACAAGTACTTGTTAGACTTGGCGCTTTGTTGGGTGTTTAAGGCACCGGATTTAGCACATGCAACTGTCATGGAACAGTCTGGCTAAAGTTTGGGATAAGACCAAGGCCTCCACCAAAAAAGCGGAGAGACAAATTTTAAATTGCAGTGAACCAAAAACTTCCGCTTCGTTTATTTATTCCGATATCGCACCAGACTTGCTATTGAAAGAAAGACAGTTTACAAAACAAATCATTTGAAAAAAGTCTCTTAATACGCCCTGATCATAGCTCAGCTGTCAGCTTGTTGAAGAATTCTAAGGTTCAGGGGTAAGAAACTTGAAGTCGGTCTGCATTAACTATACTGGACTTAAAAAGATGAAAAATTTCACATGCTAAGGCGAATGTGCTAATAAAAAAAAACGGATGTCCAACTGACACTTTATGAGCTCGCAACGGCTTAAATTTTGATAAAGCTATCTATTGTGACCTACAAAATATTTAGGAGGAAGGTTAAAAATCACTTTTTGCAAGGCACATTGGCACTTTTGGGACATATTTTCGGCGTGGTTAACTTAAGTGTTTCTCAAGTTCACAAGGAAGGTTGTTCTGTTAAACTGCCTTCTGGAATATTATAAAGGTACGCTATTCTGACTGTAGGTAGGTATAGGTACTGAAAAAGGCATCATTGGCATTATTTTGAATATCAATCCTATCTTGTGAATAAATTTATGTCAAAACCTATTTCGAAACATTGAAACATTCCGCCTACTAATTTTTAGCTTCGACTTTAAGCTAACAAAATCTCACAATTAGTATTGCAAATATATAGCCATTGTGAACTCATAAGATTTAAAGTGGAAACTAAAAATGGTAATTAATAAAAATAGGCTAGTCCCTTTGGAATATTATAAAAGAGCAAAACTACTCCACTTTCGCTTAGCGTTTATTTATGAAATTATCTATTGTGATCTATAAAATATTTAACGAAAAGTGTGAAAAATGACTATTAGTTAGGCTCGGCACTAATGGTCACTTTTAGAGACCTGATTCAAATTTACAAACTCCCAATGGCAAATCTTTTCATACAAAAAATGTTCCATTGTGACCTAAAAATAGTTTAAGGTTCAAAGTGATTATTGAAAAGGTTCAATGGGGATTATATAGACGACGGTAAAGAGAAATTTCTAATCGTTACTTTCGACCATCACGTTTAATATTTTATGGGTCACAATAGATAATTTTGCATAAAAATTCTTAAAAAACAATTAAATAAGGAATAGTTTAAGAAGAAATAAAGAAATTGGCGTAAATTTGCATACAACATCTGGTACAACCTCTAGTTAAACGATAAATACCAATGGTAGCGATACATCGAGTAATTTGGTGGAAAAAATATTTTCATTCGCACAAAAAGCTGTTTATTTCTTGATTTAGAAAAAAATTTATATATACCTTTTTTGTAGATCATGCTCGTAGCTATAAATGTGCCGAAGACTGTTTTGCGGAAAAGTTGATATTTTAAAAGATATTTACAAAAAACTGTCCATCACTTTAGAAAGTACACTCCTTTTAACCATTTTTCATTCGTTGTTGGTGTGTTCTCTTAATCGATTCCAATTGGAATTTTCAATGCGTACTGAACTCTACTCATACTCATTCACACACCGACACCACAGTCACAGACCACACTCCACACTATAGTGTTTGTGCTGTCGGTCAACTCCGTTCTCCAAGGGCCAGGCCCTTGACCCTAGGACAGCAGGCCGGTTATTCCGGTGCCAGTAACCCACTTTGGGATGTGAGCGCTGCCGTTGGCCCATTAAGGGTTCACCCGCCACCAACTCTTCTCCAACACCCTGGCTCGGTATTGGAAATCCCTATAGACCTGGTATCCGAATATGTCAGAGCAGCTCTATAGGGATTACACTAAATAGTTCGGCCTGACTGGAACTGTAGACGCCACCGTTGGCTCCATCTAGGGAACTCCTCCGCTGCCGTCTGGTACCAGAGGAGGTGTCTTAGTGAAAAAAACAACACTCCTCCCCCCTCTCTCGTCTGCTGCCACCAACGACCTTCCAAAGGGGTTATTTACCCAATCTCCAGTCGAGGTACTAGGCACCCACCAGTCACCACGTGGAGGTGAGAGTAGGAGTTGATAGTGAGAGGCTAGGTGAGAACGCTTGTGTTCTCATGACATCGCATCACTACCCTTCAACACCGGCAAGCATTTATTAAAAGCTTAAGTTTTACCAATGCTATGAAGGGTAGTTCCTTCAAGATTTGAGCAGTTATTAGATCATAACCTGGTGATTTTCTATTAGATAGCCTATGAATATTGAATACACCTTCTGATTTCTTTAAGCGAAACATAAGTGATTACGTCTTCATCTAGTCTATCAAGGAATTCGAGGAGTTCGTTTGCCACGCTAGGAGGAGAAGGTTTAACAACATTTGTCAGATGTTCCGAAAAAAGTTTGACCTTTTCTTTTGGGTCGCCGATCCATTTCCCATCGGATGTTCTTAACGGGTGATCTTGCGCTTGAGGTCTCTTTAAATGTTTGGCAGCCTTCCAAAGGGAGTAGTCTTCAACTTTTAGTTCTTTTTTATTGATTCCTTTTGTTATGTAGAAGCCAATGAGGTCTGGTATTTTCGCTGGGTCGAATGGGGAATAAGTGGGCGATCCAGTCGAAATGAAATTACAATTGAAATTTCGCCCTGCTTTATAAAGCTTCCTGCCTTTTGTCGTTACTAATCTTGACCCCCAGTAGGTGTGTTTTGCATTAAAATCACCCCCAATGATAAAGTTGTTGCGCCTAGAGATCGGAAAAGGTCAGTAAGATCTTCCTCTGTAGGCGATTGCCTTACTATTACAGCCCTACCTCCCCTGGCAATGTCAGATGGATGGGCAGAGTGGTAACATAGGTGCCCAGGGATTGTAATCCTCGTTCCCTGTTTCAGAAATCAGGCAGACATCAATGTTTTCATTGCATAGAAATACCTGAAATTCAGACATGAGTTGGTGTAAGCCGTTTGCATTCCAGGTTGCGACTTTTTATTATGATAATATTGGTATAGTTCAATTATGTATGGAACAAAATATCGGCCAAATGGCCGCTACGACCTCGGCGGCACACCTCCATCCGATGGTCCAAATTTTCAATGACGCTGAGGTTCTATGTCGTTAAAGTGTCGAATTATCTCTTCCTTTAGCTCTTGAATTGTTGCTGGCTTATCGAGGTGCATCTTTTCTTTCAAATAACCCCAAAGAAAGAAGTCCAACAGTGTCAAATCACATGATCTTGGCGGCCAATTGACATCGGCAACTCGTGAGATAACACAACCATTGAATTTGTCCCTCAAAAGAGCCATTGTTTCGTTAGCTGTGTGGCAAGTCGCACCGTCCTGTTGAAACCACATATCGTCCACATCCATATCTTCCAATTCGGGGCATAAAAAGTTCGTTATCATCTCACGATAGCGAACACCATTCACAGTAACTGCCTGACCGGCCTCATTTTGGAAAAAATACGGCCCGATGATGCCGCCAGCCCATAAACCGCACCAAACAGTCACTCTTTGTGGGTGCATTGGTTTTTCGACAATCACTCTTGGATTATCATTCGCCCAAATGCGGCAATTCTGACGAATCCACTGAGGTGAAAATGTACCTCATCACTGAAGATGATTTTCTTCGAAAATTGATCATCTATTGTTGCCATTTCTTGCCACCATTCTGACCATTGACGACGCATGAAATGGTCAAGAGGTTTTAGTTCTTGAGCCAATTGCACCCTGCAAAGTCTTTATGCAAAATGTTCATCAACGACGAGCGTGATAGGTGCAATTTTTAGGCACGACGACGAGTTGAGGTGGACGGCTCTTCAGCCACACTTTTGCGAACAGCAGCAATATTTTTTGCAGTACGAGCTGTACGAGGGTGCAATGGTATTTTAACATCTACAGACCCGGTTTGCTAAAATTTTTGCACGATTTTTCGGACAGTATGCACATTTGGACGATTAAATTAACCGAAAAAATCACGAAGTGCACGATATGCATTTTGATTTGAATGACCATTTTCATAATAAGCCTGAATAACTTTAACGCGTTGCTAGATTGAGTGTCTTTCCATGGTTCAAATTGAGTTAATCTAAAATTGAGAAATGTCAAATGAAATGCAGAAGGAAAGAAAAAAAAACTTGACGTTTAGGTGTTGTTCACATTCAACATCGGCCCTTAAAATTTAACCACCCTTTATAATGAAAATTTCCTTTTATAGTTTCAAAAGATTCAAAAGAAGCAATTTCAGCCAAATCCAGAAGCTAGTTGAGCTCATGGAACAAAACCCAGACATAGCCAAAGGGTTGGTACAGTTTGGAGCTTCAAAAAAATCCAATAAAGAATATTTAATATTTAAGGCATACAATTTTTTTAGGGATTCCTTTTTTGTTGACATAAATGTTCGAATTGTCGTTTTGGTGCTGTCATTTTCGTTTTTATTATATAGGTAGCCTTTGATTTCTAGGCGAATGAATTAATTCGCCGACCATAATCGAACAAGGCGAGTCTTTCAACAACTGACTCGATTTACGCGAATAATTCGACTCGCTAACGATAATAGGCCTATTATTAATCATGATTATTTTTTTGATTTTTTCCTTGCTCAGTAGCTTAATTACTTTATCTTGATTATCCAATCTTTGAACAATAGTAGGAAGCATTTCCTTTACTGATAGTTCTTCTTCTTTACGTGCGTGCGCGAGTGACACTCGCACTTGGCCGGTTTTTTTTTACTTTGCCCAATCAATGGTCTTTTTATTTAGTTATAGAAATTTAAATGACCTTCAAGTGCGATGGGGTAGATGACCCCATAAATAAATGAAGCAATTGTGATACCTCGCACAACGTCAGTTACCAGTCTAGAGCAGATGTGGCGGTTCGTATATTGATGAACTCACAGCATTCCATTGCCTTGAGTAATATGAAAATTAATTCGCCATTGTGAATTCGCCTCGATTAAGGCAATAAAAATTAATTTAACTGGTACTGACTCGATCAAAGATTTATAAAGTAGACATGCAGATGACCATTGAACGCAAGTGTCACATTGACAGCGGTGTCTCTAATTTAGTGTTCTTTTAGCAAGCTACCTCCCCAAGGTTCAGATCTTGGGCCTTAATTATAAAACAAATCGAACCCACGACTTCGAGACAGCTGCGATTTTGCTGATAACCTTCTTGTGTTCTTATATTCGTTGATAAGCCCTGTAAGTCCTTGATCTTTGTTTTGACTTTTCATTCATCATTCGATCGGGGTCTGTTATTATCCATCTGCAACAATCGCGTTTCCCTCCAAAAGTAATCTTCAGTTTCCCACACAGCTACTAATCAAATATTATTTGTATGATCCGCAAATAAAGAAACCGGCTAGTGGTCGTTGCAGACAAGGGAACGCGCTCATCACAATCAGCGGCTACCTGCATTGCTCGTCCCTAATCTTCGATTCGCAAACAACAATTGATTAGATATCTGGCGGGAAAGACGCTGCGATCGAAATGCAAAATATGCCAGTTTCCAACATCAGTTCTCTCAAAATGTTCATAGTGTTCGCTTTGGCTGTATTTCTCGCCACCATTGGCTCATATTTGTACCAGAAGTTTGCTCGCACCCTGCAGCTAGCCAAGGGATTTGTTGGTCCGCCCAGTTTACCACTAATTGGCCATGCCCATCTTCTAATTGGCAAGGCCCCCGAGGAGTATGTGCTTCTGATTCACAACTTCATGGAGACATACGGCAAAACTGTTAAAATCTGGATTGGCACAGAGTTCAATATTCTCACAAACAATATTCGCGACGTTGAGGCGGTCTTGGGAACGACGCGGTTTAACGACAAGGCCGACGAATACAAGACCATGGAACCGTGGTTGAACGAGGGTTTGCTCGTGAGTCGCGGCAGAAAGTGGTTTACGCGCAGGAAGATCATCACCCCCGCTTTTCACTTCAAAGTCCTGGAGCAGTACATAAGTGTGTTCAATTCGGAGAGCGTCAAGTTAGTGGGGAATTTGAGGGCGGAGATGAGCAAGGAATCTGTGGATTTGTACAAATTTGTCAACCTGTGCACTTTGGACGCAATTTGCGGTAAATATTCGTGTGATTACGTTATTACAAAAGCTAAATAGAGAGATACCCTATCTGCTATAAATATTAGAGCTAATCTTTTGATCCACTTGAGGTATTTCTGTTCAAAAGTCACTTCTGAAAAGATAAGTTTAATCGATAAAAAGGTCTAGATAAAGGTCTAGGAATACGAGAGAAAGACGTTAAATAACTCCCGTAAAAATTGTGACAGTAGAGGTTGTTTTATTGACCAAGTACACTTTGTTGAGCATGTCTTTTATGGGCTCATTGGTCGTTACTTTCGAAATGCGAATAATAAAACTACTATTCCAATGATTTTTTATTTTATTATTCGCATTTGGAAAGTACCGGCCAATAATCTCATAAAAGGCAGACACAATTGTGACAGTTATCAAAAGTGTCAGGTCTGTCTGCAGAAGTGTCGCTGTTTCAATTCCGATCGAAAACAAATGCACATCTCTAGCCATCTATCAGAGAAGTGTAGTCTTCAGATGGAATCATATTCATAACAACTAGGGGCCCTTTTATTATCTATCGTTCAACTTGGAGGCAACTCCGAGGTTGGCCAACTTCCGAGTTGATTTGAAAGAAAGAGTTGAGCGGCAATATTCTCCCGCTTAAAAGTCTGGTGCAGTTCCCAGCGTTTGTTACTGGTTTAATTTACACGATCAATCGAACAAGAAAATCACGAAATACAATAAATTCCAACTGACTGCCCAATATCTTCTCCAGACGCACGGCAAGGAATTCATTTTAAGATGGAGCCCCATCATTGTCGTCCGCTTCGAGAGACGGAAACGATTAACAAAGTCATGGTCGTCCCATTTTTCACGTCCGTCTCCGTGGAATTGCCTCGTATTGCCGTCTCTCACAGACCAAATTCTCCTCCTCTTCATTGCTCGAATCAGACTACGGCCAATTCTCGCAACAATTATTCAAAAGATATATTCACCCCTATCGTAGAATCCACCGGGGGGAATTATTCGCTTAAAAAAATACTTCAGTATCGTCAAATCCGCAAAGTGAATAGTTCCCCGTATCGGTAATGTGAATGATAAGGCAACTTTTCCGGCGGATTCTACGATAGCAGTGGAAGGTGAAAGGGAATCGAATAGGTGAAGTGAAACTCAATTCCGACGGATTCCACGATAGGGGTGATTATTTCAAATTTGAATTAATAACAATTACTTTCGTCACTTGATTTGAAGAGCCAACAGTTAAAATTCCAAAAAAAATCATTTTATACATAAAATCCCAAGTTTGCTTTTCTTGCTTCTACTACATATTTCGGGGAGTTGAGCGAACCCTTAAGTTGACCAACTTTCGGTCCGGAATATCCAAAGTTGAGCGAGTCAACTTTGAGTGAATAAAAGCAAATTCCCAAGTTGAAAATAAAATTCCCCAAGTTGCGTTCAACTTCGAGTGAATGAAACCGGCCTAAGACTCACTCGATACTTTTACTATGCACACTCGATATTTATCGCAAACAACAGTGAGTTGAGTGCTAAAACCGATTGCAAACATTTGCATTGCTCTGCTGAGGTTGATGTTCAATAAACCACATAACAAGTGCTGTTCATGCAGCTTGTTAACGATTCTGTTGCTTTATTAGAGCAATTTCTAAAGGGTCAGGTAAAAGGTTACCAATGGGTATTAAAAATTATGCAAATGATACCTACTTGCCAAAGTCGAACAAAGTCATTTCTTTAAGTGGTATTGGCAATTACGTTTAAATAAGTTGATTGGATTGATCACAGTATTACACGGTCAGTTTCTGCAAGCAGTTTAGTGAAAATGTTCATAGTGGTCGCTGCAGTTGTACTCCTCGCCACAATTGGCGCATATTTGTATCATAAGTTTGCCCGAATGCTGCAGCTAGCCAAGGCATTTGTGGGTCCGCCGAGTTTGCCAATTATTGGCAATGCCCATCTCCTGATTGGCAGAGCGCCCGAGGAGTATCCGGTTCTATTTCAAGGCTACATAGAAAAATATGGCAACACAATTAAGATCTGGATTGGCACAGAGCTCATTATTTTAACAAGAAACGTTGACGACGTTCAGGCCGTTTTGGGAACAACGAAAATCAACGACAAGGCCGCAGAATACAGGACCATGAAGCCGTGGTTGAACGAGGGTTTACTCATAAGTCGCGGCAGAAAATGGGTTCAGCGCAGGAAAATCATCACTCCGGCATTTCACTTCCAAATGCTGCAAGAATACATAAGTGTGTTTCATTCGGAGAGTGTCAAGTTAGTGGACAGTTTGGGCGCCGAATTGAATAAGGAATCGTTTGATTTATGCCACCTTGTCAATTTGTACACTTTGGATACGATTTGTGGTAAATATTCGTTCGGTTTTTAATTTAGTGGTGAATTTTGAACCAATCATCTAACAAAAATTGTAATAGTTTGCCAAAGATCAAATTTGTGGAATAGATTTGTCTGAGCTAGATTTTCCATGGACGTAAGTACTCGATCGGTCAGCTATATAAACGAAATGTCAATCAAGTGTTTAAGTCTAGTATCGTGCTCGCGCTTAATGTTAGCGACCCTAGTCTCCACTTCGTTTCTCCACAGCAGAGATAAATGCTCGCTTAATTGTTAAACATCATATAGATGGGACAAAAAACATATCTTCATGACAGTAATCAGTCAACGAAATTTCAATTATTCGAGTTAACACAATTTTTGAATTTCAAACTTCAAAGACGTCGCAGTATTTTAATTGTTCCAAAACAATGGATATAGGAAAAATTGAAGAAGATATTCATTCTCCGTTTTTTACGTCATAATTTATCATCGATTTTAAGTACCGGACATTTATTTCGCGAGCTAAATGAGTGGAGACCTGTCATCGGTCCATCTATGTGAAAATAAGAATTTAGCGTGCGAACAGAATACTCACCCTTATTCCGCGTGGCGTTTATATTAAACGACAATTGGCGTTTCTTGAAATCGGTATTACATGTGGCGTGTTTCTAGGCGTTTTATGTCGTTTAACGACTTGTGGCGTTTAAGTAGTGTGGAACACAAGTTCTACAAACATCAAAACAATTTTTCGCATCCTGAAAGTCGTTTTTGTTGCGCAAAACGACTCAAAAAACATCGGTTATTGTCGACTACAAATTCTTGAACGACTAGGAGGCAAATGTAAATAAAAACATGTGAGTTTTGGTAGTTGTTTATATTTTATGCAGTGATTTCATAATTCTATTATGATTAAGGGTGAAAGTAACAAACCGCGATCTTTTTTTCTGGGCCAAAATGCGTATGTGAGTACCATCCACACATCCTATGACTCCTGGAATTCCAGCCTTTTGGTAAAACATCATTTTTGCACAATTCCTTTCTTCTTCCGTGTAATGCTTGTTTATCCATTGTGGGCATATATTTTCTTCCACAACTGTAAGCACTTTACTAAGGATTTTACTAACGGCCATATTATTCACTACCTTTAATCCGGGTTAAACGTTACACCCGGGTTTAAGTGAGTTTAACCCAAAACTTAAACCCAAGTCCATAATATTCAGTCGTTTAACCCGAACATAAACCCATTTTTTTAAACTTGACTCCAAAATGTTGTCGCCCGGTGGCCAGGTTCGGCTCATGACCAAACAATTTTTAGCCAGTCTAATGTTCATCGAGAACTTGAAAATGGTGAATATGGCGATTATGTGATTGTTGCTGACAGTGGCTATGCCAATGCGTTTTATTTATGCACACCATTCACACGTCATAGGAACCTGGACCAACTCACGGTTGCAGAGAAGCAATATCAAAAATCGATATTAACAACGCGCAACGTCGTCGAACGCCAGTATGGTGTTTTAAAGCGCCGCTTCCCCATTTTGGTAACGGGGATACAATTATATCGACTTGATTTGGTACAGAAAGTTGTAACAGTGTGCTGCATGTTGCACAATTTGTGCATTGATTTTAGCGACGTCGATACAGACGATTTGCCGCTGCCACTAGAGGTGAATGAGGAAATGTTGAATGAAATCGATCCACATCCGCCACGATCTGTAACACCACTGCAAATCCGTCCTCATACTCGTCCTGGTCGTGTTCTTCGTCGGCCAATCGCACGCGAAGTAATCGTTAATGTGTTTGCTGAGCGACTTGAAAGAGGGCTTCGCTTTACAAATGCATCTCAGCGAAGACAACTGCGAGAACAACAACTTCAAGAACAGCTACAATAATAGTATATAGATAAAAACAAAAGAATATAGGTACATAGAGCGTTTTGTTTATTGCATTTTGGTAAAACTCTTTTTGAATTCATTTAATTTAATTTTTCATTAAGTTACCTATGTCTAATATCAATTACAAAAATAGTTTAATAAAATTCTTTTCATTTTAAAAAGGAAACAACAAAAATCTCAGTCATCGCTTCGAACTGCAGGTAGGTCTTGGTCTTCTGCTTCTTCGTCGACAGACGACAGTGTTCGGAGACTTTCATAACTTTCGTAAATGTCGTCCGCTTCGGAGTAGGCCAAACTATCGGCACTTTGTTCCACATAAACTTGACTTGATGGTGCACTTTGGTCGGATGTCGAGTAAGGTTGTCCGGTTGGATAACTGATTTCATAGTTCGTTGAGTCGGTCGTGTCCATTGTCCTAGCGACAATCTCCGAGATATTTGTCTATGAAAAAAAAAAGTAATCACAAACGAAACGGACAATAAACAAAATACCTTATTGCGGTTTACGTCATTTAGTATGAGTGACCAAAATTGGGATTGTTTCTTTTTAATCTCCAGCTCTTCCTTTTTTATTTTTATACATAGCTTGTACCACTCGTTACGGCGTTGATTTTCATCGGCCAGTAGTTTAGACTTATTTTCCAAGCAAGTTTGTGCTGGACTTCTGAAACTGGTGGTGGCGGAATTGGACGAATTTGAGTTCGAATTTTCAATTGTGTCAATATTGCGTTTGCGACGACGCTGGTTTTGCGTAGCGAACATTTGGGATGAGCTGAATGGCAAGGACAGACCCGTTGTTGTCGATGTCGATGGCATGGCCATTTCATCATGCGATGGGGCTGTTATTGCTAGTGCATCTTCAGTTAGAGCAGGAAACACCACCCGACTTGTTGTTGGCGTTGATGTCGTCTCATCGCCTAAGGGTGAAACTCTATCGCTGTCCACCGGTGCGAGTCCTGAAAGCTTCACCTGCAGAGAAACTGCATGCTTTT
The DNA here is from genome assembly GCA_948293265.1 of Cheilosia impressa. Classification (NCBI taxonomy): domain Eukaryota; kingdom Metazoa; phylum Arthropoda; class Insecta; order Diptera; family Syrphidae; genus Cheilosia; species Cheilosia impressa. The sequence continues at coordinate 1,996,443 of OX411882.1, forward strand.
TTACCACCTCCGAAAGCTCAAACGAAACCGATGGCGGTTTTCTCGGTGGAAGGTGGCCGCCGCCAGTTGCTAGGGTTGCTTCTTTTTGGAACCTAGACAATTTGTAGAGGTCCTTCCGTATGTTGCTCGTCCTATCCCGGAGTTCTTTTTCTGTTCTTTGCTGTGTAAACAAAACTACATTAGAGACGAAAAAGAATTAACAACAATTGAATGAAATACTCACCATGACACCAGGCGATGCATTGAATGATGTAGTGATAGACTTCCATCCCATCAAGCGGCCTTTTGTTGTCATTCTATTTGTTTCCATGTTGTTGACATTCGAAAACAAAACAATGGACAACAGAAGATCGGTTTCCATTTGGGAAAAGCGCTTTCCTCTTTTTGCAGGCCTTACCTTCGACTCCAGATCACTGCTGCTGTTGTCGTTGTCGTTGTCACCACCACCTTTCATTTTCCGTTTATTTAATCGCAAGAATTATGCAAATAACAAAACTCGGTGCACAACAATTCAAATTAATTTTCAAGTGACAAACAACAAAAAAAATTTCATTATTTTTTAAATTTGACATTACGTAGGTTTAAAATGGATTAAAAACGGGTTAAAGTGTTTTAAATCCGCATTTAAATCCATCTTTAACCCAGCGGGTTTAATGGGTGTTTTTCAGTGAATAATATGGACGCAGGTTTAAATTATCGGGTTTAAAAAATGCGGGTTAATGATCGGGTGTAAAATAAACTTAAACGTGAGTTACACCCGGAGTGAATAATATGGCCGTAAGTCTAAAGTACATTTTGAATCTGGAAATTATTGGCATTATTTTCTACCTCAAACTATTTTGTATTTATATGTATGTACTTACTTTGAATCTGGTAAATCCAAAGGATTGGATTTTGACCTGATACTTCTTCTAATAATTTTCAGGTCTCTTTTTGCAGATTCATCTTCTTCGTAGCTTTCGCTTTCCAATACCACAACTCGAAATACTTTCGATTTTAAATTTAAAACATAAACACTTACCCAACTGTCATTAGTTTGTGTGGAACTCATGTGGAATGTAAATTCAATGAGAGTGGAGGCGTTCAAGGAATAGAATACCGATACTAAAACGACACTAAAGCGACTCGACACAAAAAACGCCAGCTGTCGTTTAATATAAACGACACGCGGAATAAGGGTGACTGCTTTGCTAAACTGCCTCGCTAAATTTAATCTTTGTACAAATTTTTGTATGGGAGTTAAAACTTTCGCTGAGAAATTCCAGACGAAATTTGTGAACTATCCTTCTATAAACGTCAAACCAGTGATCCCATATCGAGGGTAAAAAACGCCAATTCGGCGCTTAAGCTTAGTATGCTGTTTCCAGGAAAGCTAAAATTAAGCGCCTCTCCAATATTTCTCTGCACCACTTCGTTTATTGTGCGCTTAATTTTGACAGTGTAAGTTCCGTAAAAAAAAAGAACAGTGTTGGTACAGTTGATTGACTTGCTGCTGTTAATTTGCTTTCGTTTGAAATTTTGTTGCGAATACCGATATTTTCTCTGATCTGTCCAAATTTAGCTGTGGAAAAATGTATTTTGCATTAATACGCTTACTTAAATTCTGTAGAGATTTTTCGTACAGTGGCTAACAAATTTAGCTTGAATTGTGTACTGCTTGGCTTAACCGCTTTGCTTAATTTTATCTTTGGAGACATATTTGTATGGGGCTTAATTTAAGCGCGAGCTAGGCTTAAGGGGGAAAACTAATGCCTTTGCTAGTAAAAAAAGGGGAAAAGCAGTCTTTAAAGTCTGGGAACACTGAATCACTCTATAATCTATAAAAATTCAGACATACGACTGCTGTCTGCTGTCAAAGAACTAGAGTTTTGAATGTCCCCATTGTGGACTATAAACTCGCTTCTTACTCGGTACTTTTTTGACAGTTTTTCTGCCAAAAATGTAGACGTTTATCTTTCGAGCCCCTTGAAACATTCATCATCAGCCTTATTGTGAGTTTCGTCCGAACAATATTCCACCCGAAAAAAACAGATTTCTGTTCTGAAATGTCATTTTTTTCGGGTGGAATATTGTTCGGGTGAAACTCACAATAAGGCTGAGAGGATAAAGCCATTCGCAATGTTCCTTGTTTTTGTGGTAGAATTTGGCAGAGAAATGTATGAAAACTTATTAAATGAAATAGCTACCTACTTTTATTGTTGTAATTATTTGTGACGTATCTGCGCAGAGTGTGAGAAAGCGCAACATTCTTGTGACGCAATTGCAAGTAGAAAACAACGTCACTCGCAATTCTTCTCTATTGAATAGGTTTCTTTGTACGCAAGAAGGTACATGCAGGGAAAACTTAAAATAGAGAAGTGCGGGTACACGACGAAGGACGAAAAAATGTCACAAAATCGTATTTTTCCGTCACTCATGCAGTTGAGTTCTTTTGTTTCTATAGACAAAAGGGAAGGGATGATTCGATTCAATGATTCAAAGTGACTATGTAGGTTGGGAACGTGTGGGTTATTATGACAGAAACAGGCCAATGATGGGATGGTTGGATTAAATCCGACATATGTCCTGGGGATTACTCCTGATAATTAAGAACCAGTGGCAAAAGCTCAAGAATCACTAAAAAGCTAAGAAAAAAGACACTTCTTTCCTTAGAACAACAAAACCTTTCCCCACACCCAATCACAACCCTTGCTAACTTAAATCACTCCCATCTCCCTTTTCAGAAAGCGCAATGGGGGTCTCCGTGAACGCACAGACAAACACCGATTCCGAGTACGTGAGAGCAGTCAAAACGTAAGCAAAGCCCACTTTTTAAAACCCCACCTCACTGTGTTACATTCCCTTCGACTTTCCTCAGAATATCCACAGTCCTCCATAAGCGAATGTTTGACATTATCTATCGGCTGGACTTCACCTACTGGTTCACGAAACTGGCTCGCGAAGAGAAGAAAGCTCTCGCAATTCTGCACGGATTCACGGAGAAAATCATCGTTCAACGTCGAGAGGAGATCCTTCGCGAACAGAAAAACAAAACCGTACAAGACACCAATGACGTTGGCTCGAAGCGCAAGATGGCCTTCCTCGACATTCTCCTTCAATCGGAGATCGATGGAAAGCCACTGTCCAATCTCGACATTCGCGAAGAAGTCGACACGTTCATGTTCGAGGGACATGACACCACCTCCTCCGCCATTACGTTCTTGTTCTACAACATTGCCATCTATCCAGAGTCTCAGAACAAATGCTTCCAGGAAATCCGTGATATCTTTGGCGACGATAAGACCAAGCCGGCCACTTATGAAGATCTCAACAGTATGCACTACGCCGAGCTGTGCATCAAGGAAACCCTAAGGCTGTATCCCTCGGTGCCGCTGCTGGGTCGAAAGGTTACAAAGGAGTGTGAAATAAGTAAGTCACCTTTGAGTACCCAATAACCTCTTTACTAACTCTTGTCTTTCTGCAGATGGAAAGATCATTCCGGCTGGCACGAATATCGGCATATCGCCACTTCACTTGGGTCGCATGGAGGAGATATTTCCAAAGGCCAACGAATTCATTCCTGAACGATTCGATGTGGTTACGAACACGGAGAAGATGAACCCTTACGCGTATATTCCATTTTCCGCCGGACCTAGGAACTGCATTGGCCAGAAATTCGCCATGTTGGAGATTAAGAGCGTGCTCGCCAATGTGCTGAGGAATTTCGAGGTGCTGTATGTGGGCACGGCATCGGGGGAACCTCTTCTGATCGGCGAATTGATTCTTCGCACGCGTGACCCGTTGATGTTCAAGTTGAAGCCCCGGGTTTATAATTAGGAAAGAGCTGTTCGGCATTTAGTTTTTAAGGTCTTTGTTGTCCTTGTTGTTTTTTTAATAAAGAGATGGGTTAAATTAATTGTGTATCTTTACATGAGTTTACGAAGTTTGTATGAGGCAGGACCTTTCAACGTTTGACTGAAATTTAGCGTTTTTGACACACAAAAGCAGAGCAAAAGTATAAACCAAGTCCTAAGTCTATAAAAGCTTGTTCCTTTCACCTCGATATGCCGATGTTGACTGCCCCCTATTGCTCATACCCTATGCTTGCTTTTGACAGAATATTTCTAAACTACAAAAGACTGACTGCTGAGTATTAAAAATACCCACGTGAGTATAGTTTAAGTACGAAAGTCGTGCAAACCTCATCGCTTCAAGCCGAATTCATAAATTTCGTTGGTAATTGGAGACTTGCAGTCAAAGAAAACGTCATCTGGTATTTGTATATAGGCGAATGGCGATAAAACAAACTCTAGTCCAAAAACAACTTAAAAGATAAGGACATCTAGTACAAATGGTTATATGGGCATTTTTTACTTAGAGTTTAATAGTTCAGTGGAACGCTGGCAACCCTCTTACTACTACTCACACTTCAACGGAACTGACACTCAAGTTGTTTGGGAATGGCCGCATTCAAGAATCTAGTCATCTTAAGTCGACTAGATTGGTCTGGATGAGATGCAACCTGAACGCAAAAACTAGAATGGTCGGGAACGTCACGTTTTCTACGTCAGCTACATTATGAGAACTGTCAACTTAGTACTCAGTCACGAATTTCTTGACTAGATTCGTCGGCTACCCCTCCATAAACGTCAACTGAAACAGCTGCTCTCACGACCGATTTCCACCAATCAAAACCGAGATTCACTTAGTGAGAGAGCTGTCAGACTTACTAAACTAGATACTTGAACGTCCCCAATGATTTTTGATTTGTCAACTTACTGTCCAAATTTCGTACAAAAAAAACAACGTGTGTGTATTTTTTGCAAGTGAACGCAAATGACGAAAAACTTAACGAAACTGATGTACCCAACCCATAGAATCTGTCGTGTTCGTTGCGGCAACGCATTTAACTGACAGATAAGTAGAATACAGTCCAACGTATGAAAGGTGACACAAGTATAACGCATGTGCCGGATGCGACGGAAAAATTAGGTTTACTTTCTAATTTTCTATCCGATGAATCCGATGACAGTTGTAATATCAACTTAATTGTTGAAAAATATGACAGAACGATAGAAACTCTTATGGTGGTTGAAAGAATTGAGACCAAGCAAATCATGACAGTTCAATCAACTGTTCTGTAAAAAATATTTTGCAACGCATATGCGACGGATTTTGTGAGTTAAATTACTACATCCGTTGACGAAATGTACACGACGGATTCTATTTGCTGGACCCTCTGGCCATACATCAAAAGCGCTACTTTGTTTGTGGTGTGAGGTATATTTCCATGAATTTCAGAAAGCTAGTTGGACTTTCCCAAGAGTAGTATTTATGAAAAAACACGCCTATCATGGGAATGACACTGTCAGTTAAGCTTTTATAAAACAGCTTGTTGACGAGAAGAAAACTGGACACATTTGCACCGTTTGACATAACTAGCCTCATGAGCCTTCTTCAAGACTTAAAGTGATTCGGAAGACCTCTTAAACTCTAGTTTACTAAGTCTGACAGATGTGAATAAGTTTTCATTGGTTTCAAATTATTGTCAAACGCCATATGAATAAGAACTAGCAATTACTTTGAGTAAAAGCATAAGCTGTAAAGCGATTTAAATAAAATTGTACTTAGCTAAAGTAAGTTCGAACAAATCTGTCAAGCCTGTCAATCTTTACAAGCGGCAACTGGATTGTGGTTTTCTTTATTTTAAAATTTGCTAAGGATTTTTGTGAAAAATTAAACAAAACTGAACAAAATATTAATTCAATCTAAAGCTCCAATGGAATCTGTAATTGCGATTATGAATCATGCCTGCTTGTTGATGTCTCATGTCATCTTTAGCTGTCGAAAATTGTATCAAATTGACACATATACCATTTACTTAAATAAAAGAATGAATTAGCTAAATGTTTTCGAAATATGTTCCTTAAAGAATTATTTTTCCGGAAATCTCAAGGAACAGACACAGGATCTGAAAACTGTCATCTAAATTAAATTATTATGACATTTCGATGCGTGAAAGGAACAATTTGCTTAAAGTTATTATCGTCACAAGTTCTGCTTAACCTTTTTCTTTACACAAATTTTAACAGCCAAATGTAAAAGGTGGCCTACTTTCCTGCATAGAAAATTATTAATTTAAATCAATGCCGCATTTAGACGATCACACATTCCCAGCATAGAATATTAAAGGGCTGCTAAAAACTAATTAGCCGTGTGTCTGACAGGGACAACAATACTTCAACACGCAAAAAAGGTGACACGGTTTTTGATCGGCCATCTTGTTTACTTGGTAGGAATTGTGTTTATATTTTTATAGCGATGGCTTACGAAATTTCGCTCTATAAAACAAAATGGCTTCCCAAAGTTATTGTTATTTTAATTTACTGAAACTAATTACCACTCTTATTTCACATGTTTCAAATCAGAAATAGAAATGTTCTCAAGTGTTTGTAGAGATGTTGTTCACCGGAACTTGTGTTTGTTTCCGTTTTACGTATCTATAATTATGGGCAGCACATCCATGACACTTTAGTCGTCTGATTGGCGATCTCATTCTTACGCCTTTATTAGCATTGACTGCGGACAAAGGGATCACTCTGTCCCGTCTCGTGCAAAAATTTGCTTGCGTGATGGTGTAAATGGAGTATAACTCCCAAGGCGTTGGTTGTTTTATGCAAAAAAAAATTAGGTGCGAAATATTTACCTCTGAGTCAGCAGAATAACAGACTTGAAATTTTCGTAGCAATTGCAATGTCTGGGCAAGTTTAATGCATTCCGATCTGGGTAGGTCAGTGGCGCCGCGTTTCAATAAGAAGTTGGAGCAGATTTCATTCGTTTTCACTCATACAAAACTTTGATTTTGACATTTTCTTGGAGTTAAAGCAATTGCTGCGTTTTATTTATGGGACCCATTGACCAATTGCTTCAGTTGACATTTCATTGACATTTTTCAAACGAAATCTAGTCCAGACGTTACAGAACTTCCTGTCAGTCACTTCAATTCAGAATTTTATCAACTAAGTGCTCAGTTGACATTTTGATTTTATGCCTGACGAAGTAAAAGTGACCAATCTTGTTTTGCGTTCAGACGAAATCTAGTCCAGACAAATCTAGTCGAGGAGATTCTGGCGTCCGCTCATTATACCCTCCAGAGGAAGGTATATTCACTTTGCCAATACATTTGTAACGCCAAGAAGGAGTCAGCGGAGACCTCATAAAGTATATATATTCTGAATCAGGATCACATTCTGAATCGATTTAGCCATGTCCGTCTGTCTGTCTGTCTGTCTGTCTGTCTGTTGAAAGCACGATAGCGCCCAAAGTAATTGACGTAGGTGAACGAAATATGGTGAAAGGACTTCTTTTTATCGGCGTCAGGTTGGTATTGAAAATGGGCTATGTCGGTCAAGTAGTTCTGGTACCTCCCATACAAAACCAATATTGGTCCCATGTGTCTGGCGCCCAAAGTAATTGACGTAGGTGAACGAAATTTTGTGAAAGGACTTCTTTTATCGTCGTTAGGTTGGTATTAAAAATGGGCTATGTCGGTCAAGTAGTTCTGGTATTTTGCATGACTTGTACGCAGTGGAGGGTATCAAAGCATCGGCCAGGCCGATGATAACACTTTTACTTGTTTTTTTAACTCCCTGTCATTCAATTCTGCGTACATATCCCCCTTGGCATTTGAAAAATCCTGAAATACCATCCTTCATTATTGTTCGCGTTGCTTTTACCAGATACGAGTATGTGCGACATCGTTTCGTTCGTGTGCGGCCCTCACTAATCTCCATACAATGCTAAGTGGGTACTTTCAAAACAAACAAGAATTTCCAAATCTATTTTCAAATGAGAAACCATTCATCGCAGCAACGTGATAGAACTTTTCGGCGAAAATATTATTTTCGGCTGTCATCGGCACGCATCCTGTAAACAAAAATATCTCTGACTTTGACCGCACATAAAAACGAAACAGCCAACACAAATTGTTTCCAACTTCGATTCCATTTTCGGATCTAACTCGCATTTCCCCACCAACACTGGCACGCTTGACGCAAATAAATTAAAAATAAAAGACCACGTACACAAACAAAAGCGAATGAAGAAGATCGGTTTCTCCTTCACCGGGGACGGGAACAATGCACGTGAATGTATTCTATGGCGCCGTAGCGGCGATGTGGTCCCGTTTATGTATTTTATCAAGGTCGTCACTTTTGGAAAGTCAAAAACAACACAAACACGACAAAGATATATTTATTTTTGTTTGTTTGGCACACTCGTATATTTGGATTTTAGGGAAAATTCAGATGACTTCCGTGCGAAACGTCCTTCGCCTTACGTTGTAAGCGTGCTCCTTTAGTCATCTTTCTTAAAATTATGCCGCTACATGTGTGCATGGTCTAAAAATAAATTTGCTGGCCCACAGGTGAGGGGATGGGTGGTCGTTCATTCGACCTCCTCCCAATTGGGCAACACTGACATGACTGCTGATGCTGAGTCATGATCAAGGAATTTCCTTTCTGCTGTTGTTGTTGGAGGAATTCCGATGGTTCTCTGATCCCGTTGTAACATTGAACTTTTATATACGCGGTAAATTAGTTAATGGATTTTGTTTGTGCCACTGCAGCGGGTTTGTTTAGACGAGGCGAGTATGATCGACGAGTGCGCGGTGGCTAGTGACGTCTGTAAGTGAATTATTTTGCTTGCGGGGGAGATGTGTGCGAGAGTTGTTTTCGCCCGAGAGTTTATGGACTGGGTTTGCGCAGTGCGAATGAATAGCAGATGACGCTAATTGATGGGCGAAATTGAAAAATCAATTACCATAAGGAAGGCGCTGAGTGTTGGCTTGACGGGGGATGCCGCATAATGTGTTTCAATAATTGCCAGCGGAGTAGGGAGTGTTCTGTTTATAGATCAAGGCAATGCGTGGTGGTTTCCCATTAACTCGAGTGACGCTGACGATCATAGAAAGCGCAATCAAAGAGGGGATGATCAATTTAAAGTTATTCACAGATATTTCGTTCATTCATAAAATTTGCGGTTAGAAAGCGGACCACATGAAAACTGATGGTGGAACTTTATAGCCCGACTTTTTATACAAGTAAACAAAAATTTATGTGGGGGCAGTGGTCAGTGTGGTGGAGCCCTAGAAAAAAAAGAAAAATTTCCACTGACGTTCCACTTGTGAACGTCAGACAATCGGTCAAGAGATTTAACAGGCCTGCCCTGAGAAAGCACAAAACTTGTCACTCTCGTCACTCGCCATAAAAGTCCCTACCTCTTTATTTATTTTAAAGCACACCCTCTGAATATTGGAAGAAATTTCTGTAACGAAACGAGTGTCACTCGGTCTATTCCCGAGAGCTGTACACTTTACGAACTCTTGTGAGTTTTAGCAAAAGTTTTTCTAAACCCCGTTCGCAAAACGAGAGAGCGAAACATGACCCATCCATAGAAAACCGTACAAAATGTAACCCAAAAATGTATGTCGGTAAGTTTTCCTGTCAATCTGTCAAAAAGAACGATTGAGCTGACGTTTAAGTGGGCTCACCTCGAAAATCTTTGTAAAATGTCTATTCGCAGAACAAAACGTTCCCCTCCCTTTTTTTATTCCCAAAAGTACGGCTGTGAAGAGACCTATATACAAAATCACAAATTACTTGACACGGTTGCCAGTTGGTTGACAGAATTATTTTGACGCGAGTTCAATAAATGTTTTTTTAAATCCCGCTGGAGGTACTCTTGTGTTCGACAATAGATTCGAGTATTTTACTTAAATTTCGATCGCTGAAGAGCTTATAATGGCCTCCATCTCTGCAGAGAGGCTTGACAGCTAATGTCAAAATTCAACGATGCGTAGGGCTTTACAATTGTGGGTTCAATAGCAAAAACTTGTTGAGAGAAATAGACGTTGACAGCGAAACCAATAACAGTCTTGAGTGTTGCTAATTTAGTTAACTTTCCCTTTTTCGAACTGTCAGAACTGTCAACGCTAAAGGTATAGTTGCAAGTTCTAGTTAAACACACGCTGGAATTTAGGAGCACCTGAATACAAGTTTTGTTTTTACGTCCAAACAGAAAAGAGCGACCATCTGTGAAAGGAAAAACTATGCACATAAAGTGGGCATCAAAAGTGTTGCTCTCTTGATGCCCCCCTCTTTAACGTTACGTTAAGTAAAAACGAAAAGTCCTGATGTCTGATAAAATGTCAAATTTTGTTTGCTGACGGTTGCTACTTTTCAGCAAATTGTAAAGTATTTCTCGTGTTGTCAAACAATGCAACAGAAGTTACTTTCAATATCAAATTACGGATATATAAAAATGTCCACGTTCAAAACACCCTCTGACAGTTGACAGAACCGATGTGCCTGAGTGTTTAGAGAACAAGACTGATCAGACATCTCTAGTCAAGACTGACTAACTAATTAAAATTCCTATCGCGTCACAGTATTCCCGGTAACCCGAAAAGAAACGTCAACAAAGTTCCCACAAGTTCGAAAGGCACAACGTAGCTCCTGGCGCAATTTCTGTGAGAACATAAACAATACGAATGAGTGCTCCAGATTGCGAAAAGTCCTTTCTAAGTCCACCCCTGTACCCTGCCTACTAAAGGACCCCAATGGCCAATGGGCAGAATCAGAAGAACAATCGTTGAACCTGCTCATGGATGCCCATTTACCCGGCTGCACGCCTGTCACTGGTAACCCTGATTTCAGCAGGGATGCCCCTTTGGGTACCCTTCCAAATGCAATCACCATTTGCGAGGAAAAGCTGAAGTGGGTCTCCGGGACCTGATGGCATCTTCCCGGCGCAACTGCAGAACGCCTTTGACATTGTCAAAGACAGTCTGGGCATGATTCTGGCTGGCTGCATAACTCTGGGCAGCATTCCTTCATCCTGGACCTTGGTTAAAGTTGTTTTCATTCCCAAAGCAGGAAAGACCTCACACACACTTCCAAAGGATTTCAGACCAATCGGTCTGTCATCCTTTCTATTAAAAACACTTGAGAGGATCATAGATCTTCACATCAAAAGTACTGTTGACCAAACGCTAATTTCTAGCTCTCAACATGCCTATCAAAAGGGCAAATCCACTGAGACCGCCCTTCATTCTATCGTCGGCTCGATCGAAAGGTCCCTTTCATTTAAGGAATATGCTATGGCAATTTTCCTTGACATAGAGGGGGCCTTCAACAACATAGAGACTCGTTCGATTATTCAAGCCTTAAACAAGCTAAATATTGGCGAACAAATATGCTGCCTAATAGGCCATATTCTCACCCGCAGAAGGGTGACAGCCACGTTTGGCAGGTATACCCCAAGGGGGAGTGCTATCTCCACTACTGTGGAATCTAGTTCTCAACGAACTGTTGATTTCGATGGAGCTTTCCGGATGCAAAGTCGTGGCTTACGCGGACGACGTCGCCTTGCTCACCTCAGGAAAGTATCCACAGACTCTTTCCGATATTCTGCAACTTGCTTTACGTAAACTAGTCGCCTGGACCGAAGGCTGTGGTCTTAGCGTCAATCCGACAAAAACGGAGCTAGTTCTATTTACTAGAAGGGTCAAGATTCCCTAGGAAATCCCTAGTGGCTCTATACTCCTGTAAGAGGGCTGTCGGCTCGAGATGGGGCCTCCAACCTAACATAATGCATTGGCTCTATACCGCTGTGATTAGACCGATTATTCTCTACGGCATCGTTGTATGGTGGCCGGCCTTGGACAAGAATTCCAATCTGAAGGCCCTTGAGAAGACTCAACGCCTGGCATGCACCAGCATCACGGGTGCACTGAGGACATCTCCTACCGCCGCGCTACAAGCAATGCTTAATCTTCTTCCTATAGACATCGTCAGCAAGGCATACGCCGCTAACGTGGCTATCAGACTTAGGGAAGGTAAGCACTGGAGAGGGCAACCAACTTGACATGCCAGCATCCTCCTACAGTTATGCCCCTTACCCTCTACTACTGACTATCTGCCCACGAAAATCGATTTCAAAAAGGGCTTCAAATACGAAATACCGGACAGATCCCGTTGGGACTCACGAAATGTCCTACACGAAGGAGCACTGTCAATTTTTACGGACGGTTCTAAGACTTTAGAGGGAGTCGGAGCAGGAGTATTCTCTGAAGAACTGAGCCTGAGCCTCTCCTTCTCTCTACCGATACACTGTAGTGTCTTCCAAGCCGAAATCACAGCTATTCGTCAAGCCATGGCGTGGCTGTCGATTAATGCAATATCACACAAGGATATTGTAATATATATTGACAGTCAGGCCGCCATGAGATCCTTAGTATCCAGCGAAACAAGATCAAAAGCGGTGGAAGATTGCCGCGTATCTCTTAACGAGATAGCTGGACAGTACGACCTCACCCTTTGCTGGGTTCCGGGACACTGTGATATCCCAGGGAACTGTGCAGCTGACGAACTTGCGAGATTAGGCTCCTCCGGCGTTGATAGTGTTAGTCTGCATAACGTGCAGGTACCGCTCTCATACGTTAAACAAATTATCAAGGCGGACGCAACAAGAAAAGCAAATCATAGGTGGAAACATCTAGGATATTGTGACGTTGCCAGGCTTACTTGGCCGACACTGGATACAAAAAGATCCAAAGAGCTTCTGCGTCTCAACAGACGTAGTATCTCACTAGTCGCTAATATCATCACCGGTCATTGTGTTCTGGGCAGACACGCTCAAAAACTTGGGCTGCCACATAATGACTTTTGTAGAAGCTGTAGGGATGAAGAAGAGGACGAGTCCGTCACTCACCTCATCTGCAGCTGCCCTGCCCTTTCCAACCTAAGGATGGCGCATTTAGGAAGCTACTTCCTCAATGATCTCAGCGATCTATGCTACCTCAGCGCTGCCAGCATTCTTGGCTTTATCAACGGAAGTAAATGGTTCACAACGAGTAACTAGTAAAGGAACCTTTAAACGCCAGTGGTGCGCACAATGGGCCGATTAACGGCCTAAGTGTTTCTCTCACCGAGAGCCACTTAAACTTAAACTTAAAGTTCCCACATCTGTCACTCAATTACCAGCAACAAGTTATCAGTTTTAATATGTGACATTAAAATGATCTTAATTATCGCACAGACAGTAAACCATCAGACGATTATAAAGATAGGCGTTCCGTCACTAAATGGCCATATTCAAAATGACTTTTAAAATGGATTTCCCCATAATTAGAAAAATATTCGTTAATGAGCTCTATATGCGGCATTATTAAAAATCCCTGACGAATGAGAAACGTTAATTGAATTATTAGTTTGAAATATTTTAGCAAGCCAAACGGAAGTGCATGCTGAGATAATAAAGGGAACTGCAATGAGACCTTAATGAGCTAAGTGTGCATATGCAATAATTGTAGTTGCTAAAATTAGTGTCGAAGAAATGTCACGACACGACTTTGTGTTGTATTATTTCGAAATAGAACGTTAGTTTGTATGACTCATTTCCTCTGTTTGTTTGTTGTCGCCAGTGAATGCTTTGCTTCCTTCTCCCGTATTTAATAAGTATTTGGCGCGCAGTTCGTTCTCCACATTATGTGCCATAAAATGGTCTATTTATAGCACAGGGAAGATGGAACTACTCTTTTATGGGTTAGTGCGTATGACGTTTGTTTTATAGCCATTTTGCGGGCAGGCACATGTCAGCCAATTGACATTGTCAACGTCAACATTGGATCATTCTTTATGATAAAATATTTGCCAAGTGACAGCAGAAAATTGATCTTGACATGCCAATTGATTCTGAAAGAATGTGCTGCTCAGTTGTGTGTATGCAACAGTCAAGTCAAACACTAGAAAAGTTTTGAAAACATATCTAGGTAAATGTCTTACAAACAGCCGAAGAAGACACAGACCATTAAAACATTAGGGAATGCTCATTTTGAATTTAATTAATTCATTTCAGCAGTCGGCAACATTGAAATTTATAGCATACAAATGAGCAGAACCATGCCGTTGGCATAACTCTGTAGAGCCCATTGCCCGCGGGCACTCAGGCGTATGCGTAACATTAAAAAAGAAATAATTTTAACTGTCCCCTTTCGAGTGATTTAGGCGCATTCACGAAATTAATGTACTTTGGCCACAGGTTTATTGTTTTATTCCGCTCGACGCTGTTTCCCATTTGATAAAGAGGAGCGAATATGATGGACAGTCCTTTAAAATGCATCCCTACTCACAGTTAGTTGGGGTACAATCGACTTAAGCCCGTCCCAAGGTCACATTTGTTGGATTGTACAGTTACTCATGCAAACATTCTTCTTTCTTCTTTTTTTTTGACAAAGGTCCAACAACTCTTACAGAATATGCAAACAAACTGTTCAGTGAACGAATTCCACCCTTAAGTCATATCGTTGCGACAAATCACGCCGACAAAGCCACACCGATTCGTGCTATCCGCCAGATCGGTTGGGCAAACGAAGACGCTGCGACCGAACGTGTCATGTTGTTGGGTGCCGCAGGCAGATGAGCTCTAATGTTTACACAAAATTTTTTAATTAATGAAATTCAAAAATAATTTGAAAATAAACTGAGTGATGCATTCGCCACAGGGTGATGTGGACGGTGGTGATGAATAAATTCCGATCGACAGAGATGTCCATCTACAGCTGGATGTGGGTGAATGTGTGTGCGCTGCAGTTCGGAAATGACTGATGAAATGCCATTGCAGCGGTTTTAAAAATAAACTCGATTTTAAATGATATTCTTGGATTGGCCATATTGGGTGATTGCTCGGTGAGCACATTTTTGTTTCGGTGGGAAAATATATTTCGCACAATGTGCGCCATTGATAATTTGGAGCAATTAGAGCAGGAATACGGAAATATTTAGCAATCTAGATCAGGAAATGAAATCTTTCAGATGTTTCCACGTTCAAAATGAAAGAACGAATACGCAGAATAAGGTTTTAAGAGAGGAAGGATTTTGTTAAGGGTATGTTTGTTTAAAAAAAAAGAGGAACAGACCAGCACGAGATGGTAAAAACTGTTTGTCAACAAATAAAGATTCTTCGAGTTGATTGTAGGTTCGTTTTCGATGTATTCTAAGCTCACCTTTAACTTATTTCAAAAGGAAAACTAAAGTCCCACCAAAAAACTGTTAGTTTTGACAATTTTTAGAACTCTGCTGAACGTAAGAAATAGGAACAGCTCCATGACACAAAAAGTAGAACAGTTTCAGACGTTTAACCTTACAGAATGCAAGTCCTGTACTTTAGTGTGCAACTCGAGTCAACAAACAGATCAACTGTCAAGTTTTCTAATTATGAGCATTTATGACAGTTCGCGTTGTCAAAATAAAGTCGTATTCCATCATTTGACAGATAATACAGTCGAGTCACTAAAGATCATGTCAATTTCGACAGTTAATTCTGAAATTATGAGAATTTATGACAGTTCGCGCTGTCAAAATGGATTTGTTAAGTGTTCTATTAGCTCATTTGACAGGTAATCCAGTCGAGTCTATTGTTAACGTCACTTGTGACAGTTATTGGTCTTATTATGAGCATTTATGGCAGTTGCAGGTGTCAAAATTAGACCATGAAGTGTTAAATTAGCTCATTTGACAGAAAATCCAGTCGAGTCTAAAGATCATGTCGATTTCGATGAGAATTATGAGAATTTATGACAGTTCGCGCTGTCAAAATAAAGTCGTTAAATGTTCTATTAGCTCATTTGACAGGTAATCCAGTCGAGTCTATTGATAACGTCACTTGTGACAGTTATTGGTCTTATTATGAGCATTTATGACAGTTGCAGGTGTCAAAATTAGACCATGAAGTGTTCTATTAGCTCATTTGACAGATAATCCAGTCGAGTCTATTGAACACACTAAAGATCATGTCGATTTCGATGAGAATTATGAGAATTTATGACCGTTCGCGCTGTCAAAATAAAGTTGTTAAATGTTCTATTAGCTCATTTGACAGATAATCCATTTGAGGCTGTTGACCACATCACTTGCGACAGTTTTTGGTAAAATTAAGAGCATTTATGACAGTTGTCGCAGTGAAAACAAAGTCATTAGTATAAAATTTGCTCATTTGACAGATAATTATTATAAAGATTATCTAAATTTCGACAGTTAATTTGAACAAAATCAAAAAAGTAGGATCATCAGATATTGAACACAAGTGACAGAATGGCAATATCCATTGACAGAAAGTACCGAGCTGTCATTGGAGCGTTTGCAAATATTGGGATAGAATCGGTAAAAAATTGGCCGCAAATAAAGGCAAAACCAAGTTAATGCTGTCAAAAAATGGGCACGTACAACATTCCAAGCACATATAGCACATCTGAGATATAATAATGCGCTTCTGTCACTTTTTTATCGTGAAAAGCTGTCAGTTTCAAGTAACAATAAATAAACTAGCAGAGAACCCATTGTTTGTATATTGCCTTTGGGCGCAACCATCTCCTTGCAGTTCCGGTAGATATAACTTTTAACAGCGAGGGACCTAAGACCGAACCTTGAAGCACACCGCAACTTTTACTTCGTACATGGCAATTCCCTCATTAGAATCGATCGTTTTCGTTGCTATAGTATAGTGTTTGCCTCGATTTTAATACAAGCTCTCTTCAATTATTCGTGTCGTCGATAAAGCTGAAAGTATAAGCGGTGTTGGTACAGTCGAACCCTCATGATGTCACATCAAACAACAAAATAATGTGACTTTAAGCGAGTTGTGGCTGTAACAAGAGAAAAAACGGACAAGCATTAGTGTGACATTAAAGGGGTTGTCGATTAAACGATGCGACACTATCCGGGTTCGGCTGTTTTGGCAACTGGTCTTTGAAAAATTGATTTATTTGCTAGACGAGCGTCATCTAGCAAGGTATTATGGACCTTTGAGACATCGACTCACTTAAGTTATACACAAGGTCTTTGAATCTTTTTAAATACAAAACTGTACAGCCTATCTATGTCGCAAATGGCAGTATTTCATGTGTCATCGGTTCTTTTGGTGAAACATGAAAGACATTGTGGCACAGGAGGGACGAAGTGCCACGCCTTCACATTGCGCGAAACTTTTTCATAGCAAAACCTACTTCAAAGCCTATTTTCGAGTGCCAGGTTATGAGTTGCAGCTAAGAGCGTATCTGAAGACGTAGCTTGACTCGTTAGTTGACAGTCACACTTACGTTTGACTTTCCTGAGATATATTGCTGTGTTGCTACTATATTCCCTACCGACAGCGGAACAATATAGATTTCGAGAGATATTCGAATCAGACCACCATTGTCGGAACAAGGTTGTCAATGGTTTGTAAAATGGCGGTAGCAAAAGGCCTCAGTGCACCTGTGACATTCCCAATGCTGAGTCTTTTCCATCGCCAATAAAATGCTTCAATGCCGCACAGAACTACAAGTCCTTTGGTACAGCAGGGTAAAGTGAACGCCTCCAATAGAGCCCTAGAAACTATACCCGACTGGTCAGAAACAAGTTTCTCTGATCCGACATTTCCCCCACGAAAATCTATTAAAATCCGGTCTAGGACTTGATCCAGGCAGCTCAGGTCTTGCTTATCAAAATTGTAGTTTTTCCCCAAACAATTACTCGGAGCTCCCAGACAGCCGGCAGATAACGTGTTCTATCACTGCCACAAACAAAACCTACAAAGATGTTTCTGCAACTTGAGTTGTCCCCGTACTTGGGACATTGCATCTCAATTACAACTCTCTTAGGTTCATTATACTACCCACAGTTGGATTCGAAGTCTTGGTTCAGATCCAACAACGTTCTGTGTTCCCCCAGAGATCTTATCACGTACAAAACAACACCAACAGCAAACAAACAGTCGTTTAAACGATCCGCATTCTTCTTCTATGCCAATCAAGAAAGTTTATTGAAAAAAAAAACAAACGAAGAAATTGCAATTTCGTAACGAGGTGAAATGGGTCATTGGATACCATAAGATGAAGATTACAACCGCAACTCCAAGACAGTAACAAAAATCGTATCAGAAAAAAACGTGTCTCCCCATGACACGATCGCGCTCACCGATCGATTAAGCTCAGCAATTCCCAATTCAATAGCAAAACTCTCCCATCAGCGCTCTTCTTTTACGAAAATAAATCCCAGCTGGGCGCACGAGACCTTTTGATCACCAAAACCAACCGACACCCACAAGAGCACACCGCCAAAAGTCTGGTGAGCTTTTCCCAACACACACCAACTCAAACTCATCATTTTCATTGAGGAAAATAAGTAAATATCAGGGGAAATTGTGAAAAAGCCACCACCACCATCAGTGTCTTCGGCGGTATAAAAGCGGAAGACCGTCTGCACCGCAGCTCACTTTTCTCCAATCAATTCAACGAGAAAGAAGTGAAACACGCACATCCATACATATTCTAAGAGTGTAACGCGTATACCTAGTGAAACGCGGAAGACAGCCAAACAACCAAACTCGCTAAAGAAAAAGAAAAAACAATTCAAAGTGACGTAGAAGAAAGTGAAGACATAAATAAAACAGAAAATCAATTTAAAAAACAAACGGCAGTTATTTAACGGAGATTAGTGCGCAAAACACTATTCGATTCGAACGTGATCTCGAAGCGTGAAGCGAATATCGCATTATCCCATCTCCTCCTAACACATTCACCTCGTAATCGCAATACGAGCGAGCAATACTCAAGTGTGATATAAGATCTTGCAGTAATTTTCGTGCTGCGTATTTGTGAAAAGGATATTTCGGCAGAGTAAACTATAAAAATAAAAATGGCGGACGTATCTCATGAGCTCGGTGCCTTGCGATTTGTTGTGGTGAGTAGGAATTTTTTTTAAAAAAAAGTAGTAGATGGTGGTAGAACCTTTTTTGTTGATAGTTACAGTATGTTGCAAATAAACAATTTGGCTGGAGTTGTATCCAACAACTCGACCTACAACGCGGAGTATTTTATTTCGTATATATTTTTGAAATGTAATAGATTTTTTTTCTTTGAGCGAATGTCGATAATTTGTAGTTAACAACGACTTTGGTTGGAACTAAAGTGAATTTTTATTTACACAATTTATTTTTCATCGGAAATTTTCAGCGGCTGCTGTCCGTTCTCAGCTAATTTGTTAAAAATTAAATACATCCTTTAAATTTTTAGGGAAATAAGACTTAGGTATTTATTGTAAAAAAAAAACACTTTGGTTGGAGTTGTAGCTGTCTTGAACAGCACCATCTATTGGGTATGAGATTTTAAACAAACATTTTGGAATTTTGACAGTTGGTTTTCCTATTACTTTCCTATTAAAAGGACATTTCCTTTTCAAAGAATTCATAAAAGTTTTACTTGGAAATGCTTAAAATGAATTGTTTTCCTTTAAAGGACGTCGGGTAAAAAAACATTCAATATTTTATAGGTTATGTCGGTATTCCCAATACAACAAAAACGCAGCACTGCAGTCCGGATTGAACCTTCTGTCAGTCGGATCTGCGGTCTTTGGCTTGCTCCAAGCTGGTTGAGGTGCTCTTTCAATTGGGAGCGAAGCGCAAGGCAAGTTCTTTCCAGTGGTGCCAGATCGTGGGCATTTTGCATTTCAAAATAACCCAAAAGGGCCTTTTGGGTATTTTTGATAATTGTCGTCCGAAAAGTCTGGCATCACTGTTCTTCACTGCATTCTTCCCTGCACTTTAGGACTATTTTTTCGCAGTAGATTCTCTAAAAAAAAAATGCAGTACATTCAATTTTTTGGCAGTAGATTTAAATTTCGAGAAACTGAAGAAGATCCACTGCAATTGCAGGAAAGTGGCAAAACTCGGTTGAAATTGAAGAAAAGTTATTGTCCCTTCGCTGTAACCGTCTCAGCTATTTTAGGCGATTGATTTACACTTTTCTGATCAGTGGGTAAAGTTCCATGCGCCTAATTTCAGCAAACCAATTGAATTCGTGCAGGTTAAATTTTTGGAACACATTAAGAGAAACGCTTCAATAAATTCAAAACTTTGGCAGCTTTCCTCCATCGATGATCTGAATTTAAGGCTCTTTTAAGGCGAAGTCTTGCTCATTCTATAAAATTTTTACGACGTATCGTAGGTAATACAACTCGCACTGTTTTTGGCGACAAGCTTATTTATTTTAAGGAACTCTGTGACAGTAAACTCTCAACTGACAGACGGATTATAAAGAAATTGCGAAACGAAAAGCAAGGAAAGGGTTAAAAATGCACATTAGGGTAAGGAAGGCTTTAGCATTATTCAAATCAACCGGTGTCTATCTATGGACGTTGTTGGTTACGTTTTAAATCGATTCTGTTGCTGAACTCGCCCCAAATAATTATTGGGTCACAATAGCAAATCTTATACGATTTTCGTTATTATTAAGGACGCAAAATTTCAATTGGACACTTAAATTGATTACAGTAGTGCAGCGGCTCAGGGTGTACTTATAATTGTTTTTACTACTTTACTTAAATAAGTTGTGGTTCACAATAGCGAATTTTATTTGCGTCAGTATACAGATGGCAAAATTGAAGCTGTATGCCAAATACAATTAGGAGTACAGGGGATCAAGCGTTACCAAAAATTCCTTTTAAATCTTCGTGTTTTGTGGTTTGTGGTTCACAATAGTGAATTTTATAAGCAGAATTTTACCATTACTGAGTTTTTTTAAATCAAAACTGACCGCCAAAAATTACTTTTAATAACGCGCATTATCAAATGACGGCCACAGCTCGTTGTCTCATTTTGACATGTTTGCGTCCTCACTGTAGGTATGCCTCAAAACTTATGTAGACATGAACAGCCAATCTGTTCAGCAGATGTAATTATATCTGTTATCGGGAATTCTTTAAATTTCTGATAAAAAATTTTAGTTCCCACACTAAACATTGTTTCGACAAATTTTTACCGCAACAAGGTCTGCTCTCTATCCCTTCTTTACCTACCCATGGTCCCTCTTTTCTTGAGTTCACAATAGCAAGATGTTCCCATAGAACTTTCGCAATTTGCGATTTGCTGTCAAGTTAATTTTGAGGCTAAGACTTGTTACATTCTAGTCTACATTTAAAATTTACATAAGTTCACAATTGTGAAATTTGTATATTTATAATTGTTGGCTATTGTGAACTTCTTTAATTGAAAATCAAGACTGGAATGGGTGTACATTTATCGATGTATCCTTTAAAATTTGGAACTCATCAAACTACTTTAGAAAAAAACAGCAGTCAATTGGCTATTTCATGAGTGACAAATTCACAAACGTCAAAACGCGACAAATGGTTTTGAAGAGATCTACAAATCTGGGGTGGAATTTGTATGCATGAATGATTTGGCTTATGAAACAGAAGCAAATCGCTCGTGCACACGAAAACATTTCAACGTTTTTGCATTACAGAATGTACAAGACTTTGGCATCACTTACTACCTCCATCTGTCGACATTTAAGAAAGTAGCGCGCTCTTAACGATAGCACAGA
Source organism: Cheilosia impressa (assembly GCA_948293265.1). Classification (NCBI taxonomy): domain Eukaryota; kingdom Metazoa; phylum Arthropoda; class Insecta; order Diptera; family Syrphidae; genus Cheilosia; species Cheilosia impressa. The sequence continues at coordinate 2,017,843 of OX411882.1, forward strand.
ATTGCAATTTGCGGAGGTCTCTCGTTAGTTATCTGAAATGCTACTTCATTACAGCAGCGATGGGGTAATTGGATCCCTGAATTTGACGTGTCGAGTATTCATAAAGTAAATATGAAAAATACTACTGGACAGAAAACCAAGAGTTAAGATTTCCATTACAAAAAAAATTGTCTCTCCGCATGCCTCGCGGTCATTGCAAACAACCCTGACTTTTGTGAAATTCCTCGACAAAAAGCCGGCTCAAGTCCATCAGCGTCAACTCTTACTTTGCGGTAACAAAAGACGCTTCAACGGAATTCGCATCATCAGCTATCGAAAGTGTATACATAATAGATGGATTGTCCAACTGCACATCAAATCAGACACAATTTTTGAAGAATTCCCCTTCACAGCCATTGTACTTTTGAATATGCGGATGTCGCCGAATTACATGTCTCCTCTGCACAACCGCATGCGACGACAAATCGTACAGTGTACACTCTTACAAGATTAGTATTTCTATTCTATAAATAATATACCCCATACCAATGTCCGACTATAAAACGGACAAGTGGCATCGTACTGTCGGTCGCTTTGCTGTGCTTCGCTATTTCAATCTGTTGCAAATAAATCACAAATTTAAGATCCCACCAGAATGCTTTGAAATGAAATTTAAATTGTTTGCCATTTGGCAGACTAGCGTATTATTTATGCGAAATTATAAACAAATCGCATATAAATTCATACTACACGTCTATTAATTGTCGTATGTGTGTGTGTGTTTGTGTGTTTTGGGTGGGAAAATTCTTGGCAATGACCGTCACGATCGGTGCCGTCCAAAGGCCCAGAAGTGCCATCGTCTTCGCGTTCATTCATTCAAACAAACAAGTGATTCGCATGCGACCGAAATAAATAAAATCCACAACAACAAGAGCAGTTTTATTTTGAAGATTTTCTCTTCCTACTAAATCTTTTTTTTAGAAGAATAATATTTTCTTTATAGAAAAAAACAAGTCTAAACTTCCGTCGTTCACAATAGTTTCATTGACGGAGAAATTCTTTCTTATTTTTTTTATGGTCGCTACTGTTGGTGGGGTGTTTCGAGTCACCTTGAGAAATATTTGCAGAACCATGTAGATAGATATGTGGGACGTGAGAAGAACTTTTCCACATGCAACTGTAAGAGATACTTACTCTTGTTTCAGCGCAGTGCATTTGGCACACAACAAGTCCAATGTGTGGACTACTTCAAGTCCACAGTGGAAAATATTATGGAAACGAGAACAGAAAACGAGAAACAAAATGTGTGTCGTGACAACAGCAGTCAAGAGGTCTTATTGTCGACCTTGGGTAATAGGTTTCTCTATTTGCCCTTACTTTTAATCTGGAAATGTCAAACGGGCTTACATGCAGTAAGAACTTGCCGTTGCTAGTTTGGTTGCAACAATTCAACTGCCATGTGGTGGAAAGGTGGCAGCATTTTCTGACACGGAAATGAGAATTCTTAATGGAGCATATTTTCATACGAAAAACTTACCAGAGATCGGGTTACCGGATTAGTGATCGAGGGAGTGGAAGACGGTGTCATGATTTATAAACTGTCAAGCACAAACTTCATATAATAGACTGGCAGCTTTCCGCAAATTTCGTAATAAAACCATCTCCCAAAAATTCTCTTCAGTAAAAATTTGACACATGGTATTTGCAGGAAACTGTCAAAGTTCTTGTAGGCAGTGGGCACATTCAAGAATCTGGTTACCTGAAGTCGACTAGATTGGTCTGGACTAGATGTAACCTGAACGCAAAAACTACATTGGTCGGGAACGTCACTTTTTCTACGTCAGGCACATATGCGAACTGTCAGCTTAAAACTTAGTCACGAATTTTTTAACTAGATTCGTCGGCTACCCCTCCATAAACGTCAACTGAAACAGCTGCTCATATGACCGATTTCAGCTAATTAAAACCGAGATGCATCTAGTCAGACAGCTGTCAGACTTACTAAACTATATACTTGAACGTCCCCAGTGTCAATCTTTTGCGGTTTATTGACTGCTGTTGACGTGGCATTTATTTTAAATTAATCAACAGCCTTACTAGCAACAAACTCAAGTCTCGACATTAAATTTCCTGAAGCTCACAATTGCGAAATATGGTTGGCTATTGTGAACACATTAAATTTGAAGTCGAAAATAGAAATGGTTATTTTTAGTAGACCCAAAATGATATGTCAGTTTAGTTGTTTACCTTCTACGAACTCGAAATGCAGAAAAATTTCATACAAAAATATTTATTGTGACCTACAAAATGTGAAGGCTAGTGCGTAAAGTCAATTCAGTTGATGAAGTTCCACAAATTTACGAAGACACAAAAATAAACATCTGATGGACAGATAGGGCCTTACAAATAATCATTTTTAACCTTCACAGTGCCTGGTCTTTTGCGACGATCTCACAACCCCATTCAACCTAACCTAACCTAACCTTCACACTAAATATTTTGCCGGATATTCAATTTTGTATGGAAAATTCGCCATTGTGAGTTTGAAAAATTTAGCTAGGCCACTAAAAATGATTATTAGTATCGCGGATGATGCTTTACACACTAGTTTTGAAGTATATTTGACACTTGTCAAAATGGGAAAAGCCACAGAGTCAAAGGTTTTAATAAACGAGGAACCGCTTAGAGAATAATAATAATTTCAGTTTCAACGTTGTTTTTCACAGACTTACACCGACGATATGTCCACTATGAAATTAGCTATTGTGATCTACAATTTATTTAAGGTGGAGGTTACAATGACCTGTAGGTACGGGGTAAGGCCTTTTGTGATGACAGAATATATAAATGTCTCAATTTTTTATGTACATTCAAAGTCTGATTTTTCTTCTACTAAGTACAATGATATAACGTCAACTATGGGTTGCTGTCAGATGTTGATTTGAAGGTAACTTTTATGAACCCAAAGTAATTTTACAGTCTTGATGGACCGTTTGCTTATTTGACTGAAATAATGCGGGATAATACGAAAATAGCAATGACTGGTAGTAAATTATAAAGTGCTTCACTTTTGGCGCAAAATAAAAATTGTGACGACATCCCTGCTCTTTGGGGTTATATGTGGACCTCCAGAACCCCATTCCTATCAACATCTTCTTAATTTTTATTGATTCTCATGTCAAAATCGATAACTTTTAGCTTATTCGAATTGCAAATTAACAATAGGCCTGTTATTTTTGAGCTTCGATCTCAACAAAGCAAAGGAGGATTTTCAGTACATCAACTATGCTCTACTTGACACTTCGAGGACTGACAGTAGTTGTTTAAATTGCGTCCTTGAAAATCTTACTTTACTTTGCTTTGCTGAGATCGAAGTTAAAAAAGAAACCACGACTAATATTGGGCCCTATAAATCATAATTTTAACCTAAATATGTTGTAGGTCACAATATGAAATTTTCTATGGAAAATTTCGCCGTTCTAAGTTCGAACAATTTAACCTGGATATTTAAACTGATTTTTTGTATTGTGGAATGACTTTCCGCGACACTAATAATCATTTTTGTTGTCCTGGCCAAGTTTTTCGAACTCACAATGGGAAAATTTTCCATACAAAATAGCATATTGTGACCTACAAAGTATTTAGTGTGGATTATTAGTAAGGCCCTTTGAATGTAAGTAGTTCACAAAAGACACTCGAAATTAGTATGAAAAGCACAGCTATTGTGAACTCTATATTGGCAGTATAAGTTCATATGTCACCCGAAAAATCTGGCTAACAACTGTCAAATCAAAGTATAACAATAGCTGCTTAGTGCTTAAGCAACCCAATTTAAATACACTGACATTGTGAATGAAATCTCAATGAAATGGCACGTCAAGAAGCATCATCCCTATTCTCACCGTCACTTAGAGGACATAAATCATTGACCAACCTGATGCGTGCCCTTTCAGTCAATCAAAACAATTTCACCAGTACTCATGAATAATTCCAATCATTTCCATTTTCTGATGGAAAATATGTGCACTACATGCAGGGTTTGAGTATTTTCTCATCCATTGTTCGCCAAAACGGCACTACCAACATCGGTTGAGTTTTCAGCATTTGTTTTTCAATGACTTCTCGCAGCTGATTAGAGTCTGGGATCTTTTGAAAGTTTAACTAGTCCAAGACAATCTTTCATTGACCTCAAATGGAAAAATGCTAATTTTTAATTTAATTTAGCATTTCGCTTTCTCCAAGGTGTAGTATTTGAAATTTGTAATTTATTCCACTAGATTCACTCGTATTTGACAGTGATTAATGGACAGTTTTACATTATAGAGGAACGTTGCATGTTCCGCATGCCGTTTCCGTGTTCATCATCACGAATTTCGTTCGAAAATTGTTTCTTTATTTATGAATTGTTTTCAAGTTCATCATCAACGGAATGTGCTCGGGCGGGTTGGAAATAATTGTGAGCACGCTTTTATTGTTTCATAAAAACGTTTAACGGTTATTTCACGAGGGTAATAAATCTCAAGAGTTTTTGTTTTGTGCAATTGCCGTTGAGAGGGTACTTGAGATTTGTTTACGATTTTTTGTTTGTTTGGGAATGCAGGAATTAGCAAGTGGAATGGATTGGCAAATAGAACATAAAATTGCAGTTCAAGCCAAACAGGGTATGGTGCTACTCAGAAAGACGAGTCCGCAATAAATCAATCTCTGCTTGGAGATTCAACAGGTTCCTATACCAACAACGTGACAAGGACCAATGGTGCTGGAGACATCAGACATCAAGTAAAAGGAGAGCTGTATTCAAAGATTGATCAAAGTGTCCCTATAACATTTTGTCTGGAGAGTCTTGCCCCAAATAAAGACGATGAACACATCTCACGAAAAAGAGTTGCCCCTCAATTTGAACAGGGAGTTCTAAAACGAACCAAATGATTGACGAATTGCGAAAAGAAATACTTGTACAAGACGCAGAAAAATTCAGTCTACACTAGGAAATAGCAATATAACAAAATTTCCCAGCAGAGGCACACCCCGAGGAGGTGTTATCTCACCACTGCTGTGGCTCATAGTGATGAACAAAATACTCGTAAAATTAGACAGAGAAAGAATTAAGGTGGTCGGATATGCGGACGATATGGTGATACTGGTGTCAGGGAAGTTCCCTTCCGTAATTAGTGGAATTATGGAAAATACTCTAGTGAAGGTTAGCACATGGGCCAGGAGGTGTGGTCTTAGTGTCAACCCGAGCAAAACCGAACTGATGCTTTTCACCACAAAAACCAAAATACCCGACTTCACACTTCCTCGCCTAAACGGCCAACAGCTATCCTTATCCACCAGTGCTAGGAGTGATCCTGGATCCCAAGCTCAACTGGAAACTTAGCATTTGGCAAAAGATGGGGCCTGCAACCAAAACTGACCCTCTGGATGTACACGGACGTCGTGCGACCAATCCTCACCTACGGGTCAAAAGTTTGGTGGCCGGCGCTAACATAACCAAACTAAACAAGGTACAAAGAACGGCATGCATAGGCACCACAGGCGCTCTACGGTCAACACCATCAGACGCCCTTACAGTCCTTCTGCATCTCTTACCTTTAGATCTTCACATTACGAACATCACAGCACATAGCGCGATCAGAATCAGAGAGTCGGGATGCTGGTCTGCGGAACCCTAAGGCTACAGCAACATTCTACCCTCAACGGACTATATTACTCCCAAAATGTTGTTCAAGATTGGCAAGATGGCCGGGTGAACAGGGCCACGAATTTAACAATCTACACAGACGGTTCAAAAATGGACTGTATAGTAGGTGCAGGAATTTTCTCTGAGTCCCTAAACATCTCAAAATCCTTTATTCTCCCGGATACGGCCAGTGTATTTCAGGCAGATTTACTGGCTGAAATACTACACCCAAACATAGATCGGAGGCAAAAGATACACATTTTCATTGATAGTCAAGCTGCCATCAAAGCTACCGCCTCAGTCAACATAACCTCAAAATTAGTATTAGAATGTCGCAAGGAGCTGGCCTCGCTTGACCAGTTCAAGGTTACCCTTATTTGGGTTCCAGGTCATAGCAACGTTTACGGAAACGAACATGCTGACGAGCTGGCCAGCCCTTCATTGCTCACTTGCGGAATCGGTTCACATACCGCTCGGAGAAGTCATCAAAGCAAAGATCTTCTCAGAATTCCTATCGAAGGCATACCTTAGATGAAAGAGGCTTACTAACTGTATCATATCCAGAAGGATGTGGCCAAACTACAGCATGGAAAGAACAACCTACCGAAAAGATATTGCCAGAATAATAGTGATAACCACAGGCCATTGGCCAATAGGGGAACACGCAATTAGATTGGGCATTTCACATAACACATACTGCCGCAGTTGCAATGACGCAGCCGAAAAAGAAACACTCACTCACTACCTTTGCGCCTGCCCTGCACTAGCTAGGGCCAGGCATCGATCTCTGGGTACACCCTTCTTCGACTGCCTTGAGGAGGTCTCGAAAAGCAGTATTAGATAATTGATTGTATCTAAACTTTCCTTTGCAACAATCTTAAACAACCAGGGCAAATGAGTTGTGGTAACAAAACGGCACATAGTGCTGCTTGGGTTTTTCTTATAAAAACCGCCACTCCTACCTACCTACCTACCTAGACCCAACCATCTTTAAAAAAAAAGTCGGTCACATTTGGAAAAAAAAGTTAAAACAATTATTTGGGCAAATTTCCTTAACATTGACTAGGGCGCGACTGACAAAAGATTTGAAACAAATGGTTTCCACAGAGAAGTCGAAAAAGAGGTTAAGGCGATCAAATACGGAGAGGCCGTCGAAATATTAACAACGTTTAGACGACACGAAGTCTTTTGCCACCAGTCTTTTAGAAATCACGACATGAGAGCACAAATAATTCGATTCACCGAAAACAGTTGTGAAAGCACTGGACAGAATATATTTTTATTGCAGACAACAGAAAACAGCTCTTCAATCGCATAAAGTAAAAGAACCTAGACTCGACATTTTAACGGCTCGAGTTTGGGAAAGTTTTTGTATAGAAATTTCCTAAAAATCAGTACTTAAAATATGAAATGTCAGTGTTCCGAAAAATGTTCCTGTTGTACTAAACTGTTTTTTCAGCTATCTTCTTCCATGCACAACTTTATAAAAATTAAAGAAAAAAGTAAGTTAACAGAATACTCAAGTGTTTTCGACCAAGAATTGTCTGTAGTTCACAATGGTTATATTTTTCATATAAATTTAGCAATTGTTTTCGCGGTGGAGGTTTTTCTTTCTCATTTCATGGGCCATAATAAATACAAATAAAAAAATGTAGTCCCCATTTTAGCTCGCATTTGCGAAGTTTATATGGAAAATTCGGCTATTGTGAACTATTTCCATTTAAAGTTAAAACTATAAAGGGTTATGTATATCGAAATCACATAATTTACAAAAATTTCTATTTAAAAAGAGCGACTACCGCTCGAAAAACACTATTTGAGGCTAAAGTTTTTTCACTGTGTCACCCCTTGAAAACGTCAGAAAAACATCCAAGGACATGGATGTGGATGCCCTAAAAGAGCTTCTCAGTTTGAAATAAACATAAAATTGTAGGCCCACTCGATTCGTCTCAAAAAATAAAAAGCAATGGTCGCAATTATTTTTTTTTTGCTTCTATATGTAGAATTTAAATTAAATTTCTGTTAAATTTGTTTAAAAACAACTATTTATTGGCCGAATCACCCTACAGTTCTCTACATGAGAGCGAGCCAACGAGTTTCCTCTGTCAAAGGTTTCCCAGTCGATACATCCGGTCTGTTCAACCTTTTCTTTCGCCTTAGGAATGTCAAAGTCACATTTGCAGCTCATTTGTCAGTGATTGTACAGGGTGGGCAGAACAGATCACTTTTCTCACGTTGCAGATGCAATCCTCTCTAAGAATAATTAATTTGAGTGTCCAGTTTAATTTTATAAACCCTGACTAGCAACATTTTCAATATACAGTATCAAAAAAATAACAAAAATCTTTATTGTGACCTACGAAATATTTAAGGTTAACCCCCAATAAAAGAACACGACGGGTAGATAAATTACAAAAATACAAGACACTTACAGCTGATCTGCGAATTTGGTCAGTTGTAATTCTGCTTAACTCTTGAGCGAGGGATTGCAGGTTCAACTCCCAAAATTAAGTGCATTTTTGTTTTTTAGCTGCCCCATATTTAAACCTTCTCAATATGGCCGACGTAACTGTCCTTAAATTAAAACTCATTTTAAAGAATGACTGTCGCGTGGAAAGCTCCAGGCGCGCCATCTATTTCTTTGGTTCAGAAATGACTGAACTGAACTTTCTTCTCTTAAAAGTTTTTGGTCACTCTTGCCCACCCTGTACACATCAATCTCCTCGCAACTGACAGACAAACAACTCGAGATAAAACAAATTGTGAAGCCCGGTAATTACGTAAAGATCAACTCGATACAGTCGCCGCTATAGCGACCCACTAAAAATATACTTTGCACTCAATTGATCGGCGCTGTGATTGTGAAAGACTTTGACAATTGATTCACTATTTCCTCGGGCATTCAATAGACCAGAACCTTTAGATCAGTGATCACTCAATCAGTGGAACAAGTAAGTAGAATATATATCGGATACCCAGTGAAATATTTAAAGAGCATTCAGGTTTGAAAATGTTCCCCACAACAAAAACGCTTCCGCCATACAAAATATTTGTGTGTTTTCCGCTCGCCCAGACATTTGGGCCAGACAGATAAACGATTTGTTTTTAAGGTCAAAATTAATTAAACAAGAAGCCGCCCGATCCAAATAATAATTTGGCAAACATTTATCGCATACATAAAATTAAGAAACAAAAATGTGAATCCGAACCCCTTCGCGTGTGCGCTTGCAATTTCGAATTAATTAGCCGAAAAGTGACACAAAATTCTGGTACTCATTTTGTGAATTAATTATTTTCAACATGAGGCACAAGTTGAAGACACATCAGGCACCCGGTGATCACGATTCGGGAGAAGTCAGTGCAAAAAAAAAAAGGAAAAGCATTATTAATGTTCCAAAGCGAAATGACGACGTTGCTTTTGAGCGGAATTTATTTCGAAACTGTTTGCCGGGTCTTGTGTCCAAGGCTTTGGTGAACGGGGTGCAAACAGATTGCGTTGGTGGTTGTTTATTTTCAAGGTAAATTGTGGAGAACACAACTGCAGAGTGCGGTTCAAGGTCTCACTGGCACAGAATTAATAAACGCTGCATAAAATCTGTCAACTGTCACTCGAATTTTTGTACGTTATCTGACGTTTGTTAGATAGGTCACTGGACAACTATCATGTGAAATAAAGACCGACCACCTAATTCTCAGATCGGAATTTTCTTTGATCTACGTGGGATGCAGCGAAAATAAATTACCCCGCGAATTCAATTTACAACAGGGTCACATTTTCAGACAGCCATTCACCACGGTCACGCCCTAATGCGATTACTTAGCCGAAAAAATTGATGCAACGTATTAGCTTCTATTTGTTCATTTGCACGGACAATTAGAAGACCAACGTTGCGAGTATCCCGCAAATAAGCATCTGAAATCTGAATGAAATCATCAGATTTATCGTTTGTAACTGCCAGCAAATAACGCTGGCTACGAGCCAACCTCGGCCCACTGAACTTGGTAGTTATTTGCAAAAAGATTTGGAAAGAATGGCAAGTGAATCATCTGTCCAAGTCTTGTGTAGCTTCTTTCTCACTTCTCGCCCTCTTCATTTGGCTGAATATTTTGGGCGAAGGAATTTTAGAACCTTTATGTTCTCTTCAACGACCTTGTCAATCAATGAAGAATTTAAAATATTTGGACAACGTCCAATACTGTTACACACATAACTTCCAAGAGCCAACTCAATCAAATAAAACTTTGAGTTCTACCGAAATATTCAGATTCAATGGATCGATCTAGAAATCATTTTTAACCTCAAATATGCTGTAGGTCACAATAGAAAATTTGTGTATAAAGTTTCTGCTGGTCGTAAAATTTAATTCGTTAGTATGTAGCAACTGCGCAACGGGCCTTACTAATCAGTTATCGTATTTAACCTTCACATATGTTTTGTAGATCACAATAGATCGTTTTACGTTGACAATATTTCCCTTGTGAGTTCATAGTATTCAAGCTGTTCCTTAAAAATGATTTATTAGGACTACGCCATGGGTCCTACTTATCTAATGGTTAACCTCCACCTAAAATAAAAAATGTAGGTCACAATAGATCGTTTTGTATGGACAATATTTCCATTGTGAGATATTAGCCTTTAAGCTGGTCAATAGAAATGATTTAATATCACTTCGCAATGGGTCCTACTTATCTAGTTAGCCTCCACCTAAAATAAAAAAAATGTAAGTCACAATATACGATTTCATATGGAAAATATTGCCATTGTGAGCTCGTAAGCTTTGAATGCTAGAAATAATTATTCGTATGGCGTAATGGACCTTGCTGTTTATATATTTTTACCCTTTACCTAAAATATATTGTAGGTCACAATAGATCGTTTTATACGAAACATGTTGCCATTGTGAGTTCGAAAACTTTCAGCTGGACGATAGAAATGATTTTATTCGTACGGCGCAATACGAAGTGTTTTTTATGTGCGTAAAAGCCAGTCGGGAGAGATTTTATCAAATTTGTGGCGAAGTCACGATAGATATTTTGTGTGGAAATACTTTCCTCTGAAATTGCGAAGATAAGATGCTTCAACAGCGACCCTCGACACTGGTGGTAGTTCTTTGGTAAGTTGTGGACTTGTGATTCTCTGTAGCCGAACGAGTTTTGTGATGCCCTCGGGGTTGTCAAGTCTCCAGTGTACTGATAGATGAGGCGCATTGGTTGACCACCTGTAGGGCGCTCGTATTATGTCGCACTTCAAGGAATAGTTTTGTTAAATGTCCCTGAAAATATGCCATGGTAGTATCTATCTATTGCAGCGTATAGGATCACCCATTAGTTGAAATACTCAGGTCTCTATGCTGCCCTAACTACGCCAAACAGATCTCCAACTGAACGACGGCTTCGAAATCCCTCTTCGAATACGAAACGTTGCCAAACTGACAAGGGACTACACTGTAGATCTCTCGATCTTTTTGCAAACAATTTGTAGACATTTCGTAGGATTTTTTCATCATTTGTTTAAAAAACTCGTTCGCTGCTAGTCACCAAATCTAAATTCAAAATTTCACAAAAATAATGGACTCACCATCTGAAAATGTGACACACTTCCACTTTTCTTCCGTCTTCGTCATGTTGCTAATGTGGCTTTTTTCAATTTTCTGTTGCAGGAATCTCCCCTGTCATCCAAAGTGGCGATGTTCAACAACGCTGTGTCAAAGCACCAGGAATCCCAACATTTGAACCCATTCTCTCAGTCTGGTGGACTGCCAAAGCCCACCTTTAACAAGGGTGAATATGGAAAGTGAGTTACCCCACCAAATCCTTAACGTACAGGTAGCTGACTATTTTTTGGAATTTTTTCAGACCCCTAGCTGGTAGCTTAACAGAACAGCGTGGCCAGAAGGCCAACATTCATGTGCTGAAGGAGATGCTGGAGCTCTGCCAAATCATTGACTCGGAGGGATACAATGTGAAGGACGAGCCAAACATGAAAGTCATTCCATTCGGAGAGCTCTTTAACGTAAGTATTTCTTTTGCCACAACCGTTCTCTGTTAACAAGGTTTTGTGTCAACAGATCTACACGTACGTGTCTGACAAGGTTGTGGGGATTCTACTGCGGGCTCGCAAACACAAGCTGATCGAATTTGAAGGCGAGGTGCTGTTCCAGCGCCGCGACGACGATGTGCCCGTGTTTCTGCTGAAACCCATCAAGGAGATTCGTCAAATTTTGGAACAAAAACAGGAAGAAATTCGCCGAAGTGTAAGCCCCGCACCTCAAGCTACATCTGTATTGTTGGACAGTCAGAAGAGAGCTCCAAGTGCATCGCCCACACCCTCCAAGCCAAAGGCAAAGATCGTGAAGCCAGTTGCTAAAAAAGCTGTTGCCGCCACGGAGCAAGCAGCACCTGAGATCAAGGTTGAGCAGCCGCCAAATGAAGTCGCACAATCAGAAGCACCCACACCAGCAGCAGCAGCAGCACAAACGGCAATTGTGACAGAAAAAGAACCTGCGTCGGCAAGTGTGGAAGCAGCATCAGAAGCACCAGAAGCTGTTGCAACTCAACCAAAGTCCGTTGGACCTCCCCCAGAAACCGTAGTCACCCCACCAACACCAATAGCCGAGTCTGCTCCCGCAGTTGTACCAACACCCGCAGTTGAACTTCCAGCCGCAGCTAGCGAGCCAAGTCCCGCAGTTGTCGACGAAAAAACCGACATCAACAACAACGAAGAAGCTCCAGCGATAGTTGCATCCAACGCTCAACCCCAACTCCCCACAGCAGAAGTGGTACCAACTACCTTACCCGACGTTGCATAAGAATCCAAAAATTAAGCTTTAAACTCAATCCTAGTTAAGGTGCTTACATACGTACTTAAAATTTGCTAAGACCGTGCAGGGGTGCAAGACAAGCTTGTTAATTGCGCTTTATCCTTAGGATACGTGAATAGAATTAGGTGCAGTATTATGTAATAGGTTTTGATTAAATATTTCTATTTTAGTTTCTGGTTAAACGGGTTGTAATCTGGAGATTCACTAAAGATAAACAAATAAAACTGTACATACATATTAGGTACTGGTGGTGTGGTTTTTATTTTATTTTATGGACCTTGTTCTGGGAAACAAAAACCCACCAAAAGTTAAGAGCAACGATGAGAACTTTGTACGCAAGCATACTTGGACTAAGGCCTACAGATGAGACCGTCTAGATTTTTTAGACTGAGTAACGTGGGACAGTCGTCTGCTTTTTCGCTACCGAAACCGACAGGAGTCACGAATGGAGACATAGCAGTCTAGATAAGACCGAATTTAAGGCCAAAATGACCACGACTTATAAGATTATAAGACTGGCATGGTTTTTCTTCTGTTGCACGGACCAAATGTCAAGTCTGAACTAAGAAAGCGAAGTTCGTGTCGAAAACGACCTGGCAACGAAATTTTTGAATGAAAAATAAAGGCTCTTTCATTAGCGACGTGACAACTTCAAACTTCCAGTGTGAACACATCCTTAAACCGATCACCGAACTGTCAATGTCAAAATATTCAGTAAAATCAACATTTTCGTCATGGTAAAGTACACGAAGGAGCGACGCTTGCAAATAATTAAAATTGACTACCGAAATTCCGAGTCGAAGGTCGCAACTTTAAGAGCGTTGATGCAAATTTTAGGCCGTAATTCTAGTCCCAGGAGACAGGCAATTCAGTTTAGTGAACAAATTCGAGTGAGAACATTCGCTGGTTGTTGTTGCAGTGCCAGTGATACTGCGTGTTTTCCGAAGTGTGGGGAATATAGCTGCGTCACAAAGGAGCTGAATCATTTCACGGCGTTCCCAAGAATTGGGCCTCTCCCAGACCACATTATGACGTGAGGATCTTGGCCTACACCCTTACAAGATCAAGCTGACTCAAGAACTTGATCCACCACCTGATCATAAATGAAGCGACGTACGTTTTCGAATTGGGCTCTGGACACGATGGAAGAAAAGGAAGAATTTCATCGCAAGATCATCTTCAGGGATGAAGGTCATTTTTTGGTTAAACGGCTTCGTCAATAAGCAAAATATGTGTTCCTGGACAGGTGAGAACTGAGCACCCTCATGTGCTCCACGAACCAGCACTTCATCCGCAAAGTCACTTTTTGATGCGGTTTTCATTCGGTGGCGTCATTGGGCCGTTTTCTTTCGTCGATGAAAATGACAGTCACGTTGCGGTAAATGGTATTCGCTAGAGAGAAATGTTGGAACGTTATTTCTTTGAGCAATTGCATGAAATGGACGTCAGTAATATGTGGGGCCACAATCCACACAGCGGATGCAACAATCGAGTTATTGAAGTCTCAGTTCGGTGAACGTGCTATTTCGAGAAACGGACCCGTCTATTGGCCCCCTGAGATTTAACACCTCTAGACAATTTTTTTATATGGGGCTACATTAAATCATTGGTCTATGCCAACAAGCCGGCGACGTTGCAGGAGCTCAGATCCGATATTGAACGAGAAGTAGCGGCCGTATCGGTCGAAATGTGCGACCGAGTCATCGGCATACGTTGGGTTCAACGAATCGACAGCTGCTTACGTTCCCGTGGCGGACATATGAGCGAAGTCCATTTTCATTCAGAAATGTTTTGTAATTCGAGCCAACAACATTTTTCTTTAGATATCTCAAGTAGTTTGCATTTAATTTTAAGAAGAAGTTGTCAAGTCCTTAATGAAGACCCTTTATAAGGGCTAAGACCAGGCATGTCAAAGATGCGGCCCGCGGGCCATGACCGGCCTTCGAGACAATTACCTAAGGTCAGCGACATCAATATAATGATCTTCTAATTTTATGTGCATTTCAATGGCAGTCGCAATGCACCTACTGTATGTTGCTATGTCAAGTTTCTGGATATTAAAAATAATCTTTCACCTGTCATGTTTGAGACCAAAACAAGCAAAAGGGTTATCATCGACCTGGCTGATGAATATCACTCCAGTACACTACACAACAATCATTCTGTCAGTTCTACTTCAGAGTCCTGAACCATAAAGCAGGACCCTGTCTGGGTTTTAGTTTTGAAAATAAAAATGCTTTGATACCCTCCACTGCATACAAGTCATGCAAAATTGGTTTTGTGAGGGAGGTACCAGAACTACTTGACCGACATAGCCCACTTTTAATATGAACCTAACGTAGATATAAAGAAGTCCTTTCACCAATCGTCATCCGTCTAGGTTGATTCCTTTGGACGCTATTGCGTTTTCAACAGAAAGAGAGACAGACAGACAGACGGACATGGCCAAATCGATTCAGAATGTGATCCTGATTCAGAATATATATACTTTACTAGCAGTTACCCGCGACTTCGTCCGCGTGGGACTCTGTTGAAATGTAAATTTTTAGAAAAATTGTTACTTATATAGTGTTTAAAGGATTTCTTTATAGACAATGTTTCTTGTTTTTTTTTATTGGGCGGCAGTAACATTACCAGACTTGAAGGTGAACTTACACGAGAGCAAGCTACGTAAAACTGACAGTGCGTAAAGCAATCTTCCCTTAAATCTATCTATACCAGCGTATTTCAAAGATTGGCCCTGAGACTTATTGATCGTCATGGCGAGGCACACTTTAAGGGGAAATTGTAATCTCTTAAAGTTAAAGGGGAGGTCATTAGGTATCAGAGAAATGCGCGGCACGAATACTTTTTCCCCTTGAGCAACCCCGGTCAATATAATAGCTTCGATTAAATTTGTATGTGAAGCTTTGATTTGCAGTCTAGTGCAATGACACAGTTTTGGTGGTTTTAGGTTCCGAAGGAGCATTACGGATGTGCCCTTCCGAAGAGTTAGCCTATGTCTATGGTATGAAATACCCGATGGTTTCAGGGAATTTAAAAACTCTACCGGTTAGTTAACAACACATTCTCACTCAGACTTCACCAATACAGCCAACACCAAACGCACAGCTCACAGCAAATAGCCATGCATAGACAAACCATACTCTATTGTCTCTGTAGCCATGTACGCACGCATGGCACATGCGTTGCTATGGACGTAGAGTAGACTGCACTGCGATTATTATTTATTTCAGTCATACTCACTCGCATGCCCATCGCACACAACCCAAAGTCAAAAACCGATACGGAATGGAATATGGAACGGCAGGCAAGTCGTAACAATTTTAAGAACGATTGTAAAGAATAACCGAACGCACTGTGGCTGTGGGTATGTATATGTGCATCCATCTGTTATGCTTTTCATGGGTACGATATACTCACCCACTCAGCCCCAAGCAGAGCTGACAATCGAGAAATCAATTTCAATTTCTTGGTGATCAAGTAGATCTGTCTTTAATTTCTTCTAGCTCTGCCTCTGGAAGGAGCACAAAGTTAAATGGTGGCTTAGAATACTCGGGGAAGTATTGACTAAAGAGCATTTTAAGCATTTTTGGATTGGCCAAGCCTTATGAATGTAATAGCAGGTTCAGTGAAGTAAGGTTAAATAAAAAAGTTTGCATCCTCTTTTTCAACCTTTATAACTCGAATTTTGAAAAAAAGGCGAAATAGGTCTTCGATGACTTTTTATTTTCTATAAACTTAAAAATTTTCAAGTTTATACGATTAACGTATCGTGAGTAACAGAAAAACCTCTCTAAAAAGGGCAGGGAGGGTCGTATCGATCGAAAAATCCCTTCTTAGTGAGCGTCTACACAGCTAGTGGAACATATCCTGAAAGTTTCATGAACCTACAATTAGCGGTTTGGCCTGTACGATGTCTGTCAATTCAATCACGGATAAGGTCTCCCGTGACTCCTTCTTGGCGTTACAAATGTATTGGCAAAGTGAATATACCTTCCTGTGGAGGGTATGAAAATGTCACTTAATGAGTTTGACACCCCTGGCTAAGACAAAACTCAACTAATTGTCGACTCTTCCATCGTGACTGACTATTTAAAGCGCTGCTCCAACATAAGCACTTGCATGGAAGTCAGCGTGTGGTTTTCCCCGCTTCGCTCAAATCGCAGCTCTCATTTTATCGGTTATCGCAGTTCGGAACCAACCCTCATCGTAAGTCCTCTACTTGGGCGCCTACCGAAAATGACTAATCAGCTCGTGTAAGGGTTCTACGCACACGTCGCAATTGTAGGGAGTGCTCTATTCAGAATGAGCAGGATCATAGGAAAGGGTGCCCTAAACTATTGCAAGAATTGAATTTGTAACCATTTGGGCTGTGGAGAGGAAAAAGGACAGTGTGACAGCTGCTGACAGTTCAGGAAGCAGGTCACTTATAACGATAATCTTCTTGTAAAATTTTGATGACCATATTAAGTTATTTTCTGGCCAAATTATTTTTCGATCGCCATCAGTTTTCATTACATTTGTGGCGAATGGACAAGACGAGCGTCCAAAAGACGAGCATACAAAAGACGAGCGTCCAATAGACGTCACAACAGAAGAAGAAATGGTCAACAAAATTCCCAATACTGTGTAGAACGATCGCCGGGTGAAGGTTCCTGTAACAATCTTAAGTCATGCCGTCATTCGAATCCTGAATGACCACTTGGGCATGAAAAATTGCCGGTGGACACAAAACCAAATTCGCATGAATATCTCAAAACAGAGTTTGGAACACTTCAAGCGCGATTCAAGTAAAGAATTCCAAACTACACAGGTTATGAAGCCGTTGGGAATGACAAGAAGAAAACGAGAGTAGTTGCATGAAGCAATGTTTTGTTTTGTTGTACTACCACTGTTTTTAATTAGAACTTGCGACTGAGTGGGGACGTTCAAATATGTATAGTAAGTCTGACAGCTGTCTGACTAGATGTATCTCGGTTTTGATTGGCTGAAATCGGTCGTATGAGGTCGTATGAGGTCAGTTGTTTATGGAAGGGTAGCCGACGAATCTAGTCAAGAAATTCGTGACTGAGTACTAACTTGACAGTTCGCATATGTGGCTGACGTAGTGACGTTCCTGACCAATCTAATTTTTTGCTTTCAGGGAGCAGGTTTCGTATATCAACGATCGTCTAAACGATATCGTTTTTAAAACTTTGATCCCCAAAAAAAGTTTTTTTTTGACAAACGTCAGCTTGCATTATATTTGTGAAAAATGTTAAACTTGTCAAACTTTTAATTTTAGCACTTAGTTGGTAGTTTGGAGGTCTATCGTTTCGACGATAATCGTCTGAAAAGTTACTGAATGAGTGCCCTGGTTACATCTAGTCCAGACCAATCTAGTCGACTTAAGATAACTAGATTCTTGAATGTGTCCAGTGGTATGTCGCACTCAGAGAGTGGGAAAGTGGGTTTCGATAATCATACTTGTTGGATTATAAACTTTAAAAAAAAGTCTGCTTCTTTGATTGGTGCTGAACTAACTCATCCACAATCGAGTACTTCGTGACAGAATTTGTAATAGAACCAGAAGACATAAAAATTCTTTTGTCTTGCATGTAAAATAGTTCACTCTTCAGCGATGTATTGCTGGCTAACGGCAAACGAATGCGGCAATTCGACTTAGCGTAACGCTAACTATTGTGTTAAGTAAATAAATAAAATTGGTGTAGTTCTGTTCGACTAAGATTGACTGCATGTTTTTGAATGCAAAAATCTTAGAAACTGCTGAATATATTCTGGTACATCTCAGTTTTATAGAGGATACCTAGGCCTTCATTCTCCACTTTGTTTCAACTCTCTATCTCTATAAATTCCGGAAATAATTGGACAAGAGTAATTTTTTCGTTTCGTTTCGCTTTTTTCTCAGAAACGCTTTCCGTTCGAAAATACTGCGAGCATTTAAAAATAGTGAACCCCAGCTTATAGAGGACATCTGCGGGTACAACATAGGTTATCCATTAACTCTATTACTTAAAAGGTTTTTGAATAAAGAGGCAAAATTTGAAACATTTCTACGATTTTCACCTGCGTGAGTGGATATGCACTTCATTCTCAAATCAAACATACGAACCGCGCAATTATATTGACATCTCTTTTAACCTTATTTTATGCCTGTGACGGAGAGGGAGACTGACAGAGGATGTTTGCTGTATGCTGTTTAAAATAAATAAATAAATAGTTGGCGCTACAGGTCGGTAGGGACCCTGGGCCTAGCTTCTCGCAACCATTGGTTTTGTGGGAGTTTTTCATTTTTGGGACGAATGGAAGGGATCTACAATTTTATGCCGAGTCCAAACGGCTAATTGAGAAGCTTCTTCATGACAGTTATACTCTCGGATGTTTGTCAGACGTTCGCGAGAGGTGGCGCAGTGGAAAAAAACCTTGAGTTGAAATTTTGGGTTTTCTCGTGATTCGAAACTGGGACCCCTCGCTTAGTAGTCCAACCCACTAACCACTAAGCCACTGCGCCGACTGTATGCTGTGTGTTTGTTAAAAAATAAAAGAAATGTCAAATAGATGTAGGAAAGGTTTGTTTAAATTGTTTTTGCTTACAAAAAAAAGAAGTATTTATGAGAGAAATGTCAAATACAAGGTGGGCCAAAAGAAGCCATCCGATGTTGTGTGGCTCGCATTTTTTTTTTCTAAATCAAAAACTTCGATTCTGTTTTTCGATTATGTTTATTTGAACCTTTAGAATTTTATTGGTCAAGTCGAGAAGATGATATCGGGCAAATGGGCGCGCCGTTACAATTGATTGCCATACGGGCTCGTTTTATGGCATTTTTCATCACTTTGGCGAGAACTTCGGGCGAGAGATTCTCGCACTCGTGTCGAATGTTGTCCTTGAGGGCTTCAAGGGTCTTGGGCTTGTTCATGTAAACACGGGACTTCAAAAAACCCCACAAAAAAAAGTCTGGAACGGTTAAATCGGTCGATCTTGCGGGCCAGTGCAAATCGCCAAAACGAGAGATGAGGCGACCCGGAAACGCCGCCTCCAGAACATCGGTTGTGGCTCGAGCAGTTTGTGCCGTAGCTCCGTCCTGTTGGAACCACATGTCCTCCAGTCCTAATTCGTTCAATTGCGGCAGAAAAAAATCGGTTTACATGGCCCTATAGCGCACACCGTTCTCGAAAAAAAAAATGGCCCGATGACTCCTCCAGCGTGAACAGCGCACCATGCAGTAACTTTGTAATGGCTCCTCGTCCATTACTCGTGGATTTTTCGGTGCCCAGAAGCGATAGTTTTGCTTGTTCACGTACCCGCTGAGGTGGAAATGAGCCTCATCGCTCATTATGATTTTGGTCGAAAAATCGTCCACTTCTTCCCCGAGATTGAGGATGGCTTGGACGTAGATTACACGCGTTTGGCGGTCGACAGGCAGCAGCTGATGCACAGACTGCACTTCGTATGGGAACATGCGCAAGTCTTTAACCAAAATTCGCCTTAGGGACGACCGGCTGATGGCTAATTGCGAGGCACGGCGTCTGGTCGATGTTTCCGGCGACAGCTCGACATCCGGACGGCCGTGGAAATTAATTTATTGCCGATTATTCCAACGACCAGGTGCAGTGCCATGTGGCGACCTCCCAAAGACAGAGTCGACTCAGTCTTCGGGAGGTTCAAGTCCCTCACTATTGCAGAAGGCTCCCCCGCGTTTTACCTCTGCAATGTCTTTCAATGATTTTGCCTTCCAGCGATTATCAAAAAAAAAAAAAAGGTCTCCTCTACAAGACAGCAAATTTCTTAAATTTTTCCATCAACTGTTCTGAAAGCACATTTTGCACGGTCGGGTACAGCTAGTTTTAAATAAAGACCTTCACCAACATGAGTTTTTAAATCCACATCAACTAGTCACAGAGATACGAGTAGAATGTGGCAAAAGTCCAATCCAAAAGTTGCTATATAAAAAAAAAAATAAAAAAAACTCCACACACATGATTTTTTTTTTCGATAAAAAAAGTACTTTTATTGATTTCTCTTTTTTTTCTCTTTGTACTTTGAGTACTTAAAAACGCACTCTCTATTTTCCCTTGTTAACAAGGTAACAAGTCATCTGGAATAAAAAAAAACGGTAACCAAATAAACAAAAAAAAAACAAAAAAAAAACATCGAACAGAAAAATCCGAAAAATATATAAATAAAAAAATAAATAAGGGAATGTTACTAAGAAAAAAAAACAAAATAAAATAGTAGTTTAGCTAAAAGATAGAAATAAAAATTAAAAACTATATATAAACAAAATGTGGACGCCAAAAGGCCGCCTCCGTCAACATTCACACACTATTCACAATAATCAATAATAATCAATAATAATAAATATATATATAAAAATGCATAAATGTATAAATACACATATGGCTATGTGGAAATTGTAAAAACAAAATTTTGTTTTAAATAGTTCGAGGAAAAAATATCACATTTGGTTGTTTGTTTTTTAATTATCAGTAGTATATATATTTTGTTGTTGTTTTGTTTTTATTTTGCATAATCTTATCGCTAAGTTTGAATTTATATTTATTTTTTAGTTTCTTTTGATTTATATTTATCGAGATATCTTGTATTTAGAGTTTTACTTTAGCATAGACATTTCATCAGTGTTATATGGATAATAATAGTAATAAAGAGTAGGAGAGAGAAAGAGAGACACTCACGCATAAAATAGGAAACATACATAGGTAGCTTGTTAAATTAATAATAAATATCTAGAGCTGTTTTGTTTTTGCATAAATATGGTTGTTTATTTTGTTTGTTTAATACGATTGAACTTAAGTTAGGAAAACACAAACATTTGTAGTAATAATTTAAGTAAGAGATTTTATTGTAGTAGAACATAGGATCGGCTAGTAAGAGCTAGTGGCGACGGTGTACATTATGTTGTCGCTGATTACAATTTCAATGATTTGCTTCTCAGAATAGTTACATTTAAATATATACTTTACAAATCACAAAGCAATAGTTAATTTTTATATGTTAATATTAGGTTTTACTTTAATTTACGGTTTTCTTTTTGGTAAGGCCCTACGTGGAAATTTGTTCGTTAAAGCTTTACATTGAAGGTCGGGTGTGAACAACAATACATGGTAGAGACCTTTCCGGATGAGGGTTGCTAGTGTCTTACAAACAAACACAAATGCCAACGAAATTTACAACTGACAGTCATCGTGGAGTTTGTCTTGGGATGGGGTCTGAGTCTGTTATCTGGGGGTTAGTAAATATCAACTTGGTTGTTTTCATTTCTTGCAGGGACACCTGTGGAAGTGGAACACCAGGTTGTGGTGGATGGAGGTACTAATGCGTTGCAGTTGTGAGTGAACGCGAGATACAGATGCAAATGCGAGGAAACGGGTGTCAGAATCTTACTCCTTTTGGTCGATCGTTGCTGATGGTGGACAAATAATTTGGAAGCAATTTGGAAGCAATCGCTCAGAGCAATCGTGGCCATACGATTTCATATGTCAACATTTTTAAGACCGATGCCGCCCAACCGCTCACTGGTTGGATGGACCCTTAGACTTGTACGACTGTGACGCACTCTTCCCTCTTGGCTGTGAGATCAGCGCCAGTCAGGAAAGATGCAATTTAGCACACAAAAAGTACAACAAAGAGGAGGAACTCCTATCAAACAACGCTCGAGGTAGACGTTTGTTGCCCTATACAAAGAGGAAGATATATTCACAAAGGGAAATCAAAAGAAGAAACCAAA
Organism: Cheilosia impressa; assembly: GCA_948293265.1. Classification (NCBI taxonomy): domain Eukaryota; kingdom Metazoa; phylum Arthropoda; class Insecta; order Diptera; family Syrphidae; genus Cheilosia; species Cheilosia impressa. Next base: position 2,040,075 of record OX411882.1, read on the forward strand.
ACCAATTGTGCTAAGGTCGCTGGATCAGAGAGACGAAGGAAGATGATCAGAAAAACCTATGAATTGATGGCAAAATAAACTTTTATCTCAGAGGACTTGAATGATTCAACGACTGCCTACACACATGACAGAGAAAGTTGAGGGTTCAGGATGTTAGTATGAGATAGATAAACCGCCTACAGTCTACTACACATTTTCTGAGAGCATCACATAGTCTCCTCAAAAGGGGAAGGTTCCAAATGGAGAAAGGTAACATTTTTCCGGGCGCCCAAGAGTAACAAAACCTGGGGTTGAATCGTGTCTTCCGTGAACGGCAAAATTCAGTGAACGCATAGCTCGTTCTCTCGGATGTGGCGATTCGTCCTGAAGTATTCACTGAAGCAGGTCTAAAAGTACAGAAGAAGGAGCAGAATATCGATGCTTAAGAGCCCAGGAAAACTGAACCCAAATGTAGGCAAAAAAAAACTCAGAAGAAGTCCCTCGTTGGGTTGCTTGAAAATGGAGTCATTTCGAAAGAAGCCACCTTCTTAACAAATCCTGGGGTCAGATCGCCACTTCCGTGAACGAGCTATACGTTCACGGAATTAAGTTGATTTTACATTTTACAAACAAAAACAAATTCCGCACGTAATGCTCGTTAACGGATGACGCGATTCGACCCCAGATAAGACATCGCCAGAACAGCAGCGATCGCCACAGTCCATCGGACTATAAGCCAACACGCAATCAAATTGGTTAACAAAACAATACACTCGACTCCCTGAATGGGACTAACTAGGGACCGACAGCGAGCTTTAGAAATATCTTGAACAAGTCTCAAGGAATAGTATTTAGGGACAAATGACCGCAGAACTTGATGGCTGACCTACCGCCAAGGGGCCAAAAGGGAGAAGAAGACAAACCTCAGGCAATATCATTTAAAATAAAGCTTTCGAGCTAGCATCTCGTAACGAATCAAAGGGGCCCTCATTTCGATTGTGGTATCCCTTCAACAGAACCCCGAGCTAGTGTATACAAGTTTTTGGCAAATTGGGCGGTTTGGAGAATCGGGAGTTTTGATGTTTGTCGTGTGTTGCTGTTGTGACTTTTTTCGATCAAAGAGACTACTAGCTACTGAATGTAGCTCTAATGAAACCTTAACAGCTGTCACCTAGACCTGCAATAGGTAACATTTAAGCGTAAAGTGCTATGGGGTTCAACAACGCTTCGAAACCGTAGAAATCGATTATAAGAATTCCAGTTCTGCTGCGAGAGTTTTCCGCACGCATTTGTAATAATTTACGTTCCGAGCTCTTTGTTCGGCGAATTGTGAAGAAATTCAAGGGAATCGTTTAATGAGCCAACGAGGTAAAGGGAATTCTTCCTTTTTGTGGGCTCCAAATGGTCCTCTCTTTGGACGCGTACCGAGTGTTAAACAAATCGCTCGAAAGAGCTAATATTTTAGAAAGGCACGCTGCAAAAAATCCGCTCAACAAGGAAGTCGATCAAAGACAAAAATGTAGTCATCACCAGCAGCCCGAAGTGATCGATACTTAAATCTAAAATTTTAACAGCTGGGGGCAGATGCCGTATATCGACGATCGTCTTAAGAAACGATCTCGTTTTTGCAACTTTGATCAGCAAAATAAGTCATACCCTGGTCGAATTTTTCGACAAACATCAGCTTTCGTTATATTTGTGGAAAAAGAACTGGATTGAGCTCTTAAACTTGTAATTTTAGCACTTAGTTGTTAGTTTTGGAGGTCGTTTCGACGAAAATTGTCTGAATGAGTGCCCTGAGTTCTTGTTTGGTTTTAAGAAAGCTCACTAAAGCTGATGCTCTGCTAGATCGGCTGCAAAAACACAGAGAGATGGACAGCCAAACAAAGAATCGATTTTATAACAGAAACAAGTTGATCAGCGATCGCTCGGTTTTTCAATGCATTCAGAGTCTATCGCGGGTCGATTGTGGAATTCCTACATCAACCTTAGGAACCACGATCGATCGTTGATCACCTCCGATCGATCCTGTCTCGGCTTGGAATACAATTCAATTTTAGAAACTTAAAAGTTGTTTATGCCTGCGTTTTCTCTGGAGGATCGTGCGAATTGCACAAGTGCGATCCTCTTCTTGCGATCCTGGGGCAGATTCCTCGTCGGGGCGATATCGTTTTTGAAACTTTGATGACCATTAGAAGTTATGTTCTGCCCGAATTTGTTTCACTTTCGTCAGCTTTCATTACATTTGTGGAAAATGAACTGGATTAAGGTCGCAAACTCGTAGTTTTGCCACTCAGTTGCTACTTTTGGAGGTTTATCGGTTCGACGAAAATCGTTTGAAAAATTACGAAATAAGTGCCCTGTTCTTGAGCCTGTTTCCTTCGACGGCCGTGACAATGGAATCGATGTGAGTACGGCACGTGGTACTTCTTGCAGCAAACAAAGGTAACGTGCTGTGTTTTGAGTTCTGAAGTGTAACTCTGGGGGGTTATTCCCAAATGCGCGGCTGATCGCTTTTGGTGGCGGTTTTCAATTTTTGTATAAGCGATAGCACTTTCCAACGTCATTTTATGATTGCATTGAAAGCGAAAGGATTGCTGGCAGATTGTTTGCGGACCTAAAAAAAATGCAGTCGAATGGAAGTACGAAAATTCAAATCCGCCATCAAAAGCGATCCGCCGCGCATTCATAGAAGAAGTACAACCAATGAAATAAGCAAGAGTACAAAACGGCGGTATAAAGGATTTTCCAATGAGAGGTGTTTGAAGCTTTTATTCTTTGACATTTGACAAGTAGAAACTACGCCATTAATAAAAATGGAACCATACGCGCTTCAACAACGCATTGAAATTATTAAAATTCACTACAAAAATTGTGAAAATCTTGCAGTCACAGTTCGCCAAACTAAAGCATTTTTTGGTCGTCGTGAAGCACGACCGCAATACAGAAATTGGTGAAAAAATTCGAGTTAGTGATGTGAAGAATAAAACCCGTGCACGTCGCTCAAGAACAACTGAGAATATTGCTGCTGTAGCCCAAAGTGTTGAAGAAAACCCAGGTTAGTCCATTCCTCGTCGTTCTTTCGAATTGGGCATTCCACAAACGTCATTACACCGTATTTTGCATAAAGACTTGGTCAGAGTTGGATGGTATTGATCTGGACAACGTTTACTTTCAACAAGACGGCGCTACGTGCCACACAAGCAACGAAGCCATCGATCTTTTACGGGAAAAGTTTCCGGACCGTGTTATCTCTCGAAGAGGTGATCACAATTGGCCACCGAGATCTTGTGATTTAACACCTTGCAACTTCTTCCTTTGGGGCCACGTGAAAGATAAGGTCTACTCCATTACTACTGCCATTCAATACCTCAAAGATAAAATTCGTGAGGCTATCAAGGTCATAGGGCAGCCACTTTGCGATTTGGTTATGGAAAATTTCATGAAAAGGATATGGTCCTGTATGCGTGCTCGTGGTGGCCATTTGGCTGATGTTGTTTTTCATTATTAACGGCATACCTTCCTCTTTATTATGAAATAAACATCCCATCATTTATCTCAAAAAATGGCATTTTTCTTTGAATACCGAAATAACACCTCTTACTGGAAAACCCTTTACAAAAATTCAAAAACCGCATTTGGGAATAACCCTCCTCGTCGTTGTGATTCATAGAAGAAGTGCAACAAATGAAATAAGCAAGAGTACAAAACGGCGATATATTCCGAACTATTCAGAAATAGAAGAAGAGATACCAAAGTTTTAGGGAAATTCATCAATTTTCGGGTTCCAAATTGTCCGCGTATCAATAGAATCCATCGAAAGAGCTCATTCGTGCAGAAGCCGCTCAACAAGGTCATTAGTAAGCCGCTCAAAGACTCAAATGAAATGAATGATACTTAACCCCACTCACTACTTCGTCCCATTGGAAATAGCTTTCAACTTCGGCTTTCATTCCACTTTCAAAAACCAGAGTACAAAAGGTTCGTTTTCGAAAAATGTCACTTTACAGAGTAGGGCCCCTGAAATGAACGATACTTAAACCTAAAACCCTAGGGCATCGCAACGGATCTACATTGATCTAAGCGTGGCACGTACAGGTTCCTCTGTCCTGCCAACCCGCTAACCTAACTTAAACCTAAAAGTTTACAACTCCGTTCCACTTCCACACCGGTCCCCATCAAAACAATTCTCACTACTTAATTGTTAATTTTTGATTTAATTTTAAAAACTACCGTTTAAACATTTTAACAAGTTTTCAAACTATTGTTAGTTCTCTCTCCGTTCGTTTCGACAAATGTTTAAGTATCTAAGGACCGTTTGCTCAGACGACTCTTAACGATTCAAGTTCTACTTAAATACTTATGGGCTACTTTAAAGAGTTTATGTGGAACTTAAATTCGCTACGAGTCGTATCAGCAAACGGCCCTAAAAAAAATGCAGCTCCTTGGGTTCTTTTCTTTCTATAATCAAATTGTTACTCTCTGCCGCTGATACAAGGACATAAAAGTGATCCAACAGGCAAACACACAAAATAAAACCATTCACACACCCAGCACCGTGTGGCTGATACGTAATGGCTTCTTGTTTGTTTTTTGTTTGTTTAAAAATAAGAAAGGCAAAATTATTTATACTGATAAACATAATAAAATATATATTTTCAGCAAAGTCAATTTATTTTTGTCGCGGGTGGGGTAAACTGTTTTCCTTAACAACTAATCTAAGACTATAAAACTTACAAACTAAAAGAAAATATATATATTTATAACTTGTCTTTCGGTATATAGCAAATAAACAATTTTGTTTTTTTTTTGTTCTTGAATGTAACAAACACGAAACATATTACTCTTCATCTGAATTTGGGAATTTATTTTCTTTTCCTTTCGCTCAAATTAGACTTTAGTTGTTGTCGAGAGAATTGGAAAGAAAGGATATGGGGAATGAGAAAAAAAAAAGGATAATTCATAGAAAAACCGAACAGTATTTCATCGAGTAGTACGCGCCTGGGACAGTGGCATTTGTCAGTTGATCGGTTTGTCTTTAGTGTCAAGTTTGGACCGGAACGGAACTAATCTTAAAAATAGTCTCTAGCTACTTGCGTGTAGAGCAGTACAAACAATAATTGAAAAGTCATATTGTGTTGAAACATATATACTAGTGCAAACAAATATTACAGAAAATATGCAAAAGAAGTTATCAATGTCTTATCGTTAACAGAGGTTTTCGTGTGGGATGGAAAACAAGAACAACGAGAAAAAAAATAAATGGGGATCCGGTTGGGGGTTTAGAAAGATATTAAGCATTGTAGGTGGATACAATATTCTATATATATGTGTGTGTATGTGTGGAAGGAGATTGTTAGTCTCGCCGCCTCAAGATGGAAATAATAACGAACTTATAAAATGAATGCAATGTAATCAAACCATTTGTTTACTTAGTTGGTGGTTAGTCTCCGCCGGATGCGTTCTTCATGACGATGCGCTGAATTCTGCGTTTGCCGGGCTCACTGAGGCCGATCTTCCTGTCGAGCCTGTCGAAGACCGCTTTTCGGTAGTTCTCATCGTTGGAGTCTTTGTTGCGGGATCTGCCGTGTCCTCCTCTGGCACGGCTCTCGTCAGATCTTCGATCGCCCGACGACGATGACGGCGATGCGGATGACAATGACGACTTGAGAACGACCCGCCTATTGGATGAACTGAAGGCTTTGGGATTCTTCGGCACCGACTGCTTGGGTGACGGCGCACGAGGAGATGGCGGCGGAGATGGCGTATCGGCAAGCAGGCGATCCTCCTCCAGCAGCAGCTCAACTTCATCGTAATCGAGCTCGTCTTCGGATGGTGTGTCGTGCAGCTTGGCTGGCTTGGCGACAATCTGCTGGGCGCTCGGAGTCGGCGGCTTCTTCACCACCGGCTTGATGATGGCCGTTGCTGTTGACTGGGCATTGCTGTTGCTGCCATCGCCTCTGCCAGATATGTGATCGGAAAGGCTGCGCTTCGCCTCGGGCAGAATCTTTGCGGTCGGTATTGATTTCGACGATGTATTTCTACTGTTATTTCCGTGACTGTGCGACGATTCCGATCGCTTTGACGCGTCCATGTCGGCTTGTCTCTTCTTCAACGATATTATTTTGCTCTCCGTCACGATGATTGGCTTCAGCTTGTGCGGCGGCTCATCACTATGTGGCTTGTCCTGGAATAGTAAGGTTATGATTATGGGTGAAGGTTTCTTTCGTCTACAATTGACAACATTATCGCTGAATTGTGCAATCAAATGAGAGAGCAACTAATAATACTCGTGTATTTACAAATTGTTAGCAATGGTTAGAAGTTTGAATGGAATTACAATGACAAATGTATGGTACTTGTATAGACTGTTGGCATTGACAATTTCGGTTCGTTTTTTACACATGACTGTGGGTCGTTCTCTGAATAAGGCGTTTTTACATATCGACTGACTGCCTATTGAGGCTACCAGAGCAATTTTAAGCAGGCAATGTTCCTGCGACAATTGGAAAGTTCTCTGCGGTACAACTTCATCTTGAACTTGCTCTCGTGGCCTCAATTTATAATTTGGTTGGCTTTTAGTGTGGTGTTGCCTTTTCTTCGGTTAATTTTTAACAATTACATGTGTTTGGAATATAATTCAGATTTTTCTGTAGTGAAATTTTGAAATTTAATGGGAAATCAATTTTTTAAATATTTTTCTTGATTTTTCTGCATCAATTGTGTGGTGGTAGTTTTAGTTTCTCAGCAAGAACTTGTTTGTATGTAAACTTTGTGTATAGATGTCTGAATTAAGCGCAGCAAAACTTCAATAATGATCACAAAAACACTTTTTAGAGATGAAAAAAACATCTGTCGGCAGTTGCTTGAATGTACTCATGGCTAACAAAACTTTTTACTTGCTTGCACACGCAACTTCTTGAGCAATAGCTTGCTTTACCCGCAAAATGCCAGGCAGATTACCAATGATGCGATATTCATGGGATATAATGAGGCAGCCCAAGAATCTCTTGTTTCTATTAAAACCATGCCAATCCCAGTTTCTTGCACTACATGCGGACAGCTCACGTACGAGATCGACGGTGGAGACAATGGCGGACAAGCCAGATTCCAACAACGACAAAGGCTGCCAGGTTTCCGTGGTTTAAATACCTGACCGGAGACTGTAAATGCTGCAAAAAATTGACATGAAGACCTTCAAGCCGATTTGCCATGCAAGTTTACATATTTGAAACTCATTCGTCCATGCGGGGTGATGAGCTAAATACCGGGGGCATTGCGATGACCACTATAATGGACATTGAAGGTGGCTTCGATAAGATATGCTTTGAAAGTCTGAAACAAGCCTTAGAAAAACGTAGGGTTAACCCACTTGTAGTAAGATGGGTGGACAATATGTTAAATACAAGGGCGATAAATATTCAGACGGGAACCTCAAAACTCAGAGGAAGGGTTAGCAGAGGTTGCCCACAAGGAGGTGTTCTCTCACCTACACTGTGGAATATCACTGTGGACTCTCTCCTCGACAGACTTGAGGCAACTGGCATTCACACAGTGGAATATGCCGATGACATGGCAATAATGGCCAGAGGCAAATTCATGGACGTCACCGCAGATATCATGAGGAGCGCACTCAGAGTGGTTGAGCGGTGGTGTCTGGAACAAGGGCTCTCCATTAATGCGGGGAAAACAGATCTTATAGCCTTCACTAGGAAGAGGAAAAATCTGGAACTTCGGCCCTTAATACTTTTCGGATCGGAGCTAACAATGACTAAGAAGGTTAAGTATCAGGGAGTCTATTTAAACACTGGACTTACTTGGAATTACCATGTTGAGGAGCAGGTCCGGAAGGCAAAAAGGGTACTACATCAGTGCAAACGTGTATGTGGACAGAGGTGGGGACTCTCGCCTAGATCAGCATGTATACGATGATAACTAGACCCATTATCACGTACGCCTCGGTTGTATGGTGGGCGAAAGCCTCTCGCACCTGGATAGGGTTCAACGCTTAGCATGTATAGGAATTAAAGTTGCAATACGTACAACCCCAACATGCGCATTGGAAGTCATCATGGGGATCTTACCGCTAGACCTATTTATTAAGAAAACAGCGGCCCAAACGGCACTTCGCTTGCAGCGAGATGCGAAATGACACAATCGTGGTACGATCTATGGACATAGGAAGATCCTGGAACTTGTCAAAAACGAGATAAGGGAGCTATACATGCCTATGGATCACAAAACAGTGATTTTCACGGATGGATCCATGATGGATGGCGGAGCGGGGGCCGGTATCTATTCAGAAGAGCTGGAACTTGCCCGTCGCATTAGCCTCGGGAAATACACTTCACTATACCAGGCTGAGATGATTGCTTTGCTTCATGCGTTGGACTTCTTGCTTGAGAGTCAGGTGGAAGGTAGAAATATCCTTATAGCACAGACGCATGGAACAAACAAACATCACAACATCATTGGCACTGGAATGTGCACTTAAGCTCAATAAGTGTTCATCTAAAAATGAAGTAACACTGACTTGGGTACGAGGACACATAGGGATCGAAGGCAATGAAAAGGCGGACTCCCTTGCAAAACAGGGGTCAACTGAAAAGTTGCTGGGACCAGAACCATTCTCTTCAATTGGCAGAGGAATGGTACAACAGCTGATTCACCTGAGAAGGTGGTCAACCGCGGAACAATGTAGACAAGCTAAAATGGCAATGAAGTGGCCGACCTGCTCCACTCAAAGAAGAGTTCTAAGCATGAGTCGAGGAACATTGAAATGGGTGGTGGCTTTGTCTACAGGACATGGTTATTTCGGGTATCACCTAAGGAAAATGGGCCTTAGAGAGGATGATACTTGTAAACTATGCCTGGAGGAAGCTGAGACAGCGGCACATATACTGTGTCAATGTCCGGCGTTGGCTAGCAGAAGAATGAGGATCTTGGGACATCATTGGGTCGAGAACTAGTCAATAAAACAGATCTCCCTGAGAAGAACTGTGGAGATATCCAGAGAGTCTCTCTGAGTAAGATTTACAGTGGTAGAGAGACGAAAAGAGACCCGACAATGGTGGTCTGATTCGAATATCTCTCGAAATCTATATATATATATATGCGGGGTGATGATAGAGGGATTTCTCTGCTCCATGTGGAAAAAGGTTCAAGGCAACGCCCGATCGTGCATCTTCTTTAGCAATTGTACAGCCCGTATGGCAATCAATTCAAATCATCTACTCGACTTGACCAATAAAATTCTAAAGGTTCAATAAACACAATCAAAAAACAGAATCGAAGTTTTTCATTTAGAAAAAAAATGAGAGCCAAACAACATCGGATGACTTCTTCTGTACGAAAGTCACAAGCCACAGGAGGCTTGCGGACGAGATTCATAAAACTGGTACTCGTAGGACACAGCGAACTGGTGAGTTGGGTTAGGTTAGGTATGTGGGTTGGCTTCATGTCCCACTCAGGTCAATACTGACCCATTGTGCTGCGAACTGGTGAGTTGGGTTAGGTTAGGTATGTGCACTGACTTCATGCCTCACTTAATACTGATCCATTGTGATGCCCATCGGGGGGAAGAGGAACTGGTGCGTTTGTTGATATAAGAGGCAAAACCAAATGTTTGCTGTCAACAAGAAGGCCCGCGATGCAAAGTATGCCATTTTGATATTTCGAAGTTATTAGCAGAAATCAAGCGAAGTATAACTCTTTGTCAATCCCAGTTTCTTCGGGCTAAGAAAGGACTAAAGACCTCGTTCATAGTCGTTCATGGAACCAGGGAGATATTATACAAAACGGACAACAACTTAAGGACAATTTGCCGCAAACAGCGCTCTTTGGCTAAGGTAAACTGGGTCCGAATTGCGTCGTCCATGAACGAGCTATACGCTCACGGAATTAAGCTGATTTCACTTGTGAGCATTATGTGACGGAATTTGTTTTTGTTGCACAAGTTTCACTTCATGGAAGTGGCGATTTGACCCATAATACAGTCCACAAAAAATCTGCGAATCCACACCCGAGGGAAGACCGCGACTCAGGTGGCGCACGCAAGTGGAAGGGGATCTTAACCAACTTAGCGTGCGAAACTGGAGGCAGCTGGCGAAAGTTCGTGCTGGCTGGAGACGCTTGTTGGTTGAGGCCCAGGTCCACCCCGGACTGTAGCGCCACCTTAGGTAAGTAAGTAAGTAACAGTCTGCGACGGACTTAAGAACAAACCGCTTATAAGAAACGCATGTGGAAACGCGGTAGACTTTCTTTCTTGTTCGCATAAAAGAACAACTCGGACATAAGAAACATTTTTTGTTTTGATTTTAGAGGTTTCCTTTTACCTCCGTCGTGGATATTTCTCAGTAGAACAAGCGAAATTCGTTAGTCTTGTAGTAAATGAGGACAAGACTAAGTACATGCTATCAACAAACAAACAAGCATCTGTCCACCGCCTAGGACAGAACGTCACTATTGATAGCAACAATTTCGAGGTAGTTAAGGAGTTTATCTACCTCGGAGTAAACATGAACTCCACAAATGACATCCTAGTGGAGAAACCTAGGAAACCGCTGCTACTTCGGTTTGGCAAAGCAATTGGGTTCCAAACTCCTAACTCGAAGGACAAAATGTATGCTTTACAGAACCCTCATCCTGCCAGTTCTGCTTTATGGCGCCGAGTGCTGGACGATAAGCAGGAAGGGAGAGCTGATACTGGGCTCCTTCGAAAGAAAAATTCTTCGGCGGACTTGTGGTCCTGTGTGCGAGGAGGGCGAATGGAGGAAAAAATACAACCGCGAACTCTATGAGCTGTACCAAGATGTGGATGTAGTCCGAAAGGCCAAAATACGTCGACTACATTGGCTCGGCCACATCGAGCGAATGGACAATAATGCTCCAGCTAGGAGGATCTTCGAATCCCAGCCGCCAGGTTCGAGGCGACAAGGACCAAACCATCGCGGATGCCAGAGCGCTTGGTCTGGATAACTGGCAGCAGCGTGCCCGGGATCGCAGAGGATGGAAGGCTGTAGTGTCTCAGGCAGAGACTCTCCACGGGTCGGGAGCCCGTTAAGTAAAGAAAGTAAGAACAAAGTTAGGATTAACGGTAGGAATACTCTCTGGACACTGGCTTCTAAGGAAGCATGCCATGAGACTAGGCTTAGCTAATACGAATATATGCAGCTACAAGTCACAGAAGATATCTCCCACCTTCTATGCGAGTGTCAAGCAATTGTTTGGAGTAGAAGGAAGCACCTTGGCAGGTTGGCTCCTCAAACTATCAACTCGATTACCTATGTCGCTTTACAATCCTCCCGTCTGTGTTGAGGATATAAGCAACTTTAAGAATTCTTACGGAAGGAGGATACCAAAACGGTGCTGGAAATTATTTCTATGTGGGACTTGCTCAAACCATAGACGTACTTGAAGCGCATAATGCCGTCAATGGGTATGTGCCACACCATGTCCGAAGAAGAAATTGGCGAGTCCAAATTATTCTTCTTTTTTGTGCAGGAGTATGTCCAGTTTGATGTTACAAGGAAGTGGAAGGTGTTTCTCCGAGTTTTCGCGGAGACCGATGGCTGTGTTTAAGGGAAATCACCCCATTGTGGTGGGATTGGTGTGGAAACTGTCCTCATAACCAGTCGGAAAACTGTAGAGCAACTTTCAGGTTGGTAACCAAACAATCAGGTCTAAAGCAGCGGTTGAAGTTATGCTAGAGAACAAACTCCAGTTCAAAACACACGTGGACTACTTAACCAGGAAAGCATCGCAAATGCAGGGAGCCCTCTCGCGCATACTGCCTACTCTCCAGAGTCATCACGTCAGTTTTATTATATGCGGCCAAAGGAGACCAAAAGGAGACTAACATCAACATACAGACTCTGCGCGCTACGAACAATCAGCGGCTTATGAACCATCTCAGACGAGGCCGCCTTTGTTATAGCTGGAATGGTCCCCATCGACTTCCTTGCAGATGAGCTGTTCAGAGTATATAACAGAAGAGCCTTGAACCAAACCGACGCCAATGGTATAAAGACGATTCAAATCGAGGAAAAGGCAGCGTCAGCAGTTATGTGGCAAACTCGTTGAAAAGGCAGATGGACATACAAGCTAATACCGACGATTCAAAACTGGATAAGTCGTAAGCATGGAGACTGCAACTACAATCTTACGCAGTTCCTGTCTGGTCATGGTGGTTACCGCAAATATCTCCACCGATTTGGACACGACAGCTCCCCATCTTGCCCCGAATGCCCAAATGAAGATGAAGATACGGAGCATGCAGTGTTCTATATGGAGAATCTCTCTGCCCAGTCCGTCGCTGCTTATCGACCACATGCTGCAGTCGGAAGGGAATTGAACGGCAATAAGTGACTACATAACAACTCTACAAAATGAGCTGCGGAGAGTAGAAAGGAAAGCAGCCTCTGTAGCAGGCGACACAACACGAATAGCTTGAATGCTAACCAGCCAAGTAATACCTAATGGCAGTCCCGCGGGGAGAGTGGTTGAAGTGTGCATTGTGTGTGTTTACTACGAAGGCGTCTCCTGAAATCGATTACTCGGGGTTGCGAATCGTGCTTGCTAGTAGCACGAGCAACTAGTATCTTTAGAAGATTACACATCGACTACCTGTCGGAAGCGAAATTGTAAACGACAAAAAAGGTCGTTTTCAGGTCATTAGTCGTGTCGCTTTTTCTTATGTAACACAAGTACAAAACTACTACAAAAATCCATTTGACATTTCATCCGACCTTTGTCGTGTAAAAACGACAAGCGTGTATTTTTGAGTCTGAAACGACAACGCTAATCGAGGTGAATATTGGGACAATAATTAGATTTGACTGTTTGGGCGATTTGGTTTAGGTTTTTAAAGGTTCTCTGGGGATGGCGATGGGCCGGTCTTGGTGCCTGGTCTCACTCAACCCCACTCAACCTAATCTAACCTATATCCGTCGTGGACTGTAGCTGAAAGTCCACTGAGCTGACTAATGTATGCACGAAGTACAAAATGCTTTTATCAGCAGAGAAGGACAACCAACTTTCTACTCAACGATCCGATTTGCGCGGATGGTTCCAAAATGTGTATTGGCGTTGCCGCGGAATTTTGCTCTTAATCTCCCGCACTATCCAGTTCAATCAGGCTTTATAACTTGCTAAGGTATCATAGCAATAACAAGCAAATCAGGGGGCAGCTTCCGTATATCAACGATCGTCTAAACGATATCGTTTTTGAAACTTTGACCACCGAAATAAGTCATATTGTGGTCGAATTTTGTTGATAAACGTTACAGCTTTCATTATATTTGTGGAAAAGGAACTGGAATAAGCTCTCAAACTTGTTTTGGAGGTCTATCGTTTCGAAGACAATCGCCGGAAAAGTTACGGAATGAGTGCCCAGTTCAAATTGTCATTACAATCCTCCGTAGTGACGTAGGGCTCTTGTGTAGTGCACACTTTTTGAATCACAGGCAAGCACCCTTCGATTTCAACACGGAGGGACAACAAAGTAGAGGAAGACCTCGACTTGGGTGGCGGGCGCTAGTGGAATGGGATCTCAACCAACTTTGAGTGCGCAATTCGAGGCAGTAAGCCAAAGATCGCCCTAAACGGGAGAGGCGCATTGGTTGAGGACCAATTCCACCCCAAACTGAAGCGCTGAACTTAAGTAAGTATGTAAGTTAGTAAGCATTTTGCCAGAACAAGAAATAAAGTCATTGATCCCTTTTACGAGTCTGTAAGTGAATGTATGACTTGGAACAATTATTTAAAGACTAAGATATCGCAAGACTACGAGCTATGAAAGCGAAATCGTCTGGATCTACATACGAGAAGACCTAAGTGTGACTTGTTGTGGAAACAAAACTAATGTAGATTAGATGAGAGAATCTCAGATAATCTAAAGTAATGTAAGCGAATTAATGGCAGACGGCTGCCACTGAGCAGATCTGCAAACACTGAAAAACAGATCTGGCGATCAATGTCCTGCTACGTCCCATCACAGACAGAAGGTACACACTTAAAGTGACTAAGGACGAGCAAATCTGTAGCCGTTTGAAAGTACAAAGTTTTGTTGCTACAGACGACAATATTCGGATTTGCGCAAATTGCCATCAGGCCATCATGTTATTTAAATGTAGCGACGATGGTGAGTCGCTATAACCACTTGGAGGACAAATAAAGTCGCTTTTACTTCAAAACATTGGTTAGGATACCAGCTCGCTTCTGTTTCCATACATCACTGACTCTCGTGCAATGGAGTCCGCTTTATGGTCTCCGACAATCACAGAAGAAGCGTTCAAAGTTCTGCAAGAAACCCAAGTTGTTCTAGCTGATTTAGAGAAGAAAATACTAAAGGGTTTTCCAATGAGAGGTGTTATTGTGAATGACCCGCTATTTCGGTAGCTGTTACTTTTGAAGCTTTTATTCTTTGACATTTGACAAGTAGAAACTACGCCATTACTAAAAATGGAACGATACACGCTTCAGCAACGCATTGAAATTATTAAAATTCACTACAAAAATGGTGAAAATCTTGCAGTCACAGTTCGCAAAACTAAAGCATTTTTTGGTCGTCGTGAAGCACGACCGCAATACAGAAATTGGTGGAAAAATTCGAGTTAGTGATGTGAAGAATGAAACCCGTGCACGTCGCTCAAGAACAACTGAGAATATTGCTGCTGTAGCACAAAGTGTTGAAGAAAACCCAGGTTTGTCCATTCATCGTCGTTCCGAATTGGGCATTCCACAAACGTCATTATACCGTATTTTTCATAAAGACTTGGCCAGAGTTGGATGGTATTGATCCGGACAACGTTTACTTTCAACAAGACGGCGCTACGTGCCACACAAGCAACGAAACGATTGATCTTTTACGGGAAAAGTTTCCGGACCGTGTTATCTCTCGAAGAGGTGATCACAATCGGCCACCGAGATCTTCCGATTTAACACCTTGCGACTTCTTCCTTTGGGGCCACATGAAAGATAAGATCTACGCCAACTGCCATTCAAGACCTCAAAGATAAAATTCGTGAGGCTATCGAGAACATAGGGCAGCCACTTTGCGATTTGGTTATGGAGAATTTCATGAAAAGGATATGGTCCTGTATGCGTGCTCGTGGTGGCCATTTGGCTGATGTTGTTGTTCATTATTAACGGCATACCTTCCTCTTTATTATGAAATAAACATCCCATCATTTATCTCAAAAAATGGCATTTTTCTTTGAATACCAAAATAACACCTCTTACTGGAAAACCCTTTACATTTATGACAAGAGTCTGCGTAAATGACGTTAGATACAGATTCAGTGGTGATCTGCAAGCCCAAGAGGACGTAGGTTAGAGTGGCTGCAGCCCCACTTAGACCAAATTAGGCCCGTTGTGATACCACAGCATCAAGTGATCTCAGAAAATTTCCGCAGCGAAACCATCGGAAGTTCCTTGTACATGTAGGTCTGAGTGGTCTGAGTATACTTCGTGTAAGCAGCCTTTCAACTAGGGCTCCTTAAATTTTATCCTTAAATGAGAACGATGACACGACTTTTACCAAATTTATCGAGTAAATGTACACGAGGGTTGAGTCCCTTCGAACCGTTAAAATACCATAACCCCTTGTGTTAATGAATAGAAGAAAGCAGTTCACATTATCTCTTTTGGGGTTGAAGACACACTTCACAACCGAGTAGCAAGTTTTGCACGACCAAGAATATCAAAGAAACATCTTTGTTGCCACCAAAGTGCTTTATAGATTTACCAAATAAGGATGTAGGGATGTAGAGACATTGAATACAAGTGCCCCAAAGGAACATGTTCTGGTTATTGTGTAAGTGACCCTACTTTCGGTTAAAAATTAGTTGCAGTTCTCTTGTGGTCAATTTTAGCAAGCAAGTGTTTAATAGGTCGTTTCTTAAATAGTGTTCTGTAATTTGTTTAGTGAAAGCTTGACCCATACATTTTCAATTCAATCAAATGAAACCGCGCGCCTACGCATAAGTGATAACAGAATGAAAAACTTACCTCGTGGTGCTTCTCTTCTGCGGCCCTTCGGCGGCGCAGTTCTTTGTCTTTGAGAATTTTCTCCCTTAAGGCCTTTTGCTTCTCGATTTCCAGCCGATACGCTCTGGTCTCCTCGTCCTCTTCCATCTGAAACGAGATTACAGTTCAGTACAATTCTTTGCATTGTTTAATTTTCTTTATACGACTTACATCATTACGATCTCTATCACGTCGGCGCATTGGCGACGCACTCCTCCTCCGTTTGCCATAATTTCTGTTTTCATAATCTCTACTGTTGCGCCGGAACCGGCCTCCTCTGTTGAACGAATTGTATCTGTCACGACTGTTTGCCCGGCGATCGCGTTCTCTGTCAAGTCCGCCGCCACCACCTCCGCCGCCGCCTAAATTGCCACCGGCACCGTTGTTGCCACGCTCCAGGTGCCGTTCACGTTTTGGTGGTGAATAGCTGCGCTCGCGGCTGCGACTCCTTTCTCGACTGCGACTTCGCAGCCTTGGAGGGGGCGACCTCTCGTTGCGGCGCTTTTCAATGTGCTGCCGATTTTTGTTGATGAACTCCTCCTGCTGCCGCAGCAGCTCCTCATCGCTTTGCAAATGCGACACATGACTACTGATGGTGTGCATGAACTGAGTCTCTTGGATAAATTTGCTGGTAGCCGCTTCGACGCCACCCTTGAAGTTGGGGTTTATCAACACTTTGCTCGGACGAACCGACTGCTGCGACGTCGCCATGGGAGGTGGAGGCGCTGCTGGTAGCTGCTGTTGAGGTGGCATTTGCTGACGCTGAATACCCTGTGATGGCGGACCGGAGGAGTTGACGTAGTTGGGGTTTCCTTGCAGAGGAATTCCCGGCGGTCGATGCAACGGCATGCGTGGTGGTCTGATACCAGGCATTTGGGATGGACACTCTGGTCGAAACATTTGGCGCTGGTGCTGATGCTGATTGGGGGGGAACGAGCCAACATATGGTAGGCCGTTTGCGGGCACTGCCCCACCAGAATACTCGTTGTGTGGTACCTGCCCATACATATTTGGATTTGGGAGCCGGTAACTGCCTCCTGGCTGTCGGAAATCTATTCTCGGTCCAGGCACTGGATGCTGGTTCGGGGGATATGTATGTCGCAAGGGCTTTTGATCGGATAAATAGGGATTTTGTGGAAATTGACCTGGGAGAGTTTGAGGATTAATATTTTCATTGGGATGATGAGAGTATTGGGGGAACCCACCACCAGCACCACCTGGACCCATAACACCACCATGTGGGGGATACCGCAACAAGGGCCTTTGGCCGGGATACATCATACCACCACGCATCATCGATACACCACCGATGCCTCCACGACCTCGTTTTGAATGCATGAAACGGCCGCCGTGATGTTTATCTGCAAAGAGTTGGCGCGTCTTGTGATGCAATTTCGTCAACTTGTACTTTACTTGGACTTACCAGGAGAGGAATCGTTTCCGTCTTCCATATCACGCTCACTAGCCTGCTTAATATTGGTTCGTTCCTCGCGTTCGTCCTCCGGATCTTCTCTGGGATCGGAGAATTCTGTACCTGCCAGGCTTGAACTGTCCTGGGAGCTTGGCAACATTGATTCTGTGTGACTGTTTGCAGAACTTACAACTGAATTGTCTATTTGGGATTGATCTTCCACATTGGTTGATGTGACCACTTCCTCCGAACTTGTCGTAGCTATTGTCATCGCCTGCATTGGTTGCTTGAAGTCACATGGCGGCGGCGCTTGATGTTTTACTGGAGATTCTTCGCTCGTTGACACGTCTGAATCACTAGCCACTGGGTTTGTGCTATTCTCTATGTGAGCTTGGGCATTGCCCGACGAAGACACTTCCACTGATGTCTTTGGTTCACCTGCAATGCCATTTGTCTGTTCGGTTATGTGCGTCTTTACCCATTGTTCTGCTTCTTCTTTTAATTGTAATTTTTCCTCATTTGTTACGTCCTTTTCTAGATCTACAAACAACACGGTTACTTTCAGAAAGAAACACCAAAACTAGTTTGTGCAACTTACCATCGTCAGATAACAGCAATTCGTCCTCATCAGCACCATACAATGCATGGTCGTCCAAATCATCACCGAGTTCGTAATTCAATAGATCATCACTACGAAAAGGTATATTCATGTTAAAAAGTAATCAAGGTTTCACAATGTGGTAAAAGAGTTGAAATTTGTTTAAGAAAAAAAAAATTAAATTATATGCTGCCCCTTCACACGTACGCAGCATACACACATTAAATTTCCCAACCCCCAACAAAGCAACTTTTCTTCCGAAAAATCAGGGTTTTTCCGTAATTTTTCACAAAAAAAAATAGCGCACAATAATTCGCAACTATCAGTTTATATTTTTATGTTATTTTTAATAAAATACGTGCACTATTTCTGCGAAAAATTAATAAAAATATTTTAGGAAAAAAACTCTTACTTCAAGTCGGACATTTTGATAATTCTCGCTGCCTTGTCGTGCGAACAGTGCTGCCAGTCCTTGCAATTTGCGTGGTGAGAGCGAGACCTATTTATATTGTAATAGATTTATTTCTAAAAAGTAAGGGAATTAGTTGAGTCTCGTTATATAATTAATAAAAATAAATACTGGGTTACAGAATGAACATTTTTTGATTATTTCAAATTTTTTACGTAAAATAGAATATTTTTCAATCTTTCTATTTATGGCGCAGGCTAAAATATCAAGTTATTCGCAATAGACATTTTTAAAAAAAAAATGTTCCCGATTTAAATTTTAATGAATGCAAAATAGGAGAGATGTATAGATTATAATGAGATAAAAGCATCAATTGTGTTTTAATGCTGTATACTTGACAGATGGCGCAGTGGATATAACCTTTTTCCCCCGAGGTTCAACCAGAGAAATAAGGAAATTAACATTTAAATTCCCCCGTCTCTTTTGTTAGGTGGATAAATCCAATTTCTAACTGTGGCCGCCATTTTGTTTCAGTCGGTCATTCAATTTGACTAAAATTGGCCATAGCAAAACGTCTAGGACATTGAATACACTGCAGTTTTGACCGTCACAATATTTATTGACTGCGAACGATATTTTAAAAATTAAATTTCAACCTACTTGGTCGACCCCATTGAGGGAGACTCAGAACTGTCATAACACCTGTCGCCTTATGACAGAAAGGCGCGCAAACGCACTCTACATGTAGCTTTAAGGACCCTCGTTTACTATTCCAATCCATATCAGAACAGAACAGAACCGATATCAGTTTCCAGGCTAAATACCGATTGAAAATCCTTTACATTATGAAAATATAATTTATTCGCTAAATCTACGTCAACACTATTTCTTCTTTTTCGGTTTAAATCTGTCCAATGCCGTTGGCTTGCTTTCCTGTAGGGGAATAAAGTCCTCATGCTGTTCCACCTTTGACTCGGCGATAACTTCCTTCTTCTGTTTGCGGATATCGTTGATGAATTCCTGAAAGGATAATGCGTTTCGTTTACCGATTTAGCTTTACAAACATGTGCCACCTTCCTACTAACCTTTCTGGCCAGGTCCTTGACTATTTGTTTATTTTTGGCCGCATTTACGGAGCCGCCACGTCCCTTCATCTTGTTTCGGGATTTGAAGTCAATCTGCGGCGGTTTCAGGAAGAACAATCCCTTCTTGGCATCCACCTTCTCCCTCAGTGTTGGCACATCCACCGCAGTGATTTCGTTTGGATTAAGCGTGATCAGCTCAGCAGGAATCTTCTCCATAAGAGTATGCACCTCGTGCTCTTTCCGTTGGGACTTCGTCTGGAATGGATTGTCTTCGAGGGCGTCGAAGTTGGGCTCTCCTGAACCAGGCACTATTATCGACTGATAGCCTTTCGCAGTCGAAATACCTAGTATGTCCTCATACGGACAGAACCGAAGACCGGTGATGTGGCCATCGCACTGCTGCCGAAGATAGGGTGTCGTATTCTTCCCAACCATTAGGTCATTGTACATGATACACAGATTACCAGTAGCGAAACCTAGTACTCCTCTCTGTGAAACATCAACTTCGTTGGCAGCCATTCGCAGGTTGTATACCGCCATTGGACCACTAAGCTCTCTGACGTCCCAGACTTTGATGGTCCTATCTAGACCTGCTGTGACCAAGTGCTGGCCCTTTGGGTCGACTGCAAGAGCTGACATTGGCGTTGGGTGGCAAAGCAACTCCGCCAGTGGTTCTTTAACCTTTGGCGACCACATTGTTACAACCCCCTTCCCACCTCCCACACAGAGAACCCCATTAGCGGGGTTACTGCGCATCAGGCGAATGTCCCCCAGTTTGGTATTAAAGTGCCCGACAAGTTCTCCGATGGATACATCCACCCAGGAAGCGTATCCCTGCGTACTGACACACGCCAGAAGGAAGTGATAAGGCAGAAATTCCATTTTGTTCACCCGATACAGTCGCTTGAGGCAATGCAGCTCCGTGCCCTGATTATCGTAGATGTACGTCCAGCTCTTTTGCGCACATGCGAACATCGTTTCAACATGCAGCCACGCGACATCGGCAATCTCCTCCATGACGTTTATCTCACAGCTGAGGCGCTTCGATACCCAATCGAAGGCGGCGACATGACCCCTGCGTCCGCCCAGAAGTAGATGCCGTCCGTTTTTTGTGTATCGCATCGAATAAGGTCCAAATTCGAGGTTCAGTTTGAAGATTTTCGACGCCGCTGTGATGTCAACATTAGCCGCTATATCCGACTGCCGATAGTCCAACGTGCGTTCACCCTCATCGGGCATAATAAACCTGCACAAGGACATATGTAAGAACTAGGACAACGAAATAATGTGTTTTCTACTCACCCAGCATCTTCCTTAAGCAGAATCTCAGTTCTGGCTGCCTGTTCTGTGGCATACTCGTAGTACACCTCCTTCCTCTTCAACTTTTCCTTGAAGAAGTTTGTTTTCACACCGGTCGAATCGATCTTTGGCCCGCGCGAGTGCTTTTCTAGCAGTTCCTTTGGGACTTTTGATTTGCGAGGTGGCAGTGGTCCTTTGGCATGTTTCAGAAATTTCCGAAGCGGCCGCGCTTTGTTTTCGACTCGTATTATTTCACCTTTGAATTTTTGTTCTTTCTTTGGCTTGAGTTTGACCCTCTTTACTTGGGATTCCTCAACAGGGTTATCGAAGTAGCGCTGTGGAGCAGACTTTTTCTTCGACACTTTCCTAACAGGGGCCGAGTTGGCTTCATCGTCGCTCATGGTTTTTATAAAATTAAAAAAAGTAACAAAACTATGAGAAAAGTTATGAATTGCGGTTGATATTCACGGAAAAACAATCCACAACGTGCTTCGGAGTTTTGAGGAATTTGACATTTCCTTAAATCGGCTGTCAAAATATTGTAAGGTACTGTGGCGTTGTTTAGTGGCCTAGGTGTGTTCGAAGTAACCGGTGGCAGTGCTTAGGAAAAGGTAGTAAAAATTATGACGATTGCTCTGTAACCATTATAAAAATGGAATCATTTTCAAAGATGACAAACGAACAGCCAACAACGACAATTTTATTATTCTCCTTTTCGTTTTCAGACCTAAAATCTTTTATGACAAATTCTACTACAAGAAGATGTTGCATTCTTGGGTATGCTGTATTATAATTTAATTTTCGCCAGTTGACATAGCAAACTGATCAAATCCGAATATTCCATAATCATAAATAATATACGTTAAAATAGCTTAATCGAGGAAGCGAATACAAAGCAATTTCTCTGATTGTAGGTACTTGCAGTAAAAACAGATAAAAAATATCGTTTAAAATAAGCCGAACGACAAACATTTTCTTTCAAACACCACTTGAGCTGTATACAATCAAAAGTACATATAAATTGCATATAATCAAAAGTACATAAATGTCCATTAAAAATAATCAAAATCAAGCCCTTCAAAGTGATACAATTTTGTACTAGCAGAGTACAAAGCGACTACCAAAGCAAAGATGGCAGTACTGCTAATGACACTTTACAAACTACCTTATCAATCGAAACCCTGTTTTTTCGACTGCGGCATGTAAACGCACCACAAATTCAATAAGCGTGGCTGAGGGTGACAAAAGTGTTAAAAGGTAAGTCGAGTTATTTCATTGAAAATTACGTATTCCAAGTGATAAATACCCGAAAAGAATATTTATATTTGCTGTCCGCATTAATTAAAATCGCATTTCGCAACTTTCAAGTGTCGTGTAACTATATTTTTATCTCGAAATACAAAAATTTCCCTTCGGAAAAAACTATTTTTCATAGAACATCAAAGAAAAAGAAGAAGAAGACTGGAAAAAAGTAAGTTCTACGGAAAAGTGAGATAAATGAAATTTCGCGAGTATAGGGAAAAATGGCGGCCTATCAAATAAATTTTTTTTTCCTCTACCAAACTAGTTTTCGACAAAAAAATAAAAAAAAAAATATTTGTGTAGTTTAATTATTGGCTGTGTAAACTAATGGAAAATACTTTTTAATTTTTAATTCACCGAAAGCCTGTTCAGATTGATTTGCAGAAAAATGAGCAGCTCCGAGGAAGTATCCTGGGTTACATGGTTCTGTGGACTTCGTGGAAATGAGTTCTTTTGTGAGGTGAGTCCAACAAAATGATTACATATTTATGAAAACAACATAAATTGATTATTTGATTGTAGGTGGATGAAGACTACATTCAGGACAAGTTCAATTTAACTGGATTAAATGAACAAGTTCCAAACTACAGACAGGCTCTCGACATGATTCTTGATCTAGAACCAGGTAGGTGTCAATGCCCGTACAAAGTTGTAGAACATTTTTTAAGTTTTGCCCTATTTTGCAGAGGATGAACTCGAGGATAATCCCCATCAATCCGATATGACTGAACAAGCAGCTGAGATGCTATACGGTCTCATTCATTGTAGATATATTTTAACAAATCGCGGTATTGCTCAGATGATAGAGAAATACCAAACCGGAGACTTTGGCCATTGCCCACGCGTTTACTGTGAAAGTCAACCAATGCTTCCATTAGGTAGGTTGTCACTGCGAATTAATTCTCATCCCATTTCTCATGTTTGTTTGTGTTTGCGTTTGCATTTCAAGGTCTGTCCGATATTCCCGGCGAAGCAATGGTGAAGACATATTGCCCCAAATGCATTGATGTGTACACGCCAAAGTCATCTCGGCACCACCACACGGATGGGGCATACTTCGGTACTGGTTTCCCCCATATGCTATTTATGGTTCATCCAGAGTATCGTCCGAAGCGACCCACCAACCAATTTGTTCCAAGGTAAAGCCCCACTTGTACATATAACATTTCAGGACATTGCTAACCCCCTGTGCCTTTTCCAGACTTTATGGATTCAAAATACATAGCTTAGCTTATCAAATTCAGCTGCAAGCAGCAGCTAACTTTAAAATGCCACTACGAGCGGTAAATTTGAAATGAAAACATTTAATATTAATTATATATTTTTTATTTTCCTCACAAATTTATTGCATTTACATTTATATACATTAAAAACGAAACGAAAAAAAAGAGAAAAAAAATATTTCAATAATAATAACAATAAAGAAAAAGAAACTTATGTTAAAAGAAAACAAAATGCCAAACTCAGTTTGAAAACGAAATACAAACCAAGAGAAATACTTGACGAGATTTATTCGCAGAAATATACGTTCACAACAAAATGAAACAAGAAACACAAGATAGTTACGAAAAATCACACACTAATCTCATTTGTTCGCATTTATTTTATGTTTTGTTTTCTCCTCATTCCCCCATTGTGATAGAAAAGAACTCTTCTTTTTTTTTAGAGCGCCCTCTTCGTAGTATTTTTGCAGTTTTCTTTAACTTTGTGTGTAGAGATGTTAAATTTGAGCCACCGGTCAATAAAACTAATCAATGTGATGCTGAGTGTAGTGTTTGTGCAGGACGAGTAATTGCTAGGACTAGAAGTTGGTCAATCTGGGGTCGAATCGCGTCGTCCGTGATCGAGCATTACGTGACGGAATTTGTTTTTGTTTCACATGCAAAATCGACATAATTCCGTGAACGAATAGCTCGTTCACGGACGACGCGATTCGACCCCTGATTTGCGCATTGTTGCATACGAGTACTCGTGTTTCTAACACCGGAGTGGGTGTTTCGCAGTTGACGTTTGGGATGTGCTAGGTTGATGGGTGGATGCTTCAGAGTAACCCTGCAGCACCCCACTTAGGTCCTTGTGGACCCATTGTGATACCCTTGTTGAGGGGTTAGCCGATGTCGTTGGCGATGAAAATTTCCTCCCTCACGTTACTCGACTTTGTCCAGCCATCCTGATAAGTTTATGAACCTGGAAAGATCAGATAAAGAGACATTCGAAAGTTCATATACGTCTTGGAAGTAGTATCTACCAAGTGTTCTATATCTCAAGTGACAAAGACTGGGGCATTGACAGAGGAAGTGAGGTGTATCCTCGTGTACCTCTTCGTCTTCACACCCCCTACATATGTCGTCATTCTTGAGTTTCAGTTTCATTGTATGGTTTCTTAGGAAGTTGTGACCTGTTAGGGCCCCTACCAGTTTATACATCGACATTCTGTCAAACTGCATGAGTTTGCTAGTCCGACTTGGATTGTATTCCGGCCATAGCTTCCTTGATAATTCGCAGGTAGTTAGTTCTTTCCACCTGTTGTTGGCTTTGTGATGTGTAACAAAATGATGTTTAAAATGAAAATTGTATTTCGAGAAATATGAACTGGACCCCAATTATCCAAAAATTCTCATACGTTTATCTGTCAAAATCTCTGATGCCTTGCGAAAAACTGAAATTTGCAATTCTCGAAATCCGTATGCGAGAATTTCTCTTCGAATTGTACTCGTCTGCCTTTTCCATGCGGATTTGCGCATACGGAATTGGGAGTTTGACACTTCAATTAGCGGTTTATGTTATAGTAAAGTGTTCTTAACTAATTGTTTTTAATATTTTTTACTAACCAATTGTTTTTCATCCGTCTCGTTAGGTCGTCTGCTCTCTGTCGCGGCTTTCCTCCATTCCTTCCTTTTCTTCAAGAGCAAGAGCTGTCAGTTTTGTTCTTGCTGTTGTTAATGCAGGATGCCCTAACAGTTTTTGTTTTGATTTATGTGAGGTTAAATAAGAGTCAAATCGAAATAAGTACCTACCTTATAATAAAATAAAACTAAAATGGAAGCAGCTAGACAAAAGAAGAGTACTGGTCATGTCTCGAAAGAGCAAAAACTTGCTTGACTTTATTAAAATGAATCCTGCTATTAAGACTGGAAAATATTCCCAAAATTTTACTTATAAAGAAGTAAATTCAATTCCCGGCTCTAAAAATGATTGGAAAAGTTGGCAAAAGTTAATTTTATGGTTATTTGTAAACATAAATACTACTTCTAGTGTTGGCACGATTTAAAAAATGATGAACGATCCAAAGCCTCAAAAATAAAATCCTACGGGATTGGTACTAGACTGCACGGCATCTAACACTTGGTGTAAGATTCTGCTTACTGACGACTGGTTCATAGCAATGTTGCGGTTATCTCCAATGCAGTTTTGGTAACTTCCAACTGCAAAATATTGAAGGGAACACAAAATCTGAAAACGCATCATCATCATTTTTCAACACCTATTAAATAAGCTACTCTATTATATTTACCTTCTCTTGGGCTGTTTAATCGTTTGATTTACATTGGTCAAGCATATGCGGAGCCAAGAAATCGATGAATTCCTGTGCCAATCGCTTATTTAGCCGAAATAATTTAACAAACTTTGTATCTGATAGTTCAAAGCAATTTGGGGGCTCTCGAATGGTTCGGTATATATTTCCGTTGCGTCTAACTGCTCTATTGTCAAATCAATATTAATTCCAAACAAATTTAAATTTGAATATTTTGAATTGATGGTCATTGTTTTTCACAACCTGTCAAAATCGTTTACTTGACGTACTCCAAAATTCTACCTCATTCGAGAGGTGAATATAATTTTCGCATAGGTGGAAAAAAACCCCTTGCCAATTTTTTTGCTATGCGGAAATTTCAGGCGGATTTGCTCGTATACGAATTATGCTATGCGAAATTTGAGACTGGGGTCCTGGAGTTGAAAGAAATTGACGCGAGCGAAGCGAGCCACCAACCACAACTTGCTTGCTAGTGTTGTTCGATTGGGCTTCTTTGAGCAGTTGTTTTTTTTAAAACTGGGTCGCTCATTTGTACGAAAAAAGCAATCTTTTTTTCGATTTCGGAGCAATCTAGATTTTTTTCTCAGATTTGCTTCAGATTTACCAATCCAAGTGCGTTTTAGTTTGACAACTGGTGGAGTTTGTTAACGTTTTCGGGGCATTTTTCAACTGCAAAGAAACGTTTTGCATTGGGTGGAACTATTTTTGTTATTTATTTATGTACAAACGTTTACAAATCAATATGGGAGCAAACTTCGAATGATTTAATATAAAATTTAAACAGTGTCAAGGTCGAAGCCTACACTTATCAATCGCACGAATATCAACAAAAAAGAGAGCAAATTGAGGGGCACTCTTATGAAACTGATTCTACTATTGATTCCATTCGAAAGATATTTGTTGTTCTACTCTACTTGTTTTGTGTTCGATTAGACACACGAAATCGGAAATTTGAGAGCGAATCTGAAGAAGCCCAATTAAATCCCACATAATTTTTGACGAACATGAACTGAAAAGCAAGAGTCTTTATCATTTATTCATTCATGGCGTGCAAATCGACTGTCAAATCACAAGAATTGCCCTTTCTATGAAGAGATCAAATCTTGAAGTGCTCATTTTATGTATTCTATGTTTCATTGAAAAAAAAAGTGCACTTCGAGGTCAATTCTTTACACGACAGAAGTGTCCGGAATACTTTTAGAGAATTGCCCTAAACTAAATGTCAGATTAAAATGTTTGTTCTTTTATTAAAAAAAATTTTGCTTGTGATCCGAAAATATACATTTACGCGAGCAAAATTTAAACTTAAATTGAAATATATTGATTTGGCCTTGTAAAACATTCATATTTACTGCAGAAAACAAAAAAAAGTATCAACAGAAAACTACAAAAGTGCTCCAATGAATTTCATTGAAAAGAACAATTCTGAATAGAGCTGTCCATGCGCATTAGGCAGTCCGATCAATTCATTTATTCAATCGCATTGCAGTGCAGGTAGTACCTAGAACCTAGCAGCTAGCACGTTGAAATGTCACAAAGCTAAGTTTTCTTTGACCCACTATATTCTCGTGTATTTAGCTCGCCAGTCTTGATTTGAGGTTGTGAATATATTTCTGTTAGCAGGGCATTTTCGTCATCTCTGTGTCAATGGAATGTCCGCTTCGTTCTTCTTATGGTTCATATCTTTCCTGACAAACGCAAAATATCTACCTATACCTATGCATCGAAAAGCAAGAGTATCTTTCATTCGTTCATTCATAGCGTGGAAGCTTTGTTACCGTGCTTTTCTCGTGAATAGTGACCTATCAAACTTTCATAAATGACAAAATGTCAAGAAAAACTTACTAATTGTTTTTATTGCACAATACAGTGGACGTCCATTATAACGAATATCCGATGTAGCGAATTTGCGATGTAACGAACGCTTTAATAATGAAACCGTTTAAATAAACATATTTTTTAATGACTTCCATTTTTTAAAAAGGTTTAAAAAATCGATCAATGTAACGAACGCGATCGATATAGTGAATGACATCAAACATTATGTCATTCGTTATACTGGACGTCCACTGTATTCGTAAAGATGGCGCATTCACGTGGCTCCAACAACACACCAAAAACTCGTTCAGTTTTCTCTATGAATACTTTTTCTACTATCGGCTACTTCTGAGAGACCCGATTCCATTACATTCCGGGTGTTTGTTCCTGACTGGTACCCGTTTGGGAATGATAATTGTCAGCGCTCATGGTTCAAATTATTTGTCGGAAGTTTTATCCAAAGTTTTGAAGCTATAGTAATTGCGGGTGAGAGTGTCCTTGTGGTTGGATTGCCAGGTCAAATCCACACGCATTCAACGAGTACTACCAGACCGCCAATGGCATTCCTAAGTGACCGTGGGTTCTCAGTTCAAGCCCTTCATAAATAAGCCGTGACTTTAGGCGCAAGCTAAAAATACTGCTAGCACTGTTCAAGTGTTCACCGCACCAACATCCGTAGAGTGCTGATTCTTCTTTGCAACGATCAGTTGCACATTAATTTTTTAGCAGGCATTTAACTGCCACCACGAATCCGTGCGAAAATGGGTTTTAGCATTCATTGAACGAAATCATGAAAATTCAGTTCGAGGCGTCTGTACACATTCACTTTTCCTACAAATTCTTCGAGGAATGCATTTGTATTTCTCTTCTCATTCAAACCCTGTTTAGAACCAAATGCTCACCAATAGTTCTTTCCTTTCTTAACCTCAAAATTAAATATCAATCGGCGCATTGCAAACAGAGTTATGTGGAACAGTTTTAACAGCTGCGAGAAAATTTCTTCCGAAGGTCTCTCTGTGATATCTAATTAATAAAGCCTGCTACATCTGCAGTGCATCTTTTCATTGACTAAGATTCCGGGCACTTTGCTTCCAGTTGTCCAGACCAAGAGCTATTGCCGATGACTTGAATCGAAGTTACGGTGTATATTTGTCTTGAACTTCCTGGGGCCCTGGACTCGATGATTGTATACCGGTTTCAACTCTGTTCCGTGTGTCCTCAACCGAAACAAGAAGGTCCACAGTTTTGTCGGCATATTCCTGGCAGTTCTTTCGAAATGTTGTAGAGGGTTTTACTATCTGCTACCAATTGACGTGGTTACGCTTGTCACAAGTTGAGGCTGCTGAAATCGTTCTTCCATCTGATAGTGATTTCCCGCCTTCCGTTGATATTTATCTGTGCGAATTGTTTCCGCGTCTCACTTGTAGTTCAGTTGAGGACGCCATAGCTCGTATATTTACTGGACTGCTTTGCTTAAAAGACATGTGACAGAAAGATGGACCAACGTTTATCCAAAACGCCTCATCTACGAACGAGAAAATTCTTGCCTCGTTTGCAGTCCCTGCTGGTAGTCCTTGGTCTATCAAATCAAACCCATCCGAGATTGAACTTTGAATTGTCCTCAGAAAACCACCGCAAAAGTTACACCATTGTTGCAGATGTGGACCAACCTTTTCCCGATTATGTGCTGGACCCCAGCTCCCTTTTTATAACCTTAATTTCTAAATAAAACTGTCACCACTGCAACCGATTTACAATTGTCCTGGGGCCCTACTCTCTATTTCGTCTTAACTCGAAATAGCTTTCCCCTTCCGCTTTTTAGTGGGTACTCTGTAATAATTTTGGAATTCTTCATGCGACATAAGTACATTTCGTTCCACTTTCGAAATACGGAGTAGAAAAGGTTCGTTTTCGAAAAATGTTTACTTTCCGAACGAGATACAGAGTAGGGCCACTACTTCCGCTAGTGCGTCCTAGGCTCCCTCCTTTCTGGCGGAAAAGAGCAGCCCTTTACTTCTTCAAATTGGGTAAATGTGTTGAACCTCCTCGGATCCGGAATGTGTTGAATTACAGCCCCAAAACAACAGCCTTCTTCTCCACAGTTGCCGTCATTAGGTGATGGTCCATAGACCGTGTGTTCACTTTGGCTTTATTCAACAGACTGCCTCTCCTGACTAACCGTAGCCCTGCAAGCGCAACTTTGCTAATAGCTCGTCATGCACCAACCTATGTCCTGCTTTAGTTAGTGCTTGTTGGGGTTCCTTTTACATCTTTCCAGCATAGTGGCAATTTCTTTCAATAAAGGCACAGTTCCGCCGCTTGCTATCATTTGGTGGAGGTCCATAACCCGATAATCCAAGCGAGTGCAACCATGCTTCGTTAGTTACTCCGCAAAGTTGGCTAAAGGACGCTTTTCCCCTATGCAAAACGTGACTCCACCTGGCATATGCAACAAACTGGCAGATTTAGTTTTCCACTGAACATCGCGTTAGTTTAGAACAATTTTGTCAAAGATCCCGTGCTGCCACGAATACCCATTCTACTAGGAGTTTTGCAATCAAAAGTCCTCTGCACAGCTTGTTCTTTTCGCATTGCTTCCCCTTCTCGATTTCCATTAATGGATGTAAACATACGATTGGCCAACTGGTAGTCCTAACCCCTTCCCTATCTAGTGTAAAATATGTTTTCCTTGTTATCAGTAACCTAAATCTATGGGCGTCATTTAGAATCCCAAGAGCGTCACAACAGATCTACATTGATCTAAGGACAGGTTCCCCCAGTCTCTCCAACCCGCTAACCTAACCTAACCTAACATAAATCTATGTGTCGGTGTATTCTGAACTGAATTCGTTTTTGTATACTTCACTGCGGTTTTAACTAGATTACTTTTCAGGACTACATTGCTCTGTGTCAGGAAATCCTGAGCCGACCAGAACCCGAGGCAGAGTAATAGCAGTTACCAGGGGCAACCATCAGGTCTGGAACACCATTCTATTTGTTGCTCATCCCGACGAGGCGGCATCATTTACCAAAGAAAGACAACAACCATAATTGTTGCCCCTCGCCTTTAAGTGTTGTGATTTGTTCAGTTTTACATGATGTCGCTCCTCTTGCTTGCCACCTCCACTCGGTGCTAGTTCCACCAGCCTTTTGTTCTTTGGTTTTCTTTCACCCGTTCGAATTGTTGTGCCCCCCAGACCTTCGGAATTTCTCTGTCAAACCCCCCACCAACTGTTGGATAAAAAGTTACCTATATAAATTTAAATTAAATAAATTTTCTAAGTAAACAAATAGAAAGAAAAAAAAAAAAGAATGCTTAAACAAAAAGTGCTTGTTCTTTACTTTTATGTTTTCGTATATTTGTTTATTGTGTGTTTTCCTTTTTTCTTTTCTTTTTCTTTCATTCACAGCGTGGTCCACAAAAGGACGAAGAAGGCGAGGCGCACGACCGTCCAAATC
Organism: Cheilosia impressa; assembly: GCA_948293265.1. Classification (NCBI taxonomy): domain Eukaryota; kingdom Metazoa; phylum Arthropoda; class Insecta; order Diptera; family Syrphidae; genus Cheilosia; species Cheilosia impressa. The sequence continues at coordinate 2,070,996 of OX411882.1, forward strand.
GCATATAGAATGAAAATTATTGTATTTAAGGTACACACACCCACACACACACACATTATATTATTGTATAGGCAAAGAATGGAGAACGTAGTGATTTTTGTATTGGCCACGCTTGTAAATTTTCAGAAACAAATCTTTTTCTACTCTATTACGGAAAGGACACTCCCCCCACACATTCGCATTCACATTCAGATCGTGCTTTCCCAAATTCAAGTCATCTCATCTCATACGTCATACCTTCCCATAGTTTCATTTATGCATTTCCCTAACCTCTCTCTGGGACAGTGGGTGGGCTCACCCGATCCGGATCTGATTCGTAAGTGTCCCGCCGGATGAGTAAAACTTTCACAGCACTCTACACAGTTAACGACTGACTCACTGTCACGTTTCCATCCCGCTGTACATTTTCACAGACGTCTCCCAAACACTCTCTGTCTCGAAATTGTTCAATTCGACGACCCACAGCACATCATCTCCGCACAGTCACTACATCACGTTTGAAGGATACCTACTTTTTTGATATTTTATATAAATCCATAGAAGATAACCGAGAAGATGTGAAACCTCGGACGAAAATGCTGCATACCCCCAGTAGTTTAAGTAAATGTTAAGGAACAACTGTTTATTTTACTGAAGACGGTGAACCTACTATAATACATACCTACTAAAAATATAGACAAACGTTTGTAATGAATGCATTCTGAGTAATCGCATTTGGAATAAAAAGAACAAAATATATATATACATCTAAGGACGGTGCGTTTTGTTTTAAGATTGCTCGCTTTTTAACGGTTTTCTAGATACAAAATCGTCTTACTTACTTACTTAACGGGCTCCCGACCCGTGGAGAGTCTCTGCCTGGGACACTGCAGCCTTCCATCCTGTGCGATCCCGGGCACGCTGCTTCCAGTTATCCAGACCAAGCGCTCTGGCATCCGCGATGGCTTGGTCCTTGTCGTCTCGAACCTGGCGGCTGGGATTCGAAGATCCTCCTAGCTGGAGCATTATTGTTCATTCGCTCGATGTGGCCGAGCCAATGTAGTCGACGTATTTTGGCCTTTTGGACTACATCCACATCTTGGTACAGCTCATAGAGTTCGCGGTTGTATCTTCTCCTCCATTCGCCCTCCTCGCACACAGGACCAAAAATCCAAAAATCCGCTGAAGAATTTTTTTTCGAAGGAGCCCAGTATCAGCTCTCCCTTCCTGCTTATCGTCCAGCACTCGGCGCCATAAAGCAGGACTGGCAGGATAAGGGTTCTGTAAAGCATACATTTTGTCCTTCGAGTTAGGAGTTTTGAACCCAATTGCTTTGCCAAACCGAAGTAGCAGCGGTTTCCTAGGGTAATTCTTCGCCGGATCTCCACTAGGATGTCATTTGTGGAGTTCATGTTTACTCCGAGGTAGATAAACTCCTTAACTACCTCGAAATTGTTGCTATCAATAGTGACGTTCTGTCCTAGGCGGTGGACAGATGCTTGTTTGTTTGTTGATAGCATGTACTTCGTCTTGTCCTCATTTACTACAAGACCAACGAATTTCGCCTGTTCATAAATCATACAAAATCATCATCAGTCAGATATGGTTCCAATGTGCAGAAGACTTTCTTTTAAATGCACGTACGCCGAAAGGGGACAATGGTTCGGTATTTGGGGACAGCGTTCCAAGACTTGGCGCATTCACAAAATTTCAGTCCTAAAACACTCCTTGGATCAGACTTAGCAGTGACTAATATTATTTGTGGGGGTTTAGCAAGACACAGGACTACCTTTGGCCGTTGCTAAAAGAGTTGTCTTCGAGAAAACCTCTAATAAAGCAGCCACGAGATGGTAACAGCTAGGAGGGCACAGGGTTTCAAAGGCACTGTGGCCCGTCTTAAATAGGAAAAAGTTTGAAGAATTACTAAATCTCAGTAGAACAGTGTCGGCAGTGCCGTAGCCAGAGGGGGGTTGCTTCCAAATCTTACGAGGAACTCTTTAAACAGAAACTATATACAAGGTGGGCCAAAAGAAGTCATCCGATGTTGTTTGGCTCTCATTTATTTTCTAAATGAAAAACTTCGATTCTGTTTTTTGATTATGTTTATTTGAACCTTTAGAATTTTATTGGTCAAGTCGAGAAGATGATATCGGCCAAATGGGCGCGCCGTTACAATTGATTGCCTTACGGGCTCGTTTTATGGCATTTTTCATCACTTCGGCGAGAACTTCGGGGGACAGATTCTCGCACTCGTGTCGAATGTTGTCCTTGATGGCTTCAAGGGTCTCGGGCTTGTTCACGTAAACACGGGACTTTAAAAAACCCCACATTAAAAGTCTGGAACGGTTAAATCGGGAGATCTTGCGGGCCAGTGCAAATAGCCAAAACGAGAGATGAGGCGACCCGGGAACGCGCCGCCTTCAAAATATCGGTTGTGGCTCGCGCAGTGTGTGCCGTAGCTCCGTCCTGTTGGAACCGCATGTCCTCCAGTCCTAATTCGTCCAATGGCGGCAGAAATAACTCGGTTAGCATGGCCCTATAGCGCGCACCGTCCACTGTTGTCGTTTGAAAAAAAATGGTCCGCTGACTCCTCCAGCGTGAACAGCGCACAATGCAGTAACTTTGTAATGGCTCCTCGTGCATTACTCGTGGATTTTTCGGTGCCCCAGTAGCGATAGTTCTGCTTGTTCACGTACCCGCTGAGGTGGAAATGAGCCTCATCGCTCATCATGATTTTGGTCGAAAAATCGTCCACTTCGTCCCCGAGATTGAGGATGGCTTGAACGTAGGTTACACGCGTTTGGCGGTCGACAGGCAGCAGCTGATGCACGGACTGGACTTTGTACGGGAACAGGCTCAAGTCTTTGACCAAAATACAGGGTACCCATTCAGACGATTATCGTCGACCTTCAGAACTAGCAACTAAGTGCTTAAATTACAAGTTTGAGAGCTTAATCCTGTTCATCTTACACAAATGTAATGAAAGCTGACGATAGTTAAAATAATTCGGGCAGAATATAACTTCTTTTGGTCATCAAAGTCTCAAAAACGATATCGTTTACGGATCTGCCCCTAGTTGGGTAGAGCTATTATTGCCAGCTATCGCTTATGATGTTAAGTAGTCGCAGCAAAGACACTCGGATTCACAGGGAAAGCAGAGTTCAGGTAAGTACAGTAGTTAAAGTTACTTACTTACTTACTTCGGTGGCGCTACAGTTCGGGGTGATCCTGTTCCTCAATCAACATGCCTCTCCAACTATCACGGTCCTTAGCTAGCTGCCTCCAGTTGCGCACTCCAAGTTGATTGCGGTCGTGTTCTACTTGTGCACGCCACCTAAGGCGAGGTGTTCCTTGACTGCGTCGTCCCTCTGGGATGGAGTTGAAGACTCTTCGGAGAATTGTAGTCCATTCGCTCTACATGTCCTATCCATCTTAGGCGGTCAATGCGCACTTTTTTTGCTCGGTCGATGTCACTGTACAGCTCGTATAGTTCGTCGTAGAATCTCCTTGTCCAAAACCCATCAACGCAAACAGGGCCGAATATTTTGCGAAGGTTTTAACGCTCGAAACGACCATGAATATCCTCATTCTCTTGTGATAAAGTCCATACCTCAGCGCCGTACAGCAGGACAGGGATGATAGGGTCTTGAATATTACTATATTGCTGTTTCGGGAGAGGTCCTTACTACTCAATTGCCGTCTTAACCCAAAGAAACAGTGGTTGGCAAGAGTTATCCTTCGTTTATTTTCTGACGAGAGTTGTTGTCAGATCGTATAGCGGAGCCGAGGTAGATAAAGTCCCTGACTACCTCAAAGTTGTATTGTGACGTTTTGTCCGATTCGTCGATGTTGTGTGTCCCTTTTCGTCGACAGCAGATACTTGGTTTACAGTCGTAAAAGTTACGTAATTCTATTGAACGATCGCAAACGAAATGCTGTGGCCCAACTCTGTATCTCGCTCCGTGTGCACCGGAGCGTTGTCGTGAAGCAGCCAGTTTACCCGGTCTTTTTTTCTTTATTTCTTCCCGTAAATGATGCAAAGTGGATACGTATAGGAAGTGGCGTTTATGGTTTAACCTTTTTTTTGTACTCGATTAGCAATACTCCCTTTGAGTCCCAAAAAACTGTAGCCATCACCTTCCCGGCAGACGAAGTGACCTTTAACTTCTTCTGGGGGCTGTTCCCTTCTTGTGCCACTGCATGGACTCCTGTTTGCTTTCATGGTCATGTTTCATCCCCAGTAACAATTCTATTTAAAATTCTTACCGGGTCTTTAGTACACAGCTCCAAAAATTCCTTACAGCACTCAATTCGCACTTTTTTCTGAGGCACTGTGAGCATTGTATTGTAAGTGATAGGCCCTGTACACTGCGACCAGAAGAGATCTATTGTGTTGGCCTCTATTATTTAACCCAGGGAGTTGTCGAAGCTCTTTATAAACCTCAGTACCCTTCTTGGTTCCATGTTTCCTATATCTGCAGGACTTAAAACGCCCCTTGCATATGGATCGCTCTGCCCCTTGCCACAGCAGGGCATTCGCCGAGTCGACAGGAGGCATCGTCATTTTTTTGAGATGGTAGGTATCTTAGTGGCCAGTGACCAGTAAGGTAACCCGTTAGGATCCTTAGATCTTCTTTGCTTAGCTCAAGTAACTTTTTTGTTTTACTACGAGCTGGGCTTATGAATCTTTTTGCCTGCCTCTGTCCTTTGCATTCAGTCCAGTATTCGGCAAGTTGATTATCTTCCCATTTCCTGAATTTCGAGTGAACGTAGCTCATGGGTAACCCGAAGTAGGGTTCAGGACCTGTGAGTAGGCGTGATGCGCCTCTTCTCGCCAAGCAATCTGCTCGTTCATTGCCATCAAATCCCTCATGACCTGGTATCCAAGCAACGGTGACTGTGTTGTCATTGGCCAGATCTTCGAGGAGATTGAAACATTCCCAGACCAGCTTTGATTTAATAGAATACGATCCTAGGGCCTTAAAAGCTGTTTGGCTGCCTGCACTGTGAGCATTCGGGGTTCCCATCTTGCACTGACTTTGGAAAGCTGAAGACAGCCATGAAGAATGGTGTGTATGGTACCAATGGAAAGGTTCGTGTTCCCAGCTATCATCTTAATCTTTATTCGGACATCCTCAAGTGAAAGTTTCTCGACTTGTTTAATGTGTTCTGCGGTGCAGGCAGTTTGTGGGCAACTTGAGCGAGTGTCGTCTTCTATGCTCTCCCTGCCCCTTTGAAATTCACTTGACCACTTTTGAACGGTTGACAACGAAGAGGCAGAATCTCCATAAACATTCTCTTCCTGAATATTTTTTTGGACTTTTTCCTTGTTTTGTTAGAAATTTAATCACAGCGCGGTGTTCAATTTTCGTGATCATCGCCACGTCAGTCATTTCACTTTTGTTTGACTCTACATAAAAAGCACATTGACAATCGCAGCTAAATTAAATTCTACAGTAAAACAATTGAGTAGCGGAATTACTGAAAAACGCGACAATTTACTCACATCTTTGGAGTATATCCCCCCCCCGTGCCGAGAATATATTGAACTCCCGTCGTATGTCGCCTTTAGAATTCCGAAGTTATTACAGAGTTCCCACTGGAAAACGGAAGGGGAAATCTATTTCCGAATGGGACGAAATAGAGAGCAGGGCCCCACATGTTAAACCCCATGTATAAATAACATTTAAAGTTCCACCCCCTTCTATACATCTAAACCAAGTCAACCAGCTCGTTTTACTTCACCAACGAATGCCCACTGTGAATGATGTGTTCTTTCAGAGAACAGGAACTTCCGCAACAGACACTTCGGTTGGATTTATAGCTATTTCCAACTACAGAAATCTAAAATCATTAGACTGGTGGTCTTAACAGTTGTATTCTGACTGTCAAACCGTCGAAACATTCTATCCTTTCCCGCTGCCAGGAATCTGCATTTAGTGGACCAAGCATCTAACCCTTGCGCCCATCGAGCGATGAAGCTTGATCGTCGTTTGGTCAGTCTCCTCCACTCCCTAGTCAACAACACAAAACACTGCAGTCGATTTTTTTCTATCAAGTTTATTTTTCTTTTTTACAAAAAAGTTATCATACACCGGTCTACGTCTTTGCTTTCCAAATTAACATGGAGATCTCTTACGCACACCTATCTTCGTAATTTATTTCCACTATGCATTATAATTACTTATTTACTTTTTATTGGTATTTCGATTTATTTATTATTTATTAAAAAGTTCAGTCAAAAAAATATACGTAGGTTACAACTACTTGCTGCTGTGCACTGTTGCAAGAGCGAGACGAGTTCAGTTGGATGTAAACTACAGGACAGAAAAAAAATAGTAAACGGCACCACAAATGAAATCAAGTCAATTTTGTTTTTAATTGTTTATCTCCCCTTCGTAAAAATCGAAAGGGATATTGTTTTATTTCGCGACTTTCTTTTCTTTCTATTGACAGAATTCTATTCTCTTCATTTTGCTAGTCAAAAAATCTCTGATAGTATTGGGTTTCTTTAGATGGAATGGAAAAGAAAAGTAAGAGGAGAAAATGAAGAAATCTCTTAGAAGTACTACATCAATAAATAAATTTAAATTAATATTAGAACATAAGATCTTAGTTTGTGTGAAATGCCTTAACTTAGTGGAGAATTGTTTGCTTGATGAACGCGTTAGTGGAGAGCATGGGGTTCATGTGTTGTTCTCTCCGATGATTCTCCCCTTCAATCTTCGATCTCTCTTGTCTCACTATGCTCAGATGCAGTCTCGGTCCTTACAGCTCGTCCTTTAAGTCATCGCCTTCTTCTGTTGGTGGGGCACCGCCTTGGCCTTGGTAGAGCTTGGCGATGATTGGTTGCACTATGCTTTCCAGGTCCTTCTTCTGTTTCTTGTATTCCTCTGGATCGGCGTCGGCGTTCTGTTCCATCCACTTGATCTTCTCGTCGATCGCTTCCTCCATCTTGGTCTTCTCTTCGTCGGTCAGCTTGGCGCCGAGTTTCTCCTTGTCGCCCAGCTGGTTCTTTAGACTGTAGGCGTACGATTCGAGTTCGTTCTTTGACTCGACGCGCTCCTTGAGTTTCTTGTCTTCGTCGGCGAACTTCTCGGCATCCTTGATCATGCGATCGATGTCGTCTGGGGTGAGACGATTCTGGTCGTTGGTGATGACGATCTTTTCCTTGTTTCCGGTGCCCTTGTCCTCGGCGCTGACCTGCAGAATACCGTTGGCGTCGATTTCGAAGGAGACTTCAATTTGTGGAATGCCGCGTGGTGCTGGTGGAATGCCGGTGAGATCGAACTTGCCCAGCAAGTGATTGTCCTTGGTCATTGGACGTTCGCCTTCGTACACCTGAATGGTGACAGTGTGTTGGTTGTCCGAGGCGGTTGAGAAAATCTGTGATTTCTTGGTGGGAATGACAGTGTTTCGTGGGATAAGTTTGGTCATCACACCTCCGACTGTTTCGATACCCATGGTCAATGGATTGACATCAAGCAGGACAATGGCATCAGTATCTTGTTCACCGGAGAGGACACCGGCTTGCACGGCAGCACCATAGGCGACAGCTTCATCAGGATTGATACCTCGGGATGGTTCCTTGCCACCGAAGAAGTCCTTAACCAATTGCTGCACCTTGGGGATACGGGTGGAGCCACCAACCAAAACGATTTCGTGCACATCCTTCTTGTTCATGTCAGCGTCTTCCAATACCTTTTGCACGGGCTTCAATGTAGAACGGAACAGATCCATGTTCAATTCCTCGAACTTGGCACGGGTCAGAGTCTCGGAGAAATCCTCACCCTCGAAGAACGATTCGATTTCAATTCGAACTTGATGACTGGACGAGAGGGCGCGCTTTGCCTTCTCAACTTCACGACGCAGTTTCTGCACAGCACGGTTGTCCTTGCGGATGTCCTTTCCACGCTTCTTCTTGTACAACTTGATGAAGTGGTCCATGACGCGTTGATCGAAATCTTCACCGCCCAAATGGGTGTCACCGTTGGTGGCGACTACCTCAAACACGCCGTTGTCAATGGTCAGAAGCGACACATCGAATGTGCCACCGCCCAGATCGAAGACCAGCACGTTCTTTTCACCTTCCTTCTTGTCCAAACCGTAGGCAATAGCGGCGGCGGTCGGTTCGTTAATGATACGCATAACATTCAAACCAGCAATCACGCCGGCGTCCTTGGTAGCTTGACGTTGGGCATCGTTGAAGTAAGCCGGCACTGTGACCACAGCGTGTGTGACCTTCTTGCCGAGATAAGCTTCAGCGGTTTCCTTCATTTTAGTCAAAACCATGGCAGAGATTTCTTCAGGTGCAAACACCTTGTTACCCTGCGATGTGGCTACGCTGATGTGCGGCTTGGAGTTCTTCTCCACCACCTTGAATGGGAAGAACTTGACGTCATGTTGCACGTTGGCGTCCGACCATTCGCGACCAATCAATCGCTTGGCATCGAACACAGTATTCTCGGGATTGGTGGTCAACTGATTCTTGGCCGCATCACCAATCAATCGCTCACCGTCAGCGGTGAATGCTACGTACGATGGTGTGATGCGGTTACCCTGATCGTTGGCAATAATTTCAACGCGACCATTTTTGTAAACTCCCACACTGCAAGAGGAAAAAACAAATTTATTTAGTTTCGTTTGGCACACTAGGCTCCAGTTCAAACTCACCATGAGTAGGTCGTTCCCAGATCGATACCGATCACGGTGCCAATATCCTTATCCTTTTCTTTCTTCTCCTCCCCAAGGGACAGGCCTACAAAGGCCACCACGGCCAGTAATACACACAACCTCATATTGAGCTATGATATCTGCAATCAAAAAAAAAAGATGTACATCAGACAGGCATTCAAATTACTAACGGTATCAAACAAATAAATAATTAGCACTTGATAAACTAGAACACCGCTGACACACTTTGCCCGAGCAAAGTGTTTGAACACGAGTGTGACTCACAAACCGAAAGCCCTATTTTTACTGCTGCGCTGTCGTTCTACCTATTCTACTCTACCTACTGTTTGCGAAGGCCGGAAAATACGTGGACAAAGGTTCGCATGATCGAAAAATGTGATTCTTCATCCGGTGAAAAGTTCTTTGACCGGCTAATAAATTCCACACACAACATTCTTCTTGAATCCACGACTTGTACTCGGACGGACTGAGGATAGAAAGAGAGAATGCGAGAGCGCGTGGAAAGGGATAGAGTTGATCGTTTAGGCGTGCAGGCAGTGTATATCGACGAACTGAGACGAGAGACCGGTACCGGCCAATGACACGATTATTGATCGTGATTTCATCAATCGAATTTTGTTGCCTGCTTTGAATATCTGCCAACGCCAAAAGGGAAAACCCGATTACACTACGAGGTTGGGAGCGGGGGATCGTTGGGTGTTAGGTGTCCGCCATTAGATTTGATGGGAAATCACTACAAGCATCGTCACCGAACAAGCAAAGGTGCAAATACTGTTTAATGCACATCAAATACCTATTAGATCTTGCAGCTTTAATTTGCAATAAGCCTCTTTGAGCAGCGAGCGAGGTGCAAATAGGTACATGAAACCGGGGATATGACGCATATAGGTAGTTGATAGCAATGTCGGGACAGAAATCAAGACAAAGGTTAAATTCCGTCTGGATATAGGTAGATGCGAATGCGTCCTGGTATGGAGGGCGTATACCTAGGCATGGGTTACAGATAAAGGTATACCCAGTTTTTTTTGTGGAGATTCGTTTCAAAATGGAAATCCGGAGGACTTACCTACTTTTTCCGATTTTAAAACTTTTAGCTTGCAACAAACAATTATCAAGTTGAATACGATTTTGTTATGAACCGTACGCAAGTCTAAAATAGACAGAGCACTGTCGAGTATACAAGTGGGATAACAATGACGTGTACCCACTGCCTCTATTTGTGTTCAAGCTAAATTTGTAGGTATATGTACTTTGCAAGAGTATCTATAAAAATTATGTTGTTCACGACGTGTCTTTTATCATTGTTTTGCAATATCTGTTTCAGATTCGTTATCTTGCGCTTTGTCATGGAACTGTGTGGTTTGTGGTAGGTATTCCTGGTTTTTCGGTTTTTCATAACGCCCACATGCTATCGCTTGGCCATACGGTGAGTCGGTGACTGTAACGTAAGCGCAGTCTTTTGTTCATTACAATTTCTAGAAATGTTCTTGTGGGACACGTCGACATTTTTTTTTTTTTTTTTCTGTAGTTTGTTGGGTTTTCAAAGAACGGCATTTGCCATTCGCACTACTTTTACTAAGAAGAAACCAAGTGTATGAGAGAGAAAACGAATAAACTTGGACAAAAGGAAAGCTTTATAATTGATGACGTCGCATCTCTCCACATCTACACATCTTTTTCAGCTACTCACACATTTTTACTATAGTAAAACGCGTTGCTATGTGAAATGAATTGAAATATTCTTCTAGAACTTTATAAATGGCTTTGTAGATATCGAGAAGAATATAAAATCACCGAACGGGAAAAGGATATATTGGATAAATGTAACTAAAAACCAACACACTGCATTCAATGGTCCTCCCTTTTTTCCCCAAATTGCCAACATGGCTAATTCGTTCGGTTTATCGTTTATGGGTTGAGCACTTGAAAAACAATTTTAGGTGCGTTTTTCGTACTTACATTTGATTTGTCTAGTTGCACTTATGGTTAAATTGAATTATCACTCCGTTTTGATGCACGAATTTTAATTTTTGTGTTGGGTTTATTTTGTGAAAAATTCACTGGAACTCACACGAATTGTACTGCTAGCGTTTTGCTGAAATTGTTCTTTTCTCTCTGGCGTATGAAATTCAACTGAATGCTCTCTTCAAGCCGGCTGCCTATTTTTACCCCTTAAAATTAAGCGTGGTGCTATTTGATTGGCTGGTGTGCTGTCATTTTTGTTTGATTGTGATTGGCCCACGTTAAGAGAAATCCAAAAGCGGTGCACTTTCGCTCTTCGAGGCTGTTCGGGAAAATACTAGCAGTTGATTTAGGTGACACCTAGTGGGCAGGAGATAAGAATTGATTTATCTTGGGTCGAAGGTGAATTGAAATTTCATAATAAACAATTGGGGTTGCAAAATATGGAGAAATGGGGGAAGAAATTAGCCCTTGTGACGGTTTTGCTATGTCCAGATGAGTGAGCTTGAATTCACCATTGGGACAAAAAATCGTTTTTTTTGATTCGGATCACTTTTTGCAGATCTTGATATGGGGACGTCAAGTATCTAGTTTAGTAAGTCTGACTGCTCTCTGACTAGATCTATCTCGGTTTTGATTGTGGGATATCGGTCATATGAGCAGCAGTATCAGTTGGCGTTGATGGAGGGGTAGCCGACGAATCTAGTCAAGAAATTTGTGACGGAGTACTAAGTTGACAGTTCTCATATGTGGCTGACGTTTAAAAAAGTGACGTTCCCAACCAATCTAGTTTTTGAGTTCAGGTTGCGTCTTATCCAGACCAATCTGGTCGATTTAAGATAACTAGATTCTTGAATGTGCCTATTTCGAATTAACACATACTGCCACAAATACCAATTTACTTTGCACAGCTGTTTTATATCATTTTAAGAAGTTTGCTTTCAAAACGAATGCACAAAGTTACGTGAATAAAATAAACTAAAATAAAGATATTCATAAATAGCAAAGGATATAACTTTGGAGGAATTATTAACTTCATCGTCTTCCTCATCATCTGAAGACAACGAATCATCGAAACTACTCCATTTTTCAAATCGATATCCAAAGTTGATTATTCCAAACACGAATACAATTTTTTAACGCACTAATCCATGTACAAAAGCAGATCAATTTCGTTGCATGTTCCATGAGCGGCGTTAAATCTGATATCTGAAAAAGATTTTTAGTGCTCCCAATGGAAAATGACATAAGCTTTTGATAATTTTCTGACACAAAAGCGAGTGTTGAAAAGAGAAGTTCACCAAACTCCAATTTGAAACAGCGAATCATCTATCTAAACTGCAATTCAGTGTTCGAGCAAATGGGAAGCAAAAGAAAACGTCAGAATACTGTACAACAGAACAGTTTTATGCCCAGCTCCCATAGCAAAATATGTTTCCTAATTTACTCACCACGATAAACTAAAATGGCGCAATATAAAACTGTCAAACCCCCCGGTTTGTCCGACTTAACAGCTACTTGCCTACAAGCTGAAAATGGGACAGATTATGTCCGCTAGTATTGATAATGGTTTAATTTCTAGCTTAATAAGTCTGTAAGCATTTGTCTCTCTCTTTTAGGTGGTCGAGATTGATGAAATGATCAATTTGTCAATTGAAGTTAATGGAAGGAATGTATTCCGTTTGATTGTCCTAAAAAATGGACGACATACCACACCCACAATGAGAATAATGTTTATACGTGTAGGTACATAAAGATTGACATTAATTAAAACAACGACCTCTGAGTAACAAAATCAACATTTTTTATTGTACTTCCAGCTAATACTAAACAGCCTTGATTGCCTAGTAGCCAATTCAAGTTGACATCTATTTGACAATCCAATTTTAACGCATCCGTCTACCTAGACCAAACAAGTCTAGTTGACGTCTTACACATAAACAAGATTTTCGAACGTCCCCATTGTTCCTACATAGAGAATTTGTAAATGTCACGCAACTTTAAAAATTCATGCGATGTTTATTTTTTTTATAAATAACGAGTCGTCATTCGTAAACCAAATCGTAGTCAAATCGTAGAGCAACCGAACGCATTGCAAATATAAATTTATTTGGTTTTAAAAAAGGCACATCATAAATGCAAAGGAATCTAGGAAAGCATTGCGTTGCTTTGCGTTGCTTCACCTACTTTACTTTCTAGCAACGAGTGCAAACGATGTTTATTCAAACTCAAATGAGAGAAACCCCTAAGTCCTTATACTGACACACGCTCCTCTATGGGGGAATAGAAAAACTAAAACATAAATATTGACATTTCCCGCTGACCCAAAAGCGAAAGACGTCACTTTTGTTTACGTCGGGGTTTATTCTCAAAAATTATAGTTGAAAGTTTTAACCTTTTGAAAATATATAAGAACTACGTAGCTATGAGTGCAAATAGAGCTCTGCCCCAATCCAAAGAGGCTCTTTTGAAATCCTACAACACCAGGCTGAAGGATGATGTCAAAAGTATGCTTGAAAACTTTGAAGGTAAATCGGAAACATGCTTATGAATTTCACAACAAAATTAAACTCGTCTGTTTAGGTTTTATATACTATTTTTATTCTACAACAAATTATCACACACATGCTATTTCCTTTTTGACAACATTCGCTGCAAATAGTCCAACCCTTCATAAAGTCCGTTTCCCGAATGAGCGCAGGTTCCCTGAACATGCCATTCGTGCTTTCGATAGGGCATCCGCATTTTCTCAGCCAATTCTGTTGGACTCAATGCGTTGGGTAGGTCCTGTTTGTTGGCAAACACCAGTATCACGGCATCCCGCAGCTCGTCTGACTCCAACATCGCTGACAACTCTGATTCGGCTTTATCGATTCGTTCTCGGTCGGTTGAGTCCACAACGAATATGACTGCCGCACAATTTTGTAAGTAGTACCGCCACATTCCACGGATAACCGTCTGTCCACCAACATCCCAGACAGTGAATTTAATATTCTTATACTCCACTGTTTCCACATTGAAGCCAATCGTTGGAATTGTTGTCACAACTTCGCCTATTTTCAGTTTGTAGAGAATTGTTGTCTTTCCAGCAGCGTCCAGTCCAAGCATTGCGATGCGCATATTCTGTTTCGGAAACAGGCGATCCAGCAGTGATGAAATCGTCAAACCCATCTTGTTTTGTTTTGTAGTTTGCTCAGAAATATGTAAATACTTTCGCGGTAAATTCGCAAGATTCAATCTCAACGACAGCACAGGTGACTTTGGTATGCGGTTGCTTTGTTAATTTTCAAACTCTTATATGCAGTTAATACTATTGTGATTCACAGTGCAATGACGTGTACGACTGGGCACTTGAGAGAGATTATACATCTGTTTTTCCCTATGTTAATGAAACTTCATTTGAGGATACGTGGAATGAAAACCGTTGGAAGGGGAATTTTGTTTTTAAATGCGACTACAGTTTGAGATGTTGTTTGAAGTTTGAAATTTATTTTTATAGAAATTGTCAAACTGGCCCGCGGCGAGGGAGATTCTCAAATATCAAAGACGACGCAATGTGAACAAGATACTTATGAAATGCAAGTGAGAGCTGCCAATATTGGTTAGTATTCAAGTTATTTCCGTAAACTATTTGTGCTAAGTGCCTTTAATTACAGTGCGTGCGGGAGAGTCGCTGATGAAGTTGGTGTCCGACATCAAGCAGTATCTCATTCTTAACGATTTCCATTCGGTAAACGAAGCAATAACGTCAAACTCACAGCTATTTCGAGCTACGCAGATCGAGTGTGATAAGAAGCTGATGAAGTTGAGGGACGAAATGGCGATGGATTTGTATGATCTCGAAGAGGAGTACTACACGAGTATAAATAAATAGAAAGGAGGTGTTTAGTTGAGCTAGTTTATTGAGGGAAATAATTCATTTGGGGTCGTTTTTTGAAAATCTCATCTCATATAATCTGCGATAATGCTCGCGTTGCTTCCAGTTTGACAGACCAATTATTGTGCGCTGTTTAAAGCTGATTGTTAATTTGACCAGCTCAGAGTTGTTGGTTGCATTTGCAGCTCCATTCGCCTTTCTTGCAAAGACAGTAAGTATGTAATTGGGCAAGAAGAGGACTTGTTACTCTGTAAATGGTGCTCATTTAGCAGCTACTGAAGAAGCTGTGACATTTTTCTCGTTTCGATAGCTGTTTCAGTGATCGTTTCTAAAGTCAGCATCCAGTAACGTATTCTTCTAACCCGTACGCAGAATCCTTTCGTTGGACTGGCAAGTTTTGAATTAGGCTGATGCTATTCGCACGACGTTAGGGGCACGGCCTAGGTCGACGGCTACGGTTAAACGCGGCAAATAGGGGTAATGTGGCTCGCTTCGCTCGCTTAAAGGGATCTATACTCCAGTATTTCACAAAGGCCCAACTTATTTCCTAAAATACTATTTTAATATTAGGTTACGTCAAATACGTAGCCGTCGACTTAAGCCGTGTCTCTAACGTCGTGCGAATAGCCACTTTGTTTGAATTCAGCTGCAACAATTCATCCGGACGGGCTCCTATTCTCCATATAGGAGGACATATAATTTATTCTTCCTTGATATGGTCTACAGCCTCGTCGATAACGAAGTGACAACAGATAAAACTTGAGCTCTGCTCGATTTCCTTTCTGTTTTTGTTTGCTCTGCACCAGGAAGTTAGGTTAGGTTATCTATCTACACTTGAAACAAAGAAAATGGAGGTCTAAAATAAGAGAGGATGTGTATAGATCATTAAATTATCATGAACAAATACCAAACAGCAAATAAGTACCTACTATTGAGTGCAATTTTCCTGTGAATAGTTATTTCTGAACGAAACTCCCAGTGCGATCAACCGACACACCCCGACAACATTCAACGTTCAATTTCTATTCAACCGCCCAAACTGCCGTTTGTTTTCAACGCCAAACAACGGTGCGCTGTCAAAAAATAAAAACTGAATTCGTTGACAAATATTCAATTTTTTGCCATTTAACAGAAATTATCCACCAAAATGTCGACAAGTATTTCACAGGACATAATCAAAGTCCTTAACGACAGCGACAGTATTGATACGAAACGTAAAATATCAAAAATTACTGCCGAAATCAAGAGATATCAAGAGAAGATAAAATCGTACATCGAAACAAATTACGTCGAGTTTTTAGTTGATCTATCTAGCAGCGAACTGTACCTGGAGGAGGGCGAAGCACTCATCAAGGAGGCAAGTACAACAAGCACACGTACATTCGTATAATAAATAAATCACTTGCAGGTGGAATATCTCCTTCAAAACGTTGAGGGAGACACCCAGAGTGCCATTTGCGAGGCAAACGAAGACCTCCAACAGTACATTGACGAACTGAAGGAGATATCTATTGGGCTGAAGGTCTCGTGCAAAATCCTTCGTATCGACGACCTCTTCCAGAGCTTGGAAGAAGCCAAAAGCAATAAAGATTACCTCATAGTTATGGACATTGTTGGAAAACTGAAGAACCTGATTGACGATCCGAGCGACAAGATCTTCAGTCGCTTGGAATGCTATCAGATAATAAAAGTGAAATGTCGCATAGAGTCGGATATGCTGCTGCAAAACATGAAACAGTGCTTTGATCGGCTGGTTCAATTTGCGGAGAAGGCTTTCCAAAACACCAAGTCGGTGACACTGAAGATCTCCAAGGATGAAAATCAGCTGCAGGACACCGTGTTGGCTTTGTTTAACGCCCGCTACAACCCGAAGAAGATGTGCGAGTTTCTGTTGGACAACTGCTTTGAGCCGATTGTGATGAAACCAGTGTCCATATCGTTTCGTGACGATGTTAACCCGGACTTTGTGCAGCTTTCTCTGTCGTACAGTCTGAAAGACATGGGCAAGAGTTTGAGGCCAAACTATAAGGTCGTATTCAAAAACATTGAAATGCTGATACTCTGCCTCGGGCACATGAACATTCAACTGTCGGACACACTGCATGTGTTTAATATTTTCGGCGACCAATTGAAGGAGCGCTTGCTGCACTTGATTGTTAACGAATGCTTGGTGAACGCCATTCCCGAGACGATGAACGAGATGCAGGAGTCCACCCTAGCCGAAGATGTGTTGAATTTTCATAAATTCCTCGTCGAGTCGCAATTGATTGACGAGAACTCCGACCTAGCGTTGGTCGAGTTCACAGAGAAAATAGACAATTTGTTCCGGAACCAGTTTTGCGGCAGTATCATGGACAGTGCCGTGGATATCATGCGCAAAGATCTCCACGAAATGACGCTGATTGCTGAGCAGAACAGTCCCGAAGATGTGGCCGACAACCCGTTCCTCTTCCCACGCTGCATGGTGTCCAAGAGTATTTTAGTGCGTTAACTAATCCCACACAAACACATGTGACTGACCCATTCTTTTCTCGCAGGAACTTGTGCATTTGATGGAGAAAATCATCCGCCAAGCTGGATCTGTCGATGGCGACCTCAGCGACCAGTTAGTATCGGTTATTCCATCTATTATCCATCGCTACGTCGCCGAGGTGCCCAGGCATCATGAGAAACTCTTGCAAAACATCCCCCAGCAGTCGGCTTTGTTTTACAACAACACCATGTTCCTGGCCCATTGGGTTACGAAGAACTCGAACAAAGGCATCGCATCCTTTGCTGTGCTAGTGAAATCACTTCAGAGCCTCGCAACTGAACACTTTAACAGTCAAATACGCACTCAGAGGGCTTTGCTAATGGGAATACTGCAGGATTTCGGTACGAAACCATTCGGGATCATAAACTCAACTGACTCAGCATGGTATTTTCTTTCTAGATCTATCCGATGCCATAACTGCACTGGGTATTGCCCCGCAAAAGCTTGTGCACCAGTGCCTCAGGCAATTGGAGCTGCTTAAGAACGTCTGGCAGAACATACTGCCCGATGATGGGTACAACAAAACCACATGCGGCCTTATGAACGACTTCTGTTCAGAAATAATTCGTAAAATCATGCTCAAGGAGGACATCTCAGCCAAGGTTGGCGATCAGTTGGCCGAGCTGATCGGTGTTATTCTGGAGAAGGGACCCACGCTGTTCAAGGTATGTTGTTGCCATTTCGCACATACCGCAGCCCATTTATGGTATCTTTCCCTAGGACAAACATCAAATCATCCACGTCAAGTCGTGGATGAAGCTCGAGCAGCTACGAATGATCCTGGGTGCGTCCCTGATCCAAATCACAGAGCAGTGGTGCGAAGGACACGGCATTCTGACGGCAAACTACAAAGCCGACGAGATCAAACACCTAATACGCGCTCTGTTCCAGAACACCGATCGGCGTGCCGACGCCCTGGCCTCGATTGTTTAATTCAGAGACAAGTATGGTCTCTGGTTTAATTGTTAAAACACTCCTTTTTGTATATATAAATATTTATGTTGAAAAAGTTACATAGTATGTGATCGCAAGATCTACTTGTCGCTGAGTTCGCATGTGAGCTGTAGCATCAGAGGGTTCAATTGCTCCCGAAACAGACTGTGGTCGCGACCGTGGGTTACTTCGATAATCTTCATGGCTTCCTTCAGATTGTGAAGGGCTTCCTTCAGAAAGCCCTCGTACATTTGAAGTTTAGCCACCTTCACGTAGAGCAGCCCCAGCAGAGGATTCCAGCCGCCGTAGTACTTCCTAGAAGAAGCCGATCCATAAACCAATACTCTGACATAATTTCAATGTTTACCTAAACCCTGGGATGAGCTGCAGCCCGAACTCTAATACATCTGTCCATTTCTTAACTGCAAATGCACTTTCGACAGCTGCGTCGAGCATTTTCACGTGCCACAAGTTGAGTGGATGCAGCACTCCTTTCTGTTTGGCCAAGCACACCTTGCAAATGTCAAGATCTAATCGAGAGTGAGTAAATGTCGCAGTTGGTAGTTGGTAGCAACTTACAAGTCGTCTCCTTCATGTCCTCCAAATGGCTTTTGGTCAGACTCATGACCTCGTTGTAGGCAGTCCTATGCTTGGGACTGACGCCGGCTCCACACTTGGGACAGTTGCTGAGCGACATGTTCAGCATTTCTGTGCAGTTCCTGTTGGGGCACACGCCCGCATTCATTTCGATCGACTCCTGCGGATCAACACACTTGGCGCAGATGCACAAGAAGAAGTAATTGTCGGTCAAGTCTTGACGTCTCTGTTCGGGTGTGTTGAGAAGATCAATGTAA
Source organism: Cheilosia impressa (assembly GCA_948293265.1). NCBI lineage: Eukaryota > Metazoa > Arthropoda > Insecta > Diptera > Syrphidae > Cheilosia > Cheilosia impressa. Next base: position 2,089,828 of record OX411882.1, read on the forward strand.
CTGATGAAGATCTGCAAGCATGTAAGTAGAACACATCATTTTTCCCAATTATCGTCCCTACCTTTGACCAGTCCAAGCACTCCATGTCTTCGGTAACTTGAATGTGTAATGTAGTTCCCTCGAAAGTGGCCACAGCGTTGGGCTTGCAACTGTGGTCAGTCACAGAGACACCCAAGTAAATGCCCGTCGCGATTGCATTCATTTCAGGGTCAAGTATGTTGAAGCCATTCGTGACAAGCTGTAAAGAATTGAAATTTGTGTATGAATACCGGCACAACGGAACCGGTGCCAAAATCTGGCACCAGGCTAAGAATAGCTGCACACACTGTGCGCTGACGTTTGAACTGCGTTTCTCTGCTGTGCACATACTTTCACATGACCCGGTGTGTTGTAGTGAAATTCTTGTTTCGCAGCACTCGCGTTTCGCATTCCCCCGCGATAAATATGTTTTCTTTGCGATAAACAGCACTCAGTGGTCCGTAGTATTTGGCTTGCCAAAAAGGTGAGCTGGCACTTGGCCAGATATCATCTTCTGATCGTGGCAGCTGGCGAGAGATTCCTTTCAATTGCAAAATCGATCAAACCATGTGCATGGGCGTACGGAAGAGAAGTGCACTCGAACCGCAGTCGGATGACAGTTTTATCGTGGTTAAAATGATTAATATCATCCAGAGAGATTTGCTTCACTTACTCACATTCACACAAAATGAACAGTTGGCGTAGCAAATCCCTATGCCTGCAACCATTCACTTGCGACTTTTATTTCTGAGACGAACAGGTGCATCTGCCCTTCAAGCAGCAGACGCCACTGCCACGCCAAGTGACAGCGAAAATATATAATTAGCTCATCCAATTAGGTACTTAAAAGTGAATTAATCATTACATCATAGCGCTATCAACTCACCCGACCGTAGATTCCCATTAATTCTGTCGGATTTGGCACCACAATTCCATCCATCAGTTCGCACAGAACCGAGTGCAGCACTTGCAAATGTTCGACCCTCTTCGCGTCGTTTTTCAACTCGGCATAATCTAATAGAAATTGGTTAGGACAGCGAACACAAATCGACAGTATATCTCACTTACGTGACATGAGATCTTTGAATTTGCGGAAACAGGTATCTGTGTAGTAGCTCTTAACGGAATCACCGCCTCGTTCTAGCTTGATGATAATTTTAGACAGCACTCTCGCTGCATCTGGTACTGTTCGAGGGGCCACCTTCTTCAGGAAGCCACATTCGATCTTGTGCATTGGCCAGGCCTCCATTTGGCATGCCCGATTGCAGTAGAACACATATTGGCAGTTGGAACATTTGAGCACTTTACCACTGGATACGAAAAAGAATTTAAAGTTGCATCCACTTGAGTCGCATTTGCATGTACTTACGCAGTTAAACAATGGTCGCATCTTTCTTTGCGATACTTGGAATGCAGAACATAGACGAAGGGCTTTTCGGTTAAGATCCGATCACCACGCTTGATGAGGAGTTTTTTCTTTTGCTTCGATTGCATACCTGCAACTAGCTAGAGTTGATTCTTTCTGTAAAAATTGTCGAAAACGAACTGATTTTACTTTTCCTTCCGCGAAGTCGTCTTGGTCCGCCTCTTGTGTTTTTGGGGGTAAGTCAGTGTGGTGACGCTCGCCAAAGAGTTTTTTTTTAGAAACGAATTTCGTGTGTGGCTATTTGCAGTTGTTTTCAGTATTTATCATAATAATAATAAATATAGTGGGTTATTTTTAGAAACGCACCTTGTTGATGTGTATTTAGGAAGAGCGATGTTTTCTGATTCGAGGTAAACAAAACGTTCGACTGTCAGGTGATTACGATTTACGAATTGAAAGGGATTGAAACAGTGGGGAAGACAGGAAAAGAAATTGGTGATGCCTCTTGTAATTGGTTGTACACAACGCGAGGCTTCTGCCGAACACGGCGCACTGATTTCAAAAGAATTGGTGGACTTAGCGGGTAACGAGGGGAACTGTCAAATATCATGAAGTATAATGTCCTTAAAAAGCATAAGAAATGGGTTTCGGATTGCATTCGCAAAAATAAAGCTCGCAAATGAATGTTTGTGAGACGCCTGACCTCTCTAGGGTAGGTATGTGCCTGTTTGTATACAGCGTCATATTATAGTGACCACCTATGCACAAAAGGTCCACTTAAGCGGCTTAAAACTCCTCGGTTGGCAGTAATAATGCGCATTTTTCAAACAAAGTAGCTATTCGCACGACGTTACGGACACGGCTTAGGTCGACGGCTACGTATTTGACGTACCTAACCTAATAATCAAAAATTGTATTTTAAGAAATAAGTTGGGCCTTAAAACGTACAGGCTTGTGCCCGAAAATGAAATACTTGAGTTTAGACCCCTTTAAGCGAGCGAAGCGAGCCACATTACCCCTATTTGCCTCGTTTAACCGTAGCCGTCGATCTAAGCCGTGCCCCTAACGTCGTGCGAATAGCATCAGCCTTTTTCAAAGCGCAGTTTGAAGTCGAAGGTACCATTTAGAGGGTTTCAGGTTCCTGTGTCAATCCAAAGAATTGTGCAGAGCACAAGATGCCAATATTAGGATCCTCTAGCGTAGATATTGAAAGAGCGTAAGACGTACATACTCCACTGTCCAATGTTAAGCAAGCCACTCTTGATAATATTTAGGATACTAAACTTTTACCTTTTGACTTTTACAACTCAAACGACTCAACGTCTACAAGGTGGCAAATGTCACCGTGGAAGCATGTGCAACAACGATTTCTGCAGCAACCGCTGAGACCAAGAATAGGAGGAAACTATCGCCCAGTTAGTTTTATAAGAGGCCCATTGATGGGTGTTCATTAAAGGGTCCCATCCCATGCTCAACATAAATTACAAAACCAGGTTTTTCCACTGCGCCAACTCTCACGAACGTCTGACAAACATTTGGTAAAACTGTCGTGACTAATCTGTTCCACATCAGTAACAAAAATGCACCCAGCCAAGGGTTCAAATCTGTTTTGTAGCATTTTGAACGGTTGACGCCTTTTTAGGCTACGGACGATATTTGATGCAAAACCACAAAAATAACTTGTTCTGACATCACTCGCGGCTTATGGAGGACACTTTCAAAGTACTTCCCAGGTCTCAGCCCGTGTTAAGCTTTCGTCCCACCCATACATCCCTTTCGGTTTGTTTTGAGCCTTAAACATATTACAACTCCACTTCAATTCGACTTTATTTATTTGTTGCATTACAATTCACAATATATGGAATAGCTTATAAGATTAGTTGGTCTGCGGTTTGGACCACTCCACATTTAAGATCAAATGATCGTAACCGTGTCCATTGAGAACCTCGATAGCGCTGGCCGCATCCTTCCTCATCTTGAAGTGAACGTAAGCGAATCCTTTGCAGAGGCCGGTGTTCTTATCTCTGGCCAAGTACATTTTACTTTGCGGACCAATTTTCTTAACCAGCTCCTCCAAATCAGCTTCCGTCATGGACTCAGACAAGTTGGAAATACGAATGGCAGCTGTGTCGTCGCGTCCTCGCATACCTGGGCCTCCTTTCTGACTGTCCTTCATGAATGGTGGAACATATTTGCCGGTTTTCGGTGCGTCCGATGTAGTTGGAGCCGATTTGTTCTCCATCAATTGAGTGTCCATTGCGGTGCCCTTGTAAGGACAGTTGACTGACCAATGTTCACCGTTGCAAATACGACACTTGGCAATATTCTTGGATGGATCGAGTAAATTCTCGTTGGTTTTCTCCTCCTCCTTCGAATTGAGGAATTGCATGAAAATCTCCTCAGACACCATTGTTGTTTGTGAATTGGGGCCAGGTTTGTCGTCTTTTGAGTCACCAAACTTTGCCCATGCTCGCCGTTTCGCCACCGTCTTGGGAACAACTTGTTTTGTTATTTTGTACGTGCGTACTACTTTAATTTTTTTGTCGTCCTTATTGTATTTATATTCAGTGACGTGTTTCAGGCCGTTCTCGGTGCTCTCCGTTGACGGTGGCAAGCCACCATAATCGAGCTCAACCTCATCGGCCCATGATGATTTGATCGTATCCACTCCCGGCATCTGTTTTGATACAAGAAAATTATTAATTAGTGAAATATTGTTTGTAGTGTTCACGGTTTTGAATAGTTATTACAATTTTGTGGGTTTATTTATCAGGAAAATGTGAAAAATATTTCGCCACGAGTTTGCAACAATGAAATTAATTTTACAAAAAGACTTCACCACAGAAACGTCAAAAGAACTTCGGTTTACAAATGGCCGACGTGGGAGATGTGTTCAAAGAGTTTGAATTGAAATGGTTTGAGAGAAAAAAAAAAAATGTGAACTGTGATAGAGAAAAAAAAAAATATTCTAACTTTTGTATGATAAATCCCGAGATTTTCTTAATCTCGTAGTTAATCTCCGGTGGAATGTAGTATTACAGAAATTTTTCTAAATCTCGCAGTTGGATGCAGGAAATGTGGTACATCAAAGTTAATCACAAGTTATAAGTGCAAATGTGTTGCAGCAATTTGTTGTTTGCTACAGATTACCCAAGTGTTTTGTTATCAGATCATTCACAAATGTTTCCTAAAACCCGGGTGGGTGGCCGGCCTAATTTATCATTTACCGAGACCATCCTTTTACTAAAACCAATTGAATGCTTTTGGCTGGCTTCTGGAATATAGCTATAGGTCGTTTCGTTTTCGTTTCATTTTCGTTATAAATTTCGGAAACAGGAAAATGTCGTTTTTGTTTTAAACGGTATTTAGTAATTATCAATTTTTATAGTAGTTTTATTAAGAACGTGAAGTGAAAAAAGAAATCTTTACCAATGAATTTATTAAAATAAAAATAAAAATGCAGACGCGCTTTATCTGTGACAAATCTATACACTATCACAGGAGCTGTCAGCCGTCAACAACAAGAGGTGAATTCAAGTTCACAAATTTAGCGGCTGAAATGTTTGCAGTTTGCACAAGCTTCGCACTTGCAACCAAAGTTTAAATATTCGGTCAATATGCTAAGTTTGAATGTCCTAGTCGTTGTTGCCTTACTTGTCCAGTGTGCACAGTGCCTATTTGACCCCTTATCGATAGCTATTGGAGCAGGAATAGCGGCTGGCCTAGGATATAACTTTAATTTTGTTAAAGACAACACGTACTGCAAATTTAGGGAATGCTGCAATGCTGAGTATATACCCGGAGACATCGGCAGTAAGTTGTGACCGCGCTTTGAAATTACTTTAATTGCAATGGATTCCCCTGTAGGTCTAGAGCACAGCTTAAAAAACAACCTGTTTGGTCAACACATTGTGATACAACAGCTGGTGCCCGCTCTCAGAGCACACTTCAGTAAGGATGCAAAGTCAAAGAAGGCGTTGGTTTTGAGCTTCCATGGGACACCTGGAACGGGAAAGAACTTCGTAACAGATTTCATAGCTAAATCGCTGTTCAAAGCAGGTCTGAAGAGTAAATACGTGCATATATACAAAGGGAGGGCGGATTTCGCACTGCAGTCGCACAGTAACATCTACCAGGTAAGAGTTGATTGCTATTTCTATAGAGACAGTAGCTATAATTTTGTGGCCGCATCTAGGAGAAAATAGGCCGTGAAGTTCGAGATGCATTAAAGGAGTGTCCGCGATCTCTGTTTGTCTTCGACGAGGTCGACAAAATGCCCCATGGCATTTTCGAGTCATTAACGTCGCTCGTTGATTACAATTCTCACATACAAGGAACTGAGTACAACCACGCTATCTTCGTATTCCTTTCGAATACGGCGGGAGTGGAAATTTCGTCGCGTCTCGGTGAACTTATGCGGTCTGGGACGTTGCGAGAAAATACGAAAATGAGTGACTTCGAAAAAATACTCGAGCTGGCAGCATACAATCTGGATGGTGGCTTAAAAAAGGCCAGCATGATCGAGGCGCATGTAGTGGACCATTATATTCCGTTTTTGCCTTTGGAAAAATCCCAAGTATATCAGTGTTTGGAAGCGGAGTTCAAACGCTGGGGATGGAAACCAAAACCTGATGTTATTGAGTAAGTGAATGGGAGTTGGCAAAGTTCTTCAAATAACTTTTCTTCTTCAGGGAAATAATAAAAAGCTCTGTGACATTTGAGAAGAAAACAGGCCTATTTGCAACATCGGGATGTAAAACGCTGGAGAAGAAGGTAGCTGTACATGTTAAGACAATATAGTTTTTAGAGAATAAACTGTTTTCACTTTAATTCGTTTAATTTTATTGCGTAAGTTTACCAGTTGTTTAACCACTTCAAACGCGAGTCCCTTTTCAGCAGGTCGGTGTCCAATCTTTTGGGGTCTGCCTCAAATTGCTCGGTAGCCTCGAATCGCTCCGCCAGTTTACCAATCTCCTTGGTGACAATGCATTCGCCGTTCTCCTTTAAGATGGTGTGCTTGATGTCGTTTTCCGTGGGCTCACCGTAGGTAAAGGTTATCGGCGTCACTTTAATTAGGTGCTTTATCTTCCATAACCTTGCGTTGTTTTCTGGGATATTTTTGACAACTGTGAAATGGCCGGCCTTGCCGTCAAGTCCCAGATCTTTCAGAATTCGTTTTTCCCAATATGGATTGCCTTTGAAGGGTTTTATGCGCTGCACACGAAACAGCTTAGCGGGGGTTATTGGGGGATCTTTCTGGTCTTGTCTTCTGTGGGTATATAATATTTGGGCTACATTTAGGTTATTAAAAAGAATTTGACCGTTCTCACCGTGGGTAGTAGTAGAGTCCTTCATACTTTACGCCATTGTTATAAAGATATTTTTTGTTATGTTTACCATAAGCACGGACTGGTTGAAGCGACAGTTTAAGCGCTTGCAAGAGCTTCGATAAATCCATTTTATTAAGCTGTGAATTTAATTTATAAAGTTATGTTTTAGCAAGAAAGCAAAATCTCTGTCATGCTGGGAGGTTATGAAACAGCAGCAGCTGATTCTGACGGATGCATGGTGGGTTTTCCGTGGTGGCTATGGAGTAGTGTTCTTATATCGTGGAGTTCTCCTTTTTTGTGGGTATTTCGATGTCTGAAAAGCAAGTAGATTGTGGGATTTTATTTTAGAATTCTGACAGGGCATTCATTAATTTTTGGTAAAATCTCATCAAAACATCTTGATCTCAGATTAAGTGCAAATTCTACTTAAATTTAACTGTCAAAGAAGTTTGCATTTTAGCAAAATGTCCTAGAACAAAAAATATAGTCATAATTGTGAATATACTGCGATTTTAAAACTGGCTAACTTATTGTGATTTAACGAAGAAAAAACTACCGAACCGATTGGTTCACAACAGCAAAAACTCCCCACCACCATATAATGTGGTATTCGATTGGGCTTCTTCAGATTTGCTCTCAGATTTCAGATTTCGGGTGGCTAATCGAACACAAAAACGTCACTTGCTCTTTTTTTTGTTGATATTTGTGCGACTGCAATATGTGTAGCCTTTGACACTTTTCTAAGCGTTTTCCATTCACTGGTTAAATTTTATATGAAAACATTCAAAATGTTCGCCCAAATTGATTTCTAAACATTTGTACATAAATAATTAACAAAAATAGATCCACCCGATGCAATGCGTTTCTTTGCAGTTGAAAAATTTCACTAAACGTAAACAAACTCCACTAGTTGTCAAACTCAAACGCACGTGTATTGGTAAATCTGAAGCAAATCTGAGAAAATATCCAGATTCGCAAAAGTGCTCTGAAATCTGAACAAGATTGCTTTTTTTGTACCAAACGAACATAAAAATTGCTCTGAGAGCAAAAAAAGTGCTCTGAGAGCGCCCAATCGAATACCACATAAATTCTAACCAGGGTTCGGGACTTGGGTATTGAAAATGAGAAAGAGTTAAAAACACTGCTAAGTCAAAATAATCCTCAAAAGATTTTTTCTTTAATTTAAAAATGGGCAGCCCTTTTGTTTTCCAATGTTTCTGTTTTTGATAATCATTTTTAAGAGACGTGATTTATTTTGTTGATTCTCTGTTCAAAATACATTCATCTAAAAAAACGCGCCAAGTGAATTGCTGTCAAATTTTCTGAATTTGTTCTTCTATCTCACGGAAGGTAATTTTAGAAAATATTTTTCAACAATTCTTCTTATTTCCGAATTCGCGAATGATCCTCTATAATTTCATAATATACTTTTTTGCTAAAGCAAGAAGATATTTAAATTTAAAAAAACGATTAAAATTTATTGACATTGTCCTGACGTTAGTTAAAAATTAATGATGACGGTTAATAAATATTATTTATTAAATAATTGGCGATCCACATAGAACCCTGGATGTGATTGTTTACTTGTGTGATTTCGTTTATGGGATTAAGATTATATTAGAACTGCACCAACTCCGATTTGTGAGGTGTCATTAATCCTCTGTTTTTAAGCGTCACATTGAATTCTGTTTCTAGATTCGATTTAGTCCACTATGGGAAGCCATAGTTCAAACGATCTCGCCTTACAGAATTTGACCCCAAGTTTAAAATGTTTTAGTACTAAATTAAGTCTGTTCCTTTACTTTTGTAGCAAAATGAATAAGACTGTCAAAGTGGCAGTGGTGGGGATAAATTCTCTCACGGAGAGAGACACTTTACGAAAAAGTTAGCGAACGCTTTTGTAGTAAACTACGAATAAGGACAGATACATAATTCAAAAAAGTGCTGCGAAAAATCCTTAAAATTTCGTATAAACTCAAAGAATTTGCTAATTTACTCACAAAATTAGTTGATTCATCTCCCTAGCGATAAAAGTGATTCGAAATTAACTTCATCTTCATGTACCTGGTAGAGTTTGTACTGATTGAACTACAAGTATTCGAGAAGAGGAAAAAGCAACACGGCATTAAAATTTTCGTGGAGACTATTGTCCTTTCTTACTCCTTACAGCAAGTAAGAATTTCGTCGCAACTTTCAAAAAGAATCTAAGGATAACATTCAATTTTATTTTCCCGCTTGTCGATGCCATTTCAATACGCAAGAAATCAAAGCAAATGCACTCATATATCAAACAGGACAACAAATTTCAAATCAGCTGTTAATTGAAAGGTGACTGACAGCTTTTACAATTCTACACCAAGAAATTTGTTGAGTGAAAACTGAAAATTCGTAAGATTCTCAGTGGAGGGGTAATAGCTTGCTCTTTCGATGACGCTCTCTTTTACGAATTTTTCGAGTTAAGGAACGGCATTAAGTAAAATTCGTAAGAATTAGTACAAATTCGTAAGATTTAAAAGTAAGGGAACAGACCTATTATGTGTGACCGCTAAAAAGAAGTTAAGTGTCAAAACATATTGGAAGATCATGGTAGCGGTTAAAGCAATTTGTTCAAGTAACAAAACATGCGTTTTCCATATCGAATTATTTTTTAATGCTAAATGCAATTGCTGTCCTGGATCTCTTAGTAAGTGAATTTTGAAAGGCGTGCAACTCCAGGTTGTCAACTTACATATGATTAGGTTAACTTTTTTTGCAAATTGAGATGAAGCGCCTTCGTAGCTGGCATGTAACTGGAAACGAACATAAAAAGTGCTCGAGAGCAAAAAAAAGTGCTTTGAAAGTGCCCAATCGAATACCCTACCACATATGTAAGTCTGACAGCTGGTTGTCTTATGGCGTTTTCGATTGAAGATTCGAGAGAATTGCCCCGAAGTTCAGAATTGCTCTTTTGAATGAAATTCGTTGGAGCACTTTTGCAACAGTGGAAGACACCATATGAGATTTGGTTTTCTGATGCTACTTCATATAAAGTTTACATCTACTTATATATATAAAAAAGAGAGTTGCAAAAGCGTTGTGACTTTATAACTCACGAACGGTCGAACCGAATTCGATCAACTTTTTAGGGTTTGTTTATATGGTCGTGTAGTTAGTTTATCTACGGTTGGTCAACGCGTTCGTGAGTTATGTCAATATCTTATTTCGTCCATATAAAAAAAAAACGTAGGCGCCTATGAGCGTGTGCTGTATGTTTACTGTGTGCTGATGTCATACACACGGCAAATACACGTTGCAGCGCATCCGCCGGCTTATGCTGCCCTGGTGGCAATGTGAAATTGACCGTTTTTACTCACTGATGGACAATGTGATTCCAGCGACAATCATCAAGGGCTAATTCAAAGGAGAGGAAGTCCTTATCCCACGAATACCGATTATTCCAACAGATTTTCCATTCAGTTCCCCGTTCAATTGGCTTTTGCGATGAGAATCAATAACGCAAGGCCAATCGTTGGAAATCTGTGGGACTAATCTCGAACTTCCCTGTTTTTCGCATGGTCAGCTGTAAGTTGCCTGTTCGCGTGTTGGCAAACCGTCTTCGTTTTTCGTTTTTGTGCCGGAAAATAAATCGAAAAAAAAAATCTTTCTCTACTGATTTCAATTGCATTCAAATGCATTCAAGCAATTCACATTGAAATTTGAATTATCTGTTTTTTATATAACTCTGGAGTTTATCTGAATGCTTTAAATTGGGGCGGGACGAAGTTCGCGTGGTCCGCTAGTTTGCATATATAATTGCATATCGACTCACATAGTTTAAATTTTGTTTTTACCGACACAATAAATATTTTAATCTAACATTTTGCTAGTGTGTGTTGGTGAATTCAGAGGGCAATTGTTTAAAAATATTCCGGTCACTTCTGTGGTGTTAAAAATTGACCTGAATGTACCCTTTTTTTTCAATGAAAAATAGAAAACATAGAAAGAGCACTTCTAGAGTTGCTCCTTCGATAGAAAGGACAATTCCTTTCTTCTAGGTTTTTCAATGTTCCCACTGCCCTGTAGCCTAACGTTTAAAAATGTCTGACAAAACTGCAATATTGATTTTGTTTATTAAATGTTTCTGAATTGATGCGAATGATTTGTTTTAAATGTTTGACCGAGGTTTTTTCACTGTATGGAAATTATATTTAACGGCCAAAAAAATTTACAGATGACTGTATCTACTGTTTAATTAATTCTACTAAAAAACGAAGTGAATGCCCATTGTCCTTAAGAATTTAAAATGAACAATTCCAAACAGGGGCTGATGGGTATATAAAGGGTGGTTAAATTTTAAGGGCCGATGTTGAATGTGAACCACACGTAAACGTCAAGTTTTTTTCTGCTTTTAATTTGACATTTCTCAATCTCAGACTAACTCAATTTGAACCATGGAAAGATACACAATCGAGCAACGCGTTAAAGTTATTTAGGCTTATTATGAAAATGTGTCATAATGGTGCCACTTGCCACACAGCTAACGAAACAATGGCTCTTTTGCGCGACAAATTCAATGGCCGTGTTATCTCACGTGGTGGCGATGTCAATTGGCCGCCAAGATCATATGATTTGACACCGCTGGACTTCTTTCTTTGGGGTAATTTGAAAGAAAAGCTGTATGTCAATAAGCCAGCATAGAACCTCAATTATGCCTCAGCGTCATCGAAAATTTGGACCATCGGAAGGAGGTGTGCCATTTGGCCGATATTTGGTTCCATACATAATTGAACCATACCAATATTATCATAATAAAAAGAAATGACAATTATTTCCTAAATAATTTGTGTTTTATTCAAAATCAACATCGGCCCTTAAAACTTAACCACTTATTTTAGCAGTATAAAGTTAAAGAAAGCTGTTATTTTTATTAAATGGATGCGTAGGCTTTTTGACAAGGATCTACAAGAGAATGTGAACCCAATTACCGACAGTGTTAATTTCGCTTTTATAAATCGTTTTAAACATACGCAATACACTCTACTCATACCCACTAAAGTAAGAAAAATAGGAGGGACTTATGGTTTTCCCTATACAGACAGATGATGCTCATTGGATACATCAGGTGGTAGATTCAGTTGGCATGGCACTGTTAAGGGATGAACGCGCATCCGCTTCTGATGGGGAGAGGGTGGTCCTTGCAAAGTATATTTACATAGTATGCTCTCAGTTATCGTATAAATGGATGCTGCGAGATGTGACAATGGTAACAGTTCCAATCGGATTTTGAAGCAAACACATCGTGGCGCGGTAGTCGGCAAAAAGTTACTTTTCAAACTAAAATTATAGAAAAAGAACTTTAGTATTAAAGAAAATATCGTATGGACTATTCTTTTGGCACGAATAATATTTAAAGGTAACTTGAAGGCGAGAGACGTCTTTTTTTATTGCGATGAGAGTTAATAAATTTATATCAGTTGAGTGTAGTGGTTCTGAGTACTGAGAGTGAATGGTGTCCACCTAAACCTACATATTTCAGTAGAACTCTCCATTTTAGTAATACCGGGCATCATCATTATTATAACTATGGTGTGTAAGGGCGTGTGTCAATTGCGTTTAATATCTATCCCCGGCTTGTTTTCTGAATATTTGTGTGACTTACATTTTCCATCAGACATTTTATTCATTTTACGCTTTTAATCAATGTGAGTGCGGGTGATTAGTGTTTTGAGGCAACCAGCGGCTATATTTTGTTATACACAATCTCCCGCTTACTTCTGGCAAACATCCGAGAGTAACCTCTTCATTTAGCCGTTTGGACTCGGTGTAAACTTGAAGTTTCTTTTATTCGTGCAAAAACTAAAACCCGATCAATTCGGTTTTGGCTGTGAGAAGCTAGGCCAAAGTTTTTCCATTTCGATTGTAAAGGGTGTTTTTTTTAGAAGTATAGAACTTCGAATTGAAATAAAAACACAAGAAAATCGTTTCAATGTCCATTAATTTGGCTTTATTGGAAGGATAATTTTATGCCATTCATGTTTCAATATGACTTCGGGCATGTGGCCGCCGCGGCTGGTTCGAATAAAGCCAAGTCTAGAGGTCCAGTTTTCAACGACTTTTTCGAGCATTTGGGGCTGTATGTCGGCAATAACGCCACGAATGTTGGCTTCCAAGTCCCCTAACGTTTCTGGTTTGTTGGCGTAGGCGAGCGACTTCACATATCCCCAAAGAAAATAATCCAGTGGTGTCAACTCACACGATCTTGGTGGCCAATTGACAGGTCCATTCCGCGAAATTATGCGCCCATCGAATGTTTCCTTCAAAAAATCGATTGGGACGTGCGCTGTGTGGCATGTAGCGTCGTCTTGTTGGAACCACATGTCATCCTCATTCATGCCATCCAATTCGGGAACAAAATAGTCGGTTATCATGGCTCTATACCGGTCTGCATTAACGGTAACTGACTCTCCAGCATCATTTCGGAAGAAGTATGGCCCAATGACTACCAGCCCCTAGAGCACACCAAACAGTCAGTTCTTGTGGATGTAATGGCGTCTCAAGGGTCTCATGAGGATTCTCTTCACTCCAAATGCGGCAATTTGGCTTGTTGACATAGCCATTCAACCAAAAATAAGCCTCACCACTGAACAAAATTTTGCGATGAAAATCAGAATCGATATCAATCCCATTTTCGGCCCATACACCAAAATCAAGACGCATTGCGTGGTCTCGCGGCTTTAATTCTTGCACAAGCTGGATCTTGTAAGGTCGTAAGACAAGATCTTTTGCTCAAAATCTTCCATAAAGTTGATGGGCAAAGCTCCAATTGCTGTGCACGGTGGCGAATCGATTCATTCGTTTCCTCTTCAACACTTTGCTCTACAGCGGCAATTCTTTCTTCGGTGCGCACTGTTCGACGTCTCTGCGGATGCGTATTATCACATAGAGTAAACGTTGTGCGAAAACGATCCATGGTTAACCGAATTAATTGCTCTGATGGACGGTAATCTTCGCGAACTGAACCATTATTTTCGAAATAAATTTGCACGATTTGCAAGCGTTGCTCATTTGTCAACCTGTTCATGACGAAATGGCAAACCAAACTGAACATAAATGACATTAGAGTTGCCAGATTTGACCACAAAATGTCGGTTTTATCTCTATTCGAAAAACCAACCCAACGGAGTTAAAGTGCCGTCAACACTTTAATATAGTTTTCATGTTAAGAGGAAATCTATTCCAGACACAAATCTATCTCCAAAGATTTAGACAGATGGAGCAAGTTCGAATTTGTTCTCTGGAAAGTCCAACCAGATTTGTCGAAACATCAGATTTCTGAAACGCAATGAATAACTGCATCATTTGGCACGTATATACGTTGCTTGCCACACATTCTTCATAATCAATTTTGCAACCAAATTTCCCTAAATATCGCATTGCAGAATATTGCAATAGGTTTGCTTAACGTATTCGATTAAAGAGAAGAATTGAACTTTCTATTAAAAGATCAAATCTAGAAGTGCTCTTTCTATGTTTTCTATGTTTCATTGAAAAAAAGGCACTCCCAGGTGAATTTTTAACACGACAGAAGTGACCGGAATATTTTTAAACAATTGCCCTAACCTCACCAACACTCACTAGCAAAATGTCAGATTGAACCGTTTGTTTGTTGTTAAAAACAAAATTTAAACTATACGCGATGCGACAATATGCAATAATATATGCAAATGTAAACTTTAATTGAGATATGTTGATTTGGCCTGTAGAAAACAAAGAAAGTAGCATCATAAAACCAACAAAAGTTTTCTAACGAATTTCAATGAAAAGAGCAATTTTGCATTTCGGATCAATTCTCTCGGATCTTCACTGAAAAACGTCATTAAATACCACTAAATGTTGACGTTTGGTTTTGTAAGTCTGACAGCTAACTTACTTGATGTGTCTCATGTCGTTTTCCATTGGGACCACTAAAAATCTTTTTCAGATCTCAGATTTATCGCGGTTCATGGAACGTGCAACGAAATTGATCTGCTTTTGTGAATGGATTAGTGCGTATTTGACAGCAAAATCAGCTGTTCAAATTGCATTCGCTTTTGCAAAAATCTGCTATAGATATCGACTTGAAATATGTTTCCCCTGTTGTAGACACAAATGGAGTAGTTTCGGTGAATCGTAGTTTCCACATGATGAGGAAGACAATAAAGATAATAATTCCTCCAACATTATATCAATTGCTTTTTATGTATTTCTTTATTTTGCTTTTCACGAAACTTTGCGCATTTGTTTTCAAGCAAACTTCTTTCAATGACGTGAAACAGCTGTGGGTATTTGTGGCAGTATGTGTAAATCTGAAAAATTATCGAGATCTGCAAAAAGTGCTCCGAATCGAAAAAAAGATTGATTTTTTTTCCCAATGGAACGCGAAAAGTGATTTAGATCAAAAAAAAGATTGACTTTTTGTCCCAATGGAAAACCACATTAGTTTCGATTGGCCAAGATCGGTCACATGAACATTTTTTTCAGTTGACGTTTATTACGCGCCGACTCCACTAGAGATATAATATCTCTCCGACTTAGGTATGTCGTTTTCCATTGAACAAAAAGAAGCGTCCGGGAGAGTCCGGAATCGAAAAAATGCCGTTCCATTGGCACAAAAATATTCTTCTGGTGATTCTGAGAAGAAAATTTCGCTTCTCGATTTGAAGTCAGAATACACTCAATTGCACTCACACAAGTGCAATTTATGTATTTATTACAAGTCAACTGACAGCAGCCGTAGATTATTTTTTGGCATTTCACCAATACTTTGGTGGATTCTGTCAGAAGCAGTTTTGCTGTTCCATTGAATGTCCATAATGTCTGACATCTATACCATACAATTTTCTCATATCTGTGCTGGGCAAATCATGCCATGGCATTTCATTTCTTATCGCAACAGCAAGAGAGGTTGTAGGTGTAAAAAATGGCATTTCCAGGCGAAAAGCAACAAAAACCAGGCATCTGTCAGACATCCATATCAAGAAATAATCGCAGAAAGCGATCTCTGACATCCAATCATGATATATTTCATCTCATGATAAGCATTATGAGAGAAATTATCTCCTGTGGAGTCGGGGTGTAAAGGGGTAGCCGACGAATTTAGCCAGGAATTCGTGACTGAGTAGGTACTAAGTTGACAGTTTGTGTATTCGGCTGACGTTCGAAAAGTGACCTTACCGACCAATCCGGTTTTTGCGTTAAGGTTATATCTGGCTAAGTTTTTAATTACTTACACCCAATTTTTTGACGCAAAAAAATGTCAGCTGAGTATTCAAGCCAATTGAAAAAAAATCTGTCGGGGTTTATTTGACAAAGCTTCTTCAGCTCTGACATTTAGCAAAGCGGATAAAACTGCAGCTGTTCCTTCAACTATGGTGATTAAAATAAAAAACACACCCTAATGGTTTTGATTAGCCCCTAGCCCAGTGGCTCCCAATCTTTTTTCAGCCCGCGGCGCTGCTACAAGTTTAGTATTTTGTCATGACGCCCTTCCATAGCTACATATTTTAAAAAGAAACAGTCGAATGAAATGATAGATAGATCAGCAAAACATCCACAATATGAAACTGAAGCTCAAATAAGTTTGCATTTTTGTCAATAACTCACGACGCGCGCCCCTCTTTACTATACCTACGGGGCACCAGGGCGCCGCAGAGTACACTTTGGGAACCCCTGCCTTAGCCCATAAGAATGGGACAGTTCTCTGAATCAATTTTTACAATAAAGGAGGGCCTTTCAAGATCGCCAATGGCCTTCTCTTCATATGAATAAAAGTTTGCTGATTTTCAGTCCTGAGTTCAAAAACTTCGCTCACATTTTTATCCTCCTCTTGACATGTATTTGACAGATAAATTGATCGCTAGATGGCTAACGTCAGATTGACATCCAACCATTTGTGCTGCAAAACTTGCTCAAGTAGATTGAGAGAAAGGAATAAAAAAAAACAACTGTCAGTGTCATTTCGATTAAGTAAGCAAGTTGCAAAGGCAACGAAATAACGAAAGTTTCGAAAAACAGAACACCTCCTATTCCTACAAAATTCCAAAATTCCAAGCTACTTATCCTTTAAATAAAAAAAAACAAGACGACGCGTGAAGTGTTTCAAACTAAAAAATTAAATTTCAAGACATTTCCTGGTTGTAGAAAAATGCAATCCTCGTCTGAAGGTTTTCGATAAATATTAGATTTTATTGCTTATTGCACTGAATAAAATCCGAGATTTCTCACACCCCGTGCCAAACCCTTTAGGTCACCCTTTGGCCCATCTCACCCTCTGTGTACCACCAGTTATTATTCTAGGTGTGAAAATATGCCACAAATAATATAATAAAAACGGCAAATAAGTGGTGCCCCCGCAGCACTCGTATGTTTACACAAACATTCGCCACCCCCACAACAACACCACCACCACAATCAATAAAACTCTCAAGGGTGTTGCAATCCGCTGCAAATTATAGTATTTAACCGTTTGAAAAACGTGTGTGGTTTGTTTTTAATATTTATAAAGAAAGGGGTTGACAGCAGTGTTTTCTTGTGTGCTCTTTTCTTTGCATCAAACAGGACAGCCATGGTATACGACATGACCCATTTGGTGCCGGCTCAGAGCATTTCACTGGGACGATACTATGTGCCCGAACAGCATGCCGTGATGCCGTGTGAGAACGTGCCCCAGACTACACCACATACCCCCAGACGAAGGACTACCCCCGTCACGAACTTGGACCCATCAGAGCTTGTGGGATTGTCGCGCGAGGAACGTCGCCGACGCCGCCGGGCTACCCTCAAGTACAGGACCGCTCACGCTACCAGGGAAAGGATCCGAGTGGAGGCGTTCAATGTATCGTTTGCCGAACTTCGCAAGTTGCTGCCCACCTTGCCGCCCGACAAGAAGCTGTCCAAAATCGAGATTCTCAAGCTGGCCATCTGCTACATTGCCTACTTGAACCATGTCCTTGAGACATAGACTTGTGTGGATCCAAATTTCAGAGCCAGCCGTGTGATAAAATATCATTTCTATTTGTTTCTGTGTATATTTCCTGTAAATTTAAGTTAATAAATAAGTACCCCTGTGAAAGTATGTACAAGGAATGTGTTTTCGTCTTAAAAGTTCAACCCTCCATGCATGTAGCTTCGTGGGCATCAGTTGCTGATTTCGTGCTGTACCTTTGCAAATGGAATTGCTCTCCATGTGCCATCTGCGGCCGTTTGTTTGTCCTTGTTCGTATTTGTTGTAGGGGGAATTGGAGCATGGCTGCTGGGGATTCTGCGTGGAAATGTTTCCACCATCTTTTATGGGTTGTGTGTTTAAATTCATGCATGCGAATGAATACCATCACGTCCCATTGTGTGGGTAGAAGTAGAAGTTGATTTCGACAGACGACTTGTATAGGCTCCGGAATTGCATCTCTTCTCCATAAGAGAAGACAGCATCGAATGCGTTTTCACTCCCATGACACACACCTACTTCCTTTCTTTAGACGTTCGCTTGAGGGACAATCTTTTGCATTTTCTTGGCTTACTGATTACAACCACCCACAATTCAAGGGCAAACATTTTTAAATTTAGATTCATTTTGCGACTGAGTGACAAGAGCTTTTAAAAATAGGTTTCAGAAAGAAGAGCTATATACGTAGACCACAATTCGAAGCAATTTAAAAGGTAGGGCGATTCTATGGCGCAGTAGAGCAATACATTTAAAGGATTTTTCCGGGACTAACCTGAAACCCTAGTTGTAGTAACTAGATGGTTTATTATTGGATTACTTTGACCCACAGAAGTCTTTACTTTCTCCAACTCCATTTGTTCGTGTTTTGCCAAGCCGTTTGTAATAGTGTTACCTAATGCAACATTACTCAGTCAGAGGCTTGATAGAATCAGGGGTCAAATCGCCACTTCCGTGAACGAAATTCAGTGCACGGAATTCAGTTTATTGTACATGTTGAAAAGAAAGTGCGTCACATAACGTTTTTTCTACGGGCGACGCGATTCGACCCTAGGTCTCTTAAGTCCTAAACTGGCAATTTGACTGCATGCAAAATTGAATAGATTGTGCACAGTGACGTGCCGTGGTGCTTTTAGTAGGGCGTTCACAATAGGTCTATTCGCGTACTTTCCCGAGCCAAACACTACAAACCTGTCAAACTTAAAAAACTTAGCAAAAGAGAGAAAAATATACGCAAAAGTACGTGGATAGACTTCGAGCTACTTTGAGCCACTTTCATCTTTGACAACTAATCCATATCAGAAATAAATATATAACTTCCCTTTTGAGACGATCTAGGAGAACATTCGACCACCACCGACATTTTTTTTATTTTTATTTATTAGATTTTATTATTCTGTGCAATTGATTTTTGAGACGGATTTTGAATTTGTTTCTTGGTAACACACACAACATTTGACATATTTATCAGCTCTTGCCGGTTGAAATTCTCTGAGCTGTTTTGAGCCAAAGGAGCAGCTATACTCGTTACTCGTTATTTTGCTAATTTTCTCTTTTTCTGTAATTTTTGATGAGTACATGTATACAGACTATAGACTTTGTGCGATTGCGATCGATTTATATCGATTGCGTTCGATTCAAACCGCGTACACGAACGAACCTAATATTTTTTACCGTAGTGAATTTTTTGTTCAATTTCAGGATACTACGAGGCCGTGATCGACAACGATCCCATTACTTAGTTTTCTTGCAGTATTTATTTTTTGTTTCTTTTCTATTGGAATCAGATAATTTTAAAAGAAGCAGGCATTGCCAACAAACGACTTTTGCGTACAGAAGTGCAACCACACACCCAAAGTTTGGATTCATCATTCTTTTCATAATAAGTAATTTCTAATTTATCAGCTGAACACAGCTGCGAAAATGGTTTCGCAAGTAGCTTTTCAATAAAGCAGTTGCAATTTCAAATATTCGAATTCATATTTTTTGCCTGTTATTCTCTCTGTACCTTTAAGGTTCTGCAAACAATACCGCACCACAGGAGAATGAACAATGAAGCACTAGGGTGGAAATGGGACGTTGGCTCTGGCTGATCGCTGTTGTATGTTGATCTTGTGTTGTGCTTGTTTTTGTTCCTGCTTCCTGCGCAAGTGCACACAGTGACAGTATACAAAAGCACACCAACTTCCAAGTTCCAACTCTATATTTGCTAGGGTGGAACGAAAATGAAAATTAAATTACAAGTACGAGGTGGGCTTGATGTAGGAGACCACCAATCCAGGTAGATTTATGTTGGGAACAGGGCTTTTTATATTTTATTTTGTCTTTTTTGTTTGTATGAAATTTTGCCTGTCCACGGTGCTCTAAAGCGAGATGAACAACCCGATGTGTGAGTTTTATTACAACTAAGTTACTTTCCGCCATACTAATAATCATTTTTAGTGTCCAGGCTAAACTTCTCGAAGTCACAGTAGCGAAATTTTCCATACAAAATTGCATATTGTGACCTACAAAATATTTAGTGTGAAGGTTAAAAATGATTATTAGTAAGGCCCTTTGAATATGAATTGGAATTATCAATACAAGGAGTTTTGGATTTCAACTATTTATATACAGATGCTGATTTGTTAAAATAAAAATTATTGTAAAGAAACAGAAATGTGTTTGGATAGGGTGAACACCTGCGCACCTTTGAATAAACGTCACTGATTGCGCAACTGCTTCGTATTGCACCCAAGGAGTACCTTTTAACTACTTTATTTTGTTTGTGTGCTTTTTGTTTTTTTAACGAATATTATATAGAGGATCTATATTTTATTGCCTTGTCTGACTTTCGTCAGACGTTCACGATATTTAGCACAATAAAAAAAAAAAAACCCCTTAGGTAGTTCTCTTGTTTCTTGCTCAATAATCTAGTACATTAATCAATGGCCTCCACCTTAATTGTACCCCACCCAAAAAAAAGCGCACCTTCCTCTTCTTCTTTTACCACGTTCTAAGAGACTACTTTATAAAACAAACAAGAATATTTGTATTTAAAAAAAAGCCAGTTCGTTGCCGATGGCACGTTCTAAGCAGAACTTAACAAGTTACTCTGGTGTTAGATGAGTGTCACCCTGACCCGCATGTCGGCCATTTTGAATTGTACGCCGAACAGGTAGCTATACTTGCGTGGCTTGTGCGATTTTGCTGAAGCAGGATAGTTTAGCGGTAGGTACAAGTTGTCTGCAGAATTGGGTCTCAGTTGTCCTTGCTATCTGGCGTTTCCCGTGTCATGTATAGTCTGGTTCCAAGGGCGGAAGTCCTTTGGTCAATTGCGTGTTGAATGTGAAATGTCAATGGGATCCGTTGATGGTTTGATGATCAATTCTGTTTATTTATACCTTTAAACTATCCCCTGTTCGTCAAAGAATCAAAAAATCAAAAAATCTTCAGTATCGAGGTAATCTTCAGATTACTGTGCCATATGATTACAAGAACAAGATTGGTCTCAAGAGAATGACAATCCGACAAGACAATATTTTCTTTGTTAAGCCCAACAAGGAAAATTTGACCGAACCCCAGAGTCAATAGGTTTGTTTGACTTGGCTAGCACTAGTGCCCACTAGTGCGCACTGAGAAGTGTCAGCTAATTTTCACGCCTGTCAAAAACCATGCACAACCCTGAAAATTCGGCTTCTACATCGAACGCAAAATGTTGCCCTGAAGTCTGTCAGTTGTCGATATTGACAAATATTTATCTTTTGGTAACACTTTTTCCCGTTTATTGTTAAAAATGAGTGAACTGAATTCTGAATTTGGGTTTTCCATAATGCGAATAGTTAATAAAAGGGTTCGCAATATAAGGCGTATTTTTTGAGCTTCGATCTCAGCAAAGCCAAGTAAAGTAGGATTTTCAGCACGCAATTACAACAACTACGCTCTACTTGACACTTCGAGACTCACAGTAGAGTTGTTGTAATCGCGTGCTGAAAATCCTACTTTACTTTGCTTTGCTGAAATCGAAGTTCAAAAAAACACGCCTATAGATGACGAGTTTGAAAATGAATGACAGCAAGCGAAATGACAGCAAAAATCAGCACTGAATTCTCGCCCCCACAAATAAACTGGGGTTAGTTCAGGGCACAGCTAGGGTGCCCTAGAATCCATGTCAAACACAGGTTTTCAGTACCAGGGCGAGTTCAGTGCTATATCGAACGCATTAGGGATAACCCAGTGTGCACTAGGGCGCTTTAGGGCCCACGTCCTCTGGAAAAGTGACGTGTGTCAATTAAATTTTTTTTTTTTAAATAAGATAATGAATTGAGATTTATGGACCTTCTTGGATTCACAGTTTATTTGTATTGATTTTATTTCATTTGATTGCTTGTCCTTGAGTTGAGTTGCATATAGAGCATAAGCGGTAACTCAGGTTTGAACAAATTCGCCTGCCTCTCCACAAAGCATTGATTCAACCAGAGCTTATATATTGTTATTTCGTCCCAAAATGTTTACTTAAATTTTTTGATAGCTAAAAAGAAGCCCATTTGGGTTAAAAGCATACCGAATCTATATAGAACACAGAAGACTAGGCGCTGATCTTTTGTAGCGGTATAGCTCATGTCATGAATGAAGAAAATACAAGATTACGACATTTGGCGCTCATTCTTTGACATTCACGACGTAAAACGACCTTGTCAACGCTCCATTGACATTCGAAAGAGAAATCAAGTGCGTTCCATTGTCTTGTGTTAAAAGTTCCGCCACAAGTGATTCGCAATTTTTCTATAGAGTTACAACTCTACGCAGACACATCACGATAAACATTTCAGTACGGGCAAACTGTCAAAAACGTTACAACAATGCAACTGTCGAAATCTTGCAGATTCTTGTTCATTATGCATTCGAATATTCGCGTCTTAAAGATGCTACTTGCACAAAAACTATGCGATTTTATAAACATCGAATGGTTTTGTGGTTCGTCCTGTAGTTTTCCAGATTTGACTGCTGTCAATATATGCCCAGTTATACTCCCTTTTGACACTGCGACCAAACCAAATAAGTCAAAATATCTATTCCAAATACCCATCGAAACTTTTCGAGTTGCTATCCTGGAAAGTTGGAACAGGAATAGCTGTTTGTGCTTTTCCCGCAACGGAAATCGAGCAAACACAAAGTCCCGGCTTCATACCAACTTGCGGTGGTCGTCAAGGAGTCACGTGCTAAGGAATTACTGAGTTCGCAAACCCTGGGTTCGAAAACAGAAAATAAATTTGTTGTTAGGGAAATTCCAATATGCAAAAGTAAAATGCCTGTATTCCTGGGACTTGGAGTGTCTATCATCTGGAAAATAACACGTATCCTTCAGTTTCCTGGGAGAGTGTCTATATAGTGAAGCAAAACCTATGGATCTACTTTGACTTTAGTTTTATTTTGTTTTTCCAACTGAAGTCTAGCTTATTAAATTATTTCAACAACAAAACAAAATTTATATTCGCATTTGGATAAAAGTAGACGGGGGACTGAGGACCGTGGACCGTTTGCAGGGATATGGCCTTCAACTTTAGTGCAAATCAGGTTTGATAAAGTGTTTTTTACCGAAAATTGCTTACCAATATTGGAATATCAGAAAGAAAAGTGGTGTTCATTGTGAATTGCATGTCGTGGCGGTATCCATGGAGTGCGTATTTCAGGGTATACCTGAGAGACGGATATTTTGCTTTCGGATGTGTCGGGAATTGTTTTTTTTTTTGTTTTATGAAATATCTGACCTAGAAATAGCACATAGGCACTTTTTCTTCTACCATTGTGTTGCATGATAAAATGACTGCGAATCTCTGGTTAGGACATGGTTAAGGAGTCAGATTTCAATTTAATATTTGTGACTGTTTATTTACTTGAAACTCAATTAGATTTGCTTGCATACTTATACAATTAAAGACTGTGGCACTGCCCCGTATGGGCGTGCAGAACTGAATACTCCCTTGAAAAGTTTAATTCTGTTTGTATTTGCCTAAGCCTTGTTTTTACTGCTCTCAAACTTGACATCAAAGTCCACTCATACTTGATGGATCGTTTTTTGGTCTTCATTTGCCGGCTGTGCTTTTGTGTATTTTAACTTTTGTCTAGTACAATAATTCCAAGTGAATCCTTAATCAGATTGCTCTGAACGTGCTCTGCTTAGAGCATGCTCGATGCGCCCAAGCCCTGTTCAGTTACCCGATCTAAGCGCAATAAGGAAAAACTCTATAGGCCCGTCCAAAATTCGATTCTAAAAAGTCTGTCAGCTGACTAACTTGAAGTTTATGTGAGCAGCTGTTTTAGTTGACTTTTATAGAGGGGAAGTCGACGAATTTAGTCAAGACGTGACTGAGGGCCGTTTGCTGACACGACTCATAGCGAATTAAGTTCCACATAAACTCTTATGTGACAGTTTATGACTTGGAAAAAGTAGCCCATAAGTATTTAAGTAGAACTTAAATCGTTAAGAGTCGTATGAGCAAACGGCCCTGAGTCCCAGTTAACAGTTCGCAAATCTGGCTGACGTTTAAAAAGTGACGTTCCTGGCCTATCAATTTTTTTCGTTCAGGTTGCATCTTATCAAGACCAATCTAGTCGACTTAAGATAACTAGATTCTTGAATGTGCCCAATTTCATGGCCTCAATTTACATTTAAATTGTGTGCCTGACGTTTAAGAAGCGACATTAACGACCAACGTATAGTTTTCGCGTTCACTGTACGTCTAATCGAGACTCTGGAAAAAACAAGTTGACTTAAGTAGACTAGTTTTTCTTTAATGTGCCCTATTACATATTAGGTCTGTTCCTTTACTTTTAGATCTAACAATTTTTAACCAATGCTTACGAATTCTTACTCAATGCCGTTACTTAACGCAAAGAATTTATAAAAGAAAGCGTCAACAAGAGAGCAAGATATATCCTCTCCACTGAGAATCTTAGGAATTTTTCCTCCACAAATTTCTTGGTATAAGTATTGAAAAAGCTGTCAGTCACCTTAAAATTAACAGCTGATTTGAAATTTGTTGTCCTATTTGACATATGAGTGCAATTGTTTTGATTTCTTGCGTATTATGGCATGGACAGGCGGACAAATTTTCTTCTTTTCGAATGTCGCGACGAAATTCTTCCTCGCTCTAAGGAGTAAGAAAGGAAAATCGCTTCCACATAATTCTTCCATATACTTATTAAGATTCACGAAGAAGAAGTTAGATTAATTCCGAATCTTATCTGTCATTTTTATAGATTACTAGAAAAGCGTTCCTTTTTCGTAAGTCTAACTCTCTGTGAGAGAATTTATAAACGCCATTTTGAGAGTCTCTTCCATTTTTACTACAAAAGTAAAGGAACAGACCTATTTATTGTGAATGCTTGTTATAACTTGACGCAGAAAACGTTTGTTTTTATATGTCAATCTATTTGTTCATGCCGCCGGAAATTACTTGCTGTCATGGAGACTCTCATCTCTCAAGCATCTAGTTTATGTCGTTTCCCTTTGGGCAACAACAAGCGTCCGGAAGAGTCCGGTATCGAAAAACACAACACTTCTGAAACAGTTCCATTGGCCCAAAAAATACCCTTCTGGTGATTCTGAAAAGAGCTTCTCGATTTGAAGTCAGAATTCACTCAAGAAGCAATCACACAAGTGTAATTTATGTATTTTGTACAAGTCAGCTGACAGCAGCTGTAGATTATTTTTTGGCATTTCTCCAACACTTTTGTGAATTCAATCAGAAGCAGTTTTCTTATTCCATTGGATTACAGAATGAGTGGATCTCAGAGTGAAACCAAACGACCAGAGACAATACTGAGACCACCAACTTCGGCCGATTTCCCGTTACTTAGCCTACAAGCTATATTTCTATGGGGTGGCACATGCTAAGTGCGCTTGTATTGATACATAGAAATTCGTATTGACAAATGTCACGAAACTTCAGAACCAAATACATTCGCACCTTGCATATGCCACTTCCGCTTTGGGCAAAATGCCTTGCAGCGTTCATAGAATTTTATCCGTTGAATTTGAAATTGTTCGTTACGTGTGAATAATAATTTGTTTTAGGAATAAGTGTACATTTACTTAAAATATCTACGAAAAATTAAGAATGTAGGTTGGTTGAGGGAAAATAAAAACATTTTGAGCAAATTTTCTTTATTATGTATTTAAGAAAAATTTACACACGAAATCGAAGTTAATTATATCCAAAAGCGGAAAATACACAACCATTTTTGTCCTAATATATTTCTAGTATATAAAACATCTCCTTTAGATAGTTTTATTAACCACACAAATCAAATTATTCACCTTCAAAAAATTTATAATTACTAACCAATGGCATTCAGTTATGCTAAAATGTGGTATTCCCGAACTCTTTCACATTTCCCCACGGTTGCCGAAGTTGGCAGCATTTATTTTTGTAGTTTTTGTATGTTTTTGCATGTCACACGGATTCATATTTGACATAACACCGATAGGAATACAAAATGGCGAATTTAAAAAAAAACTGAGGGGGCCAGCGGCAAGAGGATTGTGAGTTGGGGGTCTCAGTATGGTTTGTCTATGCCAAACGACATTAATGTGTCTTAGTTTTGGCTGGCCTAGATCGGTCACATGAACAGCTCTTTTTTCGTTGACGTTTATAGAAGGGTAGCCGAGAAAACTAATCAAGAAATTCGTGACTGAGCAGTGAGCACTAAGTTGACAGTTTGTATATGTGGCTGACATATGAAAAGTGACGTTACCGACCAAATCTCATTTTTCCGTTCAAGCGTAGTACGCTGATCGAGCTTAACTAAATTTTAGCTGTTCTCCATTTTTTCTCTACAAACATCAGCTAAAGTTCTAGCTTAATGTTGACATACATAGATTACGCAGCGGATAAGTGTCAGAGAAAACAGGTGTTCTTTGAAAAAAAATTCCTTCAAAAATGTATTTCTCTCTTATTTTAACTATTTCCGATTCTAGGTACTTCTCGTCCATGTAATAATTAAAAAAGCTCATCCTTGCATACTTTTCCGCAACAGAACAACAAATACACAACGATCTGTCACAATTTAGCTTGAGAAAATGTGCCGACCCATTAAATGGGCACGCTAAATTTTGACATACGCAGGAAGTACATTCTGAAACAAAAGTTTGATTATTTAGCTCGAGCTGCGTACCACTCAGCTAAATGGGTTCGCTAAAATTTAGCTCAGCTAAGTTTTGGAGAGAATTTTGTATGGGAGCGAAAATTTAGCTCGAGCAGCGTACTAAGCTTCAAGATACATATAGTCGTAGTCCAGATCAGTCTAGTCCACTTTAGTTAACTGCATAGATTAGTGAATTTGCTCTATTACATTTTGTGGAAGCCCATATTCGTTTTGTATTTAAACTTGACGCCAGAAAACGTCCGGTGTTTCTGTCGGGGGTCATTTTCTGTCATGATCAGCTCATTCGAATGGTATTTTATATTTTTACGTTTTGACACTTATTCCGTTTGTCAATGTTTCGCTTGTTGCTATTTAATAAACGATTGCCAACCTGTAATATTAGATTTATGAAAAGTACCTATCGATCCACAGGCCTGAAGCGCGTTCCTTTCACTTCACCTTTCACTTTCTCTAACTTGATTTGCGTTTGGCGCTTACATAAATCCACAATCAAACCTAATAGTAGTTCAAATCAATAATACGCCTCTATTACCCTTGCCAAAATGATCCAAAACATTGCCAATTAATTAGAGATACAATCAAATTATACTACCCAAAAAGGAGCTGGCAAGAGCTCCCTGGGATCCCTAAATATAGAATGCCGAACATGCAAGCCCAACTCGACCGCAATACAGCATATCCAGGTAACGAAGGACTTGTTTGCAAACACATCCGCCATCCACCAAAATAGACAACCTAACGTTTCGCCAAAAAAAAAAAAATCAGTTCATTTGCGATTCTTCGCCAAAAAGGATTCGCTTTCGCAACTTCGCAATTAAAATAGACATTTCCCTGTTCGACGCGAACAATCGAAATGCCATCTGTTTGAGCTCTAAACGACTATCGATGGCGACAGAATAGAATTGTCCGTGAAATTACTTTAATCGACAAAGAGACAAGTGTTTCCATATACCAGGAGTCCGCTTAAAGGATATACCAACATTGGATTAATCGTGTATGGTCTAGCACCCTTAAAAAACAACACTATACAGATACACGTGTTCTTTCCATTTGGGGGGAGGGAGTGATACAAACTTTTTGACTGAATAATCCTCGAGACGTGATAAATTATTCCCCGGAGGGTTGGCACAGGAATAGGACTGATTCTCGAGAAATAGATACCGTCGTATTTGTTAATCGGGAAGATAACTAATTTTAACAATTGCAACAGCCCGAGCATCTCCTCGGTGTGAGAATGTAATCGAGTTTTAAATCAATTTGTATGGCGAGCTTTTGTGCTACAGAGCGCGCTGAATCAAATGCGTGCTGTGGCAACCAGCGTGTAATTGCCGTGTAAATTTAATTATGTAACGATGTGATAATGTGATTGGTAGAGGGGTTGAGTCCGCTCAGCGGACGTGTGTCAGGGTGCGGTTTACGGTTTCCGAGTTGCAAACGCGCCGCGTATAAGCCATTGTGGGTGCGTTTTGTGATGAGTGATGGGTTCATCTAGTTGAGGGCGTTGACAGAAGACGCCTGAAGGACCAACTCAATTTGAATATGAACTGATAAATTGTTTAAAATTATGTATATTACATGTGAAGAGGCCGTAATAATTATGCATCCTTGCAAAGCGTGGGAGTTCTAAAAAACAGTGCTCTTCATGAGAAAAGTGAAGGGAATTTTATGAAGTTTCATAAGTTCGAGTGCGTTCTTTCCTGTTTACGAGGAGAGCTTCATGGCATGTTCGATGATATTCCTTAGGACTTGTGCCCTTGTGCCCCAGAGTTTTGTTGTATAAAAATTTTCTGGCCTAAATTGCTTTAACCTATATTCCCACTTACCTGCGATCTATATGGAGACGTGAGTGTTCATGTAACCTTTGGCTATACATCCATGACTTCCCTTGGTTTACGAAGAGTTCGGGCATCTTTCAGGTGGACTGTATATAAATCACGATACTCGTAATAATATTTAATCTCCAGGCCAGATTCTGCGAATTCGCAATAGCGAAGTTTTCCATTTAAATTCACCCATTGTGACCTAGAATATATTGAGTGTGACGACTAGAATTAATTATTAGTTAGACAAAAAGTCTGAAAGCTTTCCGCGAACCAATAATCATTTTTAGTGTCGAACTTATTTTTTCGAACTCACAATAGTGAAATTTTTCACATGAAATTGCATATTGTGACCTACAAAATGTATAAAGTGGTAAAGGTTTAAATTGATTATTATTAGTATGGCCCTATATCAAGAAACATTTTTAGTTTTGACACGAAATCTAAGTAGTTCACAAAGATAGGTACAAAAATCGCAAAAGTGAGATTTCGTAAATTTCAAGTCGAGACGAAAATTTGTTAGTATGGCACTGAGAGCGCCTCCAGGTTTGTTCGCGTACGCAGTTTGAATCGATCGCAATCGATATAAATCGATCGCAATCGCACAAAGTCTATACACGTACTCATCAAAAATGACAGAAAAAGAGAAAATTATTAAAATAACGAGTAACGAGCAGTTCCTTTCTTGGCTCAAAACAGCTCAAAGAATGGGGACTTTAAAGATTCAAGTATTTAGTTTAGTAAGTCTGACAGCTCTCTCACTAGATGTATCTCGGTTTTGATTGGGGGAAATCAGTCAAATAAGCAGCTGTTTCAGTTGACGTTTATGGAGTTGTACTAAGTTGACAGTTCTCATTATGTGGCTGACGTAGAAAACGTGCCGTTCCCGACCAATCTAGTTTCTGCGTTCAGGTTG
This sequence comes from Cheilosia impressa, assembly GCA_948293265.1. Taxonomy (NCBI): domain Eukaryota; kingdom Metazoa; phylum Arthropoda; class Insecta; order Diptera; family Syrphidae; genus Cheilosia; species Cheilosia impressa. The sequence goes on from OX411882.1 coordinate 2,119,385, forward strand.
CATCTCATCCAGAAAAATTTAGTCGACTTAAGATAACTATATTATTGAATGTGCCCAATTTCAACCGGCAAGTTCTGATCCATAAAGTTGACAAGAAAAAAAATCAAAATCTGTTTTAAAAATCAATTCAATTGGATTTGAAAGTGGCTCGAATAAGCCTAGTATGCTGTTCCAGCAAAGCTAAAATAAAGCGCCTCTCCAATGTTTCTCTCCACCACTCTGCTTAATGTTCGCTTAATTTTGACAGTATAAGTTCCGTAAATAAAAAGAACTGTGTTGGTAAAGTTGATTGACTTGCTACTGTTAATTTGTTTTCGTTTGAAATTGTGTTGCTAATACCGATATTTTCTCTGATCTGTCAAAATTTAGCTGTGGAAAAATGTATTTTCGTAGAGATTTTTTCGTACAGTGGCTAGCAAATTTAGCTTGAACTGCGTACTGCTTTGCTTAATTTTATCTTTGGAGACATTTTGGTATGGGGGCTTAAATTAAGTACAACAAGTACTCTGAGAGAATTACGCTCAATTTTTTTTAGTTTGACAGATCTTTATCGCCCAGCTCGGGAAAGTACGCGAATAGACCTATTGTGACATGAACTAGTACAAATTTATGTTTTTTTCAATACGCTCCCAAGTGCGGTGATTAATCCTTTCAAGTAATTTTTTTTGCTACTAGACAAACAAAAGTCACTCCAGATTTGACAGGTGAAGCTTAAGGTAAAGGGTTCTTATTCTTACTAATGTGGTACTCGATTGGGAGCTCTCAGAGCACTTTTTTTGCTCTCAGAGCAGTTTATATTCGTTTGGTACAAAAAACCAACCTTTTTCAGATTTCAGAGCACTTTTGCGAATCTGGATATTTTCTCAGATTTGCTTCAGATTTACCAATACAAGTACGTTTGAGTTTGACAACTAGTGGGGTTTGTGTACGATTTCGTGAATGTTTTCATATGAAATTTACCCAGTGAATGGAAAACAAAAGTGTCAAAGGTTACACATACTCCAATCGCACAAATATCAACACAAAAAAGAGCAAGTGACGTTGTTATGTTCGATTAGACACGGGAAATCTGAGCCCAATCGAACACCACATTAGTATGGCGGGAGATTCTTTATTTCTCTAGGGTTCTCCGACCAGACTCCGACCTATGATCCCTTTAAAACGGTGCACCAGCCAGATGCCTAAAAATATTACCTCCACTTGTCCATCCGCAGTCTCGCGTATCACAGGCTAAAAAGTTCATCGATGATAAATGATATATGGCTTAAGTATGATTAACTTGTGTATAAATACCAACACCAGTATGTCGTATGTCCTTCTGAGCCAACACGGGCAATTTCTAAAAAAGTAAACAACATCTTTGAGGGATTAAGTTAAATAGATTTTTACACATGTCACAATAGGCTATGACAGAAATTGCTGTGTAATTGGCTGGCATTTGCTCAGCGACAAGGGGGTGCTTTTAGGCTGTCAGAGGGTAGCTTCAATTAGGGTGGGACGAGTGATTTTTTTAAGGGGATTATGAGGATAAACATTCACTACAGCAAGTGCAGTAATTTATTGCATTTTTATGCACACAAACAAAGGGCTATCGACTTAAGTTGTTTTCCTATATCGTTTGCAGTTTGAAAACGCCTTCACAGCTCGACGTCTCTGCAACTGGGAAGTACCCAAATGGTATCCACCACGCCCTAGACAGCGCAGGAGTACAACAAAAGTAATCGCCAACGACCGGGGTCATCTGTTGCCGAATGTTAAGAGGTTCGGTGATTTGGTTTTCAATTGACAGTAATAAGTTGCGCTTTCGTTGGTTTAGATCCGATGATTCTCCATGGGGAAACTATAAAGGAACGCATCAGTTGCCCCGGAAGATTTCTCGCGAAAAGGCAGATGAAATCAATCGAAAACTGATTGGAAAAGACAGATGGAAGGATTTTGAGAAGAAGCAAAAAAACGAAGGGGATGTACGTGGCAGCAGCAGGCCTCACGAGAACCCAACAAAGGCTAAAGTAAGCTATAAGTTGAAAGTATAAATACGTAGAATGCACCCAAAGCACAGAATGTTAGCCCGGCGCACCCAAAACGCTTTGAATTTTGTTTTTAAAGGCACCTTCTCTATTTTTTTTTTTAGGAAATGCGGTTCCCAACCAATTGAATTTGCTTATGTGTCGAAATTTAAATAATAAAAAACTGTTTTTTAACCTCCTCTACTCAGTCTTTAGATTTAGAATACATGCCAGGAGACTTTACGCCACACGAACAGCAGCATCCCTCTCGGGACCTTCTCTTACAGCAAAAATACGAACGAGACAACAACATTCAACCGGACCTCGAACCCAACGAACTGTACTTGGAGAAAACCGAGAGTAAGCACCCATATTTGGGTAGAAAGGAGTCCACTGCTTCCGCTTTTCCAATCATTAGCAACACTGTAAACACCGACGTCGAGGATACATTCGAAAGAATGCATTTATCAGTGAACCGAGCGATAACTGAGAAGCCGCATGAACGCAGTCCGTCGCCGGTTATACCGGCCTATGCCAACTTCGAGATGGCTCGAAAAATGCACCAAGAAAATTTGGATCATCAGCCACTGCCCGACTGTGTAGCGGATCAGGCGTTTCGAAAGCTCCAAGCCGAGGGACGAGCCCATCCAGGTTTGGCGCTGAGCCTGAACCCAATTGCCACGGGGGTGGGGGTGAAGACGTACAACGCTGGACCCACCCACTGCACGAAGATGAAAGTTTTTCGCCCGAAAACTTGCGGAGTTGTACCAAAGGTCTATAAAGGTGCGACGTCAAACCATCGCCCTTTCTCATCGACGGAGACCAAGAAGGTGGGCTCGATGGACTTGGCAATTTGCTGGGACTTCCGTCCCGACAATCCGGCGGATGAACCAAGGCCAGCCCGGCACATAGATGGATCGAACGACTCCGCTGGGCCAGCAGTGTTCACTTTTGTAAAGACTCCCCGAACTCCGGAGAAAGTCCAGACCGGTCGAACAGCAGGAGTGTTTACGAGTACGTTTGGGGAGCCGGGATTCTTTGACAAGGACATCATGCGCCGAAAGACAGACTTTGCCCAAGCGAGTCGAAAGGAACCGGTGAAATGCACTTGCGGGACATCTCCAATACCGTTTGAAAGTGCGAAGAACTTCAGAGCGAAGAGCGTGTCACGCGGTGGTAGTTCTACAAAAAGTGCAGTGGACCACAAAAGGTATGAAAGTTCGCCGAACCTGTCTCAATTTCAAGTGAGTGACTACCCAAAAGAGAACGAGAAACCCACCAGAGAACACTCCTGTCGAAAGTATGGTCCGAAGAAGAACGGTGAGCCACAGCCGGGATTCTTTAGGCGAACAGCTAGAATGTGCCATAAAGTTGCACCCCAACCGTATCCGGAGGAGAAAGAAAAGGAGGAATACAAGGCGGCTTTCCGGGCCGGTGTGCCACAATATAACGCATCTGGAACAGTGGTTGGATCTGACAGTGGATGCAGCTCAATGTCCAGCGGGTCTTGTTCGACAACAAATAAAGTGCTAGTTGTCCCGCGACCCCGTAATCCGTACAATAAGAAAAACTACGATATTGAGACCCTCGTGCCACCTTTTACCAGCTTGAAGGGTGGTGCCGGACAAGGAGGCTATCCAGAGCATTGGAGGCTGGCGAGTGTCTATCAACACGCGTATAAGCCGATTGAGCAACGCAAGAGACCGCTGCTCCAAACGGTTTACAAATAGAACCAGCTAAAGTGTTTTGATGCAGCTTTATGTTTAAATAAATATTTATTTTTCCCTTTACCCTTTGAAGTGTTTTTTCTTTCTTTTTCAGTAAAGATTCGCGGAAAATTGAAATAACTTTTGGAGTGTTGACTGGAGATGCATAGGTTCACATTAACTGCAGCGTTATTTATTTACGTGGACCCTTGATGGGCAGTTTGTCCCTTAAATATTTCCGAATTTGACTAAAAACATTACTGCGTTTTAAAAAAAAATATTTCCACTGCTCTGTTTCTGTAATTCATGGGCCAATATTTGACAATGTTTTCGGAGCATTTTTGTGCATTTTTGACACATTTCTGATGGCTTGCTTTACCCGTATTTCGACGACCATACCAACACCAGAGCTCGAAGCATCGCACTGTACCACGAAAGGTTTTGTGAAATCAGGCTGTGCAAGGACAGGAGCACCCCGTTAACGCTTCTTTGAGTTTCTGAAATGCATCTACTGCCTCAGACGTTACCGCAAAAGTCTTAGATTTGCGAAGACAATCAGTGAGAGGAGCCGCGAGAGCTGAAGGGATGAATTGTCGGAACCAGCCTGTCATTCCGATAAATCGACGAATTTGTTGGGCACTTTTCGGCAATGGAAGTTCCGTTATAGCTTCCAACTTCGAAGGGTCGGTTTTAAGACAACCTTGGCCGACAATATATCCCAGGTACATGATCTCCCTTTGACAGAATCGGCTTTTCTCAATATATTTCGTTAACTTCGCGCTAGAAAGACACTTCGCTATCTCTTTCAGCAAAATTAAATGTTCCTCGAAGGTAGCCGTGCGAACTAGCAGATCATCCAAGTAGACGAATATATTTTCGCGGATTCGGGATGACTCGGTTCATTAGACAACTCATTCTTTGACGGGCATTGCATAGCCCGGAAGGCATTACCGTAAATGCATATAAGGGCCTTCCGGGTACAGCGAATGCTGTCTTTTCCTTGGACCTGTGTTCGAGTTGAGTTTGCCAATAAGCATCCCGATTCCACTAATGAGTGAGTCTACTTAGTAATCCGCCAATGTGCGGCAGAGGATAACCGTCCTTTTTAGTGACGCCATTAACTTTGCGGAAGTCTATCCACAGTCTTATCTTTCCCGGTTTTCGAACCAAAACTATTGGTGAGCTGCAAGGGCTATTGCTTTCTACTATAACGCCGATTGAAAGCATACGGTCAAGTTCAGCATACGCTTCAGCTTGTCGCGGTGGAGACAGAGTCAATATGGTTGGTTGAAGAGTTTATGACTCGCCTCAGTCGAATCGATGAGGTTTGGGCAAGGTTTGAAGCAGACTTGCCATTACTGGGCCAACAACAACTTTCAGAAGAGAAGTTAACCGAGTGCAGCGCCTTTTTGACCGAAGCTGAAGAGGAGTATTTATCCTATGAATTTAAACTTCGACGACAGCTGCCTACAACCGATTTAGGCTTACAAGAAGAAACCACATTTGCCAGTGGTCCACCAATCCAGATTCAACTGTCAGAACCGCCCCGTATAACAAAATTCTTCGGTCTGCAGACTGATTGGGACAATTTCCGCGCATTATTTAAGACTGATGTGCACAACCAGATAAGGTTACCGAATGCGCTATCTTCTGGGTGCTTTGCAAGGCAGGGCCGAACAAATCTACAAGAATTGGCCAATGGGAACACTTACAATCGCCTATGGGTAGAAATGTGCAAGCAATACGGTAACGAATACAACACTATCCGTGCTCATTTGCAAACGTTGTCAACGTTAAAACCACTGCAACATCCGTCGTGTGATGCTACAAGAAAAATGTTTGATGCTGCTTTATCAGATCGAATGCTTGATAGTAGTGTGCAATGGTCGGAGCGTCGATCAGTTGACAATTTTCCAACGCTCAATAGAAAGTTTCGTTTCCTAGAGTTCCGAGGTAGTTTGTTGTTTCAAATTGCAGCAGTTCCGAACAGCAGCGCTCTGTGGGCGACATACTCAAAAGGCAACGGAGCTCCGAACATGTCACTGGTACACTTCATCAGGGTCGCAGGGGTCTAGTCCCTACATAGTGGACTGGGCTACTAAGCAAGGGAACTCAGGGTAAACCCAGATTAACCTAAACAAATCACACACTACCACACTTATTTCTCGTTGCTTCTCAAGCCAGCCGTTCAGATTCCGCATAAAATTGAAGGCACCCTCCATTCGCCCCCAATTAGAGAAAACGAATTGTTCTAAGTAGCTTAGACAGATAGATTGAATGGTCGGGAGAGCCTACAAGGAGCTCTGGCACTGCGGCTTCTTAAAGTAGCCTATTGTGCCAACCCTGGTAAGTTCCTAGAGTCATCTTTTCATTCCAGAGGCAGTCAGAAAGACAAGAATCTTCTCTGGGTGTCAGAAAGGGTTACCAGATTGACAAACTCGTCGCCAAGGATATTTTTTCTGATACGACATAGAGCCGGACAATCTGTGAGAATGTGAAGAGAGGATTCGTCACTCTCAAGACAGAGTCTGCAAGTAGCTTCACCAAGGATCCTATTTGGACCTGTTGCGCCAACTATTCATTTCATAGCCTACCTTACTCTCAACACTAAACGCAAGCGATATTAGCATTTTAATGTTTAATTTCCTCACACTTCCAGCCACAATCGCATCGTTTGTGAACACATATACTTCTGCTCCAAAGGTTCGAGTCGACGTTTGCAGTTTTAAAAGTTTGAAGAGTGGCTTCCATCGATCGCCAGCGCAACATGATCTATTTGACTGACATTAGTTTGACCAAGCAACAGCCCGGTTGTCTTATAAAATAGGCCCAGCACTCTCTGCCTTCCATCTTTCAACTGGATCCCTCTACCGCCTATAAACCTTCAAAAAATGCACACACCATTTATTCAAATGTAGAAAACAATTGATTTATTTAAAAGTTGATAAACAAACATAAATATAACTAAATTAAATAAAAAGCCTCGTGCAGATTGAATAAATTATAAAAAAAAAAGTGATAACCATAAAAAGTTTAATACTGGTGCAAGTTTTCCAGGGGCTTTAACAACCGTCCATCTATTTCGTCAGGCAAAAACATATTCCTCGTTGTTCTGGTGGAACACCGACTTCATGATTTGGTTCTTAACACCGCGAGTAGACTTCCTAATGCTGCTCCTCAACGAGGACTTCTTCTCGGTGGTCAGTTCCTCAATTTTAATGTAGTCCGTCTGAATGAGATTCGATTTGAATTTCATCTTCCTCTCGGTGGTGTCAATGATAGACATTTCTCGAGCAGCTGCTGCATCTACAACGTTGTGCTGCTTTTGCGGACGTCGGCGCAGACTGTGACGAATTGTTTCAATGAAATTGTGGCCGCCCGAGTGGTGATCCGATTGGGTAATCGGAGTTTTCTCGACCTTCTCCTCAGCGGACTGCTTGTTGGGATGCATTAACTTTCGAATGCTGTTGCGAATGATATTCTTCACTTTGGACTTGCTCTCTGGTTCGACTGTTGGAGCTGCTTCTTCGCTCTTTAACGATTCTCTGCTGCGGTGAATCACCAAAGGAAGTGCAATTGTGTCTGGCTTGCGGTAGGCCCGTACGAATGGAGCAGGAGCTTTAAAATCGATTTCGTCTGCATCTTCATCGTCGTCATATTCGATTCCTTCATCGTCGGTGAAGGACTCGCAGTGGGGTTGGTCCCTTTCAGGTGGCTTGTCATTTGGGGCAGTTGGAACTACGCCGGTCTGTTCTGGTGCCTTTTGAATCGGTGGGGTTTCCACACTTTCCAGACGACCTAAAATGTGGTTTTTGTTCTCCAACATCAATTTCAGAGCAGACGACTCTGGCGTTTTTGGCTCCACTTCCTCAAGCTCTGCTTCTTGGGAGTTCTCAACAATGTCCTCTAGTTTCTCACCAAAAGTCCGACCGACTGTGATCGTTTTTCTCTGCTTGGCCTCGTTGATACTGTTCTCTAATTCCAACTGATAGAGATCCAGCTCTCTTCCAATATCCATTGTAGTCTCCGCCTCGCTAATGTTCGCTAAAACTCGAGGAGTCTTTGCATTCATTGGAGAGAAAACCAGCTTTTCCGCCAGCATTTTCGAGGGCGTAAGATTATTGAAATCAATTCGGCACCCAACCGTTGGCTTAAATGAAAGGCCGATTCGCATAGGTCCGCTGGCCAAGTCCAACCCCGGGTTCTCGATTCCGTTCGCCGTTGATTCAATCACCTGACTGACTCGTGGAATCTCGAAGGGATTCCTTGCGGCAGTGGTTTCATGCGTTCGGATGTTGAGTGCTGGATTGACAAAGCATCGCGGTTCATCTGCTTTGGCCAATTTCGATGGCGAAATTCGCTTCACCTAAATAAATGCATTACACCAATAAGTCTTCAGAGCAAATGGGTTTAATGTGCTTACCTCAAATGGATTGAATTGCTTCTCTGGCAGTTCCAAATTGAGACCAGGATTCACGAAGCAGGCTTCTTCAATGTCTGCTTTCTTTTTCTTCTTCGGGGGTTTGCGAATCACTTCGAATGGGTTGTCTGGTTCGCCTTCCACCTTCTGATTGACTAGATCGAAAATTGATTTGACCTCCAAGCACGGGTTGGTCGGAAATTGATTGGCATTTTCCTTGCCCAGGGGTGGTCTTTTATTTGGAGGAAATCTATTGAACTTCTGAATTAAACTCTTCACTTCCTTCTTTGGTGTCGACGAGAATGCAGCATTTATAAATGCAGATGGTCTTGGTTTATTTATGGACGAAGGAGTGGCACTTGTTGATGGATCTCTTACAGAATCGCGTTTTCTCTTTCGCGATGGAGTGATGACCATCTCAAAAGCATTATTATCCACTGCAGAGGACATTTTCTCGTTCTTTGGTATTTCTTTTAAGATTATTTATTACTTTTCACAAAACAAGGATTCTGAAGGATCACGCAAGCAAAACACACAAACTGCCATTTTAAAATTAGACTTGGAACACCTGCCGGTTGACAAACCCACCACTGTTGGATTTGTTATTGTGAATGGGGCGGTTTTTGTTTGATGTTTTTCTTAAAAAATATGATATAATTTATTTAATAAGAATTGTTTTGTGCATAATAATGTGCCCAAAAAACCCCTCGATGTCATATTTTGTGGAAAAAGATGTGATTCTAGTACAATTGAGTTTAAAAACTCACCACTGTTTACATATGTTGAGTTTCTTCTTTGACGTTTCTCAGGCTCGTAGAGCATTTTTAACATTTTCATGTGCTAGTTTATTTTTGTACATATTCCCATGCCATTAATTGTAATTTCCGGCTTCCCATCAAGTGGAAAAACCACTCGAGCGAAACAGCTGCGGGAATTCTTCACAGCCAAAGGGAAACAGGTGAAATTGATTTCAGAAAATGCAGCTATCCCGAAGGCTGGCTTCGACAAGAATGGTTACTACGAGGACTCGCAAAAGGAGAAAGTAGTACGCAGCGATTTGAAGTCGGAAGCAGTCAGATTAATGAATAAGGACGATGTCGTTATACTGGATGCGGGCAATTACATAAAAGGTATGTTCGGGAGTTCGTATTATTTGTGTCTGATACAAGAAGGGAAAGTCCACCAAAGTAGTTAGATGAACCGGCTCAGGAATTGACATGCGTATACGTACTTGCTTGTTTCGGGTGAGCGACATTCTTGCTACCACTTTGGCAAGCATCCAGAGGCATTATTTGCATATTTGCGAGGGTATAATTGCCAGTGGTTCACGTAGTCTTACGCCTCCTCACCCATCCCAACTATTAGAATACAATTTTCTTGAAATCCAACTAGGCTACCGCTACGAGCTCTTTTGCGCCACCAAAGCGGCCCGCAGCACCCAATGTACGCTCTTTTGTGCCATTCAGAAGGACAGAGCGTGGGAACTAAACTGCAATCGAACTGAAGGAGAACCAGACTCCACCCTCGACAACTCCAACGTACCATACTCGAGAGAAATTTTCGATGCACTGTGCATGCGTTTCGAGGAGCCCCATGGCAACTGCCGCTGGGACAAGCCTCTGTTCGTCGCTTTCCCCGAGGACCAACTCGACTGCGAGGCCATATTCACAGCGCTCTTCGAGTCAGCCCCCCTGCCGCCAAACATGAGCACACAAAACGTAAGTCTCTTCTTTCAATGTCTTTATTTACAAACAAAATTTCATGTATGTACATATTAAATGGTATGGACAGCACAAAACAATCGTCGAGGCTTTTATGAATCAAACTTCTTCCAATCCGCAGGCTCCGGTGTGTGCGACCAACTACCTCTTCGAAATGGACCGCCTCACCCAAGAAATAGTAGCCGACGTCATGTCATCGCGCAAGATTGGGATTCTCGGTCCGCTCCCGGTCAAGGGCAGCGCCATTAAGGCTGACCTGCCCAGCAATGTTAACGCAATCCAATTGAACCGATTGCGTCGGCAGTTTATTAACTACAGCAAAATGCATTCAACGAGCAGCACCTTGGACAAGGTGCCGCAACTGTTTGTACAATTTTTAAATTCGAATTGTAACGTTTAAATAATAGAAATGAATGGAACAAAGAAGGAAATTAATGTGTCTGCGTGTGTGTGGGGTAAAGAACGTAAAACTAAATTCATCTTTTGCGGCAGTCTAGTGCTGCATCTCGTCTCGCACGGTGTCGCTGGCTCCGTTGTGGGCGTGCACCGAGGCTCGGCCATCGCCATTCGCCTCGGCGGCGTCTGATGGCTCGGCTGCTGGGGGGTGTGGATTCGTAGTCGGCTTGCGGCACACCCAGAAAAGGCTTTCGTACTCACTCTTGAGCATGGATCGGGGGTTTTGTGCGTATTTTGTGCGTACGCCAGTCTCGCTTTTTATCACCTCGAAGCCCACCGCGTCTATGATGTTCATAAGGTCCTCGTGGGTGGGTTCGATGCTGTTCTCCGATTGCATGTCGCTGTAGTGGTACAGCAGTGGCCCGAGGTTAACCCATATTCCACCTGGAACTAGAATTCTGCAAAAATAAATAAAAATCCGTTAGTACGTGGACAGTCTGAGGGGTTGCCGCGCCTACTTATAAATCGTTTCGATGAATTCGACGATGTTGTTGGCGCAGTCTATGAAGAAGCACGTTGCAACGCAGTCGTATGAATTCTCTATTTCATACACCTGCAAAGATTGGAAACGCTGAACGTGGAAAGAGACAAACATGAACGGGCGACGCATGTTTTACCTGCAGAAAGTCGCCAGCAGTCATCATGATCTCTCCTTTGGGCGGCGATTTCAGTGGACAGACATCGGGGAACCTGATCGGCGCCACCTGATCGCATTTGCGAAGGTTGTTCACATACTGGTGCACCCACGGATACAATGTAAATTGATTTTCTATCGTACATCTAACGGGAATACAGAAAACGTACAATCGCAGACTGAACACACGGCACGCCATCACTTACTGATTGAGTACGAAATTGGAGGCGATCAGCATGAAGTAGGAGAACTCGTTGCCCTCGCAGTAGTATCCCCGGCAGGCCAGCTCGTACGCCAGTCGGCCCAGACCAGCTCCAGGTACCAAGACTTTCACTTCATTTAGTTCCCTGGAATGTAGGTCTTCGAATGATAATTTAAACAAAACCTGCGGCTGGACTTACATCTTGTCCGGGTCGAAGAAGTCCTCAATCGCGTCAATGATGGGCTTGTAGGACTGGGAGCGTTCCCCCTCGCCTTCGGCGCTCCAATCGCGGGCGAACTGCTTCAGTGTGGACTGGACCTTTAATAATTTAAAAGGTTCAACGACAGGCTGACGTTTTCGGATATTGCAAACGAGAAAAAAATCGCACATTGTTTGTGTGTCTTGGAAAAGGCTTCCAGAAGATTAATCGACAAAAGCAAAGCGCATCGAGCACTTGAGCGCTACTTACGTTGTCCATGTCCTGGTGGCGGACCTTGACCGCGTGCCCGTCCTCCTGGTGGACCACTGTGCTGGATGCGCTGCTCGGAAACTGGCAGAACAGCTTCTCCACTTCGTCCGAGTCCCGGAGCATTTTCTGAATTATCTTAAAGTTCTCATCGATGCAGTAGCGCACGTCCCCGATGTGGTTGCGATATTTCGACAGCATGTTCTGGTGGCGTTCGCTCAGGCTGTTGAGGTAGTACTCAGTTTTGTCCACGCGCGCATACGAATAGGCCCTGAAATTAAATTCGCATTGCAACTGCCGTTATAACCAGCGAACTGAAAAATGAAAAGCAGACGCTTCAGACGAAAGCACCGTTTGCAATGTCCCACGCATTGACGCATATGGCGGCAAATTCTAACCCTAACTTTCTGCACAAGCAAATTTCAAACTTTGTCTATTTTTAGCGGTAGGCATACTACCCTCTTGGATAAACACTTCAGCTCGCTGGTATATTTCATCATCTTTCGCAGAAGAAGAGGTTAACGACCGTCCACACGAGCACATGCTTCGATTTACTTAAAACACACAAATGACCTGCCACCGTTTTGCCCCAAAAATATAATAAAAAAACAATAGACTTATCAACAAACCTTCCCGCATAGCCGAGAGAAATTGTCCACCCAATGATGAGGCCACCTCTGGGCCGTTATCTGCCGTATCGCAAAATTTGCACGAAAACAACTTTTGTGTTGTTTTCGTTAGACGACGGGGCATATAACGCGATTGCAAAGTGTTTGTTTCTTTTGTTATTTATTTATTACCTGTAGCACTTTAGAGCAGTGATTATGTTAAGAAAATGTCTGCGCTCCTCCTCAGCATCTTCGGGCCGCATAGAAGGGCTGTATATTGGCGGTCTGTCGTTCATATCCATTTGTGTGGTTGTTGGCTTGGAAACTGTTTTAAGAAAATGTGCAGCGATTTTATATTATTTGGGATATTCTGCACTTGAACAAAAGCCACAGAAAAATCGCTCCCACTTCCACAAAGGAATCCAAAAAAATGTTTGTCAAAACATGACAGAGCAGCTGTGTGGTGTATTCACAGTGATGCATTTTAGAACTCGTTACTTTTTACTGGTGACGGTCGCAGTGGGGATGTGTTCAATTGTGACCAGAAGTCTGCGTCATCGACCTAATCTTGACGGAATTTGAATGTACCACTGGTTACCTAACGCATTTCAACTGAAGCTACACTCATTGGGGACGTTCGGATACGTAGTCCATCAAATACATTTTTGTCTGCACTAGGTTTACGAAGGCGTTCAATAGTCAACTCGGTATTTTTGTGTTCTCACATTTTTTTTTTTAATTTTGTGACCTAGAAATGTGAACTGAGTAGACTTTGTGCGATTGCGATCGATTTATATCGATTGCGTTCGATTCAAACCGCGTACGCGAACGAACGTAGTACTCGGTACTGAGCAGACAGGATTTCCTTGTTTAGATTTGTCGGTTCCCCCTATGTAAACGTCAACTGAAAGCTGTTCATGTCGCCGATCTATGCCAATAAAAACTGAAATAAATATCAAGTCAGTCAGCTGTCGGATTTAGTGAACTAGGAATTTATCCCCATAAAAAATAATTACAAATTGACAAAAGAATGAAGCCTTCCCTTGTCGCAGGATAAAACCTTCAGCTGTCATTGTGAATCACCACGTTATACGATTCTTGCGAACACACTCGAAACGCCAAATGTTGCTGAAAAATTGCGGCTATTATTGGATGACAGTTCATTCATGGACAAAAAGTTGTTATTCCATTTGTTAAAGTTTTGACAAACTTTTTCCGTACTAAAACATACCAAAAAATGTCTGAGAGTAGGAAAAAACGCTACCGCAAACCAAAGGTAATTCCAAGTCAAATTCCCTACTCATATATGTCATAAGAACATCTTCTGCAGCCGGAAGAAAAGCGCCCTGTGATTCTTGCAAAAAGAGAGCCCGACCGTGTCATAGTCAAACCCCCTGAAGAGCAGCCCGTTCAACCGAAAATATTGCAGAAAGTGCGAGACATCAGCGAGTTTACTTCATCTGCTTCAGCTCCCCAGAAAACCATCATAGTCACGAGGGACTCCATAACAGTTGAGAACTGCGCCACCGCATCGTCAACAGCATCTTTACCTGGTCAGAGCAGCTCACAAAGCCCAAGTACATCGGTGCCGCCAAGGGAAACCGCATCAGATGTTTCAATAGCCGAACCCACCCCGATTATGACCCGTCCGGCCACCGTGATTTCGTCCACATCTCAGGTAAATTTCAACGCTTCGAAATTTCTCATAAAGAACAACAAAGACTTTCTGGTGGTCGGTGTTGTTGGTCGACAGGGAGTGGGCAAGTCCACCATAATGAACATTCTGGGTGTGGAGGACTTCAACAAAGAGGCGTACACGTCGATTTTCAAAGAGCAAGAGAGCATCTTCCCGATCAAAATCAAACCCAACAAAGGCGCCGCTTGGCCGCGAACCGAATCCATTCACATGTACATCACGAAGGACAGGATGATCCTGCTGGACAGTCCACCGGTGCTGTGCAACTCGTACAAGAAAGACGAGATCACCAATGAAATGGACGACTTGCACAACATCATCATTTTCATGTCTGTGTGCCATTTGGTGATCCTCGTCCAGAACGACTACTTCGACATGAATCTCATGCGACTGTTCCAAATGGCAGCGATGGCTAAGCCCAATCAGGACACCAAACCTTTCGTCGAGGACTACTATCCCAATGTTCTGTTCGTGAAGAACCGAGCGAAGCGCTTGGACTATTTGGACCTGGAAAAGGAGTACCTCGACAAAATGCTGAGGTTCTGCTACAGGGAGAGCAAGCTAAAGATCTTTCTCGGAGAGACAGACGAGCAGAAGAAGGCCTCAACTGTTTCCGATGCCGACAAGGTCGTGAATTGCTTCCGCATTCCAAATGTGACGGGTGAGTGTTTGGTTGTTGCTGAGGTGACATTTTTATTCCGGTTGCAATTGCAGGCGACGACTTGAGCAGCTTCCATTCGGATTTGTATTCGATTGCGACTGATTTAAGACGCCGCGTGTTCATGACGCCACGCAACCAGATCTACAATGCTCCGGGGGAGATGACCGAGGTGATTTGGTTCGAGCTGCTGATGCGGACTGCCAACGAGTGGAACCACTTCTTCTTCCGAACGTACAAAGAGGCGCGGATAAGTCACTACCAGAATGGCACCACCGGGGAAAGGGAACCCGAGAAGTTTCCACAATAAACTAGGTAGGGTCCCCGATTAAAGGGGAGAAACTCTTTGCAGGTATCGATACAGGAGGGCAGTGGAGCTCGCCGGCTAGCGATACATCTCTGGGTGAACCCGTCCGCAGCAGAACTCAACTACATACTAAGAAACGCGCAGGATCTCGAAACAATCTGGTCCCGGATGAAACAGAAAAGGCATCTGTGGCTAAAGATCCCGACTCCCCCTTCAACTAAATTGGAACGACATTCCTGCTTGTTCCCCTGAAATTGTCGACAATTCTGCTGCGGTTTTCTCGTATTTTTGTAACAGTGAAAACGTTTGTAATAAAGAAATTCATCAGGACACCAAGAGTATCTACTTCCTTTATTGACCTTCATCCTTGAGGTCCCCTTTTTAGTTTTTCTGACGAATTTATCCGATAAAAAGCGGGAAACTTCAGTTCTACCGGGAGGCTGGCAACACCCGCATGCATCTTGATGTCCGATGAAAATGACATTTCTTCTCGGGGACATGTTTCTTTATTTGACCAGGGTTATCACGAATAAATTCCAATGGCAATGTAAATCAGATTGCTGAATAGAAAACGTTCCAAATTTTATTCCCGATAGTTGTGAACAAAACTGGAGGCGAAATTTCAGAAAAAGACTGGAGTCAACGAAACGGTGGCAGGAAACACAATAATTTCCTGCAACATCGCATATAAAAATGCGATGTTGCAGGCAACATTCCGCCGACTGTCATTCGATTCCCAGGAATGGTTTGAGGCTTTCGTGCAAATGAAACGCAAAATTCTTATATTTAGTGAATTTATTCAAATAATTCATATTTCTTTTTAATTTTATTATATTTACATAAATGATTAAATTTCTTTTTTTAATTTGCATAATCATTTCTTCTTTTCTCTTTTACGTACGATTTGTTCTATTACCTAATGATTTTTTCTTTTGAATGGTTTCATACATTTTGTTTCCTGTCCATTTAAATATTAAATCTAATAACAAACTTCATTTATATTTATATGGCGATGAAGGTGTGTTTCTTTTTTTATGCAATTTTATTAACTATAATTACAAAAAAATGTTTCTTCTTGTTTCGTATAATAAAAAATATCTAAATTTGTTACAAACTTATTTCCAGTCTCTTAGAATTAAAAAAAAAAAAAACAAAAACGTTTAAATATAATTACATAACGTGGTTGAACAGAAAAACTGTAGATATCGAAAAGAAAATGCATGGAGATGGAATTAACATTAAAACAACGGTTACCTTAGACAAAGAAAGTCAAAGCTCTCGCAAAAAGTGGCGGAATGCGTTGAAGAGCAAATGAAAAAGAATCATGATAGACCGGCAGTATTTTTTTTAAACGATGATTTTTTACACAATACGGATCATGTTTGAACGTTCGACGTTTATATATTTGACAGCTTTAAAATTGAGGTTTAACAGTGCTGAAGTGATCAATTCTAGTCAACTACTGAACTTCGAAATGGATTATGCACGGTTTCATTTGTTCGGGTTTGGGAATAAGAAAACGTTTTGGGAAATAGAACAGTTTCGAATTGATTTTGGATTGTTTTCACAAGTTGCTGTGTACGGCGAAATTTGTTTGGCTCTGTCAGAAAACATTCGCTTTCGTACTTTTTTTTAGTAAAACGTCAAAAATGAACTGAAAAATGCGTGCAATAAGCGAAATTTCAACGAATGGGAGGGAAATTATCAACAAGATTTATTGATCTTTAAAAACAGAGAAACGAATTGGTAGGAAAATAATCTGCAGCAATTGTATTCTGACTGACGTTTGCCGTAAACGACTCATGTGCTTGTCGTTGCAAAATCGATGTCACTCTCTTTTCTCAGCGATTGTATCAAACAAGTACTAGCACCGACTTAAGAACGAAATGAAATTTGGGTCGTTTACGCCAAAAGACAGAGGGAGTAGCACTGAATATTGTTAAACAGAATGTCAGCAGACCCCTGTGAACTGACCCGTGACAAACTGTCATGAATGTGACTGATGAAGCTGCGTCTTAAGTCGAACTTAAATCTGTTAAAAAATGTTTTTAAACAATAAATATCAATTTCATACTTACACTACTATTTCGCCGTTTGTTTCTAACCACTTAAAATACGATTCATTCGAACAGTTGCTATTTTAATTACTCAGTGATTAATTTTCTTGTTTGCTCTTCCATCAAAATTGACCAACGATTTTGTTTCACACAATCAATGTCACTTCAAAATCATTTACTTGGCTAAATATTATAGTTCGTAGGTGTGTAATTACGGTTGTTTCCATTTTGGAAATCATGTCATGTTTTTTTTAATTCTTAAATTTCGTTACTTAATTT
Source organism: Cheilosia impressa (assembly GCA_948293265.1). Classification (NCBI taxonomy): domain Eukaryota; kingdom Metazoa; phylum Arthropoda; class Insecta; order Diptera; family Syrphidae; genus Cheilosia; species Cheilosia impressa. The sequence continues at coordinate 2,136,601 of OX411882.1, forward strand.
TCAAATAAGCGTTTTATTTTCTCGTTCGTACTAATCTTTTATATTATAAATCTGTTTTGTTTTTTCTCGTAATGAATATCAAAAAGAAATATTTTGCTAGAAAGGACATCACTGTGTTTGTGTCTTTTGTTTTTCTTTGTTTTCTTCTTCTTTCTATTGATAACAATTATAGATACACTTAAAGACTAAAATTGTATTCATTACTTACAACGTACTGTGTTTAATTGATTTAATTTCTATTGTTTCATTTATAATATATATATGTATATAATTTAATTTTTATATATAAATCGACTAAAACGCTTAGATATTACAAAATTCAACATCACTAACAACAGTTCATGTTATTCATTTAATTTTCTGTTTAGCTTTTATTTTTTTTTTCAAGTTTCCTCTTGAGAATTGTTTTTAATTGTTATTATTAAATGCGTGTAATTTTTAGGGTTTCATTTTGTTTTGTATTTCTTAGGTTATTTGGTATATTCTGTGTAAACTACAATTTAAAATATCATTTATTCGTTTGTTTAACAATTTCAAATGTTTCATTCTCTAATTAAAGTTCTTATTAAAATGTTTTCATTTTTGTATAATACAAGTTTTCCGTGAATGTTTCTTTTACTTATCGTTTATAATTAATGTTTTAATGAAAAGTGGAAAAAACGACAGCGACTGCAAGGTACCTATATATTATTCGTTTCGTTTTGTTTTGCAATCGTTTTTGAGATTTTTTCGTTTCGTTTTGATGGGAGGGAGGTGTTGATGATTTTTTGATTATTAATTTTAATTCATAAATTTTTGCGACCGAAATTTGTGACTACACGTGGAGAACAATTTGAGTGTTGATGCAGTCCCAATGACCGCGCTTTTCGAGGTTAGGTGATTGAGGGTTAATTTTAACGACGGAATTCGAACTTTAAAATGATCTATTGTGACCGAATTGTATTTTAAATAAAACCAGCGAAATATTCAACACAAAAAGGTGACCATTACACATTGGGCCGCCAATTCACGCAAAATAAACAGAGAATACGAAAAAAATCGGACGACTTATGACCGATTACTAACATGAACTATGTCACTGGCAACTCCCAATCAAATTGTCCTCCATGCCTGCGTTTAATGTCTGAGTTAATATACTAAAAATCTACGGACCTTGCTAACAACTCGTTTCAGTTTTGACTTTAAAATAAAAAAGCTCACAATGACTACATTTCCGTATGCAAATTTGCAATTGTGAACTTCCGCAGATTCAAAGTCGATACTACAAACTGTTGTCAGTAGGGCGCCTTGTGTTAAAAAACAGAAAATGGTTCCTACTGGATGAATGCAAGTTAAGTCTTAAGTGTCGAGTATTAATTTCTATATTGTTAAAACGCATGCAAAGTTGGAGAACGTTCATTTTGTTTTTCTTTCCTGAAAATCTTAAAGTTATACGAATTTTTGTACAGATTATTTGGCAGTAAAAATTTCTATTGACGATAAAAAAATAGAGAACAATTCAAGTTTTATCATTGGAATCTGGATTGAGGCTAGCGAAATGTCCGAATAAATTGTTACAACGATTTTCTAGATAAATTGACGTTTTTCTTTCTTCGTGGGGTTGTCAAAAAAAGAGAGAATGATCGGGGGGCACTTTGTAAACTGAGCACAGCTAATGTCACAATAAAAGGGAGTGAAATGAAGCTTAATGACAGCTTGTGCTCAAGTGTGTTTTATGAACACATTGGCCATGTTTAATTGACGTGTCAAACTCCATTTAAAAAAAATACCTAGTTATACATTTGCGCTAGATTGGGAGACAGAAAGAGAAAAAAACGAGCTGTCAGTGCAGTTCGACTTAAAATAACAATATTTGGAATAACAAACGAAAGTAAAGATGGAGTTCATCGACAAAATTCAAAATAAAGCGAATTGAAGGGTCACATTACATTTTCCCGTGGGAAATTTGTTAATTTTTGGAGTAAAAATTGTTCCTACTCTGAGCAATGAAATGTACTTTGCAATAAAATGTACTAGATATCTAGCAATCAATGAAATGTGACCACAGTACGACTACGTCAGTGTCGCGTCAAATGTAAAAATAAAAAAAAAACACAGCGACAGCTAAAATAAATTTGCAGAACAACAAAAACAAATTTTACAAGGCTGCAGTATTTGCGCTGCGAAAACTTTTGCCCCGAGTCTGTCTGTCGGTGTCATCTCTCAAATCTCTGAAATGTCATTCCGGAAGTGACTTATAACTTTAAATGAATGTAAATGGGGGTAAAAAAGGGATCGTAAGCTTCTTTAACGGAAGCAAACGTTCAAAAGCTGTTAGATGCCTGTGACAAGTGTTCCCATACTTCATGGTTATTAATGTCAAGATCTTCTGCACTAACTAAAATATGACATTTAGACAATGTTTGCTCTAAAAGTACAGAGGAGGACAGACCTATTAGACGGCACAATCCTAACAAAAATTCCCACCTCTTTACAAAATCAATGAATGTTTAAGTTTGGGCGCTCGCGTAACCGCAATCCAGATTGGAATGTTTAATTTATTTAACTATTTTGATTATTAAATCTACTCCTATGTATTTTTTATTTTTTTTTATAAATTTGTTGAGCTATATTTTATTTTCTGTCAAAAATTTCGAAAAGAACGAGTTGTTTCTGTACACTGTGTAGACTGGTTAGTTAGTAGGGTTGATTTGTTTTATTTAATTTCAGTTTTAATTTTATGTGAATGTAGATTTATATTGAAGAGTTGTTTAGTTTTAATGTAAAAAAACGTTATTCCGAGTTTCTATTTACAGGGAAAGTTGCGCGAACAAATGAAGGGAATTCAATGAGCAGTACACAATGGAGAGTATTAAAGTTGGAAAATGTCTGTTTAAACTAAAGGAGAACTCATCCTTTAAGTTAATTTTTGGAAATTATGACAGCCATTTCATAAAATGTCAGAGTTGATGTCCACCGACACATATGGGTTTGAATTGTGGGTTGAACAGCAACAATTTGTGAAAAAAGTGTCAGTCAGGTTGTGTGCGTTGACAGTAAAAAGGAACGTAAAAATTGGGGATATTCAATTATGTAGTTTAGCAAGTCTGACAGCTGGCTGACTTAATCTGTTTCAGTTTTGATTGACCTAGAGCGAATACCCTATAGAGGGGGGTAGTTGACGAATCTATTCAAGAAATTCGTGACTGAGCACTTAGTTGACAGTTCGTATATGTGGCTGACATACACCAAGTGACGTTTCCTACAAATCTACTTTTTGCGTTAAGGGTACATCCAGACCGATCTAGACGACTTAAAATAACTAGGAATGTGCCCAATGCCCATTGTTAACCTAAAAAATAGATTGCTCGTTAACGTCACTTTTACTTCGCCAGTCATGCAATAGAAATGTCAAATAAGTACTCATTCTCAGTACAGAAATTTCTGACTAGATTTGATGGTTATGAACAGTTTTCTCTGAAAGATAGAAGCTTCAGAGAAAACTTAAGTTTTAAATTAAATTGATCAGATGAACAGATTACGACTGCTTTCACCTGTCAGAGTTAGTTAATTTGAGTTTTGAACGAGCCCACTTTCTTGAATGACAATTTAAGAAAGCTGAGGTCGAATCGTGGTATCCGTTCACGCAGTTTCGTCGACTTACATCAACCAATTCTGTCACGGATTACGCGATTTAACTCCAGATTAAATGTTACTGTCCTCTTTTTTTAGGAATAACTGATCGAGTTCCGGTTCCACGCGTTCCGACAATATAATTCTTTAGTAAAAGGAAAAAGAAACTATGCGAAGCATAGAAAAAACCGAATGAGATGAGAAAGCCAGTCTCGGAATCTATTACAAATTGACGTTTGCAAACAACATCTGCATTTCCAACTTCAAACTGAGCTTAAAAATTGGTCAGCTGAACTGAAACGCGTGTGTTCCTTTTAGTTCCACGGATTCCTACATCAGTTAGTTCGAGTAGACTCTGACTGACTGCGATTTGAATAAGATTCATCTGGAATGCGAAACAGGAGTCCAAGTCAAAGCTGTTCTGTCAGTTAGATATGTGAAATGGCGAACATGGTACTGCCCACAAAATTCGAAGTAAACGATTCATTTGTGTCGCTAAACTTTCAAAGTATGTGGCTGTTCTATTCTACTTCCTTTTCTTATTGCAAATTTGATTCATTTAAGTTTTGTCCTGCATGAGTTGCATATATATATAGTTTGTCTGTGTTTGTTTTTTCGGTTTATTGACGTCACAAAAATTTATTTCGCTTCGAATTAATAATAAAAAATCCCTGGCAAGGTGTTGCCGCTTATACTGAATGTCCTGTGGTAACTGTGTGTGGTGTTGGTGTCTTTTTTATTATTGCCTCTGCCGCCTACTGTTGGTAGGGGGAAATTTTTATGACGTCTCTAAAAATCATACCTTGAATGTTTTCTCCCTGCGATGCTGACGTGGCACTCCGTTGGAAGCCAGATTGCCGTTGCTAGTTTGCTGCTGCTGCAGGATCTGCTGGCTCTGCTTGGTGGTGGCTGCAACATTCGAACGATGATGTTGCTGCTGCTGCTTTAACAGACGCACCTCGTAGTCTCGCGCATCGGCAACGTCGAATGTCGCCGAACGTTGAGTCTTGGGGTAGTAATCGTATTCGTGATCCTCACAACTCGGATGGTTGCTTGGCGGGGCATGATACGACAAGGAACGTTTGCTGGACTTTTGATGTTGCCGATGCGGATGGTGATTCGAAGAAGACGACGACTGGGACTGCGCTGCGGCTGGTGGGGCAGATGTTGACGACGACGACGATTTGCCAGCTGGACATCGTCGCATTAAATCAACGCCACCGCCGCAGCAGGCACACTCCTACAACTCGGTCACAGAGTAAAGGTCGTTGTTGGCATGTGATCCGCCGCGCTTCAGCGATCGATAGTAGGCGTTCTGTTGCTGTGGATCGTAATGGTTTTTGCTACTCTGATGATGATAGCCGCCCGACGATGCCGAGTTCAAGTTGTTGTGATGGGAGGAGGCTGTTGAGACGACATTCGAAGGCTGACGATGCGACGACGACGACGAAGACTGTTGCTGATGGTATTGCGGGTAATGTGGGTCTTGTTGCTGTTGCTGTTGATGTTTGGAACTCGATTTGTACTGTTCCATGTATGACATGCCAGAGGAGGATTTGTTGCTGTTGTCGAGCGATTCGCTTCGACGCGATCGCTCTGACTGCGCAATGTTCTGGCCACCACGATCGTAGCCAAATGTGCTGTGTGTCGACTGATGTTGCTGGCGAAGGCTTGACGATTTCGGGGGTAGGGTTTGCATATTGGCAGCGGAATGACGCGATGACGAACGACCTCCGCCGGAGGGGTCCTCTTTGTGACGGTTCTTTGGGGGCAGGGACGGTGGAGTTATCTTTTGTTGCAGTTGCGGTGGCTGCTGCAGCTGACTTTGTGTGGCATACGACTGGGATTGGTTGTTCAGTAGATCGGAACTACGGGCGCTCGAGATCTGTAGCTTCTGCGACGAGGGCCGCTGCAGTGAGCGGTACGAGTTTAAATTAGCGGCGCATAGCGGCTGCTGAGAGATCTTCGTTGAATGCTGTGGAATATCGGGCAGTGGCTGGTTTACTATGGAATTCAAATGTTTCATCTGTTGTCTGGATTGCGGCTGCAGTTGTTGTTGCTGTAGTTGCTGTTGTTGTAGTTGCTGCTGTTGCTGTTGTTGTTGTTGTTGTTGTTGCTGTTGTTGCTGCTGTTGTTGGAGTTGCTGTTGATTCGTGGACGTAGCAGTATGGCTTGGCTGGCTTGGCGGCGGTGGTCGATAGGGAACCGTTTCAATACTATACACCGAAGGAAGAGGCTGCTGCTGCAACTGTTGTTGTTGCTGTTGTTGTTGTTGCTGCTGCTGCTGCTGATGGTATTGCTGTAGCTGTTGCTGTCGCTCACTCTCCTTCTTGGCGGCCGCTATCGAGCTGCCCACGCCCGTCGTTCCTGGAATGTCGGTAAATGTGTTCGTTGTCGGAGTTTTCTTATACGGCGGTATACAGTCGGGCTGATTGCAGTAGTCCTTGGAGACAGTTGCGATGCTGGGTGTTTTGGCGTTCCGCAGATTCGGACTGGGGCTGGTTCCTCCTTTCAGAGAGCCGCCATACCGACCCACGTGACGCAATGTTGCGCACTTGTTTGCCGTTGCCGCTGCCACGATATTCAGATTGTTGTTGCCCCTCACCGCTTTGGGCCCTATACTAATGTACTTCGGATCGAAGCGGTTAAAACTATTGTTGGTCACGTCGCGGGGATCTTTGGTTTCGCCATTTTCGTCTAGTTTATCCCTGCTGCCGCCGATGCCGTCGGTTGCCTTGCAGATTGTATGTGCAGTTGATGTGGTTGATTTGATCGATGATGCTGATGAACGAGGTAATGTTGCTGATGCGAAGATGTTCTTCATTGACGAACTGCTGCCTGCATTTAAGTTGCAGGCAAGCGATTCTCAGTAAAAGTCATTGGACTCTAGCGTCTTACACTGTTTGCTGAGGGTGGCATATTTGCCATTATTCGGGCCGGCTAAATATGCCGATTGCTGAGATGGTAGCCGACCCAGGGTGTGGTGGCCGCTCCTGCAAAACAAAATGAAAACAAGTAAGCACCCAGCGGCAAAGTAAACAAATATTTATTTAATTAGGCTGACTTTCGCACGACTGCTAATGAGACAAAAACAAATGCGACCAAAGACGACCGTAATTTGCAATTAGTTATTAAAATTGATACAGGAAGCGAACAAAACGATGTGCTGGCATGGGGAATGTTTGGTGAAGGAGCAAATGGGAAATAAATGAATGTGCGCACACACAGCAGTTGCCTACTCTCAGGCACCGTACAAAGGCCGGATGAGTTGCATCAAAAGACAAATATTATGATGTATAGTTGGGAGGGGGAAAGGACTTTTACATCCTGGGCTCCTGATCTGATTGTGGTGCGCCATGTAATGTTGGTACACTGAATTCCATTGCTGTCGACGATGTGTTTTTATCCGCCTGGATGGGAAGTGGCGTGTGTGTAACCAGATGTGCAGGAAAGTATTTTGTGGAAGCGTCATCTTTGTCTGGGGGGAAACATCATAAGTTAGGCCAAAGTTCAGGGCAATTTAAATTTAATTTCCAGGGGATAATTACGATAAGAAAATGCCGACACATGGCCTGGGAATTGCCACCAAGAAGGATATTAAATGACTGACGCTTTAAGTTGTGCTTCCTGGATCGGTTTGTTATAAAGTTGCCTCAAAGTGGCGTGGCTAATAGTTGAACGGAGATTGAGTCTGAGTATTGTATACACACTCAGTGAATTAGCAAGGGCGTCAAAGGAATACCCGACACAGTGGAGCCATTTCCAGTGAACAAAACAGAAATTGTGTCCATGGGAAGGAGAGAAATTCGGTTCACTTGCACGAACCTATTGAGGGAACAACAGCTGCAATGCGTTGTACTTTGTGGTTGTACACTAGCACAGGGCGGCCCAAAGGCAACGCAGGTTTGACCCAATTTTACCTTGTGGCACTACAACAGCACAGGGCGGCCCAAAGGCATCGCAGGTTTAACCCAATTTGTTCGTCGGGAAAGTTTACACACAGTTGCAAAATACTATTTTAACTTAAGAACTACTACTGCAAATAAAATATAAACAAGCTAATCTACGTTACAAAATCGCTTCTAATACTGTACAAAATTTCACCAGGATATAACCTAAAAATTACTGATTCATTATTGTCCGCTGAATTTGGTTGTCCAACCGATCAAAGCGTGTAAACTGCATTTCCATCAACTTTAAATGAAATATTTGATGACAAGGGCAGCTATCGGACCTTTGGTTGATCTAGTACTCGATTTGCGCGTCAACTAGGGCTTCGTTCGAAATCGCTTACTGCTAACCGGGAGAGGATGAAAGGCTGATGTGCCTCAAGCAGTTACCCTTCACTGATCGGCAGTAAGTAACTGGAAGCACAATTTTTGTGAATTTATTTACTTGGGACACTTTTTGTGCACTCTGCACGTCTACGTGCATTCATTTTTCAATTTAAGAGCCATTTCTTGTCCATTTATCTGAGCAGTCTCACGTTTTAAGGTCTTGACAACGAAAAGGAACACCACATCCAAAGCTTGTTTGCCTTTTAACCGAGAATAGTGAAGAAGAAAACTGTATTTCACTCAAATTGGACTGATAATGTGGTGGAAACCCTTCGGCAAAACAATTAAATTGGATAATGTGATAATAAAAATATATATACATAATATACACATATGTACAGTACGCTATAAAAATATAAACTTAACATCAACCATAAAAAACACACGCAATCACGCTGGATACATAAAAACACAAAATGATGATATTTACTCAGCAAAATCAAGTAAGATTGGCATTCTGGCTGAGGTGCAATGTAATCAGACGCACGTCCGTCAAGCAAATCAACTGAATTTCTGCCATGAGATCGCTGCAGGTGGGATAGAGTGGCATGCGATAAACGAATTCACTATTTTGAAGTTCTAAGCCAGCACTGAACAGACAGCAAACGACAAAACGTGTAAAGAGGCGAGTTATATAGAGCCATTTGCATTTTTTGCGTCCCTGCCAAACTCGTGACTCGGTAGGTTGTGCAGAAGGCACATTGTCTGCCTTGGATCTGATATTAACACTGAAAATTTCAGCAGAAATCAAAACAAGATTAACTCTTGGGAAACGCCAACCGAGTGGGTAGAGTCCTATCAAAAAGAACTTCATCTTTGCGTCGCTTAAGTTCGGACTCTGTCTAAGGCGAATGAAGACGTCCTGGGTCGCTTCGAGAAAGAGATCCTTTTTCAAATTTCCGTTCATGTCTTGTGATTTGAAGGGTTGTTGATGAGGAGATTCAAAGAACTATACGAACTGTAAAGCGACTAAGAATTGTAGATCGGATAGGGCACAGCTCGACTCCAAGTCGCTTATTGAAAGACCTCTCCCTAGGTGGCGAACACAAGTGGGGACCTCAGCAAGGAGACCTCAACTAACTGTGATGTCAGTTAGACAGATAGTGATATTTGTAAATACCAAACCCCGTCTGGACTGGTTCCCTTGCAAATCCACGACTAAAGCGACCAAACAACTGCGCAACAAAGCACCCTCTCAGCCCTTAAACACGTTTCTGTATCCCATTTCACTCCGCCCAACCTGCAGCTATTCTGATGGACCATTGCATCCTCATGAGCATCGGTAATAATTAATTTCTCCGTCAACCATGGCGTATACTTAATATTTGCTGAGCAAACTGCAATTAATGTGTGCTGCATGTGAAAACGAAATGAAACTTTAAATGATATTCACACGATAGAGAAAACCAAATGAGGATAAGACCAAAATGTGCTTGCAACATCAAGTTGTCCAGCATTGCGAACTTCCTCGACTATTATGTGTGCTCGGCGATAGAGAGAATAGAGAGAGAAAGAGTGTTGGATATTAATAAATAAACAGAAATAAAAAATGAACGAAATTAAAAATGAATACAAGCCATGCCTTGTGCCATGCACCACAACATCATAACCGGGCGGTGGTGATGAATTGCCATCACTAGCACCACCACCACCAGTGTTAGAGGAAGTAGCTGTGTATGCCAACCCTGATCTCAATCCAGCGGTTCCGTTGCGATGGTGTCCACCGGTGCCGGCGCTGGTAATGCCACCGCTGCTCAGAGTGCCGGTGTGCGCCTGTTGATGGTGCAGCAAGGTGCGATTGATGGTCCCTGTGCCAACCGGTGCGGTGGGCGATATTGTTGGGTTCGGCGTCGACGATATCGGGAAGAGTGGTGTGGTCTCGGATTTATCAACTTCGGGCAGTGGTCTGTGGACAAAATACAAACAAAGGTTAGAACATCGGCACCGTCTCACATGAGAGAGAGAGAGAGAGAACTCACCTCTTTGTTAGGTAGATCCACGCATGAGAGTCTGCATACACAAGTATTGTGAGCAGGAATGATGTCAGTAAGCCGGCAACCATCATCAGACTGAGGCCAAGTAGCCCACCGCCGCATAAGCCCTTCAGGGCGTCCGCGTAGTGTTTGTCTATGGACCGACGATCCAGCGTCGCCGACAAAACACTCAGATTTCGTTTCGTTTCCTCCAGGTCGTTGCCCATTCGTTCGAGTGTCTGACGGATGTCAATACGTGGATACACATCTTGGCTCATCCTGTTTACCAGTTGCAAAGAAGGAGAAAGAAAAGAAAAAGATACGAGATTATGTGGACAAACAAAATGGGATAGGGAAACACAAACCTTGATACTAGCTCAACAGATTCTTTAGCACGTTCCACTAAATCTCTGGACTCATTCAGACGCAGAATGAAGCGATTCCTTAGGGTGCCGCAATTTAGGAAGTAGACATACGGACTCCGCTGCAAAAATTAAATATGAATATAATTAGTGAAAGCAACATGAGAAAAAATGAGAAAGAGGGGGAGAGAGAGAGCTTATAACGAACATGTTGGGCAAATAAATACAATTAAGAAAAAGGGGGACCTTTGGCGAAGGGGAACTCGCATCATAGCGCGGAGCCATCAACCTCGCCTGACAAAAGTTTACTTAAACTTGAAACTGAGATTGATTTTCTGGGATAGTCACAACGGAAATGAAGTCTAAGACGGAATTTTTAACTTTTTAGGGAAGAGATCTCTTTTTGTTTCGTGTGTTAGACACAGTTCCGTGAACGTAAAGCTCGTTCAAGGGCGCGGAGATTCGGTCCCTGATTTTAGTATGACATGACTCGTTGTGAAAAATTTGATTGCAATTTGTTGGCATACTAAGGGTGGGCCAACTAATAAGGGCTTCGCCATGAGCAATTAGTGAGTGAACGTTTGGCGCAAAATGTTCTTGACCACTGGAATCACTTTCATTCCAATAAATAGTGAGATCGAAAACAGAAACCAATTATGCGACAAAGTTGAAGAGGAAGGCGTCTTTTGTTTGTACAGACTTAAAGACTCCAGGGCCATGTTTAAAGGGCTTCAATTCCACTTGCTCTAGGTTCTTACTGCAAACGATTACGAGTTGAGTTGCTTGGGCAGGGCTTTTGGAGGAGCAAGCTCTACTTCTAAAAGACTAAACGGTTTTAAGGTCCTCTGTCATATATAGGCACCACAAAGACTGTATTTGTTTTCAGTGACGAAGAGTAAGCCTTCTCACTGTTCGCACAGTACTTGTATTCGATCATCAAAGATGATGCAGCTTTTCGCGGCAAATTTTTAAAGTTGAATCTTGCAAGACTGAAAGTAACGACGCAAAAGAACGCTTTTTGGAAATTAAAAACATAAAAGTTCTCGCTAGGCGCTTGTACTAATACGTCCCAGTTCTAAATAAGAGACAATGGCGACGTTCAAAACTCTAGTTTACTATATCTGGTCCTGGGTGATCTCACCACTCTTATGGATTATGGTACTCAACAAAATTCTGTCAATACTCGACAGGGAAGGGATAAAAGAAGTTGCGTATGCGGATGACGTGGTCGTTCTAGTATCAGGAATGTTTCCGAACGTGATAAGTGAAATCATGGAAACAGCACTGGGTAAGATCAGCGGTTGGGCTACAAGTTGTGGCCTCAGCGTAAACCCAAGTAAAACTGAACTGATGCTCTTCACCACCAAAACCAAAATACCAACCTTCTCACTTCCCCGCTTGAATAACCAATATCTTACTTTATCCACCAGTGGCAAATACCTAGGAGTCATCCTCGACCCTAAACTCAACTGGAAGTCAAACATCGAACACCGAGTGAAGAAGGCTAGTATTGCCTTCTACACCTGTAGTAAAACTTTCGTCAAGAAGTGGGCTCTTCAACCAAAGATGGTTAGTTGGATGTACACAGCAGTAGTACGTCCCATCCTTACTTACGGGTCGCTGGTATGGTGGCCCGACTTAAGCAAAGCTTATAACATCACTAAGCTGGAATTGGAATCACAGGAGCCCTTCTGCCTTCTGCCAGTGGATCTGCATATAAAATACATTACAGTGTGTAGTGCAGTTAGATTGAAGGAATCTAAGTGTTGGTCCGAACGGCCTTATGGCCACACCAGCATCCTACTTTCCCTTCCTGACGGCATAGGTCGTCTATCTACGGACTACATTGTACCCAAACTCGACTTCCATAAAAACTTCTCTGTTAGATTCCCCTCTAGATCAGAATGGGAGGAAATTGCTGTCGTAAACGAATTCGACATATCTATCTTCACAGACGGTTCCAAAATGAACTGTGGAGTGGGAGCGGGCATTTTCTCAACAGAACTAGACATCTCCAAATCTTTCCGCCTCCCCAACGCAGCCAGCGTCTTTCAAGCCGAAGTACTTGCAATCAAGGAGGCAACTATTTACAACCAGAAAAAAAATAGGCATCTTCGTTGACAGCCAGGGCGCGATTAAGGCTGTCGGTTCTACTAAATCAACGTCAAAGCTTGTTGTGGATTGTAGGGAGATATTGACCAGGGCTTGCCATCGGTTTGAAATCACTCTCGTCTGTGTTCCCGGCCATAGGAACATAGGCGGGAATGAAAAAGCCGATGAACTTGCCAGACGTGGCTCTGCTCTATGCGTGTCTCATGCGGAGGAAGTATTCCCTCCGCTGGGTTACGTTAAGAGAGAAATCCTCCTATACTGCACCTCAAGAGCGAAGACCAGATGATTGAACCTGACGAGCTGTGTCATTTCGAAGAAGATCTGGCAAACCTACGATGATGCCAGAACAAACAACCTCTTAGCCAGAACGCGTATAGATGTCGCCAGACTAACGGCAATTAGTACGGGTCATTGGCCTCTAGGAACCCACGCAGCCAAGCTTGGCATCCCCCATAACACCCACTGCCGTAGTTGCGCTGACACAAACAAGAGTGAAACCGTGTTTCATCTTCTTTGTGAGTGTCCAGGCAGGGCTCTAGGTCATCCCTTTTTTGATGACCTTTCGGCCATCCATAGTATCCATTTCAATAAGATAATCAAATTTCTTAACTCCTCAGGCTGGTTGTAAGTTTTCCTATCGTCCGTCTCCTCCTTTATTTTTCAGGTTTTCCGTGAGTTGTGGTCTCAAAACGGAGCTCTATGCGTTATTTGTGTTTTTCCCTCGTTCGGGAAATACAGCCACTTAAACCAACCAACCAACCATATCTGGTCCTATTTTGACAGCTGGCTGGGCGTTATGCGCCTAAGTTCTTATTGGCCTAAGTAGATGTTTGCTTTTGGCTGATTGGCTTCCTTTTTAAATAGTTTGCAAGTAACAAATGCTTGTTAAAAAATAAATTCGATATAAGTTTCGGATTTTTCCAAGACTTTCTTGAGATTGTACAGCTCATACCTACTGTTTTGTACAGTTCTCAGTACCTCAGGTAAATATTGGCTGCAACCAAACCCTTTTTGAAAAAGAAGTTTGTCCTCCGGGTATGAGAATCTCTAATGAATCAATGGTTGGTGCGAAAAGGTAGACTTCGCTGAAAATATAGATACAAGAATTGTCCGCATTCAGCAAAATCCACGCGACATAATAAATTTAGAAGCTTCCGGAGGACTAACAGGCAGTATGTGCGAACTCAAAATTTACAGAATTCCGTTTTATTTGGTGTGAATTCGTGAGAGCTTTTCTGTAGAAGACTGTCCACGGCTTTCAATTTTTAAATTTGCAATTTATCTATTCCTTTTTTCAGAATAAAATCCTCGTTGTGAAATAAACAATGGGCCTTGTGTTTGACAAAAAATGTAGTAGATTCTAAGAAAGTTGAGGTCTAATTGTTTGTTGGTACCGTTTCACAAATGCTGTACATTTTTACTAAAAATCGTCGGCATTAGTGTTTGATTATTAGTAGGTAAGTCCGAAAGTGTTTTGCCACCAGAAAACAGAGCAGAGTCGGAGAAAGTGTGGAGCACTACCTGCACTCAAATCAGTGACTCAGTAACTGACGTACGGCACAACTATCTCTCAGTCTACAACATAAACTGAAGTGATTCACACTCACTGTATCCAACAGGAACATGAGGGTAATCCCAGAGCTCACTCGGTTACCTACATTATTCCGCATGTCGTGCCTCTTTTATTTCGGTAACGCTTTCCCCCACTTTTTCACTTTAACGCAGTACACACTTTCCATTTAGGATGATAATTTACTTTTTTCCTTTTGTTTGTTTGTGCGCATTCTGTGTGTGTACTTCGGACGCCATTTATACTCTCTGATTAAAGTTGAGTTACACAGGAGGAGGTTGTAGTTTCCTTTTTTTTTTTGATTCACGCAGCAACACATTTTCAACATCATTCATTTGCATATATGCATGGACGGAGCAGGGATGCTACCCTGCTTCCTTCTAACACACATTTGCAAAGGCGCTTTCTTTTTTATGAATGCCCGCATTCAGTTTCTTTTTTTTTCGAAGAATTTAAAACATATTGCCGGTGTGTGTTTTTTTTTGCGCTGCGCTGGCTTGGGTGTAGATTTTCTAATGTGCTTTAGGGCATTGCTCTGGGATGTGGGTTAGAATGTGAAAATATTGACATTGGGGAAGGATATTCTGCATGTGGGGCTTATGGCAATTAGTTTCTTTAATCGGGGAGGCAACAAATCCATGAATAAATATTTCCTCGTTTGGTCAGTTAGGGACTGCGGGGGCTTATCGAACATTTAGAGCTTGTAAGCGGAATTGGATGAGGCTACTAAGGTGAAAGCCAGCAGAAGAGAATATATTGCCCACCGCCTGCAAAAAAACGACCAAAAGAAGCCAAAGTCGAATTCCAAGATGGAACGTGTCGAGGGTAAAACTAAAGACAGTTATAGGCAGGGGAATAGAGTTGATCCTGGAAATGAGCGAGCCTCCAATGATTGATAGTTCAATGCATCCATTCTAAGACAAGAGGACAATGATAGAAATAACAAAGGCAACCGGTGTACTGCTGACGCATTTAGAAGACGCTGCCTACACCTTGATACTAGAGGTACTAGAGGGAGTAGAAGACACCCAGTAGCGACGGAAAGTACTTATAAAGGGTTTCCCAATGAGAGGTGTTATTATGAATGACCCGCTATTTCGGTAGCTGCCAATTTTAAAGCTTTTATTCTTTGACATTTGACAAGTAGAAACTACGCCGTTACTAAAAATGGAACGATACACGCTTCAGCAACGCACTGAAATTATTAAAATTCACTACAAAAATGGTGAAAATCTTGCAGTCACAGTTCGTGAAGCACCTTGTCGGACCGCAATACAGAAATTGGTGGAAAAATTCGAGCTATTGGGACAAGTTAGTGATGTGAAGAATAAAACCCGTGCACGTCGCTCAAGAACAACTGAGAATATTGCTGCTGTAGCCCAAAGTGTTGAAGAAAACCCAGGTTTGTCCATTATTCGTCGTTCTTTGGAATTTTAGCTTTCCAAATGATTTTTTAGGTCGGAGTTGGATGGTATTGATCTGGACAACGTTTCCTTTTAACAAGACCGCGCTACGTGCCACACAAGCAACGAAACCATTGATCTTTTACGGGAAAAGTTTCCGGACCGTGTTATCTCTCGAAGCGGTGATCACAATTGGCCACCGAGATCTTGTGATTTAACACCTTGCGACTTCTTCCTTTGGGGCCACGTGAAAGATAAGGTCTACGCCAACTGCCATTCAAGACCTCAAAGATGAAATTCGTGAGGCTATCGAGGACATAGGGCAGCCACTTTGCGATTTGGTTATGGAAAAATATCATGAAAAGGATATGGTCCTGTATGCGTGCTCTTGGTGGCCATTTGGCTGATGTTGTTTTTCATTATTAACGGCGTACCTTCCTCTTTATTATGAAATAAACATCCCATCATTTATCTCAAAAAATTCCATTTTTCTTTGAATACCAAAATAACACCTCTTATTGGAAAACCCTTTACTAGCTGAGTTTTGAGAAGCAAGGAGTGGGCTTATCAAATAACAAACCAACCAAAAACCCTACAGAAGCAAAAGGAAAAAAATAGAAGAAGCTGTTTCTCGATGTTTACAGCTATTCCCGTGGTTTGGGTTATATGAAAGTCCTACGAAAGACGGGGAAATAAGAATAAGAAGCAGTAGCCGACCTGAAAGCGGCGAGAATATCGCAGGCCAGTGATCGACAAGAGGAAGTCACATAGTTTCGTAAAAAGAGCTGATACTCTCTCCAAGCTATATGTAAATAGGGGGCCACATGGACCTAAGTGGGGTGCTGCACCCATAAACCTAAAGGGGGCCACCGGACCAGCTGTGTTGCCACATCCCAAATATCCACCTCCCGGCGTCTCCTGCTTCAGATGCACGAGTACAATCGCTGGCAACAGGAAGGAGTTCAAAAAAGCCACGGCTGCTGCTTTTTAGTAAGGGAAATCAGACCTGGATATCCCATCGGGCCTTGTGTCTGATTGTAACGACTGAAATTTAGAAAGGATGCTTAAGACAGGAATTCCTGCAGCTGTTTTGAAAGCAGCTTCAAATCTACTTAAAAGCAAGGGTTCAAAAAAGCCGCCGTCGGCAAACTCCAGAAGTAAGAAAAGCGCTTAACTTTTAACAGAGCTAGAGGGGAAATCGAGTTGAAGAAACTAACCTCTGGTGCAGCTTAGGTTGCAGTTCTAGGGCCCGACTTAAGAATATTTCTACCAAAAGAATCCTAAGAATGGAGACGGCCAAAAATACGTACCTGGTCGTGAGTGATCACCGCACAAGGGACTAAAAATGTCAAAAGACTGAACCAAGTGTTGTATACTATACGGCAACTCTAGAATTCCGGGTGAAATAAGGTCTCAAGCTCAACTTAGCAGGTTCTCCAGTTAGACCTCTTCGTAGAAAAATGTCTTCCGAACCAAGTCATAAGATATACTTCGACTTTTGGATGCAAGACTACAGACTAATGCAAGCTATAGAAAAGGAGGAGGTATACCTGCTGAATAGAAGGCAGGTCCGTAGAATTTTTGAGGTACAGGCGGCAGTAACCTTGGTAGTGAAGGTGTATACAAAGTGCACAAATTGGCAGCAAAGTCTTTGACTGTTGTGGAGCTCCAAAGAACCAACGACAAGTCGGCGAAAACCTCTACCCTCCTGTATGAATGCGAGGTCCGGCCTGATGCACTAATTCAAGAAGTTTATAAAAGAGAAAAAGCAGCGAGGGACGACAGGAAGGGAAAGATCACCAGGCAGTGCTGGTGAGAACTCCGCTTAGAGAAATTAGAGGCAGTTCGACTACAAGACTGAGCGGAAACATCGCGGACTGGGTTTTTGTACCCGTATGTGTGGACGGGTGAGCCGATTATTAAAATGCACCAGATGCCGTGCAAAGAGACGAATATTAGAAACGAAGGCAGGGAGAACAGGACTGGATGAAAATTTGAACGGAGTAAAAAAAGTGCTGAAAATATACAGAAAAGGGAAAAGAAACCGAGCAAGTTCCATCCACCCTTAACCCTTTCGGTACTTCTTTTTTGTTCTAAGGTTAAGAAAATATTTTTTTTCTTTTTGTTGTTACGGAGGCTCAGACTAAAAACATTGGAACATTATTTTTGTTAAGTATTTGTTCTAAAGTGGTTTTAGGGAACGTTGCCAAATGACATCAATTGTCTCTAGTGGCAGCAGAACGAAGGACAACATGTCTATTTTATTTTTTTTATTGTATCCCTGCTATTTATCATTAAAATAAAATCAAAATTGATAATGTATTTGTCAATTACCAATGTAAAAATGAAATCATAAAATTAGTCTTCCGAGGAAAAAATTCGAGCTCTACAGACCTTCCTTGCACCAAAGCTAAAAGCACAATGATATCAACCATATCAACCAGTTTGTTTGCCTCTACTGATTGATCAGATACTATAAGAAGTTAATCAGAAAAGAAAATCGAAAAAATATACTCAAAGAGAGAGAATGGACGTTATGAATTCCTGTTGCCATATGGCATCAAAATACCGAAAGGGTTAAGCAATTCAAGACGCAACTGGCAGGATTCTGTCAATCGAGCAAGAGCAACTCGAAGCATAAGGCTTCTGAGCATCCTTGTCGACCCCAAATACGTGGTCATTTCAAAACCTCCTCCATCTGTGCATCTGGTTAAGTATTTTTCATTCTTCAGCCATTCTATTGAGTTGAAGTGTCTGCCATTCTGATAAAACCTCATAAAAACAGTCCATCTGACAGCCAGCAAATTGACCAAGCATCCCAGTCAGATAAGGATACACCACCACAAATAACTGACACGACCTCAAACTTCAAAGTAGAACATGGAAATAAGAAAAAAAAAACTGCTTTTGTGCTCCTCCATGCCTTACAAGTTGTCACCCAAATGACAGCCGATGTCAGAGGAAAAGAGCAGAAACTTCCTTAAGGCCAATTATCACAATAAAACAAAAAAGCAACCGTCAAAGGCGACCGCTAATTAAAAACCAACAAAATCCTCGCTGCCAGCTAATGGCGGTCCATTTTAAAACTGTGCAGATTTACGAGTTGCGCGTTTCTGCTGGTGTGACAGCGAGAGCGCCATTATCCCTTAAATGGAAATTAATTTCATAAATCGATTCGATAGATGGGGTTCACTTCACATATTTATGCCTCCTGTGACACACATTCGGTTAAAGGACTTGTCTTATTTTCCGTTCGTTCCGTACAGTGCATGATCCATGGAATTGGATAAGCAAGCACTCCACTCGGAAGGGATTTTAATTCTCTGAACACACATTCGTTATACCCACAGTCATGCACTGCACATGCAATTGATATTTGCACCACAGAGGAGCGGGCAAAAATAAAAAAATAAAGTTTAGTCAGATCTTCCGCTGCCGGATGCAGACATTTTTACAAACCGATAACCTCAAACCGATGTAATAAATTTCCCAAACGGGCCCTCTCTGCCAGTGCGGTAGCCTTCGGCGAGAAAGGAGCTCCAATCAAAAATTATTGTCGACAGTTGGTTAGTTGGGAGCGGAAAACGAGATATTCCTATGAATTTAAAGGATCCACCCGGGAATGGGAAACTACAGAGAGAGGTCCACCATTAACTGTCAGAAACATTGCACAATTGTTTCAACTGGCACTGTGCTGTGTAACTCACCGTTCCAACTTGCCGGCACATGAACTCGTGCGGTCGCATACAAAAATCACCGGCTGCTACCGACGATGCCAAGTAAATCCCGGATAACAGCCAACATACAATTATACAAAATAAACCGGATACACTGAAGAATATTAAAGCACATCGTGAACGTCTCGCAACACCTATCACCAAGATGGTGCACAAAAGTAACAGTAGAGTTAAGAAGCCGAGTGTGGCTGGCCAACGTATTGACTCGTAGAATTCGCCGAGCTGCAAGCACAAAAGTTAATAAATTTGACAAATATATTGACAGATTGACAGGTGTACTTACGTGTAAGACACCCTTGAGCGATGTGTCGTTCTCGGTTCCTTTCGTTTTCATAAAGTACAGGACCATGTTGTCCAAACTAGTTACGGCACGAGAGGTGTTATCGCGCACCAGACGACAAGTGTCCAGCAGAATTGTGACAGCTGTTTGATTGTATTGAGATTTGTCGATTTGTTCTTCTAGATTGTAGCTTTGGATTTTGGTCTCAAGATTAATTTTAATGGATTCAGTCTGCAAAGGGAAAAAGAGAAAACAAATTTAAATTCTGTCATAAGTTGGCTGAAAGTTTCGATTTGACAGATGACAGGTGGAAGAGTAACGTCTTTATGGTGCCTCAAAAAAGATGAGTGCAATCCAATAGTGACGCTTCTATCTTTATTTTCCCTTTTATCTCTGTAAAGAGTGGGAAAGTCTGTTTTAAACGAACACACACATGTTTTTGAAATTCGAGCACACTGTCAAGTTGAAGTATCAGTTATGAACTCGCCGCACACTTCGCTTCTATGAGAAAGTCAAAATTTACCGTGAATACGCTTAAAATACACACTCTCGCAGCAATAAACAAATGTGAGGAAGTAAGCTACCCGATAAACGTCAGATAGCAAGCTAAAGTTTGACATGAATGATGTGTTACCTTACTTTTACTGAGCGTCCATTAAATTGGCGTGATTTACTAACTTTCACATTTTTTTAACAAATTTAAATTCTGTCATAAGTTGGCTGAAAGTTTCGATTTGACAGATGACAGGTGGAAGAGTAACGTCTTTATGGTGCCTCAAAAAAGATGAGTGCAATCCAATAGTGACGCTTCTATCTTTATTTTCCCTTTTATCTCTGTAAAGAGTGGGAAAGTCTGTTTTAAACGAACACACACATGTTTTTGAAATTCGAGCACACTGTCAAGTTGAAGTATCAGTTATGAACTCGCCGCACACTTCGCTTCTATGAGAAAGTCAAAATTTACCGTGAATACGCTTAAAATACACACTCTCGCAGCAATAAACAAATGTGAGGAAGTAAGCTACCCGATAAACGTCAGATAGCAAGCTAAAGTTTGACATGAATGATGTGTTACCTTACTTTTACTGAGCGTCCATTAAATTGGCGTGATTTACTAACTTTCACATTTTTTTATTGGCCTGGATTGATCTAGTAAACAGTTTTTTGGTTGACGTATACGAAGGGGTAAAGGGCGCAGCCCATGTAATTGCGTCGTAAGATCCTTCAATATTGACGGAACGATCAGTACCGTAGATACATTGACAGCTGATGACAGTTTCTCCCTTTCTCTCAATATTTCGACCAATGAAAGTGCTTCCTCGCACGCTGTGCCAACTGTCAACGGGTACAACCGACAGAATAGTAAAAGTAAGCCCACTTTTCGATTCTGTCAAACTTTGACAGGAAACTCACATTGAAATGGATGGATCCGGTAAAATATTTTCTACATCTTAAATCGTTTTTAAGGCGGCCATTGCGCAGGGGTAATTCTGTGGCTTACAAAATGAAAGGTCATCCGTGTCTTGGGTTAAGAATGAGAAAACAAGGCAGCGAGCCGTCACCCAAATTTGAAGTAAATTTGTTTTCTAGTGTGGCTACCAGTGGGCACGTTCTAGTATTTAGTTTAGAAGTTCTGACAGCTGTCTGATTTGATCTGGCTTAGATCGATCACATGAACAGTCAAGAATTTCGTGACTGAGTACTTTGTTGACAGTTCCAACAGTTCGCGACCAATATAGTTTTTGCAATCAAGAAAAATCTAGCCCAGACCAATCTAGTCTTTACTAGAGTTCTTCGCAAACCGACACACGAAATGAATATGTCAGACACATTTTTTGAGTTCCCTAATGTCTGTCATCAAAATGTCAAAAATGGTTAATATTTTCGAGTTCGAAGTTCTGTTCGAAAACGGTGACATAGATGAGTAACGTCAGTCTTACATTGTCAATTGCTTTGATGTAAATTTCTGGCATTATAGAGTTTGACGTTTATTTGACACACAGCGCTAGTCATTTGGCGTTAAATGGAAAGCGGGTTAAAGTGTTTTTGAAATTCGAGCACACTGTCAAGTTGAAGTATCAGTTATGAACTCGCCGCACACTTCGCTTCTATGAGAAAGTCAAAATTTACCGTGAATACGCTTAAAATACACACTCTCGCAGCAATAAACAAATGTGAGGAAGTAAGCTACCCGATAAACGTCAGATAGCAAGCTAAAGTTTGACATGAATGATGTGTTACCTTACTTTTACTGAGCGTCCATTAAATTGGCGTGATTTACTAACTTTCACATTTTTTTATTGGCCTGGATTGATCTAGTAAACAGTTTTTTGGTTGACGTATACGAAGGGGTAAAGGGCGCAGCCCATGTAATTGCGTCGTAAGATCCTTCAATATTGACGGAACGATCAGTACCGTAGATACATTGACAGCTGATGACAGTTTCTCCCTTTCTCTCAATATTTCGACCAATGAAAGTGCTTCCTCGCACGCTGTGCCAACTGTCAACGGGTACAACCGACAGAATAGTAAAAGTAAGCCCACTTTTCGATTCTGTCAAACTTTGACAGGAAACTCACATTGAAATGGATGGATCCGGTAAAATATTTTCTACATCTTAAATCGTTTTTAAGGCGGCCATTGCGCAGGGGTAATTCTGTGGCTTACAAAATGAAAGGTCATCCGTGTCTTGGGTTAAGAATGAGAAAACAAGGCAGCGAGCCGTCACCCAAATTTGAAGTAAATTTGTTTTCTAGTGTGGCTACCAGTGGGCACGTTCTAGTATTTAGTTTAGAAGTTCTGACAGCTGTCTGATTTGATCTGGCTTAGATCGATCACATGAACAGTCAAGAATTTCGTGACTGAGTACTTTGTTGACAGTTCCAACAGTTCGCGACCAATATAGTTTTTGCAATCAAGAAAAATCTAGCCCAGACCAATCTAGTCTTTACTAGAGTTCTTCGCAAACCGACACACGAAATGAATATGTCAGACACATTTTTTGAGTTCCCTAATGTCTGTCATCAAAATGTCAAAAATGGTTAATATTTTCGAGTTCGAAGTTCTGTTCGAAAACGGTGACATAGATGAGTAACGTCAGTCTTACATTGTCAATTGCTTTGATGTAAATTTCTGGCATTATAGAGTTTGACGTTTATTTGACACACAGCGCTAGTCATTTGGCGTTAAATGGAAAGCGGGTTAAAGTCGTTTCTTACTATACAGATGCGAGAGGTTTCAACATTTATAAACACCCATTCACACATTTTGTAGAACCTCCAGCGCGGAGAACAGTCCCACAATAACATGTGAGTAATCCAGCTTAAGCCAATTTGCGGTTGCACTGCGATCGCATATTGTGACTAAAGTAGAAGTAGCGGCCCATTTCATATAAAGTGAACTTCCATTCCCATTTGACACTAGCGCAAGCCCACATAATCCGATTGTGGTTGACCCTTAAGTCGTTCAATTTTGCCTCATATCACTTAAGGAATGCCAAGTAGATCCCTTCATTTGGAACGATTTCTGTAACTTTCAAACTTACAGAAACAAATAAATTAATTTTAATTGCTATTCCCATTCGAATGCCATCAAGGCTGTGGGGCTGCTTTCAAAAATAGACACCGAACCTCTTCCGCACACTCACCAGATATGTCATTTTTGCATTTTGGCAATCCACTCCGCCGCGTTCCCCGAAAACTATTTAAGCTCTTAGGATTATTTGAACAAACTTGATGGGAATCACATCGCACAATTGAAACTTTTGTGTCCTCCTTTTCTTTTCAAACAATTTTCTTTCTGGCTACACGTGGAAAAGAAAACTACGAGTATATTCCTTCAACTCGTTCCAAATGCGGCAAGCGGCATGCTCGGTTGGAGGAGGACAGAGTACACATTGGCGATGGAACAGCGGGTATAGTTGGCCCCAGATAAACAGAGAAGAGGATTATCATAACCTCACTTCGTAAAAGAGATGAGTAGCTCTATAGTGGGGTAAAGAAAAGCAACCATTGCCACTTGAAGGAGTTTCTGAAGGATTTCTATTTGAAAAATTGAATTTGAAGAGCTCGCCTTCGTCCGTATATTTGAAATGAACTTTGGCAGCATAATTGTGAGGCGAATGACGAACCAACTGGAGAATGCTAGTTGAACAACACATAATCACACATAATTGCAATTCCAAACATAAACCCACATGGCTGGGGCGGACATACTTAAGCACCCACTGGCTGTCAGTCTCCTTTACGAATTAGCTATACACACAAATGCCCGGCAGTGTATGTGCACTTACGTGACTAGAGTCGGCAAACACAACAATGTCACTTGCACACAGTTTAAGTCACTCAGACGTGCATAAACGTTTGTTATCCCCTAATGAAATATAGCAAATTGCCGTCATCATTTTGCAAAGGCCACCTCAGTAGCTTTCCTACTTGTACTGCTCCTGCTGCTGCATTCCAGGCGCACTGTCTGCTGCACTCTCTATATGTCGCCAGTGTGTCCTGCAGTTACTCAAATGATAACAAGGAGCAAAAACAAAAAAAAAAAAAACTACAGCAATGCTTTCTGGCATTCCACGGAGGGGTGGGAAGAACTATTAGAGTCTTATAATAAGCTCATGCATATCCGCTTACAACAATCGAGGTAAAATGGTGCACCCCTTGCAAGGAGGAAAAAAAGAAACGCTCCCATAATCACACGGACGTATGTCGTTGTGCACCACGACGGGGTATGTGTAGTAAGTCAGTCCATGGGTCTCCAGCAATTATGTCATATCGTTTACATTCCAATTTCGTGTGGACTTCTATAGTTTTGTGACTCGAGAGGATTTTAGACAGAACCAACAACCGAGGGACAAAATGAACCCTACCCCCTTCGAAGGGTGGATGTTGAATTATTTTTAATGCAATAACCGAGAAGATTGACGAATTGTTACCCCTCAGTTACACCTCAGGGGCCGGGCGACTTAATGAAGCTTTTGTAATGGCACAACCTTGACCCGAACTTACGACGACAGTTTTAATTCTTTGTAATCTCAAAGTAAGTGAGTTCTTGTTTACGTTGTAATTCCTGCAAGGGCCTTAAAAGAATGTGTCTAATTGTGCCCTTAATTTTGATGACGGTACAGTCAGGGACGGACTGAGTTGAATTAGGTTTGGCCGCCGCACGCTCACAAATTTACCCTAACCAAGTGTGATGTTCGATCGGTTAAAATTAGCTGAACAAAGACGAGTACTCGTTATTAAAAACTAACGAGTTAAAAAGGTTAAAATGCTGACAAAAAAAAACACCGTCGGTTGTTTCTAGATAACTATCAACCAAACAGTTTTATAGCGATAAAATTTGGAGGGGAGATTGATAAATCGGTTATTTTTAACCGAGTTTCCTTTAACAAGTTGACTCGGTTGTTTTTAATCCACAAACTTTGTAGATGTCGGCGCAGTGGCTTAGTGGTAAGTGTGTTGGACTGCTAAGCGAGGGGGCTCTGGTTCGAGTCCCGACAAAAAGTCCACAGCTCTCACGAACGTCTGACAAACTTCCGAAAGTAAAACTGTCACGAAAAAGCTCTCAATTAGCCGTTTTGACAAAGCCTAAAAATGTAGATCCCTACGAATGCTTGTGAGAAGCTATGCCAAGGGTCCCTACGGACTTGTTGCGAAAACTTGAAGTTGACAGTTTACTTCAAGTTATTTTGCTGCGTGCTTTTTGCTTTATAAAGCTCTTGGCAATAAATTCTGGTCAGGCGCTTCTTTCAAGTCGATAAAAAGGTGGTAAGACTGGACTTCTTCATGCGGTCTCTCCCTCAGTTTAAAATTTGTGTCTATGATTGATCTGCCGGACCGAGAACTTCACTTATTTGTGACATAAAGTGGTTAAGAGGTCGTCCTCTTATGTATTGTCACTCTGCGTTGAAATCGAAGACTCTTCGAGCCGGAGCGTAAGTGTTTAAATTTTACTTTTCGGGTTCGTATAGTTTGCCAGCGAAGGCTGTACCAGGAACTTAAAAAACAAGCATGTGATATAAACGTGTTCACCGAAGAAAGGTCCCAGAAGATGCACAATGTCGAGTAGAGCTGCAGCCCACCACCTTTAAGAACTAGCCTGTGATATTGAGCTAAAAGTGTTCACCGAAAAAAGTCCCAGAAGATGCACAAGGTCGAGCGGAGCTGCAGCACAATACAACAGGTAGAATGTAAGGGCTTCGAAATAAAAGAAGGTAGGAAAAGAATATTCTGCGTAGAGGAATAGGGTCTAAAATATCCCCCCCCCCCAATTAGATTAAAGATTCCCTCAGTGAAACAAATTTTTTTTAAGAAAGCCAACCAAAGACTTAGTCTGTCCCATAAACAAAATTGGGGTCGTTCAAGTTTAGTAAGTCTGACAGTTGCCTGACTAGATGTATCTCGGTTTTGATTGGCTGAAATCGGTCATAAGAGCAGCTGTTTCAGTTGACGTTTATGGAGGAGTACCCGGCGAATCTAGTCAAGAAATTCGTGACTGAGTACTAAGATGACAGTTCGCATATGTGGCTGACGTAGAAAAAGTGACGTTCCCCGCCAATCTAGTTTTTGCGTTCAGGTTACATATCATCGAGACCAATCTAGTCGACTTAAGATAAATAGATTCTCATTTCGTAAAAGACAAACCAACAAAGAGAGCGAAAAATGTCAGTGAAAATCTTATGCATTCCTATCTGTCAAATGTTGCAAACTAGTAGAAGCCTACATCCGTTGAATTGCTTGATGTTGACGTATCATATGACGGATTCTATTGCTTAGTCGTGGTCCCTATATGCTACGTTTTCACCGGACAATAAATCCCCAGATTATGTACAAGAGGTTTAAAATAAATCTTAAAGTGCTTCCAATTCAGTTGACATATTCTCTCTGGCTCTCTCCATTCGAGAGACAGAATGACGTTTCACGAGGGAAGAAGCCATTTTCCCATTTCTGACGTTTTCCTTTTCATTCCTGTCAAATGCAGCTCTGTTTGTTTCACATTTTTGACATCCCGAGCTGTGGAGAGTGTGTTCACGAACCGGACTCTACATGCAAAGTTGGTTGGTTGGTTTATGAGATAGGTAAGTTTTAAATCTCGTATTTGTGTGAATAAAATCGAGATAAATCTTGGGATTTATATAAGATTAAGGTTAATTAATCCTAACGCCGGTGGGGACGTAGGTACAACCTTGAAAAACTGTTCCCTCTGGTTAGCGGATGACTTCTAGAACGCGGCTCTAAAAAAAACTAAAATGGATTCAATTCGAAAACAAGGACAAACACACCGAGTCGTTGCCAAACCTATTCGAAGCCTCGAAGCCTGGAAGCCCTTCTCTGTTCAAATCAAGTGTTTAGGACTTCTCCATATACATAAAGCAGGGATGGCATTTTTTTGAGAAAGGGTACACAATCATTCAAACCAAATGAACACTTCCTTCCTCACAGCGAAAACATAATCGCAAAGAATCAGTTCGTTTCATTGCCTGACAAGCTGTCACTTGTCTGTCATTTTAAACCCATTGAAAGACGACACCCTCCCGTCATTGACATTTAAATAATTTGCACCCAGAGCTGTGCTGTGAAAATAAACACGAAGAAATCTCGTCATCAGTTACCAAGTTGTTCTTGAGAAATGTCACCTTAAACATCAACACCCTTATCGCAGGAATGGAAAGTAAATTTCCAGAAACAACAAACATTACACCAATTGAATAAGATGTCCCTTCGTTACGATAAAGTGTCCTTCTCCTTGAACTGAACAAAAAAAGAAGCACACAATGGCACAACATTTCCCACCTTAATATCCGGCAACTAGTCGGATGTGCATTTCAGTAGTAGTAGTAGTTTGCGAGGATCAAGAGGTAAACGGCGATAACGAAGCAAAATTGCATTCGTTTTCTGAATAATCAAGTTAAGGGCAATCGTGTTCTAGCTCTGCTCACACCATCCGCCTCCCCCAAATCACCACCACAAGAAGGGGAAGGTTAACACTCGCCTGAGTCCTGCATTACAAATTTCCCAGCCCGAATTCTCTCACAGGCAGGACACATGTGCGAGCTGTGAAGTTAATTTCTTGTTTCCCTTTGTTGGGCGATCTCTCTTGTACACGATTTAAATTCAGGACTGTGAAATGGCCGAGTACAATGACACTGAAACATCTTGCAGTGGGATGGCTGCTCCTTCTAAAAATTAGTCGGCTTAATTAGAGTTTAGCATGTTGTCGGCATTTTAACGGGTCAGCAGTACTGTTGTTTGGTCAGGTCGGTTCCTCAGACCATTAAAAAGCTCTTAGTGGAAATTCTTCTCACACAGGTTGGGGTCTTATTGGAGCGCTCCAGACAGGAACGGAAATATGTTTGCGCAAATGATGAATAATGACCTCATTACCGGAGGAGTGTCCTCGACTATTATATTTTAGCTTGCGTGATTAATTAATGAAATGATAATAATTGGAATGTTGTACAATGTATTGTGAGTCTTGTATACTCTGTCCTTCTGGCAGCACTGCTCGCCGTTGTGTAGGAGATCGAGATAACACTCCTGTGGGATTGCCGTGAAGTGGTTTTATTGCCAAGGGTAAAGTATGTCCTGGGCGTAATGAGCTATTTTCAGCGAAACTAAAAGGACAAGGACAATCCCAGAAAATCTAAACGAATGGCTTAAATCAAGGCCGGCAATTGTGGGCAACAAAAGCCGCTCCTATTGTGGCGAAAGTGTGCGGGGGTAGAGGTTGGAGGAGGAGGTCTTTCAACGTTCTATTTGAGTTGATGACAACAGGACAGACAGACTTAAGATTGCACATAAGCTCGCGCTGCAATTTAGACGTTTGTTCTGTTGAACATCAATCACAGAAGAAGAGAGTTTGGGTTACAAATCCTCAGATGAACTGTCAAGATTAGCTTGTGCTGCCTGAAAATATGCAGCGATTAGTGTAAAAATGGTATAAACTGTCATATTTAGTGTGTGCCTACAAACCTCTGACATATAGTGATTGAAATGAGGAAGCTCTGACGAATTTGCATGGTTGCTGTAACTGGTGAAGCAGACGTGCTATGGCACGATAGAGAAAGTCGAACCGTTTGAAAAGAAAATCCACCTCAAAATTGCTGTCAATTTAAAAATGACTGAGTACTAAACGTCCTTCGTGAAGCCTTTCAACAGCGACCGGACAATAAGTCAGTAACGACATATTTTTTGCTTATACTCATTATTAGAAATCATACTTTTTACAATTTTTTACAGCGCCACCTCTTGCAAACCCGTCAAATGACAAGCACTCGAGAGTAAAATTCTTCTAAATTGAACCTAAAATATCCTCACTTGAGGAGTCAGGTTCATCACAGTTTCTGACAAACTGGGTTAAGACTATGCTTAACAGCAGAGTTATTAACAGCAGCCTAGGGGACTGTGCTATTAAGAAAGGAGTTAATCGCGGAACACCACAAGGGGGAGTCCTATCTCCTCTACTGTGGAATATCTCGATCAACAAAATTCTTAGATCCCTTGTCAGCAGAGGTATTAAGATAGTCGCTTATGCGGATGACATAGTTGTACTAATAACAGGAAAATACCTTTCCACCATTAGAGATATTATGGAATCTGCGTTATCAGAACTATCTAATTGGACGGACCACAACGGTCTTGCGGTTAATCCGGCAAAGACCGAACTCATTCTGTTCACCAGGAAATTTAAGGTACCAAAATGGGACCCACCGAATCTTAAAGGAGTCAGACTTAATCTCTCGACCGAGGCCAAATACCTGGGTGTAGTATTCACCTCCAAATTGAACTGGAAATGGAATACTGAAGAAAGAATGAAGAAAGGACTTAATGCCTTTTATGCATGTAGGAAAACCTTTGGGAAAAACTGGGGCTTACAACCGCAAATTGTGCACTGGCTGTACAGTACACCGCGATTGTGAGACCCATTCTTACCTATGGTTCATTAGTTTGGTGGGAGGCGGTCAAAACCAAATCCTATCTTAAGAACCTGAACAAGGTGCAGAGAATCGCTTGCTTGGGTATAACAGGTGCAATTAAATCCACACCACAACTAGGCCTGGAAACGTTATTGAACCTGCAACCCATTGAGCTATTCACTAAGAACGTGGCAGCCAAAGCCGCTCTCAGATTAAGAGAGAACAAAACTTGGAAGCCTCGTTACTGCGGACACTCAAGCATACTTGAAATCTTTGATCGAAAGGGACTCATGTCACTTACAGATTACGAGAAACCCAGATATGACTTTGAGAAAAATTTCAGAATCACTATACCCAAAAGACAGGACTGGAACTCACCCAGTACCATCATTAGAGGTATATCCGTCTACACGGATGGTTCAAAAACAGAAAATGGTACAGGAGCCGGCGTATTCTCAGAAAGACTTGCTATTAACCAGTCGTTTCGACTGACTGATCACTGTAGCGTCTTCCAAGCTGAGATCTATGCGGTTAAGAAAGCAGCACAGACTATCTTATCGATGGGCCTACCAGCACTCGAAGCAATCGGCTCCAACCTTGTTAATGCGAAAAGGGTTACAGATTGCCCTTTGGCACTTAGGGCTATACGCCATCACTCAGTTCTACTCTGCTGGGTTCCTGGACACGTTGGGGTGGAAGGGAACTAAAAAGCGGATGAATTGGCCAGATACGGCTCTGATTTGAACCCTCAACTTGCGGACGGAGAGGTGCTACCGCCTTTCAACACTGCTAAGACTTTTATTGACAGCGTCACCACGCAACTGGCTAAGGAACAATGGAGCAACACCATCGGTTGCGTCATAACCCGCAGTCTGTGGCCTGTGGTTGACACCAAAAGATCAAAGCTCCTAGTCTCTTTTAACAGAAGCCAAATCCGGATGCTCGTAGGGGTTCTAACCGGACACTGCACCATAGGAAATATGGCTAAAAGGCTGGGAGTTCTTACAAATGACTTCTGCAGAAGCTGCAGAGACGAAGAGGAAATTGAGTCCGTGGAACATCTTCTATGGGAGCAAGGTTCTTCGAAAGTTTGGACGACTTGGCTGGGGTACCTCTATCAGACATAAAACTATTCCTCAACAGATCGAAGTGGTTTTGTTAGCCACATGTCCTTACATGTATGAACAGGGTATTCACAATGGGCCTGCACGGCTTCCGGGTGAAAATTTGCATCTGATGCAAAACTGCCCTCCCAACCTAACCTAACCTAACCTAAAATTTATTTGCAGTTCCCCTCAATTGGTGGTACGAAGCCAGGCTCACTAACCAAGTGATTTTGATTTGTAAATCATACTTAAAACTTATTTTTACAGCGCCACCTCTTGCAAAAGTTTCAAACGACAACCACTCGAGAGTAAAAAGCTTCCAAATTTAGCCGCCATCAAAGTGTAGTTCCTTTCAATTGGTGGCACGAAGCAAGGCCTACATACCAAGTGGAAGTAAACGTTCAAAACCTACAAGAGCTGCTTAAAGATAGAACCCGCTTTCCTTCGATTCCAAACTTCAAAAGATTCACTTGGCAGACAGCTGCATTTTCTTCTTCTTTTGGTAAAACTTTGAGACATAATTTGGAGCAACTCCTCTATTATGCAGCAGCACAACTGACAACTCTTGGTGCCACACATCAGGCAACATAAACTTAAAGGATTTACGAAAATTCCATGCATTTCTAAGTCTACTAGCCGCATTAAGAAAGATCAAACCATCCACCCAGGAGCAGCGGAAGGAATCCACTTTCGCAGGCTAATTTGCACCCCCATTGCAGGCGACCATAGCAAAGGACTTCTGTACACAAAAAATATCCAGGATGTCATAACACAAACCCGACCGAAACTTAACCATTCACCCTGTCAGCAAGCACCCTGCGTCATGTCTTCCTGCTGCTGCTGCCCGCCTAAAGGTAAATCTTCTTTCATGCTGAATATGTGCCACCGTTTCTTTTGTCCCCCATCATGCTTCATGTGTGTGTGTTGTTTCTTTCGTCCCCCCCCCCCTTCTCTACTATCGTCATCTCATCACCATCGTACTCGTGTTTTCTATCGCCAACAGGACTTTCATTCCTTCGTCACACAAACTATCGCCCCCATTCTTAAGCTGAATTCCAAAGGCTAAAGGGAAAACCCATACACATAGACAGACAGAAGCGCAAAGGATGAACAAAAAAAAAACAAAATCAATTTCTTGCAGTTATAGGATGGGAAGCCAAATGGAATCCTTTTTTGTGGTCTCCACTTGCCTCCTTGCGCCTTTAATGTTTGCTAAAGTCGTCGCGCTGATGATGTTCACCCATAACCCAGATTCGCTTTTCCTTAATCTGGGAAGGAATATCTTCCTGAAGGCGTGGCTGTTGCCCGGTAGCATACACTCCTAGCAGAGTACTTATAAGAAAATAATGGAACTCGTTTGCAGAATCGCCATCGTGTGTGATTATTGCTTATTGGTTCGGGACTTGCTCGATGATCGGTGCTGATGATGGGCCAGAGGCGGTTATCATTCTCGATGTGCGGTCCAGGAAGCTTCGGGACGAAACGTATATAAATGGATTTCAATTAAATGCAATAAAGGCGCACACAACCCAAGGACAAAGCTTCGAATGGTTTCTGCTAATTGATAAATTGAATGTTTTCGAATGCCCCAGGCAGGCGATCTGTTATCGTTTCGATTGCAGCAAAAACTGACTATACAACTGCATTGGGAATTTTGAAAGGCTTCTCTACGTACCCACAATTGCTGTGAAAGTCTGTTCGTTTGGAGGGCGTTCTTAAGACATACGTTTCAAATGGTTTTGGCCAACAGGCTTTTTTATGTGTCAGTTTAAAGGAAATTCAATTTAAAAAAATTTCTTAGTATTCGATGTCACTATTGACAGCCAGTCAAGTTGTCAAAAATATGCAACAAATTGTCAAATAGTTTGCTCGTTTGTTAAATGTCAGTTGAACGTCTGCCATTTAAAATATATCGTTTGCAGTTCAATAAAGATCGGGCAGGCAATCCTGGTTAAACTCTGTCGAGTTCTAAAACAAATTCTGACAGAAAATTAATTTTTTCAATACATATGCAGATTGGTTTCGTTCATTTCCACAAATCGCCTTTACATCGGCTTCATCGCCACTGTGGAAAGTTCGATTTAAATCTCTTCAGTCGTAACCTTTTCCTGAACGAAAATAAATTTACTTTGACATTTCTACTGTCACTGTCCCAGAATATTTTTGTTCTTGCGACTTCTAAATGTTTTAAGAAAGCAAAAACAAAAAAAAGACTCATGCAACGTAATGTACTGTTTGATTGTGGACGATTTCATAAGAGGTGTGTTCGATTTGATTTATGTAGAACTGCTTTTTATTGTAGAAAACAGAATCAAATAATTTTAATAAGGCAAACCCATTAGGCACGTTCAAAAACCTGCACATCTTAAGTCGATCAGATTGGACGTACCTTGAACGCAAGAACTAAGTTGGTCGGTAAGGTCACTTTTTCTACGTCAGCCATACATGCGAACTGTCAACTTAGTACTCACTACTCAGTCAAGAAATTTTTGACGTTGTTCGACTATTTTTCTATATATGTCAACTGAAAAAAACTGTTCATGCCATCGATCTGGGCCAATAAAAAACTTAGACACATCAAGTCACCCAGCTGTCAGACTAACTAAAGTAGAGACCTGAACGTCCGCATTGATGAGAGTTCTGTTTGTTGGAACAAAATATTATGAAAGTTGTGTTCGTTTTCTATTTACGTCTATTTTGGGAACAAATCACATTTCAGTCTCAGAAGGAACTGTCTGTCATTTTTGTTAACAAAGTTCGTTGTGAAGTTGGTTGCTGTTTGGTAATGAATGTAGATGTTCAAAGATGTTCAAAATAGATGGCGGTGTTAAATACCTTAAAGAATATGTGGAAGAACACATTGAAAGGCAAAATGGAAATATCTAAACTGTCGCTAATAAATGGGCCCACATCGAGACGTTACGCAAAAGTTATTTTAAAATGAAAATGAAGCGCAAGGCTGGTAAAAATCAAACCAAACATTTAATTATTGAACATATATCTCTTAGTAGGTGTAGAAGAAAGTTAAAAATACTGTAAAATACTATAAGCCCGCGAAGAAATGTCGAAAACGAATAAAGATAAACAAACTCTGAAGCTCTTAAACAGCGGAAAAACAAAAGGACACATCGAAGGATGCAGTTTTGAGACTACCTATTCTCTGAAATTGCCAAACTTGAAGCGCAAATTGAAATGAACTCATCGTTACAGCTTTTAAATGCCCTGTCATTCTGTCAGGATTGAAGCTGTGACATTTTCAAGTACACCTACAAATAAACTCAAGCTTAACGGGAATAGGACAAGCTTCGAAAACAAACTTTAAAGCAAGGGAATACACTCAGAAAACTACAGAGCTACGATAGCTCTACTAAATGCGCAACCTCTGTTTTGTATAGGCACATCAACTGCTACTTTTGTGGCTGCTATAACCAAAAGTTAGTTGTGATGGCTTTAGTTATATGGGTACAGCACATTAACAGAGCTGTTGTAACCAATAAAAACTATTTGAAGAAATCCAAGTTAGCTATCAGACCCGCTTACAGAGCTGTTAAAACCTCCTTGCAGAGCTAGTGCGACGTATTGAGGGCTGTCATAGCCTCTCAACAGATTTGTGGTACCCATATACAGAGCTCTCAGAACCTTATGAAAAATATTAAAAACTTTTAAAATAAAAAATACAAACACGAACGGTCTTCCGCAAAAGATCGACGGCCTAAAAGTACGACTTATGGTGGGTCTCTGAAAACCACCAGATAAACGAATCAAGTTCGAGAATAATTGCATGGGAAACTGTCAAACTTGTGTGCCTGTTATACTTAACTGCTGCCCTAAACCAGAAGTTATAATTCGCCTCGCTTAGAGACGATTTCTTGAAGTTGACAGGCTTAATGGAAAAACGACCTTAATTCACTTGAAGCAGGATAATACAAGTTCAATTCATTTTAACAATTACAAGGTCTATAGTCTCAAAGCTTACTCAAAACATTTAGCAGACGATGCAGTTCCGGCAGTTTTTAAAGCGTGGTTTCAGTGAAAGACCGAGGGTATTAAAAATAGCTCTATCAATCATAAGAGCTGAGCTATCGAGGTCCAGCAGAATGGGCACTAAAATTCTTCCTTAAAAGCTGATAACAAGGCCCCAACTCAAGCCCAACGAAGCCTTTTTGGATTTAAAAAAGTCTCCTTCTCAGTAAATTTGTTCCTGATTCATTTGAGTTATAGATCTAGAACGTTCTGCCTGCAAAATTCAAAACAAATCATCGCCGAAAATATTTCAAAAATAAAAAAAAACCTATTTCCCTACTTTTGACAGGAAACATTTGTAAAAGTGGAACAAGCAAGTGACAGAAGGAGAAAATGACCAAAAAGTATGGAAAATCTTTTCAAAATGCAACAAAAACTGACGACCGTGTGTAATTTTGTGGCCAAAAAATCGGGAATTATGTCAAAAATGTAATTTTCTCAAAAACCCCTCACATTGACACAGTTCACCTACGCACCGCCAGATGGCGCCATCAACTGAAGTCAGATAAAGCATAAAAACTGACAGCTTTCGCAATGACCATTCCTTTGCCACGATACTTTTCAACATACGGAGGAAGTTCTCGACCTGCTCCATGCGCTAACAAAGGACCACTTTCCAACACTTAATTTAATTTGAATCAAGGATCTCAATCACATTCGGAAATATGCACGTAACGTGCTCGTGTATAGAAAAATCACTGTGCACACCAATTCACTTTTCAGGTTTTAATTAAAAACTGAGTCGCACATTTCCCCCTTATCCTTTGCGAACGTTTTCATACAGGCCATTACCCATATGTTTTGCAGGACTTGTGCAACATTTATATATGGGAAGGATTTTTCGGAGTGCAATCCAGGCCCACTCCAACCAACTCTTGATACAGTTACCGAAAGGATTATGTTGCTGTACGACGTCGGAAAGGTGTTTCCTTTTTTGTCCCAGTCCCAGTCCCAGCCATTAAAAGTATCCTTAACCAAATACACACAAACAGAAGGAAAGAACGAGAGAACAAGAGAGAAAGCGCGAACCGTTCACTGGTACTTTTATTGATTCCATTTAACGGAAGCAAGAAGCCGGCTCATTAACTCCCGATGAAGTACTGTACTTGTTTTTCTTTCAGAGGGATTCTCGTTTTTTTTCTCTCTCTCCTTTTCTCTCCCCCACTGGCTGGGGGAAAAGTTTAGCCCGATACTCAATTAATTCTTTGCAAAGAGTCAATGCCCTGGCTGCGCATTCGGGCACGAAATTATTTCCAAAGCGAGTGTATAGGTGAAATTATTAATCCTCTGTCACACTGTGCACAGGTAATCCTTCAAGGTTTAACGTCCTCGTTGTGGGTAAATTTTTAATACCGATGCACGATTGGGATGGGACGTCTTCCTGCCGATTTTAATTTAATACTGCTGCCTCCCGTTCGCCGGCTGATAGGTACCGATTTTTCTGTTCGCTCTTCGGAGATTCTCCGTATAAATGCGCGCCAAAAACGGATTCGGATTGCAGTTGGACACTGGGGATTAAGGTGGTCCGCTAATCCGTACAGACAGTTCAACTTCCGGTGGAAATGTCCAAAAAAAACCAGTAAATCTCCCGATCTTTTGTGAAAGCAAATAATTACTTTTCATTTAATTCCTTTTCTGTTTTTAGTTCCCTTTTCATTTTTTGTCTATGTCCTTGCTGTTCTGCAGACGTTACTCTACTACTATTTTGCACATTTCTTTTATTTTCCCCGAGTTGTGGTGGTGAAATGTAAATAACTTTGGAATGGAAAAGTTTTTCTGTCCCTAGGGAAGGAAATTAATTGTCCAAGTGGGTCTGAAAAGGAATATTTACATACAGTAAAACCTATCACTTGGCGTATTGGAGATGGAATAGGAGTTTGCCTTTCTTCTCTCTCCAAGTTGTTTCTTTTATTCGCAGTGAGTGAGTGTCTGTAACTTGGGGGTATTCCGAAAGAATATCGGAAAGTTTTTTATTAAATTTGCGAGCACCGACATACGGTGCATTCAGATGAGAATATGTTTCTGTTGGAATAAATAAAAAGGGATCTATCAGACTGAAACTGGCGAAATAGTTTCATTTGAAATGTGACAACAAAATCAAGTGAGTGACTGACAACTGTCAAATATGGGTAGGCAGCGCTTTCCGGTGATCTAAACCAAATGACAAATCTACAGTCGAACTACAGAACTGAACTTGGGCGAGAAACAGATTAACACAGTCAAGTTTGACAGCGGGAACAATTTTAACAGCAGAAGTTGTACGAAATAGATCAAAAATATCGAATGTAGCTTCATGAGGAGGGTGGGAAAACAATTGACATTTGAGGGTTGGGGACGACGAAAAAAGGTTGGTATAGTTTTTGTGTGATTGCAATCGCCATAAATTGAGCTATAATTCACAAAAAATAATGATAATTCCTTTGGGAGGAGAATTACTCGTTACATTGTGAGTTGTCAATTTTTATACGTTTATGATGAGAAAACTTGTAAAGACTTTGGCGATTGCGGCGGCCACTTTACCCGAACCTGATAGTGACGATTCCCGAAAATTACTCGTTATTCTTTACTCGGTGGACTATTTTCTATCTCCTATTTCTGTTGAGAATGTGTAAAGACTCAATTGCCCAAATGAGACTGTCGCAAATTGAACAAAGTTTTACCGAAAATGATGCTAATTTCCCTAGGAGGAAAATTACTCGTTACGTTGAGTGTTGAAATTTTTTAAATTTGTGATGAGAAAGTGAAAATATTCTCCGCGATTGCGGTCGCCACTTTACCTGAACCTGATAGTGACGATTCCCGAAAATTACTCGTTATTCTTTACTCGGTGGATTATTTTCTATCTCCTATTTTTGATGAAAATGTGTAAAGACTCAATTGCCCAAATGTGACTGTCACAAATTGAACAAAGTTTTACCGAAAATGATGCTAATTTCCCTAGGAGGAAAATTACTCGTTACGTTGTGTTGAAATTTTTTAAATTTGTGATGAGAATGTGAAAATATTCTCCGCGATTGCGGTGACCACTTTACCCGAACCTGATAGTGACGATTCCCGAAAATTACTCGTTATTCTTTACTCGTTGGACTATTTTCTATCTCCTTTTTTTGATGAGAATTTGTAAAGACTCAATTGGGCAATTGAGATTGTCATAAATTGAGCAACATTTTACCCAAAATAATGCCAGTTTCCCTAGGAGAAGAATAACTCGTTTCTTTCAGTGCTGAAATTTTTTATATATGTGATGAGAATGTGAAAAGATTCTCCGCGATTGCAGTCGCCACTTTACCCGAACCTGATAAAAAGATAGTGACAATTCCCTCAGTGCGAAAATTACTCGTCACTCTTTACTTGGTGGCTTATTTTCCATCTGTCATTTTCGATGAGACTGTGTAAAGACTCTGTGCGAATGGGAACGCCGTAAATCAAGCAACATTTTACCCAAAATAATAACAATTCCTTATAGGAGGAGAATTACTCGTTACTTTGTACATTTGTTTTCCCCATTTTGGAATTGAGATTGCCATAAATTGACCATCATTAAAATACGGAAGAAAATGAGAATTTTTACTCGTTATTCGTTACTTTGTGAACAAAATTTTTTTAAAATTTTTTGCAAGATTGTGTTTAAACTTTGTGGGATTCAAATGTGATTTAAAAAAGTAATGACAATTATACCAATATTACAATTGCATACGAAAGCGTTAACTGTCAATCGATCTGTCGCACTAGGTTTACTTTTTGACATTTATATGATCAGAATAGCCAAGCAAGTAAACTAATTAAGGCGAGTCGAGTTTGAACAATCAAATTGAGAAATTTGACAGACGACTTGGTGACATAATCGCTCAACTATTGTTTGTCAAACTGTGGATACATTTTGGGCCAAATATTTTCTAAATGATGCAATAACACCATAAGTTGTTGAAGAAATGTGTGTACTGAACATAATTTCGCAGCTGTAAATAAAAAGCTCTAGAGAAAATCAAAATTGATGAATGGATATTCATCGTAGGTCGCAACTATTTTGGCTGTGTTCACAAACTACGTTGAAATGAAGCTCGGCGTAAGTCAGTTGGTATGACCAAGCCAGCATTATACGTCGTTCTTCCGTTGCTGGACCTCTGAAAGAGTTGACAGAGGACTCCTTGCTTTTATCGTAAATCTGTGTTCACCCATAAGGCTTAATTCAAGCTAGAAGCTAAATTGATGGAGTGACACAAATCCACAAGAACAAATGTCATCATCGGACCTTATTTGTTAAAAAACAGAAGACAGGAGTTCACATTGTGGTTATAGACGATCGTGTTTTATGACCTTTGTTTCAAAATATGGTTGACAATAATTCCGATGAAGTGTGTGTTCCACAAGATGGCGCTATGTGCCTACGATGATCGCAACAATGGACTCAAATGGAGTAAAAGCGCGTTTTGACACATCTGATATATTTTCTGAGATGCGACGTCAAGTCACTCGTCTATGATGATAAATCAGCAACATTTGACGTCTCGTGGGACCACATTGTTCCTCGTATTCGTGCTCAAAGTGACAGAAATACATTGATCTTGCGATTGACAGACTAAATCTTGTTCCCATTCCAACTGCCAACATCTTAAAGGTTGAACTATTTGCCTTACAAAACAACAATCAAACAGACATCGCCTTTTTGAAAGACAAAATATACCTCCTTATCTGTCATCTGTATTATTTAACCTCCGGCTCAACTTTAACCAACAACAATGGCAAATAATATCTCTTCAGACACACCCACAAAACTCTTCTTCATGAGCTTTTTTTTTCATTCTTGCTATACCAATATCGACAGAAACTAAGACACAAAGTGGAAACTTTCCGAATATGTTTTTGTCCGTCTCCACTCCGTTGCGCTGCCAATGGGATAACACACAAAAAAGAAAGGACATTCCAATAACTTGCATGCAAGTCGAAGAGGTGACACAAGACCTAATCCGCCTGTGTGCACCAACCACAGCTGAAAAGACTTCCGGTGCACCCCCCCCCACATGCCAACACGAGAATAGAACCTGATAAGAGTTTCGAAACTTTTTAACCTCCGAGAGGACTTCTCTAGAGAGGTAGGGGTCGAGGAAGGACGCCCATTAAATTCAAAATTATCAACATAATCTAATAGCGTGTCAATCGTTCAAATTGAGGTGTCTTCATCGTTTTCATCTGTCGCGTCAAAGCTAACTCAACGAGAAATGACACATAAAGCGACAAAATGTAATAGAACAGTGAAAGGTCTCACACTGACAGTCTCTCCTTTTTGGGAGGGACGATGATGAATGTGCGACACAAATAGCTTCGGACACTTTAATGCTACTAAAACGGACACACTCCGCTCCGAGATGACCAGGTACGTATTCTCGCCTCATCCAAAATTTACCTCGCCTAAATGGACAGCAACCTTTTTTGCCTGGACATACAAGAGATTGAATATTCTCACTCTATTCCGAATGCACTATATATATTCATAAATATTTCACAGTGTAAAATTTGGTGAATTATTTAGATAGTGGGGATCATATCACGTATTGGCACTTCTTCGCCAAAGCCTGCCCTTGGGTCATTTCGGCAAACGGTCTACAGATTTACCCCGAAAACTTTGCTAGGCACGTTCGTTCATATACCCGTTCGTTCATACACCCCCACCCCCTACCGGATAGACCTAAATTTCTAGTGTGTACGGTTTGGGATGTAAAATTGTGTAACAGGACACATGTATTTATTATGTGCGACCCCATCCCAGTGGGCGCCTATCATGACCAATTCGGGAGGGATCAATGGTGTCGGTGTCGGTGTCGGTGTGTGCCCGGAACAACACTCATGTGGGTCACTGTACCAGGAGTGAAATGTCAGGCATTCAAAATGACCGTAATATAGAACGAGGGAGTGGCGGAATTTAAGCTGAAATGTTGAACGTGATTTTTTGCTGTTGCTACTTCCAAATGGCTGCCGGAGCTGTACTGGAAAATTATTTATCGTTCCGTTTTTTTTTTTTCAAACTTGTTCTCGTTCCGGATCGAACATACCCCACAGGCAGTGCTGGGGCAGAGCCGCCGGGAAAACATGGACACACTAATTGGTCAATTTGTAAGGCTTTCGTTGCATACTTTTAGCAGCGATGCAAATGTGGGAACACAGTTAAAAGGGATAGTGGACAATGGAGAACATCAATTAGTTTGGTGGGAATAGTGGTATGTATACACCACGGACAGGATATGTCAGTTGATGTGGCCATCTTTTAAATTCAAAAGGGAAAAGTGAAAGGGCGGTTCTTTTCGATCAATCAGATGGATTTATGACACGCAGTGAGTCGAACTCCTTAGGAGTCCGTAACTGACAGCTGTCTGACATCGACCGAATCCATCTTTTTATTACATTCATTACATAAAAGTGACAAATCATCCGATTGACACAACTGAATGTCAGGAAATTGTGAACCAGATTTGACAGAAACAATACAGGTCAGCCTGACAGTTGTGCGAGAAATCTAGGCCAGACAAATCACATCGAGTCAGCTGTCAAACGGGTATTCTGACCACACTCAATTTATGTCATTCTAGGCGAAAAGTCAGAGCAGATTTTGAGTGAGGGGAAAATTTGGCATAAGTGACAGGTCACATTTTTGAAAGATAATTATGAGAACACACAAAACTGAGACTTGACAGGTCAAATGTAAATTCTTCAACGACAATTATGAATAATGAATAAATATGACACAAAACTGAAACTTTACCTAAATCTAAATGGTAAAAAATATTCAAAAGATATTTAAAAAAAAAAGAGAAGGAAAATGTAACTCACCTGTTTCTTCAAATTACCAACAAGTCCTTCAACTTGTTTGCCGGAACTAAAGGCTTGCAACAAGCCGTTGTGGAAATCATCGTTTCCATATAAACCTGGAAGGTAGAAGACAAAGCAATTAGATGGATTGAAAATTATTTATAGATAGGGCATACTAGAAATCAATTGTAACTTGCACCCTGTACATTTTTCAGTTCACAATAGAAAATTTTGGAAGTAAGATTTCGACACCTTTGTGATTGGTTAGTGTTGCTGGGGGCTAAATATGTAGCCCCGCAACTTTAAATTTGAATAGATCACGGTAGCAATATTTTTAATACAAATTTTGCAATTGTGAGGTACCGTTTCTACTTTTGCCATCGTTAAATGTTGCTGGAGGCTAAAAATGTGAATAGATCACTGCAGCAATTTTTTTAATAAACAATTTGATATTGTGAGCTACCGTTTCTACTTATGTGATCGTAAAATGTTACTGGAGGATAAAAATGCAGCCATGCAACTTAAAATTTGAGTAGATCACGGTAGCAATATTTTTAATACAAATTTTGCAATTGTGAGCTACCGTTTCAATCTTAAGTCATGATCAAGACTAAGATTTGTTATAACTGAAAGACAATTCATTTTGCTCATCATTTTAAGACCTCACAATGACCAAGTTTTTTACATAAAATTACCTATTGTGACTTGATAAATTCAAGTTGTGACCTTCGTTTTTAAAGTCGAGACAAAGATTTATTATAAGTAAAGCACAATTAATTTTGCACGTCATTTTACGAGCGAAGTTTATAGCAAAAAATTATCTATTGTGACTTTGGATAAATTCAGGCTAAAGGTCGAACACTACAACTGTTTTCAGTGCCTATTGCGTGGTGCTGATAACCATTTTCAGTCTGCGATACAAATAATCATGTTAAATGTTCACAATGGCGAAATTTTCCATACAAAATTGCATATTGTGACCTACAAAATATATAAGGCGAAGGAAAATGATTATTAGTAAGGCCCACTGTCTAAACTCAGTGGGCCTTAACAATAAACATTTTTCGTATCGACTCTAAATTTTCGTAGTTCACTGTGGCTATATTTTCCATACAAATTTTGCAATTGTGAGCTTTTCCAATTTTAAAGTCGAGACTAAAAATGTTTATTGCTGAGGCCCAGTGTGCATTAGACACATGCCAATAAACATTTTAAAACTTTACACTAAATTTTTTGTAGGTCACAGTAGGTTATTTTATATGGAAAATTTTGCCATTGTGAGTTCGTAAAATCTAGTCTAGACACTTAAAATGATTATTAGTTTTGCGCAGTGTGCATTGCCAATAAACATCCTCGCAGTTTCGAGTTTAAATTCAAGTAGTTCACAATGGTTCTACGTGAGTACGGCGAAGTTAGCAATTGACCTCCCGCAAATTAAAAGTCCGGACTAGAATTTGTTATAAGTACAATAAAAAAATATCTATTGTGACCTTAAATGATTTTGCGCAAGGGCCCATGTATTAACAAGCAATTTTGTAAGACACGGTCGTTAGGTAGAAAATTAAAAGCCAATTAAAAGCCGACTAAAAGCCATTCCATGTACAAAATATTTTAATTTGCACATTAAATCTGCAAAGTACGGCACTAAAATTTGCAAACGAAAATGTAGAATGTATTTTTTTGATTACCGGAGTCGTAAAAACACCGCAAAATTGTTGTGGCTGCTGCTTTACACTTGAATACTTTCATTTTAAATTTTAAGGTCCAACTTCAAAATAATCAGTTAATAAGCAGAATTTGTACTCACCTAAACCAATCGCTGCACAACACATCAATGTGATGATAACCAGTGTGCAATTTTGACACCTCTGAGCGCTGGGCTTCCTCGGCTTCCGATCACAGCATCGTGTTAGTAAATATAGCAGTAAACCGAATAACGACAATATAAGTAATGCGGCGGGGATGGAAGCTAAAATTCCCAAACTCTGCAAAAAAGTAAGAACAAGAAGAATAAATTTAGTAGACATGCTAACAAAAAGACAAACACGCAAAATGTAACTGAAATGTAAAAGTTAGTCCATCCGTTTGACCTCTGCAGGACTGAGTACGTGTGAAAAAAAAAACACATAACCAAATCTGCATAGCATATTTTATCTCTGTCTATAGAATTACTGAGAGGACTCGGTCTCGGTCTTTCTTGCTGAGATCGGAACTGAGCGGAGAGAAGGAAAAACTTCCCTCACAGCAGAGGAATTTTAAAATGCACACCATCACTATGATGTCCATTTGCCAGGGTTTGTTTGACTTGCACGTTCTCAAACATCCCCCCCCCCCTCGTTCCGGTTTCGGAAATTATATATGAATAAGGCGGAGTGCATTCTGCTGTGTGTTTGTTTCCGTTTTTGTGTGCTTTTTCTTTCAATGGGAATGGATGAAGTTCGATGGACTTGATTCGTTTATTCCAACTTGAGCACCGACACGGACAGAGTCGAGTTATCGACTAGTGCGCTCTAAACCTAAACAATATGTCTACAAAATGTGTTGTGTGTGCCATGCAGTTTGTTTTTTTTTTTTAACAAATTGGAAGCATGAGCATGAACACTCAGCTATCTGAGCAAATGTGGACTGTTTCATTAGCTGGCTGAAGTATCTTGTTGTGTTTCTTCAACACAAAAGAGAGGTGAGTGGAATTGGCAGAATGGGTAGGGGTGGGACAGCACCATCTGTTAGTGATGTGTCGAACTGCATTTGGTTTAAAAATTAGTCTGAAGTTTTAAAGTATTTATTGGAAGTTGTTTGTCGGCTGCCTTACAAATAAAAAAATCGGATATTGGCTGTAAATTTAAGGAAGGTCACAATGGGGAACTATTTAGCTTTTTTCAACTTATTCATTTTAGGGTCGAAACCTAAAACTGTTGTTGGTACAGTCCTTTGATTCAACCAGGCCTTCACCGGATTTACCAGCACCATCTCAGGGGTATTTATCTACCCCCAATCTCGTTTGTGAATCATTGGGAATAGACCGCCCCAGTACAAGACATCCGACTTTAACTGACACCCTCCGACATTTTTAACACATTTTTTAGAGCTTTATACCTCTGAACAGCTGCTTAAAATCGCATTCAATCAACCTGCCAGTGGAATAGAAAAAAATAAATTCCCACGTCGCTATTGTGAATACATTCCGGACCCATCCAAAAAATATATACTTAACCGCATACCCGAGGTACGGTTTCGCAAAATTATAAACGAGTATATCTGACTCTAAGTAGGCGAGAGATACGCCTCATCAATTTCAAAGACTTTTCGACGATGAACCAATTCGCTGCTAAGACGAATCAAAGACTAATGACGCGGAACAGCCTCCTTTTGCCTTCCCTATTCCAATCAAAATTAATGCTGGTAAAAGAAATTTCATCTTAAAAACTGCCAATGAATAGACTACCGC
Organism: Cheilosia impressa; assembly: GCA_948293265.1. Lineage (NCBI taxonomy): Eukaryota > Metazoa > Arthropoda > Insecta > Diptera > Syrphidae > Cheilosia > Cheilosia impressa. The sequence continues at coordinate 2,181,287 of OX411882.1, forward strand.
TCAGCGCGGAAAAGAGTGTTCAAATCTCGAGGGAAATTTCGTGGGAATTTCAATGGCAACAAGGAATAGACTACCGATCGGAGCGAAAGAAGTGTTGTAAAACTCGAGGGAAATTCACTCGATTTCAATGGTTAAAAACTGTTTCGTTGGAAAAAAGGGGGAAGCGACTTTGCAACTTAAAGAAGAACAAATATTCAGACAAATTTTAATGTACATACTTTGGTTATACGTAGTTGAAAGTTATAACTATCTTCAGTTGTAAGTCGTGTGAAATTTTGGGGAAATTTGACGAAAAAACAAATTTAGAGGGAAAAATCATTCCAACGAGATATTAACACTGTTACGAGTATTGTCTGCAAAATACTCGCGCCAAGTTGACGTAAATGTGCACGCATTCATTTGCAGCCAAACATTAAGAGAGGGGTTTTGGTTGAGGGCGAGTTCCACCATGGACTGTAGCGCCAATAGGTGGCCAATAGGTGGGGCTACTTCTTGTTTTGGTTGAGGGCGAGTTCCACCATGGACTGTAGCGACAATAGGTGGCCAATAGGTGGCGCTACTTCTTTTACTAAGTTAAGGTAAACCACTTCAATCTAGCGCAGCTCATTTCAAAAGAGTCATTACGTAAATAGGCCCGCATTGACTCAGAATCTCAGGGGATACTCGTATATACAAGAATTGAAATCCCAACACTTACTACAGCTGGACATTTTCACAAAAGAACGTAGTTAAGTGGGGACAAAAATGGGGCAGTCATTTTGAGGACAAGTGGGAAGTTACTTTTAAATTATGCGTCTCATTTTCTAGACAGTTGCTTGATGGTAAATCCAAGAATGCTACCCTGTTGGCACATATTAGTTCTTCCTGATGAAAAAAACCTGCATTACCGACATTAACGGTTCACAATAAAGGCAGCCTACATTATACAAAGTTTAAACTGTCGGTTTTGTGGGTTGTATTGATGTCAAAATTGTATACTTCATTAAAAAAAGAGAAAAAATTGCATTGTTCTAAGAAACCGCCTTCAAAAAGTGGGCGTGGTCGCACATGAATAAAATGGAAGCCATTGCCTTGCATATTCTTTTCCTTTTCTAAAAAGGTAACTTAAAGTTGTTCTAAAACTAAACTGTTTACTCAACCCAATCCCAAGTTTATTCAACAAGACCCAAGTAGGGGAGAGTGGGGTGAAAATTTACTGTCAGAATAAAATCCCAAATGAGTGTTTTTCTTTTAATATCCATTTGAAAAACACCTGCAATAGCTACTACTAAAAAGAAAAACACTCAGTTAGGATTTTATTCTGACAGTACATTTTTACCCCACTTTCCCACTCTTACTTGTCAAACGACCATTTTGTGCTTTGTTCATAACTGACAGCTACTACTTTCTATTACAAAAAAGGATAAAAAAACACACATTTCCATTTAAAAATCGTATCACTTGATGGCAAAATTATTTAACCAACATCACCAACTGTCAGCTGCAATTGAATTTGACAATCATATCGCAATAATTGGCTGTCAAATGGAATTGTTTCACGGAAGCGACACTTTAAACGAATATTTATTTAAAACGAAGGTGGAAAAAACTCACCGAAATCAATTATAGCTTCTCACTCAAAGGCAACGTTCCGAATGGCCTCCGGGCCAACCCTGTCCCGCCACTTCGGCATGGCAGACCCCTGAATCGGACAATCGCTTTATTTAATTTTAATTTCCCATTTTCGTGGTGGGTATTGGGCGACTTTACTCCTTCGGGAGTTAATGATCAAGGGATGTACGAGTATGCTGTATATGGTCACCCCAACCTCCACTCTCACACAATTCAGCAGTCAGCAATTCAACACCGGGCGGCTGTGGGCAAACGTTTGCACAATCATTTCGCGTGCATTTTTCAATATTTTCACAAGGACTTCTTTATGCATAAATGTACGTAAATTCATAATTATCGCCGTCGTATATCATTTTATCGGCGTAATTGAAATGCCGACAGGGATGGGTACTGGCACCGGGCAGCTCCGATTGATTTTCTCCCTGTGGCTGGACGTGTACTTTATCCCATCGCTGGACGATGTACGATTACTCGTTGTTGTAAGAATATTGCGAACAGAGAACTGTATTTATGCATTTTCAGAAATATGGTGAATTGGGGATGTAGGTTAAAAGGACACGGACACGGGCTCATTTTCAGATGTAGACTTTGCGTTGTATGCAATTTTTTTTTATTTTGTGTACAGTCTTCATCGTTGGCCGAGTCTGTGCTTTTAAATTTATCTGTGGACTTTTAAAGTTTCACCTTGGAAATGTGTGGAGTTTTTGCCATTGTGTCTTCCGTGAGTGGGCGGGCGGGGGATTTGAATGGATTTTTATGGTTCAAGAGCGTGTTTTGTCACTAAGCTTAAAAGGTTTATTTTTTTTTTGAATGGAAAACAGTTCGTATGGTTTTTAATCAGTTAAGCGACATATGTGGGTCAAATGTGTTTACTTCAAGCTACACAAACTTGGGTATATGTTTCGGGGAAAATTGCAGAAAATTCTTGCTACTATTTAGATCAAATGAGAATGGGGGTGTGACACTACCGACCATTCTGCCAATCTGATGGTTGAACTGGGAGGACCTGATGCGGTATCCGTTATTGGAATTTAAAGATATTTAATAAATATAGACATTTTGCGAGGATGCATATCATATTATGCAGATGGTTTTTCACAGCGGGGATCGGGATCTATTTAAAGGGAATTTTTGTGAACAGTCTGTCTGAAAAGAAGAGCGACAATGTATGAAGAAGGCTTTTCCAATGCGTGAGGCATGGTGGGCAAGATATCCTTTTTAAAAACCGTTTAATATCTTTCATTTCAATAAAAAAATGCAACACCCTGTACATTAAAATAAATATAAATATCGTCTGACAGCTTCAACTCAGCGTATGCTCACTGAATGCAGAAGGCCGAATTGAACGAACCTTGTGGCTGCATCTAAAAATGGAGACGACACAGTAAAATCTGAAACTGCGGATGGGCTGTCACAAAAATGGCTTCCGTAGAATGCAAAACAAATAGCCAAAAAATGAAGCGACTGCACGAAACCTTTTCTGGCGGAAGGAATAGTAAAGATGTGAAACGTTTCAGTGGAACGTTTTGTTCCATTTTTTGTGAATTGGGCAGTAATTCCGACGATGAAACGGAAAGGTGAAAGGTCGTTGGACAGTTATTCCGATCGACGATGAAAGGAAAAGGCGACAGGTTGTTGGGCAGTAATTCCGAACGACGATGAAACGAAAAGGCGATAGATCGTTGGGCAGTTATTCCGATCGACGATGAAACGAAAAGGCGACAGGTCGTTGGGCAGTAATACAGGACGACGTTGAAACGGAAAGGCGACAGGTCATTGGGCAGTAATCCAGGACGACGATGAAACGAAAAGGCGACAGAACTTCGTAGTAAATCACAACTCCGAGGAAATGTGTCAAGCTCGGGCAGAATGCATGTCTTGCTGGGCAGAAATTTGTAATTCTCCTAAAACAAAATGGCGACGGAAAACGAAACTTTGCGCCAAAATAAGCGCGGCGATTGTGTACAAGTATCTGAAGATCGACAGGGCATTTTATACCAGAAATCATCTCCTTTTTGGTTAAAAAAAATGTATATAACCTTTGCTTGGGGATGTTTGGTGTGGTCTAAAGATGCGTTGGCATCAAACTCGTGGCTCTAGTACACTCTTTAGTCGAGTCTATCAAGTTACAGGCAAAGCAATCAATTTCAGGTCAATGCAACGAATAGGAAAACCATGATGTAGTGGTTAAAGTCACTGTTTGTGGGCCCGTCTTGTCGCAACAGTTTCATATAGGACCCAAATTAAGAAAAGTCAGTCCCAAAGCTCGTTTTGCGTCAAATTTGTCTCTAAATTGATGGCGGAAAACCTGTTTTTGCTTTTTCAAATTGGCAACACTTTTTCCAGTGATACCTTCTCTGACAAATGACAGCTGAGTTGTGCTCATTTTAGTTCGCTATTTCACTAAGGAAATAGACTCACGAATTACGGCCACAGTTGCTCGAAAAACATCCCGAAAATTAGAAAACCCAGGGCTTTTCTTTGAGGTTGTTTTTCGAATTGGTAACACTTCCTTTGGCAGTAAGCAATTTAACAAATGACTCCGGTCTCCGAATGAGCTTGGTTTGCCTTTTCACCGAGACTAGACATTTATTTGTCACTTTCCCATGAGTAAACTTAGGACGGCTGCTCGAAAAACTGGTCGAAAATTTGATTTACGATACTGATTCCGGTTTTTACGAGCCAGCCGCGGCGCCTTTGTCCCAAATCATATTTAAACAGTAATGGCATGAAATTACCTTTCCAATGAAGTATATCATAGTCACTTCCACGACTTGCATGAGTCTTTTATTTAATTTTAAAGTTTTGTACCTCTGGAAAGAACGCTCCCTATTTTTCTTTGAAAGAAACAAAATGAAATAAAACGAGAGAAATTCTTTGACAGCCGAGTTGTAAACAAAAACCGGGGACCACTCCAACTTGACACAGTATTTGCGTGGTTAAACCATTCGTTGTCCATCTGCTGCGCGGCACAGCCTTTTCGAATCCACCCTTGCCTACCCTATCCAACTTGCTGCTCTTCACCACCAGCTGTAAATCAGAGCACACATGACTGCAGAGTCGATTGGCCCATCCACTACTTGACTTATTGCTTGCAGACCGGAAGAGATTGTCGAAAAAATCACAGTAGCGTCGCATTCGAGACGAAATTAGAACCCTACCCCATCCATTGATCGTTCAATAAAAATGCACACATGCGTATTTCCAGAGATCTCTCCATTCGAATGGTGCGAGTACGAGTGTATTTCCCAAAACACCGTCAGCCAGACTACACGGCAATCCCAAGGCGCCCGCATGATGGAGAATCATCTCCGCTCGAAAACAAATAGCACACGGCATGCAACGAATCAAACGGCAACCAGCCATCTGGCACTTTGACCCAATAATTTCCACATCCCAAACAGGAAAATAAAAATAGTAACACTTCTGGGCCACTTGTGAGGAGCCTGCAACCTGCACTCGCACACACACCGGTATAGGCCGGCCCACATCTCTCAAAGATCGAGTTCTATACCTACCCACTCGTGCTGTTTATATAGGTATACGAGTACAAAAAGGTTGCGGTGGTAGGTACACTTCTGATGGAGAGCAGTTCTGCTCCGGTTTCTGGGGCAAACACAAAGATGCATACGGGATGGGAATTCCAGGAAGAGTACGACTCAAAGCCTGCCATGGCGACGACAAACAGACAACACACAGTGGGTGGAGGCTGGAGGCATGCAAATCCACATTTCAATTTGAATTTGTATTTTTATTACTTTCAAGCGATGCGGGTCGAATGAATAATTCTCCCGACTCGCTCTCTGGGGTTCTGGATTCTGGTTCTGTGCTGTTACTCCTCGCCGAGCGAGGTGGCTGTGCATGTGTTTTTCGTCTAAGACATAAAAACTCCGCTGCCCGGCGTGAGGTGAAATCGATGAGCGTACTTGAGAGCGTCTAACTGACGCGACATTTTTCGTTCTGGCATTAATTGACAGATGGAAAGGAGATGCAAAGCTGCGACGGAAGTGGAGATGCATGATCCATGATGCATGTTATCATTTTGCCTCATCACGTTTGAATAATATCTGTCCAGAAGTTACTGTTCCAGGTCGGAGTGAAATGGAAACGGAATATGTAAGTGAGTGAGAGGGACCACGAGAAAGGTGATGCGTTCCTTACTTTTCAGATGAATCCAGCTTCGGAGATGATTACAATGGGGGAGTGCTAAATTTTCAGAAATTAGAAGAGTGCCCCCACTTTCGACATGCTCAAAAAGTTGAGATTTTTGACATAAATTTGACAGTCGAAACAAAATGAAGACGTCATCCGGCAAGTGCTAGAAAAAATTTAAATGCAACAAGTCCGCTTGTCCTTCTTTCGTCTTCAAAGTTGTTATCCGATTTTATATCCGTGGACCGTGCTACATTTGCAGGTCTTTTGGGGATGTTCTTAGCTTTATATAAAGTATTTCGGAGAAGGGGGCGTGGCACCTTTCAATAAACAAATTTAAAGAGCTTTATTTGCATTCGTGGCAGTTTTAGCTATGAAATCAGGTACAAACTGATGTATGTCGCCTTTTTATGTTGTTTTGGAGAACGGGACGGATTTTAAAAATGAGGCGTGGCGCCTCACATTATACAAAAAACGTTCAGAGTCCTTTTCCTGATACGTGAAGTTGAAACGTTGCGCAATATAAAAGAATATTAAGTACCAAGCACTTTGCAATATTTGGGTGGGTTTTCTAAAAGGGGCGTGGCACCTACATTTAATTTGAAGGGGATTCCAAGTAATAAATCATTCAGGTTAAAATGCAGGTCCATGTTGAAATAATTCCTTTCCGTCTATACCTTGGACCCGCTGATATTTAAATCGTTTCTCTTTGTGCCTCAAACTTCCCATCAAACATCAAACGCCCTGACCACTACACCATGACCGCCGACTATAAACTTGATAGTCGTTGGAAATTCGAAAACAGAGGAAGATTGCATCGGCCTATCAATCGAGGGTAGCTAAGTCGCTTTTAGAAAGGTAGAAAGAAGGGGCCACAATTTGACAGCCTTGGATGCACCCGTTGACAGCATTTAAAATGACAACTTCATCAGTAGTTACATTCAAAATAAGCTGCAATTAAAGCCGCGCAGAGCTTAAAACCGACAATACACGTCCATGTACTAGATTTCACAACAATCGCTGCCCTAAGTGTCAATACCGAAGTCGTTTTTCGTATTTTTGTTTTAGATCGAAGGTGCCACGCCCCCATTGTCCAATATCGCTTGTGACCTCCACCAGAGACCAGCTCCATGGCCGTTTGATTGGATAAAGATTCTGGATATATGAAGAAAGGACAAAGCAACTTGTTGCGCTTAGTTTTATAGTTAACTAGCGGACTTTCGCCTGCCTTGCTAAGCGTGTAAAAAAAGCTGCATTTTTAAAACCAAAGTAGCCCGAAACCTGCAGATATCTATTGCATACATTCCAAAAAAAGAAATTTGTAAATCGGTGCAGTAGTTCGTAAGATTTTTGCGGACATGTATTATACAGGGTGGGCCAAAAATAAGTTTCTTTTATAAAAATGCAATGAAGTGAACAAAATTAAATTTTGTCCGTTTACTATGGCTTTGTTAGTAAGAGCAAACATTCCCATTAATTAGGGAACACAACGACGGTCAAGTGGCTGCCTTGGCTGGCTTCACAGTAGCGCATTCTGTCACTTATTGGTGGTTTCGGGCTGTAGCTCACGGATTGCTTGAATGATATTGGCCTCAAGTGCTTGAATAGTTTCCGGATTATTGGCATAACATCGGTCCACAATAAAAAAAAGTCCAAAGAGGTCAAATCGCAGCTCCAAAGGGTCCAACTGACATCGCCAAGACGGTTGATAACACGATTTGGGAATTTGGTGCGCAAAAGATCGATTGTGGCATGGGCTGTGTGGCATGGCGCGTCATCATGCATGAACCAAAGGTCGTCCAAATCCATGTCTTCAATTTTAGTAAAAAAAAAGTCGGTTAACATGGCGCTGTAACGGCCACTGTTGACCGAACCGTTGGTCATAGCCTCTTTTTTATAGAGAAATGGTCCAATGATACCATCCGCTCCATAAATCGAACCAAACTGTCACTCTCTGTAGATGCATTTGCTTCTCGAAGACGGGGACCATGAGTCTTGTCCTATAGCATACCAGTCTCACGAACTTTTTGGTACAAACTTGCGTACAGCAGGCGCGGTGGGTGCTTCATTTCAGCCAAAACTTCTTTTCAAAAAACGCACTTTGGAAAAAAGTTTTCAATATTTCCCAACGTTGTGCAAGCTTAGGTTAGGTTAGGTTAGGTTAGGTTGGGAGGGCAGTTTTGCATCAGATGCAAATTTTCACCCGGAAGCCGTGCAGGCCCATTGTGAATACCCTGTTCATACATGTAAGGACATGTGGCTAACAAAACCACTTCGATCTGTTGAGGAATAGTTTTATGTCTGATAGAGGTACCCCAGCCAAGTCGTCCAAACTATCGAAGAACCTTGCTCCCATAGAAGATGTTCCACGGACTCAATTTCCTCTTCGTCTCTGCAGCTTCTGCAGAAGTCATTTGTAAGAACTCCCAGCCTTTTAGCCATGTTTCCTATGGTGCAGTGTCCGGTTAGAACCCCGACGAGCATTAGGATTTGGCTTCTGTTAAAAGAGACTAGGAGCTTTGATCTTTTGGTGTCAACCACAGGCCACAGACTGCGGGTTACGACGCAACCGATGGTGTTGCCCCATTGTTCCTTAGCCAGTTGCGTGGTGACGCTGTCAATAAAAGTCTTAGCAGTGTTAAAAGGCGGTAGCGGTTCAAATCAGAGCCGTATCTGGCCAATTCATCCGCTTTTTAGTTCCCTTCCACCCCAACGTGTCCAGGAACCCAGCAGAGTAGAACTGAGTGATGGCGTATAGCCCTAAGTGCCAAAAGGCAATCTGTAACACATTTCGCATTAACAAGGTTGGAATTGCTTTGAGTGCTGCTTGACTGTCCACACAGATGGTTATTTCCATTGCTGGTAGTCCCATCGATAGGATAGTCGGTGCTGCTTTCTTAACCGCATAGATCTCAGCTTGGAAGACGCTACAGTGATCAGTCAGTCGAAACGACTGGTTAATAGCAAGTCTTTCTGAGAATACGCCGGCTCCTGTACCATTTTTTGTTTTTGAACCATCCGTGTAGACGGATATACCTCTAATGATGGTACTGGGTGAGTTCCAGTCCTGTGTTTTGGGTATAGTGATTCTGAAATTTTTCTCAAAGTCATATCTGGGTTTCTCGTAATCTGTAAGTGACATGAGTCCCTTTCGATCAAAGATTTCAAGTATGCTTGAGTGTCCGCAGTAACGAGGCTTCCAAGTTTTGTTCTCTCTTAATCTGAGAGCGGTTTGGCTGCCACGTTCTTAGTGAATAGCTCAATGGGTTGCAGGTTCAATAACGTTTCCAGGCCTAGTTGTGGTGTGGATTTAATTGTGCAAGCTTAAAGCGACTCATTTCGTTCCGCGGAGGTATGATGCTGACTTTCTGTCAAGTTTTCGAGCGGGAACCAGCTGTCAGTGTCAAAATAACACATGATTTGAAAAGAAACCACTAGATGGCCCACCCTTTACATAGTTTAAATTTAAAATTAAGAAAGTTTGGAGACCACCTTTCTAAGGACTCTCTCTATAAGCACTCTTCTGCACACTTGTCAAAAAGGTAGATAGATCCTATTGGAAGGACCAACTGTATCGATTGACTCACTAGTTACGAATAAAAATCCAAGTGACATCCACTGCTGACACAAGTACCCAACCGAACAGAGCAACAATTGGCACACTATGCCCGACTGACATAACCCCCGCAACGAACCCTGACCCAACACACACCACCCCACTCATACATTTTAATTGAAAGCATTTGCCGATTTTCACATGCAGCGGGATCATTGCCCGAGATTGCGAAAACATTTTAATAATTTTTAATTACACCGTAAAAGCGCACTCCACGCCCACGTATCCACATATAAAGCACTGGCCTCGTTCACCGCGTAGGTTCCACCTCGTAGTCGTACGCTCCCAACCGGCAGTATGGAAAAAAAGGCAAAGTCCGCTGATTACCATTCATCGTGAATCATATCCACGGAGGGGCTCTTAAACACTGCACCAGCGACAACACGAGTAGACAAACAGGTAGACGACTTTATAGTTTACACGCCTCGGTAGATTTGCTTTCCCTCTGTGTGTGTGTGTTTGGTTCTTTGTGCCCTTGAAGTGGCCACCATAACAATAAAACTGGGGTCAGTTTACGCACTTTTACATTTCCCAACCCACTGCAGCAGATTCCAAGAGAGAGAGACATCATTTGCATACGAAAGTGGGCGACCCACCAGATGCAAGCCGTAGGACTTTCGTTACATCTTCTTTTGCTTCCGGTACACTGTACACATCGCCTCTGCAGCTGCTGCAGACTGCCTCGGATTAGAGCCGGGCTTAAATGCAAAACTAAATTATCACCATCGTGTCATATGGAAATGAAGCAGTAGATGATGGGAGTCCGGGTCAGCCATTTTTTTTCTTGTTTGCTCAACTGTTCAAATTCAAGTTGGAAAGGGAATTGTTTCTGAAATTTAAATTTTGTTTGCAACCAGCATCAGCAGAGTGGGAATGCCTTCAGGTGGAGTGCATTAGTGGTGGGCGATTTGGATGTATCCAAACTGAGGTTGGACCGTAAGCAGAAGTTTAACTCAAGTTATTTGGTATGCAATCTGAATAAAATATTTTCACTGAATCTATTTGGAAGAGGAGAGTAGTTTTTTCTGGGAAAAAAGGGCTCTGGGAACATTGGCCAGTGGAGAGTGCAGTTGAGGGGGTAAGGTCTAAGGCTGGGCGCACACCTTTAGGTGCAAAAATGACAAGTGGTAAATCAAATTTACATGGGACTAGCCAGTTTAGCTCTTAAGACATAACGACTGAAGAGCGCAAGACATAAAATTCATTGTGACCGCAACGCAACGTCCACGGAAGCTTTAGCTTCACGAAAGGAATGGTTAACGGGCTCCCGACCCGTGGAGAGTCTCTGCCTGAGACACTGCAGCCTTCCATTCTCTGCGATCTCGGGCACGCTGCTTCCAGTTATACAGACCAAACGCTCTGGCATCCGCGATAGCTTGGTCTTTGAAACGGAGGTTCGGTCTTCCTTGTCGCCTCGAACCTGGGCTGTCAAAGGAATAGCCCCGTAAAATCCTTCGCGTCGGACAAACATCCGAGAGTACAACTGTCATGAAAGCGCTTCTCAATGAGACGTTTGGAAAATTGTAGGTCCTTTCATTCATCCCAACCATGACAAGAACCTAAAAGAGACGATTGGTTTTTGAGAAGCTAGGCTTAGGGTACACGGTTCTGTTGCGTCAACTAAATATTTATTTATTTATTTATATCCGTCGCAGAAAATATTGATTTGCACAAGATTTGCATTGACGACGTTACAAAGTTTCCGCCAATGAATGTCAAAATTTAAGAAAAAAAAAAACTGTCAACGGGCATAAAAGTAGAAAGTAGACCGAGGAAACTCTGTTTCACTAAAGCTGTCAGTACTGGAAAAATAGGAAGGTTGCCTTTCAGTCTTGTTGGAAAAGCTTCAAAACATCTGTGATCTATCACTATTTAAATGTCTTCCCAGGGTCACCAAAGAAAGCATCACAAACTCCCGCAAAAAGAATAAGAATATTTACAGGGTTACCGTCTGTCGAAGAAGAAAATTGACGACAAAATGGTTCTAGACTCAGTTTTGATGAAATTTTGAACGAGATACGAACGAAAATGAACGAAAATAAAATTATTGCTTAGAACTGTACATCTCAAGACTGTGATAACAAAATAGCGGTCTTCTCAAAAAAAAAAAAATAGTACCCAAAAATCGATTTCGGGACTGAAAGTACTTGCGGAGTTAGAAATTCCAATGTGGATCAGCTGAGACAATTGGAGCGGTGCTTACAAAGTGAACACCTCCATGATCTTGATAAAATTAAAAAAAAAATAAAGAGAACATCCTTTTGGTTTTCCAATAAGAGGTGTTATTTTGGTATTCAAGGAAAAATGAAATTTTTTTGAGATAAATGATCGGATGTTTATTTCATAATAAAGAGGAAGGTATGCCGTTAATAATGAAAAACAACATCAGCCAAGTGGCCACCACGAGAACGCATACAGGACCACGTCCTTTTCATGAAATTTTCCATAACCAAATCGCAAAGTGGCTGCCCTATGTCCTCGATAGCCTCACGAATTTTATCTTTGAGGTCTTGAATCGACGCTGGGCAGTTGGCGTAGACCTTATCTTTCACGTAGCCCCAAAGGAAGAAGTCGCAAGGTGTTAAATCACAAGATCTCGGTGGCCAATTGTGATCACCTCTTCGAGAGATAACACGGTCCGGAAACTTTTCCCGTAAAAGATCAATGGTTTCGTTGCTTGTGTGGCACGTAGCGCCGTCTTTGTGAAAGTAAAAATTGTCCACATCAATGCCATCCAACTCCGACCAAGTCTTTATGCAAAATACGGTGTAATGACGTTTGTGGAATGCCCAATTCAAAAGAACGACGAGGAATGGACAAACCTGGGTTTTCTTCAACACTTTGGGCTACAGCAGCAATATTCTCAGTTGTTCTTGAGCGACGTGCACGGGTTTTATTCTTCACATCACTAACTTGTCCCAACAGCTGGAATTTGTTCACCAATTTCTGTATTGCGGTCCGACAAGGTGCTTCACGACGACCAAAAAATGCTTTAGTTTTGCGAACTGTGACTGCAAGATTTTCACCATTTTTGTAGTGAATTTTAATAATTTGAGTGCGTTGCTGAAGCGTGTATCGTTCCATTTTTAGTAACGGCGTAGTTTCTACTTGTCAAATGTCAAAGAATAAAAGCTTCAAAAGTGACAGCTACCGAAATAGCGGGTCATTCACAATAACACCTCTCATTGGCCGATACTGCTGCAATTTCACGTTCGATATTCGTACGAAGTTCATCAATCGTCGCTGGCTTGTTGGCATAGACCATAGACTTGACGTAGCCCCACAGGAAATAGTCTAACGGCGTCAAATCGCACGACCGAGGCGGCCAAGCGACTGGACCATTTCCAAACTTGGTTTCCAATAAATTGATTGTGACATTTGCTGTGTGGTTCCGTCCTGTTGGAACCACATGTCCTCCAAGTCCATATCATCCAATTGGGGCCAAAAATATTCGGTTATCATTGAACGGTCTTGATCATCACGGAAGAAGTACGGCCCAATGACGCCGCCGGCCCATAAACCACACCAAACCGTAATTTTTTCGGGATGCAATGATGACTCCTGGAGTACGTGTGGATTGCTGCCTGACCAATACCGCATATTTTGTTTATTGACGAAGCCATTCAGCCAGAAATGAGCCTCATCGCTGAAGATGATTTTTCGATGAAAATCCGAATCATTTTCAAGTTGTTGCTCAGCCCAATTCACGAACATACGACGCTTCTGGTGGTCAAGCGGCTTCAGTTCTTGCGTCAATTTAATCTTGTAAGGATGTAGGCCAAGATCTTTTCGCAAAATTCCCCACAACGACGTCACAAAGATGCCCAACGCTTGAGATCGACGTGTGAAAGACACATTTGGGCTTTCTTCACAGCGGCAGCAATATTCTCGACACTACGGGCACTTCTTTGTCTCACTGGCACGGGAACATTTTGTACTGTGCCTGTGGATTCAAATTTTTCCACTAGAAGCTCAATTGTTGATCTGCTAGAACGATTATGACGACCATAAATTGGACGTAGCGCTCTTAAGTTGAGGCCACTGACTCCGAATTTCGGTAGAATATTTTAATAATTTCGACTCGTTGTTGGCTCGTATATCTTTCCATCATGAAATGGCAAACCTTACTGAAGAGAAATGTCAAAAGAGCGGCAAGAAATTTGGCGTCGTTTGCTGTCCCTATTGAAAAACCCTTTAGTAAAATACGCATTTTACTAGAAAACATTTTGGCAATTCTAATTGGTTCCCTCCAAAAGTCGTTAAAACTTAAGTTTGCGGTTTAACCTATTAATTTAAACCTTATAAAGGACAAATTTCGCCAGTGCAAGTCTCAAGTTTAGTCTCAGAATTTGATGGGAAAAAACATTCAAAAAATATCTGCTGAAAGAAACTTTTCGTCTTGTCAGGGATTTGTAAAATTTTTCTTTGGAGAACCGCCGAATGAAAAAAAATCCCCCACAGATATTGTAGGTGATTTAACACGACGCTGAAAAAAACGTCCCACAGACTGTCTAAGGTCTGTCTTAAATGGGAAGAAAGAAATTTTAATATTTCACTCGTTTTTCTCTCTCGTTTTTTTATCGGAACCAAGCCTTCTTCGCTAAAAGTTTAAATGCGTGAAAACATAAAAAGAAGCTGCACATTTTCAAAACAAAAGTAGCCTAAAACCTGCACTTATCTATTTCACACATTTTAAAAAAAGAAATTTCTTAATCGGTGCAATAGTTCGTAAGATTTTTGAAGACTTGCAATTTTGCCCCTGAATTTTTTATATAATCGGTTACTGATGTTCGGCGGATAATTTACTGCGGCGACTCTAAGAGGTATGCTGTTTCTGAAGTAAGCGACTTGTCCCTTTGTGGGAGCTAAAATAGACTTTTCTTCACGCAGTTGAGGGTAAATACGTCTTCAAAAACGGTCCGCTGAAAAAGAAAAGCAGAGCTTAACTCTAATGCCCGGTTTTGTTCTTATTTCATTGGCAACTTCCATGAAAACATGTCCATGAACCAGTGTAAAAAAAATGTCTAGCAAAACAAGCTTCAGCAAGACTTGTTTCTAAACATGGAAAGGTGTGGCCCTAAAGTCTAGAAGACGAAGAAAAGTATGCATCGAAACGGCCCTCACCAATCACCAGAACTACTACAAATTTTTTAAGGAATTTTCGCAAACCGATTATCGAATGCACTAACCATTTAATATATGACTGTCGAATTGACACAAATCCTACCCCGCTTGTGTATAGGTGCATAGCCTGTGCACAGCCCACCCATATATAGGTCAGGGATTGTTCCCTCAGTCAAACGCTATCCACAAAGAACTCCGTCCTTTACCAGCGGTCTTACTTGTGACTCGTATGGAAACCCTTCTCAGATTTAAAGGTCTGCCTTTCCGCTGACAGTGATACCGTCATGTTTTTCTCTCCTCTTAAGTTCGACGACTTCACAGCGACACAGAACAAAAAAAAAAAAAACAGAAACCAACTAAAAAAGGCACCGCTATCCATACAGAGAAAAAAAAACACGGAAAACTTTTCACTCAACGCCGAACAATAGCAAACCCAGCACAGCACTCGAAATGGGACTCCGTCCGATGAACCGTAGCAATGCATGCAGCTGAGCCATTCCCGGAGCCGCCATAAATGCAACAATTTTAGTTTTTCGCACGTGAAACGTGACTTACGCCTTTTGTTGTGTTCTTTTGTCGCTTTTCTTCTTAATTTCTCCGAAGCGAGCCACAATTCAAAGAAAAGTACTATAAGACTGACTGCGGTGACGTGGTGTGTCACAACCGTGAGCGATTTTTTTCCTGTTAACTTTGATTTACAGTCCACCTCTGGGGGAGGTAAATATTCGAACACCCCGAAATGTTTAGGTTATTGTCGGCGAAAACGCATAAACTGCATTTTAATTTACTTCCACTCATGTGACTGACGTGACTGTGTGTCAGACTTATCGCTTGCTAGACTTGATATGGTTTATAAATAAAAGGCGTGTGTCCATATGTCAAAGTCTCACGATGTCATGGCATATGCCAATGACCCGGCGGCATTTGATTGCCGAGTATTGCAAACCTACTTGTTCTACATCAGCCCCTCTACAAAGAGAGAGAGAAGAGAGAGAGAGAGAGAGAGAGAGAGAGAGAGAGAGAGAGAGAGAGAGAGGAGAGACTTCTTTGATGAAGGTTGTAACTCCTGCAGAAATTTGCAATTACTTTAATTAAGCCTTGAAGTGGTTATAGTGTACGCTTGACAAGATGCGGGACGCATGATAATTGCAGCGAACGTGCGAGAGATTCTCATTGAGTGGGATTAGCTTTGTGAGGAACAAGAACTGTCATTTGTTGGAGGAAATTCGTACAAGGGAGGATTGGTCCATGTTTTCCTTGTTCATAACCTAAAAAATCGAATACAAAAGAGGACTCTGCACCATTAAATCTTTGAAACTCTGATTAGGAATTGAAATACACTAAGCACGATACCAGACGCCAAATTACCACTCATCAACTGACAGAAAAGAACCCTTGAACGATTGACCGAGTAAACAAATTTGACAGATGAATTGGTACCAAAATTGTACTAGATCGGGTTAGAGAAGGGCGTGTGGTTCCCTTTCTACTTGCAAACAAACCAAAAAACCCTGAAGTGGACTTATTATTATTCTGTATAAACCTCTTTCTATTTTTGACAGTTCTAGAAAGCTTTCAAATGACCTGGTCCCCAGAGATCGCAGTTGTCATTGCTTAAAGGCGAAACACTCGCACTGCAGTCTTTGTGGGTCTTCTTCGTCATCATAGATCGTTGGATTCAATATTTAGTTTTTTCTAAAATTGTACTAAAATGTAATTTTTGTTAAAATTGTACTAAAATCCCTTGGAAAAATCTATTACATTTAAAGGAAAAAGGTAAAAATTGAGTTAAATAACAAAAATAAAATGTTTATATTTTTAAAAACTGACAGCTTACTGACAGCAACGAACAGTTTGAGGACTCTACTGACAGACAGTTTGGGGATTTAAGGAAATGATAGATTCATTTCGCTAATTGCTTGAATTTCTATACCGTCTATCTGAAACACTTGAAGCAACTAGCAACTCAACTCACTTTGCGGACTTTATGACCGACAGTTTGAGAACTCTAGCGACTGACAGTTTGAGGCTGTTATCAAAATATAGCTTAATTTTCTACTATTCATTAAATGTCCTTCCTTTTGCAGCTAAACACGGACTCTCTTGGGGTTATTAACAACTGAAAGTTTGAGGACGACAGCGACCGACAGTTTGAAGTTGTTATCAACTGACAGTTCAATTTGCTGCTATTCCCTAAATAACCTACTTTTGCAAACCTAAAGTTGTTACAAACTCAAAGCCTTATTTGCTTCTATTCATTAAAGGCTTTCCCTTTTGCAGCTTAAAATTGACATGCGTGAGTTAACTAACTACTGACAGTTTGAGGACGATAGTGACCGACATTTTAAGGTTGACAACAACTGACAGTTTGATTTGTTTCTATTCGCTAAATGCTCGCCTTTTTGCAGCTCGAAACAGACACGCTCGATGTTACAAAGAACTGACGTTTAAGATTGAAAGCGAACGACAGTTTGAGGACGATAGTGACCGACATTTGAAGGTTGACAACAACTGACAGTTTGATTTGTTTCTATTCGCTAAATGCTCGCCTTTTTGCAGCTCGAAACAGACACGCTCGATGTTACAAAGAACTGACATTTAAGATTAAAAACGAACGACAGTTTGAGAACTTTAGCAACTGACAGTGAAAGTTTGTCAGAAATTGAACGTTGAATGCCCTCCTTTTAGCAGCTTCAAACTGAACCCTTTGAAGTAATTAACAACAAACAGATTGAGGACCATAGTGACCGTCATGTGACGCAACCACCAACTGACAGTTCAAAACCAACCCCCCTCAAACAACTCAACTAGACCCAAAAGGAACTCATCCGCGATCTGAAATCCACCGCAACCAGTTGAATCGCAACAAACATTTTAAATCCGCAGCAAATTGACGTTTATCTCGCCACAGCTATGTCCTGAATTCTGAACCATTCTAAATAGTTGCTTCCTTCAGCCACAAAATCTGCGCACACAATTCGTTGCTTGCGAAATCCTCTTACACAAACAAAAAGGACTTTATGTCTATCGCGCAATCCATTTACTTTTTGTAATATTTCTCGCAGAAATGCGGCTCGCCGCGGTCAACGACTGTATGCCGTGTACAACCTCAAAATCAAAATCTCCTTGATATCGCAGGAAAGCTCGTAGCGAATTCTCTCATCGTTGGGTTTTATTTAATATTTAATTCTGACAGAGATTCAATGCAATTTTCCCCAAGGATTAGGGATTACCACTTTATTTTTTTTTTTGTTGACAAATCTGGGTCACACTCCTGATGGTTTATATATTTTTTTTTCTGTCTGCGGAATGCTCGAAATTCTTTTCCATTTCGGGCTCTCTTTGGGCGTTTACATAAATCCAATTAAGTCGGCTCCGTCTTCCGGTGACAGTCGCCCGATGCTGATAGAGAAATCACCAAAGCGGCTAATTTTTGTTTAGTGGTGGTTGGATTTCCTCTAAGGAAGGCAGGCTAAAAAAATGTATTTCATTGTGATCACTGAACCGTATTGACATTTGGACTGCGGTTAGGCTGCCACTATTTGGTGAAGATTATGATTTTTTATTCCTCGTTATTTTGTGATTTGATGGCGGATAGTTTTGGGGGTAACTTGCGGTTTGGGCTGTCATTCGTTGGGAGTTTGTTACTTTAAGACTGCGGGTTGTTGCTGAGTGGGTGAAATTCGGTGGCAGGGCTTTAAATTTCACTGATAAGTTGTAATAAGTTGCACGTTTTCCGAAGGTTGATCGCCTGAACGGCGATTTAAGCAATTTCTGAGTTCCTGTGGCAACTCAAACGAAACTCATTCTAAAAATTGAAAATAAAGAAAAAAAAAACCTACAAAAGTTGCACAAGGATTTTAAGGCAAAGGTTTGTCCCCTGATATAGTAAAATACGCATTTTACTACTTATATCAGGAGGACCACTGGTAACCAGAATTTCTGAGTTCCTGCGGTAACTGAAATGAAACTCATTCTACTGATGATTTGATTGGACGGACCTATTGCACAACTTTTCGGCTGTCGATTGGAATTCATTTTGTTGTTTGTATCGCTAGATTTGGGTGCTCAGTGGTTAGTGTACTTGGTGAACTATAGAGCCCGGTTCGACCCCCAAAAAGACACAAGTCATATAAGCACAAACGCACATCTCTCGAACGTCTGACAAAAATATCTACGAGCATAATTGACCTCCTCAATTCAGTCGCAAAGTTCGGCACAAAATTTCAGAAGCCTTAGGTTGGGTAAGGTTGAGGTGGGTGGTGAGATTGTCACAAAAAACCGGTCCATCAAAAAGTCACAGAAGCCTAACATTCGCCTTAACAAACTCGCAGAAAAAATGGGGCTTTGAGTCCTAAATCGACTTGTTGCGCCACCTAAATAAATTTTGACATAACTTAGCCCGAGAATGTACTTTTTTTATGAATTGTGTCGGACTGACAGACAGAAAAACTGTCCCCGCAGAAGGTTTTGCGGCCGACGTGTGTGGAATGAGGCCAGGTCCCTCTTCGAACAAGTTTGTCGAATTTTCAAAAAGGTGTAGATTGACTTCTCTTCCATATTTAAGAATGATCTGCAGCATTTCACTGCAATAATCTCCCAAAATGTATACAAGACTTACATTTGGGCAAAGATCAAACAATCCATAACAACCGACGACGATGAAAAGAAATTTTAATGCATTCACAGAACTCCACGTAAACAAACAACGAATATCTGCGCAGCCCCTCATAAAAAGGGGCGACGTCATTTTTGCTTACGACACGAAATTCCAAACACTCAACGGATCAACTGATCAACTGAGACAAATGCCGACACCTAACGTAAACACAGAGTTAATTCAACTCCCATCTGCGTCGATGCATACAAAATATCCAAATTTACCACGGAATTCCTCGCCAGCCAGATGCCTAATCGGGGTATAGAGTTCAAAAATAAACGGCTGCTTCGATGTATTTTCTTATTCACCCGGATTCACCGACAAGCCGCGTAAACAAAACCGTTTCATGAGAACGTGCCAGTCCTTCCCTTTCGTTCGGCCAAAATCGCAATCCCCCAAACGTACGTGGCCCTGAAATGAAATTCCTGCCTTCACTGGGAAAAATTAGCCACACAATTGCGCCGCCACACAACACAATATGGTCAACTGATAAAGTTTGCATTTTTCGTCCGGCCGTTGCACAGCGCATTTGTGGCAAGGGTTGGCTCAATGTTTACATTCGTTTCTTTATCGGGACAGAGAAATAAAAAAAGAAACACTTTTGCACTCGCTTTCTATCAGCGGAAACAGCCTTCGCCTTCGCCGCGCCAAGTTCCACTTACTTATCAAATCGGGAAATTGCGCGCCCGCATTATTCTGTTTAATTGAAACAAGGAAACCCGAAATACGAGGACTCGCAGTCGGTCGACGGTCGGACCTGCGCAAATGTGTCACCGCCTCATTTGAAATTCTTAAATTGACCGCACCGGGTTGATGCTGGCCAACCGCCACTCTTTCCCCCAGTCTCGTCTTGTATATCTTTTGAGTTTCGTCACAAAAACAATAACAAGCTGGATGAGAATTAAATTAAGGCAGGCAATTTAGATATCAGTGTTGCGGGCGGGAGACATGACGGAGGTACGTATATAAATCTTGGGAACAACGTGTGAGAACGGTACCAGCATCAGCGTGGGCGGAAATGTGTTCGCTACCCGTTCCAAGTGATCTAATTTGAATTGAATTTATCAAATTAGTGTTATTGTATAAGCGCTGTGATGACATGCGTCCGAGTTGGAGATTTCTGCTGTCTTTTGTATCGTTTTACAGCTCTGAGTGGAATTGGCCATCGAATGGTGGCCATTTGCATCATTTTTGGATAAATTTGGACGTAGTTATGTGGTGAGTTGCATTCTATCGACTGAGAAGCAGAAATTGTTCTGAACGGTGTTAGGGTGGCGGGGGAAATTTCAAAATGATTCACTGGGAAATTGTTGTGCTTTTAATATTACGTCCAAATAAAGAGACTGTTTGATGGCGTTTTCCAACTAAAGAATATAAAACTAAGCTTAAAAGTAACGAAACCTTGAGTTCGTTTTTATTTATTCTTTTTATTTCCCCCTAACGGAACGACAACAAAATGTCAAACAAGTATTAAATTCAATAAAGAAAATTACATACTAAGATGAAAATTTAGACTGTCTTAGTCTGTGGAAGAAAAAAGAAATTTCCATCTGTTTTATGGGATTTTTTGAACAAAATTTCCCTCTGCACTGATTTTTTGGCAAGGCAATTTCGCTCTGAGGGAGTTGAAAAAATTTACTAGTTGTAAAAAAACAACCATAGGATCCCTAAAAAAACTTTGTCAGTGGACTAAAACTACTATCGAAACGATTTTCGACCAAAGAAATGTCCAAAATGCTGCACAAGTTTTTAATTTAATAAACAAAATAACATATACGTACTTGGATACAAATTTAGACTTTTAGACTAACTGTGGAAAAAAAAGGAGATTTCCGTCTGTTTTATGGGATTTTTAAAATTCCCTCTGCACTGGCAAAGCATTTTCGCTCTTTGGGACTGAAATAAATTTACCGGAAGTGCAACTGTCAACAACTCTCCGACTGCGATCAATTGCAAAACGTTTTTCGACCGGAAAAAAGTCCAAAGCTGTCATAAATTTTTGACGTTTTTTTGTCTGAAAATCGTTGGTGACAAGTGGTTCCAATAGGACGATGCCACAACGTCACCCATCAAACGAAACACTAGAGCTATTCAAGTCTAAGTTTCCGGGTTGCAAGATCATGCGATTTGACGGACTAAGACCTTCTTTTGCAGCTGCCGGTCCATGACATTAAACCAGGAATAATCGCCGAGCTTGAAAGGTCATTATTGTCCCTGTCATTGGAGAGATTGAGGCCAACTTATGCATAATTCGATCGACGTAATCCATCGTTTTCAAAACGCAGAACCAAATAAAATCACATAACCGACCCCGAAAGTATGCAACGATTTCGAATTTTCCGCTATTAAATTGAACCCGTTCACGTTTGGAGAATCAGCGCAACTGAAATATGATGCTGCATGATGTTCCTCAGCACCTCACGAGGTCATTACAACCTACAAACCTAACTACGAATAGGTACAAAGCATTTAAAGCAAGCTTAAAAACGTTGCCATACGAAAACTAGCACAACTATTCATCAACTGTCACCTATCTCAAGACACTTTCTAAATAGTTTTACGTCGTTCCCAGTATCCAGCTGAGAATAGGTGGTTAGTCAGCCCCTAATCTGACAGCTTTTGTTATTAATGGAACGCTGTACATCAAATGGCACCTTACTAATTGTTCTACAATTATTGTAAGTTTTCAAGATGAGTGGGGTGCACGCTGCTCGCCCGCATACGTCAGATCGCAAAACGGAAGCCGAGCGCTAAGACTCCCCGCTCATTAACATTCGAATGGAAATTACAAATCACCCCAAACTCCCTGTCCGTTGTGTACGAGAGAGAACGGACTTGCATGAGTAACCTTGGAAGAGGATTACCCCAGCAGCAGCATCCCCTCGCCGTTCGTGTAATATTCTTTGTGTTGAGTGAGTAAAAAACGGAAAAGCATTAAGTACTCATTCACTTGCATTATAAATCAAGTCTCCCCCAGGACTGGAGTGGTGGAATATTCATAAGAGCCACTCAAACACAAATAGACACCACCGAGTATATATACAGCTACATGTAACGTGTCCCGCTGGCCATTGTGAATTATTACAATAGCTCATGTCGGTGGAAATAATAACAGCAAAAAATAAAAAAAAAGGAGAAACCCCTTGCTGTTGTGTGCGAAGAGGAACTTTTCGTCAAATGGACTTTGCCTTCAATTTTTAAACAGGACCAGGGCGAAAAATACAACCAAGCAGCAGGCACTCGCAAGGATTTAACTTCTGAGTTCATGTGTCAATGGAGGTGGAGGTGAGTTGCGTATGTGCGCGTGGTGGCTTCACGTATCAACTGCGAGTCCAAACCGCACATGCCTCGGGCATATGCGAATGTCAAATGTCAGTGGAGATGGGCAAACTGATTGTGTAATTTATAATACAGTGGCCACCATCTGTCGGAAGCAATTGGGTAAACGCTGGTGATATGGTCAACTGTTGCAGAGGATATTTGTTGATTTTTGTATTGTTTCCTTTCTCTTTGAAATGGAAGCCACTTCCAATTCACCTGATTGAATGTGTGCGCACTTCCTCGCATTCAAAGGCACACTACGGGAGCACTTTAAATTTGAATTGGTCAATAAATTCCTACTTGTATTTCGAAAGGAGTAATGCAATGAAATTGATTCAGGGCAGTTGCCTTCCGGGATAAATGCATCACAGAAATGAGTTGGTAAAGCAATTTTCGAATGAAAGGATTTTATCAGAGATGTGAGTAAAAACAGCTGAATACAGTTTCGGGGTTCACGATAGCTGGCGGTACAAAAAGGGCTGACGCATTATTTTAGGCCGAAGTGATGAAAAATGCCATAAAACGAACCCGTATGGCAATCAATTGTGACGGCGCCCATTTGGCCGATATCATCTTCTCGACTTGAACAATAAAACTCTAAAGGTTCAGATAAACAAAATCAAAAAAACAGAATCGAAGTTTTTCATTTGGAAAAAAAATGAGAGCCAAACAACATCGGATGACCTCTTTTGGCCCAAGGTGCTCTGAATCAAGTTCACCATGGTCCGTAGCGCCATCTATGTATGTTGGTGAGTCATTTCCATTAAAAACAATTTAGTACAAAATTTAAAATTCTGTGCAAAGTTTCCTTGAAATGCGGAGACTTCCGCCGATCGCGGGAGTTTAAGGCAGCTTTGCTAAAATTTGGTTCAAGCAATACTCTCAAGTTTTGTAGAATTTCGTACAAATTTTTAAGTTCGGCTTGTACCCTGTCTTATTTTGTTGTCATTGTCTCCAACCAGGTTGCAGATTTCGTATATCAACGATAGCCTAAACGATATCGTTTTTGAAACTTTGACCACCAAAATAAGTCATATTCTGGTAGAATTTTTTGACAAACGTCAGCTTTCCTTTTTTTTAGGGAAATGAACTGGATTAAGGTCTCAAACTTGTAATTTTAGCACTTAGTTGCTGGTTTTGGAGGTCTATTGTTTCGACGATAATCGTCTTAAAAGTTACGGAATGAGGGGCCAGGCTTCAAAATTTCTTTAAGGTCCTAAAAGTTTCTTAGAATTTGGTACAAATTTTGAGGAGTAGTCTGACTTTATTTATTTAGGTACTTAAAAATTCGGATACATACCTTAAAAGTTTCACGTTTTCCCCAAATTTCAACAATTTCGTACAACGTTTTTAAAGCTCCGCCAGTTGCTACACTTTAAATAAATATTCTTTAAAAACTTCTTGAAAGATATGAATATTCTGTAGTTCTGTATTTCGCTCTTTCTAACTTTCCAACAATTTCGTACAAAATTTTCAAGTTTCGTCCGATACTCGGACTTAACCCGCCTCATGTCGACACGCACTTCAGTTTTAATCATTTATTCTCAAAGAATGTTCCTGGAAAGCATAACTACTTCGAGTTTTCTCAAATTTCTAACAATTTGGAACAAGGTTTAAAGTTGTCTATACTAATAAAGTTTGCTATACTAAATATAACCCCCCACGGATGTTGTTAAGTTATTTGAATTTAATTATTTCGACTCCCAAAATGTTCTGAAAGCGCAAAGCACTTTGGAGGTTTTTATCAAATTTCTAAAAATTTGGTACTAATTTCTGCCCGATCCTACTCTGAAATCTGACTGAACCCAGTTCATGCCTACAAGTTCTCTCTGATTGGAATTACTTATTCTTTAAAAATCTTCTTGACAATTCTGAACTACTGCAACTCGGTCAACTTTCTAACAATTTGGTACAAATTTTGAAGTCATGTCTACTCTGACTTCCATTGAATTTATTTCCATAATTCTGCAGAAAATCTCCTTAAAATGTGAAAGTTCCACGATTCTTTGAATTTCGTACAAATTGGGGCACGTACTAAAGTTCTTCTTAAAAAGTTGGACAATTTGTAAGTTCTTCCCAAATTATTTACAATTTGGAACAAGTTTTGAAGTTTCCGTCCTACCTTGGCTTGTTTTAATGCATTGTTCCCAAAAAATCTTTCTCAACGTAATGAACTTCTTTGAATTTTAATGGCCGTTTTCTCTAAATTCCCAACAATTTGGTACAAATTTTGAAGTTTTGCCAAATGCAATTCTGACGAAACGTATTCAACATCTAATTTCGCACATTTTGACGATTCTTTTAGTTTTTTAAGACATTTTAGCTAGCTTTTCACCATTCCTTCTCAAAGTTCAAGACAATTTGGTAAAAATTTGGAAGTTTTGCCAGATGCAATTCTGACGAAACGTATTCAATATCCAATTTCGAACATTTTGACGATTCTTTTAGCTTTTTAAGACATTTTAGCTAGCTTTTCACCATTCCTTCTCAAAGTTCAAGACAATTTGGTACAAATTTTGAAGTTTTGCCAGATGCAATTCTGACGAAACGTATTCAACATCTAATTTCGAACATTTTGACGATTCTTTTAGTTTTTTAAGACATTTTAGCTAGCTTTTCGACAACCATCCTTCTCAAAATTCAGGACAGTTTGGTACAAAGTTTTGAGGTAAAAGAAATTAAATTAATTGGTTCAAATAAAAGACAGTGACACCCAACATTTGAACATAAATAACCCGCTAAATGCATTTCATTGAGCGTTTCCTGTCAAACAAGTGTCCCCTCGAAATCACTTTCAGTTAATCGAAGAACCGATCTCACTACTTCCATTCGAAATCAATAAATTTATTTACATATCCATTTCAGCGCGCAATTGATCCGGAAATCTCATTTGCTAGTCGGAACACATACAAAATGTTCTTCCCGTCGTGGACAAAAGTCGTGGCCGCAATTGTCAAGTGCGTTTTCCCAGCCAGTACCCCCTTTCGGTGGTCGATCGGAACATTTGACGCGTTTAAGTACAAACAAGTGAATGTGAGTGACTCCCCCAATAATGGGAGTGGAATCAAATGCATAGGCCTGGAAGTTTGCGTCTGCTTGCTCGGGTTAATTATTCCAGTCATGTCGCCTGTGAGAAGTGGCTTCTCGTGTAGCTTGTCCATTTTTAGAGCCGAAGAAATTATTTCCGCCAAAAGGAGTTGGTTAAGCATGACGAAAATGAATTTATGAAGCTGATTGGATGGTGATATGGCAGAAAGTGATCGTAAAATTAATGTAAAAATAGGTTCTAACTGAAAGTCAGTCATTCGTAAATGAAAATTGTACCAAACCAAAAATTTGACGTCACTCCTTCTTTCAGGTGTTTCAATTGTTTCTGAAAGTTTTCCTAAAACAGTCGGACTTTGATTGTTTATTGCGTCACGTGATATTTGTCTTTTCGAGTGTAACTAAAACAAAATGGCGGCCGTTTTCAAAGAAATTTGTTCCAAAACTAACTGAGAATGGAAAAATTTATCTCTGCCGGAACTACTTTTAGGAATTTCTTCCACACCCACTTAGGCCCATCTTGCCCTTTAAAAATCAAGTACGATAAACATTTCCATTTAGTACTTTCTCCGTGCAACCAAACCCACTCCCACATTATTTTTCCCCCAGTCCACTCTCAAAATCAGTGAAAGACAAAACAAAAACTCATCATCATCATTATCATTCATTACCCTCGTCGCAGCCACTCAACGTGTCAAAAAATAACTTTTGCATATCATCTGTCATCTGCAAGTGGCGTAGTCCAATTCAATGCTACTACAATTTGAAAACTATCACTCTGGCGATGCGCTCTATTACCACTGTGTCGTTGCTGCTTGTACGTCGCGTGAAGTGAACTTTCGGATCATTTATACCGCCATTAACGAACTCGACCGCGTTCGCCTGTCAAATGTCAACGACATTGATACTACGCGCTTAGCTTGTCACACTTTGGTTGGTTTGCAAAATATGTATATATCCAAGGCGGTCTCTCTAATTGATGCAATCCAATTTGGCGCGAGTAAGTGACAATCAAATCGGAAGAATGGTTAATTATTCTGCTTGCACAAAGGGAATTATGATCGTCATCAGTTGGAAGACGTCACAAAAGCGAATGCAATAGTTCCATCGTCTCCCACGGGGCTGAACAAGTTCCACATTTGCGTTTAATTGAAATAAATGCAAATTGAATTTAATTTCTATCAATTGAACCGATGACACGCGAGAACACACACCGGGCGCGTTCACAAACTGTGATTTTTTTTATACAACATTTTATTTAATTCGCATTTCGAATTGGCGGGAAGTGGGTGCACTTTGGTGTAATTGGTTACGAGGGGGGAGTAGAAATCAATATCCCGAGTGGGTTTGGTGGATCTGTAATTAGGGGAACAGAAACAAAAACCTCCAACCGAAGAGAGGATTTTAGAGAATATTGCAACCCGGCAGTTGGCAATTGGCATACAAAGCAAATGGATTGACATTTTGTGAATACAAATTGATAGTTTTAAGGGCTATGTGAGGTTACAAAGAGATTTCAATCGGACGGGCAGCAATGCATTGTGGAGGCAGACTGTAGTTGTGCTCTATTTTGCCGCAATGGAGCTGTGTGGTTTGGACATGTTTAATTACGATAGCCCAGCCGAGGAGGAGTTAAAAGAAAGTGGATCGGAATGTGCATGGTCATTGAACATGCTCAAATGAAATAGGTTACATTAGGTTACAACAATGAGAGTGAATGAGGGCGAGGGGGCATTGAAAAATAAGTAAAGAGGTCGAAATAAATGCAGTGGTAAGGGGAAAGTGGAAATGTGATTTCTGCCTGCTGTTAAATTTGGTTGTGGTTGAAAAGGGTGTTGCCAATTTGAAAGAAAGCTCAAAAAGTACTTTTTCCAATTTTCGACTGGTTCTTGCAGCAGTTGCGATTGTGGAACGTAAATGTACCAAGGAAAAAAAAAAGTCTACTCACCGTCCAATAGCAAATCAAAATGAGCACAATTAGAAGTCAGGTGTCAAAATGGTTGGAAAAAGTGTTGCCAATTTAAAAAAAAAAAAACTTCTTAAGAAAACACCCTTTATATAGAAATTGCCACTATCCGATTGCAACCGCTGACGGACCTTATTCTGGTTGAGTAATTAAATAAATGACAAACAAGTAAAAGTGTTATCATCGGCCTGGCCGATGCTTTGATACCCTCCACTGCATACAAGTCATGCAAAATTGGTTTTGTGAGGGAGGTACCAGAACTACTTGACCGACATAGCCCATTTTTAACACCAACCTAACGAAGATCAAAAGAAGTTCTTTCACCAAATTTCATTCACCTTCGTCAATTACTTTGGGCGCTATCGTGCTTTCAACAGACCGACAGACAGACAGACGGACATGGCTAAATCGATTCAGAACGTGATCCTGATTCTATATATATTTTATGAGGTCTCCGGTGACTCTTTCTTGGCGTTAAAAATGTAATGACAAAGTGAATATATACCTTCCTGTGGAGGGTTAATAAGTATTTGGTGCACCAACTGTCAAAATGTCAGATGTAATGGATTCCGTCACAGGTGCTCTGCATTTGCACTTACTTTAGGCACAAACAGACGTAAATCACAATGGTGACGTTTGGATTTCTAGTTTAGTACCTAAGTCTGACAGCCGACTTGATGTTTTTCAGATATTGTCCAAGATTAGTCACATAAACAGTTCTTTCTAGTTGACATTTATGGAGGGTTAAGCGAAAAATCTAGTCAAAATTCACAAACTATTCAAGTTGACTTGTCAACGCGTTCGTTTACCCAGTTCAGGAAATCTTGTTGACGTTGTACATGAACTAGGTATCATTGACGATTTTCTTTTTTATTTCCAAGCAGAGCTTGAAATGTCAAACGAAATGTCAAATGCCTTGGCTAACTCTATGGTTAGATTCAAAACATTTCGCTGTCAAATTTTGCAACAAATAAAGGGTTTTCCAATGAGAGGTGTTATTGTGAATGAGCCGCTATTTCGGTAGCTGTCACTTTTGAAGCTTTTATTCTTTGACATTTGACAAGTAGAAACTACGCCATTACTAAAAATGGAACGATACACGCTTCAACAACGCATTGAAATTATTAAAATTCACTACAAGTTGCAAAAACTAAAGCATTTTTTGGTCGTCGTGAAGCACCTTGTCGGACCGCAATACGGAAATTGGTGGACAAATTCGAGCTGTTGGGACAAGTTAGTGATGCGAAGAATAAAACCCGTGCACGTCGCTCAAGAACAACTGAGAATATTGCAGCTGTAGCCCAAAGTGTTGAAGAAAACCCAGGTTTGTCCATTCCTCGTCTTTCTTTGGAATTGGGCATTCCACAAACGTCATTACAACGTATTTTGCATAAAGACTTGGTCAGAGTTGGATGTTATTGATCTGGACAACGTTTACTTTCAACAAGACGGCGCTACATGCCACACAAGCAACGAAACCATTGATCGTTTACGGGAAAAGTTTCCGGACCGTGTTATCTCTCGAAGAGGTGATCACAATTGGCCACCGAGATCTTGCGATTTAACACCTTGCGACTTCTTCCTTCGGGGCCATGTGAACGATAAGGTCTACTCCATTACTACTGCCATTCAAGACCTCAAAGATAAAATTCGTGAGGCTATCGAGGACATAGGGCAGCCACTTTGCGATTTGGTTATGGAAAATATCATGAAAAGGATATGGTCCTGTATGCGTGCTCGTGGTGGCCATTTGGCTGATGTTGTTTTTCATTGTTAACTGCATACCTTCCTCTTTATTATGAAATAAACATCCCATCATTTATCTCAAAAACTGGTATTTTTCTTTGAATACCAAAATAACACCTCTTAGTGGAAACCGCTTTACTAGAAGTCTTGCGAATAACGTCATCTTCCATGTCTTTGATTTATGGCTGTCAGTGTCACAATTGCCTTCGCAGTTATTTAGACACTTTGCACAAAAAAATATTCTCATTCGACGTTTTGTTACCATTTACATCCTCAATCTCAACCCACATCCACGTACCTATATCTAAACGAGAAGCTAACCAATTGCCAAGTCCCACTGAAAACTTCAATCGCAGTTCTGTCAGAAAAAATCTCTCCAAATGCGCGCATATTGCGCCTTAAAAATGAACCAACACCACAGCCTAAGCCTCAGTTAATCAGAATTAATATTTTGGCAACCACTCCGTAGGCGGTTTCACTTGACAAACACACTACGTAATTGATGTGTCAGAAAAAACATGTTTTTGGCAATTCTATTTCGGAATATCAACAAAAAATCAGACGAAGCATCGGCATAATAAAAATCGCAAGTTTTGCGAATTTGGGTTTTTATTTTTATTTGCATTCAATTTTTTGGTAACGGTAAGTCAGCGAATAAGGCCGCACAACAAGAATGAGGTGAAGAGCCCGAACAAAAGTAAAAGTCAACAACAAACACAAGCTGACCACATTCTTTTGGCCTTTTATGGAAATTCAACTCCGAGATACTCGTACCAGCAGCAAGGTGATCGATGATGATTCACGTTTCAGCCGGCAGACTTCGTGACAGACTTGCGTAATTCCATGTCTCGGCTAATGATGTTTTTTCGCTCCTCTCTTTGTTTACAATTATCATACGAGTCCACGTGACATCACCAATTGAGCTCGCTTTGGTCCACACGTCATTAGCTGAACAGAACAGATAAGAAGCCATTTCCCGCGTAGATGGAGTGAAACGTGATCTGCATGGAAGAGGGATCCAAACTTGAAATAACTTTCGTGTGAGCTCCCTTGGAACGTGCGCATCATCCATTCGCCATAAGTTTATTAATTTCTCCATTATTCGCAGTTGCCACATTAAGACAAACACCTGGATTTCTATGGCCGAGTGACGAGCGCTTGAATCCTTCAAACAAAAGCCGTCGCTATTGTGCTGGCAAAACTCTCACAGTCCAATGGGTTCTTCTTCGTTCTTCCATTTGAACGGCAGTCGATAAGGGGGGAAGGGGGGAAAGGGGCTCTCTCAAATAGGGAAATGATTCCATCTTCATGGTGGGAGTGGGAGTTGTGGCAGAGAAATCGATTTGCGATAAAATACCATTATCACAGATAGATACTCGTTTGTACATGTGTCCTTGTCGCTCCTTCGTGCGCTGCTGTTTCTCGTCAATTTTGCTCGTCTAATAAATTACTTTCGATATATCGACTCACACATACCCGTACCCTCGTACACCTATTGAAAACCAGAAAAGAAAATAATGACAAAGACGAAATCTATTCCTTTTGTAGTTGGCCTGGGCCATGGCGCACACACAATAACGATATCCTTCCGGAAGCTGGAATTCAAATGAAAAATCCCTCTTTGCCAATATTCCTTTTTGATTACTGTACTTGCAATTACATTCTCAAATTTCGTATGCAAAGGGAAATGTCAATTGTGTGCCGTTTGGCAATAAATTTCAGATTCTCCTTGAAGGGATGACCTGCTGTGATGTGCTCTGCTCCTTGGAGTTGCGAATAAGTTAAAATGCATGATGGAGGAGTCGAATTTATTTCGCTCGCTTTGTGAATAGGTTTAGTTCGAATGTTTGCTTGAGAGAGTTGGCATCATTTTGGTGCCACAAAGTAGGCAGATTTGAATTTTGGTGATTTTTAAGATAGTTTGATGTCGAATTTGGCTCTATCAATCGATTTGAGATGGGACAAGGACTAGTGCACTGAAAGTTTTGTAATTTTTTGAGGACGATTTCACAGACTTCACTATTTGTCCAGATTTGAGGTTATGCGACTTCAGTTATGGTGAAGTATTGGCCGAAATTTCTGCAAGTGGTGTGAAACTCAAAAATAAATTTTAAACAAACAAAAGTTACTCAAAAATTACAGTTTTTCCACGGGTTGCAGATGTCATTAAAAAACATGTTAAATGCAACCAAACTCAGTAACTTTGTTTATTCTTTATTGAACAGCAAATGACGATTAATAAAAGGTTTGAGACATAAGCCAACCAATCAAGTAAAGATGAGATATTCTGGTACATATTATTTTGGAATTTTGTTAATTTACAAAAAAATAGTGATGGTTTTCCGGGCTCTTTCTTCTTTCAAGATCAGTCAATAGATGATCCCCGCATTATCTGCAATAGTTTTGCAGCATTTTTTCAATCAGTGTATTCAAATCCCGGTTCAGTTATAGATGAACACTTTTTTTCTTATTTAGGTGCTCCACATTCCTCTATTTTTAGTCATATTGCCTTTCCCGAAGATGTGATACTGAGTAAACTTAGAAGTTTGGCTCTAAATTTCAATCCTGAACCCGATGGTATTCCAGCTGGCTTTTTAAAAATGTGTGCCCTGCCTTTACATTCCATACTTTGCCACATATTCAATGTATCGCTAAAGACGGGTATCTTTCCTTCCCTATGGAAAAATTCTTTTATTGTACCAATATTTAAATCTGGTAGGAAAAATAATATTGAAAACTATAGAGGAATCTGTAAACAATCGTCCATCCCTAAGCTGTTTGATGAGGTGGTGACTGATAAGTTGAATTTTTTTTGTAAAAATTTAATTTGCAATAACCAACATGGTTTTGTAAAAAACAGATCCACTGTTACCAATCTTCTTTTTTTTACAAATTTTGTTATTAGTGAGATATCTGAGGGTAATCAGGTCGATGCCATTTACACTGATTTCAGTAAAGCGTTTGACCGAGTTGACCACAGGCTTCTTCTTTACAAACTTGAACATTTAGGGTTTCCTACATTGTTCCTTAAATGGCTATCATCCTATTTAGGAAACAGATACCAATTTGTTAAGTTCCGTGGACACTTATCCAAAGAAATCAGGGTAACATCCGGTGTCCCTCAAGGAAGTCACATAGGCCCACTCCTATTTATTTTATTTGTTAATGATGTTGTCAAATTTGTTCCACATTGCAAAATCCTGATGTTTGCCGATGATTTTAAAATATACTCTTCATGCAATGACCCGAATAGTTTTCATAGATTAAATGCACATCTCCCAAATTTCGTTTTGTGGTGCACTAAAAACTACTTGTCCCTTAATGTTAGTAAATGTTCGGTTATTACATTTTCCCGTCGTACCTCACCTTTCACTCATGCTTATTCCTTCGACAGTAATGCTATTCCGCGTGTTTCTTTGGTAAAAGATTTAGGGGTTATGTTAGATAGTAAACTATCCTATATTTACCACTATGAATATATATCAAATAAAGCCAATAGAGCATGGGGAATGCTTAAACGTTATGCCAGGGCGTTCTCTGACCCCTATGCGCTAAAAATTTTATATCTGTCGTTTGTTCGATCACTGTTGGAATATGCGTCCATTGTTTGGTGTCCATACTACAATACTCATGTTGTTAGAATCGAAGCAATTCAAAAGAGATTTCTTAGGTTTGCCCTCAGATGTCTTCCTTGGTCCGATTTTAATAACTTACCCCCTTATTCAGCCCGATTACAACTTATTGGACTTGAGTCCCTTGAGGTTAGGAGAAAGGTGTCAAGAGTTATTTTTCTCCACAGAATACTTATTGGGGAGATTGACTGTTCTGATATTTTAAGTCTTTTGGGTCTTAATGTTCCATCACTTAATTTGCGTAATAACAGATTCTTTTACGTTCCTCGTTCTCGTACTAATTAAGGTAGATCCTGCTCTTTAAATGGTTTAATGTTACTGTATAATGAGTGTGCGTCTTTGATTGACTTTAATATGACAATACCATTAATAAAATCCATCTTGTTCAATTATTTCCAGTTGTAATTGTATTGCTCAAATTTGAATTAGTTTTGTACTTGCATTTTCTTTTTCTGTATTTTCTTTTTTTTACATAATTTGTTCCTCAATTTTTAGTTCACTTTTTTGTAATATGTCTAAGAAAGGCCAAGTACTTTGTTGACAAACAAATAAATAAATAAATATTTCCTTTCAATGCCAATATTTCCACACAGTGTTCCATGGATCTAAAAAATTTCCCACGGTATAGCAACACTGTCCAACCAAAACATGGTTTAGGTCTCAAATTTCGGCCGGAAAATTTGTTTAAATTATTATTGACAGCAAAAACATAAA
The DNA here is from genome assembly GCA_948293265.1 of Cheilosia impressa. NCBI lineage: Eukaryota > Metazoa > Arthropoda > Insecta > Diptera > Syrphidae > Cheilosia > Cheilosia impressa. The sequence goes on from OX411882.1 coordinate 2,214,874, forward strand.
TAAGCTGAAAACGAAACCAAAATTTACAAAAAAAAAACTTTACCAATAATCAGAACTCGAAATGCTGTCATTTTGACATTTTTTTACCGGGAGTGCTTTGCTTTCGGGTGCGAATTGAGCAACTTAACATCGAAGTGAGTTGGTCCGCTCTTTAGTATCAAATTGACGAAATCTATATATATAAAAATTGAGCCTTAAACTTGTGTTCGTTTGTCGCCGATTCCCGCCTTAACGCATCTACCGATTTTAACCAAACTGTCACACATCTTTGGTATTGGTCTATATATGATTTTTGTGAAGTTTGGTTGGAATCGAAAAACGTATGCGTGTGTTGTGCGTGCGTGATAAACACATGAATTTCAGTACATTTTGGGGTTTTTCCACAGAGTCGATTTTGTTTCTGAAAATTTCAGGATAGTTTTGGTGGCCACCCGAAAGGTGGCGCTGTTGTCAATCTTCGAAACCACTCAACTAATTTCAATAGAATTTTTAGGGATGGACAATTGGACATATTTGGTTCCAGCCAGGAAGATAGAATAGTCTTAGACCCGATAGGTGGCGCTGCTGTCGATCTCTGAAACTACTCAACGGTTTTCAATGAAATTTTGTGGCAAGCATTAAAGAACATGTGATGTGGCATATGTAGAAAGAAGGGGAGTTATATTGTATACTACCATTTTTACAAGTTGACCACTCGCCCAAGTAGTCCAGCATGCTAACCACTGAGCCATCGTATGTTTACAAGTCGCAACTACTGAGATTTAATGTTCTATAGTATACCTTTATCGAATGTGAAGTGGGAAAAAAAATTATCCGAACGGTGATTCTTACTTCCCGGGCAAACTTCGAGTGACATTTTTTAAACAAAACCTGAAAACGATCGTGGACTTTATCGTTAAGCTATTTACTAACTTTGTGATCTCTGGAATCAGTAAGGGTAACCAGGTTGATGCGATCCATACAGATTTCAGCAAAAAATTTACTTACAAAATGGGGATTTCCATTTTTCTTTTTCAAAATGTAGTTACCTCTGGTGTTCCCCAAGGAAGTCACAGTGGACCTCTACTTTTTATTCTGTTTTCAACGATATTGTCAAATTAATTCCTGAATTTTTTTGTTAATGTTTGCGGATGACTTTAAGATATATATGCCAGGAAATGATCTTTCTTTTCACCTTCATCTTCAGAAACTTCATCTGTGGTGCTCTAAAAGCCTCCTTTCATTAAATGCTTCTAAATATTCTGTCATAACATTTGCCCGCTGTCAATCACCTGTTATGTATAGGTATACTTTTGATGGTGTAGTCATTCCCCGTGTTTCCGTAGTCCAAGATTTGGGTGTGTTTTCCGACACCAAGCTATCGTTTAATTACCATGTTGAGTATAGGTACTACAAACAAGGCAAATAGAACATGGGGGATGTTAAAGCGCTAGGGTTGTGAGTACTCAAACTTTGCATGTAGCTTTTCTTAGATCTGTGTTAAAATATACCTCTGGTATCCCTGCTACAGAATTCATATTAATAGAATTGAATCATTTCAAAAAAGCTCTTAAAGGCCTCCCTTGGCTTGACCTAAGCAACCTTCCACCTTATATACGTAGGCTAAAATTGATAAGCTAAGAGTCATTGGAAGTTAGGGGAACTGTGGCAAGAGTTGTCTTTGTCCATAGGACCCTAACAGGAGAGATTGATTCAACAGACATTCTAAGCCTCCTCGACAGAAATGTTCCATCGTTTAACCTGCGATGCTCTAGATTTTTTAAATAAATAAATAAATAAACAAATTAAATTGCTAAAGAAAAGTCATCGCGGTTGTCAAATGCGCTGTTAATTGTTGTAAATTTCAAATATCGAGACGAAAATCCTATCAAGTTGCTCAAAATATCCAACATACGTCAGTCAGTAGCGTTCTGCGCTGTCAAAAAAGTTTTATTTTCGTGTCATTCTTGTTTTATAACTGCACCAAAATGGAGTCCGTTGTGCTGTCAAAAAATGTATGTACACCCAAAATCAACATTTGTGGAGTTTCGCGTTCGCTAATCGCGATTGCAATAGATCAAGTTGTCCCAACAAACACAAAGTTCCAATTAGAAGCGACGGGCTTGCCGGAACGTTTGCCAGAGAATCCCTAGCAACTTTGGTAAAAGTATTTTATTTTTTTTAAAATGACGAGAAAAATTTGACCTTTAGGATAAGTCAACTCCCCCAATATGAAGCGACATTAAACCAGAGATGATACGTCCTATAGAAATAAATACAGATGGAGCCACTGCACTAGGAACAAAACGCTTCGTCGGAATTTACGGTTGCAGCGCGACTGTCAATGATGTTGAAATTCTTTTCTTTCCTAGGCACATAATGTCTTCCTCCCAGGCGAATGTATAGCGAACATCATTTTGTTCCGCTTGAAAATAGGAAGTGACATAGAGCGATCTTTGTATTTTTTGTTTTAACCTACCGTTTACCTATTTAAGTTTTTGAAATGATTAAGACATTAAGAAGCGGAGCAAAAATAAACGCCATCTCATTATAACTTGCTGTGACATGTGCTGACAGGTAAAAAAACTGTGGTTGGTCTGTTGCAGAAAAATTATGATGATTAATGGAAAAAGGTGAAGAACATGTGCTGAAGGTTTTATTATCATTCAGGGGGCATTATTAAATAGATAATTAGTAAGTAACTAAGAAAGTTGAACAAGTAATTAAAATAGTAAGAGACAAAAAAAAATATTTCGAATATTTTTCTTTTCCAAGAGAACCAATTCTGTTAATTTGAAAATTGCTTTCCTTTCCCAATAAATACAACCTTCTTCTAAATGTTCGCATTTTGTTCTTTCGCGAGGGTTTTGGCGAATCACCGGCGATTCGTCCATCGACATTTACAGTCATTTTTATCCAATCCATCTGATATTTTGTCGCGCGGCATTCTCAGACGAACTTGCCGGCGAATTCAAAGCGAACGAAAAGCGAATCGTCTTAAAAGTACATCTACACACAGTATTTGCTATTTCTTCTTTTTTAAATTGATTGGAGCGATGTCTAACAAGCTAAAGAAGGTTATGCCGCTCTCATAGGGATAGAGAAGATACAGATTTGGGTGGGAATTGATTTCGCATGTCTGTAGATTTAACTGAGGAGAAAAAATAGAACTAATTTCCGTTCTTCTGTCAACGAACGAAAATAGACTGAGGCAAAAACTGCCAGAATTAAATCCGTCCAAGGCAACTCGAATTGAACCGTTGGTAGCCAGTTTCCATTGAAGGCCGGACTCATGACAAAAGAGCTGAATGACAAACTCTGTCAAGTGCAAAAATGGCGCGACTTTCCACACCTTTAAGGAAGTAAAGGCAGGGAAAATACCCCAACAAACAAAGTCCGAAAACAAATTCCGTGGGCCCTATATAACACCGGACCTGAATTTGTTTTGGAAGCTTATTGCACACCAGCTTCCACCTTAAATTGATGGTTGGTCCAATGTGAATAAGTGGACTTTTTTTTTATTTTAAAATTCAAATCATTCACGTACGCCTGCATCTCTTATCAGTTGCGACACAAACGCGTCACTGTCACTTTAGACAGATGACAGGAAATTAATTTGGCAGACCAAAACCCACAACTAACATCATTATTAGCAAACAAGGAGGCGAATTACCCGTTCCCACAGAGACATCACTCCAAAACTAATCAATTTTACAAAGCATCCGCATCTGATGCCCTCTTTTGCTCACTCACTCCATCACTGCTTCTCTCAGTGTTGAACAAACTAAAGCCAATACTGAAGTGTCATTCAAGTAGACCTTTGAAAAAAAATAAATAAAAAAAAACAGCTAGACCCCTTCTACTGCCACAAAAGTGCTACTTGACCAAAGTCAGAGTGCAATTTGCCAATGATGTCCTTTTTAATTGGTTTGGGGCTGGATGCCGATGACAGAGCATACACCACACACACCCACAAAGGCTGTCCCACTCTAGTACTATGTATCTGCTCTGAACCTGTCAATCATTGCCCTTTATATAGTGTCAATTCAGTGTCCACAACAGTTGTTCAATGAACGCGTTCAGGGGCGGGATTCTGCATGTGTGCACACAGCCCCATCGATAAATTGCATTTGAGTAGCAGCCCAACTGCTCTCGAACACCACTGCCGATAACCCACTCTTTGCAGTATTACGGCTGTCAAATCATTCAACACCTCGGGCTGTTGCTGGTACTTGTATTTTTTTTTTCCAAACGAAATATGTTGCTCTTTATGGACACCCCCTTTATTGTAGTGAAACAGTGTGTGTCTACAGTTAACACAACAATTCACATCCAACACACGGGTTGCTGCATGTGTTGTATATGATTGGGAGCATCACCTGTCAACCCGATGTGACCCGTTGTAACCAAGGAACCATCTTTTTCTGTGTGTAAAACTCAGGGGAATGACATGGAAGTGCGTTCAGTGAACACACAAATCAAGGGGGGAAAGGCGGATTGTTAAACTAAAATGGAAGTCGGAAATGTATTAAGTAATGGCGACATATGTCACAAGTGGTTTGCTTGGGTGGATGGCGTCAAAATAAAACGATTTGGGCAAACAACGCGCGTCAAAGGTGGGTTTGGGGTGACAGCATATTGTACTTGAAACGGGTGGAGTTGCCAGCACTCATTTGGTTTGGGGATGCTTTAATTTTTAAATGTGATAACAAAATAGCAGTCGTTTCTAGTCTAGTCTAGTCTAGAGAGACCGCAATTTTCTACATAGAGGGCGCTTTTGACAGTCCCACTTCAAATAAAATTTGCAGCTCAGCTCAAGAGCATTGCAACAATTCAACGTTTGTTCTCTGCATCGAAAACAGGGCTCTGTGGGCACACCCCTAATGCAGAAAAATTTGCGTGACATGTGTCACAAAAAACTGTCCGCAAGGTGGCGTTTTGTCTCCGCGTTTCTGTAACTTTCTTTTAAAAAATCGTAAAAGCTTGAGTATTAAGATTTAGGACTTCACAAAGCAACTGCCATATGCGAAGGACATCCCCACATGGAAAACAAATGTCACCGTCCATTTTTTCCGTATTGTTGAGCGAAGAAAGCTAAAAATGTCAAAAACGTAGTCTAACTTGAGGCGCAAGCTTAAAATGTTGCCCGAGCTGATCAATGTCGACTTAGAGGTTAAAAAAAAGAAATTAGTAAGAGGGCAGACACGGAGGGAGCTAAAAGATGTCCTTTATGGAGAGAAGTCCTCAATTTAGAGAAATATAGAAAAAAAATAAATTTTTAAACGACTGGTGGAGTGAAGCGCCCGAGTTGACAGTCAATTCTCAATTCCCGCGATTCAAAAGACGAGTATAAATATATAGAACTCAGCGGAAGAAGGGCTACCCTTATTGTACAAATCCCTATGATGCTACAAAAATGTTGAACGGAGGTTGAAGATCATCCAAACTTATACCCTCTGGAAATAAGACTTTCTTAGGGGACACTTGAGACATAATGACGACTTGGCTGAACTTTCTGGCAAGTCTGATGCACAATTGTGGACGCAGTGATCCAGTGGATAGTGCGCCAGACTATTGAGCGAGGGGCCTCAAGTTCGACCACAGGACAGACACAAATTGCACTTTGAAGTTCTATTTTCTTTGTAAAAGTCCGGCCCTAGCCAAAACCAGTCACAGCGTACCGGGTAAGCCATTCCATGATAACGTCCCGACAATCCAAGTTATCCATTTCAAAAGCATCATCAAATTTCCCAACCTCTAAGTCTTTTTATTTCACTACTCCGTCTCTTGCCACCGCCTGACAAATATCGGAGAGTGAAGCTGTCCTGGGAAGGCTTCCATAAAGTTGTAGGTCCGACAAATTAAGAATTAAGACATAGCTGCTCAACTTTTCAAGATGGGAGACCTTTTCACTGCTAAAAAGTTATTCCTCCACAAAAACGAGCTGTTTGTATGCGAATTTGTTACTGGATCACGTGAAAACTATTCACCCAATCGAGGAGCAACCCGTAGTCCTAATTTCATTGGAATCATTCAAAGGATACTCGTGTACAAATTAAAACTTTTCATCACAATTTCATTGAATCGTTGCATCTTGAAAGAAGGAGATAACTAAGGTTCTCTTTCCCAAGTGACAGTCACTCGAGCAGTGACAGAAACTAGGCAAGTGACACCCAAAGTGGAATGCGTCTCCCTCTATTCATATATTTTCTATGTGACATTCATATCACAGAAAACTACCACCCTCAGGAGCAAAGCCGATTTGTAGAAGAAATTCCATGCATTTGCGAACAGACACTCAAGATGGCGTCAAGTGTTCCATGCCAAAAGACCCGCGGAGAGTACTCCGTACAAAATCACACCCGACAACAGACGCGCTGCGGCCTGAACTAGATAAAAATGTTGTAAATTCAACAAATTTGCGTTAATTAAATAATCTTAACCCTAATAACCCTTCTGCTGCGTTTGCAACACATTAAGTTCTATTTCCATTCTTCGGGAGGCACATACTCTGCGCTCCCAATCCGTAGGCGACGACAACGCGGTCTTAAGCGCACACTTGGTCCAGTTTTCATCCAAACGAGTGGATCAGTATCTACCGCACCGCACTTCGGTTCGGTTAAGACTGCTATTGTGCAATAACTAATCCACGGAAACGTCAGGTGTAATTTCGGTGTAATCTTCTTCTGTCTACCGGGAGGGTATACCCGCCGCGCGGATTTAGTGCGAGACTTTAATGCCATTATATTGCACGAGAGGAGCGACACGGTTACTCTGGTGATACTGCAAGTGGTTAGCGGGGAGTGGGATTGTAATTCACGATGGAACCGGTATCAGCATTAGGCGCGGATGCCAAACGAACCAACGACCGAACGAAAGGGTGAATTTGACTAAGTTGCCAGTCGGTTGTGGCACGGCGATGGTGCTTAACGACATTAAAAGCGAATTATGGAAACATTAAATCGGAAATTGTCCATTAAATCATGTTTTTCTTTTAGACAGCTTTTCACGAGCACATCTACCTACTACGGCAATCAACTTGATTGAATGTGTACGGGGAATATCTTAATCTGAGAGGAACTCGTTGGTGAAAGAGGAAGCGATATGAATTGTCTGACAATTATGAGCGTGTTCATAAATGCTGCTGTTCCGACATTGAACTTGAAGAGGGATTTCCACGGGTTTTGACTGCCAATTCGGTTAAAAATAAAATCTTTGTCTGTGTAAAAGTCCTGCCTGTTTTTAACTTGAAAGCACTTTAAAACTTCTTCCACAGTTCGAATGGATTTGTATAAAAGAGCGCTGAATGGAGCAACGCTTGGTTTTTATTTCACCAAAAGATGTAGGAATTTGCAGTTTGCGGGACTAAAAACAACAATTGACGTGGCCAGTAACCAAGGCAGCCACAAGAAGAGTTTAGGTAGACAACTTGTACTTTGAAGTTCAAAGAAAGGTATCTACCTCAAACGAGTAAGAAACGTTCAAAAACTGTTTAAGTATCAACAAGATTCCAATAAACGGGCAAAGCCTGACATTTTTTAGAAAGAAACATTTGACAATAGGGTAATTCAGTTGTCCCGCTTTTTTTTGACAGACTTGTCCCGCATTTTCGTTTTTAACTTACTGCAACCCAATATTTAGATAAAGCTTATGCTTCTCGCCATCTCCGCTTCATTTGAAGTCCTTTTTTTCGAAAATCTAAATTTGGGCGCCTCTTCATAACCTCTCATTATATTTGGCAGCGAAATCATACCGGCGGCCATCAGTTTGCCAGCAAGAACTCTGACCACTGCCCCATTGCCACGTGAGGCTTGTGCTGCAGACTTTTTGTAAGCTTTTTGAACAACCAAGAGGGTTCCAAAACAGTCCCTACACAAGACATTTCTATGCAAATGTGTGAACTTGGTGGATGGTGATACATTCTTGTCATTCTTAGAAAGACAATGTATACGGAGTGGTCTTCGGCACACTGGCAGTCCAATGAACTAGTTTTTGAGTTGAATCGACCATTCCCCTTGGGTGTACTAGTAGCTGTCGAAGAAAAACAGAGGTTGTCGTTTAAATGAGTTGTAATTTGACATAATGCAGTTGTTCGTGTTTTACAATTTTGAACATTTCTGAACACACTTCCTTATTTGACAGAATTCGAAAATATACACAAATAGACACACAGCAAATTTAAGACCACAACGGACTGGGTATATGTATTGGAATTTGACAGAAATTGAAGTAATTTAAATACAATTAACTTTGACAAAACGTCAATTAGTTGACAGTTCATTTTGTCAAGAAAAAAAAAACACTTAATTCAACTACAGCTCAGTCGTAATCTCACCTTGCGGTCAAATAGTTGACACTTTCAATTTGCAAATGGGGGATTGAACTTGACCGCAAGTCATATTTTAGTTGACAATTGGCCCTTTGGCATTGTACCAAATTTGACAATATTTATTTACAAACGTTGTCAAACAGTTGTCACCATCAAAAATTCCTTGCCAAACATTTGACAGTAGTCTGTTTGACATTGCATGGCATCGAACAAAGTTTGACATTCAGACAGACAGTGCAATCAGAAGCAAATTGTGATAATTTACAACTTTTGACAGTTTGTCACTCAAATTAATTTATTCAATTATGAATTTTAATTACGAATTAAGCTGTGTTTACAGAAAACCTTTCACATTGGGTACAAGAACTGACGAAAAGAGACACAAAAAGGCAGCCGACAATGATATCAAATGAGAAGTCGAAAATGTGTATTCAAAACGCACGTCAGCTATACAGAGATGCCACTGTTTGGTCGGCTGTTTTGGACTTCAAAAGTAACAAGTTTGGGAAGACGCTATGTCGATGGCAAAAGAGCAATTTGGATGAATGTCAAAACTTTTACTATTTAGAGGAAATTTGACAGAACCAAAAAAAGTAGTTTCCACTACAGCAATCCAGCTTTATAGGATCTCCGTAGTCATTGACAAAAATGAGGTGTAGAATCGTTTAGGCGATGCGGAGAACTTTCATATTTTTGACATCTTTAGAAATTAAAAATAAAAATTCAATATTTTGGAAATATTGCTTTTGAAAACGAATTAAAAATCGCACAGAAATCGTTCTTCAACATAACTGTCATCATATTTTTAGTGAAATGTCAAATCTGTTCGACACTTTGACAGCTTTTGCAAGTTGGAAATTTTCTCAAATGGTATGGTGTCAAATATCAACTTCATTGACTCAAATTCGTGTCAAATAGAGTTTATTTGTACCTGAAGCTTGAAATATGTTGACAGGACGGCAAAAAAAATTTAATTTGATAGATATTCTGTCAGTCAAAAAAAAAAAAAACTGGTGATGGTGCTACAGGTTCGTATAGGATTCGTTTGTATTTTTTTTGCTTTTGCTCGTTTTAGGGACCACTGCATTTGTAGTAGATTCTGTCAGTCGCTATAGGTTGATAACTGACGTTTGGAGACTTTCTTAAAGAGATCGAAATTGAAAAGCAGTTCCTTCCTATCTATTTTTTTTTTTATTTGACAATGGAACGCCATGAATGACTACGCTTCCCCTTTGTAATTGAAAGAGATTATGTATAATCATTAATTTTGTACATTATCATCCATTTTTGTCAATAAATACACAAGAATGTCACTAAATCAATAGAAGACACTGAACCTCTTGGGTATGTGAAGCGCTAATATTTACTAATCGGCGGTATTTTTTTTCCATTTGATACGTGAATCGAAAAATGTTGCGTTCTATTTATGCAAGGTTAACGACCTTCAAAATAAACCCTTACGAGATAAACATGAGTGACAAATGAGTAGGCCCCCTCACAGTAAACAAACCGAGACATTGCTCTAGTTTCATTTAAAATTTTATAGCTTTTGGGTGGAGGATTTCATTTCTTCGACTCAATGGGTGGACAAAGGGAATTTTTCTTACAAATTTTCTATGATATGATTGAATTTAACAAGAAAGTCTGTCAAAGTCTCGTAAGTGTCAAACTGCTTAATAATTCAGTTTATAAATGTTTGCCTGAGTATTTCATGGGAATGAATTTGGAACACATTTAAAAAATAATATGAAAGTGAACTCTTTTTTTATTACAGCAGCAATCAATCAACAAAAAGCCAATTTGACATTTCACTATGACATTTCGTGGAATGAAAAATAGAGGAAAAAAATTTATAGAGGGAAAAAATTCATAGAAAAACTACAATTCATCTGGGTAAAAATTGTGTAGGTATTCAATTATGTGGTTGAAAGTGGAAGTTTGAATAAAATTGTAGTAGATCATAAAAGACCTCTAAGAAAAACGAAAAATTGTAGTAGATTTTTAAATGTTAATAAGAAAACCAAACAGAAATTGTAGTAGTTTATAAAATTGCATCATTAAAACGAAAAATTGTAGTAGATCGTAAAAACCCTCTAAGAAAAACAAAATATTGTAGTAGATTATAAAATGTCAATAAGAAAAACAAAAAAAAATTGTAGTAGTTTATAAAATTTCACCATCAAAAGCAAAAAAAATTGTAGTAGATTACAAATTGTCCCTAAGAAAAACGAACGAAATTTAGTCCCCTTTCATACTGTCAAGAGTGGGGCGAGTATCAACTGCAGCCAACTTAAAATAGGTAAGTGCTGGCCCATCACTCAACTCTTACTTGTCAAACAACGAACAAAATAGATCAGTGTGGCGAACCACGTTTTGTACAGTTAAAATAAACGAAGTGGCTATTAAGGCGCTGTTAACTGACGTTCGACAAATGTTTGATACACGGCGAGGGAATCTACATTGCAAAATGGTATACTTCCATAAAAAAATACATTTTTAAGAAATAAATCGGTTCCAAATCGAGGGTGATGTCAAAAAATATTGTACTAGATTTTAAAGGCTTTGTTTTAAAGGCATTCCACTCCAATTTGACGTATACAACTTAAAAAACAGCTAACAGTCCCAACAACACATTTTTTTTTAAATGTCAAATATCAATTGTCAAAGTAAGGCTGATATACAACAATTGCAGCTGTGTGTACCTGCTTATGGAGGACCTTGGAATGGATAAAAATCGGGACAGTTGATGAGCTGATCTTGGTATCCTCAGCTTAGTGAACGGAGTGCATTCCATTTCCAGTTCACTTACAGAACTGTCAGTCACTATATCCGACATTTTGTTCCCCATTCAAGAGATTATCAGACCCAACATATTTCAAACGTGACGCAAAGTCGGCCATTTAAAATAATCTCCGTTTTCCTAATCCCCACACTATACTCCGCAAAAAGAACTTCACCCTATTGGACTGTTTAAACAGTATAAAGAACGACAGACTGCATTATGCACATGGAAATTCAACACCACTTGTCAAAAGGTGACCTGAGTTCGAGCCTCTTCTTTTTACGTTCACACAAAGTTGGAAATTCATTTCAACTATATTCACAATTTAATTTGTTAACAAAAAAAAACCGCTTTAACTTAAGTCCACATACACCTTCGCACTCGCGATATTAACTCTCGCATGGTAATTGCAAAAGTACTTATAAGCACTTATGGCGGCTATATTGTTATTATTATTTTATTTTTTAGTTTTTTCTTCGCCTTCGTCATTCGTTCGTCGACACCGCTGTGTGATCCGCTTAAGGTAAGTGAGTGAATGATTTGCTTATGTCATTTCGGATTGGGATTATAGTTTAATGACGTTTTAAACAGGTTGCCCTCTCTGTCTCTCCATCAGGCAAAAAAACCTCATAGCGAATAAAATCCGCAGCAGAGAACTAGACAAGTAAATGAGATGAAAACTGTACCTTATCACAGGTTGGTGGTATTTATCTGTCTTCTAATTTTATCTCTCCCATTTGTTTGGGTTATAAATAGGAATTGTTGTTCTTTTCCCTCCTTCGCCGCAGCATTGTGTTTGTATGTATAGATAATGAATGGAATCATGAACTTACCTGCAAAAAAGAGAAAGAGAAAATTGTTAGTTTGAATTGAATGCTAAATGAGAGAATTATTTAGTACTGGTTACTGGATGAGGAAATGCGTAAGAGTTGGGACAGCCACAAACATATTGTTGACATTTTAAAGGTCTATGGGTTCAGTTTATGGGGACTGGCGGAAAATTGAGGGGGGTTTCTCTGATTTCGGTAAGTTTGATAGTTCTATAGTAAGTTGTGTCACTTTGACAGTTGAGTCAAATAAACGAAAGGCTGGGGTATCCGTATGACGCTTTGATTTGATTGCAATCGCTGAATGAGGTTATACACGTAAGAGAGGCGATAAGCAAAATAACGAGTAACGAGTGGTTCCCCGATTTGGTTAAAAACAGTTCAGGTGAATTTCTTTCGGCAGGGAATGTGAAGTTTGTCAATAATTGCAAAAAGTTGACAGATAGACAGAATAAAAAATGGCAAAGAAATTAAAATAGAACAACTAAAAATATATTAAGGATAGTAAACGGAAAATGGTATCCAAATACTGAATTTTTAACTGTCATTTGAAGTGGTTTTGATTTGAATGAAGTGACGTTTAGCTGGGGGTCCAAATGGCTCAACATGTTCTTTTGAAAACATTTCCTGCTCTCTGAATGTTTTGTTGAATTCTTTTTTAAATTGACAGATTTTCAGTGCTTGGACTTATTATTCAAAAGAACCTTTCTAACCGTTGGAGATGTCAAAAAGACAGCGGTGAGCACTCATAGCATATTTTGAACTCTTCTACTAATTGAACTGTAGGTTATTTTTAAAGGGGGAATGTCAAGTTTGACAGCAGTCGAAAGACGTCACAAGCAAAGAAAAAAAACGTTTCTTTCAACATTTTCCTGCTCGCGCTTACATTAAGCTCCTCTTCAAAATTGATCTGTCACCCTGTACACAAGTTTAATTCAAACATAGTTTCGGTCCAAACTGTACTGCGCTGCAATTCCATTTCCATGATCCCCTGCCACTGTTTGTGGTCTATAAACGCATAAGAGCAGCGCGACAAATCGCTCGTATTAGTTTCCAGCGATTCAAAATTTATTAAGTACACTAATGGAAGTAAAGTTTGTAATAAAGAATAAAACGGTTTTTTCTTTAATTCTACTCGTGTTCTACAGCGTAAGTAGAATTGGCCACCACAAAGAAGGCGCAACAAAACCTAGCGTACCATTGTAGCCAATCAGTTCGCACTTCGTGCAAAAATTTTGAACAACATTCTTCTCGGACTGTACAGAAATATCTTCTCTGCAATAATAATTTTCATGAACAAAATTTTTACAGATCAAGAAAAAGTAATTCAGACCGATTCAGTTTAACGTGGACACTCCAAAATCCAGCAAAAAGCAAACTCGTAGAGGAAAAATCCGTATTTAGCTGGGTTTAATTTTAGATCGAAATTGGTACTAGGCTTTCGATCGAATTTTCGGTGCAAACTGTACGCAGTGGGTCTGTCAAAGAGATAAATGTTCAGGAAATTTCTCCACGGGGAGGGATTTTATCAGCACATTTGTATAAAACTTGCTGAAGCTATACCTTTCTACCTATTTAGCCAAGTTTTTGGACCGTGAATATTTTGACAGATCGTGCTATTTTTGGTTGCAAGAGTTGAGAAAAAGTCACTTTCTCTCCGAATAATATGACGAACAATTTACGAAGAGGAAACAACTTGAAGATGAGTCAAAGAAAAGTCCTACTGGAAACGTTTGAGGTTTAATGATGTTTTTTTCAATGAACGTATGTTTTTTGTAAAGCTCAAAATATTTTAGCTAAACTTGGAGCGAATATTTGGAGATCAGCAAAAGATTACTTTGGCAGTTACAAAAATTAAAAATACCTTGAAGAGAGTAGCTTTGGTTCTTAAAATTAAGCAATAGGCACGCCGTTTATATATCCGCGTTTTGTCAATAGAAATAGGCTCAAAACTTTGCAAAAAAAAAACCAAGGGACTGTTTCGATTACAGAAATTTTTACTTCTCGAATGGCTTCGAATTTTAGCAACTCAGCTGGTAGGACCAAAGCGAAATTGGAGGTCCAAAGTGACTCACACGCGAAAAGACAACAAACTTCGAAAAGAGCGACTAAAATCGAGGAGAATCGAAAATTGGGTATCCCGAACTGTTGGCATAGTAACGCATTTCTTATGAATGGATATTCAGTGGACTGTATTACGCTTTCAGTTTGTTATGCTCTGTTGCAACTGCTCCAGAGAATGCCGTCAAAAACTTCTCAAAAACCGTTCTCAAAATCGCATGAAAACCCGCTGTAAAATTATATTTACGTAATAATTATATTTAGTACGTAAAAAAAAAAAAAACACCCAGAGCATTGGAAAACGTTTGGTCATTTGACAACAGAAAATTCAGTCAGATTTCAGCGCTGTCACTCGAATTTCGGCGAACTTTGAAAGGCGCAGTGGATTTCGTTGGTTTTTCTGCACATTTCAATTTAAAAAAAAAAATCAATAGATGCCAAACAATTGGATCAAGTTTAATATTCAAAAAAATCGGTAGAGACGTCGTGATTTTGTTTAAATTAATAACAAAAATCCTCCAACACAATTTTTTTATTTCTGATGGGTTAATAATTGAGAGAAATAGAAAATTTTGTTGGCAAACAAATTTAAGCAAATTTGTCGTCCTAAAAATCATAAGTATCAAAGGATTGGTAATGGTATAATTTTTAAAAGGAACCTATAGCCTAAAGGGTTTTCCAATAAGAGGTGTTATTGTGAATGAACCGCTATTTCGGTAGCTGTCACATTTGAAGGTTTTATTCTTTGACATTTGACAAGTGGAAACTACGCCATTACTAAAAATGGAACGATACACGCTCCAACAACGCATTGAAAATATTAAACTTCACTACAAAAATGGCGAAAATCTTGCAGTCACAGTTCGCAAAACTAAAGCATTTTTTGGTCGTCGTGAAGCACCTTGTCGGACCGCAATACGGAAATTGGTGGAAAAATTCGAGCTGTTGGGACAAGTTAGTGATGCGAAGAATAAAACCCGTGCACGTCGCTCAAGAACAACTGAGAATATTGCTGCTGTAGCCCAAAGTGTTGAAGAAAACCCAGGTTTGTCCATTCCTCGTCGTTCTTTGGAGATGATTCATGATTTTTTAGGTCGGAGTTGGATGGTATTGATCTGGACAACGTTTACTTTCAACCAGACGGCACTACGTGCCACATAAGCAACGTAACCATTGATCTTTTACGGCAAAAGTTTCCGGACCGTGTTATCTCTCGAAGAGGTGATCACAATTGGCCACCGAGATCTTGTGATTTAACACCTTGCGACTTCTTCCTTTGGGGCCACGTGAAAGATAAGGTCAACGCCAACAGCCCAGCGTCGATTCAAGACCTCAAACATAAAATTCGTAAGGCTATCGAGGACATAGGGCAGCCACTTTGCGATTTGGTTATGGAGAATTTCATGAAAAGGACGTGGTCCTGTATGCATGTTCGTGGTGGCCATTTGGCTGATGTTGTTTTTCGTTATTAACGGCATACCTTCCTCTTTATTATGAAATAAACATCCGATCATTTGTCTCAAAAAATTCCATTTGTCTTTGAATACCAAAATAACACCTCTTATTGGAAAACCCTTTATATATTTGGTGCAGCTTTAGAGACTTTTCATCTGCAATTTTTAGAAAATGCTGCGACAGGGTCGACTCGACAACTCACCCTTCAAAACTGCGGGGCCAGATGGTATATTTCCAGGTCTAATGCAATGGGGTGTAGACTTAATTGCACCAAGGCTCAGGAATATATACGTTGCATGCCTAGCAATAGGCTATATCCCGATTACATGGAGGGAAGCAAATGTGGTCCTTCCAAAACCGGTCAAAAAGGACTACAACGAGGCAAAGTCATTCCGACCAGTCAGCCTAACATCCTTCCCATTAAAAACAATGGAAAGGGTGATAGTGGACTATATGGAAAGCACCGCGCTTAGGACGTATCCTTTGAATAGTAGACAGCATGCATACAGGGTAGGCATGTCTACAGAAACAGCGTTACATCAAGTAGTACGAGTTGCCGAGGAAGAGCTAAATACCGGGGGCATTGCAATGACCACTATAATGCACATTGAAGGTGCCTTCGATAAGATATGCTTTGAAGGTCAGAAACAAGCCTTAGAAGAACGTAGGGTTAACCCACTTGTAGTAAGATGGGTGGACAATATGTTAAATACAAGCGCGATAAATATTCAGACGGGAACCGGAGGTGTTCTCTCACCTACGCTGTGGAATATCACTGTGGACTCTCTTCTCGACAGACTTGAGGCAACTGGCATTCACACAGTGGGATATGCCGATGACATGGCAATAATGGCCAGAGGCAAATTCATGGACGTCACCGCAGATATCATGAGGAACGCACTCAGAGTGGTTGAGCGGTGGTGTCTGGAACAAGGGCTCTCCATTAATGCGGGGAAAACAGATCTTATAGTCTTCACTAGGAAGAGCAAAAATCTGGAACTTCGGTCCTTAACACTGTTCGGATCGGAACTGACAATGACTAAGAAGGTTAAGTATCAGGGACTTTATCTAGATACTGGACTTACTTGGAACTACCATGTTGAGGAGCAGGTCCGGAAGGCAAAAAGGGTACTACATCAGTGCAAACGTGTATGTGGACAGAGGTGGGGACTCTCGCCTAGATCAGCATATATACGATGATAACTAGAACCATTACGCCTCGGTTGTATGGTGGGCGAAAGCCTCTCGCACCTGGATAGTGTTCAACACTTAGCATGTATAGGAATTACAGGTGCAATACGTACAACCCCAACATGCGCATTGGAAGTCATCATGGGGATCTTACCGCTAGACTTATTTATTAAGAAAACGGCGGCCAATGGCACAATCGTGGTACGATCTATGGACATAGGAAGATCCTGGAACTTGTCAAAAACGAGATTAGGGAGCTAAGCATGCCTATGCATCGAATAACAAGGGTGCGTATTATGGAAAGAAATCACAAAACAGTGCCTTTTACGGATGGATCCATGATGGATGGCGGAGTGGGGGCCGGTATCTATTCAGAAGAGCTGGAACTTGCCCGTCACATTAGCCTCGGAAAATACACTTCAGTATACCAGGCTGAGATGATTGCTTGCTTCATGCGTTGGACTTCTTGCTTGAGAGTCAGGTGGAAGGTAGAAATATCCTTATAGCACTGGACAATCAGTGATCAGACGCATGGAACAAACAAACATCACAACATCATTGGCACTGGAATGTGTACTTAAGCTCAATAAGTGTTCATCTAAAAATGAAGTAACACTGACTTGGGTACGAGGACACATAGGGATCGAAGGCAACGAAAAGGCGGACTCCCTTGCAAAACAGGGGTCAACTGAAAAGTTGCTGGGACCAGAACCATTCTCTTCAATTGGCAGAGGAATGGTAGAACAGCTGATTCACCTGAGAAGGTGGTCAACCGCGGAACAATGTAGACAAGCTAAAATGGCAATGAAGTGGCCGACCTGCTCCACTCAAAGAAGGGTTCTAAGCATGAGTCGAGGAACATTGAAATGCGTGGTGGCTTTGTCTACAGGACATGGTAATTTCGGGTATCACCTAAGGAAAATGGGCCTTAGAGAGGATGATACTTGTAAACTATGCCTGGAGGAATCTGAGACAGCGGCACAAATACTGTGTCAATGTCCGGCGTTGGCTAGCAGAAGAATGAGGATCTTGGGACATCATCATCGACCATCACTCAGTCAGTGTGAAAGCCGACAGCAAGCGATTGCCAAACCTCTTTGGAAACACCTAAATTTCGTTAATCTTCTTCGCCCACTGTTAAAAGGCCAGTCCCAACCCAAACCAAATGCAGAAAGACTTCCGCATCAAAACAAACAACTCGACATAAATTTTGACACCCAATCTCGGCATCCCAGCTAAACAAGCGATAAATCTTCTTGTGCGTTTTTTTTTTCACGAATGACAAATACACCATTTAATTAATTGATTCCCCCGTCCGAACATGATTTCCAATAAGAAGGAAAAAATAAAATTCCACAATCTATATCCAACATAAGATATTTAAAAAAAATCCTTCGCCATAAATCTTTCCCCAAATAGACGCAAGTTTCGGAGCCGTTTTAATGAATTCAGTTCAATTAGCCCCGACAGCGTCATATGAAGGAGTCCCAAAAGAAAAAATATGATAAAAGAAACATGATTCTATGTTATAATATATTTTTAAAAGCACAGCACACACACCCCCGCCCTCTCATTCCTTTGTAGACAATCGATAGACGAAAATAGCCAAAGCGAGTCAACACAACTTGAACTTGAAAACGATTTGTTGTTTGGACTTGGATTCTTTTTGACAGCGGAATTCTTAGTGCTGTCATCACAATAAGCTGGGAAGCGGTAAAATTGAATGCAAACATGTGGAAGGGGGGGCTGTAGTTTGACGTTGCAAATCTGTCACCAGATGACGGAAATACTGGACTAGGTTCATTTCCCTCGACCAACTGCAAATCAATTTCCATTTCAGTTTTTGCCTCTCATTTTCTGAAGAACGGATTCCCCTTTAGAGCGTCATTCTGATCTGAATCAAAGACCGTTTTCGGTTGGGTTGTGTAGCTTCGAATACTTTAATTATCCGGAATCAATCTTCTTTGGAAATTCATTTCGCTCAAAGCAGTCAAAGAAATTTACTTTGCGTCCTACTTCTTTCTAGACCGCTGCATCGTTGTTCAGAGATCCTTTCGGCTGGGGTTTTCCCATCGCTACAATCGGATCTTGTTTGAAAATCAACCAGAAAATGTCTGCAATGTTTCATAGTGAAAGTTCTCACATACAAACTTCACTTTTGATGGGTTTTTTGAACGACACAAAACAATTGGTTTGGAAACACTGCAGTTGGAATTATAGTGTTTTTTCGAGGTACGTCACTTCTTGTATTGATTGTTTGAAGAGTTGAAATCTGACAGTTCGTGTAGATATAACAACTAAAATCTAGACTAACAAACTTCACTTTCGATGGGTTGTTTGAGTGAAACAAAACAATTTGTTTGGAAGTACATACTACGATTGGAATTATAGTGTTTTTTTGACGTACGTCACTTCTTGTAGCGATTGTTTGAACAGCTGAAATCTGACAGTTCGTGTAGATATAACAACTAAAATCTATACCAACAAACTTCACTTTCGATGGGTTTTTTGAACGACACAAAAAAAATTGGTTTGGAAACACTGCAGTTGGAATTATAGTGTTTTTTCGAGGTACGTCACTTCTTGTATTGATTGTTTGAAGAGTTGAAATCTGACAGTTCGTGTAGATATAACAACTAAAATCTAGACTAACAAACTTCACTTTCGATGGGTTGTTTGAGTGAAACAAAACAATTTGTTTGGAAGTACATACTACGATTGGAATTATAGTGTTTTTTTGACGTACGTCACTTCTTGTAGCGATTGTTTGAACAGCTGAAATCTGACAGTTCGTGTAGATATAACAACTAAAATCTAGACAAACAAACTTCACTTTCGATGGGTTGTTTGAGTGAAACAAAACAATTTGTTTGGAAGTACATACTACGATTGGAATTATAGTGTTTTTTCAAAGTACGTCACTTCTTGTAGCGATTGTTTGAAGAGTTGAAATCTGACAGTTCGTGTAGATATAACAACTAAAATCTATACCAACAAACTTCACTTTCGATGGGTTTTTTGAGCGAAACAAAACAATTTGTTTGGAAACACTGCGATTGGAATTATAGTGTTTTTTCGACGTACGTCACTTCTTGAAGGGATTGTTTGAACAGTTGAAATCTAACAGTTCGTGTAGATATAACAACTCAAATCTATACAAACAAACTTCACTTTTGATGGGTTTTTTGAGCGGCCCAAAACAATTTGTTTGGAAACACTGCAGTTGGAATTATATGACTCTTTCGAACTATGTAACTTATTCACCTTCAAGCTCTTTTCAATGAAACAAAAGGACAAGAAATGTTTTAACAGTTGATTTTTGAATATATTACATTCCCCTTGGAATGACATTTCTCATTTTCTATTATGCGTTCTTTCATTTTTGTTAGAGGGGGATGATCGAGCGTAAATTTGAAAGCCACACGAACTGGTTCACAATGGCGATCTAAAAATACAAAAGACAACATTTCTGTTAATTGCGTGGTGGAACGTGGAACTCTTGAAAGATCCCTCGCAATTGAGAAGAACACATCCGGTTACACAGCGTAGAGTCGTGTAAAGAGCCCTCGATTCATAGATCATGACTATTCCCAAGAGGGATATAATTGCCGACGTTCCCTTTATTCCGATTCAAAAATTTCCCCAGCAATTTTAACGATTCACATTCGTTTCTGATGAGAGGTTGTAAAATACGGAGGTGAGTAGAAGCAGATGGGTAAATGTACCAAGGACTCCATGAAAACAATTCTTTGGCCTTTCATTTCGAAAGAACCTTCAATAGTTAAAAACGCGCAACTATGAAACTCATTAACCATAAATGCAAGAAGAGGGGGACGATCGAAAAAAAATTGAAATATGTCGCAGGACACATTTTTGCACTTTTCCAGGTGAGCGTTCAGCAAACGTGTACATTTTTGCGGACGAAAATATGTCGCAGGACGTTGGAAAAGGAGTCGCGCGGAAAGCTGGGAAATGGCCCGAACCCCTTGCACTTAAAGGAGGTAATCAGAAATAAGTACAAGGTGGGCCAAAAGAGGTCATCGGGTGTTGTTTGGGTCTCATTTTTTTTTTTAAATAAAAAACTTCGATTCTGTTTTTTGATTATGTTTATTTGAACCTTTAAGAATTTTATTGGTCAAGTCGAGAAGATGATATCGGCCAAATGGGCGCCGTCACAATTGATTGCCATACGGGCTCATGTTTTATGTAATTTTTCATCACTTCGGCGAGAACTTCGGGCGACAGGTTCTCGCACTCGTGTCGAAGGTTGGCTTCTAGGGTCTCGGGCTTGTTCACGTAAACACGGGACTTCAAAAAACCCCACAAAAAAAAGTCTGGAACGGTTAAATCGGGCGATCTTGCGGTGCAAATTGCCAAAACGAGAGATAAGGCGACTCGGGAACGCCGCCTTCAGAATATCGGTTGTGACTCGAGCAGTGTGTGCCGTAGCTCCGTCCTGTTGGAACCACATGTCCTCCAGTCCTAATTCGTCCAATTGCGGCAGAAAAAACTCGGTTAACATGGCCCGTCCACTGTTGTCGTTTGACCAGCGGCGTTCTCGAAAAAAAATGGCCCGGTGACTCCTCCAGCGTGAACAGAGCTCCATGCAGTAACTTTGTAATGACTCCTCGTCCATTACTCGTGGATTTTTCGGTGCCCCAGAAGCGATAGTTTTGCTTGTTCACGTACCCGCTGAGGTGGAAATGAGCCTCATCGCTCATTATGATTTCGGTCGAAAAATCGCCCACTTCGTCCTCGAGATTGGGGATGGCTTGGCCGTAGGTTACACGCGTTTGGCGGTCGACAGGCAGCAGCTGATGCACGGACTGGACTTTGTACGGGAACATGTGCAAGTCTTTTACCAAAATTCGCCTTAGGGACGACCGTCCGATGGCTAATTGCGAGGCACGGCGTCTTGTCGATGTTTCCGGCGACAGCTCGACATCCTCGTCAACAGCGGCGATATTCTCGGCACAACGGGCGCTCCGGGTCCGGCCACTCTTGGCAACGTCTCGTGTGGTCCCATACTCTTCAAGGTTGGTGGCCAAACGGCGCAGTGTTTGCGCAGTCGGTGTCGGGCGGCCGTGGAATCGGCCACGGAATTCGCGCTGCGCCAACACTACGACGCAAAAAAAGTAGACACGATTATTCCGCGTTCTTGGGGAGTGTATCTCTCCATGGCTTGTTCCCTTGTATTCTACATCTGTCTAGTCCACAAATGTCGAAACAGATTGGACATTGGCGGCCATTTGCAAAAATAAGAGCATCTTGCAATAGGGTGATCTCTTTTGGCCCACCTTGAATAACCGCGATCTGCACCTCCAAACGCAGGTAAGGCCCTTCACAAGCTCAGTAACCGCCCAAAAACTTTCCCCCCTTTTGGTTCATCGCGTCATTCTCAAAATGAGCGCAATATAAAATTCCCCAAAGTTCAATGGTCACCATTGTTTGATTACTTTCGCCACAGGGCTTCTGTCAAGACTCTGACATACCCACAGCGGGAAAATAGGTCGAACTTGCAACAGCAAATGTCAGCCATGACTACAATGGAGAATATGTAACAACAAAAAAGAAAACAATCCACCAATGCCGCACATTTCAATTTACCCCCTTTTTTTGTGCTGAACTCTTACTCCGCGATTCATTGTTGGGGTCATTCCGAATATGTGGACTGATGAAGAGTGCTGCCACACTCCACAGATTTGACTTAAATTCGACTGCTGCAGGAAGGTATTTGTGTTAATTACGTCTGCACACATGGCAGCTACGGTCTGCTTTTTAGGTCAACACAGACGGAAACTGGATCAGCTCAATGCGGAGGAATGTTAGACAAGCCAGATATTAGGACATCATCAAATCGCTAAAAAAAAAGTATGTCAGTGTGGATTTGCTGTGCGGCGGCGGGGACATTCTCTTGTGCAGCTTCAAAGCAGCAGCTTCTCAGTGAATGGATGGGAATGGCGCAACATTTTAATAAGGCAAACGAATTGTGTCGAATCGAGCTCCACTTGAAAGTGAAGCGTGTCAATCACCTTCCACGAAACACAGTCCGGACTTGTAGCGCCATCGACAACCAGTTTTATTGTCGCGCGTACACGTTCGGCGGAAGGTAAAAAGAAAACCGCTTGTTGCTTAATCGATTTTGTAGAGCCCGCCGGCTGTCGCGCGGAGTTATTGACCCACCTATGAGGTACAGTCAACAGTTTTACTTTGACAGTAATTATGCGCGCTGTCAGTTGTCGCTCATAATTCAAATCAGCTCGATATGCAAATGGCCGTTGTGTCGAACAATGCAAACACGGGCGAGCGCGCTATGGCTCCTGTGCATTGTTGATTCAAGGCGTCCAAGTCGTAACAATGTGACAGATGAGCTTTCGCTTTCAACATGGCATCCATCACACAGTAAGGTTGTTGCGCAAATGGCCAGCAAATGACAGCTGTCATTCAGTGCAGTAAAACCTGACAAGGTGATCTGTCACCGACGATGTAATCGGTTCAAATGTTTTCAATCGATCGATGCGCAGTTTTGTTGTTCGTTCTGATTGTCAGTGGCTGACGTCCCAGCAGATTTACACTCGAGCAAAAGTCAAAAAGAAGCGTGTGTTCATAAAGGTCGCCCAAATGATTAATTATTCAAGAATTACACGCGTTATTTTGTCGAGGACAAAGGAAGTTACACCTCCCAGGCCTCTTTTAAACAGCACACACCCGGACGTTGAACACATTTTTGCACTTTTCCAGGTGAGCGTTCAGCATACGTGTACATTTTTGAAGTAATTGGCAATTCCCTTGGCGTAATAACAGCCGCCCTACGCACATACGTACACATCCGCAGCAGGAGCGTGGAGATTTTTCAATCTTTTATTCAGTTCGCTTGTGGGGACGAGGGCGAGAGGTATGGGTGAACCTTGCCATGGTAAGACACTTCTCGAGTCCTAAGACAATCAAGAGCGTTGCATTCACGTGCGTCCTTTTTTCGTGTGTGCGAAGTCAATTCTCGCCTCGGAATAAGTGGGTTGATCATTTTTGCTCGGTAGGTATCGTTGAAAAGTTTTACCAAGTTGTCGATGGCAAATGTGGGAAAAGTTTTCAATTTTCCTGTAATTACATGTATTCAGTTGATGTGTGTGGTGGAGGGGGACAGAAAGGATGCTGATTGAGACAAATTACGGGGCGGAAATGCGGGCATAATTGATGACAGTTGGGGAAATGATGGGAGAATTGGGTGGCTAATTTTGCCATTAAATAGATGGAAGTCTTCTGGTCGCCCGGAGTTTATTTTCGTGTCACATGGAAAGTCAACTTAATTAAAAGTGGCTAGTTGTCAAAAGTAGATCAACGCCATGTCAAGTCGAGGCATAGCTGCCAAACTCGTTTGCCTGAGGATGAAGAAATCTCGCTGTCAAAGTCGGCAGAAATACCCAAACAAGGTTGAATCATCCAACTTTTTTAACATCAAACTTGAAGCAATTGTTTGACACTGACAGATGCACAATTTCGCTGTCAAACTATTTGGTCAACGATCAAGAATGATTTTTTCGGGGGAACGCGGCTACTAGTGGGGTGTTTGCGAGTTTTAAAACAGAGGCAGCGAAAAATATTACTAAACCCTTTTCATTGCGCTCCTAAAAACAACAAACAAAGTGACAGCCATGACATTTATTGCAATGAAATGCACGTGTGGTCATTAGGTCATAGTGATGTCATTCGTTAGCTTTGTACTTGTCATTTAAATGAGTGATCATGTGTCTACATTGGTCTCAAAGCGCTGTCGATTATCGACGTCTACAGATGTGGGAGAGGTAGTTGCACGGCCATATGTTTAGATTTGTTTTAAATGTCAGACACTTTGACAGTTGTGAATATGTCATTTAAAAAAAACACGAGTTTTTTCAAAATTTTATTGACCTAAAAGTTATAAGGATGAAAAGTTATTTACTACAAAATTTTGGTCTCACTAAAAATCATTTTTAACCGCCAAATCTGTTGTAGGTCACAATAGCTTATTTAATATAAAAATATTCATTACTGTGATTTGGTTAAACTTCAGGTGGGCAGTACAAATTATTCAGTTTATGGGCCTTACTAATTTTAACCATTCACCCAAAGTTTAGTGTAGGTCACAATAGCATATTAGAAATGCAAATTTCCGCCATTGCGAGTTTACAGGAGCAAAAGGAGATTTTTTTTTAAGCTGTAAGGATGCCGAGTAATTTATTGCGCATTTTGGGCTTCACTAAAAACCGTTTTTAACCAAATTTTTTGTAGGTCACAATTAATAATGTTATATAAAAATATTCACAACTGTTAGTTCGTAAAACTTCAGTTGGACAGTAGAAATAATTCTGTTTATGGATAGTAAGATTTCTCATTTTCAACCCCTTTGCAAAAATTTGTGGTGGGTCACAATGGCCAGTTTAATATATAAATATTCACAACTGTGAGTTCGTGAAACTTCAATTCAACTGTATAAATGATTCAGTTTTTGAGGCTTATACATTTTAACCTTTTCCGCAAAGTTTGGTGTAGGTCACAATAGTTAATTTAATTTTCTATGTAAGATTTCGTCTCTACGACTTCTTAAAATAGGCACAAATTGGAGGAATAGATCATAAGGTTGTCTCTATTATTGTTCACAATTGTTATAAGTATCTATGCAGGTCACAATAGCAAAATTTTATATGGATACATTCGCCATTGTGAGTTCGTAGAGTTCGTAGAGAGTACCTCGCATTGAGTTTTAAATTTTTGTAAATTCTCAGATTCCAAAAACAGAAATGTAAACATCTGGTGCCCTACTCTATTTTTCGTTTCGAGAGTCAATCGTCTTCTTAAGTGCTTTCCGTTTCCGTTCCTCTTTTAAGTAGGTACTGGATATTACTTTGAAATACTTTCTAAATGGAAAAAATTATTTAAATAATATTAATTCCGATAGTAGTTCATTTCTCTTTCGAAATAGAGAGTAAAAAAATGTACGTTCTCGAAAAATTGTTCTTTTGGAAGTAGATACAGAGTAGGGCCCCTGAGCTAGACAGATACGCCAGGGACAGAGAGTTTAGATGAATTAAAAGTTTAGAATTCACACTTAACATTTTGTAGGTCACAGTGAGTACTATTTCGTAGGTCACAATGGGTAATTTAATTTAAAATTCTTCGCCATTTAATTATTGGGGTATATTGTAGGTCACAATAGCTAAATTTGCATAGACAGTTTCGCTATTGTGACTTTACTTGGCATGCAGTCAAATCTTCCATTAAATCGTACCAGATTATCATAGTTACGGCTGCCAAATTGAGGTCTATCACTACTTTTCACTGTGAATATTCACCTAAAATATATTGTAGGTCAGAATAGATCTTTTTACCTGCCATTGTAGGCAGCAATGGCAGGTAAAATGTATATATTTGGGCAGCAATATTTTTTTCCACTGTCCAGTTCACAAACTAGCTTACTTTATACGAAAAATTTGTGACTCTGCGCGAGAGAGAGAGTCACAATATCATATTTATTCATTATATTTAGTTTCCAGCAAATTTTACGAATTCACAATGGCGAAATTTTCCATACAAAATTACATATTGTGACCTACAAAATATTAAAATCGATTATTAGTAAGTCTCATTATTTTTACTGGCCAGTTCACCATAGACAACTTTTATAAAGAGTTTCGCCATTGTGACTCTGTAAAAGGTAACCTGCACCTTCTTCAGACCTCGCAAATCCTCAGCCAAAACCGCAACACAAACAAAACTGGTCGGACGTCTTGTCATCAATTTTTCGCTACTTTGTATCAATTTAACCCCACGAGTGGCTGTCTCATCAGAATGTCTCATCAGTGACAACTCTTTAACTGCTCATCTCTGCTGACAGATTAAGTAATCGCTCTCTCAATTGGAATCAATTGACATCGTCTTCGGCGTGCACGTAAATATTTACGACTTGGACGGACATTTTCCAACTGTGAATATTTTTTCCATCATAAATGGAATTTCCAAATCGCAACCATCTTTGGACTGCAATCGAAACTAACCTCCAAGTGGCAGCAACCGGCGATTAAACGAATCATTCAGCAAACCAGTGTTTACCAGCTGAATGCCATTAAAATAACTCATGCCTTGTGCTATATTTCTTGTCAAAGGAAATAAAAACGTTTAATTAGTTTCCCGCTTCATTCCATGCTGGAGGTCACGGTAGACGAGATGTTTTTTTTTTCTGTTATTTTCTTTTCTTT
Source organism: Cheilosia impressa (assembly GCA_948293265.1). Taxonomy (NCBI): domain Eukaryota; kingdom Metazoa; phylum Arthropoda; class Insecta; order Diptera; family Syrphidae; genus Cheilosia; species Cheilosia impressa. The sequence continues at coordinate 2,241,730 of OX411882.1, forward strand.
TTATTGCATTCTCTGTGGCACTCCACTCTCGTGATTTCTTTCATGTTCCCTCGAATACGTGTACGGCGCACAAAAACAAGTCGTAAAAAATTACAGCCTGTGTGACAGACAGTCATCGCTCGGATTGTGTGCGAACTGCACACACGGCTGTGTTAAGTCCTTGAAGTGTTCTACTGTCGTCGTCTTACAATGGCTGCGTGTGGCTGAGTGTAGTTTGCAAACAGAGTTTTGAAGACGTCAAACCGACACAGAAACAAAAGGCATTTTCACTTTGACAAACCAAACGGAGATGGAGACCTACCTATGCGCATGTGGTTGGAGGTTCGGCGTCTCACTGTGCCCATTCGGCGCCCACTCCATTTCAATATTCAGAGATGGTTTCACCGAAACAATTTCCAGACACACGAACCCATATCCATTATTGTTACAACAGCAAATGTATCGACGTCCCACAGCAAGTCCGAACGGACTCATTAACAAACCGGACAAACATAAAAGGGTTCCTCCTCCTCCTCTTTTGTGGTGGGTTTTCTCTTTTCTTGTGATTGGAAAAGTTTTCCCTTTTAAGATTCCATATTGGCCCAGGCCGCCAATACAATGACAGACAATGGCCATCCCACTGAGTGCATCTTTCCGATCGACGATGCTGGTCGGCGGCCTGGCGCACACATGGTGCTGGCTGTGGTGTCTGTTTTTCTTTGCTCTGCCAGTTCTGTTGATTTTCTTCAACGAAAACTACTTAGTTCCACAATAAACAATAAATAGAAAAACTTTCCTCCAAGTTGGGAAGGTAGACGCGTTCTGGAAATAGTGTGTTCGGCGATAAATTGATTGCGTCACTTGAGATACTCGTAGTCTCTTGCCATCGGCCGGCATATCGCCAGAGCCATCTCTGCCTTGGGGTGGAAAAGTGTGGAAACATGTGTTGGCTGGCCGTCTGTGCCGGTGCGGACTGAGCGAATTTTAAATTGCAAAACGTGACTAGAGGTCTTTGGGAGTGTTTTGCGAAAAAGAAAATCAAAAAGTAAACCTCACCGGGAGATGCTGAATTTTTCTTCGGCAGAGGAAGAATGTACCCAACCCATTCCCAACTGAATGCACTATGAAAATGTGGGGAAAATTCCGCTAGAATAGCTGAAAGCGAATTCCACTTGATATCATAACTGGGGAATGTGCTTCGGGATTTTGCTGTTGTGGCTCAGCTCATGCAGGACGCAACAATTGAAGAACAAATACCGAGGAGGAGGTATTTCCGCGAAATTAAAATGAAATTCAAATGCACATGGTACACCCTGTTCAAAAAGTGTACGTATCTCGATGGGAAATAGTTTGATTTAAGTGCCGGGGAAGGTGGTGAAGATAGTGGTCGGGAATTGTTAATTCACTGTCCCGGGTAGCGATATTTTTGAAATGCCAAATAAAAAATGCTGGGTCCAAACGTATAACACCCAGAGGTGGATGACCTACGAAGGGGGAAAACCCTGCGAGTGACTTCTGGCACGCCCTTTTGGATCTCGGGTTTGGTACTTTCTAAAGCGAGTCATTCGAGCAGCAAACTTTCTTGAAAGCGGCGAAGGAACAATTTACAACGGACTACGCCAACCCCTACTTGTCGCCTTTGGAAGGAGATTACCAAGGCGAACTCCTGACAGATTTGAATGTGGCATCAGGAATGAAACAGCCGTTTATACCGACGGTTGGCATTGAGAGGGAAAGAGCCAGGACAACTTTTGATAACCGCAAAAGAACACATTTCTAAGACAACTGACCGTTGCGGACAACTCATCCATGGGCCAATTGATTTCAATTTCAAAGGTTTCAGGGGAAATTTTTGGCCCAAAAAAGAAAAGTCTTTGCCGCGAGCGAAGCGAGCCGTACCCAAAATTTGAAGATGGATGAAATGTCCGATAACTTTGTCGGAAGTTAAGTTGACTCATAGATGAGTTGTAGGGGTATACGAGTACGATGACCGTGTAAGGGTTCCCTGTCGATCAACACTTCCATGGTGGAGGTCTTTCGCTTGGACTGGCCCACACTTATGTGGAATCACAATGAACCTATACAAATATGGTCTTTCCAGACTTTAACCTTACTTAACCTCACCAACGCTTGGACGTTCCTAGGCCCACTTGGCACTGTCTTTGTTCGTTGCAAGCTACAAGTTTGAGGCAGATTCTTCGGCAATAGCCCTTCGCAAACCAACTCTTGGTCGTACCTAGGCCCACTTGGCACTGTCTTTGTTCCTTGCAAGCTGCAAGTTTGAGGCAGATTCTTCGGCAATAACCCTTGGTCGTTCCTAGGGTCGCCTATGCAGGCGGCAGTGTTATGCTCGTTTCAGGAAAGTTTCTTCCCACAGTTAGTCCATCAAAACTATCAAAGTGGACGGAGAACAACAGTCTATCGGACAACCCCAACAAGACCGAACTCATCCCTATTCAACAGATGATAAAAGGTACCAAAATGGGAGCCACCTAATTTAAAAGACGTTCGTCGTGATCTCTCAGCCGAAGCCAAATACCTGCGGGTATCCATATATTAAGCTGGAAACGGACTTCGGAGGAAGGAATGAAGAAAGGACTAAAGCGGGGCTTAGAAACCGCGATTGTGGGACAAATTCTGACCTCGGTCGTTAGCACCAAAATCCTACCACAAGACTTCGAACAAGCTACCCACAGAGGAGTGCTTTTATGGGTTTAAAGCGGTCCACTAAAATCTACGACACAACTAGGACTAGAAACGATGCTGAACCCTGCCAGCTACAGTCCATCGAGCTTTACACTAAAAAAGTAGCATCCAAAGGTGCTCTGCAACTAAGGAAGACCAAAATTTGGACTCTTGCCATCTTTGATCAAAGCGGACTTATGCCGGACTACAATACAAGTATGACTTGGACAAGAAATTTAAAGACAGGCAGGACTGGCTCTCACCGAGTGCTGTCTGTCACAAAAGGTTTACCCATCTTTGCAGAAGGCTCAAAGACATAGAATGGAACGGGAGTAGGAATCTTCCCAAAAGACCAGTCGCGTTTTCCAATTAGAGATCTACGCGGTTAAGAAAGCGGCTCAAACTTTCATAGCGAGGGAACTGTACCAGCCATGGGAATTTCCGTCTGCAGCACTTGAAGCGATCAGACTCAAAATTAAGAGCAATAGACCTTCACCCAGACCTGCCGTGCTTATTTCCTGGGACACGTAGGTGTTGAAGGGATCGAGGCAGCGGATGAACTGCCTCTGAGATTGGACCTTTCAAGAGAAGTTCCCATTTTGTGAGCCCAAAAATAAAATCGATTGCATATCTAAATACCCACCATCAGAAAATCACTATTTAAAACCACCCCAAAACGGGATCGAGTTTCCTCCACCGGAACACTCGCTGCTCCGACTGTCACATCTAATTAAAATGCACAACAAATTTTCGGTCAACCTCCAGCCGCATGTATCGATTACATTGGTGTCGCAGTTGGACATCTAACGGCCGTCTATTGACACGTGGATTAAGGTTTCCAAAATTTGTCCCGACATCTGGCCGCATGATTCATTTGGCGGGTGACATAAATCGCCTGAAAAATAGTCAATTGCAAAAATCCGCAACACACAGAAAGTGACAGCGCAATAAAACGGCCAAACATGCACAATATACACACACCCAGTCAAGGGAAAATCTGTGCACAGTTATCAGCCGCTTGTGTCCTTAGAAAGTCCCCGAAACAAATGCCAAACATCTGCCATCCAGCAATAAATTTTCCGCTTTGGGTATTGGTCGCAGGGAGACTCTGACTCGCGAAGGAATTTCCCTCAGCGAATATAGTTGAAGACGAATTAGAAGACATACATTTGAAGTGAGGACGAGGATCCTCTTTTCCCGCTCCACTAACCGATGACAGTTTAGTTTAGAGTCCTTTTTGTTTTTTTTTTTGCTATTGCAAAGATGAACAACAAATTGTTCGGAGTGTGTTTTGCTTGTTTTTCGTTGTATATGCGGAGGGTCCTTGCGCCGACAGAATGCCATTATTCAACGCGGGGAGATGATGCTCCTTGTTCGGGTGATTCATATCCAGCTAACTAATGCTGTTTGCTTTTATTTGCTCGAGCCCATGACGATGTTTTATTAGATTTACAAGAGATTAAATATGGCGCGCGGAATGTCCGTCTCCGTATAGCTCCGCTTTCCTCTCTGTGTGCTCGTTGAGATAAATTTGATTTTGAAACTAGCTTTGTGTGTGCGTGCTTGTTGTCATTCCGGTGGCTGGCTTTGTTTTAGTTTAAATTAAAATTTTCGGATTGCAGATTAACAAAGTAAAAACGCTGCAGCTTTAGTTGGCGGGGGGTTGTATTTCTGTGAATGTGCGGTTGGCAGAGCGTCAATTGTTCGGTTGTGTGGAATTTACTATTCAGCGAGTAAATTCCTCCTTTCGCCGACTTCAACTTGGCGAATTTTGCGTCGGTTTCACAAGATCCAACTGACCCAGGAGCTCAACCACAGATAACGACGTTTGTTCGCTGTGTGGGCTTTGGGGGCGTTTGGTAAAGCATCCCAAAACTGAGTGAAAAAATCATCTTTAGCGAGAGATTTTTTTTAAGTGGATTTGCATTGAAATTTTGACGCGCAGTAAGCCAGCTTAAGTGACTGAATTACTGCAGGAGTCACTGAATTGCGCGGATAGTGTTCATAATTGAAACCGTCGGCAAGTGATTTTTAAGTACATTCTTTTTTTAGAAATTTTGACGCGCAGTAAGTCGGCTTAAGTGGCTGAACCACTGCTGGATTGTCAACAAAACGCACATTGCGTTCACAATTAAATCCGTCGACCATTAGAAGCGATTTTGAGTTTTCTTTAAGTAGATTTGGATCCAAATTTTGACGCGCAGTAAGTCAGCTTAAGTGGCTGAACCACTGCTGGTTCGCCAACCAAACGCACATCGTGTTCATAATTGAAACCGTCGACCATTACAAGCGAGTTTGAGTTTTCTTTAAGTAGATTTGGATCCAAATTTTGACGCGCAGTAAGTCAGCTTAAGTGACTGAACTACTGCTGGAGTCACTGAATTGCCGGGTAGTGTTCATAATTGAAACCGTCGCCAAGTGATTTTTAAGTACTTTTTTTTTTAGAAATTTTGACGCTGATTAAGTCAGCTTAAGTGGCTGAACCACTGCTGGATTGTCAACAAAACGCACATCGTGTTCATAATTGAATCCGTCGACCATTAGAAGCGATTTTGAATTTTCTTTAAGTAGATTTGGATTCAAATTTTGACGCGCAGTAAGTCAGCTTAAGTGACTGAAAAATAACATCGATCTAAGGGACTAAAGCGACTGCAGTTATATCTTTTTTTTTTAAAGTACACTCCTTCTTCTAATCTGTCAATTTGTTCATCTCGGAAGAACTGTCACTGTCAAAATATAAATTAAATCAAAAATGTTCCCAGAAATGAATGATGATGAGGAGTTATGCAACCGATTGCTCAAATAAGTCCCAAAACCTCCTCTTCCCATCTGTCAAAAAAAGGACCATTCCCATTCATTTAATTTTAGTGAACACACCCCTCTCCCATTCGGCAATGCCCTTCATCCCTTCCTTAATTCAATCAACAAGCTTGTTGCTTCCCCTGCTCTATATTCACATCCTGGTCCCGTCTTTGATTTAATTAAGTTTACGACCACACTCGACAGCCTCCAAAGTGCGTTAATTCGAGTTTAACTGTCCGCAATAGTTTAACTGTCCTCAATATTCAGACGCTCGTTTGGCCAGGAGTGTTCAATGTTCACTATCAGTTTTCACCCAACAAAAGCACACGTGATGTAAGTCACTTTCAGTGAAATGGTCACCACAATTTTTTCTTCCGCCCCGCCCCTTTCGCACAAACAACAAACAAACAGTCTCGCAACACGCAATGGTGTCCGTGTCCTGGTGAAATGACTTCGTTCAAGGAATTCCACAGTCAAACTCCGAATTCCTGCCCGGAAAGTGTGCCAGGCGACTTCGTAGGGTTGCCTTGCAGGTGAGCTAATCGAAAAGGGGAGGCACACAATAATCCCCCACTTGAAAAACTCATATCCCGCCAAGTCGCACTCAACCTCCACCGCAAGTAATGAGAAACCTCTTGTCCCGCATTCCAGGCCCTAATCTTCAGTAGCATTGTGTCAAAAAAAAAAACATCAACCCCATCGAATCGGGGTCGAGGAATAAATTTTTAATTTCCAATACTCAGAAAAATCGTTACAAAACTTTTGCGTACTCGCACATACGAGTAGCGGATCGCTAAAAAACAACCGAGATGTGTATCCAGGTCAAGCATATACAGCGCTGCTGCTGCTGCTAACGATGATGGGTGTGGTGATGCCATCCTAACCTATCTAATCTCTCCGAGGACTCTCGGTGCCCACCCGGCTTTGTAACTCATTAACAATAATCGCCACGTTAAACAAAACCGGGATTCTTTGCTCGGGTTCTTATGTTTTTTTTGTTTTTTTTCCTTTTCTGCCGCAAAAGCTTTTCTCTCGTACAAATGGGTTGGGTAACTGGGACAATGGCAAGGATAACCATAATGACGATGATGATGATGTGATGACGATGATACTGACAATCAGCGCTGCTGCACTTACGTCACACTCGAAACTCTGGTTTGGCCGGTGTTTTATTTCTGTCGCCTCCTCTCTCGTTCGCGCGGCTGACATTTTGGCAGGACATCCCAGAGAGGCAGAGCGCGCAGTGCGGATAGAGGGCGGATTATATTGCAAAATTGAAGGCTTTTGGGGGGTTGCAATTTTGCCGATGACGCGAATGCATTCTCTGAGTTAATACGTAACTTGAGATTTTACCACACACATCCATCAAGAGCACTCGAGCTGCATGCGGGATTTGTTCCACCAAAGTGTACTCAAGCGAGGAGCAGACCTTGAACTCGATTGGTATCCCTTGTCATCAGGCGTCTTCGTCGTTGTCGCACAGATTTAGAGGCCAAAACGTACTTCGTTCAGAGGCAAATCGGGAGAACCAGAAACGGAGAAACCACTAAAGGGCCACCAATTAAATGCGCTCTGCCCAAACTCACGCAGACAAATATTTTCAACAACAAACACGAGATAGCGACGCGTAATTTAGTTTGACTGTGTATCTGGAACGAAAGTAAATAATTAAGCGATAACAAATCGCGGCGGCACCTCCTCCGCCCGTCCCTTGTCGGTTGGGTATAGTTTGAGAATGACTCAACGCACACAGCGGTCCGTTGTTGTTCTTTTTCGGCTGTTTAAATAGAACGTTTCTCTGTACAGACGTCGTCACGGACTGTGCGGAGCGATAACAAAACTCCTTCGTGTATCGATAGGGTATCTATCTGTGTTTCTGTTTAGATACACAAATTGTGACGTTGATTGGTGTGAGTTTGTGTGGCCATTCGATCAGTTGAAATAACTGCAGCTGCCAGAAATTACGGGCGCGGTGTGTTTTTGTATTCCTTCGAATTGAATGAGCAACCGAATGCCCGTTTGAACACAGTCCCTGCGAGGTGAGTCACGAGTTACCGCGTTGCAGTGGTTTTTAGGAGTCAGTTTTGGGAGGAAGTGACAGATGTTTCCGTTCAATGATGGAGGAGATATACCTTCTTTGAAATGAAATGAAGCAGAAACAAGTCATGGTGAAGACAGCGGGATGGACCTACGGTGCCGTCTCTAAAGCCAAACAAAATGACCACGGTATTGACTTTTTTGAATGCGAAAGTAGGAAACAGCAGCCGAGTTTCTACCACTAGGTTCGTCTATATTTAAATTCAAGATGAAGTGGAAAAGCAGGCGAATGGAGAAGAGGGTACAACCGCGAAGTCTATGAGCAAGAAGTGGACGTAGGCAAAAAAGACATTGGTTTGACCACATTGACCGAGTGGGCAATATTTCGCCAGATCAGAGGATCTTCGGATTTCCGCTCTCAGGTTCGAAACGACAAGCAAGATCGAACGTCCGTTTTAAAAGCCACCTCGAATTGCAGATAAATGAAAGCGTTGTGCCCGCCCTGATCGTAGAGGATGGAAGGCTGCAGTGTCTCAGGCAGAGGCTATTATAAGTAAGAAATGGCAAACCAAAACGACAAATCAACTGTCAACAGTCAAATTATCTGTCGCTGAAAAAAAGGACTGCCAATTTGCAAAACAAACTTTGAACTTTCCCATCCAACGCTAAAAAGATGGCATTTCAAACCCTATCGCCGAATTTGAAGTCAGCCCAAAGACAGAGCTAGCTTAATCTACAACTTGACAGCACCTGGGATGCAATAGACGACATCAACTCTTCGCCAGGAGAGGCTGCGGACTACGCGCCTGCATCTTTGCGAGCTATAAGCTCAAAGTATCAGCGCTGCGACTTAAAAAAAAAAAAGGAGCGCAGTATAGGGTTGCCATGGCTGTCCAAGCTAATCCCGGACCTTTGTCCGTAGATAATGACCTTAAAAAAGATGACAAAATGAAAACAAAAACTAGATCCTTCCAACAAAAATATTTTAAAACGAAAAAGAATTCTTCTTCTTTCTTTTGATGGCTCAACTAGAGCGTGGTGCTTCTATTTGCCTTGCTCAATATACCCCTCCAGACGGCTCGATCTCTAGCCTGCCGTCTCCAATTTCGCACTTCAAGTTGTCGGAGGTCTCCCTCTACCTGGTCGCTCCATCGAGGACGAGGTCTACCTTGGCTCTGACTCCCTCTGGTGTGGCGTTGATGTCCATTCGCTCTACATGGCCCAGCCATCTTAATCGTTGAGTTCGAATTTTTTTTCTATCTTCTTCGCCAAATGTTGTCATCTTGGTTTACGCATACGGGACCATAAATCGTACGCAGAACTTTTCTCTCGAAGACTCCAAGTGACTTTTCATCCGATTGGGAGGGGGTCCCTGCCGGGACCGGGACGATGAGTGTTCTACACAACGTCTCCTTGGTTCTTCTCGATAGGGCTCTATTCCTCAATCGTTTATTCAGCCCAAGGAATCAGCGATTAGCAAGAGTGAGTCTGCGTTTGATTTCAGCGCCTTACTTACTTACTTACTTAACGGGCTCCCGACCCGTGGAGAGTCTCTGCCTGAGACACTGCAGCCTTCCATCCTCTGCGATCTCGGGCACGCTGCTTCCAGTTATCTAGACCAAGCGCTCTGGCATCCGCGATGGCTTGGTCTTTGAAACGCAGGTTCGGTCTTCCTTGTCGTCTCGAACCTGGAGCTGGAGCATTATTGTCCATTCGCTCGATGTGGCCGAGCCAATGTAGTCGATTTCAGCGCCTAGATAGACAAATTCACTAACTACCTCGAAGCTGTACCTATCAATGGTCACATTGGACTTTTGTTGATGAAAGCATATACTTCGTCTTGTCCTCCTTTATTTTCAGCCCAATTCTGCCCATAGTAGTGAATGCACCGCTTACTGCTCGCTTTGTTCTTCCTATCACGTCAATGTCGTCTGCAAACCCAAGTAGTCGTGTCGATTTATTGAAAATGGTGCCCGATGTACTGGCTCCGTATTACATTTTCAAGCCCAATGTTAAAACAGCTGCATGACTGTGCGTCGCCTTGTCTAAGCCCTCTGGTGGTTTCGAAGGTTTCAGTAGAGTCTCTAGCAACTTCGACGTCATTCTGATAAGGCGTGTCAGTTTAGCAAGGATTCTAAAGTTAGACATAGCACGATACAGTTCAACGCTGTCGCAGGCTGCTTTAAAATCGACGAACAGGTGGTGGGTGTCGATGTTATATTCTTGGGTTTTCTCCGGGATCTGGCGTAATGTGAATATTTGGTCGGTGGTGGATTTTACAGGTCTGAAGCCGCATTGGTAAGGACCTATTAGATCATCAGCAAACGGCTTGAGGCGTTCACATAAAACGCTGGAAAGGATTTATAAAGACTTATGCCTCTATTATTGGCGCAGAGTAGGCGGTCTCCTTTTTTGTGGATCGGGCAGATGGTGCCGAGGTTCCACTCATCGGGGATACTTTCCTCCGACCATATTTTGCAGATGAGTTGGTGTATGCATCTCCAGTGTGCTTAAAAAGATCCACTGGTAGCCCATCGCATCCAGCTGCTTTGTTCATTTTTAGTCTGGTAATGGGGATTTAATTTTGGTCGGGCGGTTGTAGATCGTGGTAGTCATCTAGAATAACTGAGACAAGTTGATCTTGGGCGGGATCTTCGCTGTCATCGCCATTTAGCAACTGGTTAAAGTAGTCTCTCCAGATGGCTAACATCGCCTGCGTTTCCACTATGGTATTTCCATCCTGATCTTTGCAAGGCTAGGGGCGGCTTTCACTCTTCTGCAGAATTTTCGCACCTCTTTTCTGCAAAAACATCTCTGCATCTCCTCGACTTCGCGCTGCTGGTGTTCTTTTTCTTCTCACCCTTCCTTCGCTCAACATAGAGATTTGTGGTGGCTCTAGTATCTCTCTGGAGCCACGACTTGTATGCTTCTGTTTTAAAAAATTTGTAACATTTTAAATACTTTCAAGTCTTTCTAATTCAACGAAAAACAATTATTTCATAAAAAATTCAACGAAAGACCAAATTTTTCGTATTTCACCAGTCCTACTTAGGAAGGCCAATGGCGGCTGAAAACAGAATCTCTTCCAAATGCAACCTATTCTTGGTTAGAAAGTCCAGTACCCGAAACGTATTCCCTCACCTATTTCATGGAAGACCTTCCTATGTTTCGAATTCCCGCTGGCAGGTCCTAGCAGTCCTCCAGCTGTTTCAGACGTTTGCTTGACTAACTGGTTACCAATATCATTGTCTTTACTTACTTACTTAACGGGCTCCCGACCCGTGGAGAGTCTCTGCCTGAGACACTGTAGCCAAAATGTATCTAACCCCAGTAATGTATGATGGACAGTCGAAGATTTGTTGCGGAAGAATGTATTTCCGACAGCCTCATGCATTTTCGAGAGGAGGATAGAGGACAACCGAGGACCAAGAGAAACCTTCTTGACATTAAATACCAAGATGACCAAAGCTACCAGAATGCTTCACAAAACGTCAAATATTCGACTATACATATTTGTTTTGAGGTTTTTTTTTACACTGCATTACATTTGACAGTTTTCTGTCGCAAAGAGTGCCAAATAGTTTGGCGGTCAAATTTTGCTCGTCACATTTATGACAGAGTCACACAACTGTCTGACTAGACGTATCTCGATTTTAATTGGCTGAAATCGGTCATATCAGCAGCGGTTTTAGTTGACGTTTATGAAGAGGTCCCCGACGAATCAAGTCAAGAAATTCACGACTGAGTACTAAGTTGACAGTTCGCATATGTGGATGACGTAAGAAAAAGTGACGTTCCCAACCCATCTAGGTTTTGCGTTCAGGTGACATCTTATCCAGACCAAATCTAGTGACCCGTCTGTTTGACATTGACTGGATGAGAGTAAAATATTTTCCAATATGGCCGAAATTGGCTGGCAAAGTTCTGTCAAAGCTACTACAAAAACCTGGTTAGGTAGGTCGAGGACATTAACAGTCTAAAAACCGAGGCGTCGACCCATTTTATGCATGAATAGTAAAAATAATACAACACCCAAGAGAAGGACCGTCTTCGGCCTTTTGCAGCGTCTCCAATTCACCAAACATTCCAATGCCATTGTTGACGCAGAAAATATTGCCCTTCTCGAGTGCATTCGGTCGAAGCAAGGCTGCCAATTTAGCTCACAAATTTGTCACACTTTTTCGAAGAAGAATCCTTTTGTCGCTTCGCCGACCCATATCACAACCTAAACCCTCCACTCAATGCCACTGCCATGACAACGCGTTCTCTGTCGTATACTGTGTCAACCACGAAACACCGTTTAGTAATCGTATATTCCTACACCCACCCAACTTCAGGTAGAACCGGAAAACACTCGACAAACCGCCCAGGTCAGGGCGTGTAAACGCCCACCGCGCCGCTTTCTTTCTCTTTGTCTTAATGACCCATAAAACATCAATTTTGACAGGTGACACACTCCAAATTTATTACGTCATCCAATGCACTGCTGCAGTTGGTCTCCTTTATAATTTAAACATAAAACAAAAGCACTGCCAGAGAGATAACAGCGCACATACATATAACAGGTAGGCAGATATGAGTAGACCGGCTATCTAAAGTGAATCTCCCTTGTTCCCCGGAGAGAGAAGTCAAAAATGAAAAACCCTCCCGTCCACACTGACACTGAGATGCATTTAGAGTGCATTCCCTTGTCGTTCCGCAGAAGGCAAAGATAAACAGAATGAATTTCGTTTCGCCCAAAACGAAAAAAGAAACAAAAAGAAAAACCCCTCAAACGAGTCCTCCGCGGCAAGTTGCTCGCTGAAAAAAAGTAGTTCACGAAGGCGTTTACACCAAACCAGGTAATCTACGTCCTACCTACCTATACAATATACATTACAGTGCAAATACATTTACCGCAAAGGAAGATGGAACGGATGCCGAGGACTTGATGTATTTTGCGCGCGAGGCAGTTTCGAACGATGGGAATAAGATGATTCATCATCATCGAGGCGGAGAAAAGATGATGAATATAATTTCACACGCAAGGCTATAGCAGCAGCGCAGCCAGGATCACATCCGGCTGCAGGTGACGGAAGGAAGCCTGGGCTTTAAATTTCATTATGATTTATACATTTCTTGTACACATATATCCGGTTCCTCTTTCGACTGGATACAGGTCTTCCTTATAGTTGAAGCACCTACGGAATAGAATTCAAGGATTTCGCTCTTGGGTAACCGTCCAATTTTTTTTTTGCGCTCTAAGCTTATTTTAAACTTTCTCCAATCGGTTCTTGGGAGGAATTGCATTGCTTAGATATTTTTTTGTCGATCACTTATAGAGGGCGCCCTCTCTGGGTAGATTCCCAATAGTTAGAGGCAATAGAAAATATGGGGATTTAAGGGGTTTCACAATAAGAGGTTTTATTGTGAATGACCCGCTATTTCGGTAGCTGTCACTTTTGAAGCTTTTATTCTTTGACATTTGACAAGTAGAAACTACGCCGTTACTAAAAATGGAACGACACACACTTCAACAACGCATTGAAATTATTAAAATTCACTACAAAAATGGTGAAAATCTTGCAGTCACAGTTCGTGAAGCACCTTGTCGGACCGCAATACAGAAATTGGTGGAAAAATTCCACCTGTTGGGACAAGTTAGTGATGCGAAGAATAAAACCCGCGCACGTCGCTCAAGAACAACTGAGAATATTGCTGCTGTAGTCCAAAGTGTTGAAGAAAACCCAGGTTTGTCCATTCCTCGTCGTTCTTTGGAATTGGGCTTTCCACAAACGTCATTACAACGTATTTTGCATAAAGACTTGGTCAGAGTTGGATGGTATTGATCTGGACAACGTTTACTTTCAACAAGACGGCGCTACGTGCCACACAAGCAACGAAACCATTGATCTTTTACGGGAAAAGTTTCCGGACCGTGTTATCTCTCGAAGAGGTGATCACAATTGGCCACCGAGATCTTGTGATTTAACACCTTGCGACTTCTTCCTTTGGGGCCACGTGAAAGATAAGGTCTACGCCAACAGCCCAGCGTCGATTCAAGACCTCAAAGATAAAATTCGTGAGGCTATCGAGGACATAGGGCAGCCACTTTGCGATTTGGTTATGGAAAATTTCATGAAAAGGGTATGGTCCTGTATGCGTGCTCGTGGTGGCAATTTGGCTGATGTTGTTTTTCATTATTAACGGCATACCTTCCTCTTTATTATGAAATAAACATCCCATCATTTATCTCAAAAAATTACATTTTTCTGTGAATACCAAAATAACACCTCTTATTGGAAAACCCTTTATAATCGGTGCCTGTCAAACTCAAAAAAAAACTATAAAAAAAAATTGTTGTGGTTATTTTTTCACAGTTTACCATTTGCGCTAGTACTTTTTGTGAAATGTCAATTTTTTATATGGAGTTTGACATGCCTCGAGGGCAATGGAACGCCAATGTCTTTTTTAAACGTCAAGTTGGGGTGGACAAACAATGTCTCTCAAACATCACTCAGAAATGCGACAGCTGTCAGATAACCAATTCGATACATGTTACTAAATCTTGCAAAAGAAATCAGAAGATCGAGTGAAGGAAGACGTTTGAGTTTGAAATTTAAGGTCAGTTCCTTTGCTTTTAATTCTTACGAAGTTTTACTAGTTCTTACGAATTTTTACGAATTTTTACTCAATGCCGTTCCTTAACTCGAAAAATTCGTAAAAGAGAGCTTCATCAAGAGAGCATCATCGAGAGAGCAAGATATTCCCCCCCCCCACTGAGAATCTTACGAATTTTTACTCAAAAAATTTCTTGGCGTAAGAATTGAAAAAGCTGTCAGTCACCTTACAATTAACAGCTGATTTGAAATTTGTTGTCCTATTTGACATATGAGTGCATTATGTCAGGCGGAAAAATAAAATTGAATGTTCTCCTTATATTTCTTTAGAAAGTGGCGATGAAATTCTTCCTCGCTGTAAGGAGCAAGAAAGGACAATCTGCTCCACGTAAATTTGAACACCGTGTCGCTTTTTCCTCTTCTCGAATGCTTGTAGTTCAATCAGTACAAACTCTTCCATTATGCTCGGATTCATGAAGAAGTTCGATTAATTGCGAATCTCTTCGTAGATAAATCAACTAATTTTGTTCGTAGATTAGAAAATTCTTCGAGCTTACACGATATTTTAAAGACTTTTCGTACCATTTTTTTTAATTTTTAGAATTATCTGTCATTTTTCATAGACTACTACAAAAGCTGTTCCTAACTTTTTCGTAAGTGTCTCTCTCTACGAGAGAATTTATCCACACCACTGCCATTTTGACAGTCTTTTCCGTTCTTACTACAAAAGTAAAGGAACAGACCTATAATGGTAGTAATCTGTCAAACTATACATGCTGACAGTTGTATACAAGCAGTTGTGGTAATTTTTCGGCTCGCAGAGAAAATACCTTTACCCATTGACTTATTATATATGGACTGCTAGTAGCCAACTTCACGCGTGTTCCAAAAATACGGAGCGCTACTGTTTTACAGCGGAAAACATAATAAACTTGAAACGACCAAGTTAAAGGGCCCAACCCATAGAATCCGTCGCATCCGTTGCGGCAACGTATTCGACTGATAGTCTGATAGAATACACAGCACCTTACGAAAGCTGACCCATAAGCAGCGCACGTGCCGGATACGACGGATAAAGTAGGTTTACTTTCTACTTTTCTGTCCGTTGCATCCGTTTACAGCGAGAGAGGCAGAATTTTCATTGGTGGAAATATTGAGAGCATGAGAGAACCTGTTATTGTCTGTCGCCAGTTTTCTTATATGGTGGAATTTCTTCCTTTTTGTGGGAATTTCGATGTACAATAAGCCTTCCATGGTAAAAAAATAGAAACCTCCAAATCCATTAAATTTTTGCTGAAATTTCATCAAAATAGATATCTGCATTTCACCACGATTAAAAACACAATTAATGTACATAAAAAGAGCTTCTGTAAATCAATTTCACTGAAGATTTACCTCTCGAGATATAAATATTAAGGGACTGAACGCTACATGGAAGATATCTGTACGTTTTTTATTTCAGTTTGTGAGTCAAAAAGTAAAGAAATTGTTATTTCGTTTTGTTTTTCGAAATATTAAAATGTTACAAAATTAATTTCAAATCACTCTTTGTAGCTTTGATTCTTTTCAATAGATGACGCTCTTTTGTTTACATGTTTCTATGGATACAAACTTTTTTTGACAAAAAAAATCGCTTTCTTGTTTACGTTGCTATGGCAATTTATACTTGACGGCGGCATGTGCTTCTTTGCCAATCCGCTGTAAAACTGTAGCGCCTGTGTTTTTTTGAACATATTTTCTTGCAGAAGTATATGAAAATGACATTTCACTAGCAGTCCATATTTAGTATGTCTATGCCTTTACCACTCTTCCAAATGTGATATTTGCCAAATTTTACTGAGAAAGTACGGGCGCTGATTTAAGTATCCTCTTTTGACAATCAAATTACTGAAAATCGTAACATCTGTCATTGACTCACCAGCTATTACATTTGAATGTCAAAATGCTATAGAAAATTGCAGAAGCAAAATCCAACTTCTGATTCATTAATTCTGACAGGAGGTTGAGGTGATGTGTCAAAAATGCATATTGGGGACGTTCAAAATAATAGTTTGCTTAATATGACAGCTGACTGACAGACTATAGTGTGTTTGAGTATACATTTTTAGATGGGAAAAGGTTTCAAATACAGAGAGGTGATTGGCAAATTTACTAAAAATTACTTCATATAGTAGTGTACTTCGATTGACATTTAGTATAACCGACGTAGTAAAAAAATGAGTAACGTCAAATCTAGTTTTCACGTTCGGCGGATATCTAGTACAGGCAAATGCAATTGTCCTTAGACTAGACATTTGAATGCACCTATGCTAATATTACAAGGACGTCCAAGTTTCATTAAATTTTATTTTATTTTGACAACTCATCTTCCGTCTGACATAAAATAAAATAAAAACATTATAAAAACAAAAATTCCAACGCGCTTTCCTAATAAATCTGTGGCAATCCCTTTTCCTCCAACTTTCGTCCACTTAATTAACTGTCTGACATTTGACAGTAAAAATCTGTCAAATCTATCTTCGTTCCTACCACATGGTGAGTTCTTTTCTTTCGCTCTGTCTCTATGCACCACCCAGCCCACCTCCAACTAAATACGTCATAAGGACAAAATAAATAATAAAAAAAGGACTATTGCCCCCAGAGGGTGGCCAAAACAACCACATCCCCACATGAAAACGAGGCACACATCAGCAATCAGGGAAATCCTCTCGAAACGCACACATCCTTATCACAGTTCACCACTCAACTCACCCGCTATTGCGTGCGAGCAGATGGATATGAGTGTAGAGGGGAAGAGAATAACGGAGATCCTGCCTGGCTCATAGTTATAAAAAAAAAACACACAAAGTACCTACTTCATTCGGCGGCAGCGGCAGCAGGGTAGCTTGCGAGAGATTTTCAGTTTTCACCATTTATACACACATCAAGAATTGGATCCAAAAGAAACAACCGAAAGAGGGAATCATTTAGAGCCAGGAACAGGAACAGGGACAGGGACACGGATAAGGGCTATAATCAAAAAGAGAAAACCAAATGAAAGGAACTTGAAGATGCTGAATACATCTGTACAGTGGATGCCCCCATAAAATGGAGAAGCTCTCTGCCATACTTTTGAGGCAAAAAGGAAAAGAAAACGAACAAGTACAAGTACATACAACATACCTCGAGATAAATATCGCTGTCCGGATTGAAAGTGTCATTAACCCGGCGAAATGTGTAATTCACATGCGGAATCGCATGTAGAATTCGTACAAGGATACTGGGCTGGTCCATGCTGATGATGCTCGCTCCTGCTGACGTCATAAAAGTGTAAGTTTATCCTTTATTGTGTAGCTGGCTGGCGCTTTGAAGGTTGTTTCTGCGATGGTGGTGGTAGTGGTGGTGGTGGTGATGGCGGAGGAGGTGGTGTTCTTGCTTCGCTTCACCCACTGCTGGAGGAGGTGGTTGAAGGAAGCTTTTCCAAACCGTGGTTCACTTTTAGTAGATCACGCTACGAATCCACATGCAATTTTATTGCAAGCACGACAATCGAAACACAATCGCGAACAGATTCTCCCCCGGACAAAGGGTGTGGGGTGCTGGATGCTCCCGGTTTTTTTTTTTCGCCGTTCCCTTGTGTTCCGTTCCACCCACCGTCACTGGTACTTTGTCGTCCTTGTTATATTTTTATATAACACTCACTTTCACTTCGCACTGGGGGTTGATGGATGGATGTTTTTTCGCATTTTCTCGCACTTTGCACCGTATGCGCACAGAGGTACGATTGCACAACCCTTTCCAAAGGACGAGCAATTAAATTCGAGCAGAATCGCTGTAATTTCAAACCGATTGGGGGGATATTTCGCTGGGAAAAAGGACGACTACGACGGCGACGACAAACTTGCGATACGACGAACAAACGAAAATAACACAGAAATCTAATTTCATCCCCTTTTTTCGTTACCACTGTTGTGGATGTGTGAGTTGATTGGTTGGTTGGTTGCGCCCTCTCTTTTACACTACACTCAAGCACACGCGCGACAGGAACAACAGAAGAAGACGCACAAGAACGACGGCGCTCGTGTTGGTGTCACAAAGGAGCACATTTTTACATATTTTTTCACGCATACATTCACTCGCGCACGCACCCAAAATATGACAATATTCGCACGATTAACAATTTTTTTATTTATTTAGGTTTACTGAGACGTTATTCACGCCGCACGAGAATAATAATTCAAGTTGCTATTGCTGCAGTGAGCTTAAGCGATTTCACACTCTACCGAAAGCACTTGCACAGATCGAAACAAGACACAACACGACCGACGAACGAATAACTACTGGATGAAGTTTTTCCGTCTGTGGTTGACTAAACCCCGGCGACAAGGTGGCCAGAATGAGAGCGCATGCGATCGACAGGATGCCACTGTTTGATGGAGAGAGTGAGAAAAAGGAGTTGTTTGTTTTCCGAGGTGAATTTGCTGAGAAAGTGTTGACAGCCATGCAAGGGGAAATGTTAGTTCCAATGCGAGGTGGTAGAGTGCGCTGTTGATGGGCTGGTTCAGTGAATATCAGCACAAGTAGAGATCTGTAAAATAAAACAATTGTGAGTGTGTCACATTTGTCTGTTTGACATATAATTATGAAAGAGGAAGTCAAGTAGCATAACTTTTACTTTCCATTGATTTTGACTGATTTTCCTTTGCGATCAGGAAGAATAGCAACGCCAAAAAATTTTAGTTGTCTTTTGTGTCTGTTTAAAAATACTTTTTTCTCCAACTACTACTAACTTCAGAGGAAATCCACAGAAAATCACATAATGGCAAATAAACTATGAAAACGTACCTACACTTGAGATGCAGATTTTTTACAAATTTAAGCGAAGATGACAGACCAAAGAAAACGAATCTAGCCTACTAAATATGAACTGCTAGTGAAATGTCACTACTTTGTTAGATTTAGACCTTTTTACATTTTGTTGAAGCACTTGCGTTACTTTCGTTTAAATTACACGTATGTTTTTTGACTTTTAAGCCTAGTATGCCGTTTCAGGAAAGCTAAAATTAAGCGCCTCTCCAATATTTCTCTCCATCACTTCGCTTAATGCTCCGTAAAAAAAAAGAACTATGTTGGTAAAGTTGATTGACTTGCTACTGTTAATTTGCTTTCGTTCGAAATTTGGTTGCGAATACCGATATTTTCTCTGATCTGTCAAAATTTAGCTGTGGAAAATGTATTTTGCATTAATACGCTTACTTAGATTCTGTTAACAATTTTAGTTTGAACTCTGTGCTGCTTTGCTTAAACGCTTTGCTTAATTTGATCTTTGGAGACATTTTTGTATATGGGGGCTTTATTTAAGTGCGAGCAGCATACTAGGCTTTACGCTGTGAACAAGTAGCGCTTCGCTGTCTTGGAACATGCGTGAAGTTAGCCACTAGCAGTCAATTTATAATAAATCAATGGACAAAAGAGATTTCTTTATCTGTCAATAAGGAGCTCTTCATTTAAAAGAGCTAAACTGAATTTTATCTGGTCTCCAACTTTTCTCTCCAAACATCAGCTAAATTTTGACATAGAGTACGCCGTGGATAAGTGTCACAGAAAACAGCTGTTCCGAATTCAAAAAATTAATTCTCTCTTATTTCAACTATTTCTGATTGTAGGTACTTCTCGTCCATGTAATAATTAAAAAAGCTCATCCTTGCATACTTCTCCGCAATAGAACACCAAATACACAACGATCTGTCACAATTTAGCTTGAGAAAATGTGCCGACCCATTAAATAGACACGCTAAATTTTGACAGACACAAGTTTAATTATGTAGCTCGAGCAGCGTACCACTCAGCTAAATGGGTTGGCTTAAATTTAGCTCAGTTAAATTTTGGAGAGAATTTTGTATGGGAGCGAAGATTTAGCTCAAGCAGCGGACTAAGCTCAAAGGAGGAAATCCTTAGGTATTGCGAACAAAACACTTTGCCTTCAAGCGATTTTCCTTCAGTTCATTATAAAAATGTCGCCATTTTTCTGAAAACATTCGATTTCATTTGGGATCGAAAATGTCAGACAGTTTTTTATTTAGGATAAGGCGAAAACGAAAAATTTGGATTCAAGTCGATTGTGATTAAGAAAACACCAATATTAACCTTCCAATGTCTAGTCTAGTCGTCTTATGCCGATTGGACTTGTGTAAACGTCACTTTTACGCACTTTAATTAAGCTACAATCTAAATTCGTCGGGAGATGAAACTAGGTAAGAAATTAAAGCCGACCAGTACGCTTTTCAAGCTTAATTATAGAAGCACTCTTTTCGTACTGCAAATTAGTCCGTTTACTGAATTTTTTGGTCGTGTTTTGACAGCTCAAGAGTAAATATTTGAGTTGGATTAGCAATCATCGTAAGTATTTGAGCGAAGGCCCGTCTACAATCTTACTACACATTCAGCAATTTTGCGAAGATAATGCTCTTAGCATTATTCAATTTAAGCCCGACTTGTCAACTAACTGACAAGCTGACAAATTCCTAATTTGCTCTGTTGTCATCAATCTAACTTTATTAAACGCAGCGAGCTATAGGCCTTGGTAAACTAGAAGCCTTAATAAGATGCGTGTAAGAATCAGAAGATTTATCATTACGAAAGTCCAATTCGAGCAACAAAAGGTTTCCGTTCTTATCCTTTTGAATGTCCTAAAAACAATACTCAACCCTACATCTACATTCCATTGAAGAAGCTCTGTGGTTTATTTCATCTTACCACCACCATACGTACAGTTTGAAATAAATCGTTGCCGATGGTTCAAAGATTAACTACCACCTGCCTTCCGAAGTGAAACTTGGCGCTGGTCTAGTACAATTTGTTCGAATATAGGAATGTCATACAAATTCGTAGTTGAAGAAACAAGAAAAGAGCCATTTGCTGAACGATCTCAATCCTGTCACAATCGAGTGTTCGTTAGAAATCGAATATTACATCAATGCGCGGTTCTCGTTATCCCGCCATACTAATAATCGTTTTTAGTGTCCAGGCTAAACTTTTCGAAGTCACAGTAGTGAAATTTTCCATACAAAATTGCATATTGTGACCTTCAAAATATTTAGTGTGAAGGTTGAAAATGATTATTAGTAAGGCCCATCATTTTTAGTGTCTAGTTTCATTTGACGAATTCACAATTTTTCAATTGAAAATCATTCATTGTGACCTACGAAATATTTAAGGACTTACAAACATAGCGCCGTACTTATAATAAATTTAAGTTCGGGCGTTAAATTTGAGGAAGCTCTTAGTTGCGAAATTCGTAAGCGAGATACAGCCATTGTGAATTACTTATATTTAATGAAGGAATTAAAAATGTTTATTGGTAAGGCCCATAGTTAAAAGGTATAAAAAGAAAAAGGCTACTGCGATAAAAAGAATCTAGTATTCGCGCGGTTCTTCTTCATCTTCGGCGATCTGTCGAATATAGCAACCAAATACGGGAATTCACAATGAGACTTCTTGGCGTCCAGTTCCAAATTTTGTGCTTACATACTCGTTTATCATACAACTTAGCCCTATCTTACCAGACACATTACTTACATTAATACCATCGGCATTACTTATAATCATTCACCTTCAGCTTCAAAAAAAAGAGTCACAATAGGCAAATTTATGCCGGGAAGCTTACCACTGGGAGTGCGCTTCATGTTTACCGAACGAGCTTCTAAGACCTTACTCTTTGCACCTCTCACCAGTAATAAATTTTTATTTCGGCTTTCGACTTTAATTTTAAATAGTTCACAATATCTTTATTTGTCAAAAACTTTTACAGTTTTGAGCCTCCTCAAGTTTAAACTCAAGACTGGGACAAATTATCAAGAAGGCGCTTTTGGGTATTTTTAAGAGTCCTGACTCTGAAATATATTTAAGGTCACAATAGGTAATTTTATATAAAAAAAATTTTTTTGTTTGAAGTTTCAAGTGCAGCCTACTTACTGCCTGAAGGATATCTCCCGATGGACTTTTTGTTTACCGGGGGTCATGATTTTTTCACATTTAATTATTTATAGGTCACAATAGCTTACCTACTTTATGTGGAAAAGCTGTCCATTGAGTTTTAAAACCGCGCTATTTACCATGAAAACTTGGAAATCATTTGGCCTTACTAATAACTATTTGGAATCTTCACACTGAATATTTTGTAGGTAACAATGGGTGGATTTATATTGAACATGTCGCCATTGCGAATTTGTCAAATCTATCGGACACTAAATATGTTTATTAGAATCACGCATTGTCTAGGCCGTACCAATAGACACTTGCAGTTTCAAGTTTTAATTAAAACAGTTCACAATAGATAGGTATATAGTTTCGAAATTTCACAATCGTGAGCTTGAGTCAGTTTAACGCCTTTTGTTCTTGAATCGTGAATCTAAATAAATTTAAGACCACAACAGCAAGATTTATATAAAAAATCTCGTCATTGTGACCTCGCTTGGACACTTAAAACCACGCTTTGCCAAAACCAACTCCATTAAGAAAAAAAAACATTTTATTTCATGTATCTACATATGGCTACAATAAAATCTCAGTAGTTACGGTCGCTCCTTACCTATATATCTGGGTATGCACTTCCAATCAGATTCTTGCCACGATACCTCCAGCTATACGTCTGTATGCCGAACTTGTTGCCTCCTAGGGAAACTGGGCACAGCTTATCGGTTCGAACTTCATGACAGACAGTGTACAGCGCCAACTCGAGTTCGGGACTCGTCCCAATAAAGAGCGTATTCACCGGCTTGTTGAGACCATTGTGAGTGAAGCGAGTCTTGAGGACAAGTCCTTTCTGTTGAGCGGGAGATTTTTTTCAAAAAGTTCAATGAGAGGCAGACTTTTCACTTTTCACTTACGTTTCCCAGGTCGACCTTGTTGAGATAGCCCTTGTAGTCGATGCGACCGGCCTTCTCCTCGTCATTGAAGTACACCCAGTTGTGCAGGCCAATGATGGTGCCGTTCTTGACTTCGTTCACGAAAACATGTTCAAAGCCGGAACTGCCGATTTTGCCCTGTCCCCGGGAGTATTGTGTGAACCACAGCGTCTTGATGAGGTCCCTGTGAGTCTTTGGGTCAGGCGTGAGGAGGCCTAAACGGGTTGCAGGAGTTAAGAATATCCTTTGGCATGTATAGTGAAGGCTTACCCTTGTTTTGAAGGAACAGCATGGCCTGACGCATGACAGTTGTGGCCATTACAGCGTCGACGAAGTCGTTTTCTTCCTTCCGCTCCATGGGCGTGATGTGCTCGTTCACAGTGGTGTCCAGTTCGTAGTTGTTGAAGAGCGCCCGCATCCTGGAAATGGTCTCTGCTTCGTAGGCCTTTTCGTCGACTTGAAGGAGGCTGCAATTAAGGGTGGTTAATGGGAAACGGTTTGAAAGACTCGACTTGTTCTTACGGTTGAGGGGCCTCGTCAGCGGTGTCAATGGAACGTGTCTTGCCCTGCACGTTCACAGTGATCAGCCGCAGCTGGGAGTTGGTCTCCTTGGTGTACAGTGTTTCGGTGAGCTCCCTGATTTCATCATCTGAGGCGAGTGGCTTCGCGGTTGTGGGCGTTCCTGGTCTGACTGTTGTGCTGCTTGCAGGGACGTGGGGTACGAAGGCTACCCGATTGCCAGGGGTGGACGGTGTGACAGACCAAGCTGATGGCGACGACGGTGTAGTGCTTTGTCCACCCGGAGAGGACGGCCTTGCAGGTAGGGCCGGAAAGTCCTCCTTAATCGAAGGCCGGCGCGGTGCCGGAAGAGCTGGGAAGTCCTCTCTAGTTGTGGGCCTCTTGGTCGTCGTCGTTGTTGATGTTGATGTTGTTGGTGTTGGTGCTGGTGTTGGAGAGGCCACCTTCTTGGGGAAGTCGAAATCAGAAAAATCGTCCGGCTTGGCCAGCGGAACCTGCACCCTGGGCTTGGCTGTTGTCGTTGTGGTCGTTGGCGGGCTCACTGGGGCTGGCGTCGGACTGGCTGGAACTGGGGCCATCGGCGCCAAGGACCCGTAAGAGCCTGCTGGGAGTCCTGCCTTTTGTCCGGGCCCGCCGTAGCTCAAACTGAGCCCAGACGGCTGCTGCTTCGGTCGTTGATATGGGGGAATCGGCCCCAGTCCCGTGTTGGGACTACCAAATGGATCGTATGGATTTTGTTGTGGCGGGTTGATGGGCCTCCTGGCAGGCGTTGGTGCTATGGCGGGGACATTTCTCGGCGTCGTAGTCGTCGTCGTCGTAGTAGTAGATGAACTCTTGCCGAATAGTCGCCTGAAGAAGCCCGGCTTCTTCGTTGTGGGCTCTTCCTCACCCCCCTCCTGGCATTCTGGGGACAAAAATCTGTATTTACACGTCAACTTGTGTGACAGGCAGGTGGAACTTACTTGCGTGTTGGCACTGAATCAGCAGCAGTGCCACAAGAAACAACGAAAGTTTCATCTCAATCGGCAATATTTGCCGAAGCACACGTCAGACTGTAGGTGACGGAAGGTCAACAAAAACAAAAATGATAATCGCTCTGGCAAGGCAAAACTCTTGGAACCGCGCGTGATCCGTTTCACTTGGAATGCACAGCTGAACTAAGCAATGCTCGCAATCAAATTAACAAACGACCGACTGGTGGATCTTTGTGTCTCTATCTCTACAGCTACTGTCTGAGTGTCTGCGTCTATCTATCGAACTTGAACCAGTTTTGTGCGACAACAAGAGAGACTCGGATTCGGAGAGAGTGCGCCATTACGTAGGCGCATATGTTTCATAAGCTCGGAGCTATACCTGATTTGGTGACTCAACAGTGCGTCCCAGCTGCGCTGCGAAATATCCAAGTAACTAACAAAGCTGCCTGACCACAGTTGGGTCGCACATTTAACGAATTTAATTGCGTTACTAGTTTCAGCGGAAGCGGTGTTTATTGCCGCGACGGAAACTTGGATACGTTCCAATCGGAGACAAGGTCTGCGCTGTTTGCACAGTGAATCTAACAGCTAACGCTCCCGCTCTCTTTATCTGTTCCACGATTTTAGACACCGTGTTGACGAGAGATGATGTCTTCCTTATCGCTGGAACAATTTACGCGGCCAAGAGGTCAATTTTCCGCCAAACACCATTTACAGTGCTAGATTTTTGTGGTGAGTCGTTGGCGATGTAATTGTCATTCAATTATGTGGCCAACACCCGCACAATAGGTTAAGTAGAACGGAATGATTCGATGGACTGTTGTGGATGGCAGCGGGCTTCTAATTGGCGGTGCGGTCTTTGCCACGCAGAAAAGTTGCAAAAATTGAATCTACCCCAGTCGCACTTTACAGATGGTTGGGTGCGAGTTGCTGCGCAGAAAAAGGAAAGTGATGAGGGGGGAATTGGCCAAATGAAATGATGAAATATTCGCATTGGACGTTCGCAATGATGCAGTCCTTCAATCAAAGAAAATACGAGGAATGTTCATCGCAAATGACAGTGAGTGAAAATTCATGAAGGTCTGGTGTCATTCTTGTTGTGTCAATTTTGGCTAAATGTCATCTTTTCCTCAGACAATAGAGTGGGCGGTGGGCCCATTCAAAAATCTATTCTGGACTAGTTGTAACCTGAAAGCTAAGACCAGATTGTATCGGCAACGTCATTTTTTCCTACGTCAGCCGAAAAAGTGACTGCCAACTGTCAACTTAGTACTTAGTCACGAATTTCTTGACTAGATTCGTTGGATACCCCTCCATAAACGTCAACTGAAACAGCTGCTTATTTGACTGATTTCTCCCAATCAAAACCGAGATACATCTAGTCAGAGAGCTGTCAGACTTACTAAACTAGATACTTGAACGTCCTCAGTGTTTTTCGAAGCCCATCCTCTCATCTCTTTTTTGCACTTTATTATAGACTTTTCAGTAATTCAAATAAATTTTTTTTTGTTTTGGTTCAAGTTTTTTCTTCTTCTTTTTTGACACTAATGTCGTGAATTAGATACCTTATTCACGCACAACAATGAAAAATAATAAAAAAGTAGAGGAACGCGTGGGACTACATCTTTTCAAAATGTATTCGTTATTAAACAAGCACGAAAATAATAATAAAATCAAATCAACAGTCACTTACAAACTGGCATTTGAATAATTTGACAACCATCTGACAGCCAGCTGTAAACAACGAGCTGAAGGAATTTTCTTGTTATAATTCTTGCAGGTATGGTAAATGTCTTTTCTTGTCTGTTTCTATCCAAATTTTGCTTAAGTGAGAGGGAACACAGTCCAACTGAATGTGATAAACTACTAATAAGCAAACAATTCATCTGTCAATTGATGATAATAATTTCTGACGTGAGAACTCAAATTTGGAAAGGCAATCAAAAAAATGTAGACATTACCTAGAGTAAATGCGATTTGTTTTGCTGGCAAAAACTCGCAATATTATATTATCAATATTGACAGAAAATTAATTGTATCATGGTAACACTGCGCCACCCTATGTGCAAGTGGTTTGTATCATATAGTCCCGTTTTACACACTTTGCAGTAGGAGGACTCATATGTTAAAGATTATGATTTTTTATTTGAAGAAAGATTGGAAGCTTCCTGCTGTTTTTTTTGTGCCTGTCTAATTTTTAACCTTCGCACTAAATATTCTGTAGGTCACAATGGGTAGTTTTATATAAAAAATTCTCACCACTGCGAGTTCGTAAAATCTAGCCTGCCCACTAAATATGATTATTAGTACCGCGCAGTGTTTATTTCTGCAGTTGTGATGTGAAATTGATGAAAAATAAAACCGATGGGAGAGCACTTTAATTAAATTGATGGTGAGGTCACGGTGGGATTGAAATCCGAGACAGCAATCGTAAAAAAAGTAACGTAGTTGAGTAACCGGCCACCCCTTTCTGAAGCAATTGCCAAAAAAAGGAGTATGGGATTTTTTCCCAAGCGAACTGATTTCTGTTTGTCGAGGAATAAATTCTTTATGTCACAATGGGAACTTGAAAAGGAATTTATTTCCATTAAAAAAGGGTGTAGCTACATTTATCCTAAAAATTGGACAAACAATTTTTAATGTCAAAGAAACTAAATAACCGACGCACAAATTAATTTACTGGGCCACCCTGTACTTCAAGTGCAATTGTCAAGCTTCTCTTCAGTTCACAGTGGGAGGAGTCACTTATTATGGACCTTGTTCACGAGTTTAGAAGCTTGCTGGGTTTTCCTAGAGACAATAGGGCATATTCACGTTTATTTTTGTCGCCCATTTTTGGACCACCACAAAACCTCAAATATAGTTGGGAAATTTAACGAAATTACTGGCGGAAATCACTTCACGGAACGAGGGGATGTTGACACAGGTACTCCGCCGAATGCTCTTTGAAAACAACACTAAACTGTGCTGGACTACTCAGTGAGAGGTTTCCGGTTCGATCCCGAAAAATAAACGCTCTTTTCACTGCTGCACTTATCGCCTGAACGTCTTACAAAAAATCTGCGAGTGCAACTGTCATAAAAGAGTCACGAATGGTATCTCCACTTTCGCTAAATATCCGCCAAAGCCCAATTTGAAAGGCATTCTTTAAATCAAGAGGGAAGCTACTTTCCCTATAGCAGATTCAACAAGAAATTTATTATTTCTCGCGCTGTGCCATCTGGGTCACCCTGTTCGTAAGCACTTTGTGGCAAATTCAGAAAATTTGTTGTAGGCGGAGTAACGGATTTTCAGATTATTGAGAGGCCGCTGCGCTTTCTGTGCTGGGACGTTTAAGTGTCTAGTTTAGTAAGTCTGACAGCTGTCTGACTAGATGTATCTCGGTTTTGATTGGGGACGTTCAAGTGTCTAATTTAGTAAGTCTGACAGCTGTCTGACTAGACGTATCTCGGTTTTGATTGACTTAAATCGGATTGACTTAAATCGGTCATAGGGAGCGGTAGTCGACGAATCTAGTCAAGAAATTCGTGACTGAGTGCTAAGTTGACAGTCGACAGTCACTTTTTGGGCTGACGTAGGAAAAAGTGACGTTCCCGAACAACCTAGTTCTTGCGCTCAGGTTACATCTTACCCAGACCAATCTAGTCTAAGATAACTAGATTCGTGAATGCGTCCATTCTCTTCGTCCTTGTCCTGTCTTTGCTTCGATTGACAGTTGAATGGTGAGTGTTGCTGACAGCTGACACCGTAAGCTCCCCAAGTGCATTCTCGGCTTTCTCCTATTCAATTCAAATGGGCAACTGGGGTAATATACAAGTTCCTCTTGAGTTGCTTGCGGTCGCACCCACTTTCTTGACAGATGTCTCCGATTACTCCATAAATCCAGTTGACATTTCTCAGCAATTGCTTTAGGAAAATCGAAATAAAATCAACGTCACCTTAATTATTCACTTTATTCATTTTAAATAATTAAATAAGTATATTTCTTTACACAGTTTTTTTTTTAAATTTAAAATTTACATTGTATGTGTGTGTACATCCTGCAAATTTGCGCCCCAAATATAATATATATTGTTGTAACGTTCACCATCATTTGGACTTTAAAATATAATTGTATTCATTATATCTACAATTTTTACCCTTATTTAACTAGCGGCGTAAAACTACATTTTAGTTGAATAAAAGTTGTTGGTTTACTTGCATCTTGTTCTCCACATAGAGGTGCGACGTTTATATATAAATACTTGTATACATTGTGTTTATTTGTTTAAATATGCTCCACAGACAACAATCAAAAGTCTTAAGTAAATTCCATAAATTCCATAAATATTTATATCGAAATGCATTTTACACATAATACTTTGCTATATATATATATTTTGTTTAGTTTTACATAAATATAATGTCATAAGTTTCAGATTGGATAGGTTGGCCTTGGGCAATTTTCTTTTGTAAGGAAATGAGTCTTAGTCTTTGTTTTTGTTGACAGGAAGGAATGACACAGACACACTGCACGAGTAACAAGTAAAAATGGCCGGGATGGAGAGTTAAAATGAGAAACCATGATCGTAGTAAGAGACAGGTAGATAGGTTATTGTATAATTGTTTGTGTTTATTAAAAGTCCCATCGCAGTGAGCTTTAATGCAGACAATTTGCATTGGTCCAAAGTATATACGAGTTGGGGACATTCCTATAGTTACTTGACTTGGGACGTCAGTACAAAAACGTCATTACAAACGTCATTTCTTAGAGTATACCTATACATGCGTGGGTTTGGTTTTGCTTTCTTAAGTGTAACCTAGAAGTGATTGTTTCGATTATCGGTTTCTTCAATACATTCAAGAGGAAGTCGAGTAATTGACACTCAATTTTGCTACTGGATAGATGGATAATTTAATACAGCGATTCTAGTTATGTAAATATTCTATGTTTAGTAATTATTCTAGTACAATCTATATATATCTATGTTCTACATGTATTTTTATTTTGTTTTCTTTGTTACTTGTAGTAGTATGAAAGGAACTGTAAAATTAATTATATACCTATTTCTTAAGGCGTTGGTATGACACAAAGATTAAAAAAAAAAAAACATCGAATTTTTCGTAAATAATTGTCTAAAGACTTATTTTAAGCACCTTTGCCAATCGAGATTCGTGGGAGTTTATATTGTGAATGCGCAGTTAAAAGCGGTGTGCATAAAAATCGAGTCGAGTGGAGTTTTGATCGACGAGGGAGGTTCAAACTTACAGACAGACAAAGGAATACAAAGTTTGTATCTAGCTAAAAACAAATTTATCGGATGAACTTAAAATGTAAGAAGGTCACAATAGATTTATTTTTTGTGCAAATTTTCGTAAATTTGAAGTCGAAGATGAAATTTAATTTATTAACAAGACCAGGAGCCTTACTATTACCCATTTTGAACCTTTCCACTAAATGTTTTGTAGGTCACAATGGGTGATTTTACGTGGAAAATTTCGTCATCGTGAGATTTGTTAGTAAAAAGTCAAAGGGCCTTACTAATAATAACTTTTTACCTACTCGCTGAATATTTTGCAGGTCACAATGGGTGATTTTATATGGAAAATTTCACCATTGCGAGTTCGTAAAAATTAGCCTGCTCACTAAATATGATGATATTAGTGCCGCGCATTGTGAACTACTTAAACTTAAAGGCATAACCAGAAATAGATATTGTTAAGGCCTATTCAGTGGATCATATTAAGTTTCAACTATAAATTTAGAAAGTTCACAATAGCCTCTTTTGTATAACTTTTGTATTTTGCGATCTTTCATAAATTTAAAGTCGAATATAGAATTTATTATAAAAAGACGAAGTATAACATAGCATTTACGAAATGAGGAACGAAAAACTCTTGTCAGTTGGAAGTTTTTCCTTTCGAAATGGTCGAGTTTGTTTTAATCTGGATCAGAGTCCTAGGTCTATGAAATGGTGCAAGAGATGTAGTACCCACATTTGTAAAGTTTCGAAAAACAACTGCCGTTACTTATTATCATATGTAATATTTTTGTAAGAAAAATACACGCTATTGTGAATGCACAAAACTTAAAATGCACATTAAAAATGATTAGAAGTGCCAAGCGATGCGTCCTAAATACTTAGAACAAATTCTTGTTTTGGTTTGAATTTATGGAAGTTCAGAAGCTGTCAACTGTGGAGTTTTTATAGAAAATGCTGCTATTGTGAGTTGACACAAATGAACATGAAGAGTAAAAATGAGCACGTGCTTAGTGATACGCCTTACATACTTGTAACAAACTCTAATGAAGAGTTGAATCAATGAAGTTTACAACGTAAAAAATTTGTATAGACAAAACAAGTGTCTATTGTGAACTATTTAATATTGAAGTTAAAGCTAGGAATGGTTATTAATGAGACCCGTTAAAGAGCCAACGGGCCTTACCAATAAACATTTTAGTTTCGGCTCTAAATTTTAATAGTTCACAGTGGCATCATTTTGCATCCAAATTCGCAATTGTGAGCTTCCGTAAATTTAAAATCGAGACTAGAGTTTGTTTTTAGTACGGTGGAATATCTCGGGCAGTTGTTGCAGGGTTTTACGTCCACATCCGAAGAGGGAAGAAATCTGCCCTACTAATAATAATTTGTAACCTCTTATTTGTGAGTCACAATGAAAAGTTTTATATAAAAATTGTACCTATTTTGAGTTCGTTTGATATGGTTATCAGTACAATATAAAACAATGGGCTTTACTAAAAACAAACTTGAGATTGGCATTTACACATTTACATTTAGGTAGTTCACAATAGCAGTGTTTTCGGTACCAAATTTCGTCCGCATTGAACAGAACGTTTGTATGAAAATGATGCATTAGTAGTAGTCTTTAAGGTTAAATTTAAAAAGCAAAATTGAATGACGATGACTACTGGGTTGAGTTTAAAGCATTTTTTCCGGCCGACGTGAAAATCCCACCATGAAACTGACTGTGGGTGGAATGTCCAAAAGATAAGACGAATCAGCCATTGGCTTATCACAATGGCAACTACAATTGACAGCAAAATCAGACACTGAACTGTCAACATGAATAAGAACCTAAAGTCATTTATCAAGAAAGTTGCATTGCTTTTCATCTTCAAGACGAGTTTTTAGTAAGCAAGTGTCTGAGTTTATTACTTTTCGAATGCCGAGTTTAGGGCTACCAAAGTGTGCGTCCCTAAGTCGGAAGTTATCATAAGTTTTTGTTCAACTATGGATTATTGGCATCAAAATGAAAAATAAATAAATAAAACCATTCGTAAACACTTGGCTTTTATCGATCTCAAAAAGTCTACAAGGACAGTTGGTTACAGCTAGAAAGTTGATTCACAAAATAACGAGTAACGAATAATTCTCATTCGGCCTTGCTAATAATCATTCTTAACCTCCGCTCTAAATATTTTGTGGGTCACAATATGCAATTTTGTGTGGAAAATGTCGCCATTGTGAGTTCGTAAAATTTAGCCTGGAAGCTAAAAATGATTATTAGTAGCAACTGCTTCACCCTCTGTGAATGGATTCTGAAAAAGGCTTTTCACTGTGTATTGTTTATTTTAATTGCGCTCAAAAAGTTATGAATAACCAAAAAATGCAGGTACTTTATTTATTTTTAAAAAAATGCAGAAGCCAAAACTTAGCCAAAACAAATTTGTCTACTTCTCAATTTTGTTTCGAGCCCAAGAAAATAAAAGAAAGAAACAAAAAAGGCAAACGTCAGTCAGAGTGACAGTTCGCATACTTGACACTTCCCAAAACCCCACTAACGGGAGTTGCGAGTGGGATTATTTTATTTATTAAAAAGTTAGCAAATACAAATTTATCTAAAAAGAAAGAAAGTAACAAAAAAAAGGCAAACGTCAGTCAGAGTGACAGCATACATAAAAGCAGGAACAAATTGGGAAAAGAATAGAGCAAATTACACCTGCTTATTTATAGGTAAATCCTGGACATTATTTTAAGCTTCTGCCTCATTGTTTGGTTGTAGGTTGTGGTTTCAAATATGTTTCAAATATGTTAGGTTAGGTTAGGTTAAAGGGGGTTGCAAAAAGGTTGATTTAAACAAAAGTTATAGGACGAGAAGTAAGTATTCCATAAAAAATGCGTGCCGTGGGTATTTCTTTCTCCCCACAAAAATCTGTCAAATATCTGCCTACTTCTAGGATCCTAGGTTGAACCTCCCACTCAAATTTTAATCAACTGAAGCTAAGTCTTAAAACAAACGAAACAAACTTGAATCAAATCACCCACTAAATTCGATCTTCCAATATGCCAACACCACTTTGTACAGGTCTCCACAACATACCATCTGACATTTCAA
This sequence comes from Cheilosia impressa, assembly GCA_948293265.1. Lineage (NCBI taxonomy): Eukaryota > Metazoa > Arthropoda > Insecta > Diptera > Syrphidae > Cheilosia > Cheilosia impressa. The sequence continues at coordinate 2,274,547 of OX411882.1, forward strand.
TAACTACAGCTAATAGCGATCAGTTTCAGTTTATTTTATTCTTTTTTTCTTACAGCAATTCCGAGTGGTTGACTAAAAAGTCTACAAGTGAATTTTTTTGCTGCCCGCTTCTTTACATTTCACCAAGATCCAGCTCGGTTTAAATTTTGTGTATAAATATTTCTTGTGTTTCTTTTGTTTCTTATTTGAGTTGCGCAAATGAAGTATAGTAGTAGTATGCTTTTGTTTTTTTTTTTCAAGTCCTACAAGATATGTATTTTATCATCTTCAATACTTGTTTGTTAGGTGGTATCTTATGTCTTGTTTGTTTTTCAATTGCAGCCGCAAACCAACTAAAAGCCAAAAGTAAAGTACACACAAAAGTAAAACTCTTAAAACTTAAAGCAAACAAAAAAGTTGAAACTTTTCCCGACGGATGCATCATTTTTTTTTCCATTCCTCTCGTATCCTTTCAAGCACCCCCAGCTCCAGTACTCATATTTGACGACCGGAAATGGAAAATTGTCGGTTGAGTTTCTGCACAGAAGGACCAGCACTTTGGTGTGGAAGGACGCATAGTGATGTCCGATGTCGAATTTGATTAAATGGCGCTGTCAGGCCGACACGGATGACATTTTATGAACGAATGTTGTAAAATTAATTTCATTTTTCAATTTCGAGTCGCAGTTTTGTGGTTGCCAGTGTAGGTGTTCCCAGAAAAAAAAAAAAAAAACGGTGGACGGTAGTCACACATAGTGGACATTTTTATTTGTGAGCGTGATTTGAATATGAATAGCGATTTGCATTTGGAACATTTCCATGCACTGTGCAATTCCGAGTATGGGATGAATTTAATAGACACGTGCACTTTGACATCTGACATTTTGACCGAAGGTGAGTGGGTTCGAATTAAGCAAAAGAATAGGAACCCCGTGCTGCCGGCCAATTAGGGGCGCTTTCCGAAGCGTGATATTTCTGAATTCGGATGTACGGGAATGCAATTATCTCACAGGTTTGTGAAAGGACACGCACGTTGCTGGTATGTACTAATTTAGTAAAATGGTGGCGACGTACTTTAAATTCGTACATATTCTGAATAAGCCAGCCAATTGCGATGAAACGAAAGCTGAATGTTGCTCCAGTAATTATACGTTATATCTGAGAGTTTCATATGGATTGGGCGGGTGGTTTTCACGTGAAACACATTCAAACTGAAGTGAGTTTTAGTGACAAGGATATGCAAGCCACATTTATTGCGAATAAACAAGTAGCTCGCATGGAAAAATAAAAATTCCACTGTTTGCTTACGAGTTCATGGGAACGGAAATTTTTTCCCACCTGTGAAATTGTGGTATCTCGTTTGGGACGGCTGAATAGCGAAAAGTGGTACTGCCTCTATGAACTCTAAAGCTAAGATTGGACTGAGTTCGCATAGTCTGTTAAATTTGGACTACTTTTGACAGTTTTTCGCTGTCAAATTGATGTCATTCAGTGAAATTGGAAATGCCCTTCAATGGCCATGCGGACTCTGTCAATTTCCACCACTAAACGAGTGGCCCGTAATCTCATTCACCCAAAAACTAGATGTCTCAACAACCTAAGCCCACTTAAGTGTCATTGTCAACATGTCCTTACACAATAAATATTTAAACAGAGCTCTTAAACAAAAAAAAAAGTCTTCCTTTAATGACCTTCTCATATTCCGCAGGCCCGTGCTAGTCCCGATTAATTGTCACTACATACTTTTAAAGAAGCAGGTAAAAAAATTGAGTCCAAATTGGAGCAGGAAAACATTCACTATACCCACGGTAGCGATGTGCGTCCATAAAGTTTAAATTTCAAAAATCCCCACTAACGAGAATCGCTGCAGAAGGAGGTTGGTGGGGTGGCGAAGCAAAGAGCGAAACTTTTACCCATTCAGTGGTTTAGTAGTGGGGACAGTTGTTGTGAGCCTAGCTGTAGAAAAGCCCCGCGTATGTTGCGGTGGCAGTCCTTTTCATTTCTATTTTCGATACTGTATGCAGGTGGATTTTTTTTGGTATTTAGTTTAGACAACGTGAACCGCGAAAGGACGTGCAGTCGCACATGTCGTACATCCATACAAAAAGGATCAATGCGAATGAATGTGAAATTGCAATGCGATTGGAAATTGAACAGCATCAGTGACGGACGGGCTGGCTTTGTTTCTGTCATGCGATTAGACGGCATTTTGAATGAGCAATTCAAACAGTTCCAACGCTGTGAGATGGCATGGAATTTCGAGCTAGAGTCAGTGATTTAAAATAGATGCGTTGCAGTGTAGCGGTGAGTGGATCTATAAATGGATTATTTCTTAGAGAAAGACTGTCAAAGGTCTACACTTCAGTGCTGGCTTTTGGGCCACTAGTTGGGCTGCACAAGGCTTCAACTCAAAGAGAGAGAGACAGACATTTCTCCTCAATAAAAACCCGTTCAAATCGAGTCCAAGATGGTTTCTTGGGATAGTTCGAAACAGCTGTCAGATTGCTGTCAGTTTGGAAGTTGTTATTTGTATAAATTTATTGGGACCATTCGAAGCGTTGTTGCCTTTAGTTGGCTAAATTTCTCTGGAGTTTTTATTCAGCACACTTTTTCGTGTATAAAGTGACAGTCATTTGGTTTGACATAACGTAACGTCTACTAAGTTGTCAGTCGAGAAACTATTGCATCGGTACCCCCTTGTTTATATCGACTGAAAAAGGGACTAAGTGATCAATGCTGGTCAATAAAAACTCAAATAAATCCCGTCAGTCAGCTGTCAAATTTAAACAAATTTAACAAACTAGTTTTTTGAACGCACCCATTTGCTTTTGAAGTTAGTTTTTCAACAGAAAAAAATAGTAAACCTCCTAGAGAGGTCTTTGTAGATGCTCAAAAATTGTGCAAATTCTTAAAAGGTGCAGTTAGAGCGCTTCAAAAAAAATGCTGTGGCAACTGTTACTTCTTATATCTAGGAGGATTTTTAAGCCCTCTCGATGAAAGTGCGGAACAGACAGAAAGAAAGACAGACAGACAGCAGAAAGTGATGTGTACTTGAATCTGTCCTAAAAAGTTTAGCCTTCGGCACTTGTCGAAGTGAAGAGCTGGTTAAACTAGCTTAAATGATCTTGCAGTAAGCTGTCAAAAAATAACACTTGCTTTTGACACAGCCCTTCTTAAAACGTCAGCTAGGAACCCACTTCTGAGCAATTCTTCCAAATGCAGCAAGTTTGTGAAACGACAACAGCTAGCTACTGCAGATGCACTGACCCCTGAGGACGTTGACACTTGACAGTAACCAATTATGACGTTCAACGGATTCTATCTGTTCCACTGCAATTCAAGCCCTTGGTTCTAAATCGTTTGCTGTGACTGTTACAAAATAATCTTGCTACGCCAGATTGTTCTTTTTGAATGCATTTGATCGAGAACTCAGAAATGTTCTTGTTAATGCAAAAGTGACATTTATTTTGAAATTGATTTGTTTTTACCGTGCAGCTGTCAATTGGCACAATGTTGAAGTAAGTTCTTGGACAATTCAGTTCAAAAAGACAGCCGCTGACTCATTTAGAGGAATGCACATGAAATGCGATCAGCTGTGAGTTCAAATGCTGTCGCTTTATAAACAGTTAGACTGCAAACACGCGTACCCGTACGCGTTCAATTTAGTAGCGCGATGAACAACAAGATATGTCAAATCCAATGCATACTTTCGGGGTTCATATATTTTATGGGAACTTGTTTTCTGGTAGCATAAACCTCAGGAAGGAGTGATTTTTTTAATAATACAGATCACAGATTCAGAGCATTTTTCGTGGCGGTTTTTGATGAGTTTTTCGGAAGTGTTTTTGAAGCGTTTTTCAGCACATTTTTTGGGCGTATTTCGACTGTTTTTTGTGCGTTTTTTCGCTGTTTTTTTTTTTCGGGAGTATTTCCAGGTGTATTTTGGAACCTTTTTTCTGGTGATTTTCGAGACGTTATTTTTCGTTCTTATGTGTCAAGTTTTAGGCCGTTTTTTTAGGGTTTTAGGGCAGATTTTTGTGCGTCTTTCATTAACGTTTTTAGGCAAAAAGAAAGCTTAGAGTGATTGTGCTCCAAATTTAAGATGACACATTTCAAAGGCTTGATCCTTTACTTATAGTAAAATTTAAAGTTTCGGACCCAGAAATGCACTCAGAAGTCTCCATGTGTACCCTCTACCGTTGTTCTATAAAAAATCTTTTCAACGAACGAACAGCGCACGGGAAATAAATATTTTTGTCGAAAAATTTCATAAACAATATAAAAAAAAAATAAAAATAAAATAAAACAAACCAAGCAAAAGCAAAATATATTTAATAATCTTTTTATTACTAGCATTTGTATCGTTCAGTGTCTGCCATATTTAAAATTTAAAATTAAATTAAAATCCTACTAGCAAACACCAACTCAAGTGTGTATTTATCTAGAAAATTAATAGTAGCAATTAAATTTAATTAAATGTATAAGACTCTAAATTAAAATAAAAGAAAAAAAAATGCCGACGCAATACAACAAGAGCATAGACGACTTGTAGTTCTTTGTTTCACTTATAAATAAATTCACTAAACTATTTTATCTATTTTTGTTTGTTCATCATAAGATACTATTTGTATTTAGTTATAAATTCTATTTTAATGCATAATTCAAATATTTGGGCAATTATTAGTATAATGTAGTGTATAATGATTTTTTTTTTCTTTTCTTTGTACGAAAACAATTTATAATTTTCTAGTTTTTAGTTTGTTCCATTTTTTGTAGGTTAAGATTTTTAATTTTCTTCTTGTGAGTGCGAATCTATTTCTTTTTTTGTTTTGTTTCTTGCTTCTTAATGTGCAGTAGTATATTTAAAATTATATTTTTTTGTAGGTGATCTTTTGTTGATTTTTTATTTTTATTTTTGTTTAATGCGTGTAATTGGAAGTGGTTTGCTGTTTTAATAAAAAATTTGTCACAATCGAGGAGAAAAATAAATATTGAAGAAAAGAAAACACTCGTGCGAAGTGGCAATGGCAGCAGAACGAGTGGTTGGAAATATTGAAATATTTTTAATTCAATGGAGGAAATAGGTGTCAGTGGGACGCTATTTCGCTTTGAATTGACAGTTTTTTTCTGAATTTAATTCTTCACTTTCTTCTTCTGACCCTATTCTGTTTTGAACTGACACTTTTTTAGAAGAGGAAAGTAAAGAAGACACAGGTAGACTTAGATAGAGGTTACTGGGATAATAATTCGCGAGTGAAAGTGCAGAAAGCAGGTTTTTCGAGTCGGTTTTTCTGACAAAAGATGTAAACCCTCAGTGACGACAGAAATAGAGAAAAGAAATCGTTAAAACAATAAAAAAAACGACACCAAGCACAAGAGCTGTCAATAGCTGACACCAAGCACAAGAGCTGTCAATAGCTTCGTGTGGAGAGTTCTTAGCCCCTAAAGGAGAACAAAAAGCGTGATTCACCCACAAGACACAAGTCATTATTCATTACAAAAAAGGTTACGTTTGTCCACTTCTTTGAAATTAAAAATTTGGAAAAGTCGAATCTCTGCAACAGACACAGTTTAGAGTACATTAAGGGCTGAATCGGAGACCTACTCTGCAGTACATATGGTGGAGTTTACTGACAAAGTCTTGACCGTTGACCCCAAAATAAACACAACGAATGCGCTTTTTCATCAGCAAAGTGTCAAAGACTGAACCTATGTTTTGAGTGGCTGTTTTCACGGTCCCTGGGAAAAAAAGTAGCACTCGAGCGCAGTTTTTGGGAGACTTGAGCTCATATTTAAAAAAAATGGAGCACAACCTTTAAAGAGTCAACGGTCTTCGATGCTCAAACAGCCTTATTGTGAGTTTCGCCCGAACAATATTCCACCCGAAAAAAATGACATTTCAGAGTAGAAATCTGTTTTTTTCGGGTGGAATATTGTTTGAGCGAAACTCACAATAAGGCTGAAAAACTGGTGGTCTCTATATATAGAGACAGAGACAGAGTTGTAGCTGTTCAGACTTGCTCTGGAATATAAATTGTGCTGAGAAAAGATTTCCTGATACGCCAATTCTTATCTAACCTGAGTACATCAACAGTGACAAGTTGAAAACTGCGATTTGAAACTCAGAAGGCTTCGCAGACCACCAATACCGATTTCGAAAGCGACCCTAAAATCGATCTCATTTATGGAAAATTCTGTGCAACAAGAGAAGACAACCCAAGAGCACATTGTAGGCCAAGAAATAATGCGTCATCTTTACGCTAGACGGCAAAAACTCTTCAAACCCTTAAAACTGCACCTCTGCATTGACTTGCAGTCAAAATAGTGTAGCGTTATCTACGAATCTTGAAATAAATAAACAATTGACGCTTCAGTGGGATATCTCTCAGCACGTCCACAAAATATCGTCCTAAGTGTGGCATTGTACCCGTTTACCTAACCCTAACCTAAGCCCACCTACAATTCGTTGAAGTTTAAATTTTTAGCACAATTGGAAGGGACCCACACTCTAAAGCCTTTTTTTTTTAATTGAGAAGCTTTCTGGGGACAGGTGTCCTCTTCGATGTTTGTCAGACGGAAGCAGTGTTACTTTCTGGAACAGAAGCCCTGACAGTCCAACAGAGGAACCACTGAGCCACTGCGCCCACAAATAAACAGACAGTGAAGGACTATTTCAAGAATAGATTTCGACACCGATAGTGGACCGAGATGGAAAATTGTAATATCCGAAGCAATGCCTTTCCACAGGAAACCAAAAGAGCTGACCACACCAAAGCCTTTTTGGGCACCAAGCCCAATGGTCACAGAGCCCTCGTTTGACTTGTTCAATTGGTTTTCCGTAAAAATTTGGAGAAGCAGCTCGGTTGAAAGTAGCGCAATGAAGCGTATTAGGTCCATGATTTGACGACGATGATTTCAGAGAATCATTTCACCACCGAGAGTACATCGTTTCGCTGATGATCCACCCACAGTCGTAGAAGAGTCAGTTAAATAGTCAAAAGTCAGCAAGGAGTTCTGGTGAACAACTCACCGAGGAAAAGAAGAGTAACCATCGCCGGACTCGACAGTATAATGTGGCTACGACTAAATCAATAATCAAGGACGATAGAAAAATCCCCAAAGTTAGCAAAAAGAAGGGACACCCAACTTCGAACTGCCCACAACAACTCGCAGGTCAAAGCGTCTTGCAGTCACCTGAATTGAAAAAAAATGCACACAGGCCAAGAGACAGATTTCTGAGTCCGAATCGACCTCCAGTTACCACCCAGAGATGGGTTTGTCCGAACATAATGAGACTGTCGAACGGAATTGAACCAAACGTTTTAGAGAGCTAAACTCTTGAATGCCTTCGGACTTGTCTGCACAGCCAACCTTTGTCCGAACTGCGTAGGAACAACTGAAGACGCGGAACTCATCGTGTTGCCAGTATAAAGAAGAAGAAGGTGCCCCGTACCTTCTGGGATGGGTAGAGAATTCAACTCCGAAGGAAAAACATGCACGATGCAGAGCAGGGACTGTGCCTGGGAGATGAGACTCGATTTAGGTGTGGAAATACCATCGTAATGAGGGCAACGCTATGAGAAGCAGGACCCTGTCAATACAGCGCAGGAAACCCGCCAGTAGAACGAGAGAAGGAGAAGACCAGAAGCCTTTTGCTAAGCGACCCGACGATTGCGTGGGAATTGCTTCAACCCTCAAAGTGTGGCATCCTATAGCGTTTAAGCGACGTAGTTCTTATTAGAACTTCCTAGAGAAAACGCTACTTCGGACTGATGCTTCGCCAAACATAACACGGCCTAGTTCATCTTTGGGAGATAAATATTTCGAAACCCTCCTGCCCAACATTGCCACTCGCATTGCCACTTCCAGATTTCCAAATACACCCTCTCTCTCATAACAACAAAAAAAACCTCTTATACATTCTCTGGATCTGGCAACTTACGCTCGCAACAGTGGCAAACGAGCGAGCTTAACCGATTGCCTAGAGCCGACCAGAAATTCATTGTCGAAGACACATTACAATTGGAAGTCTGCAACTGTTGCTGCTGCTGCTGCTGATAGTCGTGCAGTTGGTTTGGCTGTACTTGCTGCTGCTGCTGTTGTTGATTAGATGGCAGCAAGTGCTGCTGCAGCATTGTGAAAGCACCACTAGTCGATGAGGAGTACGTGTCGGAGCTCCGGTGTCAAATCTTAGGCGGATCGCTCGATCCGCTCGGAATACCCAGGTCGATGCTGTGCTCGCCGACCGTGCCCGAGCCGATACTGTCCGTGTACATTAGCTGGACATCGCCGCCGCCGACACTGGGCGTGATGACCCGTGGCAAAGCGGCCGACGTGATGATTATCGACTCGTTGGCATCGACACTGCCGATGCGGATGGGTGGCGGTGCCACTTCGCCGCTTATTGTATTGTTGCTATTATTGTCTTCGGTGAGCAGGTCGTGGCCGCGGTTGCTATTGTCCTCGTTGCGTGATGACTTGCGGCTGTCGCCGCCCGAACTGCTGCTGTAGCGGTTCCTCGTCGGCACGTCCAGGCTGTAGGCGCGATTCCTGCCAGCGCTAATCAATTCGTGTTGCTTGTGCTTAAAACTGGGTGAGAGATTGTTAGAAATTGTACAACAAATACCAGCACCTGGTTTGGCCAAATCACCAGCGTTGTTGTTTCGCACCGAACACGGGCTGCTGCGGGTACTGCCAAAGCGCTTGTTGCCGCCCTTGTCAAAACTAAAGGAGAAATAATCAGAAATCTGTTTAAAGCGCGCCTTCCACGAGCGGGTGCCGCCATTGTTGGGACCATTGGTCGCACCGGCGGCGATCGTTTGTGAGCAATTGCCGTTTGTGTTGGCGTTTCGATTGTTCACCGGGCTGTCGTTAGATGGCGCAGCAGTTGACGCTGTCACATTGACCGCGCTCAATAGCGCAGTTGTTGCTGTCGCACCCTGGGGCGCATTCATATTGAGAACGTCCACGTCGGACAGTTCGCCGCCGCTGCCCTCGGCTATCTTTGGTTTCTCTACAAGGTGGGTCTGGGTGTCTGTGGTATCGACGCTGCCGCGATTGTGGCGATTGTAAAAGACATTGCTGTCGGAGATGACCTGCTGCAGGCCATCGGAGAGTCGGCGGTTGTTGCAGCTGTACTGGTCCAGGCTTACGGCTCGATTCGAACTGAAGTGACAACGATTCGTATGATAACCATGAATGTTACCGTATGAATTACGGATGCGATTACCCCCGGTGCTGCACATCTCTCCGATCATCGATGGCCGCTTCTCCCTGGACGACTTCCGCGAGTTCGAGTGCGAGGACTTCGAGCGGTTGCTGCTGCCCTCAGTGTCCACTTTGAATTTAGACGTCTTCTCGGCCACCTGAAACAGAAACACAAAGCAGCAGTTAGTTGATGGCCCACAAAATGCAGCAAAATGGAAAACAATACAACTTTAGCAACACACACATGTAAAGGGAATGAACGCAAGCTATAGAGTCTATTGATTGTATGAAGGCAAACAAATTGGACGCACAGTCGTTATAAAAGCCAAATTAGTCACCTGATGGTTTGAGTTAATCTGCCCGTGGGGTTGGCGTAACAAACGCATTTAAAAATTAAAGAAAATACAAAATGGAATCGATTAGACAAGGTTAGATACGGAACAATAGAGAGGGTTAAATTTGGGGGGAAAAAAATCGTATCATTGGTAAGCTGGGGGTTTCTTTTCAACCTATGAGTCCACCTATTCAGAAACTGCTTCAGACGGACCCTATCTTTAGGCTCTTTGAATTGTTCTTTTGAGTTAAGTGAGGTGCGGACTAATGTTGGCGGAAATATTCAATACTGTCACGAGGTGGGCACTCAAAAAATGGGAAAATACCTAAAAGGAACGGAGTCATTGGTGAGGAAGTTTGATCCCCAGTATAAGCAGGGGTAAACGCAAAAGCAGGCTCAAAATCTTGGAGATACAGCCACTGTAAGCGAGAGAAACATAACACCCCCAATGCGGTTCACAGTCAAGGCCATGAATGCCAGTTTTTGTAGACCTCTGAGCACAAAAAAGACCTATAAGAGACAAAATAAGTTCGTCTGCAAAATCGACGTCGAGGTATACAAGTGACTGTCACTACTGTGCTGATGAGGCACAGGTATACAAGTGACATTTCGGCAGCATCGTCACATATTTGTCGAGGCTTTTCCTGGATTTTAGGGTTAAAATTCGGCGGTAACCTTGATCAAGACGGACATGTACTTATGTCATGAGTAGGCACAAGGATTTGCAACGTCTAATAGTAAAGGGCGTCATTTTCGGAGGTGTGTCTCTCAATTTGGCAGCACTTTTTTCAACGACAGATCAATGTGACAGTTGACAACTTAACCGCCTGCAAGGCCAGGTGACGTCCACTAGTAAAGGGCGTCGTTTTCAGAAGTGTGCCTCTCAATTTGGCAGCACTTTTTTCAATGGGCTTGACTATTTTCTTCTGATGGCAAGTTTGTCATGTTTCCGCAGATGTCTAACTGCGGAATTCGGTCCATCCTCGTCATCCGTAAACGAGCAAAAGGTGAGGGAATTTAATTTTGTTGAGGGTGTATATCTTATAAATTAATAAAAAGCTGCCGAAACATGTCTTTATAGGACTTTTAGCCTATCATTGCACAATTGACCGAAAGATGGCGGATAGAAGCTGTCAAAATGAGGTTGATTCGTTTTAAAAAACCTCAAAGTCGACAAGTTGCGGAACAGTCTACACTTAGGCCGGTTAGACACACTAAACGCTTGTTTGCAAGACGTTTTATGGCATTCGTGGCACCAGACAGGCTGTTCCCAGGATAAGGTATGTAAAAACTATTGAAAACACCGAGAACCTTTCATCGAATTCAAGTCGAGTCCGAAAGCGAGCAGCGGAGGCCTTTTTTCTGGCCATCAAATAGCCAGAGAAGTTATTAAGAAGACTGCACACCTTTGACTGACTTACTTGGAAATTTGAAGGCCGATCTTGCAAATTGGGAAGAGGGGAGAAATGTAGACCGATACCACACAAAAAATATAAACATAAATCTTTAAAGGAATTGCTGAGGGAAAAATGTCAAACACCGAAAGGGAAGAGACGCTTATACTGTCGTTAAACAAAACCGCAGATGCTTTTAGAAAGACTGGAGACCGAAAGGCTGCCGGAATCCAATAAACAGCAAGACCACTTAACAAATCGCTGCGGACAAAGGCTAAACATTGCTAAAAGTTATTAAAAGAACTAAAGAACATTTCTAGGAGGAATTGTTTAAAAATTTGAAGGCTGAACTTGGAGGAATGCAAACCTAGTAAGAGACCTGTTTCTTAAACTAAGCAATGCTGAGAATTTCAACAAAGCCTACTGATCTACCGATGGTTCAAAATGTCTATAAAAGGCCTCCTACTTTAAGATGCTATAAAGGTATCGAGTGGAAAAAGACAAGCATTCAGTTCTAAAAGACGGAAGTTGCAGCTAGACTGCTAAAGTATGGACCAAGTGATTTCCAAACATCAATAAATAAACTTCAAGTTCAAAAGTTTGATGGTTAAAAAATGTGAGAAAGGCTTAGGAAGAATGCAAAGACCTATTTTAGAAGCCTAAATAGGAAACAAGCTGCTTGAAATCGAAAAGGCGCGGATTGAATCATTTTATTGTCAAGTGGCGAGGTCGCACTAAAGCTCTAAACTACGGAAAGGCCTTGAATATTATATAGGTGACTAAAAAACGGTCCTCAACTGAAGTCAGTCCAAGTTTGTTTTTCAGAGGGCCATATAATCAGTAGCAGTGGATGTTCAAAAAAAACTTACTTTGCCACCTTTTTTGACAAGTTATCAAGTTCATCAAATATTGGGGCCTAACAATTGTTGTGTGGGTCTTTTCTTCGACACGAATGGAGGAAGTTTTCAACCCAGAAACTCTCTCTGCGATACCAATGACCATTTTAAGTGTTCAGTCTTTTTTCGAACTCGCAATGGCAAAATTTTCCACACAAAATTGCATATTGTGACCTACAAAATATTGAAGTCGAAGGTTAAAAGTGTTAAAAGTGTAAAAGTCTAACCTACAAATCGAGTGCTGGGAGTTTGGACAACGAACTTGCTATCAAACCCAATCACCGGTCTTTCCGACATCTCTGCCCTACTTGTATGGGAATTTTCCCAATGATTTTGAGTTGGTTTCCAAAGATCTAGATGCAGGGAGGGTCCACTTAAGACCAAGTCCCTTTTAATTGGTAGACGGCACATTTGAAAATGAATGAATTTTGGGACCTTTTGTAAAAGTAATTATTTTCGACACTGAAAAGACAATCTATTAGACCCTGTCTTTGAGCTAAGGACTGCCTTGACTTGATATCAATTAAAGACCTCTTGCTGACACCACTCAAACTGATTTAATTCCTAGGGGGACATACAGACCCTTTTAGAGCTCGTGTGACGAATGACTCGATTAGGAAAATCGTTTTATTGTCACGAATGTGTCGCATCTTTTACGATGTGACGGACGTTTCTTCTATTGGAGGCTTTTTCAAAGGTCCTCTGCAAGTCCTCCCCGCAAAACGGTCTTCAAAACAGCCTGCGACAGATTCGTGACAATAAAACAATTTCCCTAATCAAGTCGTCCGTCAAACAAGCTCTAAAAGTCTCTATTGTATATCAGTCTCTACTTGAACAGCATAATGTCTCCTCGTGTTCACATCTTTTCCGCACAATTTGGTGCCATCCTTGTTAAGTGAGAAGGAAAGCACAAAATCCAACAACTTCGCATATTCTCCAGCAGTTTGAGCAAGGAATTCTTTTGTCAATTTCGCCAAAGCTAATGATTATGGAAATTCCCCCCCTCCAGCGAGTGAGTTTGCTCTTTGTTATCAAAACTTAGGCGGGACGAGGCGCGGAATATATCCTCAGACAAAACTTTTCGTGACGAGTCCTAAGTTTACCTTCAATCTCGCATGGGTTGGCGGGGGGCATGCGATGTGCAGAGGGAGCAGCGCAACTCAATACATCAAGTTGGTATCACCTGCCAGGCTATGAAAACAATGTTGAGCTCTTTTTGCGGGATATCTGTGCATGTGTAATTTTAGTTTGCGATGAAACCTGCTGGTGGGCTGTGTCTCTATGCGGGGGTAATGGATTCAAGCAAGGCACGGTGGTGAGGGGATGCACCCTCCACCTTCTTATTGTCAGATGGGGGCAGGTGTAATCCCGGTGTACGTCGTGTACGCGGTTCATTTTCGCAGAATGTTCCTTTCTGGGTTGCATCACACGGTATATGGAGCGAGGACAACTGCATTCCTTGCAAGGTACGTCTACGTGTGTGTTTACCTCGAGGGATATTGTGTTCCGCATTATTCCTCAAGCAACCAGCAGGGGTGGATGGTGTCTTGTTAAAGTGCAGGAACGTGCGTGTTTTCAAAAGCAAAATGCAAGACACTTCGTATGCAACGGAGGTAGCCGGATGAATGAATCATTTGACAGGATTATTCGGAATGCAGAAAGAAGGACTTGAGTCCGGCTCATTCGGAGCTTCCTCAACGAAACGAGGGTGAGTTTATGCACTGATAAGGAAATTGAAGGGATAGATCCTTGGGACAGTGTCGCATTGAAGAAAGTCACCAGCGGTTGGATGAGTTGTGTGCCTATCGCCAAAATGGGCCAAAGAGAAGTTGAGTGCGTGGTTCAAAAATGTCTTTCAAGAAATCATCAAGCTTCTGCGGAATGGAGAGCCAGAATAAAAATGACCAAACAAATATACTTGCGGCCTAAAAAACCCTGTAACCAAAGAGTTTCTTTGCAAATGGCTAAAATAATTAAACAGTAGGCTAAAGAGGTCTGTGTAGGACCATCCATAGGACAAGCTACTCACAAGGCATTCGTTTGCGGGAGTTTATATTTTTATGACGAACTGAAAGAACCCACAACTTTATATCGAGTCCAAACGGCTGCATTAGAAACCTTTCTCAAGAGAGTAACAACCTCGGTTATTTGTAGTTCACGAGAGCTGGCGTAGCGCAAAAGGCCTTTAGATGGTTGTTTGTGGTTTGCCAGGGATCGAACCTGAGGAGTTCAAGCAGTTTTTTTCTGTCAGAAAAATTCATCACCGAAAGAGATTGAGGATTTTTTGAAACGACATGCCAAAGGTCCGCTTAAAAGCTGAAAACCCCTTCGAATCTTGAGAAGCAGCTCAAGTTCTTAGCTTTCTACAGTTTTTAGTATATACGAACTCGACTGCTTTGACGTTTTGAGACGTCAGAGGTGTGTAGAAAAATGTTCCAACCTAGAAGGCTTAGTAAGGTCAGAAGGGCCGTGCAATTTTTACTCAAAAGTCGCCCAGGCCCACTCCGATTACCATTTTATAGAACGTGAAAGGATATGCGACTAAGTTAGAGAACCTTCTTAAATTTACTGGAGGTATCTTTGCAAGATCGTGCAAGATACCAAACAAAAACCATGCTTCCATTGGCATAATAGGTGTTGGACAGACTTTATTACCTTTACAACCCTCGAGGTTCTACAGATGACATTTGAATAAATATTTAGCCTCATACACAAGCTTGCAATGATGAGGTGTCGGGCGATTACCCCGAGGAGCACTTGGATTTGAATTCTGTCAAAGACTACCTTGTGCTTGTGGCAAAGCCTGTAGGTTATAGTCCGCTGATAGTTGGGATCTTCGACATTTTAGTGTCGATTGCGGACTACAAGCTGCAGGCGGTTTTTTATTCATCTATAACCACAATTGATTTGATGTGACACTACAAAGTTCTTGGCTCTGTTGAAATGCTTGTTTGTCAAGCTTAAATAAAGTTCTTGGCTCCTTTAAAATGCTTGTCTGTGAAGCTTAAATAAAGTTCTTAGCTCTGTTGAAGTACTTGTTTATCAAGCTCAAGACACACTAAATTCAGAGCCACATTACACCTCTGCCACAGCTTAAATGTCAGAAACAAAACAAAGAATCTGCTGTGCTATAGTTTATTCAACACAAGCTTCTCCAACCTTCAAACTTTTAATAAAAATATACCGTCAGCTTCCCTGTCCTAAACGATTTCACGTATAAAATTTGAGTTCAAATCCTCTGTGTGAAAGCTTGTGGGCAACGCCCTCATTCATCTCTAACCTGAAGGATTTATTTACCATTAAAATTTGCGACCTCTTCGCTTAGAGGGCGTAGCAGACCTCTTTTATTGAACAATCTAGCTCAGCAAACTTGAGCCACCTAAGTAAGGTAGACGATTACAAAAAAAAAGAGAGTTCCGAGCGTCATTTTGTTCTGCGTCTCGACTTTTCTCGTAGTTCCCAGTCGATTTAAGCGAATGGGGTCCAAAGCAGTTCACTAGCAGAGACATAAACCAAATCGCAAAAAAGGTGGCGACATGAACTGCTGCTGGCCTTTACTTGGAATAAATACCTAGGCTGAATGTCAAGTAGACAGAAGTAAATGCGTCTTCTACTTTACTTTGTCCATTAAAAAAATACCTTAGGTTGGGTTAGGTTGAGTGAGGTTTGTCGTCAAAAAAGACAAGACACAATAGCGGGCCCATCGCCATTTCCAGGTAAAACAAGCCTTTTATTAAAAACAAAGTGGCCCAGAAGTCGGTGTGATGAACTACTGTGCGAGAAGTTCTTGGTTCAACTCAGGGAAAAAATGGAAAAATCCCTACCTCTTGCGAATGTCTGACAACTCTGCCCGGAATCAAAATTTGAAGCCCCTTTCATTTGTTTTCAAAATAAAACTCCCAAATAGATTTGTATGAAAAGCTGGGGCTAGGGCCTAGGGCTCCCATATAGACCTGTTGAACCGATTATGCTTACATTTCATTTTCAAACGAACCAAGCCATGACTGAGCTTAAAAAAATCGAAAGAATAATCTGTCCAAGGATTTTCCGACACGCATTTCTTGCAACTTAAGGTGTAGAGGATTTTTTTTAAACAAATAAATCGCTTTACGAAAGGTCTTGAAAGAAGGAAGGAACGGTCTTGAAGGGACGGTATTAAGAGAGGTTTTTTGGACTTTTTGACACGGCATCCAAGGGTTTTTTAAAAGGTCGAATGTACAACTTCCAATATTGAGAAGCAGCTCAAAAGTCCAAGCAGGCTTCCCAATCTTGAGCAGCAGCTGGAATTTTTTTCAGCGTTTCAGAATTTCTCCGCGAAAGGTTTACAAACGTCTACAGTTTTATAGAGAGGTAATCTCTGGAAGTAATGAGCCGAATTCGAAATTTCTTTCGGAAGTCCTGAGTGTTATAGGCCAGTTTTTTGTTTTGAAAATAATGAAAGATTAAAAATCACACAGAGAAATGAAGTAAAGGTCATTTATTACAAGACCAACCCAAAGGGCCAAAGAAGAAAGTTTCGCGCAGTGCATATATACAAAAAAGACTCTCAAAGAGGTTTAGGTGCACGGGAAAACAGCTTTACAAGCCTCCGCAACCAATCTATCCAACTTTTGACACCAAAGAAATGAGCTACAATTTTTGTGAAGCTTTTCCAAAGTTATAGCTCACAAAAGACCAAAATACCGGTCCGATAAAACAAACTTTTAGCCCTAAAACCTTCACAAAGCCCTACTAGATCAAGTCGGCTGGTACTTTACCAGGAAAGACTCAGTTTCGAGTGGAGCTCCCCATGACAATACCCATTAGCACTACCCCGCCCTTCAACTACGTCGTTTAAGCCGGCCTCTCCCTGCTGTTCATCGGCTTTAAAACATGATAATGAATACCGCCAAGGACACTCATATAATGCAGACAAGATTCCCGTGTGGCATATTAAATCCCATCCGCTTTAACAAGCAACTACGTCCGCCACACTAATGGGACAGGACTTTTCATTTCTTCTAATTACCCATAATTCCGCTGAATAATTATTCAGCGGCTTCCGTGGGCAACTAAAAAATATGTAAAAAAAAAAAAGAAACTGCTCCGTGTGAAAGAGGATTAACTGTTAAAATCACCCACAGAGAGATGAGCGGAGAAAGGTTCTTTTCCATCTTTTCACTCAGTCTGAAATTAATTATAAAATGCACAGCAAAAAAGGATAAACCGAATAACTTTCCCAACGGATGCATCAATCATAATGAAAACGAGCACAAGGTGCAAAATATATAATGCAAGCGGAAGCAGTACTTACGTCGACTTCGGTTGCAGTTTCAGAATCACCACTCTCGCTGCCCTCGGGCAAGTCGTGCAGTTCTGCAGCAATGCAGGTGGGCTCATCTACGGACGTCCGGGAGGCGGACTTTTGCGATGGTATACTACGTCTGGACTTAACACTAATGCCCGATTGGGAGCGTGGCAGTTGCGGGGATACACCCCCTCCATCCGAGCTGTTGTTCTCGGCCGTCTCGGCGAGAGATTTGCGTGATTTGTTTTGAGCGTCATTTAAGTGTCTGCAAAGAAGAAAAACAAATAATTAATTCAATGAAACGACTAACAGATGGCGCTGCTCACTTATAGTAATCCAATGCATTCCGGACCGGAATTATAATCAGTTCTGTTAGCTCGGGCACCAAATCGCCGAGCGCTTCAAATAATGGCAGTAATACTAGACCGATGAATCGAACCTGAGAGCCCGGCTTGCTAACCTTATCCGGATCCATGAACGGTGTCACTGGCAGACCCTCCGACTTTTCCGCAGCACTTTGGGCGAAAAATTCCTGCAGCAGGCGATCCAACCACGGTTCGGCTACGTCCATGGGCCGGGCTTCGTTCGAGATGTCGGCCACTTTAATCAGGATCATACAGAGCTGAAAGGGAAACAAATTTACAATCACAGGACAGTGGATACAGAAAGTCTATCAGCACACTTACCAAGTTGATGTGCGACCTATTCGAGTAGTCAAATGTAGGTGTGACCTGTTTGAATTGGTCCAGGATCTCGTTGTGACGAGCCATGTCTGTGGCCAGGATGCAGCGAATGATTCCCTCTCGGATGACACTGCAATCGAAAGGGGGACAGTTAAATATCGAAAAAAAAGCATTTAAGTGAATTTTAAGGTCGCTTTGCCGCCATCTATCTGCGAATGGTTGCCTGGCGATTTCGTCTTCCTCAAGAGACAGTTTTTATGCAACTTTGACTGATTTAACCTCAATCAAAACTAAAGCTGTGCACTTCACCCTACAGCCCTCAAACTGCAGGAGGTCTTCATTGAATCAAAACTCTGTCTTTAGGGTAAGGACTTAACAAACTAAGTGCTTGCCATCTGCACCAACCAGATAGCTCTCAAATTAACAATGTTACAGAGAACTTCTGCCAAACTGACAGAAACTTGTTAACCATCACTGGCCGGAAAATATCTCGTTTGATCAAAGCCAGCCGCAGCTAACACTCGACAAACAAATCGAACGTTGGCCCACTGAAGTACGGAGGGGTGTACACTGCACATCCTTTGGTTGCACTCCATCCCACCCGTTCTCAGTTGTTCCACCAAGGAAAGATTACATTTTCTATAGGTTATCTAGTTGCCAAGTTAAAATGGGAAAAGTAAGTTTGCTCAGTTTGCTTCTCGTCTAATTTTGCGCCGCACCCCCGTGTTGGTTTTCTTTGCCAGAAACAAACAAGTTTACTTCCCCCTCCTGCAGAGGGATGGAAATTAATGCATTCCGTTTGGAGAACTCTTCAAGGACCCTCTTCAGTCGGTTTGGGTTGTTAGCTGTCCCAGACCGGCACGTTATCATATGTCTCGGTGCAATTTCTTCCTAACTGCACTGCTTAATTGGATTTTTATTTACGCTCTTGGGACGTGACAGTCGCCCGGAATGTGACAGAGGGGTTCTGCAGTTGACTGAAATAGTGAACACAAAAATCCAGACTTTCACATAAACGCGCCTCCCACGCCGCCCAATGTTCTGCTGACTCGAAGGCGATGTGTGAACTTTAATTAGAAATTCATGACGCATGGCACCAAACTCCCGTGGGCTTCGAATGCCACCGTCCAACTATACACAGAGCGGGGTGACACAAAATGCAACCACGCACGGCACATGAAACTTGACGGCCAGTCCCTTCCGCCTCGCATGCCAGCAGCATTCCTCATCGAAACGTCAAGCTATGCGTACAAAGGACCAAACTTTACCATTTGTTATAAGAAGTTTAAGTTTTTTACTCCGCTCCGTTGCAACTTATAACAAATTCGCAAGACTTCACTTGGGTGGGGGATTTTTTCCACATGAGCGCATAAAGTTTGCGCTCGACAAACTACACCCACACAAGTACACAACACTTCGGTTGTAGCACTTTGGTATGAGTGCGATGCGACGGAGGAAGTTTTTCATTTGAATTTGGTGCGATTTTTCAACGTTGCCAGGGTCGCTTATGCTTGTGAGCGCTTCAATGCAGCTAACAATTTATTTGGTTTATTTGGATGCGGTCGTGGTGTTGTTGTGTTCGTAAGGGCGGCGAAGAAAGAGCAAACACACTTCATGATGACACACAACCGCTATCAGTCTTTGCCATTACTCATATTACGGTTTGAAGGATGTAATTCATTTTGCTCATCCTCTTTGCGCGCGAGTTGTTGTGTCGTGTGTTGTACGTTTGTCATAAAGTTTCTCCTTGCTGTCGCACAGGACAGGCGCTTGGAGGCAATGTTGCCAGGTGGAGGTGCGCAAAAATGACGCAGTTTTTCTAAATTGGTTCGTCCTGCAAGGCATCGCATTTATTTAGATGTGTGGTGGCGATTTAAAAACGATTTAAAAATTTAAAGCAAATTAGAAGGCAGCACTTTTTTCCCAGTGACAGTTGACAGGTGATTTGTGCTCCTATGCCTTTGGGATTTTGACAGCAGTATTGACTGCTGAAAAAAACAGTCAACAAAGAGAAAGAAGAGAAAGGGCTTCAGTTTTTTAATTTGGCAGCACTTTTCTCAGTGACAAACAATGTGACAGTTGACAGTCAATTTATGCTGCTATCTGTTTGTCAGTTTAAAAGGAGTATAGACCTGAAATGTACTACCAAAACTGCTCGAAAAAAGTAGTCAAAAAATAGGAACTATGGAAAGTGCGTTTTTGAAGGTCAGTTTTTTGAATAGGCAGTACTTTTCTCAGTGAGAATCAATGTGACAGTTGACAGTTTATATCTCTTTACATCCAGCGCTCGAAAAACCGGTTGAGAAATGAGAAATCAGAAAAAGGCCGATTTTTGGAGATCAGTTTTTTGAATTGGCAGCACTTTTCTCAGTGACAGTTCATTTCTGTACCTATCCGCTTGCCATTTTGACATCAGTAATGACTTGCAACCGAACTGCTAAAAAAAAACAGTCAAAAAAGAGAAACCACAGAAAGGGCTTTAGTTTTTCGAATTGGCAGCAAAATTCCGAGTGACAAGTAATCTGACAGTTGACAATCAATTTGTGTTGCTATCCTTTTGTCAGTTTAAAGGAAGTTCTGGCTTGAAATGTACGACTAAATTGCTCGAAAAACTAGTCAAAAAAGAAACCAGAAAAAGTGCGTTTTTTGGAGGTCAGTTTTTCGAATTGGCAGTACTTTTCTTAGTGACAACCAAGGTGACAGTTGACAGTAAATTTATGCTGCTATCCGTTTGTCATTTTAAAAGGTACTACCAATTGTACTACCAAAACTGCTCGAAAAAAACAATAAAAAAAAGAAGAAACCAGAGAAAGTGTTTTTTTTTAGGTTAGCTGTTTGAATTGGCAGCCCGGTCGCAGCGCCTACATCACAGTTACCTATATATGCATAAAATGATTTTCTATTCTGTACCTCTAATAAAAACACCTCACCCTAAACAAATCTACAAAGCCTCTTAAGGCTCCTTCGATTCGCATCTCGTTGCCCCAATTCTGTGTAAAACTTGTCCCCCATTGGACAAACTTTCTGGCAACATTTTCCTTTGAATACACACACTCCTGGTTCCGGGCATCTATGTGACGGCTGGTATGTGTTCTCCGCTCTTGTTAAGTAAACAATGAACAGGTTGACGTGTAGTCTCATTTACAATGCCGACATGTAGAGGGGGGCTTTTGTGTATATAAACTGCATTAGTATGCATTTGAGGTTGAATGGGAAAATGTTATTGAAAAGTTTTCCTCCTTGTTAAAGGACCGTAAAGGGGGAAACCGAATATTTTACGCTCGAAGGAGATTAAAAAAAAATTCTTATTGTTTGAAAACATGTTTGCTTTAAGTTGCAATGAATACTCTTGCTGTATGAAAATTAAATGGGATTGTCTGCATAGTTGACCCACAGGCTGGTGAATGAGAATATTGATTTTATTTTCGATGATACTGCCATAGGTACTGCTCCCATAAACGTCCAACGTTCGGCAAGAAAATGAGGTGCGACTGTGAAACTTCGTCTTCTTAATCTAGTGTTGGGAAATTTACCAACGAAGATCCGACATTATCAGTCCGTGCCAGCGAGACTCCATAGCAGCAAAACTCAAACGTCTGTTGCAAAACTAATTGGAGTGGTCTTTGATGGCGATGGGGGGTAGGTGGGCAGGATGTTCGGAGGTCAAACAGAGCAGATGACTGTGAAGCTTTGAAACAGATTGGACGGGTTTTTGGCATAAAATTGGGCGTTGCTCTGATATAGATTTAAAAAGTGGAATACCCCACTGGGAGTAGTAGCCTTAAAGGGACAAATTTTCCTAAGTGAACTCAATGCAATTAACGTTCCTAAGGCGGACACCCCCTTAAATGGACTGTGGCAAAAAAAAAACAGCAGGGAAGTCTAAAATTTGTGGCCCGAAGTCCAGAAAACTGTTCGAGGTTTGTAATTAGTCAGCCTTTTGTTCCTTTGAACGGTCAGCTTCCTCATAGAACAACAGTCACAGTGCCAATACTTTTGTCCGCCTAAGGGAGGTTTTATTTTGTCTACTTTGGTGCTATGCCAAAACATTTTAAGCTGAACATTCCAACCAATCTCCGGTTCCCTGCGCTGAGCTATGCAACTCTAAGGCCCTCTCCCGAACAACTAAGAAGACTCTATAGAGGACATTTATAAGTTCTGCCCTGGTTTACGGTTTGGTTAGGTTGCTGTCTTAAAAGACACATTTAGACCTGAGTTTTATGTCCATTGTGACAGCACATGAGTGAGGGGGGGGGGGGGGGGGGGGGGAAACTGGTCTAAGAGCCTTCTTCGTGGGTACAAGCAACCTATAAGAAGCTGTGACTAATGCCTGGTTGGGAGGTGCGAAGTGCGATCAAAACAGTCAGCTCCCGTTTATAGCCTCTGAGCTCTGACACCACGTCTGAAGAAAGGAGACTACGGATCGAAACCCCTTTCAAAAGCAGATGGATATAACCTTGGACGGTTTGAAAGAAAGATTCCTCGTAAGAGAAGATGAACTACACGAGCTGTTCAGCGACTTAGACCTAGTCAAACAACTTAATTGTTTATCTGATGAAGAGCAAAAGGAAAACGCGGTTCTTTGATTTTTTTTAAATGCTCAACGCATTTGAAGGAGGCGTCACAAGAAGAAAAGGAACTCAACCAGCAACGAGTGCCCAACTGTAATGAGTGAGTTGAGGACTGATTTAACTAACGGAGATTTTATTCACTTCGAACTGTTAGCCGGGGAAGTAGGTGTCAATTTTAATTCACTTAACAATTGTTGGAAAATATTCAACTGAGCTGAATAGCTCAGCGGGTAGTCAAAAGCTGAGGTCTTAGCTACGTTGAAGGACAGGTAATAACACCTACATAGTGGATACAGTTACTTCACTGAAAAAGCAACCTTTGCCAACCGATAATTGCAGGAAAGGATAGCAGTTAACCCATCCACCCATCTTGAAGTTAAAATTCTACTCCAACAACGAGGAAGAGGCTTCGAAGCAGTACAACTAGCGCTTCAGCGCCATTTTGGGGCGACAGGGGTGTTCTTGAAGAGCCCACGATTGGGTTTTATTTCGAAGAATGGTAAAATATTTTAATAAAACTGTTGTAGAGCGCTCCAACAAAGTTTCAAGTAATTCCGACAGAAAAAGTATTTGCCCCCCTTGAAAGGGGTACTGGGCAAATATCAAGTTCTCTTGAAACCCCCTGTCCAAATTTTCCAATTTCCTCTCGAAACGAAAAATTGCCCATCGCTATTGTAAGTGGACACAAAGTTATAGCCCCTTAAGAGATGCATATACTTTTGACAGTCTACCCCCCACAAAGGGGGCAACGGGGTTCTTTACCCGAAACCGGCGAAACACGTGTATGATTATTTTTGCTCCTCTACCAACGTGCAAAATTTCAAATTAATACGACAATCGGTTCGTGAGTTATCGAGTTTTTTTAAATTTTAAGAGGAAAGGAAGTTCGTGAAATAAAAGGTTAGGCCCCATGCACACCTAGCCACGCAAACAGAATTTAAACGCATCTACTGCAATCAGTTCGTTGTTCTGTCAAAGACATCCATCAGAGCGGGACTCAAATACCCAGATAATCCCAGTCAGGCAAATAATAATGACAGCTCAGTAGATAGATCAAATGTTTCTTTTAGAGGAACGTAACTAAACAACCAGAAACCAAAACGTCTTTATCCCAACAAAATGCGGTCGCTTCCCATAACTTTTCGAGTAATGTAATAGCCTTCTATTTTCTGTAGCAGTTTCATTTATTTGGTAGCAGTTGGGAATACTACTGCCCCCTTTGGGTAAACCATTCAAGTGCAAACGAGGCAAATATATAGTGGTTCAGTTAAGGTCCACGCACACTGAACGGTCCAAATATGACAGTTGATCTGCAAGCGACATTTTTCACGATTTAGACTTGAAAATGGGATAATTCGAACCCAAGTTGAACTCAATTCTAACGTGCAATACTTCCGCGATGAGATTTAAAAAAATATTTGAGAGGCGGAAGTGCAATCAACCCTTAAAATTTTGTGGCACAACTTGCATTCGAGTCGATCAACTTGCAGAATACGAATTGGAGTTTAGAAACTGTAAATATGCTCTCAATTTATATTCAAAAAATCATACTCCCACTAGACATATAGTAAATCAAGTCCCAAGGAAATTTATGAACACACCCTCATTGACAGCTGAGTGTTTTGAGATGGAAAAAATAAGAGTCGTTTGCGATGAAAAGTGTTTGAGATGGAAAAATAAGTGTCGCTTACGTTGAAAAATGTAACCTTATAAAATTGTGATAAATAATTATGAAGACGATGATAGAGATGAGTCAATTTATTTGGGCGTGGGTGTCCCAATGGAAGGCAGCGAAAACCATCCTTCTGAAGGGGAACTGCTTTCTTTTTTAATAAGTCCTGAGTGTCTTTATCTTGGCTGACAAATTTTTATTTATCGAAGGCACCTACATAAATTGAAGGATATTTTTTGGTTTTTGGGAAGTGGGGCTGTTAAAACAATTTGTTGTGACGGAGAGACGGTCACGTTTGGTGGCTGGTAAAAACATTGCTGCCTTTTATTGACGGGTTAATTTGCATGGAGTGGTATGTCATGTCCGAAAATGTCTTAAGTTGACAGGTCAATACGTATAATATGACTTGGGGGAGTTGTATTCGGAATCTTTGCACGAAGTGTGAATTTTTTGGGGAAAGTGAAGTGAGAATGAGTTGCCTGTTTGGAAATATGCGGAGACAAAGTCGATTATTTAAAAAATGTCACAGGGAAATGGTAAACATCGTTTTAACGGAGTCTAAATTTAATTGAGGTAGCAACCTTTTTGAATGACTGGGGTATGAAAAACGACTACGATTCATTTATATCGACGACTGCATTTATCGACCGATTATTTCGTGTTTTTACTTATGACAGAAATTGGTACACAAGAAGCTCAAGTTGACACTGAAAAGGGCAGGCACACGGGAGTCCAAATGCAGATGGGATAAAAGCCTACTTTCAAGGAAGACTAGCAACATCGCATTTCAGATTAAGATTCTTGCAACAGAAGGGGTTGTTTTTTTAGAGCCAGTCTTTTTTCCCAATAAAAAAATCTGCGTTTTATTTTTCTTGACCAGAACAGAAGTTCTTCAATTGCGGAATTTAGGTCTTGTTTGGTATTAGGGGCCGCTGCTGTAAGGGTTATCCAACTGTCAACCTTCTCTGTTTTTCTTATGACAAAATTGTTAGTAAAATTGTTGTTTACGTTAAAGTACGAGATGGACAGTCTTTTGGTAGCAAAGCTTATGAAATATATTTATAAACTAACAAGATCGAGAGAAGCTTGTCTTGAAAAACATTTGCTTTTACATGGAGCGATCATTGTGCAGCTTTATAGTCTAAAAACCACCTCAATATTTAGTGACACCATTTGGCCCATAGAGATGGTATAATTTCACACCGTGAGACTTCTTTCTGTTGCTTCGCAAAAGGTCACCTAACTGAGGAAATTATCGACAAACTCTTGGCGCCTCTTGGATCCAGAAAGATCTTCCTATTATTATGGCTGAGATTGGGTCTGCGTAAGTTTTTCTGTTTTGTCATTCAACTGTAAGCCGTTTATGACCTAAATGACTATGGTGGACATTTTGGATGGCCTCACATACCCAGTTATCAAAAAACCTGATTTATTTGCAAAAACAAAAAACGGGTTCCATAAACCTCTATAGAGGGCCATAACGACGTAATTTTTAAGACGACTGTCGTCTAAGTGGTAGAGCTTTAAAACTAGCAAAGAAGTACGCAATTGAGACCTTCATCCCGTAAATTCTCCACAAATGTAAAGAAAACTGATGACAATCACACAAAATTCGGCAAAAAAATAACGAATTATGGTGATCAAACTTTGAAAAACTACATCGTCCTGACGTGATCTGAAGATGGCAGCAAGGCCCACTATAGGTACTAAGGTGTAACCACCTTCCAATAGTCTAAACCAAATAGTACATGATCTTCTGTTCTTCCGTGGAAGCTCCGGGTGGAATTCTGTTAAAAAAACGAAAACCTCTTTCGCATTTAAAAAAAAAAACGAAAAAAAATCAAGCGAAAGCGAACGTATACTACGTATACGTTGCATACCTTTTAGGGTCGTTTTCCCACTTCAAAGAACTAAGGTTTTTGATAGCAGTACCGTTTTGGAAACCTGAGGTTAGGGTCGGCATTTTCTAAGGCGAAACGTTCAAACGTTTTCGCGTACACGAAGAAATTTGCTTGTGTAAACGTTTGATTGTTTCGCCTTACAGACTCTTATCGCAGCATCTGTAATGTAGAAACGTTTTCAAATGGTTTGCTCTAAGTCGCAGATGTAAAGTCATTCGTGCACACGAAAACGTTTGAACGTTTCGCCTTATAGAATGCGGACCCTGGCTTATCTGGTCATCAATAAATTTTAAATCTTGTACATGAATATCGAGCCTTTTATTTTTCTGCAGTCGCTAAAAAACGGCTTTTTTGTTGCAAATCGTCACTGTTCCCTTTCTTTAAAGAATTTCGTCGCTAAAAGTGGGTTCAACGATCGTCACAATAACAATCTTTGACAAATACACAGTCAAATTTGAAAAATTGTTACGGAGGCTTTGCACGACTGGATGAATTGAAACTTTCTCCTTCATTGCAAGTGTGTCTAAGGTTCAGAACGAAAAAATCCCGCAAATGGGATCCACTCTGTGAAAGTAACCGCGCAGATGTTGTTTTCCAAAGAAACGAAAATTCCTTTCGTTTTGCAAAAAAAAACGAAAGTGTGACTGCCATCTTGCAAATGAAAATTCCTTTCGTTTTCAAAGTTATATGAAGCAAAACTTTCGTGTAACCGAAAACGATTGAACGTTTTCATCTTATAGAAGCCCGTTCGCTGGCAGTCGAATTTTGCAAGTTCCTTGAATGCGATCTCCTGAATCGCCTGAAATGCACTCCATGAGGTCAATGTTAATGAATTTAAGCTCCGTCAGTGCGCTATGGGGGAAAGGGACTCGCTATATTTGTTTCCTTCAAAGATACAATAAAGTTTAACAAATTCTATAACTGGCCGCATAAAAAGTCCTTCGTTACTAAAAGCGTGAACTGGACGCTCCCCCCGTGTAATTATCTAAATTGCAGAGTCCAACGACATCCCTGTATTTGGGGAAAAAAAATAGAAACTCATCTCACCGAAGAGATACGTCCTACGAATTCCTTTTCTGCAACCCGCCCGCAAACTTAATAAACACATTTGGCCTGCATTTCAACCGCTCAATCTGTTTCTATTTTTTGGCAAAGAAACATGTCCACTCAGCAACGTCAATTGTGAAAACCCACGCAAAATTCCTTGATCCTTTCGACAAAATAATCATATGAACCAAAGGTATGTGATTATTATTTTATAAATTACACGAGTGTATATGATTTTGC
This sequence comes from Cheilosia impressa, assembly GCA_948293265.1. Taxonomy (NCBI): domain Eukaryota; kingdom Metazoa; phylum Arthropoda; class Insecta; order Diptera; family Syrphidae; genus Cheilosia; species Cheilosia impressa. The sequence goes on from OX411882.1 coordinate 2,301,758, forward strand.
CACACAATTGCGCAGAGAGGTTTCCCCCGTGAACCACATGCAAAAAAAAAAGAGCTCGACTCAAACAAGCACTTAATGCGCAGTCCTTGGAGCTAACGACAAACAAAAAGTACTCGTACAATAAAAAGTGCACAACGCTTTAAATTAATTAATTTAAATTTAAACTTCCTCAGTGCGGTAAAAGGACTCGTAAATTTTTTTTTCTCAAAAGAAATTAATATAAAGTTTCCGCCTTGTTTTCGAAACGGAAAACTTTCGACTATTCAAATGAAATTGGAAAGGGAGTAAGTACATCCTTCCGTTGTTGCTTTGTTATGGGCCCTGAAGAGGTTATGTCCCTTTGTCCATTGTTCGCAGCTGAATAAGGAGGAGAAATTGCAGTCGAGTTGTGTGGAAATTATTCATCATCACTCCGTGGAGGGTGCGCGCTCTTATCCTTTTGTAACCGAAAAATAAAAAATAAAACTATAACACAGAGGAATGCGAATGAATTTAATTCTCGACAAACAAGGATCTGCGTTTGTAGTTCGGAAAAGGAATGATGGCCACCGACTGTTTGGAAAATATAAAATTAAATCAGAGTGGAGAACAAAGGGTTGCTTTTTGAATCATAGGTTATTTTGACACTGACAGCTGTTTCCCGCTCGAAATCTTGACAGGAAGTCAGTGGCTTTATTTCACTTTGTATGATCTTTAAAATTAAACAACTCGTGATAAGGACGATGTGCAAGTCCAATTTTCAACTGAGTCGCTCCTAAAAATGAATGACCGGATTGGAATGACAATTAGGTCAGTGTCAGGTCAATAGAAAAACATAACCCTTTTAGAGAGGGACACTAGGCATCCGTCTCAAGAATACTCTGGAGAAAAAGGGCGGGGAATAGAAAAATAGGTCTCAATTTATGCACATCGACTGCAAAGCAAATCTCAAAAGACGACCATCCCAACGCATCTGGTCCTGGATGTTACCGAAACATCTCCATGTCCTCGTTTCATTTTTATTCATTCTAGGGCCAATATAGTTCAGCCGCAACCAAAACGCCTCTCCGATTATCACAGAGGCTAATGCCCGTCGTTCACTGAATGCGCAACGCATCAAATTTCGAATTCAACTCTATTGTGCGACGCTCTTCGTTCTATGCAACCAACGCCGTAATTTCGATTAGAGATCATTGTCCAATGCGTTTCTCAACAAATTTACAAGTACGAGCTCGTCGAACATGGATAACAGATATGTAACTCTCCCAGCTCATCTTCTTGAAATTTTTGTTACACTTGAGTGTTGGGTGCTTTAAAATCTGTGTTCCTGTGCAAGTTGAGCCATTGGAGAACATTTTCTTACAGCTGTTTAGTGTGTTCAAGCTGCCAGTGTTTTGCTCAACAGGTTGCCCAACTAGTGACGATTGGTTAAGTGTGCGACGGTATCAACTATTTGAACAAGTACAACACAAACGGAGTTGACCAACTCGGGGAAGTTATTTTTTTTTGGTAAAATCGGACAAAATTTAACAAATGGGTAAGTTGTTCAACTAGGAATGCGTTCAGCAATATATTTTACTTGAATTTCTTCACTCAAAATGAATGCGTGGGTTCGTGCACTAGTGTGTTTCAAAATGTGTTTGTTCAACTAACGAGCTGAATAAACTGTTCAACAAAAGTGGTTAGTGTGTTGCGCACGCAGTGGGCGACCGGCATTATCTACTGGCTTCAGTTGCTCACTCCGAAGTTATTTTTAGCATTCATTTTGTTGCTCCCCTGCAATTTGCAATATTTTTCCGAAGGCCTAAAAAGACGCCTAAGAGAATACCAGTCATTTCTCCAACCAAGCACTTTTCTTAAATTCCCCTTTTAGGCCCTTAAGTTCAGGGGACAGGGGTACATCTCCAGACCCATTCTGTCGAAAAAAAACCTCTGCAACTAACCTACATCAAGTAGATCTGTTGTCGAAAATTTTAGTGGGGAAAACAAAAAAGTTACGTATACGCCACCGATTTTTTTTTTTTAAGAACTACTTTAAACCCCCGCCCAAAATATTGAAGCCAACCCCCCTATAGATAAAACTTACTTAAAAGTGTCTCTGCTGAAGTTCTTGAAAATATTGCATTCCGGATGTTCCAGCAGGCGGAACGCGATCGAACAATGATGATTTTCCAATGGTGAGATGTCGTTATACCTGCAAGTTGAATCGAAAAACATTTAGTCCCGTGCAACATCAGTCGCAAATGTCATTTCTTACCTGAGAGCCAGCTCGGTGCGTGCGTTTATTTGATAGATATTATTATAGCCAGGATGATCGAGATCGTGACATATGCAGGACACTAGGAGTATGAGACATTCCAGCTCGCCGAGTCGTGATATCAGATTGGCCTGTCGGGTAATTGCATACATCTGCGGAATAACCAAGAGAGAACAATTATTGTTATGTGCCGGTGTCCTTGCTATGGTTACAAGTAGTAATAAGAGCAGCAGCAAAAAACCGGTCAACTTGTGTGATATCTTTTGTCCTCGTTTCGAACAATTTGCCCCCTCGTTCTGTGTTTCGTTCTCTTCTCAAGGGTTTCGAAGTTATCATCCTTTTGTTATCGCATTTATGTGTGCAGAGCGAGAGAGAGCTAATTGCAAATGCAGGTCACATCATACGGTACAACGTGAAGAGGTGAACTAAAAATATCCTTGCAACTGTGGCACAACCCAAAGGCTAACAGCTCTTAATGGAAGTACCCTACCTACTCGCATTCACATCTACATTTCTCAATGCCGAACGATAGTTGTATTCATAAAGACGGAACGGGAAAACCATCCAAAGGACGACAGCAAGACACTGATGAATGTGCGCACATACAAATGCTGAGGTTGCAACTGAGTGAGTGTATTTTGAATTTTTAATGTTTTCATCTTCGGGAAGGTGGAATGGGGGCTGGGGGACGGCAAAGCCCTTTGGAAATTGTTTCTAATTATATTATATTGGTCGGGGAGGGGTGGGGGAAAAGATTAATTCATTGAAAGTCTTGTTGATTAGTTCGGCAAAGCTCATAAAAGTTCATAATTGAAAGTCAATGAAGCAAAGGATGGGAACTGACTGTCTAATTGTCGGGCTATAAGGGTACTTACTTTACCTAGGGGGCAAATCCGATTTGCATTTAAATGGTTAATGCCGATGTTGGTTGGTTGGATAATTATTTCTCGGGGTAGCTAATAACTAATTCAGGCGAGTCTTGCTGAGGTTAGTTCTCAAACTGACTCGCAGATGAGGAGGTATTCGAAAACAGACGTCTGTCGGAGGTGAATTTAAAAAGGGCAGTGGGCGGACCGGTGTCGCACTCACTCGGTTGAAGGGGGTTTTAGTTTTGGGACTGGGGCGCATGGCGAACAATTGCTGTAAACCTGTTGAAACGACCATAAGACCGCCAAATATTTATCGCAACTTTTTCAACACCTTGAAGGACAAAGTGTCAACTTTCGATGTAAACAAATATCGTTCCCATTGAAGCGGTACCGAGTCCATCAAGGGTTAGAGAATCTAAGGACATTTTAGGCCGAAAAAGTGGCACCCACTACCCTGTGCTAGATACAAGCGGCAACCTTTTGGGGCCACTAGAAGACCGACTCCAAAGGTGAAAGGAGCTCAATGATGAGCAGAGAACATATGCAAATGATGGACATATTTAGGTCTTGCGGGGGAATTGACATGAACCTTTTCAAGAAAACCTGTCCCAGAGAATGAAAGGACGGAGTTTTTGTCAAGTGGGATGACCGTTTTGACCGTTTTTTCGAGGCCCTAAAAGATTAGAAACAATAAATTGTGGATTAGGACTTGACAAACAAAAGTGGATGTTGACATCGAACAGAGAAAATGGAGGAGGATTGGGCAAACAGTGAGGAAACCACATGACAACATAGCGAAGCAGTGCTTTCAATGGAAAGCTTAAGGTGTTAGCCGAGTTTTGGGAGGTCAAGAACAACATGGAGGTCATGGAAGATCAGTTACAAAACTTGCGATAATCGACACAGCTGAGGTAACGAGCTGTGAACAGAGAGAGAGAGAAAGATAGAGAGATAGAGAGTTTAAAAAATAAAGAGAGATAGAGGGACAGAGAGATAGCGAGACAGAGAGATGTCGCCCTATGCTTCAGGAGGAGTTAACGTCTTGCTGCCAGCAGCTGCTGGAAAGAAGACACGATATTGAAGCCATGATCTTTTGACAGATGTTCTCAATAGATGGGGATCTTATCGACAATCTTGTTGGAGTCATAATTTTGCTTTTAAAATTCAGAATACTGTGCAGCAGAATTTTGAAAGCAGCATTTCGACCTGCAACCGAATCAAAACAGCTGAATAAAGAAGCTTCCTCAGGACAGTTTTGCTCTTGGTCTCGCCCAGCGCAATTACCTAGTAGCTTGTGAAATAAATCGAATCGATCTACAGTTCTGGTGGGTGCCAAGCCAAGTCTTCCTTAACAAAACACCAGCTGAATATCTCGACGAAAGTCCTATTGGCAGAGGAGGTTTCAGTCAGTAAGAGTCTGACAAAACTACTTAGGCCAATAAAACGCTCAGCCTCCTACCAACTTCCATCTTGCAGAGTGCATTAGAAACAACCTCTGCTCTGACTTCTCTGGCGGCGCCTTCTACCATCTCCCCACGAAGATTGCTATTTACTTTCGTCACAATCGCTTTTCCCCGTGCAGGGTAGAAATATCCCTCCACATCTGCCTGTATTACGAGAACATTTCCGAGACTGAAAACACTCTATGGCCACCACAAGCTATCTAAAAATACCTCCCACCAAAAGGTCAAGCATGCCTCGTTGAACTATTCTCGGCACATCTTAAACACCGTGGCTCATAGGAGTATATCCTTCGGCGATATATCTGTACTTTTAACACACGTACCGTGCTAAAAATAAACTCCATTAATTCAATATCCTTCAGTCCCACAGCGATGCAGAGATTTCGAGCATTGCGCCTCCATTTCTGTCATTCGTTGTCGATTGCTCTAACTTGGTCCTTGCAAACGCATATATGTACCATGCCCTGGAGACTACAATAGAACTCTTAACAGCACGCCGTCCCACATCGAACTACCGATCGAAGACGAGGACACGAACTCACTCAAATGCAATACGTTGCACTTCAAGCACTTAGGCAGCAAAGGAGCACGCTGCCGTCTCTAAAATTCGGAACACGTTTAAGGCTTTAAAGTTGGACAGATGTTCTTCGAACAGATGCATCAGAACATTGTACTGATGTACACTAAAAAGGACGAAGTACACAAAATGAGATATATTTGTATATGGCATTCATTTGAAGCAAGGACATGTAGCTATGTCTGTTTTGGGGTTAGGTGTTTAGCAGGCGCTGCATTCTATGCGAGTTTGTTGTCACAATGTCCTTGTAACATATTTCGTGTTCTTGAGTTCGTTTTTATTTTCCACTTGCTTTGTTCTATTGAAAATCATATTGTTCTAATACAGTGGGGTGGCTGAGAGCATCAGTGCTGTCCTGAGAGTGAATTAGATACCACCTAGCGTCGACTGCACTTGGGTGTAGTTTTGTCTATTTGGAGGACACTGATTTTATTTCGGCCATTTGTGTGCGGGGGGACATAAGTTTGCTAGAAGGTTTGCCATGAAAACGAGTCCACTGTGAAGGGGTCTCTTGAGATTATTGGGCCGATGTCCTTTTTAGAGGTTTGGTTTGGTTTTTCAAATTGGAAACATTTCTTAAGGGGAGGGGGAGTTTGACAGCTGATTTGTGCTTATTTTGGTTTGTTATTTCACCACCGACTGTTGACTTGCAATAGACGGTTGAGGTTGATGGAAAAACTGGTCCCCCTTGAGAGGTTTGTAGGTTTTTTTGTTCCATAAAACTTCTCAAATATTTATAGAAAACAATTCTGCTTTTTCTAAACAAACAAACAAAAGAAAAAACGGCTGAGGTGGATGGAGGGTATTTGCCACAAAAGAAACTCTCATTTTACAGGTCATGCCCAAATATGCATATCTGCATGTTGACTACATGCACGTTTTCGTAATGAAGTCCAAGGACACAAGACCCAAGTAAAAAAGAGGGCCTCAGGTTGTTATGCGAAGAAGAAGACAGAAAACTAGCCTTGGGGTGGAGCCTTTAGGACTCTATTAGCCACAATCAAAAGGCCTACGGTGGCGGTAGGAAAATGTCCAAAGCTACTGTGTCAAAGCGTAAAAAACCCATCAGCTATCAAAGATCGTCGAAACCGAAAGAGAGAGTAGACAGAATTCTGCTGCAAGAAGCTGGGTGACAAAATATTCCCAGCTGCATGTGAAAGGCCCAACTAAACTCTGAAGACAGTAATAAAAGGTGTAACCAGTAAATTTTTGTCAAAATATTGAAGGTTCCTTCGAATAAGGTACCTTGCCCTCAAAAACACTTGATTTGTACTACTAAAAGTAGGAGGAAGTCATGCGGCTGAATCGTCTAATTTGAGCAAGAAGTGACGAACTTGGGTTCGGAAGAAGTCCTGGAGCTGAATCGTGTAATTCATGAACGAGCAAGAAGTGGCAGTTCGGCAGAAGTCCTGAGTCGTTTTATCCATGAAAAAGCAAAAAGTAATGAAGTCCGGATTCATTTTAGGGGCCAAATCGAATGAGTTCCTGCGACTTTAACTCCGGCAAGCTATCGTTACAACGTCCAATTTGTCTTTGCGAAGACACCAAAAGGAATAGTAGTACAAGTATACAGCAGATAATGAATCAGTCTCTAAAACACTAGGTCCACCATCAAAGTCAATCGATACGGGTCTCTAATAGCCGCTGAGGATGGAATAATTATGACGCCAGAATGACGCAAGAACGCAGCAAATTTAAGCAGCAGAAAGGAAGCTCTCAGATGTTTGACTATGAATATCCCCGCAGATCTGTGACGGTGAGTCGGCATTTCAATACAAAAAAGGAACCACAGAGCTCACTATTACCAATGATGTTCCACAGGGTTGCGTTCTCGTACCTGTACTTGAAAATGTCAAAAATGATGATTTAGACTGAAATTTGTTGATCGGGAAAAGCTCCGTGGTGGATGGCTAAGGCCTTGGATGAGTTGCGGAGTAAGGGAGGAGCCAGCTCCACTCCCTGACAGGGGAAGAATAAAAATGTCTGTCCCAGGGAAATATGGAGAATTGACTGTCAGAATTCAACCATTCAAAGAATCATCCGAAGGAGATGAATAAGTGGGGTAGTGCGGAATAAACAAACTAAAATTTCAGCCAAAGTCTTTCTTAACAAACAACACTTTAAAGAATGTGAGAGCTCACCCCCAATATAAGTCTTCCTGAAACTAGTGCAACTCTCTGCCTGAAGCCAAATTTCTTCCTTAAAAAGAAAAAAACAGACAATCGAAGAGCGACCGCATTGCAAATGGTTTGGTGCTGTTTATGGGATGGCGGCATCCTCGGACCTTGTACTTTAAGTGAGGAAGGAGACACTGTGACCGTCAATGGTCTCAGGTATACAGAGCGATGTTAACCGACTTTCTGTGACCAAAGTTCGACAAGACCGGTTCCAACAAGACGGCGCTATATGCCTTACAAGCGACGCAAAGTTTGAAGTTGTAAAAGAAAAATATTTGGCGACTGGGTGACGGCTTTCTTTAATTGACCGCCGCCATCATGCGACTTGACAGCAGTCGGTTATTTTCTCTATGGCTAGGTCAAGTCCTTAGTCCACGCTGAAAAGTAAACCGCTTTGGACCAGGTTTTAGGCTATTGCCGGAATAACGCCGTACATATTGGACAGAGTTGTCAAAAAATCGACCGACTGCGAGGCGGTCATTTAAATGGCGCACCCTTCCAGAAATCAAAGCATGAAAGTAGTAGGAATCAAGTTTTATTTAAATTTTGTTCCCTATCGTTCTTTTCTGGTCACCCTGTACTCTCTCGTTGGGATTATTCGCATTAAAAACTGTCAGTCCAATCACTCATACTCCTAACGACAAAACCAGCGAAACAGAAACATTCAAACATTCAAAATCAAGGCCACCGTTTGCGTTCCACATGAGAGACATCATAAAGCCATCACAGGACCACAGATCCTCGTTCCAATTACTCGTATCCCTAATTACACACAGCACAACTATCGAATCATTTCCACACGATAAGCGAACCAAAAATTATTATTTTCCAGACTTCGCAGTCTGGCAGTCATGGCGCGTAAAAACGCACGACCTCGCTTATCCAAACACTGCAGGACATGCTTTGAATAAAAAAAAATCGATGCTCCCATCACCATCAGAGAAGAAGATACTTTGCTCATGCGATTCATTTTCACTTACCATCTGGGCAACACAAAAGCAGTGCCGAAAATTGTGGAACGGCACCTCATTGTAGTGCTTGTAGACCTCGTAGAGCCATTCGCGCAACGTGTCCAACGGTATGTGGAACTTGTTCGTGAATCCCAACTCGACGAACATGGTCTGCATCAAGTGAATGACATCGGCATCACTCCAGTCGTACGAGTCGAAAGCGGGCAGACGCAGAGCAGCCTTCACCTCGTCCGAGAACGTTGTATCACATATCTGCAGGAAGCGTCTCTTCACTTCAGTGTGCTTTGGTAAACTACTCTTGCGGTGTGGTGGTCCCATGGGACGCTTCGATAAACCTGAAAAGAGAAAAAAAAACCCACAAATAACAAGAAGTCTGTTAGAGGGATGGATGTAAATATTTTAAGTGACTAGGATCACGACAGCTAATTTAAATAAAAATCCAATTAAATTTGGGGGCGATGATGGTGGGTGGGGGTTGGGTCGGCTTGGGGTGCTTGGATCCATGCAAATTGGTGTACTAAATGTTTCCGCTTTCTATTCTCTGTGGAGTTTGTCGGAAAATTAATTCCCCCCGATTAGGAAAAAGGATAATCGAGTTTTTTCCCCGTAGGTATATAGCTCACCTATAGCAGGCGAGGTGGCGGCTTTTATTGCTTGTTTATTATACCACATCTAAGGCGAGTCAAAGGCGAGCGCCATGCCTCCTGGTTGAGGTGGTTGTTTGAGCTTTTGAAAGGCTGGATGGATATATGCAGTAAAGATAGACCTACCCTACATGTAACTGGTGTTTCTTTTGACTGAGTGGATAAGGCTGGCAAGTCAGGTTGCCGGAAACTTGGAATTAGCCAAATGGTGGGAAAGCGTGAGTGATGTTTTTTTTTTAAGGAACTTCTGACCTGCCAAAGCGATTTAATGAACCGTCGACCTGAAAGATCTATTGTGCTGGCAGTTGTCTGCGGAAATGTGTGCGGCAGGATGCAGTTTTTGTTGCAGCTTGAAATTGTTTATTGATTATAAAGGGTGTTCCAATTCCAAATTTGAATTTTGCGCCATTAACTAGTACCAACGGAAAAAAAGATAACAATGTGACAGCTGACAGTTCGGGGTTAGTAAAAATGGGGCGATATACGTAGAAACAAAGCAATTTCATTGTTGAGCAGTATTTTAAAAATATTCAACGTTTGTCAGCTACAGTCCGCAATTTTCGTACAAAATGTGAGATTTAAAACCATCAACTGTGAAGACAATAATTGAAAACTTTAGGGAGACTGTGATCTGTCGTTCAACAGAAAACATCGCGAGAGTATTGCTGACAGTCCAGGAACATCAATTCGGCACCGTAGTCGAGAATGGTGGCATCTCGAGAAGCTCTCCACAGCGAAACCCTGTTTTTAGGGCCTACATACAAGATGTGGAATGTGACCAACATGTGGTTTCAAGAAGAACGGTCCACATGCCATACAGCCAGAGAAACAATTCAACTACCGCATGAGTCATTTCCTAATCGTGTAATCGGCCGTTTTTGCGATCAGAATTGGCCATCCAGACCTTGCGATTTAACGCAATTGGACTTTTTTCTTTGGGGTTTTTTTCAAGTCAAAGGTCTCTGCAAGCAGACCAACGACCACCAATTTTTGGGAGGTTTTACTTAATGAAATTCAGCCACATTTATGCGAAACGGTCATAGAGAATTTCATTGAGATTTCGACAGTTGTCAACTGAGTATGGAGGCAGGATTTTCTTAATAGGATTTTCTTAACCTAGGTACACTTGTGAGCAATCTGGGTCAGTAAAAACTGTGCGCAATTTATCAACCGAACGATAAGGAAATAAAACGCGCGATTGGATCGCACGAAACTTTCTATTTCATCAAAAGTTTGGTTGAGTCAGCTGATGGGTAGGTAAAAAGTTCAGAAGCAACCGTATTTAAAATAGGAAGTGTTAAAAAAAATCCCCTTTCAGGGACTTATCGAATAACAATGTGGGTTTTCATAAGTTTTAGCTCTCAATAACAGGCAATTTTCGCAAGTTCCGGTTAGAGAATGTAAGGTACTACAAGGTGGGCCAAAAGAAGTCATCCGATGTTGTTTGGCTCTCATTTTTTTCTAAATGAAAATCTTCGATTCTGTTTTTTGATTATGTTTATTTGAACCTTTAGAATTTTATTCATATAAACAGAATCGAAGTTTTTTATTTGGAAAAAAAAATTAAAGCCAAACAACATCGGATGACTTCTTTTGGCCCACCTTGTAGTACCTATTATAAGCTCTTACACTTTACAAGACTTTTCAGTACAAGGGCCTGCTGGTTTAAGGTGTCTATGATTAAAATTGGAAGTAGGGTTCGCGATAGACTGATAGCCCTACATAGATATATTTATTATGTAGGTTAGGCTAGGTTAGAGTGGCAGGCCGCCTCAAGAGCAGACACACTTAGGCCAAAGTAGGCCCATTGTGATATCACAGGATCAGTGTTCTCATAAACTACCTGGCTCTCTGAACTCTCCGCAGGATATTGTTTGCTGTGAGTTTTTTAATTCCTAGTAAAGAGGACTAGTTCAGTTTTCTGAGGATTGACCGCCAGACCACATTTTTTGGTCCATTTAGAGAGCTTAGAGAGGGCATTCTGCATGAGATCTGTAAGCGTACTGAAGTGTTTTCCTGAGACAGCGATAGCAACGTCATCTTGACCCTTCAACTTCCAGTTTTAGAAGTAGTTCATTCACCACTATGTTCCAAAGAAGAGGTGATATTACCCCCTACTGACGAACCTCCGAACTGAGGCCTAGCCCAGCTTTGAGTTGATGAACCTGTTCACCAATTCGCCAATCGATTTCTCAATTCCAAGGCCCGTCAGTGCACCAAGAATTATCCCTGCTTCGACGTTGCTTCGCTACCTCAATATGCCATTAAGTTAGAAATGACCATATTACCTTAGAAATGAATTTTTATTACAATCGTATGGACCGTTTTCGAGATATGTCCAAATTTCAAAAGTACCTTTACTGGATTTTTTAGCGGAAAACTGAGTATGCAGTTTTGTTAACCTCACCTACTTAAGCTTAAATATCAATTTTAGTTAAAATCGTTGGAGCCGTTTTCGAACAAATCAAACTGGTATGAAAATTTTATATGGGAAGTACCTACCATTAATATTGAGGTTACCGCGCAAAAAAAAAAGAACAGCCCCGAACTGTAAGCCCCCAAACTCCGAAACGAACGAACTCCAGAACGAAATCCGGGCAGCCGTTTAGGCTGTAGGCTTCGGGACATACAGACAGAGAGCCAGACGGACAGAATTTTGCGACCCACTACGTAGTCGAGAAAGTTAAAAACAGACCTTTAATCCATAAGACTCAAACAAAATGCTAAAGTAACATAAGAAGGATACATTTTTAACAAACTGACAAGCATCAAGTCAGTCAGCTGTCAGACTTTCTTAATTAGAAATCCAAACGTCCCCAGTTTATAAACTGTGAAAATTTGGATCCAAACCGACTGTTAAAAAGCCGAATTGCTCTACATGGGGACGACCAATTCGTGGCAACTCCACATGATCTATAGCTCGTTCAGGGAAGTGGCGATTTGGTCCGAGGTTATGGTCAGCGTAGTCCGACCTGCAGGGGAATCAATTCGTCATAATCAAGTCGTGTTTCTCATTTCGTGCTATTACCAAGAGGAGCATAAGAAAGTAGAAGTGATCCGAAAAGAGCTGTTTTTTTTTTTTTAAGAGCAACTTGTTGCTTTAAATGCTTACACGATTGAAGTAGGTTCCTTGCCATTGACAAGCTTGAATGAAAATCCAATTTTCGACAGACAAAACTTGATTCAGCGGTGAGGCTATTGACATTTGACAGGCGCAAATGAGGAATTGCCATCAATTTACTTAACCAACAAAAAAGAAAAAAAAACAGAAGAAGAGCACAATCGGATCCCATTTCTTAGCAAATGTAAGGCGAATGAGACCGCATGAGCCTGTCAAGTGTCAATGGCACAATAGTCCCCTTTAAGAGAGGGCGCAGTGTCAGAGTCCCATGGAGGTCCTCCCCTCTTAAAATCTAATCTTATATGACTGTCAATGGTCAGAGCTACCTGACGACCTATTTTCTAAACAAATTTACATGACCCTCGTATGGCACAACTGTGGAAAACATTTGGCTTCCATATAATCTTCAACAAGATCGATCTTTTTTAAAGAGAGGAGACGCGACAACATTTGGTTTTTTTTTTTTTTTTGTCGGAGGTTGTTACTATCCGATGGAGCACTCAGACACAAACTACATGTCCAAACAGACACCTTACATTACTGTACTTAGTTTTCCCGTCTTTCGAAGAAGGATGAGAAGGAGCTTCAGTGATGAAGAGCTTAGATGTTCGGCACTCACCACATCAGCCCCAAAGATCCGCCACCTGATGCGAGCAAAGGCGGGACAGCTACAGAGGAAGTGCTCCGCTGTATCATCGTCCTCTCCACAAGCAGGACAGATAGTGGTGTTGCTCAAGACCAACACATTTAAGTGTTTGGCTAAAGCTTGGTGGCCCGAAAGGACGCCCACAAGCAGTCTGCAGTCGATTCTCCTAAGAGATAGAAGGAAAGACGCGGACCTTTTGCAGATGTCCGGACGCAGTCGTTTGGTCTGCCTACATCCAGCACAGTCTCGCCACCAACGCTCGTGTTCACGAGTATCAATGGATGACCTAACCACAGAAGCAGGCAGACCCAACGCAGGTTCAGGTCCTGAGAAAGCCTGTTCTGAACCCCGTCTGGCAAGCTCATCAGCGATCTTATTTTCCTGGATACCAGTGTGACCTGGGACCCAAACAAGATTCACGGTGTTGAGCCTTCCGACTAAGTTCAGAGAAAGCTTGAGTTCGAGCACTAACTTGGACGAGGTAAGAGGGTTAAGCAATGCTTTTAATGCAGCTTGGCTATCACTGCAAACGCATATGCTTCTAGCCCTCCACCTGTTTGTCACGATGTAGCGCATAGCCATAAGGATAGCGAAAATCTCCGTTTGGAAGACAGACGCATGGTTACCTAAGGGGTAGTGTAGTCTAATGTTCTCGCTTTCCACAAAGACACCAGAACCAGACCCTTGTCCAGTTCTGGAGCCATCCGTGAATACACGATGGCATTCTTTCCCAGGCTCAGAGTCTGACCGAAGCCATTTCGTTTCCTGAGGAAAGTTTACATGGTAGTTTTGTCGCAGTAGGATTTCTGGGGTCATTGCGTCAGACCGCATGTCCATAAGACAGGGGTCAAAGGACAATTCTCGCACAAGTTCCTCAAAATTCCAATGCGCGTGGTACCAAAAGCCACCTCTCTTTAACCGAGAAATGGTTTTCAGCGTACACCCCATGATAAAAATATCAAGAGGGGGGAGGTTCATCATAGCATCTAGAGCAGAGCCCGGAGTGCTAGGGAAGGCCCCTGTGCATCCAAGACAAACCGTTCTTTGAAGTTTGGCAAGAGAGGCAGTAACACGTTTCCGCGAAAGCCTGTTCCACCATACAACCGATGCATATGAGAGAAGTGGTCTTATCATTGCCGCATGGATCCAAAGGACCCCCTTAGGAGATAAGCCCCATGTCTTGCCAAAAGCGCCTTTGCACTGCCAGAAAGTTGACAGCGCTTTATCGGTTTTTGATTCAACATGCTTGGACCAAAGAAGCTTTCTATCGAGGATTACCCCCAGATACTTGACCTCATCGGATATCGGGATAGTGACGCCTTTTAGCACAAGCTGAGTCAGACCAGTGATCTTTCTCCTTCTCGTGAAGAGAACAACCGTAGTTTTAAGAGGATTCACTGAAAGCCCATTTCTTGTGCACCAATCGTCGATAAGGCCCAAAGATCTCTGCGCCCGAGAGCAGACGGTCCTTAGGTCTGAACCGACAGACAGAACGGCGACATCATCCGCATAGGCTTGTGTGTAGGTTCCAGGAAGATTGAGAGCCGTTAGCAGAGAGTCCACTACCATACACCATAAGAGCGGAGAAAGAACACCACCTTGAGGGCAGCCTCTGTTCACCCCAGTCATGACGCATTGGCCACAATCCGCCTCGGCAACCAACGTCCTGTACATTAGCATTGCTTTAATCCACAAAACCAATGTTTCGTCTACACCATGATGTCTGGCTGCATTGCACATGCTATCAAAAGTCGAATTATCAAAAGCACCCTCGATATCGACGAAGATACCCAGCGCGTACTCCTTCCGACAACATTTGGTTGCAAAAGATCGATCTTCTTACAGAGAAAAGTTCCCCAAACTGCCTGCACCTCCAACGTAAAAGAGCGGTTGCGTCTTTTGGTAGATTTTCTTAACTCAAACATTAGTCTGACAACGGCTTTCCATAAGAAACTGTCAAAGGTTGGCAAAGCCTCGTAGAAATTGTTTTTTTTTTCCTGGGTCAGAAATAGTCGCGTGTGGGGTTGAACGACATTTGCCTGAGAGGTATACCTAAGAAGAGGCTCAACTACGCCATGGTTCTCTAAAATCCTCATGCAGTGCTTCCTAAGCAGAAGACGAACTATCGGCTGCAAATTTGTTCGTAATTTTCACTCTTCTTTGTACGAAAATTAGAATCGTTTTGACCTCGTAAAAATCCAATAAATTGGCAACGATTGTAAATCGCCTCCCAAGGCGTTAAATGCGACTTAATTCACTCGCCTCATTTCTGTGTACCGCTAAGAGTTTATTTGCCTCATTTTGCCCACAATTGAGGAGGTCAACCTTTGAAGTGCGAGATTTTCAACCGTCCAAAATAAAACTACAAGCGGGACGCTATTTTCGCTTGCATTCGACTACTGAATTAGTGAATACCCGGTACTACTGTAACTGGGAAATCAACTCAGGGAAATAACTTCACGGGCAATAATTTCACATGGGAGGGAGCTGATTTCACTTCTTCTATGTGAAGTTATTTCCCTGCACCCCTGTATGCGTGTTCGACAACGACCAAGATCCTTGACCAAGCTTCCACAAAGAAAGAGACTCAATGGGGTCTCAATCCATCCCCCAACCAAGGACTTATTTCCACAGTTTCACGTTTGACAACCGTGTGAGCCTCTGATTCTTCCCAAGAACTACTCTCAATAGAGCAACCTTGCCTCATCGGCTCTTTCTTACATAAACTTAACTCTGTTGATTTCCAAGGAGGCCCATCCTCGCCCCGCCATTTACAAATGCAATTTGCAGATTAACAAACTTCAAGTAAAGATTACCACCGTCACGAAGGTCTTCAGCGCATAAGTGCTGGCCCATGGTCCATCGCACTCTGGCAGGACTAAGCGCCATCACTAGTAACTTCTGGCAATTAAAATTCATTGTTAAACCGTTTTTACTATTTTTTTTCATAATTTATCCCATTTTATGCACAGAGGATGCCGCACGTCGGTCGAAAGCATTTATCGTTGGTCATGCAACCCAATTGGCAATTTGTGCAGCTGCATTAGTGCGGGGTAGTTTCTGCTGGAGCCTTGCAGCTTTTAAAACTTTAGGACTGTCTTGTAATTTAGTGGATATTAGTGGAGATGGTTGGCAGTGTGCGACACTATCTGGAGCCAGACGTAAAATGTGGACGTAAAATGTGACAACTTATCGAGGGGTGTAGCCGGAGAGGGTGGCGACAATTTATGTGGGGTGCTGAATGCATTTGTGTTCGGAGTAGTTTTGGTTTTAATTAGAATAAAAGTCCAATTGTTGCAGAGGTTCTCGGGGGATTGAAAATTGAATCCGTTGACAAGGAGAGAGAGAGAGAGAATATAGAGAGGGGGCAGTTCCTTTACAGTGATGCGGAGTGCGCAACTGGAGGCCCTAAATGAAGGGGCGCTTTCAATGAGGCCAAGTACTGAAAAATAAAAGAAATAGCACTCAGACTTAATAATTTGGAATGCAAACCCAAACATTAAAGAAATTTTTTTTAAAAAAGGTCATTTGATGGGATCTAAGTGAAAAGCTCTTAGGTCTTTAAAAATAACAATTAGTACTGAAAGTTGAGAAGGGGTAGGTACTAAAAGTACAATAGTAAGATTTTTTGCAACTATGGGCTAAGGTCCACCCTCTGGACTGTAGAGCCACCTATGCAAGGAAGTAAAATAGTGAATACTCGAAGGGTTTTTGCAGAAAAGTAGTCACGTCATGTCGGAACCTACTCTAAGGCTGTTTACAGAGGCAAAACCATTAAAAGTAAGCCTGTTCAGTTGTTTATTTGCTCTTTCGTCAACTGACCTCTCGACTTACAACTGACAATTTTGGTCAAAAATTCTGGTGTATTTTAAAATTCCCGGCGTAGACCTGCGCCCACCTGTGGCTTGTAGGAATGGAACTTGTTCCGCGATATCCTTGTCATCGGTGAGACGAACTTTTTTACTTCGATGTGGACCGGGGTCTCAAACAAATGAGTCGAAATAATTTGTTTCCCTTCCAAAGACTGGTGGAATTTGCGCTTTTTATGGCTCCCTTAATCCAGACTCTCGAGCTCTTACTAACCTTGTAAAAAGTTCTCGCAGTTCTAGGGCAGATCATGGACGACGATGAAGCTACCTTCCATTTCTGCGAATAAAGGTCGTCTTTCTTATTTTTGTCAAGACTGAGCTGAACTAAGTGCTGCTGTCGAACTCGTAACCTTAGGACTGAGCTGATAGTCTTGGAGGTCTATTGTTAAGACGATAACCTTTGGAGAAAATACACGATGCGGGACCGGGAAGAAGAAAGAAAACGACTGTTGAAGACTGTTTCCCACATGAAACTTCTTCTCATCAAAAACCACGTTCTACAAAAATCAGAAATGTTCCTTTCTGAAAGAAGAAGAAGAAGAAGAAAGAAAGTGACAGAAAGAGGGTATTGAAGGTTCAAGTTTAAAAGTGTCCAACTGTGTAGATGTCACCGGTAGCAAAAAAGGGAAAACAGGGCGACCTTCCTTCTTGAAGAAGAGATCTCAAAAAAGCTGTCAAGGGGCAGATTCAGGGTAACAATTGCTATCGTCGGACTGATACCGCTTTTAGAACTTTTGACCATTAAAAGTTATATTCTGGCGGAATTTGTTTCACCATTTTTAGCTTTCATTACATTTATGGAAAATGAACTGGATTAAGGTCTCAAACTCGTAATTTTGGCAGTAAGTTTGCTACTTTTAGAGGTCGTCTACGTTTCGACGATAATCAACTAAAAAATTAAGGAATGAGTGCCCCGCAACAAGTTTGGAGGAGGTTGCAGCTAAATACGTAAGGGATATGACGACCTGACTCAATATCCTTCGTGATCTTTCAAGTGCCGGTACCTCTGATAGAAGTTATGACTCGGTCCCGCTAAAGACTACCGAGGAGACCCGCGATCTATTGCAGCACTTTATTTTGGAACCGGCATGCAGTATGGGCACATCGATAACCGACTAGCTGAAGTGAAGTCTGGGGTCGTGACGGCATTCGTTGTTGTTTCACATGTAAAATTAACTTAATTCGGTAAACGTACGGAAGACCCTTTTTTTGAGTATTCTGAATTTTAACTGCGACCTTCAGTAGCATTTAAGTGTAGCCCGTTGACCAGTGTGCAATAGAAGAAGAGGCCTCAGTGAAGAGCGGAAAGCTCACCCTCACCAACCAACAAACAGTAGAAGCCTCTGTCAGTAGAACTATCAAGGTTTGAGACTCTCATCGGTTTATTTACAGAAAGAACTTATGTTTTCCCTTCAAGTTGCAGTCACAAACTGTGAAATTGAATCAATTCACTTCTGGAAGACTAGTCACAAGCTGCGAGATGACACAGACTTGCTTGTGAAAGACTAGGAAGCTATGCACTTGCCTATTTGAATAACAGGGCTGGAGTGGTAGACGACGCTGTTGCAAGGAATGAAAATAGATTTATTTCAAAGAGAGAGTTCAAATATTTGATGGGGCTACCTCTAAATCAATTGAAAGACCTACTGAAGCCTGTAGACTCTGGAAAACTTTTGCCAAAAAACGTGTCAGTTTACCGCTTCATTAGAATATCTGACGAACCGTGGTCAGCAAGTAGAAAGGACGTTTCCAGAAGCTGTAGTCGAATAGCTAACTTCCCTTGGAGGCAGCTCATCAATACTCGTAGCTTCGATGAGTGAATGGTATTCTGAAAACCTATAAGCTTGCCATTAGAGAAGGAGGTTTAAGACCTCAAAAACATGACAAAAAGAGAAGGAGGTACGACCTTATAAGACGAAAGATAGAGAAGGATGTAGAAGACCTCATAACTGTGACAAGTTATACTGACCCTTGCACCGTTTAAAGCGACTATAGATCTGAAGGCATTCCGCGAGCTATGCTGAGAAAGACTCCAGTTGCAAAAAGGATCAAAGCTGTTTAAGGCTGGGCTACGCACGCAAAAGATGGAGGAAGGTTCGGGTCCAATTTATACCTAAAGCAAAGTAGTAGACCCTCGCCATTTCTCCTCAAGATACTTGAAAGGCGCTCCGCCAAACATAAACGAAGCAAGTGTTGCAACGGACTTTGCTAAGCTCAGGAGGACTATTTCAAGGGGCATTTCAGTAGAAACAGCTCTGGTCGTTGGTAAATAAGAGGAGAGCCTTCAATTACATATGCGATTTGAAATAGTTGTATTTTTGGACAGAGGGAAGAGCTGTCATCTTTGGTGACGCCAGGGACTTCATATGACCTATTGCTGACACCTTTGATCCCTGATTCTACTGGCGAATTGTGATTTTTTGAACGTGCTTGGATCGTTTGAAGTAGGTCCTAGTTGGGTGATGCCATACCCCTGCATACAGTTCGGAATTACGCTTCTTTTCCGCTCACAGCCCTACCTACTCAACCTAACCCTCTACCTACCCTTACTCGATTTCTAGAATGTGCCTTGCACCCTTCGTTTCAACTTTAGCTGATCTAGATTTGCTGCACCCGCTAGAAGCTGTCATTTGTTGCACTCGCTAGAAGCTGTCATTTGCTTTGCCAACAAGTTCAAGGGGGTGACTTTGCCAACGGTCCATTCACCGCAGGAGGTCGTCAAAATGTCTCACATGGATGTGCAATTTTTGTACCCCTAGTGGACGTTCTCCCTAACCTCCATTTTATGAGCCAGATGTCAAAGTGATGCCAAACTCCAAATAAAAAAGAAATGGACTTCGAACAACTAGTGGTAGGGGTCGATTTGTTTTTTACTATGAACGCTGGCAAGTCGCGGGACGTTTTGCGGTCCTTACGAGGACATTGACATTTACTCACGTTCCCCCTATACTTAGAGTCGTCAAAAGTAATCCCAAAGTCGAGTTTATCGCTGTACTCGTTCTCATTCCATTAACACATCTTCCCCCATGGATCCTCGAACTATCGAACTCTAGAGTGTAACACTCATTGTCCCTGCGACCTGCCCGTAAATTCAATCGAATCCCACCCTCTTTGCTGGGTCACAATGATTAATGGCCGTTAAATCTAAATCTAATCGAAGACTTCTTCCGCCACTGGAAAATATTTGTCCCGTCACTGCCGCGCTAATAAAAACACATTTCCGCCCATTGGCAGGATCATAACTAATTCGCCCTGTGGTATGGGAAATAATAAAAATGATGAATATCCTGTCCCTTATCCGTGTGAGCGCGGATGTGTCAGGTGAAAGTTCAAAGAACAATGTTACATTTTACATGAACCCAGCCACACACAACCAGGCTCACAGTCTTAATCGGGAAGGGAGATGACGAAGCGAAATAGAACGAGTAAAAAATTGATAAGAGCTTGATGTCAGAGTGATTCTGCCGTCATTTGAGGTCTCGAGGAATACCCTGCACCAGCAGTATAGGAATTCCATCAAGCGTAGTAAAACTATTTTCGCAATCGGCAACGGGAAGAGGACATGTACGTGCACAGTGCTGCTCTTATTTATTTATTCACTCACCCAATTTCATGTGAACAATGGTTGGATGCGGAAGCGGATGGATGTTGCATCTGTGGGTACGTGTTACGTGCTCACCCAAGAGCTGTTTTACGCTCTTTAAGACGATTGCAAGGGGTTTTAGTTCTTTTCTTTCTGACAGGACATCCATGGAGAGAAATTCAATTTCCCCCCCGAGAGGATAAGCCGGATGGTGTTGTGCAACTGGGTGGATGGATATGTTTATGTTTATGTCTATGGCAGTGTCTGAAATGCAGCCGTTTCGACTGTGACGTAGAAGCGTACAAGTTGGAAGAGGGGGTGGGGGGGAAAAAAGCTTTTATGTGAAATCCAGCAGAGGATGTTTATGTACAGTGGAATATAAATAGAAGAATTGTCCCCGTTCTGGATCTGGGATAAGGGCTATCGAGGGATCGGCATGTCCCACTTTGTGTTGTTGCATAAATTTGCAGACACATTCTCGTGTTGCTGGGCTGGAAATGGATTTTTTTAGTGCAATGGTGATGGCTTTTGGACATTTTCAGACAGACAGTCATGTTTACCCGGTTGGTGATGTCTGTCTATGGCAACGGGTGTCAAGTGGTGGACCCACTGTAACATTTGAGATCGGAGGTCATCCTTCGGTCTAAATCGGGAGCGGGTTGAAATTCTGCTTTTAAAATAAACAGATGTTCGAAAAGCAGATTTTTTGAGTGGCAGACAGAACCTTCCAAAACTGCAGTGAGTTTTATGTTTGTTACCAGTTGGAGTGTAAACTGCTGGACAGACTTCGATGAGATTTTGTTCAAAATGCTTCTTCAGACTGCGAAACGGGTATAGGACATGTCGGTAATAGCCACGCCTATTTCTTTTTAGTATTTTTGACGACAATGTACTTTTTTCAGACTGCCTGTCAACAGTTGGAGTGAAAATTGCTGGACAGATTTTGATGGAACTTAGTCTGAGGCGTTCGTTAAGACCCCTGGAAGGTTCTAGGCTATGGAACTCGTTGCCACGCCTACTTTTTGGAGTATTTTTCACCAGAATGTACTTTCTTCCGACTGCCTGTCAATAGTTGGCGTGAAAATTGCTGGACAGATTTTGATGAAACTTAGTCTGAGGCATTCATTAAGACCCCTGGACGGTTCTAGGCTATGGAACTCGTTGCCACGCCTACTTTTTGGAGTATTTTTGACCAGAATGTACTTCCTTCCGACTGCCTGTCAACAGTTGGAGTGAAAATTGCTGGACAGATTTCGATGAAACTTAGTTTGAAGCGTTCATTAAGACCCTCGGAAGGTTCTAGGATATGGAACTCGTTGCCACGCCTACTTTTTGGAGTATTTTTGACCAGAATGTACTTCCCTCCGACTTCCTGTCAACAGTTGGAGTGAAAATTGCTGGACAGATGTTGATGAAACTTAGTTTGCAGCGTTTGTTAAGACCCCCGGAAGGTTCTAGGATATGGAACTCGTTGCCAGGCCTACTTTTTGGAGTATTTTTGACCAGAATGTACTTTCTTCCGACTGTCTGTCAATAGTTGGCGTGAAAATTGCTGGACAGATTTTGATGAAACTTAGTCTGAGGCGTTCATTAAGACCCTCGGAAGGTTCTAGGCTATGTAACTCGTTGCCACGCCTACTTTTTGGAGTATTTTTGACCAGAATGTACTTCCCTCCGACTTCCTGTCAACAGTTGGAGTGAAAATTGCTGGACAGATGTTGATGAAACTTAGTTTGAAGCGTTCATTAAGACCCTCGGAAGGTTCTAGGCTATGTAACTCGTTGCCACGCCTACTTTTTGGAGTATTTTTGACCAGAATGTACTTCCCTCCGACTTCCTGTCAACAGTTGGCGTGAAAATTGCTGGACAGATTTTGATGAAACTTAGTTTGAAGCGTTCCTTAAGACCCCCGGAAGGTTCCAGGATATGGAACTCGTTGCCACGCCTACTTTTTGGAGTATTTTTGACCAGAATGTACTTTCTTCCGACTGTCTGTCAATAGTTGGCGTGAAAATTGCTGGACAGATTTTGATGAAACTTAGTCTGAGGCGTTCATTAAGACCCTCGGAAGGTTCTAGGCTATGTAACTCGTTGCCACGCCTACTTTTTGGAGTATTTTTGACCAGAATGTACTTCCCTCCGACTTCCTGTCAACAGTTGGAGTGAAAATTGCTGGACAGATGTTGATGAAACTTAGTTTGAATCGTTCATTAAGACCCTCGGAAGGTTCTAGGCTATGTAACTCGTTGCCACGCCTACTTTTTGGAGTATTTTTGACCAGAATGTACTTTCTTCCGACTGCCTGTCAATAGTTGGCGTGAAAATTGCTGGACAGATTTTGATGGAACTTAGTCTGAGGCGTTCGTTAAGACCCCTGGAAGGTTCTAGGCTATGGAACTCGTTGCCACGCCTACTTTTTGGAGTATTTTTCACCAGAATGTACTTTCTTCCGACTGCCTGTCAATAGTTGGCGTGAAAATTGCTGGACAGATTTTGATGGAACTTAGTCTGAGGCATTCATTAAGACCCCTGGACGGTTCTAGGCTATGGAACTCGTTGCCACGCCTACTTTTTGGAGTATTTTTGACCAGAATGTACTTCCTTCCGACTGCCTGTCAACAGTTGGAGTGAAAATTGCTGGACAGATTTCGATGAAACTTAGTTTGAAGCGTTCATTAAGACCCTCGGAAGGTTCTAGGATATGGAACTCGTTGCCACGCCTACTTTTTGGAGTATTTTTGACCAGAATGTACTTCCCTCCGACTTCCTGTCAACAGTTGGAGTGAAAATTGCTGGACAGATGTTGATGAAACTTAGTTTGCAGCGTTTGTTAAGACCCCCGGAAGGTTCTAGGATATGGAACTCGTTGCCAGGCCTACTTTTTGGAGTATTTTTGACCAGAATGTACTTTCTTCCGACTGCCTGTCAATAGTTGGCGTGAAAATTGCTGGACAGATTTTGATGAAACTTAGTTTGAAGCGTTCCTTAAGACCCCCGGAAGGTTCCAGGATATGGAACTCGTTGCCACGCCTACTTTTTGGAGTATTTTTGACCAGAATGTACTTTCTTCCGACTGTCTGTCAATAGTTGGCGTGAAAATTGCTGGACAGATTTTGATGAAACTTAGTCTGAGGCGTTCATTAAGCCCCTTGGAAGGTTCTAGGCTATGTAACTCGTTGCCACGCCTACTTTTTGGAGTATTTTTGACCAGAATGTACTTCCCTCCGACTTCCTGTCAACAGTTGGAGTGAAAATTGCTGGACAGATGTTGA
This sequence comes from Cheilosia impressa, assembly GCA_948293265.1. Classification (NCBI taxonomy): domain Eukaryota; kingdom Metazoa; phylum Arthropoda; class Insecta; order Diptera; family Syrphidae; genus Cheilosia; species Cheilosia impressa. The sequence goes on from OX411882.1 coordinate 2,325,186, forward strand.
TGAAACTTAGTTTGAAGCGTTCATTAAGACCCTCGGAAGGTTCTAGGCTATGTAACTCGTTGCCACGCCTACTTTTTGGAGTATTTTTGACCAGAATGTACTTTCTTCCGACTGCCTGTCAATAGTTGGCGTGAAAATTGCTGGACAGATTTTGATGGAACTTAGTCTGAGGCGTTCGTTAAGACCCCTGGAAGGTTCTAGGCTATGGAACTCGTTGCCACGCCTACTTTTTGGAGTATTTTTCACCAGAATGTACTTTCTTCCGACTGCCTGTCAATAGTTGGCGTGAAAATTGCTGGACAGATTTTGATGGAACTTAGTCTGAGGCATTCATTAAGACCCCTGGACGGTTCTAGGCTATGGAACTCGTTGCCACGCCTACTTTTTGGAGTATTTTTGACCAGAATGTACTTCCCTCCGACTTCCTGTCAACAGTTGGAGTGAAAATTGCTGGACAGATGTTGATGAAACTTAGTTTGCAGCGTTCCTTAAGACCCCCGGAAGGTTCCAGGATATGGAACGCCTACTTTTTGGAGTATTTTTGACCAGAATGTACTTCCCTCCGACTTCCTGTCAACAGTTGGAGTGAAAATTGCTGGACAGATGTTGATGAAACTTAGTCTGAGGCGTTCGTTAAGACCCCTGGAAGGTTCTAGGCTATGGAACTCGTTGCCACGCCTACTTTTTGGAGTATTTTTCACCAGAATGTACTTTCTTCCGACTGCCTGTCAATAGTTGGCGTGAAAATTGCTGGACAGATTTTGATGAAACTTAGTCTGAGGCGTTCATTAAGACCCTCGGAAGGTTCTAGGATATGGAACTCGTTGCCACGCCTACTTTTTGGAGTATTTTTGACCAGAATGTACTTCCCTCCGACTTCCTGTCAACAGTTGGAGTGAAAATTGCTGGACAGATGTTGATGAAACTTAGTTTGCAGCGTTTGTTAAGACCCCCGGAAGGTTCTAGGATATGGAACTCGTTGCCAGGCCTACTTTTTGGAGTATTTTTGACCAGAATGTACTTTCTTCCGACTGCCTGTCAATAGTTGGCGTGAAAATTGCTGGACAGATTTTGATGAAACTTAGTTTGAAGCGTTCCTTAAGACCCCCGGAAGGTTCCAGGATATGGAACTCGTTGCCACGCCTACTTTTTGGAGTATTTTTGACCAGAATGTACTTTCTTCCGACTGTCTGTCAATAGTTGGCGTGAAAATTGCTGGACAGATTTTGATGAAACTTAGTCTGAGGCGTTCATTAAGACCCTCGGAAGGTTCTAGGCTATGTAACTCGTTGCCACGCCTACTTTTTGGAGTATTTTTGACCAGAATGTACTTTCTTCCGACTGCCTGTCAATAGTTGGCGTGAAAATTGCTGGACAGATTTTGATGAAACTTAGTCTGAGGCGTTCATTAAAACCCTCGGAAGGTTCTAGGCTATGTAACTCGTTGCCACGCCTACTTTTTGGAGTATTTTTGACCAGAATGTACTTTCTTCCGACTGCCTGTCAATAGTTGGCGTGAAAATTGCTGGACAGATTTTGATGAAACTTAGTCTGAGGCGTTCATTAAGACCCTCGGAAGGTTCTAGGCTATGGAACTCGTTGCCACGCCTACTTTTTGGAGTATTTTTGACCAGAATGTACTTCCTTCGGACTGCTTGTCAACAGTTGGAGTGAAAATTGCTGGACAGATTTTGATGAAACTTAGTTTGAAGCGTTCATTAAGACCCTCGGACGGTTCTAGGATATGGAACTCGTTGCCACGCCTACTTTTTGGAGTATTTTTGACCAGAATGTACTTCCCTCCGACTTCCTGTCAACAGTTGGAGTGAAAATTGCTGGACAGATTTCGATGAAACTTAGTTGGAAGCGTTCCTTAAGAATCTCAAAAGGTTTTAGTTTCCGATGTTAGTTGCCACGCCTACTTTTTGAAAGTTTTTTTTTAACGAACATGTACTTTTTTCTGACTTTTTTGTCTTAGAAAACTCCAAAAGTTCGTAATCAATGTAAAACAGAAGGAATACTCAGGGATACAGCACTAACTGAAATATTTTAAGCTGGCAATCAGCTTTCTGCGTCATATAGAAGCGGGGTTACATACCAAGATCGAATATGATCAAATTTCAAGGGCGAAAATATAGGCCACGACTGTTTTTGATCGTGGTTCTGCTTCGAGGTGGTGGGCGCTCTTAAAAAAAAAAAATCAGTGGAACAAGGGCTGTGGGCCTTACAAATAATCGTTTTTAAGCTTCCCACTGAATATTTTGTAGGTCACAATGGGTCGTTGTATATGGAAAATTTCATGAGTTCATAAGTGGACAGCAAACAGACTATTAAAATCGCGCTGTGTGTCGTTTTCTCTGTTAGAACAGGTCGGAAGGGCAGTTAGATCTTCTAAAGAAATGCGCAGATGGGAGACAAGGTATGTACAAATTTAATGCCTAGAACGAAGTTGAGGGCACAGATTTTTGAGCTGTGCTACTCTCAAACCAGCTTCAACACTGTGGACAAGTGCCGATACCTTTATTTTTAGTTTAAACGATTACTGTAACAAGTTAGAGCCTTCCGTAGGCTACCACAGTTGGTATTCATTGCCCATCATTTCGCGACCATCCGATGGTCAATAAGTTGCCATTAACGAGCTTCTTATAGTCCCCTCAGTTTCACCTATTTGATTCTTAAAATTTCTATTTAAATTCTTGAGAAATGGTTTTATATGCAACAGTGGGTGCGAATCTTCTGCTGACAGTCCACGAAGTCAGTGAACTCTCACAGCGAGACACAGGTCATGAAAAATCAGTGGGCAAGTTTAAACGTTTGTCGCCAGGAAGTGAACCTTGCCTTCCTCGCTAACGCCCATCATTCGTCCGAATATTGTTGAATAAAACAGAGACGATGACAACCAGAGTGCATTTCCTTGATGCTTTGTCAATCTTGGCGGAAGATTTGAAACCCTCGCCGTTGAAAATAAACGTTAAGGGGACATCGCAAATGATTTCTGGAGAAGATTTGAAACCCTCGCCGTTTAAAATAAACGTTAAGGGGACATCGCAAATGATTTCTGGAGAAGATTTGAAACCCTCGCCGTTTAAAAAAAACTTTAAGAGGACATCGCAAATGATTTCTGGAGAAGATTTGAAACCCTCGCCGTTGAAAATAAACGTTAAGAGGACATCCCAAATGATTTCTGGAGAAGATATGAGACTCTCGCGAAGCTATTTTGATTCAAGTTAATGTTATAAAGGACTTCTTAAAACCAACCATCACCAGGCAAACTTTTCACGCTACAAACTGATGATCTCCTCTGAAACAGACAGACGTCTGAGATGCACGAACGCAAAATCTAAGTCTGAGGCTAAATAAAAGACGACTGTTGAAAAATATAGAAAATTCGAGCGAACCACCACCAAACCGAATACAAAAGGCAAAGATGGCCACAAAAAGACCGCTGATGTGATGAGAACAAAACGTTAAATGGATCCTCGAGAAAAGTACCTCAAAAAGTCAATTTAGATTAAGTAGAACCTGCGCAGAACAGAAACCCCTTGTATGAGTTTGACAAATGAGGAATAAAACCTTCGAGTTCTAGTTTAACAAATAAAGAATTCTTTTTTTTTATAAACTTTGTGGAGGTATACAAGGAGTATTCGATGTTAAGAACTTCCCAGATATGAAGGTTTAATGTACGCTAATAAGAGCTTCACTGCGGAACAGCGTCCACTCGAGAGTCAAGCCGGTATAGACTCTTGCAAGTGCCAAAAGCAAGCACTTCAGTCTTTAAGTAAGCGTAAAAGGGGAAGCCTATCCAGCAAACAGAGCTCTGTGAAATGAAGCAACCGAAGAGAAACTTCACTGAAGTCGAACCTTTTTGGGGGTCAGCTCGGTACCGAGTACCGAACACACCAACAAAAAGGAGTCAACTCCCTGGACTTCCTTTTGAAGCAGTTCCAACCGCCTTCATATACTGTATGAGATCAAGGGATCATCCTCCCACTCATTTCCACGGCACATCAGGGGGTCCACCACCCACACCCCAACGTCATTGGCTGCCACTGTGTTTGCCGATTCACTTCCAAAAGTATTGCGAAATAAAGCAAGCATACCTTTTCGCTCCAGCGCACCCAATGCCTGACAATGCAAACGCAAATGCTCCTCCATTGCGAACCGATTTACCTGTCACTTGCAACCGTATATTATGCTCCTAAGAAGCAAACAAATGACCAACAAAGAATCGCAAACGGAAGCACCCTCTACAACACACATTCTCCGCATATCCTTGACGCAAAAATCCCCCCAACAATTACTGTGATTTCGCATTTCACCGTCGGCAGGCTTTCAATTCCGGAATTCCTATGAAAGTCCTGCGAAAACAAAACTCCCCGACCGAGACGCACGGAGGGCGGCTGAATCCAATCGAGATGTGTGTTGATGGAACGCAATACCTTCGTGCTGTTGCCGGTCGAAATCGATTCGATTGAAAAATCCCGCATGCAAAGACACACCCACACACACAGCCGGAGCCACATCAAAACGGATCAACGATGAAATTGGAAAGATGGAAAAATTCTAATCCCAAGCACACATATTCCTTTAAGGAAATCACGCTCGAAGGCGTGGAGATCTGTCGGAAAATGAAATGACGGCTTTTTTTGATGCCAAAACATCAGCAATCGCTTTTGAAGTGTACCACTCAAAACGGATTTGCCGCACACGCCCCTCGATTGACTGGAGGGACAGTTTGCAGACAACTTCAACACCAAACCATTGGCGATGGTTTGTGGGGGCGCAATGTAGTTTCACAGGCGTTTGTTTTATTTAATTAATTGCTTTCATAACTGTGAATGGTCAGAGGGTGGTCCCGGCCAGGCCGTTCATAATTGCAGCGCTAATTTGAAAGTGGGCGTACCGTTTTACTGTTTGTTTATTGGCACAATTTAGACGGAAATCCGCTATCATGTCAATGTTAAATTAGTTCATAAATAGAAATAGTGGTCGTCGTGGTTAATCCATGGACAGGGTGTGTCCAGTTGGCAACCGAGCGTATAGATCGGGAAGGGGAAAGTTTTGATGGAAATGGGATAGTTTTTTGATGAGAGGACCGGGACAAGTCGTAGATTAGGACTGGGGTTTTATAGCTCTGTGTTATGGAAATGTTACACCGCGGAACTGACTGAGGCCTGCACGCCGCAACTAAAAGTTCAAAAGACTTTAGACATTTGCAAGTCTGTTGGCTTAATTGGTAGTAAGATCAGGGGTGGAATTATCGCATCCGTGAGCGAGCAATACGTCAGTAAATTCTGAAGATTTCTTATGCAAAACAATAACAAACTCAGTCACGAAGTTCTCGATCGCGGATGCAGCAACTCAAGCCCAGCTTTGGGGTCGTAACGTAACAGAAATGTGTTACACTTCTCACAAAATTTTAGCCTTTTAAACGGAACGGAAACTTATTAGTTCCGCTGCGATATCTGTCCGTCTGTCCGAACCCACTAGACCAATTTTGTTCCCAGGTCTATCTCAGAAACTAATTGACGTACAAGGCTGAAATTTGCACACGCCATCCGGTATAGCCTCTAGTTAAACGGCGATACATCGGCTGGTTTATTGGACATCAGGGTCCTATAACAAACAGAGAAAAGTCCACCAGCCCTCCAAGTGAACGTTGAACTTGTTCTGAAGGTTTGATCAGGTCCACTTTGAACTTATGAACCTGCGACGACGGCTTTTTGAACTTCAGACAAAATTAAAAGATCGCATTCGTAATATTGGTGGCAAGTTGCAAACGAGAGAACCACAAGCAGAAGTTATGAGACAAGTCCTTGTGGAGATTGGACAGATAAGGTCAACTTAAGTTTCAAGGAGCTGTTCCTCGCGAATTATAAAACCGAGAAGTGCGCAGCCTAAGCCTGCTCTGTAATGCACCACATCTTACAAGCTGAGTTCCGAAGTGTTTGCAACGAAAAATCGACTAACTTAAGGCACAGTCCGGGGTGGACTTCTGTCTCAAGCACGATCTTTAGCCAGGGCTGTCATACCGTAACTTTTGAGGTCGTTATCGTCGAAACGATAGACCTCCAAAACAAGCAACTGACTGCAAAAAATTACTAATTTTAGAACTTGATCTTGTTCACCAGCCAAGTAAAAAATTCGGGCAGAATATAACTTCTTATGGGCATCAAAGTTCAAACAACGATATCGTCCAGAGAATTGTTGTTATAGGGAATCAGCCCGCAGCTGTCTCTCCGCAAGTGGAACGAACTTAGTCTTTCTCTACCGCACATTTTCTCAGGTGTGAGTTTGAAGGATCTTCCGGGCCGGAGCAGTCGTCTCTAACCACTGTCGTTGGATCTTTTACTCCTCTGGCTTAAGGTCGATGTTGCTAATAAGTTTGTCGTCCAATCTTGTCCTCCATTTGCCAAGATTTACTCGAAGAATTTTGCAAGAGTGACCTCATCCGCTTTTGATGGAGTTAAAGAGCAGGACTGGGACGATTTGGGTCTTAGCTGTTCAAGAGAGGGCTTTGCTACCCAATTGCCTTCTTAGCCCAAAGAGAGAGCAATTGGCAAGAGTTATTCTATGTTTAACCTCAGCGCTTGTGTCAAATGGACTTTTAAACTTAAACATTTTTCAAAGTTCTAAAGCCTGAGACAAACTTTGATTCTTTTAGGGGACTATAGCCCAGAGAGATCCAACCGTGTCTGTCAGTCTCAACGACAGAAACCAGAACGGAACCTTAAAACAGTAAAAACCTGAACCGAAAGAAACGCGCCCCAATTTATGGAAACAGAAAGTTTCTGTCACTCCGTGGAATTCTACGGAAAGTATTTTTTTCTGACAGTCGCTGTCTGTGTTGGACCCATACAACTTACAACTTCGCAATGGGACATTTCCGACCTTCAATAAAAATAGGATCCGACCAAAGTTTTCATACAGATTTTGCAATAAGAGCGCCAAAATTCCATCTGAAGTCAAATTGTGTCCCTGACGAAGTTCGTTTTTGTTTCGTAGGTAAAATCAAATTGGTTCCGTTAACCGTGAAGCTCGTTTTTTGGCTGCGTCGATTCGACCCCAGATATACTGCCTAGAACCTGATTTTGAAAGCTGCGGGTTTCGGTACTTCCTACGACCAATGGGGCGGCAACTCATACCCAAATTCATAGAAGAAACTAGTCCGGCTTAAGTGCTTTAAGGTGGATAATCTTGCCAAGGCCTAAGACAGAGAAAAGACTGATAGTACTGATAGCATCACAAGGGATGGCTTTGGTCTAAGTGTACAGATTCGTAATCTCTCGCCATCCCACTCTTCTTTCTTGAGAAAATTACGAAGCTTCGGGTCTTTTTGGACGACTTCTTCAAGGTATAAGCAGGAAGCTGAATAGATCAAAAGTCTATTGTTTGATTTTTTCCCACGAAAATTGAAACACATTCTGAGTTTCCATCTTAAACGCTGGAAAGTCCACAAAGGGGAGTACAAACCCATCTCCGGCAATCATCAAAAGTCCATTTAAATCAATCATTTGGACTTCAAAAGTCCAGACCATTGCAAAATCTGACTAAGGTCGTGGTTTATACCTGATGCTACAATTTCAATAAGACAGCAGCTAAAACGAGCCCCTACAACATGTTTTAAAAGACTTAGGGCCAGAAGCTTATTAAAAAATACAGAAAATAGCAATGGCCCCAATATTCAACCTTGAGGAACACCTCTGCTTTGAGGTTAAACAGGGGACGTTCGGGTATGAGTTACAACTGACTGACTGGAAACTAGTCCCACTGCAGGGGACTTAAATTGGAAACTTCTCCCCAACTTCTGGTATATAGAATTCGGTGGTAGAAGGTGTCGAAAAGTTCGTGAAAAGAACAAGAGATTGGACTGTTTTTAGAAAGCATTTTGATATAGCAAATCATTGTGATTGAGATATTGTTCCATCCACAAAACCCAAGTGGACTGATCTAGGTTAAGAACAAATGGGGTATGAAATAGTAAGGTCTCATACGGCACTAGGAATCCCGAACCCTATAGAGAACCGAGGAACAATTTTCCTCAATCTCTCTACAGAAACCAAGCAGTCATTTGTAGTTTGTGTGGTCTGTCTCCTCTAGATGGCGTAGGAAGTACAGACCCAGAAACTTCCTTCGGTTGTTTGATATTTTCATAAGCTTGCAGGTCGTTCGCAAGTGGAAATTTTATATTCAACTCTTTATAATCTTTTAAAAGCCTTTAACCAGCTAGAGCTATATCTGGTCGACGACTGGGTCCCCGATTCTCAGTAAAATTTTATTTCCCAAGTCACTTTCACAAGCCTTTTGAGGGAGCTGAAGATCAAAAAGTTTTTACGTCTTTTAAGCTAGATTCCGTTGATAAGTTACATACTTCTAGTGTTTCTAATACAAGGGCATTCCTTGGACCTCAATGTTTCAGCTGATTGGGGGTCTATGGATGTTTAAAAATTGCTGCTGCTGGGGTCGAATCGCCCGGAATTAAGTTGATTTTACATGTGAAACAAAACATATTTCGTTCAAAAGACGCCATTCCCTTCACTAAAGGGGGAGAGTGGCAGTAGTTCCCTCGCTTGAAATAGTCTTTCAGGACAATAGACCGGTTTTGGTCTGCTTCTTTATGGTTTGACAGAATACATGAATGCAACAATTTTGAGTCTTTTTCGACCGACATTCCTTGAATGCGTCTTCCGTGGAAAGTCGCTTGCCTTCTCTGCTGAACCAGAGCTCACTTAGACTTGATATTTCAGTGGTGAAGCTGAGGCGTGTCTCTTGCTGTAGGTGACAGCCTCCCACCTCCGTTATAAACAACGAATTTTCCTGTTTGCCACGTGTCAGGTGCCCTTCTACCCGACTCCCCAAAGGACGAATAATAAACCAAAATTAGTCAACTATTGCAGACAGCCCTAATTCGGTTCGTTCCCATGATATGACATCTTCCCGCCGACACTGCCAGACACCAAAATAATTACTATTCATCTACTTCGGGGGAATAATTAACATTCGAAGCGAATTGCGTGTGTGTCAAAATCACACACACACATCCAGTCGACAAACAAAGTTATCAACTAACGATACAGCTCTCCCAAGGATGAGCATCATCAGGAAATACGGTTATTACTTGTGAAGGGTTCGAATTGCATTTCATTTGCCTCCTGCCGGAATTGCAAAATTAACCTCTTGAAAGTATATGTCTCCTGCAGATGGCAGCACACACGCTCGTACGCTCGTACGTCTCCTATACCTGGACGTGTGAAGGCTGAAAACATCTTAGGCAAATGAGTTGTTGACCAACTTGGAGCTAAGTGAATAAATTTCGACAGAGAAAAAACTTTTCGTCATTACGTGAGCTGCATGAGGATACATATCCCGCATTGCTTCGACAGGCGATCTGTCATCCAAGGAGTATTGAATTATGTTTCGTTTGCGGAAAGTTAATAAACTGAAAATTAAGTGAGAGAGAGAGGGGTGACTGCAATTACAGCCAGCGCATGAATAAGGGAAATTCACAGATAAAATTCAAATTGCCACTTGACAGTTGCAAGACGTCACACTGAGGGAGTTGCTTAATATGTGTATGCTGCCTTATTCAGAAAAGTCAAACTTACACACAGTTTGAGAGAACATACCCATCCTCGTTCCTATCGCCCATCAAAAAGCGGTACAACACTCACATTCGTGCCAAGTACATCCCTACGAATTACACTCTCTTCTCTGACACAGATTGGCGGCTTAAATTGCCACAAGTGCTAAAGAGATGCTTCAATGCCGCAACGTGATCTCAGTCCAGAGTGCGTACATCCGTCCATTAGAAGACGAAGATTGCGTGTGTCTGTTGCCCCCTTTTTTTGATGACAGTTGTTGTCTGTAAGCCAAATTGTAATAATCAAATCAAATCCGACAGAGTTTGCTTTAGCACTTGACAGCTTTAGCTTAACTGCGGGCCCGTGATTCAGTTCGGTATCAGTGCATGACTGATTGGGGGAGGATTCTGGGGTAATCCATGAAATGAATCATTGGACGGGTGGCTGTCTAAATATTTTATCCCACACACACACACAACACAATCTGCTCTAGATCGAATTGAGTTGAATTGAGTGATTGAGAATGGAAGCATTCAGTTCAATTTTACGCGGGAAGTACCCGGATGTGCAAAATTGAATGTCGCCGGAAATAAGGACGTTTTGTTGAATTAATAGACCAAAATTGCAAAAATCATATCTTTTGAACGCATGAAGATATCGCTACAATTTTTTTTTCTTCTTAAAGGAAATTTCCAAGCCTATAAAAATAGTGGTTTTTAAGAAAATTGCTCCACAGGGTGTTTCAAAATGTTAGGCCGAAGTAAGATTTTATATGAAAGAGGAATTAACAGAGAAAGGAATTAAGGAAAAACTTTAAAAACATGTAAAACTTTACGAATCTTGTAAAAAAAGGTCTGCGGCTATTTAGTTGTTCACAGGGTGATCCAAAATATTATTTTTTTACAACAGTGGATGCTTAAAATTAATGAACCAGTTTTAAATGGATTTAGGAAGTAAAGGGTGTTTTTTTTAGAGGTATAGAACTTCGAATTGAAATAACACAGAAGAAAATCGTTTTAATGTCCATTAATTTGGCTTTATTGGAAGGATAATTTTATGCCATTAATGTTTCAATATGACTTCGGACATGTGGCCGCCGCGGCTGGTTCGAATAAAGCCAAGTAGGTCCAATTTTCAACCACTTTTTCGAGCATTTGGGGCTGTATGTCGGCAATAACGCCACGAATGTTGGCTTTCAAGTCCCCCAACGTTTCTGGTTTGTTGGCGTAGGCGAGCGACTTCACATATCCCCAAAGAAAATAATCCAGTGGTGTCAAATCACACGATCTTGGTGGCCAATTGACAGGTCCATTCCGCGAAATTATGCGCTCATCGAATGTTTCCTTCAAAAAATCGATTGTGACGTGCGCTGTGTGGAACGTAGCGCCATCTTGTTGGAGCCACATCTCACCCACATTCATGCCATCCGATTCTGGAACCAAATAGTCGGTTATCAGGGCTCTATACCGGTCTGCATTAACGGTAACTGACTTTTCAGCATCATTTCGGAAGAAGTATGGCCCAATGACTACCAGCCCCTAAAACACACCAAACAGTCAGTTTTTGTGGATGTAATGGCGTCTCAAGGGTCTCATGTGGATTCTCTTCACTACAAATGCAGCAATTTTGCTTGTTGACGTAGCCATTCAACCAAAAATGAGCCTCATCACTGAGCAAAATTTTGCGATGAAAATCAGCATCGATATCAATCTCATTTTCGGCCCGTACACCAAAATCACGACGCATTGCATGGTCTCGCGGCTTTAATTCTTGCACAAGCTGGATCTTGTTAGGTCGTAAGCCAAGATCTTTGCGCAAAATCTTCCATAAAGTTGATGGACAAAGCTCCAATTACTGTGCACGGTGGCGAATCGATTCATTCGGGTCCTCTTCAACACTTTGCTCTGCAGCGGCAATTGTTTCTTCGGTGCGCACTGTTCGACGTCTCTGCGGATGCGTATTATCACATAGAGTAAACGTAGTGCGAAAACGATCCATGGTTAACCGAATTAATTGCCCTGATGGACGATAATGTCGACCATAAACTGAACGGAGCTTGCGGTAAACTTCGCGAACTGAACCATTATTTTCGAAATAAATTTGCACGATTTGCAAGCGTTGTTCACTTGTCAACCTGTTCATGACGAAATGGCAAACCAAACTGAACATAAATGACATTAGAGTTGCCAGATTTGACCACAAAATGTCAGTTTTATCTCTATTCGAAAAACCAACCTCTAAAAAGGCACCCTTTAGTTAAACAGTATTTTTTCATTTTGTGGCGCATCAGTTAAACTTTTAAATGATATAAACATAACGCCACAATGGCGATGATTTGAGGCAAGCATTTATCTCATCGGCAGCGGTGGACCGTGGTATTACTGGTAGTATTTGCCGGAAATCACATGATATTAAAATCAATGCACCCCCAGAATGTCTTGCGTCACTACACATATCTTCCATAGTGCGATTCAGAGCTTCTAATGCACGTTTATGCATTCGTCCCAGATAATAATTTTGCTTACTAACAAAACTTTGGCCATTGCTGAATGTTTCGCTTTGTTACATGTTGGTTCTTCAACCAATGGCAATTTCAATGCAGAATGAGCGGTTCGGCAACCTTCCAGCAGCGCAGCCGCTATTCCAGAAGAAGCAACTTCTACAGCAATTTCTGATCTTGCACGAACTGAAATCAATGATATGAGGAATGTCTTGCCGGTGCCACCAGGTGCATCAAGGAAAAAAATGCCAACATTTCCATCATTAATTTCCTTCATTACTGTGTCGTACACTTCTTTTTGTTGGCGATTCTAATCAATTGGCTTAATGCACTTGTGTCGTATTCACGAAAGCGTCGTTTATTCCACGATCTGGCGATGGCATTCCTAATCTGACTAACAAACTGCCGCACATGATGTAACACATGTCTTCTATCAAAATTAAGGCCTGGTTGTGCATCTCTTTATTCATCTCAAGATTGGGATTCCCTGAATGGACACGAACTCGATGCAAAATGTCTCCTGACATGTCATCCTTGTACTTGTCCATAATTCACGTGGATTTGATGGAAAACATGTGGATGCGAAAGGTTAGATCTTCTGACTCGCGGCATTGTGAATAACACTGAGAATTATAGGATGTTCTAACTTCACAAAATAAATATCTTCGTTGGTAACTTACTGTTTAAAAATAGAATTCAATGGAAAAAGGATAAATCATCAATTAAATGCACAGTCCGAAATTAACGTTTTGATTGATACAAAAACAATTGTCTCACATATTTTGTGAAAAAATAATTGTCGTAAAAAAATGGGAAAAAAATTGTCAGAAAGTAAAGTAAAAATAAAAGTCAGAAATGTATGGGAAAATTAATTTTATTCATAAATTTTTTTCCGGGGATTTTTCGGGAATTTTCTTGGGTATTCTTCTTGTTTGGTAGGAAACCAGTCAGAATTGGTGCAAATCATCGAAATCGGTCCAGGCGTTCTCGAGTTATAAGCGTAGTAACTAACATCACTCTCTTTTATATATTTAGACTGACTGACCCTGCGAACTTCGTAACGCCTTCAATCGATTAAATTATTAACATCCCTTTTGATAGTTGAACCTTTCTATTGAACGAATGAAACTCCCTTGGAATTAAATTGAGTTCAATGCATAGAAACTTCATAGATTTCCGGGCCAGCTGCTTGATCGTTTTTTTACGCTCTAATGATTGAATCGAGTTGGTCTGGTCAGATTTTCCGAATCAACCAAAGCAGAATGTGGGCAATCGGCAATTCTCGCTTCTGCAATTAGACCGAACACATCCAGAAACGCGATTGTCCAAAAACATTGAGCTTAAAAATAAAGTCCATGATCGTTTTGAGCTTTTGTTTGAAAAATCGGGCGGGGATGTTATGGCGATCGCTCGAAGTTTGCCCAGGAAGTAAGAATCGCCGTTCGGATAATTTTTTTTTCACTTCACATTCGATAATGGTGCTAAAGGACTTTAAATATCAGCAGTTGCCGACTTGTGAACACGGTAGCTCAGTGGTTGGTATGCTGGACTACTTGGGCGAATGGTCAATTTGTAAAAATGATAGTATACGAATAACGAACAGAATTTATCGCCCTTCTTTCTACCAAGCGATATGCGCCGTACGGCCTTCATACACATAGGCCCATGTCACTTCACATATTCTTTAATGCTTGCGATTTGCGCCTAACACCACAAAATTTCATTGAAATCTGTTGATCATTCATTCATTCATTCATTGAAATCTGTTGAGTAGTTTTAGAGATCGACAACAGCGCCACCTATCGGGTCTAAGACTATTCTATCTTCCTGGCTGGAATCAAATATGTCGAATTGTCCATCCCCAAAAATTCCATTGAAATTAGTTGAGTAGTTTTGGGAGATTGACAGCGCCACCTTTTGGGTGGCCACTAAGACTATCATGAAATTTTCAGGAACAAAATCGACTCTGTGGAAATACCCCAAAATGTACTGAAATTCATGTGTTTATCACGCACCTACAACACACGCATACATTTTCCGATTTCAACTAAACTTTACAAAAATCATGTATAGATTAATACCAAAGATGTGTGAAAGTTTGGTTAAAATCGGTAAATGCGTATAGGCGTGAATCGGCGACAAACGAACTTAATTTTAAGGCTCAATTTATATATATAAGAATTTGGTTTTAAGGCCAAAGTGTCAGCACTGCAAATACGACTCTTTTTAAGTAAATTGCAATTTTTCCGAACATTGCAAATAGTTGCAGCTGCAATTTTGCATATGGTTTAATAAATAGTTTGGGTCAACTATCGTGGTCAATTTTCCGCGGGACCTCTCGAGAATTTTTTTTTAGCTCTACTCAAACCAAAAAATAGGAAAAATGGGTTTTTTTGTTTTATTTATTTAAAATATTAGGTATTTTTTTAAATTTTAATCTACCTATATAGATACTAAAACAACTAGACTACATTCAAGAAAATTAAGATTTTTCATTTAATATGCTATAATTGCAAAAAAAAATTAAGAAGTTCTTTTTTCACTCTAAAACAAGGTTGACCAACTTTGAAAAGCTCTACAAGTCAAATTAGTTAGCAGAAAATTTGTTTGTTTGCTGTTTTTGAAGCTCCGTTTATATTTCTTTTATTAATGAAAAACAAAACATCAATTTAGTATTTTAGCCACGTAATTTGAATTTTTGGGCCGCAGTGCGGCGGTGGGAATCAATTGCGACGTCAATTCGCAGTTGTAGTGATTATTGACATAGCCTTGCGTATCAAATGGGGTAAATTTAAAGGTTGGGGCTAGTTCTGTCCTCAATGAGTAGAAGACCCAACAGGTCCAAATGCCTGACTCTATCTGCTTTCACTTTAACATCGACCCTCGTAGTCTACGTTGCCCGCGACTCTTCTATCTTTCAACCTAGGTCTCCTGTAGCTCTAACGAACCAATCTCTCGTATGCTGCGAAATATCAACTCAAACCTCACTGTTTTCGAACTCAACCGCAGCCTACCTCCCTAAAAATCGACCTCCTTAAGTATCCTTAGCTTCAAGTCGTAGTTACAAGTTTCAAAATTTATTTAAGTAGCACAGTCGTTGTCATAATTTGTTTTCAGTGTCCATGTAAAATTAGAATTAAGTCTTTCCAGTGAACGAACCTGGGACTCCTCGCTGCTTAGTAGTCGAGCACACTCACTGAGCGCACCACCTACGTTAGTATGATAGAAGTAAGCCGTGCGGAAGTTGTCGCTCGCTTTCATACTTTTGAATGGGGGCAGTGACTTTGTGGTTACGCAAGAGTCTCTTCCACAACAGCATGAGGTGGGACAACTGACAGTTGTCAGTCAAGCCGTGGGTGATTTTCAACCACTCACAGTGTAAACTAAAATCGTGCGGTGACGGTGACTAACTTGCAGCGGAGTAATAGAAGCATCAGCAAAGATTTAGAAGCTTGGTACTAGCGGCAGCAAAGACAACCTATGAACGCGGTACTTGGAGCAGCAGGGACCAACTGATCAGAATTGAAACGTGGTGAAAGCAGCAGCATCGACCACGTAAAGAGGAGCTTACAACTTACAGAAGCATGGGCTCCTTATAAGCGAAGTTTTATCAGCAGCACAGTCCATGAAGCTGCTTGGTACTACCAAGATCACGTACTTTGTAGAATCTAGCGGAAGCAGAGACATAGTCGCAGGGTGGACCCGTGGAAAAGTGATGTCATCCGGGGCATAAAGGAACGCGGCACCAGTGGCAGGATAGACCACAACTGACATTGGTTCTAGAAGATCTACATGGGATTTGAATAACATTCCCAGTACGACTGCCCTAGAATTGGAAACCCTCCCACGACACTCCTACCTTGGAGTGAAGTTCTAAAAAGTTCTGCCAGTGGAAGGCAACAAACGCTCGTCAAAAACATGCACCCAACCACAATTGGGGCGCACAAATCTCACCGAGCCATAGCCATTCTTACAAAGCCCCCACCCGATCCAAGCACAAATCATTTTCAATTGCAGCAGTTCCTTAACATTCAACAAAACACCAGCTCAAAACATCGCTCCAGGGGGTGGCCACGACAGCATTTCAAAAGGCTTCCGATTTAAACACGCAAAAGGCTGCTTCCACCCTTACCACAGAAAAGATCTGTGCCAGGATGTCTATAGCGCTTCTTCTTAGAAATTGTTAAACGAAAATGAGACTTTCCAACAATTACTGTAAATTAGAAATTGTAACACATCCCGCAGAACAAAAGCCACCGATAAAAAACACCCTCGGACACAAAGACAAAACGTTGTATTGTTTATTGCTGGCTAGCTCCGCATTGTTGTGTGTTATCCTGCGGCAAAGATCACATTATACTGTATACAGTTGAGCGAGGACGACAAAGGACTACATCTTGTTCTCGTTTAGCGATGAAAATGTCAACAGTAAACCGTTGTGTGAGGCCAGGCGTGTGCTTTTCCTTTGATTTGTCCTCCAAGGGAATTCAAAGGAATTCCCGAAGAAAAGGATACAGAAGAACTTTCCAAGATAATTCTCTGCGCACCATCATCAAAGAGGAGATATTAAAATGCGTCAGCAAATTATGTCACAAATTGTACTGATGTCGTGTTGGGTTGTGCACGACTGACAACACTGTCTCAGAGGCAAGGACTCGCCGTGGGTTGCTTTCATGGGTATAGTATATATATGGCAGGCAGGCATAATGTTTATTAGATCGCACAGGCACAGATACAGTCGGCTATTTATATGTGCTGTTATGGTGCATATACTTGGGAAAATATTTGGATTGCGCCGTTATGAAGCTACGTCGCTTACAGAATTAAATATTGAATCAGGACGCAGATTTAAATCACAAAAGATTTTCGCTTTTATTTTCCTTTAATCAAATGACGGGGATTTGCATTATTTTTTATTTTTTTGATTTGATATTGAATGGGAAATGAAATGATTGGATTGGAGTTTGCAGCGGGTAGGTAAACATGCAGCCAAGGGTGGCTTGCTAAAGTCGGGCAGCCAAAAAATTAATATATTTTCGTATGTATTTTTTTTGAAACAAAAGCTGCATATATTTATTTCGCGCATTATAAAATAAATTTTTGAATCGGCGGAGTGAGATTTACGCGGACATACAAATTTTGACATTTAGTTTTTTATATGAAAAATGCCATAAAACGAGCCCGTATGGCAATCAATTGTTACGGCGCCCATTTGGCCGATATCATCTTCTCGACTAGACCAATAGAATTTTAAAAGTTCAAGTAAACACAATCAAAAAACAGAATCGAAGTTTTTCATTTAGAAAAAAAATGAGAGCCAAATAACATCGGTTGACTTCTTTTGGCCCACCTTGTATATAGGTAGAATGAAACCCTTTGTGGTTCCGTGAGAGTGGTTTCTAATTCAATAGGGAATTTATCTCGTATGACTTTTGCTGGTAAAATGAAGGTGCATACACAGTTCTAGGAAGACCATTTCAAGTGTTTAAGTAAACTACACTTGGAGCTACACAAATGGAAAGAAGGTTAATGGCGTTTGACTGCACCATCTAGTGGTTTCTTTTCAAATCATGGGTTTTTTTGACACTGACAGCTGTTTCCCGCTCGAAATCTTGAAAGAAAGTCAGCATCATACCTCCGCGGAACGAAATGAGTCGCTTTGCGCTTGAATAAAGTTGGGAAGTATTGAAAACTTATTTCCAAAGTGAGTGCTGTGCGTTTTTTAAAAGAAGTTTGTCCGTAATGAAGCACCCACAGTGCCTACTGTACGCAAGTTTGTGCTAAAAGTTCGTGAGACCGGTATGCTAGTGAACAACACTCATGGTCCCCGTCGTCGAGAAGCCAATGCATCCACAGAGAGTGACAGTGCGGATTGTGCATTGGTCCCATCATTGGACCATTTTTCTTCGAAAATGAGGCTGGAAACAACGTTTCAATGTTAACCGACCTTTTTCTTCTACTGAAATTGAAGACATGGATTTGGACAACCTCTGGTTCATGCAGGATGACGCGCCATGCCACACAGCCCATGCCACAACCGATTTTTTGCGCACCAAATTCACAAATCGTGTTGTCAGCTGTCTTGGCGATGTCAATTGGACGCCTTGGAGCTGTGATGGGACCCCTTTGGACTTTTTTTTTTGAAGGACCGATGTTATGCCAACAATCCGGGAACGATTCAAGCATTTAAGACCAATATCATCCAAGCAATCAAGCCCGAAATCATTCATGGAATAGGTCTTGGAAAATTGAAGTGACAGAATGCGCCACTGCGAAGCCAGTCGAGGCAGCTTCTTGAATGACGTTGTGTTCCATAATTAAAGGGAATGCTCTTATTAATAAAGCCATAGTAAATACACGGAAAAAATAATTTTGTTGATTTTATTGCACTTTTAATAAAAAAAACTTGTATTTGGCTTACACCCTGTATTTGTGCTGACGTCAGCATTTTGTCGAGACCCCGGAGAGTTCTTTTACAATAATTTGCAGATGAAAGCAAATAAATGTTTTGGGTTTAGAAAAATCAATCGACAACGTTTTTTAACATCAAAAAAATTCACAAAGTTTGACATTGGTATGTCGAAAAATTTGGGGAGAATACGTAAAAAATTTGCATCTAGTAAATTGCGCTTCTTCTGACACCAACTCTCTACAAAGTCCAACATATTGGGCATCAAAATTTGCCGACTTTCAGAAGACGCAAAGGAAATAAAACTTCAAACAGATACCAAAATACTTGCAAGGCTTCGAGGAAACGACAAAATGAAGAGTTTTTCAATTTGTTAGATCAAAAAGTCATCAGCCCCACTTGTTTAATTTTTAAGACACGTCTGATCTCAAATAAAGAGCTGAAATAAGTTCTTTTTCAGAGCAAGTTATAATGAAGATGATGATGCCGATGAATGTTTTTTTTTCTGAAAATCAGACGGCATCTCTGCTTACGGAACGCAAAAACCAATACAGCTCAGAGTCTCAAAACAGACCCAAGTCTAGTTCGGTTCCGTTGTGCGAGAGCTGCCATAAAAACTTGGACAAAGCTGCAAAAAACAAACGAGGTTTTCCATTAAAAGGTTTTATTTTGGTATTGAAAGAAAATGCAATTTTTTGAGACAAATGATCGGATGTTTATTTCATAATAAAGAGGAAGGTATGCCGTTGATAATAAAAAACAACATCAGTCAAATGGCCACCACGAGCACGCATACAGGACCATATCCTTTTCATGAAATTTTCCATAACCAAATCGCAAAGTGGCTGCCCTATGTCCTCGATAGCCTCACGAATTTCATCTTTGAGGTCTTGAATCGACGTTGGGCTGTTGGCGTAGACCTTGTCTTTCACGTGGCCCCAAAGGAAGAAGTCCAAGGTGTTAAATCACAAGATCTCGGTGGCCAATTGTGATCACCTCTTCGAGAGATAACACGGTCCGGAAACTTTTCCCGTAAACGATCAATGGTTTCGTTGCTTGTGTGGCACGTAGCGCCGTCTTGTTGAAAGCAAACGTTGTCCAGATCAATACCATCCAGCTCCGACCAAGTTTTTATGCAAAATACGTTGTAATGACGTTTGTGGAATGCCCAATTCCAAAGAACGACGAGGAATGGACAAACCTGGGTTTTCTTCAACACTTTGGGCTACAGCAGCAATATTCTCAGTTGTGCTTGAGCGACGTGCACGGGTTTTATTCTTCGCATCACTAACTTGTGCCAACAGCTCGAATTTTTCCACCAATTTCTGTATTGCGGTCCGACAAGGTGCTTCACGACGACCAAAAAATGCTTTAGTTTTGCGAACTGTGACTGCAAAATTTTCAGTATTTTTGTAGTGAATTTTAATATTTTCAATGCGTTGTTGAAGCGTGTATCGTTCCATTTTTAGTAATGGCGTAGTTTCTACTTGTCAAATGTCAAAGAATAAAAGCTTTAAAATTGACAGCTACCGAAATAGCGGATCATTCAAAATAACACCTCTCATTGGAAAACCCTTTATATCATTTCGAATGCCGATAAAATCTGAGCGCAAATTTCTGGTTGTTAAAGGTGTGCAGCTAGGTTGAGAAACTGCAAAATGATGACAAATCCGCACTTAAGGCAAGGCTTGTGCACAAAGTCAAATCACCCCTTTCGTGAATCCCACTTGCCTATTGTATGTAGGTCTGTTTTCAGACTCTGAGCTGTACAGGTTTTTGCGTTCCACGAGCAGAGATGCTGTCTGATTTTCAGAAGAAAATAAAAATAATAAAAAATAAGACATAATAAAGCCTCCTATTTTGTAAATATTATGCTCCGTTTACTTTTCCATTCACTGTTTAAATTTAAAAAGATTCTTTGAAGAGACGGTTTACATACTGAAAACATATCAAAAATTGGTTTGTCTCCCTTACCCATCCACTGGTGGGATCAGTATCTTTTTGGAATTTACTTGTTTTTTTTAAGCCTTGGGAATATTCTTTTAGAAGAAACAATAGAAATAGTAGCGATATCTTTGTTTGCTATACCGAAACAGTTCACCCCTTGCCCGTGAATCCCGGACGACCCCAGTTGTACGAAATGTCTTTGAATATATACGAGGGGCGACCGAAACAGTGCACCCTTTGTTTATGCTCCTCCGACATCTCGTCCGAAGTGACGTGTACCAGGTTGTGTCAGTGTCTGTGATAAGTAAGGTTGGTCATGGAGGAGGTGACCGGTCGACAGTTAGCCTTCGGATAGGCGGGTGGTAACCGTAACGGTTGGACCCTCGCCTGTATCCTCTGGTAACTTATCGGAATATGGCAGATAGGGCGAGGCGTAGTAGTAGTAGTGATTGGATCAATCGTTATGGTTACTACGCAAATTGTGAGGTGTCTCAAATTGGCAGAAAATGTGGGTTTGACCGAGTGACGCGATTGTTTCGGATAAGAACGAAGGGGTAACCGAAGCAGTTGCCCCTCTGTTGCCATCCATAAACAGTCTGTCTAAATAGTAGCAGATGGGATCAGCTGCTATTGCATTGCAGCCATTTGGTCTTGCTAATATATTTGCTGATGCTGCGTGTATCTGTAAGAGGCAAGTCACTGATATCTTCGAGGAAGCTAGTACCTAAGATTGTTTTGCTAAAATTTGCGAGAGCTGGGCAGGTGCATAGAAGACGAAGAACGGTTTCCTCTTCCTCCTCATCCATGCACCTTCTGCAGAAATTATGTAGGGTACTCCTAATCTACGAGCGTGTCTGCCTATCAGACAATGCCCAGTTAATGCTCCCACTATGGAGCTGATTCTATTTCTACTAATAGAGAGAAGTCTCTGAGTCCTTTTAGCATCCAGTTTTGGCCAGATTTGCTTGGATGTGGCGCAGGTATCAATTCTGTTCCACCTGTTGTTTGCGATCCTTACTCCCTCCTTAAGTAAGGAGAATTTAATGGATTGCATGGAAGTGTTATAACCGATTCGTCATTTTCGGACGAAATGTCGGAGAATTATTTGCGAAGGGCACACTGTTTCGGTCACCCGTCGTATTTTCGAAGACATATCGTCCCCCCACCTAACTCATGTGGTATCACAAAGGACCTAAATTTAAGTGTGTCTTTCCAGACGGTTCTCTGTTGTTGTTCGCATGAAAGCCGCTTCCTTGTCTGGCTAATTCGTCCGCTTTGCAGTTGCCAGGAATGTCGCTGTGACCTGGAACCCAGCACAGGGTTACTGAACATCTGTCCGCAATCTCGTTAAGAGATTCCCGGCATTGTTTTACCAACTTTGATCTAGTAGTTGGTGTATTTTTTAACTTATTTCTACGAAATGTCGTATTTCTTTAGTCAAAGATTCCGGAACGCCCTGTAGGGTATTCTTTTTGAAATTTACTTGAAATTATCCTCAAGCATACATTTTTACCATGAAACCTTCACATGCTTCTGAGGACATCAGGATGGCTGCACAGCACTAGGTAAACACAAGGGGATATGAGGTTGTAGTGAATGCAGCCCATAAGGTCCCTCATAGTGGATTGGAAGTCTCCTCTGTAGTTTAACCCACTTGCCACTTGAAAACGTAACCTAATGTAAGTGGCGACCATCCCCGGTTCGTCCACCACTTGAAATACAAATTTTACCGTCAGATTCGGCCATTTGGCGGACCGAGCAAAAGACTGAAAATCACAATTCGTAGTACAACCCAAAAGAGTGATAACGCCAACACCATCTCGACAGAAACCCACCGGTGATAAAAACGGATCAGTTCAACGATTTTAAAGCAAATGCCACCGATAACCACCGATTTGACATCCAGCAACCACCCTGACACAGCACCTATCATCATTCATATATTGAGACGCCCAAGCCACAGCTCCATCCAAACGCAAAACAAGTACCCCCTACTGTACGTGTGTATATTTGAGAGCACTTTCCGCCATAAAAAGACACTGATCCCGCAAAATCCTTCACCTCGTGAAAAGTTGCTGTCGCACATTTAGTCCTCTCGTTGTGTGAATTTATTTCCACATAAAAAATATGTAAATCTGCGGATTTCTCTGGCTAAATTATGGCGACATAATAAAAGGAAGAAAACAAAAACAGTTCGTCCTGAAACAGTATGTCGGCACTTAAAAGCGTGCGTTATAGCAGCGCGCTCAGTCAAAGGTCGTAGGACGCATTAAATGCGAAGGGTAACCTCATGATGTTTAGCATATTGTCGTCGAGGAGGAGCGGATTTAAATTGCAAAAGGACTCGGAAGAACGGGCGGCAGGGAATGTGAAACTCCTTGAGAAAGAGAGATGTCAACGAACGTTAATGGTTTGGGGGCGGCAAGTAACATATAAATCACGATTTATCTGGATTTTGTTCGACTCCTTTTTCCTTGGTTGTCAAATCGAAACTTGAACAACTCCTTCCTTGGATTTGGATTGGATGGTATTTTTAGTGCAATTAAAACTCGATTTCGACTTTAAAGGTTTAAGATTGATTCAAGGGAGGGTAATGAAACGCTCAGCCCAACGCAGATCCTTCGCTTCATATATCCGCATATTGCCATGCCAACGGATCTCATTAAAAACTGTTTGCAATGTCAGGAACAACGCTTCCCTCTATGTACCTATCTAATTAAAGGTTGAGCTGGCTCCCGGTTGCTTATTTCAGAGAGGGTAAAAAGATGTAAACCTTTTCTTGCATGCAAAATACCGCTCATGAGTATCCTGGAGAGCTTCGCTGCCAAAAGGACACCCTTGCATGCTGACGGTGGATTTCCCCCTCCACTTCAACTTCATCTGGTTATTTTTTAAGGAATTCATGCTGAAAGCGAATCGACATGACGACATCGAGGAAGGAAGCACTTTTCAACAAACAATTTCCAAACAATTCCTCCCGGACGAGACATTTTCATCCACAAAATCCGAGCCGAGACTCGATTTCGCCTCCACCGTCGATAACAATTAATTCGAATTCTTAAACGCTCTCGTGTAAATATAGAGATAATGGCAGGCGTTGGACGGGCCACCCACCTCGTCTAATTAAGCAGAAAGCACGAAATCAATTTCACCTTTGTTATCCTTTGCAAATATTTGTCGGCGAAAAGTTTCTCTGCCTGTGCGGTGGCGTCTTTAAGCCCTTTATTCGCTTTATTCGATTCCTTTGTCACAAACACACACAGAGGGAATGGAATTTGATTCAATGTACTACCTCCATACTCGCATGAAACGCTCTTCGGTTCCATCTGTGGTTGGGCACCATCCCAGTTGGTATTCGGTTGAATTCCTGTGTAAAGGCACCTTAATTTGCAGGAATTCACTTATTTTAGGCCGAGTGGACACAGACTTCGTTTTCGGGGGGCGGTGAATGGCTTTTTCTCCTTAGACCGCTGTTGGCTTGGGTTTATCGAACTGTATGGTTAATCTCTTTAATTGAAGGGCAAACGGAATTTGAGGGATAACGATAAAGCTGCGAATAGCTTTGGGTGGGTCTAAAGTTGGTGGATAGAGGGCGCTTGGCGGAGGTTCTAATTTAATCATGAAGCGGCATCGTGGTGGATAATAAAGCTGAGACGTCGATTTTGTAAGCAGAGATGCGTTCAATTTTATAGCGAGCGCAAATTGACAGAACTGTGCGATAAAAACGATGCATACTTTGGGGTTTATACATTTTTTGAGTGTTTTGTGGCGTTTTTGAGGGGGAAAAGGGAGCAAAACCACGATATAAACTCCCGAAGTACACTCCGAATGATGTACGATCAAGACCAGTCGTTGCTAACATCTTTCGACGTAAAATTTCATACAAGACCTTGGTCTGTAGCTTCTAGATGACGCAGAGAGATGAAGAGAGCTGATTGCCAGCTTAAAATATTTCAGTAAGTTCTGTCTCCCTTGAGAACTGCCTCTGTTTAACATTGATGACGATTTTTTTTTTAATATTGCAAATATTGGCCAAACATACTCCCAAAAAAATAGGCGTGGCAACGGGTTACATGGCCCGGAACCGTCTAGGGGTTTTAAGGAGCACTTCAAAGAAAGTTCCACCGAAATCTGTTGAGTAGTTTTTATGGCAGTCGGAAAAAAGCACATTTTTGTCAAAAACGCCCTCAAAAAGTGGGCTGGGCAACGAGTTACATAGCCAAGAACCGTTCTTTGGATTTTTAGGTACGCTTTAAAGAAGTTTCATCGAAATCTGTTGAGAAGTTTTCACGCCATTTGGCAGTCAGAAAAAGTAAATTTTCGTCAAAAACGCCCTCAAAAAGTGGGCGTGGCAACGAGTTACATAGCCAAGAACCGTTCTTTGGATTTTTAGGTACGCTTTAAAGAAGTTTCATCGAAATCTGTTGAGAAGTTTTCACGCCATTTGGCAGTCAGAAAAAGTAAATTTTCGTCAAAAACACCCCCAAAAAGTGGGCGTGGCAACGAGTTACATAGCCTAGAACCGTCTAGGGGTTTTTAGGAACGCTTCAAAAAAAGTTTCACCGAAATCTGTCGAGTAGTTTTCACGCCAACTGGTAACAGGTTCAAAGCCCCTTACAGTTTAGTTCTTTAAGCACTATTTTGACGAAATGGATTCTGTCCTGGCAGTTTTTTTTTTAAGAAAAAGGGGAATTTTATACTAGAATTCCGGTCTACTGTACTACGAAGCTAAGGCTCCTTTTCTGGTGAAGTGGTTAAAAAACTCAGTCATTTGATAGGCGTTTCTTTATTGAACCTACAATCAATGGGCCTTAGCAATAAATATTTTTAGTCTTGACTTTAAAATTGGAAAAACTCACAATTGCAAAATTTGTATGGAAAATATAGCCACAGTGAACTACGAAAATTTAGAGTTGAAACTAAAAATGTTTATTGCTAAGGCCCAATGACTCTAGCCACAACACCATGGTCACCACTCTGTCTGGTAGTTCAAGGGACAGTTCCCACAACCTTGAGTACTTGAAAAAGCCATAAATAGAACTGAAAAGACTGGTATAAGTGGCAACTCCAATACGGACTCAAAAAAAGAGAAACAAATTGAGTTTGAATGAATATCAGCTTTGAAGTCACTTCTCTAAGAAGGAGCTCCTATGAAGGCTGTACACCCACGTACATCAGCTAACTGTTACTTCAAAAATTGGTTCTGTCAGAAAGCTTCTAAGAATTTACAAAAATTAACAATTAGGACTGTGATTTTAAAATTGGATTGTGTTTGTTGAAGAGGCTGTAATTTTCAGTCAAGAAAAGTTTATGCGCTCCGCTTTCCATCGGACCCAAAGATCATTAAAGGTCGCTTTGCCGCATCTGTGAATCAACCCTACGTTTATGAAATTATGTCAATTTTCCACAGGAACCAAAAACAAATTTCATATTCGAGTAGGCCTCTGCAGGGGGATTCTGTAAGATAAAAACGTTCAATCTTTTAAGGACACACGGACGATCTGATCTGCGAAAGATATTTTCGTTTGCGTTAAAAAAAACGAAAACTGGGGAAGAATATACTGTCAGATGGAAATGTTTAGTCTTTTTTGACTGCTTCATGCAATTTTGAAAACGAAAGAAATTTTTGTTTCCATAGAAAACGAATGATTTGTTTTGACGTTTTCGTTTTATTTTTTTTTGCTTCATGTCACTCTGAAAACGAGAGGAGTTTAGTTTGCATAAAAAACGAAAGATTTTTTTTTACGTTTTGGTTTTTTTTTTCTTTGATTTTGGTAGCTTTAAAAACGAAAGAAATTTTCGTTAGTCTAAAAATGTTGAATACTTTTCGACGAACGTTTTGCTTCATACAACTTTGAAAACGAGAGGACTTTTCGTTAGCACAAAAACGAAAGATTTTTTTTCACGTTTTCGTTTTAATTTATTTTTTACTTAGTGTGTAACACGAAAGACTTTTTCACTTCGTTTGTAAGGAAAACAGCGACTGATTTTGAAGAGGTATAAATTTGACTTGGAAATGGACTTCAAATGATTGAACAACAGCTCCGTCTCTTCAATCTAAAGGTGCTGCAAAAGAAGTCTTAGGATGAGAAGCAAACCGATATTTCAATCCATATACGAGACATTGTACTTGTTTGTGCCAGTGGAATAAACCATCTTCAGGTGTTGCTGTCAAGACGTGAAAAGGACCCATTAAAGGATGTAATTTATTTACTACACTCCTTCCTTAAACCTTTGCGAAGAAACAAAAACGAAAACGAAAGAGGTTGCACGAAGCATGATTTCTCTTTCGTTTTCAGAAATGCGAAAGTTGCTTTCTATTCCTTTTTTTACTGAGTCTCACCACAGATTCGTTCTCGTGAGCATGTTGCAAGATACAGGCATATAAAATGAGACTGAGGAGTTAAAATTATCGAAGTTTAGAAGCAATAATTCCTGGCACAGCTCTAAATGCAGTTATGAACAACTTTTTGGAATGAAGTTCCATAAAGTACATTCATCAGCCACCCTGTATGCCTACTCTTTTAAAGTTGCCAACAATCATTTTATAAAGAAGAATAAAAAATGCAAAAGGATGAGCTTTAGTGTAGGCTGTTTTCTTAGCGATTCCTTAAGAAATTTAAGACACCTAACCTACAGCCCTGCAAAAGTGTCCGTTCAAAGTAAAAGTTAACTAACTGCAGCATCATTTCCAAGCCACCCACAACCACTGAAAACATCCACGCCCCTAGCCAAAGCTAAAGAAGTGGGCCAAAAGATTAATCAGATTCTTAAGTGAAATGAACCGGCAAACAGTCGCTCTGCCCATAAAAACTAAAAACCTCCTTTCCTTCCAAACGATGAAACAGAAATCCTCTTGGCGGCATTTCGACCATAAATTTCCCCAGTCTACAGTACACGGCTCTTTAAACCACAAGAACAAGCTCTTTAAACAACAATCCCATACAGAGGGTGAAAAATAGAAAAAAATAACACACACACGCACAAGTCCTGCAGGAGGTTGTACAAACAAAAGGAAAACAACCAAAATGAAGCAGTAACTAAGCAATTATTATCCTGTTCAGCAATATTTGTCCAACTTGTTATTTCACTCAATTCGGCTTTTGGAAGTAGACCCACACACGCACACGCAAAAAAAGGAATTGTTTCGTTATATTTGCTTTTGATTTCGGTCAGTTGTGTTGGCTTTGAGGGTGGGTCAATGTGATAACTGTCATAGAAATATCTAGCTGAGTGGACACATTTTTATTTACCCAGTGTGTGTGCGGTTGTAAAGGGACGGTTGTGCCAGCCCTTTTCTTCGAAAGCTGTTTGGCAAAGTCCTTTAAATATTTTAATCCAGCAAACAGCCGTGATGATGATAAATAATAATTAATGGTATTCATTGCGCTCATCGCCGAGATGAGTCCTTTCTGGGGATTGCGATTTGGCGGGAGGGGGGATATACAACAAAACAAAACAGCTACACATCAAAACGGTTAAGGAAGACAATTCATCTGACTTACTATGTAATTCCTTATGTGTTAACTTACCTGAAACGAGAAGGGAACAAAAAAAGGATACAATTACTCAAATGGCCGCGGGAGGACGAGAAGCAATTTAATTAAAAAAATAAATAAATAAACGTTGGAAACAGCGTACATCTACTTCAATTAATGTCTACACTTAATTTAATGGCCACCGACTGTTGGGGGTAGCGTCGACCAGATGGCAGAGGTATGCTTGTAGGTTGTGTGAAGATGCGTCGGCCGCATGTTGGAAATGGATTGCTGACGTCACGTCATGCCAGAAGCAACAGTCGTGAGCGAGGCTCCCATGGAAAAGGATAATAATCGACTTGTGGTTGTCGTTTGGGGTTTTTTTTTTCATTTTTATTGTTTGCAATTAATTTGGGAGGGTCCTTTTAAGAGTTTCTTTTTTAAGACCTCGTTTAGGAGGAGGGGTGCACTTTTCTGTCATTTTGGCTAATGATGATTTAGTTCGGAGAGAGAGAGCGAGAGAGAGTTCTTCGAAGCGAAATTTATTTTTACAAAATACCGGTCACGTCCTGTGATGTCCTCTGAAGAGCGATTTGCCACTCGGAGGACATAATGACGACGATGTCGATTAGGGATTTAGGCGGATTTACTTATGAAGCTGGCGTGTCAAGCTTTAGATGGTTGTAAGCAGTTGGTGTAATCGGCAGATTAACTAGCCAAGGACCTGATTGAGCTTAACTTTTTAGCGTGCGTTAGGGAAAAGCCATCTGATTGCACTCGGAACTGCCTTTTTTAATGGAGCTGAAGGGCTGTAATTTAGCTCGAAAGCCTCAGAACTTTCAAGCGTTTCGAGCCGGTCTCAGAAGCCAAAGGAGTGAAGAGTTGCCATCTTAGTGAAAGAGTTTAGAGGGGCAAACACCAAATTATTCATAATTCAGTTACAGAGCTTGGTAACCACTTGATGCAAGCAGTTTTCGCATAAATCTACTGCAGAGTAGTCGCAGACGAGCATCGAAAGCTATAGCATATGATCGTCTTTCGAAGAGCCGAATAAAAGGTTCCATATTGACAACAGCGTAACGCAAGACAAAATGAAGCTCCAGAGCTTGAATACAACTTGATGCAAACTGATTTTACATCAATGCACTGTAGTGTGGTCCAGAAGCCATAGCATGAATTGATCCTCTTCCAAAGAGGTATTCACAACATCGATAGCAACTTAAAAAGAACAGCCACAGGGTGACAAAAGCCCACGGAGACAGCTTTAAATGAGTTTCCAAAGAGCTATTTAGAGAACTGTTTGTTACTTTTAATAAATCGTTACATATGGAGTGTTTTTCTTGGGGCAAAATCAGCAAATCTGATGCGATTTAAGTTGTACATAAAATCTCATGCGACAGCTTATGTCATGCAAAAAGTAGCACACGAGGTATTAAATTCGAACTTAAATTGTTATGATTCGTATTAGCAAACGGGCCGTACAGGCAAGTGCGCAAGTGAAATAGCAAAACTTACTGAACATATTTCATCGGTCAGCCGTCAAAGAGACTGGCACTTAAAACAGTGTTGCCAATTTATATACAAAACTTTTTAAAAACAAAAACATTTTTAATATAAAAGGAGGTTTCCAAAAGCCGCCTATCTGATCGCGCTGATTTCGAGCGCCAACGGACGTATTTTGATGCGGTTTTCACCGACTTTATCTGCTGTCAACAAGATGGAAACTTAAAACAGTGGTGCCAATTTAAACAAAAAAAACTTCTACGATACAAACACCTTTTTAGTTTTAAAGAACGTCCCTAAAAATCATCTGTCTGTATCATTTACATGTCTTCGCTCTAATTTCTAGTGGGAATAAACGGACTTGGGTGCGATTTTCAACCACAACATTTTGCACAGACCTAGAAAAATCAAATGCGCCAGCTTCAAAATTTGTAAATAACCATTTGACTGCATCTAATTAAGGAGATAGCGCTACTGCTGATTTAGTTGATAGAACCGTCCCAAAATTTGTTAGCCAATAATACGAGTCAACCATCCGCAAGTAATTATATTACAATAGAAGACACTGAATTCATAGTTAATGACCTGCGAATACGAAAAGCTGAAGGCACTGACTCAATAAAAAATATTTACATATATTAGATTTTTAACATTCATTATAAACTCGTGTTTAAAAGTGGAATATTTTCCCGATGAATGGAAAATTGCTAAGCTTGTACCAATAATAAAAGCTGGTAAGCCTCCTGAAAAGACTGATAGTTGGTCTATAACTTTATTAGTTTATTAAGCAGCCTCAGTAAAATATATGAAAAGGTCATAAAAGAAAATATTTCAAAGCACATCTCAAAAAAACTATCCCTATCCTGAGGAACAATTTGACGTTAGGCGCTTCCACGAGAAGAAGGGTGATCCCCGCCTTCAATCCCCCAAGGATGGGTGGGGTGGATCTGGAAATTTCAAAGACAGCCAGATATCTGGGCGTAATTCTAGATTCCAAACTTATCTGGAAGGAAAACGTAGAGGATCGTATAAAAAAAGCATACGTGGCATTATATGTCTGCAGAAGAGCATTCGGCAACTCATGGGGATTCAGGCCGCACGTGGTGCACTGGCTATACACAGCTGTAGTGCGGCCTATCCTAACATACGGTACAACAGTATGGTGGAAGGCTACTGAGAAGAAATACCATCTTTCTAGCCTAACTAAAGTTCGAAGGGCAGCATGCATCGGGATTACGGGGTCCCTACGGACCACTCCCACCGCAGCTATGGAGGTGATGCTAAACCTCACCCCTCTCGACATCTACTGCAGCAGCAAGGCGGTCAAGACCGCAATCAGGTTAAGAGAATCTGGACTGTGGTCATCTAAACCCTATGGTCACGCCGCCATTGAAAGCCAGTGGGACGCGACGAAGGAGAGGTTGACTACTGACTACATTCCCTCCACCCTCGTTTTTGGGAGGAGGTTCAATACCAGAATTCCAAACAGAAGCGAATGGGTGAACAGAGAAGTAACAGTAGAAGAGGAGTTAGCCGTGTATACCGACGGTTCTAAGATGGATATCGGTACAGGCGCGGGCATCTTCTGCGAAACACTGGACCTGCGAGAATCATTCAGAATCAGCGATGATTGCAGTGTATTTCAAGCAGAGGTAGCCGCTATCACCCAAGCGGCGAAAGACCTTAAGAGACGGCACATTGTCGGCAAACAAATCACTATTTATTCGGACAGCCAAGCGGCCATAAAAGCCATGGAGTCTGTCGTGGTGAAGTCAAGGGCAGTAAGTCGCTGCAAGAAAAATCTAGAGGAAATATCTCAAGCCAACGTGGTGACCATATGCTGGGTCCCAGGGCATATGGATATTCCAGGTAATGAACATGCGGACGAGCTTGCAAGAGACGGGTCTAAGATGCTTGAATGTATGGCCCTAAAATCAGTAAGAACTCCGCTAAGCACGCTCACGAGGAGGATTGACATTGAATCCTGGAGTAGAACTAACCTACGTTGGACCAATCTCACTACCTGCAGGCATACGAGAGAACTATGGCCAGAGGTGAGCAAAAAGAGATCTAAATGTATGATCGGATTAAACCGCAAAGAGATTCGCATACTCACGGGGGTCATTACTGGACACTGTACGATAGGCGCACATGCGGGAAGGCTGGGGATACTGCATAATGACTTCTGCAGAAGCTGTAGGGAAGTGGAAGAAATAGAATCTGTTCGCCACCTACTTTGCGAATGCCCAGCCCTCAAGAACAGCAGACACAGGATTCTCAACAGTTACTTCTTCGACGACCTAGATGATTTGAAGAATGCTGATCTCAAAGTTCTCCTGAGATTCATACTTAAATCCGGGTGGTTCCAATAGATAAACAGACTTCATATCATTGGCTACTCGTAGGAGGTACTAGAGGGTCATGTTACAACGGAGCTTTAAGAACCCATGAGATTCATACTAATCTATGTGGCTCTAATATGAAAAGCGGTTTTCTTTCTTGTCTTTCAACAGGTCACACTGGATGGTTCCCGTAACTGGACACAATGGACCCAACTGATGGTCTAAGTGAAGCTGTGGCATGGTCGCCACAAGAGCACCCATATACCTACCTACCTACCTACCATTGTACTTAGAATTTGCAATCACGTTAAAGCACATCGTTCAATAGGCAAATCAACTGGCATGGTTCTACTGGATATAGAGAAAGCCTTCGATACCGTTTGGCATGATGGACTTATATTTAAAATGATAAATTTCAATTTTCAGTCGTATATGTGTCAAATTGTCAGTAGTTTCTCATCAAATCGTCGTTTTAAAGTACCCGTTAATAGTGGTGTCTCTAATGTAGTATATTATCATTCAGGTGTCCCCCAAGGCTCAGTTCTTGGGCCCGTTTTGTATAACTTGTATACATTGGATTTTCCATGTCTCTTTCATTGCGAAGCAGCTATCTTTGCCCACGATACTGCGATATTTTCATCGTATGAACCGCTCTCGACATTGAGAGGAATCATAAAAATGCGATGAGGATATTAGAGAAATATTACAACAAATACACGAAAAAGAAAAGCTTGTTGTCTTCCCAGCGGACCGTTACAGGTGAATAGTACAAGTATTAGTTGGGAACCTTCCGCAAAATACTTAGGAATTTATTTGGACACCAAGTTGACTTTTGGCACGCATATAGCAAATACCATCAGATCAGATTTTTCGTCAAAAAAGCTGTTTGTAAGGTCCTGACCTGACAATGGCTTATTGGGTTTAAAAACAAGAATGAAGGGGTTTCCGGCTTTTCATCGCAATGAAGTTAAGTAATATCTAAAGCAGTTTAGCTCTAAATACAGACAAATACAGGGCAAATCTCTTCGCTGGGGAGTGCAACCGCCGGCATTAAATTCGTCGGAAAGGTCACATTCCCAACTAAAAGGGATATTGGGTATCCCAGATATCTCAACCTAAAGAAAGGCACACACGTAATGACGATTCGGTTTCTCTGTCGACAAAGCTCAAATAAAGTGCTAAGTTTGGGCAGGACCAAAATTGGTTCGGTGAATTGCCGCCTTCAAGTGCTCAACGCAACAGCAGATAACAACGAAACATGTGACACAATTTTGCATTAGAACATTCCAAACATTTCGCCTTGGAAAATACTCTAAAACTCACAGATCAACACCATCAAGCAGGGAAACCGCCCAAAGTTATTTAAACTAAAAACTCTGTTAAATCAAATTCCACGCGGCATTCCGCTTCATCAACGTGTGTATATAAGTGCGCCCATTAAATATCCTTCCATCACTCGCATCCTGTCGTAAAATGACTACGAATATCTAGGGGATGAGTGGAAAATGCCAACGGGGCTCCAACGATAACTAATTAACGCAGGAATCTTCGTTTAACTGACGCGTTTAAGTACCGAAAACCAGCAACATTTTCATAAAGTTAATTTTTATGCGATTCCCGCGTGTCGCAATATTACATGAGGTGGTCCTGCGACAGGTTTCGTCCAGCCATTAAATTGAATTGGATGCATTTAAATAATCTCTCCAATTGGTTTTTATTCCGTTTAACGTGTGTTCGGTGTTCCAGTTCTCGCAGGATCAACTATAAATTGCCTCTCTGTCGGAACAAATTCAATTTCCCGCAATATATATGGTCGAATGGACACAATTGGACTTTCCGACGGACCGTCATGGTTAACCGGCAATGAAATCGTAAAATTATGGGACGGTGTCGAAAGTGGAAAATATATTCACAATCGAGTGTTCCACGTACCTACAAATGGGACCAGCAGAGTATGGAAATGATAAACGGGGACCTGCGGGCGTTGGGTATTTTTTTTTTTCTTCAAATTCAGACTCGTATTTTGGTCCAACCCCTATTTTTGGTCTAAAAAAAACTCTCTGATATTTTTCGTTTATCAAAAGAGAGTATGGCCTCGAGCCTACAACTCTCCAGAGGCAAACAATGACTGTCATCACTGCAGGCTACGCCATGGCGACCACCGAACTTTTGCAGACTCTTAGATCGACTAAGGTGTATCTACAGGAGGTCTGAAGAACGGGGAGTATGAACAAAATCACAATTAAAGCCATTTGGATGGAAAGAACCTTTCATCAGCCCTAACAAAAGGAACTTCAACAGCCCAATGGACGTGAGAAGCTAAGGTTGGGGTTCTATTCAAAGCTGCTGAACCCTATTATCTATCTACACCTCTGTACGTGGATTTGTTACAAAAAATCAGGTTAAGACTACCCAGCCAATTCGAATGGATTTCCTAAAGATAACCTAGGACCAATGGGCAAGATTTAGTTTTTATTTCATCCCAATCAGAGACTTAGCATGGGCAAAAGGTTTATGCAAAGCCTTCATCTAAGCAACAAACTCACCAAAAGGAAGCAGCTAGCGTCGTTCTGCAATATTCAGCTAAACCAAAACTTCCCACCGAAGTACGTGTAAGAGTCACGATGCACAGAATGCTTATTTTCCAAAAAGAAATCAAGCAACTTTCAAAAAATACCTCCCCAATAAAAAGGTTAGTAAGACCCAAAAGCTAGAAGAGCTTACGGAACCACCGCTTTGTTGCGTTGATCACTGATAGGCTCACATCACTTATGACAGCTAAGAAGCTGGTGAGGCTCCAAGAGCGCCTCATGCTTCGGTCTTTAAGAGAGTTCTACGCCAAAATATTTACAAAACTGGTTCAAAAGGTGTTCACAGCAAAGACTCATCCACCACCAATCTCAAATCAGTCTTTAATGGTTTTGACATCCTTCAAACATTAAGTTTCAAAAATAAAACCAAAATATGAGAGTCCTACTCAAGAGGCAATTGTGGGGCGCGAATAACCCGTTAAACTGGCCAGAAAAGGTTTAGAAACCCCCTAAAAGCTAAAAGGAGCTGAAACCTCTTTCAGCCCTCAATCGGTTGTAAGCTCTTCTACAAAAAGCTGGTAGCTCATAAAATTTTTCTTTGTTGAGGCTTAGGCCTGACGGAACTAGATATTCAGCCCGACAATACCAAGACAATCTTTAGTCGAAGTAGGCATGATGCCTTCCCACTCATAGTCGACTCCTTAGAGTACCGTCCACGCCTTGAGGAAGACGAAACCGTGAACAAAAATAGAACAATCTGGGGTCTGCAGGGATTAATGACATTCACTGGTAGGCAGCTTTGTCACTTGTACAATATTTCTATTCGACAAACGTGCCTCCAGAGTCTGATTTTTTTTAAAGGTAGCCATTTCAACGTTAGAAAGAAAAGGCAGCTCCATCAACTTTATAAAGAAAGTAGCAACTCAACTGTGGTTGACATCTTTCTGGACTTTAAGGTGCAACATACTTTTCAGGTTGGGTATGCTATTTTCATAGGGAGAAGGCACTGCAACTGTCTTCTTAAAGTTGGTAAAACTCAAGCTGGGTAGAAAAAGAACGACAGTAGGCACGCGTATTTGTTTCGCCAAGGGCGACGTCCTAAAATAGCCTGCAGAGAATCGGGTCTAAACGATGGTAATACCTAAGCTGAGCTGTAGGTACACCTGCCTTTGAAGCTTATATTGAACTAAGAGAAGAGCTATAAAGATCACATAAAAGTATTTCCCCTGAAATTCCAGAGCTCGACATGATCTGCACCGTTAAAGGCAGCTTACCAGACAACTTATGGTCCGACGGAAGGTTCAGCACGACTATCACAACCGAGGTTATAAGAAACTCTAGAATAAAAATCAAGATGAACAAGCTCAAACCTCAAAGGTTCAAATTTAATGTTGAAAAAGCATTTTTTAACCTGAACTTGTTGGAACCCCCGATTGTAAAGCCCAGTCCAACTCATGGTTCAGTTGTTTGGCGAGGGACTGCTAAATCGCATTTCTGAGAGTCTGAATAAGGTGCAGCGGGCTAACTAAAATCCACACAACAATTTGGCCTGAGAAGAATTCTGAGCCTAGAACCCAAAGAGCTCTCAGCCGAGACCAGTATAAAGCGAGGTCCTCTCTTCGACCGGTTGGATAACATTAACACGTCCAAATGATGTTGTGCTGGTCGCATGTCCTATACCATAGTTGAAACTGCCCTCCTTACCAAACCCAGCACTTGAAATATTAGTACCTACTCGTGCAAAGAACGGCAACGGTCTTGCTCTGTAATTTCTCGCACAACACGGGCCAACTTTGTGAAGCTTAAAAAAACTAGAGGCACAATCAAACGGTTGGCCAGCTATTCACTCCACGTGCCATCACTCAAGCCTGAACATAAACGATGTACTAAGCGCCAAAACGCGTGCTCCACCTACATACACGGGTGGGGTATGTCTTCCCGACTGTAGAACTTCTAAATTCGATTTTCTTCATGCGGCTTATTCCATTTTGTTTCCTTTTGACAAAAGAGGACAAACTCAAACAACTGTGCCTCGGAATCACTTTAAATCTCGAGAAGAAAATATTCGTTTGGACAAAAGGAGACCGAACTTTACACACGCCACAAGGACAGACGTTGTTATCAAGGACATGGAATTTCTTTGTTCAAACCCAAACACAAGGTGACATCGCAATTGGCTTTTGTCTTCTGTGACATGAGAGATGGCGACGACGCAGAGTAGCAGCCCCTTGAGGATATAATCCTTTCACTCATCCCCCGTTTGGAACTAACTTTCTCATTTCAAAAGGGAGTTTTAAGGTCGGTTACTCATTCTAATTCCAATTTATTTGATAAACACATGTAATGGATGCAAGACGGTCGTCCTCACTTGAACTGCACCACTTTCATGTAAAGGGTTGTTTACATGCATACAGTAGAAGAGGAAGCACCCGTAACCTGTCCTGCGACGTGAAGAATCAAACTGAACAAAGTTTGCTTTGCTTTTGCATGTCCATGCAAAGGATGAGATATACTTTATTCAACATCCACATTTAAGAGTAGGCATGCTGAAACTTGACAAGGTCCACTTTTGTATTAGCTACCTAGGGCTTGTTAGGTAGACCCAATCGAGGGGATAGTTACCCAATTAAGGGGCTCCAACAATCCCGCTTTCGAAGATGCTACAACGAGAGGACATCGCTCGCATTTTTTCTTACTCAAACTTTGCCCGTACGTGTGCAGGTACCCATAAGTGAAGAAGAGTCCTCGTTCTTCGATATTTTCTATTTATAAAAAAAACAGTCCCAGAGTCGAAAACAATAATATTATCCTGAAGGAGTACACGTGTATGAGATTATATGATATCACCGGGTGGTTCGCATAAGACGTCTTTGAGATCGATAAATAATTGAATTAAACGAACGCATTCGAGGCAAGTGCTACACTCGAATGGTATTCTCGAGTGCTGCTGATGTACGAAAAAGAAGGAAAACATAAAAAGTCCGATTGGAAAAGGTTTCGGCAAGGAGCTATTACCATAAGGACGGTCGGTTGATAACGAGCATTAGTCACGCTATTTTTGTGATGGCAATAAACCAAGAATAGGCAGTAATTCCAAAACGGGACAGATAACAATACGATTGTATTGCAAATGTCGCTCAGACTATCACAAGGATATTAAATGTGTACGGGAGGGATGGCAAGCCTATTCAATTGTCGACAAAATGGATGTATCCTCGTTGACCGTAGGGTAATTGTTAATAAAAGTTGAGAACCATTGGAGAGGGTGAAGTAAGAGTGAGGCGAGGAGGGTGCTTTGTATCTTGGATGTTATAGGCTCTGGAAGTTATTTATATAAAATGTTGGTTGTGGACAACCTCAGGTCTGACGATGTTATAAGTGGAAATGTTTGAAATCGCTGGACAAATCCAACAACAGCTATCGAAAATATCATATTCAGACAATCGACTGTCAAAATTCAAACGTTTAAACAAGCTCGAAGAGGTTATAAGTGGAAATGTTTGGAGTCCCTGTAATCCCAACCAAAGTGACTGAAAATTGGGACTAATCCAACAAAAGCTATCGAAAATATCATATTCAGAGATTCGACCGTCAAAATTCAAATGTTTAAGCAAGTTTGAAGAGGTTATAAGTGGAAATGTTTGGAGTCTCTGTAATCCCAACCAAAGTGACTGAAAATTGGGACTAATTCAACAAAAGCTATCGAAAATATCACATTCAGACAATCGACTGTCAAAATTCAACAGCTTCAGCAAGTTTGAAGAGGTTATAAGTGGAAATGTTTGGAGTCCCTGTAATTCCAACCAAAGTGACTGAAAATTGCGACAAATCTTTTCAAAGCCAACTTGTATCGATGGCGTGTCAAGTCCCATAGCACATGGAGCTGCCCAAAAATGTATTCAAGATCCTTTCCTCTAAATTCTGTGTTTCTTGAAATTCCCCGTTGGCAAATAAAAAACGCGCTGCCAACTATCACATTACATCGCTGTCAACACCGCTGCCGGGCTTTATATATAAAAAATTGAAACTTTCCCATTAAAGCCCGCATTAGGGAACATTTCGGTGGTTTTAATTTTTAAAAGTACTGCACACCGCCTAGTCCATTGGGAGAACAAGGCGGACGATTTCAAAACCAGCCAACTGACAGCTTTCAGCTATCTTGGCTTCAGTAA
Organism: Cheilosia impressa; assembly: GCA_948293265.1. Lineage (NCBI taxonomy): Eukaryota > Metazoa > Arthropoda > Insecta > Diptera > Syrphidae > Cheilosia > Cheilosia impressa. Next base: position 2,363,649 of record OX411882.1, read on the forward strand.
ACAAAGAACAAAAGGGAGAGGATGCCGGGGAGGGTTGGCGAAAAAAGAAAGATGTATAAAATTTATTGTAAATTTGTTCGCGAAAACAATACCGCAAGAAAATACGGGAGAAAAGTTTTTTTTTTCTTTTTGTTTAAGTGGTGCGACGAAAATACCTCGCTAATGGAAAAAAAAAATTTTTCATTATTATCTCGCAAAGGAAAATAGAACGAATTTCCATGGTTGTCGTAAGGATTCGTGTTTAGCACACTCTGGGAATGGGGATGACATTCGTTTCGAATTCGTGAAATGCGACCGCACCGAGAAGTGAGTGCTCTATTTATATCTGCAGCAGAGTGTACTATCAAGTTGTATCTACAAGTGAAGCAATCATTATAATGGCGACCGATTTGCCAAAGATATTCCCTAAAGGAACTCGCGAGCGGAGGCGGTGGAAATGGACGCTTTTCCTAGAAACGACGGGTGGGGTAGTTTTTATATTTTTTTTTTTTATGTGTTGCGAAGTGGAATGGGGGGAAATACCTTGAGTGTGACCATTTCCGTTTCCTTGTAGCGTTTATTTGCCAAATGGAATGTGACAAACGTGAGGGGAGTGGGGGTTGTCAAAGGCATGACAGTGGGAAATATTCAAACACAGCTATGCACTCGATATTTTGCAAAGTACTTTAGTCAAAGGGGCGACAGAGTAATGAATGGAGTGAACAGCCGGTGGCATGAACATGTCCACTTTGAATGTCATTGGGGGTGATAGTTGGTGGCCAATTTGAAGAAAACGATGGACTTGCAGAAGCATGAAGTTCGAGTAAGTTGGAATTGCGCTCGAAATTTAGTGCAGTAAAAAGAAATATGTCCGTGGTGAATGTGAATTACTTAAATTCCTGACAGGGACTACAAGAAAGAGTAGAAAATTTATAAAAGTAGAAACGAAAAAAGTTCAGGTGTAGGTAAAGTTGCAACTCTGTGTAATTGGGGATAATAAATCAACGAACATTGGGTTCACTTTGCTTCTGCGAATTTAGCTTCCGAAGATTGGACCTTAATGTTTGGTTGTTTAAATCCGAGGCAAAAGCACGAAACAATTGTCATGAATAAAATAGAAAAAAAGTGCAACGCAAAAGGATGACTTTGTGGGGCGAAAGAAAAATATTTGGGAATTATAAGCGAAACAAAAATTGTACCCAATGCACCAACCTCTATTCTATCTGTGGTATACTCCTTTTTAGCACGTGTCTAAACCAACGAGCAACAATAGGCAGATGAACTTTCAAGGAAAAAACCAAGTGCAAGATGACAAAACTGCTCGCTTTTTGCATCCAACTTTTAATGGGATTCATGGACCTTTAAGCTTGGTAAATTCTTGGTTTATTCCGACCGTGATAAACATGCCCTGCCTGCTGTCAAACCGACAGGGAAGAAAGTGAGAGATATTGAAACAATAGGCTTGTCTTAACGAGTACTCCTATCGATCTCAGCAAACCGAAGTAGTCAAATTTTTAATAAAACAATTTGGAGTGATTCTGGTCAGCCTTAGGGTATGCAATGATTTTTGAAAAAGTGCTGTAAACCAGCTATTTCGGTGGACTACTCCGATTTTAGTTTGATACCACGTTCTTCTAGCTTGCTAAGAGCGAACGGCGCTGAGAGCAGTTGTCTGGCGTAATGAACAGATCACACCTGGTTTCAATCTATCAACATGCAGTTGCGAATAGGTACATTTATCACCAAGGAGGCTAGGAACATTTTACAAAGCCTCCATAAAGTAAGATATTGCAAAAGCTATCAGGAAATTGCGCAGCTTTCGATGAAATTTCCTCTGCTGAAGTAAAGGATCTTTCTAGTTCGTTCGTTCGTTCGTTTCTGATGTCCTTCTTTTTTACTCACAAGTTGTAAATTTCTCAGTATATTCAGCACTTGATTTGCGCAGCTTTTGACCCTGCTCGAACGTTCAAAAATAGGTAGAAAATATTAACAAAGTTCCAGTTCAGTTGTGGGTGTTTAAGGGATTTGTGTGACCAAAAATTTGAGCAATTTCATGTACACTCCTTTGAACCACTCTAAGTCTTCTGGCTCTCATTTGATCCATCCGTACCCGGTTGTGCTCAAAACAAAGTCGATATGCAACTGCTATTATTTGCAAGCTTATTAGATTTTGTTTCCATTGATTGAAAGCGACAGACCTCAGCGGGTAAGGTTCTATGAAGTGCACTAGCCTAAACTGATGGAACATTGTCCCCAATGACATTTTGCTTTGAGTATTGCTCAACTGCAGTTGCTCCTATCTATAAGTGAAAGCAGAGAAATTTTTAAGACACAAAAGTACAACAAATTATGAGAAATGGAAAATCGCAGAGTGAAAACTTCGTCTAAATTTATTCAGCTGTTCTTAAAACTGTCCCAGCTATACAGATAGACAAACTGAAAGGTAAAAAGACGGCAAAAAACAACAGCGCCATCTACCGTATTTCAATAAAATTACTTTTAAAACACTGCAGCTTTTTATAGAAACGAGCTCTTCAATTTTCAGAAAAATCGTCCGATTAGTTTTTGCGCCTAAATGCAACAAACAAATATCCAAACGTTGGCTTTTTTTTTGCAAAGACCCTTGCATGCATGCATCCTCAAAAGCACGAAACACTAGTCCCAAGAACTACCTAGGGACACTTTCCTTTGTCAGTATGGTTCATACAGCTGTTTGGCAGTCTGAATAACCCCTCCTCTCATAAAAAAGGAAATGCATCAGCCAAACATTCCAACGAATCCACCAAAAAGACCGCAATTACCAGAAGTTCTTACGAAATTCATTGTCTGATTGACAGCCGGTCAGTTGGAAACCGTTTCTGAAGTTTGCCTCGTTGGACATTTCCAAAAAAAAATGGCCGCCATTCATCTGCATGTAAAACAATATCAATTCGACTGTAAGGACGAAATCCAAGACCAACCCCAAGACCTTTCGTCGGCAAGTCCTCGAATTGCATGCGCTTTAGTAATTAGTCTAATTACTGTGCCACCGTAAAATCCTTCGACCACCGAGTTGGCTTTGTCCAGCATAAAATCTCTTCATTCAATCCGATTCGCTTTTAGCTAATTTCGATCCCATTCAAATCGAAGCGCACGCACACAGGCGTGCTCTCCACAGCAGTTTGCCCTTCGACAGAATTTCGTACGAGTTTCAATTTAAAAGATTAAATGGATCTCGTCTCCGCTCTGAATAGTTAATTACGTACGTCTCTGACCCGGAGGAGTGTGATTTGACCTTTATGTCACAGTCATCGATATTCTTGAGCACAATAGAATGTCGCCGTCCTGTGTATCATGTAAATTGTCTTTGAAGTGGGCTTCTTCAGGTTCTATTCCTAATGGGAACAATACGACTTTTCCTCAACCAATTAAGAAAAGTATCTACAGAGATGCAGTGGGTTTTCTATTATTTGTTCCCCTGAACTTGTGGCTTGGTGTTTTTATTTTAATCGCCTTCTCGTGGAGGAAAAGTTCTCAGGAGAAATTCCCACCCCCAGTATGGTAGCTACATCAAGTGCTTGTGGGATGTGAGCTGGCAACTACAAGCGATTTTGTACGGACTTAAGGGGTTTCCAACTTTCTAGATGAACATTTGAGGAGTTACATGCACGTTGTCGGATTAACAGGAACCTTACATTTTCGGAAGATGTAACGAAAGGTGGATTGTCTCATCGTTAAAGATAGGATCAGTTTTTATTGAGGTGGAAATTATTTTAAGCTATTCAATGGACCTTCGTTAGTTGAGGGGAAGTTCACGTTTTCGAAAAATGTTGAAGAAAGTGATTTTTGCCCGAAATTAGTTTTTATTTTATTGGAGTACCATAGGGTGGCCATTTTGGACCCGTACTTTTATTTTACATCGTCAGTAGTTATTTTTAAATATAACCACATTTAGGGCACCGTGTTGGCGGTTCTAGAACCAACTACTACTCTACAACCCACGCAGCAACCATGTCGCTTATAAACAAGGAATCCAATAAGAAATGGTTGTTTAGTATGTCAAGGTATTTTAAAAATTCAGCCCGAATCAGTCAAATCGAGATCGAGACTATACATCGGCTGGCAGTGAGATTAAAATTTGCTGGATAAAATGACACAAAGACAATCGCGGATGTAAGGTATAATGTCATTCCTTGGGTCATAGTAGCCAACCATCAATCGCTTTAGATTCGGTTTTTTTTAAAGGGGACACGCTGGTTTCTTCTCTACAGCTTCAGAACTACCTTTGCAGACCCTAGGCTACCGAAAATCTAAAGGGAACAAAGGAAAATCATTTGAATTAAGGCCTTATGCAAAAAAAACTTCAAAAACAATTCCCCGAAAAAGGTTTTGAAGAACACCAACAAAACATCTCGAAAGCATTTCGAAAAGAACTTCACAAAAAACTTAGAAAAGCGCACAAGAAAAGTAACTGAAAGGATCCACTTACAAACTTTATGATAAATTGGTCAAAAAAAAACACCAAAAACAACACTGAAAATGTCCCGAACCCTCTTATGATATCATCCGAATTAACTGCCCAAAAACAGGGTAAAAAATTCTCCCAAAATTGGTTCCAAGAAGACCCAATGCAATTTCGATTTCTGCAACTAATGAAAACATGATCCTGTTGTAAAAATCGAGACTCCACTGTAGTAACGAATGGCTCCAAAAACCCGTAAAAAACGATGAGAAAAAAGCTGATCATGACTTAAAGACCTCCCCTTGCAAATCCCGCTTGAAAAACGCTCCAAAAGAATGCAGAAATATATTCCGAAGGATCCCCAAAAATATATTCAAACCGGCAAAACAGGCCGACAAGAGCGGCCCTAAGAACTTAGAAAAATAATACCAAAAATGCTGTAAACAAAAAACAGTTTAAGGCTCCCAAGCGCCTTAAAAGCTCCCATGGGAACCTCAAAAATAACTACCAAAGGCCACAACCAAAAGCGCTTTTAAGAATACGCAAAAAGAGGCAAAGAACGTTTTGAAAACTAATCACAAACTTTGAAAAGAGGTTTAAAAATTTGCAAAAAAGGTTTTCAAAGGCTACCAAAATTCCCAAAAATAAAACAAGATAACGCAAACCATTTTCAATAACGTCAAAAGTGTTTAAGACAAAGCTAGAAAAACTCTCGAAAATGCGCCGGAACAGATTTAACAAAGGACGCACTTAAGCCAATATACGAATGCCTCTTTAAAAGAGCTAAAAAAGAGAGCAGAAGAGAACAAAAAAACTGCCTAAAACTGTTTTAAAAAACACTTCATAATATGCCATATTTAAACAGCATGATAAACGCTCTTGAAATGGCTCCAAAACTAGGGCGGGGAGTTTATTTTAAGAACGCCCTAAACAAATTTACCAAAAGTTCAAAATCATTCCAAATAATGTCTCAAAAAGGATTCAAAAAAGTGCGTAAAAATACACAAAACATTCTTCTAAAAACTCCTCAAAAGTGCTGAAAAAACTTTTTAAAGAACTTTCAAGAAACCTGTCTACAACCAGCCCTCAAGAGCCTTAAAAGCTTCCAAAACAATGACCATCTCCTGTAATAATTTCCTAGTTACGTACGCCCTAAAAAAGATTTGGAAAAGTTCACGAAAACATGTTTGAAAATGTGTTTTGAGAAATAAAAAAAATAAAAAACGTACAAAAGGCTCTCAAGACCGTCTCGGAAAAGCTGACTACAATGGAACTCAAAAATTGCTGCAAAAATCTCGTAAAAATTTGAAACAAAAACTTTGAAAAGACGTTCGAAAAAAATTCAAAAACGACATCGTGGAGACGATGAAAGAATGAAATCGCTTCAAAAGTTTTCCCGAAAGAAATACCTCTTTTTGAATTTTTTTCCCGTTGAGTGTTCCAATATTGATACAACACAAAACCCCCAAAAATTTTATAAATAAGTGAGACAAATGAATGCGAAAAGCAGACCCAAATAGGCTCCAAAGAATGTCTTGAAAAAAAACTCTAAAACGGTTTAAAGAGAGACATCAAAGACTGCTTGGAAAAAAGTTTTTTAAATGGTGGCTCTTTTTAGACCGTTTTAGAGCTATTTTCTCTAGTGAAAGACCCTTCAAGTTGATGGTTTTGGTTGCTGTTTTTAGACCTTTTAGAGCTATTTTCACGGCGTTCTTTGAACCGTTCTTAACAGTCCAATAAGGTTTCTCAAGGTAGCTCCTCACCACCATTTCATTCTTGACTTTCTTCTTGACACAGATGGAATGGCCCTCAAGCTGATGACGTTGAAACGTCCTCTCAAGACAGCCAGCTCTTGAATTTTCATCACAAGTTCGCACGAAGTTGTTCAGCCGGAAGGAAACTGCAAGTGTTACATGTTTTACTTTGAACCTGAACCTAGCACTAAAAAATTGCTCCCACAATCAGCTCTCCACCTCATCAACTTTTACGTCACACTTTACAACGTAATACTCACTTCATGAGACTCAAACCTGACAAACTGGACCCATGCCTCGATTCAAACAGAATCGACCGCCTTCTCGACAGAAAGTCGATCTCATTCTACTAAAAGCAGGACCCAACTTCCTCAAAGCCAATGACTCTCTAATCTTACTTAAAAATTTGTTTAAAAACTTTTCAAATTTCAAGTTCATATTCAACATGATCTAGTAAAAGTTAATGTCCGGTCCTTAGCCACTTGACGACCTACATAAACCCTGTAAACACTTGATATTGAATACTTTTGCTTTGTTCGTCTCCCAAGTAACGACTTTGGCTGCTTCCCCCATGAATACGTGTACGCTCATGTGAACCCCGAAAGAAGACCGCACTTAAGACTGAAATTACATCCACGTAGGGCTGTGTGTGGGTGGGAACATAATGCATACGAGGATATAAATGGCTGCAGCAGCCCCCATCATAAGTACTCGTACTACACCATCATCATCAGCACAACCGAGTGTAATATTTCAAATTATCAACAACAATGTACCTACTCTCTTGACCTAAAAAGTGTACACACACAGCCCAAAAGCAAGTCCTTGCTCCCACCGGGAAGCAACTCACACGACAGCACATGGAACCAACAGGGTGAACCGATTGTAAAACGAACGAGGTAATAAAAGCAAAAAAAAAACCAACGCAACCTCATCCGAGGCAAAAACAAAAAGGACCAACAGCAACAACAATTTAATTGGAAAACGAATGAAGAGGTTTATTGCATCGTTAAAAACGCGCAGCCTAGCCTGGTCGGGTGTGGGACAAGCCACATGCGGGTGGGTGGCCAACTACGTACGTATGTGAAACTGCGACTCAAACATTGTTACCGCGAAGGGGGCATAGGGTGTTGCTGCAAGGATGTACTACACAACATGCACAGCTCCTTGTGCTGCACGCGTTTCGAGTGAAATATTTTTGATGGGCCACTGAGTTATGGCTGGTAAATGAGTGCATAAATACTGCCACAACCAGGATCAATCAGACGCATGAAGGACGGGCGAATCGATATCGCTGCAGATATGTTCATGTTTAGCGCATCGGCCTGCAGGTGAATGCTGATTGGACGGGTGCATTATGAAGAGCGGAATGGACTTGAGAGTAATTGAAAAGCCACTTGTGGTAATGAGCGTCAGTCAAAAGGGGGCCCTGTTGGTGCATGAGGGCTTGCATAAGAGTTAGCTCGAGGAGGACACCGAAGACTGACTGAAACAGAGAGCCTTTGGAAGCGGGCTTGAAGTTTTAGTCTTCGAGAAAGACCCGAAGTATCTTCAGCTGTACAGACGGACAACGCTGCAGAGGACGACCTAACCTCAGGCAGTCTGACAAAAGGCCTTCTAAACCGCAACCATGCAAACTCAAACCCCGTCCATGTGTAAAATAATCGATGGACCTCATTAGATCGGGGACACCATGCCAAGTTCGAAGGACAAAAGGCAACTTAAAATTACAACCAAATTTGTACTCACATAGCCAATTCGTGCGCTCGGTGTACTCGACTTTCCGCTTCAGATCCTTGACCAGGGCCCGAAAGTCATCATCGCTGAAGTGGCACTGGATGATCGTGTTGTTCATTTGTACGACGCTGAATTCGCCATTTCCATTGTTGGCTGTGCCGCTGCCGGCACCACCAGTCCCTCCATTGTCCGTGTTCACGCTGGCGCCCTCGCCGTTCAGCGGTCCCGGCCGTGGATAGAGCGAAGCGCAGCCGTTGGCTGCACCACCCGCATCCACGTTGTTACACGACTTGCTGAGGATAATTGTCGACTTTTTCGCAATTGAATTGGCAGCCAGCAGGTGGTCGCCTGTGGCTCCGCAGCTGCCACGGTGAACGGGCTTTGATGTCGCTGCCGCCGCCGCCGGCACCAACTGCTGACAGTTGCTGACTATCAACTGATCCAGCGCCTCACTGCCACTGCCACGTCGTCGACACTCGATCACCGCGTTGTCACTGCCCCGCCGACCGCCGCCGGTGGTGGTGGCGAACGACACCATCGTCGTCCCCCGACCGGCGGCATCCTTTTGACTAGATCCCGTCATGGTGGTGGTGACATTTAGGAAATTCTTCCTCAGCGTATTCTCATTGCTCTCGTCGTCGTCATCGTTGGCCTGCAGGAGACGCTCCACACTGCTGCTCGTCGTACTGTTGCTATTCATTATGTAGAAGCAGTGGTCCTTGCTGGAGTTTCCGCACCCCGTCTCGCGTATCACAGTCACCTTGTGATGATCCTCATAAAATTGTACTAGTAAGTTCTCAAGAATACGCTGACGCAACTTGGCATCGGCGGTATCCTGCTGTCGTTCCTTCTGCCGCTCAGCGTCACAGGCTGCCGTGCTGCTGCTGGTGCCGGTGCCGAGGCTCTCTGTCGAACAGTTCAATGGCGCACTGGCCAGGGCACTGTAAGGATTCGTCAATTTGAAATTCGCATATATCTCGCTGAGGTAGCGAACGCGCGACGCTATATAGCCGATGTGGCGGATTATTTGAACGTCCGTGCAGTTGGCGGTGGAGGAGTCGTCGTCACTATCGTCATCTGGTATGGCTGGTGAATTGCAATTATCCTTGTACATATGGCAGAGTGAACTGGCGACTGGCAACAAAATTTCGACTGAGTGCGGGGCACACTTTTCCAATGGCTTGTGCTTTTTAAATGTGTGTGTGTGTGCGTACTATAAGATCGGCCGCGGTATGCACGGCATTATCCTTGACAGACACAGATGGGTACGCGCTTTAAATGAGTAACGTGTTCACTGAACTTTGCATTGCCAGGTTGCGCATCGAAACGTATCGCTCGGGACCTTCCTTTTTGTCTTGTGAATTCAATTGAATGAGTTGATGCATCTACAAAGGGCCGAAAAAAAAAACCGTCAAGGATAACAACAAAAAAATACGTTAAACGGAAATAATTACTCGGTAGTCCCTTTGCTGGTGCTCCCCCTTTTGCTTCCGGCCAAACGAACAGATGAGGAATATTGTTTGAAACTGTCCCGAACAGGTGTAGAAGTCCCGTCGTCCTGTGGAGTAAAAGAGCAGATCGGAAAATATGATTACAAAAAATTGTCACAGCTGTTTGGGGGAGTGGGCAAGTTATTTAAATTCATTTCGTCTTTCAGTTGGAGTATGCAAAACCTGCGAAGGTGACAAATTTGCAATTCAATCGAATTCAAACGAATTCGAAGGACGTCTACGTTTCTGCGTTTGATGTATAGGAGGGCGTGAATATAAATGTGGAAATAAATGAAAGCGTGTTTGGCTTTGAAGCATTTGGTGGGAAATACGTAAATTAATCCCAGCATTTTATTTGAATTCTCAGGAATCGGAGACACAAACCACAACCAGGAGAAGTGAACTAAAATAAACCCACCCCGTCGGGCATCACCTCAAAGTAGGAAGCTTCCAGCAACATCTCGAGGTAAAAGAAAGTCGTCCTCAGGTTTTCCAGTATACCAAACCTCAAAGTAGGAAGCTTCCAGCACATCTCGAGGTAAAAGAAAGTCGTCCTCAGGTTTCCGAGTATACCAAACCTCAAAGTAGGAAGCTTCCAGCAACATCTCGAGGTAAAAGAAAGTCTTCCTTAGGTTTCCCAGTATACCAAACCTCAAAGTAGGAAGCTTCCAGCACATCTCGAGGTAAAAGAAAGTCTTCCTTAGGTTTCCCAATGTACCAAACCTCAAAGTAGGAAGCTTCCAGCACATCTCGAGGTAAAAGAAAGTCGTCCTCAGGTTTCCCAGTATACCAAACCTCAAAGTAGGAAGCTTCCAGCACATCTCGAGGTAAAAGAAAGTCTTCCTTAGGTTTCCCAATATACCAAACCTCAAAGTAGGAAGCTTCCAGCACATCTCGAGGTAAAAGAAAGTCGTCCTCAGGTTTCCCATTATACCAAACCTCAAAGTAGGAAGCTTCCAGCAACATCTCGAGGTAAAAGAAAGTCGTCCTCAGGTTTCCGAGTATACCAAACCTCAAAGTAGGAAGCTTCCAGCAACATCTCGAGGTAAAAGAAAGTCTTCCTTAGGTTTCCCAATATACCAAACCTCAAAGTAGGAAGCTTCCAGCACATCTCGAGGTAAAAGAAAGTCGTCCTCAGGTTTCCCAGTATACCAAACCTCAAAGTAGGAAGCTGCCAGCACATCTCGAGGTAAAAGAAAGTCGTCCTCAGGTTTCCCAGTATACCAAACCTCAAAGTAGGAAGCTTTCAGCAACATCTCGAGGTTAAATAAGACTTTGTAAGATTAGGGGCGATGCTGGTTCTCAAAAAAATCCAACATGGTCCTGTGACCGGCAAACTTGGAGACCCAAGAGATTTGTAAAGCCAAGGGGATCACACATTTTGTACACTGACAGTTTATAGCAGGAAACTGAAGCTGCCGGGACTGAAACTTTCAATAAAAAAATCAAAAAATTATCAACTTAGGGCATTTTAATGCTAAATGTTGCATACCTGCGGGCTGAATCAGAACAAGTCGCTCTGAATTGATTTATAGAGCATTTATCTAACAAGCCGCTCTAAATCATTGCATCAAGCATGTATCTATTTGAGAAGGTTGCTAAATAAAGCGAACTTTAAGTCGCCGTTGTTTTGGATATCAGCTCATGGGGGCTTTCAGGGTGCTATTGTCAGACGAGACCAATACTACTAATTTAACGGGCTCCCGACCCGTGGAGAGTCTCTGCCTGAGACACTGTAGCCTTCCATCCTCTCAGACGAGACCAATATTGAACCATATTTCGAAGAACTTTTGACTCAAACAAACTCGAAAATTTGTAGGTAGGAAGAGGACAATCTGAACGAATAGCACATCAAGTCCAAATGCCAGGGCTAGTTAAGAAATCCACAAGCTCAGTTGGAGACAAAGCGGAAAGGTTTCTTGAGCTCAACAAGAAAGAACTAAGGCTTCCGGTTGGGTACTTAGAATATGGCACAATCCGACAAAACGACTTTTGGTACCTCTGCGAAAGACGACCGACGGCATTGTCCTTGTGAATGCCCTGCTGTGGCAAAAGATTGTAGGAAGAGTGTTTCTTACCTCATAGGAATTATGAACTACGAAACCCAGAAGAGTCCTGATGTTTATAACGAACTTCAACAGATCCCTGTGATTAGGGAATAATAGCCAGCGCAATAGAGCTTTCCTGAATTGCAGCGCATACAATATAAAGGCCTACTTAATTATGCGTGGAAATATGTTAACTAGGATTCCGAGGATTTTTAAGGCCTGAATGAACAGTGATTTCCAAGTCATGAATAATTATGAGAAGCTCGTTCTGGGTTTGCTATAGGAACAAACTGTTGCTCCAACTATTTTTGAATGGTTATTTGTTAAAAGTGGGCCTTTGTAGGCTCCTTTGCTACAGTAGATTCCTCTAGACAATTCCTCGAGTTAGTGAAATTTGTACCTGCACAGAGGGAATGCATATAAGGTACTTGCAGCACCTTGACAACTAAAGATACGCAAAAGGAAGTTAAAACCCCTACGGGTCACCCCAGTCAAATTTGTTGAAGTACAATTTTCATTGCATACCCTTTGGTGCTAAATTGTAAAGACAGCGCTCCCTAAGGGAGGGGTTTCACTTTATTTGTTTTTTTTTTTTAATTCTTACCGCTGATCTGGTGGAAAGAGTGAACTTCCCGTTTTTTTTTATGAAATGCAAATGATCGCCATGGTGGGCTAGACAGTAGCTCATCCTGTCAACCAAATTTTCGACGGTTTGGAGGGATATATCACGAAAAGTTTGACTAATTTCGTTCTGAACTGCCTGAATCGATGCCAGATTATTGAGAGAACGTTGACCTTCAACGGAGGCTTACGAAAGAAAAGACCAAAGCCGTCAAATCGTAGCGAATCAAGGGGTAACCCGCCTGAAAGTCTGCAAGGTTTTGTAGTAAACTTGTATAAACCGTCAAATTTGTTGAACGTCTTAATATTTGGAACTTGGAGGCTTGTCAATTGATAATCTTGAATCTTGCAGAAATAGAGAGGTTGTTTAGAGGAGCTGCGGCTTGGTCAAATAAGTTGCATCTTGTGCTATGTACGAGTATCTTAGGATAGGCAAGGTTAGGACAGTTTGCATTATTTCACCCAGAAGCCATCGAGGCCCATTGTGATTACCCTTATGTAGTGAAGGGTATGACATCCAACTAATACAACCATTCGGATCTGTTGATGAATCCTTTGAGATCTGAAAGAGGTTTCGTTGCTAGATCTTCCAAGTCTTCGAAGAGTTGTGGTTTGAAACGAGAGTGGCGGCGTTCTTTGAAAGCCTGGACAGTGCGTTCTTCGAAGGCCTGGACAGTGACAGTAAAAGGAAGACAGATGTTTACTCAAGGTGAATTGCAGTCCAGAGTGAGCACAAATCGGCAGTCAGCTGCAAAATTGGTTATCGCCAAAAAAAGTGCTGCCAATTCAAAGCAAAAAACCTTTAGAGAGAAAGTCATAACATGGTTGGAAGTTTTGGAATAGTTTTCCAAGGCCATGAGGCTATTAACCTCAAGTAAAAATAAGTACAAGTCAGATTTAGCCTGCAAAGTCGGTTGTCCCTGGAAAAAGTGTTGCCGTTTCAAAATAAAACCTACTACCCTTTTATCAGGTTTTCATAAAAGAACTTTAAACTTATTTAAAAAAAATATTCTCGCCGCCACCGAACTCCTGCCTGAATCTCAGAAGATTCAAGCTAACAAAGAACTTGTCTCAATTCCGAGATGACGATTCTACTTGACTACGCTTCATGGAGCAAAATGTTCCCTAGTATGTCATTGATGGCTTCTTATTACGTTTGTACGAACGTTTGTATTTTTCCACTCACACCGTCCCTCTCACATAGCCAATGGAAACAAAATGCACTCGGATAACCAACGACAGACCAATTTCTAATCGACACATAACCACGTTATTTCAATTAGGGTTAAGTGTGGCACCCTCCCATTGTAACTTTCTCGCCGAACTATGCTGCTCAATTGAAAACAAACCAAAGTCTTGTCGCGCGCGTCAATCCAATTATAATTGCACAAGGCGAACTCGTCCAAAAACCCACCGCTCGGCAACTTTGATCGATGGGTGCTCGTTAAGAGCAACATATTGATGCATGGCAACCTGATATCGAACGGGGAACTCAACCCCTGCGACAACTATAACACATCTCTACTTTGACGTATTCCAACCATGAGGCGCAGAGCTTGCCAAAACACCCAGCATAGCCCTAATTAGATTTGACTTTAATGGCTTGGAGATGCTGATACAGTTGATGATGCCAACAACAACGACGAGGGTGTGTGATGAGAGAAGCACCATAAGGGATGTACGTATAGAAAATACAGAGTCAAGGGGATGATGATTATATATTTATGTATACAACTCGACTGCACAGACACTTGAACGGATTTGATGGAGAGTGATGGAAAGCGAGACGATACAAGACAAATAACGGCGCCTTGGCATAGATTTAAATCGCATCCTTCGAATATTAATAATTTTCCCGTGAAAAGGGAGCTCTTTGATTTCACGGCGCGATTTATCCATCGGCTCAATGATGAATTGTTGAACTCTGTATGGCGTATCCTTAGAGATGACATTTGTTTTTCTTGTTGGCAGCAGCAGTAATTAGGTGGTGAAGCAATTTAAAACTTTTCTTAATTGCTTTTCCAATTATGCCAATAATTGGATTTCAGGCATCTTTCTAAGTTGAATTAAGGAGGATTGTTCAATGTTCAAGGTATCGGTGATGGGTTGTTGAAGTTGAATGGAAAGAAAGTGCCTTTGTATCAGTGAGAATGCGATTATGAATCTCAAAAGTTGAACTTTACAATAGCGAAGAGTTTTCAACGTCAAACTTAACTTTGGTGCGTCTGAAATTGGAAGGGTGGGCTAGATTAGGGAATGGGCCAACTTCGGTCTAAGTTATCAATCAAGAGGAAACTCTTTTCAATCTATTTTGGATACAATCCGTAGGAAGATGTGAATTAAATTAGTTAAATGAAAGTCTATTTCAAGCTCCTACAAGTATGCAACGAAATATAATAACAAATAAGAGAATTCGAAAAGACCCTGAAAAGATGCAACTGTTTCAAATACTTTCTCAGAGGAGAATGAACTGATGCAAATGAATGACTAAAAGGAGCTGGACCTAAATAGCATCCAAACACCTACAAGTATGCAACAAAAAATATAAATGTAAAGAGCTCAATGAGACCCCGAAAGGATGCAACTTTTTCTAAAACTTACTCAGAGCAAATTAAACTTTACTTAGGGTTCTACTTATAGCAACAATAATTTTTATTTTTTTCATGCTCCGCCATTAGAGACACCCTGTTCTGAACTAGTTCGTGGCAAATTATCCCGTTTCAGAAAATGTGTAGTAGGCGGAGCGACGAATTTTCAAATTATTGAGAGGCGGTTGCGATTTCAGTGCTTGGATTGCTTCAAGTCTGACTAAGCGTGTCTTTCTGTGCGCCTAGTACAAAAATTTCATTTTCGTTATCTAAATTTTGACACATTTGACAATCAGTACATGTATAATATATTAAGCACTGGGGACGTTCAAGAACATAGTTTGCTCAGTTACCGCCCTTCAAACTGCCTCAGCTTTCAGCTTGCTTAAGTGGAACTTTCCCTCTCCTATAGCCAAAGACACCTTGTCACGGCTCTACACAGAAAGCTGAAATGGAAGCCTAGAGCTAAGGAAAAAGGCCGCAAGGTCCATATAGTGCACTTTTTATTTTCAAGGCGACAGCGCGGGAAGAAAGTGTGAATCGAAAAATGTGTTTCTTGCGTTTCTTCTCTTAAAAACAAGTTGGTTGCTGAATTATTCCATTTTAAGCCTACTTCCATTTTGAGTAAAAATACAGAAGAAATATATAAAAGCCATGGCTATCAAAACTAAAAGAAGTAACGAAGAGAAATGTAGACGGGAAATAGTTGAAAATACTTGTGGAAATTCATTTTGTCATTTTGACACTGACAGTTCTTCAGATAGCATCTTACCTCCGCAGAACGAAATGCGAAGCTTTACGCTTAAAAAATTTTGGGAAATATTCCAAACTTATTCAAAAAGTAACCACTGTGTTGCTTAAGCAGTGCGCCTATGGAAAGGATAGATTTTGGACGAAATGAAGCACCCACCGCGCCTGCTGTGCGCATGTTTGTGAGACTGGTTTGCTGGTGGACAACACTCTTGTTTGTACTCTGCTCTCTTTAGGCTGCAGTTGCCAAAAGTAAGAATGCGCTGGTCGCACCATTTCGGTCAATGATAATTGGGACAGAAGCATGATTGCCGCTGCTTTTTTAGGGACTAAAATTGAAAACAGGACCCTGGACCATCGTTGTTCATCATCAGAAGTTTTAAAGTAGTATCATCAGTCGCCTTGGTTATGTCAATTGTCCGCCTTGGAGCTGCTTAGCTTCTTTTTTTTCCTGAGGGCTGTCCCTAAGATCCAAGCTGTGGTGATAGTCAAGAAAAGATTCGACAGACACTCAAAAACAGTCAACAAGGTCCTTTGACTCCGAATCTGACTCTGGCTCTGGCTTGGCCGTGGCTCTTTCTTTGACTCCGGTTCTGCGTGTGACTCTGGCTCTAATCTTGACTCTGGTTCTGAATTTAGATCTATCTCTTGCTTTAGCTCTTTCTCTGACTCTAGCTCTGACTCTAGATCTGGCTCTAGCTCTCGCTAGGGCTCTGGCTCTGACTCTGACTCTGCCTCTAGCTTTGCCTCGGGCTTTCACGCTGGCCGTGGGTCTGACTCTGGTTCTGGTTCTAGCTCAGACTCTGGCTCTCGCTAGGGCTCTGACTATGCCTCTGGATGTGGCTTCGGTTCTGAATCTGACTCTGGTTCTGACTGTGGCTCTAGCTCTGAATCCAGACCTGTTTCTGACTCCGGCTGTGGCTCTGGCTCTGGCTTGGCCGTGGCTCTTTCTTTGACTCCGGTTCTGCGTGTGACTCTGGCTCTAATCTTGACTTTGGATCGGACTCTGATTCTGATTTAAGATCTAGCTCTGTCTCTAGCTCTTTCTCTGGCTCTACCTCTGACTCTAGATCTGGCTCTAACTCTCGTTAGGGCTCTGGCTCTGACTCTGATTCTGCCTCTAGCTCTGCCTCGGGATTTGGCTCTGCCCGTGGATCTGGCTCTGACTCTGGTTCAAGCTCAGACTCTGCCTCTCGCTAGGGCTCTGACTATGGCTCTGAATATGGCTTCGGTTCTGAATCTGACTCTGGTTCTGACTGTGGCTCTAGCTCTGAATCCAGACCTGTTTCTGACTCCGGCTGTGGCTCTGGCTCTGGCTTGGCCGTGGCTCTTTCTTTGACTCCCGTTCTGCGTGTGACTCTGGCTCTAATCTTGTCTTTGGATCGGACTCTGATTCTGATTTAAGATCTAGCTCTGTCTCTAGCTTTTTCTCTGGCTCTACCTCTGACTCTAGATCTGGCTCTAGCTCTCGTTAGGGCTCTGGCTCTGACTCTGATTCAAGCTCAGACTCTGGCTCTCGCTAGGGCTCTGACTATGGTTCTGAATATGGCTTTGGTTCTGAATCTGACTCTGGTTCTGACTGTGACTCTAGCTCTGAATCCAGATCTGTTTCTGACTTTGTCTGTGGCTCGAGCTCTGAATCTGGCTCTAGCTCTGAATCTGGCTCTAGCTCTGACTCTAAATCTATTCTGACTCTGGCTCCGGCTCTGTCTTTGACTGTGGACTGTTTTACACCCTCAAATATGCAACGAAATATGAACAAATAAATCGCAATTGCCCCCTAAAAGTACAGACATCTCAGAGCAGACTTCATTTCTCACTCGCGCCGTTTCTTCAACTCCCAATCCATAAGATGAGAAAAGTTGACTAGCAGGTGCACGAATACCTTCTGTCATTCCCTAACCTTGCGGACCACCCAGTCACACACCAACGTGTTGAGGTCAACGGGCAAACTTTGACTTCCTGCAGAAGCCTGTCACATCCAACAACTACTATCTGCCCACCATCCACACGTACTCCGTCTCCATACGAACCCAGCACTGTCATCGAGTTCCCAGTGCAGCAAATTCCGACCACACTCCGTCATTGGCCGCCCAAAATACCATCTGACCGCATTGTTTGGCCATCGTTCAACGGCCGGCACATCTCGCCTCTAAATGCGCCTTCCGACATCATTTCGTAATAGTTTCCTTCCTGGATCACAATTTCCAAAATTCCTCTTTCGGACTCGTACGGAACCCATGTGTGGCCGCACATCTCCGAGGCCGTTGTGTCGCAGAGGTGGAAAGCAAAC
The DNA here is from genome assembly GCA_948293265.1 of Cheilosia impressa. Classification (NCBI taxonomy): domain Eukaryota; kingdom Metazoa; phylum Arthropoda; class Insecta; order Diptera; family Syrphidae; genus Cheilosia; species Cheilosia impressa. The sequence goes on from OX411882.1 coordinate 2,381,350, forward strand.
ACACGTTTCCCTTGCGCTGGACAAACAGAAAGTCCCCTTGTCTTCGATTCCGTTTGATGTGGCCACTGATAAAAAATTTATTTCGGACTCTCTCAAGAGTTGAAAATATTTACTTTGGCACACCAAAACAAACCGTAAATATTCGACATGGGCCTTCGTTTTTAAATTTATAATACCCCCCATCCCGTTTGAGCATATCCGGAGATTGGGTAATTTTTCAAATTTTATTCCGTTCGTCCAGAGCAGAAATTTTAATTGAATTTTGAACATGAAAATGTTACGTATACGCCGGAGTGCGTTTCAATTTCGCCTGGAGACATCGGTATTTGCGAGTTAGATGGAATTAATTATTCCAAAGAGTCGGACGGGTTCTGTGATGAATTCATTTTCGGAAATGGACGTAACCAAAAGTCCTTTTACCTGGGATGGCGAGAGGTTTCTAATCGGGTCATAGATTGAAATGGCCTCAGGATATGCAGTTCTACGGTTGATTTCATGCAAACAACAACAAGGACGAAGTTGTGATTGCGAATATCTGGATTGGGGGAAGTTGCGATTTGGTTTTGCGAATGTTTCTCTGTCAAGGTGTGTGTGTGTGTTTGAGATTGGTTTGTGTTTGGGCTGCACCTGGATGGAGGGGGTTCGGCAGGCTGGTAATTTATGCATTTGCATGCCGTTTGCATTGTTTACAAATTTCTGATTTTCTGGGTTTTTAGTAAACACGTTTAAAAGTCTTGAGGGGTGGTTATGTTTATTCGATTCACAACTGTACGATGAGGAAAGCTTCACTGAACTGGAATTTGTTTGTCCAGCAGGTGAGGTAGGTACGAGTACCCCGTGCCCTCAAAATGGTGCTAACGCCGGCACATCGGGATATATAATTCGACAAGTCATTGTCAGGGTTAAAAGCGATGTCAAGGTCAATTTTGGAAGGTTAGAGGTTTTAAATAAATAACGCCCAATGGAATGTTGAGGGGATTAACTGGCTTCGGATTAAATGGCTCTGGTTTTTGGTGCTCAAGGACAACCCCATTTGTGGAGATTTCTAAGTGGCAGTGGCATTTTCCAGCATGAGATTGAAAGGAAATATTCCACAAGCTGTAGGCGGCCGCTTTACCAAAATTAAGTTGAGCGACGGATTTTTTTTAGCGATGACGAGGCCAAATAGCTTTTGGTTAAATCACTTAAACTCTGATTAAGAAATAGATGTGTGTCAAAAAGGAAGAGTCCACTGATGGACTTTTGTCAAAATTGAGTAAATGTTGCGATCGGATGCACCGTACCCTAAAGAGTCTTGCATTAGCGACTTGGCAACTTGAAACTTTCAGTGTGAACGCACCTCAAACCGATTACCGAACTGTCAATGTCAAAATATTCAGTAAAATCAACATGATGGTGAAGTAGACGAAGAAACAATTTTTACAAATAATTAAAATTGACTACCGAAATTCGGTCGCAACTTTAAGAGCGTTATCGTCAATTCCCGGCCGCAATTCAGAAAAGACTACAATTCCAACCAAAGTAAATGTTTGCAAATTATTTTCATATTTCTCACTCTCTTTTAACAAATGAGTTGTGGAATGGAATAAAAGTCCATAAATGGATTCAAACCCTGAAAATAAATGGTTTTTCAATGGGAGGTGTTATTGTGAATGACCCGCTATTTCGGTAGCTGTCAATTTTGAAGCTTTTATTCTTTGACATTTGACAAGTAGAAACTACGCCATTACTAAAAATGAAACGACACACGCTTCAACAACGCATTGAAAATATTAAAATTCACTACAAAAATACTGAAAATTTTGCAGTCACAGTTCGCAAAACTAAAGCATTTTTTGGTCGTCGTGAAGCACCTTGTCGGACCGCAATACAGAAATTGGTGGAAAAATTCGAGCTGTTGGCACAAGTTAGTGATGCGAAGAATAAAACCCGTGCACGTCGCTCAAGAACAACTGAGAATATTGCTGCTGTAGCCCAAAGTGTTGAAGAAAACCCGGGTTTGTCCACTCCTCGTCGTTCTTTGGAATTGGGCATTCCACAAACGTCATTACAACGTATTTTGCATAAAGACTTGGTCGGAGTTGGATGGTATTGATCTGGACAACGTTTACTTTCAACAAGACGGCGCTACGTGCCACACAAGCAACGAAACCATTGATCTTTGACGGGAAAAGTTTCCGGACCGTGTTATCTCTCGAAGAGGTGATCACAATTGGCCACCGAGATCTTGTGATTTAACACCTTGCGACTTCTTTCTTTGGGGCCATGTGAAAGATACGGTCTACGCCAACAGCCCAGCGTCGATTGAAGACCTCAAAGATAAAATTCGAGAGGCTATCAGCCACTTTGCGATTTGGTTATTTTTAATTTTTAATTTCATGAAAAGGATATGGTCTTGTATGCGTGCTCGTGGTGGTCAGTTGGCTGATGTGGTATTTCGTTATTAACGGCATACCTTCCTCTTTATTATGAAATAAACATCCCATCATTTATCTCAAAAAATGAAATTTATCTTTGAATACCAAAATAACACCTCTTATTGGAAAAGCCTTTATTACCGATTGACACGCTAGAAGTCAGATTATGGTCTAGAAAAAACTGCAACTCCAACCAAGTTGTTTGTTTAGAAACAGTTCGTGTTAATACTTCTCTCGCAGCCAACTTTTCTGAACAAATGAGGTTTAAAATTTGAGTTACTGTCCATAAATGCAAACTGACTTTGTACCCATCAGCGATTTGTTGTTAAACAATTTTTGTTATTACTAAAATCGCTTACAAGTGCCCCTACTGCAGGATGCTTTCCTTTCCTCTGCGAAGTACCAAACAAGTTGCCAAGCATTTCCAAATAAACGACTGTCCTTACATTCCATAAGGAAAACTCTTCTCTCAAGTTATGATTTGAAACGACGACGCCTCCACCATCTTGAGCAACTTCCCCATCCAGAGCAGCGGAAAATAAAAACAAACTTCCAAGTTAATCTGCAATCAGCCATCACAAGTGACTATACAAAACAGGCCGCCTGCAAATACTCGCATCATCCCTAAACAATAGACATTCGCCTATTGTTTTTGCGCTTAATCAACCACAACAATCTCAGTTGAAATTATCGCCCCGAGCATTCATTAAAAGTGTCTTTTCATCTCCATTTGCTGCGGCGCACACAATACGCCAATGTCACATCAGCTCACCTCCGTGCGATTGTGTTCATTCCCATCGAACGCCCCCATGTTTATCCGGAGCGCAATCTTTCACCCACCCTTGGAAATTAATTTTCTCAACATTGACACACATTCGCCATCATCAGACCAAGCACCCCCTCACACATACACCTTTAGCACGATTAACCAATTAATCAGAACGTATGCTGCGACAGCGATCCATGAGCCCGCTTAAAAGTGGCATTCCTTTGTTTTGTTTCGAACCAAAACCTAACCCAAAAAATAAAAGAAAAGAGAAACTACAACTCGACGTAATTTAGACCCGCTGGCGATAAAAACTGTAGCTCACCGCTTAAAAGGCTATAAAAATACACGTAGCGTCATCACGCGATGATTCGTGTTATTTTCGATCATATTACGAGTTCCCATTGAACAAAGTACACGAACGCCGTTTGTGTCTTATGTAAAAATAGGAGTCCTCCGCCCCACGACCACTATTGGGCTAGGTCAGTGTGCTTGCGTACAATTGCTGTGGAATACAACTCGATCGACAAAGGATAATAATACACAGTCGGAGACAAACATGAGTGCCCAGCAATTATCCGTATTGATTGATGTTATCGGTTGCTGTGTCCGCTTCCGTTTTTGGCGAAGCGCTCCCATTATTAATAATTGCTACACCTCGGGTTTGAGCATTTCTTTCGGCAGCAATTAGTGGTCGCACAGTCATTTTCAGGGTGCCTACTGTCGAAGTATTGATTGACAGTCACAATTTGAATGAAGCGCGCCAGAAAAGTTTAATTATATTGCCCGGCCAACTTTTCGGGGATCGTAAATAAAACGGAGGACTGTCTTCCTGAACGAACCCTTTTTTTCTATCTGCAAAGGACTGGATTTTGCTCCTTAGTGTGGGCGATAAATTATATTTTGGAGCAGTCATTGTGACGGGTTGATTTTATTGATTATAAATTACAGAGATTGGATCGATGGAGAGGACGGTGTTTTTTTGCAAAACACTTAAAGGAAAGGAAGCTTGTCAAATTTGGTATTCGTGCTGACGACGACGGCCGTAAGTGTGTTGGCTGTTTAGAAATTCAGCGCACAAGCCGATAGAGTAACAAATAGCCGAGAGGTGAGGTCGGAATCGGAATTCTTCTTCGGCGGGGGGAAAATATTTATTTAAGGAGCAAGGAAATAAATTTGGAAGGCTTTTAGAATGTCAGCATATGCAGTGAATGGCAGTTGTGATTGAAGGAGGTCCACTTCATCGTTGGGATGGTTTTTTGTTTTATATTGTCTCACTAGGTGGCGCCACTTGATTAGGGAGGAGAAATTACTAAAAAAAACAACAGGTCTCTTGATTGAGGGTGATTTTGAGTTGCCTGCATTTTTGGAGGGCAAGTTTACAACTCGAGTTGTCACTGGCACGTTTCATAAATACAAGGAGCGGCAGGAATGGGTTTAGATAGGAAAGGAGCAAAAGCAGCCAACGAAAGGGAACCCATAACATTGACGAGTCAGACGGAATGTCACTATAGGCAGCTATACCTTGAAGGCAGTTGGGACTTTATCTAAAGGGTGTTGTCTGTAAGACGTTTTTTTCGTATTGGGATCACTTCTGACAAGCGGCAGTCATTTAGACAGTTGGTGGCTGATTTCGGGTCGTTTTGGCCTGCCACTTCATTGATTACAGTGCAAGGTCCCGGCTGGTTGGAAAATTTATCAAGTGTTGTTTGAAGTTAGAAACTACACTTCTCGTCTTGGCAGTTATTTATAATTTATTTAATGAGCAGTAAAGGCTTACATCGGCGAAGTCCTTGACAACTGGGGGCCCTTCTCTCTTTTTCGTCCCAAAAGTCAGTCCCATTCGAAACCTTTTTTCGTTCCGCTCTTAAGTGGGTTCTACCACGAACCTAACGAACCAGTCAAGAGATAATAGCGTAACGACGGCAATTTCTGGAGTACTCATAACTGAAGAAAAACTAATCTGGGCTATCGATTCATTCTCACCGTTCAAATCCCCTGGATGCGACGGGATTTTTCCAATCATGCTCCAGAAGGCTAAGACGACCATTATACCGGTCCTTAAAAGAATTTTTATTCGCAGTTTAGAATGTTGCTATATTCCCAGAGCCTGGCGAGAAGTCAAGGTTGTCTTCATTCCGAAAGCAGGGAAATCCAGCCATACCACTGCCAAAGACTTCAGGCCTATAAGTCTGTCATCGTTTATTCTTAAAACCTTTGAAAGACTAATAAACGTCTTCATACGTGATCGGCTAGATGACAATGTGTTATCCACGGCTCAACATGCTTACTCGAAGGGCAAAGGGGTGGAAACTGCATTGCATGACGTCGTAAGTACCATTGAGAAGTCACTATATGACAAAGAATATGCATTAGCTGCGTTCCTAGACATTGAAGGAGCCTTCAATAATGTCAAAATCTGCGCAGTAAAGAGAGCACTTCAGAACTCGAATGTTGATCAATCTCTCACTAATGTGATCTTGAGCTTGCTCAGTGAAAGGAACATCAACGCGAAATTAGGTGACACTGACCTCCGAGTAACTGCTTCGAGAGGCACCCCACAAGGAGGAGTCATCTCCCCTTTACTCTGGGTTCTTGTCATTAACGAGATACTTATGAAATTCAATAACATGGGAGTCAAAGTAACTGCATATGCAGATGATGTAGTTATACTCACAAGGGGTAAGTTTCTACCTACCATAAGCGACCTGTTAGGAAACTCACTGAGGGTGTTAAGTACGTGGACAAAACAATGCGGTCTTGGGGTCAATCCGCAGAAAACCGAGCTTGTCTTGTTCACGAATAAAAGAATAATTCCGCAATTCGAGCCACCAACTCTGGAGGGGGTACCCCTTAGGATGGCAGATAGTGCGAGGTATCTGGGAATTATCCTTGACAGGAAACGTATTTGGAAGCTGAATGTCAATGACAGAATCAAGAAAGCAGCGAACGCTTTCTACGCATGCAACCGCATCTTTGGTAGGAGTTGGGGACCAAACCCCAAAATCATCCTTTGGATGTACACTGCGATCGTGCGACCAATTCTGGCATATGGCAGTGTAGTCTGGTGGCAAGCCGCCAGCAAAGCGACCAATCTTAAGTCAATGACCAAAATTCAAAGAATAGCTTGTATAGGATCAACCAGCGCAATGAGAACCACACCAACAGCTGGACTAGAGGCAATTCTTAACCTGACACCTCTAGACCTATACATGGAAGAATCTGCTGCTAAAAGTGCATTAAGGATCAGTCAAACTAACGTTTGGAAGCCTTGTAATTTTGGGCATGCACAGATATTGGGCAAATACGTAGGGAACGTTGTCACTTCTGACTATATGTCTCCCCATCTGGACTTTGACAGACCATTCACCTGCTCCTTCCCGAGTAGGGAAGAATGGAATACAAATGAACCCACAAAAAGTAAATCAATATCCATCTACACAGATGGCTCAAAGATGGACTGTGGAACCGGTGCCGGCATATTCTCTGAGGAATTAAATATACATTGCTCCATCAGACTACCTAATAGCAGTAGTGTCTTCCAAGCGGAGGTTTTGGCTATCGCTGAAGCGGCCCCTAAGGCGTCAATGTTGGCAATACCCAGTACCGATATTACCATCTTCATTGACAGCCAAGCGGCTATAAAAGCAGTTTCTGCTAATGAAATAAAATCCAAACTAGTTCACCGCTGCCGCGAAGACCTCAAGGTTCTTTGCTCGCAGGATACCACAAATCTCTGCTGGGTCCCTGGACACAGAGACAAAACCGGCAATGAGATGGCGGATGAACTGGCGAGAAAGGGGTCCGTAATGGATCTCGACAGAGCACTTCAGTCAATCAAGCCCTCACTTTGCAATCTCAGAGAGCGAGTGGAGAACAAAATTCGAATGAAAACCAACAACAGGTGGAAGGAACTCACTACCTGTGAAATATCACGAAAGCTTTGGCCAGAATATAATAGAAGCCGGACCAACAGACTACTACAGTTTGACAGGTCATTGCTATCTAAGTTAGTAGGGGCTCTAACTGGTCAACTTCCTAAGAAACAACGCAATGAAACTAAATCTCAAAGATGACGATATATGTAGAGGCTGCGGAGACGAGGAGGTCCACGAGGACACACCTCACTTCCTTTGTCACTGCCCGAGTCTATGTCACTTGAGGAACAGAACACTTGGAAGCTACTTCTTCCATGACCTACAAGAACTCTCTGATATCTCACTGTCTGTTCTTTGCAGGTTTTTGAGGACATCGGGATGGCTGGACGGTATCTATTAGCCACAAGGAGGGGGGATGAGAAACGCCGATACAACACCAACGGTTGACCCCAACAAGGGCATCACAAAGGGTCCACGAGGACCTAAGTGGGGTAGCGCAGGGTTCTCCCTGCTCTGCTCACCCGTTTTACCTAACCTAACCTAAGTAGGTTGCCTTTTGGAACTTGTACGAAATAAATGGTTAGTGTACCGGCTGTAAAAATGCTGCTCTCTAATGAGGCCCGTTCGAAGCGTCTTCAGTCCATTTTAAAGAGGTGTTCTTCTTTAAATATCGTGAACGCTTTCAATCACAATTTGGACCGTCGAAAGGTTTAGTGGAAGTCCACTTTTTGAATCAATTTCAGTCGCGAATAAATCATAACTTGAGAAAGTTCGCAGACTCCTAAGAAACACACAAAAGCCTCTACTAAATTGTACGAAATAAATGATTGGTGTAGCTGCTGCAAAATGTTGCTCTCTAATTAGGTTCGTTTGGAGCTTCTTCAGTTCTTCTTTGGAAGTGTTCTTTTTTAAAATATCGTCAACGGTTTCAACTACCATTTGGACTGTTGAAAGGCCACTTTTCCAATCAATTTCAACTGCGAATAGAGCATAACTCGAGAAAGGCCGAAGAAAAAACACAGAAAAACTTTCTGCGAAGCTTCTTGTTCACATCTTCTTAAGAGGTGTCCTTTTTGAAGACAGGACTGGTTAAAAAACAATTTGGACTGCCAAACTTTACTTATTAGTTTGTTAATAATTTATTTTAGTTGCTAATTGAAAAAGGTCGCAGGATCCTACACAACACAAAAACCTTCTGGAAATTGTACAAAGTAAATGGTTGGTGTACCTGCTGAGCAATTTTATTTAATCCACAAACCAATGTGATGCCGCAACAGGCGTTTTTGGACATTTTCAAATTTTATTGGACGCACAACTCACGGAATTCCATACATGTTTTGTATGCCAAAACCAGCTTGCTATCTAAATCACAAACAAGTCCAAAGTAACCCCCTCTAGGTCCTTGCAAACTTCACCCGAAGTCACGCTCTGTTAAGAGACCACAATCGACTGCAGCAATGACAACATCTACGTGACCCTAACCATAAACACTCGAATACTCGCCGCATCCAGCATGAAACCAGGTCCTTCTTTCGAAATAAACACAAAACCATGGCCAACATCAATTATCCCCAGCACTGAAGGACGACAAGTGGATTTGAAAACTTCCAGCTGGGGCTATGCTACCCAGACGGGTGGGTGTCCACTTAATAGCCAACGACCCAAGGACACCACAAAACACACACAAATGCAACGGACATCGACATCAATTAAGTGGGCACTCGGTCTGCGTCTTCGATTGTGCTCCTATCCAGGAATAGGTATAAATCGAACCGAATGATGGCGATTATTGGATTATTATCGGCTGAGAAGTGAATATCCTTGTAATGGTTATGTTACACGCACAGCTGGGGGATGCCAATGCCAATCCCGCTGCCGAGGATATACACTCGTATAATTCACAATTTCGATTAAATTTCCATTGATACCAGCGGAAGGAAAATATTTTCCCTCATCCAATTGTGTGATTGTGTACCTTTGCTGTTTTTGAATCGGGAGGGAAGGCGCCATCATGATGGTTATTACATTTTATTACCCTTTTCACTTCCCGCTGCGTACAGCCGCCCACGAATATTACAAACGCCATAGCGAAGCAATTTATTTCGCTTCTTTCAGCGAGCACACTTCCTCGCAGGATTCTTGCCAACGCACACCCCCACCACCGGCTTTAACCAAAAGAACACACAACTGATCTCGGTTTGAGACTTTCTGCAAATGTTTTCATTTGGCCCGCATGTTATGCTTGTTATAATAGCATATATACGTTTTTATGTTTCTCTGTTTGCGGGTAGGTTCCACTTAAGGAAACAGCTCCTCGAAGTAGGTCGACAATTCTATGTGCATAAATTACACGCGAGCGGGTGTAAATATTTCGTGGTGTTGTTTTTGGGGTTGTTTTCGTTGGTTTCTTCCTTTTTTTTTATTAAAAACCCGTTAAAATCGTTTTACTTTCAAGGCTGTAAAATGGCGGTGTTTATGTTGGATTTGAGGTGTGTGCAGGAGCCTGGAAATAGCCGAGAAGCCCGCCTGGGTATAGGTTAGTGGTTAGTGGTGTGTCATATATTTTTGATTGTGTCCAAAGGGGATTGTGAGGGTGCCGTTTGGGAGCTATTAATCAAATGTTCAAGGATTTACTTTTAAGACTCCATAAAGCTATGGATTTATTTGTTAAAATGTTTCTGGAGAAGCTGGTCAATTTGCATAAGTTTATGACATGGAAATGCGGACAATGTTTAGCTTTACTCGTCAGGGTGACAACCAAACGAGGGAGGGATCATTTGTGCGTCCTCTTCTGTTTATCGATTGTTTTTATTTTGCTGTTGTTGACACAGTAAAATTAAGTCGTCCAAAAAGGTGTTTGTTGCTTTCAAGGATTAGGCTGCGTAATTGATTGATTGATTGGAGGTGGATGTATGGAGCTGGGGGGTGGTTGTTGTGACCGTGTGTGATGGAAAAATGGTAACAACTCTGATTTTGTGCACGGAATTTGAACAGAGGTTTTAGATTGCACCCTGGGAACCTCTTTTTTACAGAGCTCTATGAAGATCTGACTCTTTTAACCTCTTTTATAGAAAGCCCTAACAGGATTTGACTCTTTTGTACCCCTTTATAGAAACATGTAGCAGGATCTGACTTTATTAACCTATTTTATGGAAAACCCTCGCAGGAACTCGAGTGGTTCTGCAGAAAGTTCTAAGCGACAGCCTGTTGAACCGAGAGCTGGGACTTATTCTGAGAACAACTGACAGAAGTTTATAGCCAATTCACAGGAGTTTATAGCCAAGAAATCATGGAAAGATCCTTGTCAGCTTCGCAGAAGTTTACCGGAAAGAAATCATGAAAAGCTCTTCGTCAGCTTTAGGGCGAGCATCAGAGACATGGCCAATATAAGTTCAAAAGTCTTTTAAGGGCTTTTACATCGACCTTTCACCAATCATTTTCATATTTAGAAACCAACAAAAGACTCACTCCGCGGTGGAATGTCGAAAATACCAACCAAACCAAGAGACGGGTCAGACCAGGCTTTGAATACTAAAGCAGTCAGCATAGTCAAATATATAGGCAAGGTCTTTCCTGAGCTGGATCATCAATAAATTCTAACCTAGAAATTGAATACATCGTTCCCAGTAAGACCAGGAAGGAAAGGTAGCTAAACTAATCGACGGATTTCGCTGAAAACTCAACAGTTGGTTGCTTTTAGTGGCGGCAGTATTTAGAGAGAGGTTTGAGACGAAATCCGATGGGTGGAGCTTGTGGTTTTACCTTTCATTTGTAGAGCTTCGCGGGTACTTTTCTCTATACCCACTGAACGCATTTAGACGCGGTTTTCACTGCTATGAACTGAATTTCTCGAGGTGTAATTTACAAATACTCTTATAAATACTTATAGAAGCTAATTATTCGAGGTCTAAAAGCAAAAAAAGGGGGTTCAAATTGATTGTTTTATCATTTTTCATAGCCCTATCTCAACAACGGCCTAAAAATAGGAAAAGAATCATCTTTAGTCAATTTTTTCTTGGGACCTTTGAGCTTCAAATTATTTACTGTGATCCGCCCAATTTTTTCGCCGGTAAAAAAGCTTAAAACCAAAGCTCTACATACCACTCTCTAAACAGGTAGCCACTAAAAACATTCAACTTCATTCATAAACCCCTCGCTATTGGTAGAGAAGAAATGGCTATAAATAGTAGAAGACCGCAAATAGAACCCTGTGTCACCCTTGTCCTTCTGATGAAGGCTCACAGCAGAGCTTCTGCCATTTTACAACTTCCGATGAAGGAGATCTCAACATTCAAGGAGATTAAAACAGAAGGCTACAACTAATTGCAAAAATCAGGGACCTGATTGAGTGAGTTCGCTTTGAAAAACTTAAGCAAATAGCTAGTGACACGGATCCAAATGGAACCACAGGCCTAGGTTCTCGAACCCCTTTGTGGGGATTTTTACTTTTGGAAAGGAGATGGAAATGTCTGAAAAATAGAAGGGTACTCAAATTTAATGACTAAGCTCAGAAACTCTCTCAGGAAAGGAATGCTTTTGAGACAGTAGAAAGGTAGTATTCGCACTTCTTCGGGGGTTAAGCCTCGCAGACCAAGCTTTTGAGCCTCTATTGGGATGATTTTAAGTGCACAGCCTAAGGTCGAAAGAGATTTCCTCCTGCACATAATAAAGTGAGATATCAGTCAACGTGCACGACTGAGTCGCACGAAACTTTCCGCTTTATTGCAAGTTTGGCGGTAACAACCACCTGGGTTAGGAATGCCACCTCAGAATAAGTTTTTCTGCTGTCAATTTTGTTAACTGGAGCAGTACAAACATTAAGTGTTTTGAAGACTTTCTAGCAGAAAAGTGGATCCTAGTGCTTGGGATCTAGCTGCTCCCCAGTCCCTCCTAATTGGGATATAAACCTACTGGTGAATTTCGAAAGTGTGCTGAAGCTTCCACGCGCTGAAGACTCGACTTTCCTTAGCAAGATGATCTCTAAAACGTGCCCCATTCTGATACTGCCTATATTATAGGTTTTCCATGGAGATAGCGTTGGCCCCGCTTAGGTGGCTTATCTATATTCGATTATCTGACAACCCTACCCTAATCTAACCTACGCTCAAGCTCAGACTATACCCATTGTAATCAAAATTTTGTTTAGGATGATGCGGCGAAGATGTGCGCTAAACAATTTTCTTGTCCATATGGCCAGTGCTCTGTCTCGACAACAACACCTTCGGACAAGACTTCTCCTATAGACCTTTCTGGAAAGACTGGATACCATGTAAGACTATACACCTTGTAAAAAATCGTAAACGCCTTGGGATATCACATAAAGGTTCTCCTACTTTATGTGATACTCAAATCTCAGGCGGACTTTCATCTTTATTACTACCAACGACTGTATAAAACCTGTGCATAAGTAGCTCTATAGCTCAACCCTCTCCGTGCTGTCAACCCCTAAAAACCCGTGCCGCAAGTTACAATTTTTTCTAACGCAACAAAAGCACCTAATTTATACAAAAAAAAAACCCTAGCAATGGCTGTAACTTTCTCCTAGACTAATGAGACTCAAAGGCACCTAAAAAGTTCCTCGAATGACTTCGTTTAATGGCGGACAGTGTACGCTTTTTGGTTTTAAATTAATAAATACCCATAAAAACTTGGCCGTTCTTCAACTCTTTCAAGTCTCATAGCAAAAACAAAAACTACAAAAGTTTGGCCGCTCCCCTCCATGGCAAAAGAAACACAACTCCGCCCAGGTTAATAACCCGCAAAGATGAGTCATTTCTTCACTGGGGGAAATCCACCCCAGTCAGCATATTTATTACAGAAAAATGGCGGACAAAAATCCCACTGTCAATACTACAAGAACTATATTCACCCTTCAGCATACATAATATCGGATCGCTCCATTCGGAGGACACAAAACGATAAAATTTAGCTGGCAATGTTCCATTCCTTATCCGATTTCGTTGAAGCAAAGTTGAATGACCACCCGTTCCCCGGCAGAGCTGCTCTTCGAGACAGATTGTCAAACGATGGCTGCTACATTCGTAAAATCCTAATGCCACTTAACCTTTTCAGTTTGTGAGTCCTTCTGACACATCCATGTGATGTGGAGGAGGCGAAATAATATTCTGCTAATTCGGTTGCCAAAAATAAACGTGACACTTAAAACTTCCACGTCGCTGTGTACATATTTAATTTTATCGATTTTTATTTTAGTGCGGCGGAGACCGATGCAGCTCCACACGAAACAAGCTTGTCATCCCTGACTGGTTGCAAAATAAAATAACCGAGCACATCTCACGAATTGCCATTAGGAAAAGTGGTTTCAGTGTGCTACCCCGTCCGCCACCATTCAGCATTCAGGAGGGAAAACAAAGGAAAAGGAGAGAGAGCGAGAGCGAGTGCCTGGAAATTGCAACCATATCCACATCCGTCTGAATGTAAAAGGATCGATCGATATTCAGAGGAGTTGGTGTTTTTTTTTTCGCCCCCCCCCAGCAGCTCAGTCTGCCATTCGAGTTGTGGTGATTAAATGGCAGCAAATCTACTTACAATGTTTTCATTTCGAACGAAGTGATTTGGTTATTTGCTGTTACGGTTTCAGATTGGATGTATACAGTTACAGAGGACGAGTCACAATGCGGACGTTGGGTATAGGAACCCCAGGATATTGTTGTCAAGACGTGCGACGGAGTTGTGTAATCTGGCGAGAGTCTTTGCATACCGGTCGGGGTTGTGGGCGAGCTTGTAAGTCTATGCAAATCGGATTATGATTACTCCAGCCATTAGCAAGTAATAGGTGTTGCAAAACGTCCAGATGCGGTTCGAGACTTTGGTGTTTGTTGAGCTTTTTGTGCTCGAATATGCGCAAAATTTCAGATTGTGGGGATTTACAGCAAGGGAGGGTATGCAAAGCCTGTCGCATTGGAAACTAGTAAGTGTTGCAAAGGAAAGGTGACCATGTGGTTTGGGACTTGGGTAATTTAGTTGATTTGGTTGGTGTCCAAACTAGTCGGCCATAATTTAATTTAGGTTTTGGAGTTTAAAATGTTAGATTAGAGGGGGAGTTACAGCAAAGGAGCGAATTCGGAAGAAGCTGCTACGTGAGGAAAGTGACCGTGAAGTCTGTTAAGAGACTGTTAAGAGTCACCTTAGAGTGGCTACATGAAGAAAGAACCCTGAAGTCTGTTAAGAGGCGACTAAGAGTAGCTACATAGAAAAAGGGACCGTGAAGTCTGTTTAGAGGCTTTTAAGAGTCACCTTACAGCTGCTACATGAAGAAACGGACCCTGAAGTCTGTTAGGAGGCACCTTAGAGTTGCTAGATGAAGATAGGGACCCTGAAGTCTGTTAAGAGGCGACTAAGAGTAGCTACATGGAAAAAGAAACCGTGAAGTCTGTTAAGAGGAAAATTAGAGTTGCTTGATGAAGAATGTAACCGTGTTGTCTGTTAGGAGGCACCTTAGAGTTGCTAGATGAAGATAGGGACTCTGAAGTCTGTAAAGAGGCTGTTAAGAGTCACCTCAAAGTTGCTACTTGAAGAAAGGAACCAAGAAGTCTGTTAAGAGGCAGCTAAGAGTTGATGCATGAAAAAAGGGACCCAGAAGTCTGTTAAGAGGCGCCTTAGAGTGGCTACATGAAGAAAGAACCCTGAAGTCTGTTAAGAGGCGGCTAAGAGTTGCTACATGGAAAAAGAAACCGTGAAGTCTGTTAAGAGGAAAATTAGAGTTGCTTGATGAAGAAAGTAACCGTGTTGTCTGTTAGGAGGCACCTTAGGGTTGCTAGATGAAGAAAGGGACCCAGAAGTCTGTTAAGAGGCGCCTTAGAGTTGATACATGAAGAGAGGAACCTTGAAGTCTGTTGCTACATGGAAAAAGAAACCATAAAGTCTGTTAAGAGGCGCCTTAGAGTCACCTTAGAGTTGCTACTTGAAGAAAGGGACCCAGAAGTCTGTTAAGAGGCAGCTGAGAGTTGATGCATGAAGAAAGGGACCGTGAAGTCTGTTAAGAGTTACCTTAGAGTTGCTACATAAAGAAGTCTGTTGAGAGGTGCCTTATAGTTGCTAGATGAAAAAAGTTACCCAGATGTCTGTTAAGAGGCGCCTTAGAGTCGCTACATGAAGAAAGAACCCTGAAGTCTGTTAAGAGGCGCCTTTGAGTTGGAGTTTGTGAAATGTCTTCAAATATTAAACAAAGTTGTAGTAGTACTTTAAAGTCTACTGAAATCGAATAACAACTACCATCGAATTACTAACAAAAAATTGTAGCAACTGAAAAGCGAACAAGTGGTTTAAAACTCGAATATTTTAATGGGGTCGGTACGTGTCTTCACTATTCAGCCGACTTGTTATGCATTTTCTGTTGTACCCAATTAAGGACTTTCAAAAGACGGATCATTTTAAAGTCCTCGCTACATGAAGCGATGAATGAAGAGATCACGTTGCGAGGGGAGGCTTTTAAGTGAGTGACCCCGTTAATAGAACTATGACGACCACCGCCATTAAAAAGTTATGACTTTGTCAACTGAAAGGTAAGGTGGTTTGTGTCTTAGCTGATTCAATCGATTTGGTTGGAGTCGATGCTTATTACGGGGATTGATTTTTAATTTTGTGTTAAAACAGGCTAAATTTTTGAATGCAACCCACGTTAAGCTAGATAAAATGACTGACGAGATATGAAAATCGGACAACTGTTAAACGATGTCGATCTGGTGTGATGCCATAAACACGCCTTTGGTATGAGAAAATGCCCCTGGGGTTGATGGGACGAACATAAAGTCGGGGACGGGTATTTTGGTATTTTGGACAGCAAACGGAAATTTCGTGACAGGTCACATATGACAATAATGTTCTTGATCATATCGTTTTCAAAGGTTTCAACTCTTATAACAGTAATTTTTTACAGACCTTATCGTATTTTTGAGATAGAAAGGTACGCCGCTCTCTTTAGCACTGAGCTGCTAGCTCTGGAGGTCCATAATTGCGAAGACAATCGTCTGAGAAATTTCGTGATTAGGGACCTTGCGTCCAAATAGCTGCTAGTGCCTATCCCTCTGATTAGCTCCAGCGACACCCAGCAGAAGGCGGCTTCAAGTCGACAACTTCTCACAGAAATTGTAGAAATTGTAGAAATCCCATCTAAATTATCACGGCGCCGACTAACAAACGCCAACATATATGACCTCAGAAAAAAAAAAAAAAATTCTTTCACTGCCCCTTCTCCCGCTTTGTCAAACATCTGAGGGTGTAACTTTTGTGACCAAGCGTCTTTGTTACACATTTTAAACACGCCAAGGAATTTCGGTTCCTTTGAAAAGCATTCCTCCCTTATACATTTTTATTTATTTCTCGCTGAAATAGGCGAGATCTTAAACAGGTAGACAGTAATACAAAAACGTTTTCAAGATGAAACACAAAACAAAAAAAATACCCCCGTCTAGGTCAATAGCCAAAATGCCATTCCGCACCCTTAAGCCAGTTTAAATCCCATTCTGATACCCAACATCCGTGGAAGAAATGCCAGCATTGCTTTTCGGGAAGACAAGGAACAAAACAACCCCAAATACATAAGACAGCCTATTTCTTTTCTGTCGAATACAATCCCCGTATCTATGCACATGATGTTATTATTATTAACTACAACCAGAAGAGTACTTATAGCTGGCGGCAATATATACTTATACAAAAGACCCAAAAAAAAGCAGCGCACACCCTCTCCAAGGCAACGGCATGGCAGGAGTAGTCGTATCTCAACCAAGAAGAGGAAAACTCTCGAGGAGCCGCACTGCCAGGCATTCCTGAATCCTTGTGTATATTTATGTATCTCGAGGACTCGGCGAAACTTTTCAACTTGATTATCTCTTCATATTAGAATTTATTTATTTGGATTACGTTTAATAATTGAGAGTTGGTGTGGGCAAGTGTACGGGAAACCAAGGAAACGCTGGGTGTTTATTTAAAATATAAATCGAAAGGATTTTGTGGGATTTTTCACATCAAACGCATGCGTATACATGAATTGATGGGATGGCAAATGTTGTTTCCATCGAAATATGAAATAAAAAGTATCCAAGCACAAACTCATGTCGTGTATAGTATTTCAATCATTTCGCTTGCCAAAAAGGTTTTGAATTCCGCTTTACGCTTCGGTAATTACTAATCCCTATCAAGGAGCACAAGTGCAAACATGAGAGAGAGGAAAGTATACACTGAGTCGAAAATGCTGTTGAAAGGGATTGCGTTTGGGTCAAAGAGCACAGATAAAAAGGAAACTCTTCAAATGAAATTGGTGGGCGCCGCGGCATTGAAACAGCCCCTTTAATCCGGGAGTCTCGCCGTGAAGCCAATTGTGGAACTTAAGCAAATCCCTCAAATTGAATTGATGTGATGATTAAATTGTTAGGTTTCTGCCAAATTTATTCAGAAAGCGCACATAATATTGTGTTGGCTCTTGAGGAAAAGTACGAAGGAACTATGTGCGCAAACGAAATAAATTCAAAGTGTAGATGAAAAAACAATGCTAGTCAACTGGTGCGCGATAAAAGTCAGTATACGGTGCAAGCGCACACTTGTATGTGCGTCGTTTTCGATTGCGCACACTTGTCAAATGGCATTTTGGAATTAAATTCTTCGTGAATTAGCACCGCCTTCTCCATTAAAATGCAACCAAGTACATTAGGCTATCCTTGATTATGAGAATAAAAATTAAAAATTTAGAGCTAAATTTTGAAAAGCAAAGTTGTAGGCTCGAAATTTCATTATCTCAAACCACTTAAGGTGTCGTTTTATCTCTATTGCTCACTCCTCATTGATGACGGCGGGCGGAAAAAGTACAACTGAATCGTAAGCGCACACCTATATGTGCGTATTAACCGGGTCAAACGATGTTGCTTGAAGCGACGCGCACGTTTAATGAGAACAATAGAGCTTCGATTGAATATCTATCCACAATCGATGTGTGTGCGCTACCACTTTAACGTCCGTCAACAACTAGTTTTCTCTACACAATACTGAGCACATGAGTGAAATGTTGAACAAATCAAGCTTGGGTCGCAAACGCACATTTACATGTCTGAGCAAGGTGTGCCAAACGATTTTGCGCACGTTAAATATTTATATCCAAACAACCATTTAAGCATTTAAAAAAAAAAAGTAGACGGCAGTAACAAATATGCATAAACGTCTTTATTTTGGGGAAATAAAATCGCTCTCAAGTCTAAGACATATAATTGAATGTGCGCTTACAATTTCAGTGTCAAAGGTTGCGTTTCTCTTCATAATTAGAACAAAGGATCAAATCAAGCTTGGTAAGTAAGATATTGTATCCACTTGTCAATGCAGGAACAAAAAATTGTGGGCATAACAAAACACATGAACATGTGCGCTAACAACGTGAACGTTAATTAAAAAAATTTAGCTTCTCCGTACAAGTGGAAATCGCCGAACAAATCGATGTCAGTCAGTAAGTTTGTTCATAATAGATGTATTTAAATCGCAAGCGCTCACTTCTATGTGCGTTTAAAGAGGACTTTAGTCTTTTCGAGTGCGCATATACAAGCCCCATTCCACGTCATATGTTTCTATTCAGAAGCCAAAG